>CM071801.1:13437001-14882834 GCA_036559045.1 Platycarya longipes
AGAGTTGTGTTAGAGGCAGTTCAGCAGCCGACAGCTACAAGTATAAATACTACTGAACTGTGAGGGCTGCCCCATTTTTTTCACAAGGTAGTTTTTAATGGGATATAGAGAGAGTCTTAGTCCCATACTCCTTAAATTCAAATGTCTGCGTCAGTGCCCAGTTATGCAATAAATTTGGCACATGGTTAGCCCAGTTTTCTTTTACCAGCTACATGTGAAAATAATAATAGACTGTTGCGGCTCCGTTTTTGTATTCGAATGAACTCATTTTAATATCATCCTTTTATTTTATTAATATATTTTTATTGAATTTTTTATATAAAATATAAATTTTTTTAATACACTTTTTTCAAATCTCAAGACATCATTTTATCAAATTTCCTAAAATAATAAATAAAATTAAAAAATTAACTAAATTCATCTCAATCCCATCTCATCTCTGAATCCAAACTAAGTCTGATACATTTTAACAATTGCGTGATAGAGGTCGCTGGATCATCATTTGATTCCATTTCCACCCACCATCATATAATATTCTATTTTAATTTTAATTTTAATTTCTTTAAATATTTTTAATTTTTGTTGCTTGGTTTTTATTCTTCTAAATTTAATTGGGTTTCTCTATTTATCATTCATTTACTATATATTCAATATAAATAAATAATAATAAATAAAATAATAATAATAAAATATAATATATAAAAAAGATGAGTAAAATTTTTCTTACATCATCGTTTCGTTCTTTATAATCCCATCGTGTAGTACCAGGGAATTCTTGATTTTTTTGAAAGTTGTTAGGGGTACCTTCTGATATAGACCTACATCTATCTAGGTTACTTTCTTCTTCTTCTTTTCACCTTTGTGAAGGGTTATAATCCCCTCTCATAATGCGAGGCTTGAAATCTAGATCGGGAAAATAAAAATAGGTAAATATTAATTGTCCCTCTTTTTGCATTGAATTTGGTTCTTGGTAATAATACGAATATGCTATACAGTCGTGGAGTGCGTAAATACTATACAAATATTTTGAAAAATAGTAAAATACATAAGTAAAAAGTTTTTTATATGAGACCTGTATTTACTTATTTATTCAAAGTGATTTATACGGTATTTGCGTATTCCATGATTACAAATATCATTTTTCTTGTAATAATAAAATAATAAGATTGGCAAGTTTAATAATTGGGAGATTAGATCTCATTAGTTTTCAGAGATAAAATAAAATAAGATGAGATTAGATGAGTAGAAAAAGTTAAAAGTTGAATAAAATATTATTAGAAATATATTATTTAATATTATTTTTATTTTAAGATTTTTTTAAAAAAAAATTATTTTATTTTTGTGTAAAAATTTTAAAAAATTATAATAAATAAATGAATTAAGATGAATTATAAAAACAAAGGAAGCCATATTAGGTATTGGAAGCTTGGAAATTTTACTTTCACCTCCCCATAATTGGGAGACTATGTCTCGTTTGTAAAAACAAAGGAAGCCATATTATGTATTGGACAGAAGAAAACATCAAACCGGGCTGACATATGTTGGGCTTCACCAATATAAATTTTGTATGCAACGAGGTAACATAGAATGGACTTTAGCCTCAGTGTTCTTAACTGACCCAGAGCTTGATCACATCTGCAGAGTCCAAATTTGAGCAAAACTCCATACAATTATTTGTATAGTTTTGGGCTGTTTTCAGTGAAAGCATTCGAAAAATAGTCCGGTAAGTAAAAGCCCAATCCGAGCAACCGAATGATCAGGATATTTAGCCGAGGCCCAACATCTTATCCACCATTACTATTCAGCTTTCTCAAGAATGTGAAAGCACAATTCTTTTCTACTTGTATTTGGATAAAGTGATCTCAAGTAACCTGAGTTGATGTACGAGTAATAATATTTTATTTTTAGTTAAATTGACTCAAAAGAAGGTCAATTATTCTAAAAATTGAATTTATTTTTAATTAAATTACATCATTAGAATAGTTTATTGAATTTATATTTTTCTAAATTATGCAAGAAGGTAAAAAAATAACTAAATAGTAAAATATACAGTAAAGGAAGTGTAAGAGCATTGACATTAGTCTCATTAAAGAAATCATCAAAATTTGATAAGAAGTACAATTTTGATGAGAAGCACACACCTCCACATCTTTAACTCCACATTGAACTTATCATTAAACTCATCAAAATAATAATATAATAATATTTTTGTAAAATGAATATTTTTAAATGTTTTTTCATATTTTATAATTATATTAACCATTTGTATATCAATAATTTAATTTGATATTTAAATTATTAATTTTAACAAATTTTAAAAAAAATAAAATAATAACAAATAACAAAGATAATCTAAATACAAGCCGTGTCTAAAAACAAGCTATGCCGCATTATTAAACTCCTATAAATTCAATTGCTAATATGTAGCTATTTGCCGCCATATAAATTCAATCAAGCAGATAACAATATGAGAAGCAACCACACTAAATCTCATGTAATTGCCATACAACTAACTTCCAGCAAAACAAAATTCAAATACCATACACAAAATTCAACTGTCATATAGCTAACTTCTAGCTAAATTTTTGGAAAACAAAACGAATAAGAAGATTTTGAGGCTGTGTTGCTCTGGGAGACACAAGGTTAATTTTGGGTCTTTGGGTAATAACAAGAGAGAGAGAGAAAAAATGAAATGCAGGAAAAGAAGATTGGAAAATAAAATATATTAAATAAATAGTTTGATGGATAAATGGTGATCCTTCAAATTTGAAGAATTTGGCTAATTTCACTGTAGTTTAAAGTTAGAGATTTATATTTTTATGAGACTAATGTGGAGTTATTTTTAGTATAACTCATCAAATCTATGTTTGATGAGGCATTTTGTGAGAGTAATACCAATACTCTAAGGGAGTTTTATACTCTCTTTACTCTTTGTTTGGTAGTTCTTTCCCTTTCAAATTGACATAGCACCATCTTTCCTAATTCATAGACAAAAAAATCGAATAATCTATCAAAATTTGCAAAATTCATCATGTAAGAGAATTACTCCTTTTCATATGTTTTCCAATATTACGTACGTACAGAGTTGAAAAAAAAAAAATAGAATAGGAGATATTTATAATTACACCTTGCTCCTTTTCTGGAATAGAGATTTATGGTGCATTTTGGATGTTGATATAAGCTAAATTCACTTGAGATGAATTGAATAAAATATTGTTAGAATATTAAATATTATGAGTATTTTAAGATTTAAAAAAGATGAATTTTTTAATATATTTTATATAATACTTGAAAAAATGTATGGAATTTTAAGACAGATGTAATGAAAAGATGAGATTAATTAAAATGAGTTTGGTTCCGGAACCAAACTGAACTTTAAAATGGAATTTATTAAAAATAAAATAACAGGTTTAAGCAGATATAATAGCATCAATCATTGGTTAAGGCAAGTAATTGGCTTTATCTAATTAAGCACACTCTTAAATCATTGTCACAGTACTAATAATGTTAATGATTTCATTGAAAGAGAAACGATCCGACTTTTGCTGACTACAAACACCCTCTTTAAATAAAATCCACCTGACCTCAAAAGATCTGTCAGGTAGGTGGTCTTCTTCACAACCTTGTTCCAATGGCCACCAAAATAATCTTTTGTTTTCATCTTCTTCTTTCCCAAACGGACCCCCCCATAAGCTAATCATTTAATAAATAAAAAAAAAAAGGTCTTTTAGGACATGCACACCAAAGCTAAGTTCCTTTTTTCGTTTATTTCTTTTTTCTTTTTCACTTTGCCGTCACAAACCTACTCTTACACCAAACTCCACCTTAAAGCATCGATGCAGCAGATGAGGCTAAGCCTAGCCTTTGTTAAGGGCCTTTCATACAGTAACAAAGAAAAAAGCGTTTTGCAAGTCTTTGTTCAAACTTTTAAGGATTGCTTTGATAAATAAATAAAAATAAAAAACCCTTTGAGGTTTGAGCAGATAGAATTAATGTAGCAGTTCATGAATCTGAGCAAACCAACAGTGTTTTTGATAATTTGGTCAAATGGGTATTATTGATCAAAATGGAGTCTACTTTTTAGTTAAATGGATAGGTGTTTTGGGTGAGTTTGATTAAAGAATCCTATGATCCATCCTTATCAATGATGCTACTTAGTAGATTATGATTGGCATCTTCATCTTTTTTTTTTTCAATATTAATTCAAATTCCTTATTAGGTAATAGTTAATAGGAGTATAGATGAGCATATTTGCCTGAGTTTGAATTCTGTTTTTCATGAAACGTAATAATACAGTATGTTATTTTTGAGTCTTAATTCTAACATGATACTACAGTACCTAATTCTATAGGGTTGGTTAAAGAACGCAGATACTTTCTTGTGACTGTCTGTGTGCATGGTATAATGACCACCCCCTAACTAGTAACCTTTATTCCATGGCCAAAATAAAGAAACTAACAAGAAAAAAAAAAACAAATAAAAAAAAATATTCATTGCAGGCTTATTTTCATCTTGTTTGTGGGGGTGAGATTAGCTTTTAGATTAATGCTATACGTAGTGTCTGTTTGGAGTTACATTTCCGAAACTTGCAGTTAAAAACACTTTTAAAGAAAAAATAATATATTTGATAATTTTATAAAAAAAAAATATATCTTAATCTATTAAAAAAATTGAAAGTCAGATTTTTCAAAAAGTACCAAATTGAAAATTTTTATTAAAAAACTCCTACAGATAACTGTATATTTAAAAAAAAAAATTGTAATTAACTTTAAAAACATTTTAGATACACATTTAGCAACAATAAACAACTTTTGAAATATATAACTTATTATTTTAAGTTATAAGTCCTTAAATTATAAGTTATATTTCCCAATTACAATTTCAAAACAGAAACTCATAATTTCATGAATATATATAATCTAGCATTTTGTTTTAAATAAATCAAAAATGTTTTTTTTTTTACAATTTTAAGGGCGCAAAATGTGGTAATCTAAAACTAAATCATTTCCTACTTCTTATCCCCTGAGCTGTATTGCATATGCCAAGACTTCATGACCATATATCTGATCAAGGAAGACTGTTATTGTGAACAGAAGAAGGGAGAAATGAAAGGAAGAAAAGACAGAAAGAAAGAGATCAACTCAAATATTCTACATAGTTTCTTTAATTAATTAATTTATATATACATCATAAAATCTAAGGAATGCCCTGATAGACCTTTAATTAGGTGTTCTATCTTTTTGCCGTGACCAACATGACAAATAAGTTCAGGCCCTGAACCACAATCTGTGTCACCATCATCTTCACAATTTGTCATTTGACAGCAACTGCTAGGTTTGGTCCTCATTCTTGCATTCTTATCTGCACTTATTTCATTTCTAATTATGATACGTTGCAATTTGCACTTTCTCATTGGACAGTATTGCGCAAAAGAAGCGCGTAGAATTCCCATTCTTTCTTCCACCCTTGAGCATTTCCCGAATGTCAAAAGAAATTCAGAGAAACTAGCATATTTTGACGTTTCTATTACTGTTTGAATGATTCCGAGGGAGCATTAATGGAGTGAATTACAAGGCAAACCAATCTGAAGTCTTTGCTAGTCTTCTAGACCCTAAAAGGAGCACAGTCCTCCCTAAGAATTAAAATCTATCTTATAAAATGAGATAAAATAAAATAAATTAAGATGATTGTGAATAGTAGTGAGATTGTTAAGTTAAAATAAATTAAAACGAGATAAAATGAACAGATAAGATGGTTTCATCTTACATCTGTATTCAAACAGGCCTTTAATATTGTTATTATGTTCTGTCTCATGCACTACATATTCGAAACTAAATGTGATATGAATATAGCCTAAGATCCAATTAAGGGGTGGTTTGAATTGAGAAATGAAATGAGATGAGTTAAAATGTGTTTTGAAAGTTAAGTAAAATAATATTTTTTAAATATTATTATTGTTTTGAGATTTGAAAAGACTGTATTAAAATTTGAAAGAAATTGTATTAAAATTAATATTTTGTATAAAAATTTAAAAAAAAATATATAATAAATTTGAGAAAATATAAGTTAAACTCATTTCCCAATTCAAATCGGGCCTAAATATTTATCGCCTCTGTTAAATCTTTCAGATTAAGGCCCAAGAACCTCCTTTGAACACCGACCCTTTTGTTCCTTACCTTGGACAAATGTTGCCGTTTGAGGACTGCTTTCTTCTTGCTTGCTATTTGGTTTTTCTTAGACCTCACAAACGACATCCAACGTTTTAATTTCCATCCCCATTTACCGTTTACGTCAAGTTTAATTGCTGTGTACGGCACGTGCAACCTATCCATCAGCTCTCGCCGCACCCCTGCATGTGCCTCGCCGCCCGGTGGTTACAACAAGTGTCATGCGGCGAGGGTCATGACATGAGCAGCACGTGCATGCCTTTTAGACTTATTTTTTAGACATCCACGTGTCGCATTTTTGGATCACCCCACATGTATTGTACCTAATCGCCATGTGCAAGTGCGGAAGAGGACAATCGCATGGGCCATTACTTATTAAACCCCACCTTATGATAAAGACAAGTTAATTTACTGATAAATAAAACATTTTTATTATTTAATTGGTTTTGTGTGTCGTAGTTAAATGTACATATGATCTGCAAATGAAAAAGTGCTTAGAGCAAGATTGATTCTCTAACTGCATGCTGACACGTGGCAGGTTCTAATTTTTTTATTATTAAATTTTCTGCTTCTACCTTTTTTCGTAATTGTTGTTTATCACGATTTTTTACATGATTTGGGTAGACAGGTAAAGTCGTTACCCGTTAGGGAGGAGTATGAGGTAAAAGGGGAACTGGTCTGCACTTTTTCGGACCATTCTTCATATTAAAATTAATCCCACGAAATTTACGATAATATCCTATAGGGTGGCTGCCTAGCTTTCATATATATATATATATATATATATATATATATATATTAGTGCTTCACACGAACATGCGCACTTCTAAAGACGATGTTCACGCTGATCAGGATGTGGTCAATTTTCTACAATTCGGCTGTAATAATAATGCTAATAAATTAATATAAACATATATATTTATTTGAGAAATGTATTATATAATCATAAAAAGATTTTAATAAAAATAAATTTATAAATTAATATGATTTCGTATTATACATAAACCTATTTTATATATAATAAAAATAACATATCAATTTATAAATTTACTTTTATAAGATCTTTTTCTTATTAAATCATTTTTTCTATTCATTATAATTTGTATTCTATTCAAATTTTATTTAATACAAAAAAAAATGACATTTATAATCAATTAATGACAATCAAAAAAACTATTTTCTTCGCAAATAGTCTTTATTATCAAAGTATAGACTTTGAATTCTTACTCTACATTAATGGCAATTTGATTAAACGCCTTAGTATGATTTAAAAATTATTTCTACTCATCTCATTTTATCATTATAATTTTATCAAAATTTTAAATAAAATATAATAAATAATTTAACTTTTTCAAATCTCAGTCTATATCACGCTCAGTATATCAAAATCTCAATCTATATCACGCTCATATAATCGATATATACAAATCAACTTAAAATATAAAATAAATAATCAAACTTAAAGCAATGCACAAGTCCTGGTAATAAATTTAAGAGATCGTGGGAGGGTCAACTGACGAAGTTATAGCTAATCCCTAAAGCAAAGATTAAATAATGTATTAACATTGTGAGATCACATACAAACACACACTTAAGCACGTAGTATTAAATTAATTTAAGTAAGCCGCTAGATTCATTGTATTTACAGAATCCAATATATTATGTTTGTTTTTTTTTTTTCAATTTATTACCTTTTGTCGCAAATGAAGAGTTTTTAATACTCATAAATATATATTTAAAAGTTTATTAATAAACTAAAACATTAAATATAATGATGTTTGTGGAACCCTAGGCTGCCTAGTAGTATAAAACATGCATACTACTTCAATGCTGGCAGTCCTTGTCCAAGTTTTGGATAATGAAAATGTTTTATATATCTATCTAGTATTTTTGTTTTATCATTATAATTTTTTAAATTCTAACATAAAATATAATAAATTAATTAATTTTTTCAAATTATAAAATAATAATAATATTAAAAAATAATATTTTAACGATATTTTATTTGACTTTAAATTTTTAACTCAATTCATCTCATTTCAATTCACTATTCAAACAATACCTAAAATTTCATTTGGATATTAAGATAAATTGAATTATTTATAAATAATAAAAAGTTGAGATAGTAAAGTGAATTCTGTAAGATTCACTTAAGATGAATTTAAATATATTTAAATATTAAGATGAGTTTATATATATTTATTGAAAGTTGAGAAAAATTATGAATTTTATATATAGAATTGTTGAGTTAAAAAAAAGTTATAAATAGATTATAGATGTAAAGTAATTTTGAATTAAAATAAATTTAAAATTTTAAAAATTATTTAAATATTTAATTTAATTTTAAATTAAATTAAATTAAAACTAATTTTAATTCAGTCTAAATTTTAAAGATCTAGATCTTGGTAAGAATGATGACATAATTTACAGTTCATGCAAACATCATTAGCTAGGGGTGGATCCCAATGAGAAGGGTATGGAAGTTGTATGGTAATTATGTATGACAGATGGTGAAGGTAAATATTTGAATGAAAGAGTGCCGAAACCGCTTGTCGGGAACAAAGCAAGAAAGGTTCCGGTTTTTTCAATGGAATTCTGAATCCATGTTCATTGGTTGGGTAATGTCAGAAATACCAGGTTTTATTATGTTTGAGAGATTTTTGTTGTTTTGTACTTAACAATCCAAAGAGTATATAAAGAAGAGGAAAGTGTGGACTTTGTTTGCACCTGACGGCCGCCATAAAAACCTGCTGTGTTGTATCTGGATTTGCGCCTACTACTTGGTCTTTGTTTTCTTTTTTTTTTTTAATCCTAAGCATCCAAATTTATTAAATTAAAAATATAATACATAGGGAGTGAGAATCCTTACCAATTACTTCAAATTAATAAATAACAATACAGATGAAAAAAAGAAAAAAAATATTTATTTGAAACTAATTTTTTGATTCATACTCATGTCTTACTAGTAAACGTTATTTATAAAAAAATAAAAATAAAATATTCGCTAAAAAATGAATAACAGAATCATTACTAGTGCTCTGTCACTTTTTGTTTAGAACAAATTAATAAGTAAGTCCACAATCCATCTTCTAAGATTACAAATTATGAAAAGTAGTAAGATAAGAGAGTAACAGTCGGAACTGAGTTACCAGCAAATACCCCTTGAAGGCAGTGGTCCACACGCGCCACCTAATGTGGTGAAAGAACAAACCACTTCTGAGGGATTTGAGGCCTCCGAAGCCGGTTGTGCCACTCATTGCTTCAAAAGGTCCTCCATTCTAAGGCTGAGCTTGCCCAAGACTGGCTCAATAGTTTCATGAGCCTAAGACTAAATATTAATTTGAGGCCTTTTCTATTTTAAGAGAAAAAATAAAATAAAATAATTTTAATTTTAATTCTTACATTCTATTTTTATGTAAAAATAATTCCAATCGTTTTGCAAAATTTACTAATTAAAATTTTTATATTACATTTTCAACTGATAACCGATTTAATTTTTATTAAAAAAATTTCGATTTAGAAAATATTTTATCAAATCTAATTTTACAAGATGTGCTTTTAAATTCTTAGAGGTCTTTTAGAAACACAAATGTTATCAAATATTTTTATATATCAAATTCAACTTTTTCTCTTATAAAAAGATAATAAGATAATTTAACTCGAACTGTTTCACTACTATTGATATATATTCTAAGATATTTTATCTAAACAAGTTCGAGAAGCAATCATAATTATTATTACCAATAAAGTTCTATAAATAACCTATGCATTAGAAAAAAAAATGGGCTCTTGCCTCTTCAAAGGGTCATATAAAAAAATTTTATAAACACTTAAAAATTAAATTTTTCTATTTATAATTTTTTACATTATATATTAAACAAATAATATCAAAAGAGAAGTGTATTCTTTGAATGAGAGTATATAAAATGATTATTAAGTTCGATATTTTTTTATAATTAATAATGACATAATATCTTTTTAATACTTTTGATTTTTCTCATTGAGTTAATTAATTTTTTTAATTGAGTATTTTTTTTTTCATTTTATAAAATTTTACCTTGAACTTTTTTTTTTTTGGGAGGGGGTACCTAATTTATCTAATGAAAGAGTTGGGCATGCGCGACCGACACGCACGACATGAGCATCACGTGTAGCCAATGCGCCAAACAAATTCACGATCCCCGAGCTTGAAGATTGGCGACTAGAGAGGTTGTTGGAGTCACGTGTGGAGGTCAGAGGTTGCCGGTTATTAGTAGATTGTATGTCAGTGCTATTGTGAAAAAACTAGGAAAAAAATTAGGAAAATAAAAGGCAACTGGATGGAAAACTAGAAAAAGTAGAGGAGGAGATGGCTGGAGCCGAAGCTCCACCCTCCTCCGCCCATGGAAGATAGAAAAATCCTATAGAAAGACGGATGGGATCGCCTAGTTTTACAGAGAGCAATAAGAGAGCGAGAGAGATAGAGAGAATCAACTACTTGGTCTTTGACTCTTTCCGAATTGTGTTGATAATTTAAGCAAGGTGCAATGTTAGAGATAAACGTCAAAGACAAGCGGCGGACAAATACCTATAGATATGTGCAGTATACAACACACAGTAGACATCAAATATCACAGATTATCAGGAGGCGTTTGTCCGCCGCTAATCTCTAGCATTTGTCCCTAACATTTTTGTTAAGCAAGAAATGAGCCTTCTGTTTTTTTTTTTAAATTAAAAATATACTTTGTTTAAAAAATATGAAAGAGAAATCAAAAAGTATTTTTGTTTAAGTAGTATTTGAATTTTGAGATGGGATAAAATAAAATAGGATAAGATGAAAACCAATTAACTTTCCATACAGGGCCTTATGCTATTTGTTTTAAATAAGGGTGTAAGAAATTCGATTCAGATCGATGGACCAGACCGGACTAACTGTTCCTGACCGGACCGAATTTTGATATGGTCCGGTACGATCCAAAAAATGTAGGACCGAACACTATTCGGTCTGGTCCAGGTCTATAAGATTTCTCCCCTTGAATCGAACCGGACCGAATAGGACTCCTTAATTATAATAATAATAATATATATATATATACATATATATATTCTTTAATGTATAACTATATTATATAGTATATAAGTACTAACATATAAATTATTAGTAGTAATGTATAACTATAATATATATAAAATTAAAATACTAATATATAAGTAATAATATATATAATATATAAGTACTAACGTATAACTATAATATATATATAAATTTATAATACTAATATATAAGTATTATATTAGCATTATAAATTTATATTATAAGAGTTGTAATATAAAATAAATTATAATTATATATATGTATGGACCCCCTGGACCGGACCGAATCGAATTGGACTGGTGTTGAGTTCAGTTCGGTCCAAGGTGATGAAAATGACGGACTGAATAAAATCAGTCACTTGCTTTCCTAGACCGGATCAGACCATTTACACCCCTAATTTTAAAGATGATGAAAAATAGATGAAATGCTAGTTGAAATGATCAATTGTTTTATTTGGAAGTAATGCTGATTGAAGTAGATTTAGATATGGTTTGAATAGTGAACTGAGACGAGATGAATTGAGATAAATTTTGAAAGTTGAATAAAATATTATTAAGATAATACTTTTTAATATTATTATTATTTTAGAATCTAAAAAAATTGAATTGTTTATTATATTTTATATTAAAATTTAAAAAAAATTGTAATGATGAGATAGAATGAGTTTCGAATCCAAATAAGGTCTTAATTATTCTTAAGTTACGATCATATACACGTTACATACAATTTTTTTTTAACTCTTTTTTTTTTTTTTATGTACATACAACTATTTTTATAACTATTTTTATAATTCCATTTTAAACGGAGGAAGGTTATAACTTATGCAAGATTTAAATATTTGTGATGAAGTTGTCATATTTAGTTGTTTGATATATATATTTTTTTATTACTAGTTGTTTGCTATTTGAATTATAAGTAATTGTACGAATATCATGACATAATTTATCATACGAAACCGATAGATAAAATAATGTAAAAAGTCATTTAACATTCATTAATATCTAAATCATGCTTGATTTACAGAGATTCATGAAATTTCAAAAATCATCTGAGATGTGAATGATAATATTGATCAAAGTGGTATCTAATATATATATATATATATATATATTGAAATTTCACAACTAAGTTATAGATCATCATGGCTAAAATATTTTTAAAGCAATTATTTAGTTATGAGTTTTGCTACATAATATATGGTTATTTTTACGTATTTTTTGTGCATTTCACTCATATGATTGATCAAAATATTTATTTTATTAAAAAAAAGTGATACAGTCAAGTATATTAATAAAATACACGAAAAAATGCACAAATATTACTGCATATAAAACTATTGTTTAATTATTTAATCCCATCGTCCTTTTGTCTTGGACTCTTGATGAAGAACCTGAAAGTTAGAATCACGTTGCGAGAATAGGACAAGTTAGATCTCTTTTGCCGAACAAAACCATCGAGGATTCGAGGCAAAAACTAAAAGGGAAGAAAATTTTGACCAAAATAGATTACAATAATAATAATAATAAGATGGTTGGTTTCGGTTTTCTTGGGCAGTTCACAATGCAATCTAGTATAACCCTAGGAAGATAATCTTATTAATTATTGGACCCATCATTCATAATACAAGAATGATGAACCAACCCAAAATGATCAAGAAAATAAATAATTAAACATATATAATATATTATATTGCGTTTTTGTCTGTGTTTGATGTCGTGTTAGTACTGCAAAATAAATGTTCAATAATTCAAAGCTTGAAAACTATCTAGTACTTTAGCAAGAAACGGTGGGCCGGCACTGTTCATACACACTCTCTCTCTCTCTCATTCAAATATTTTGGTGGAATTATATTTCACGTTCTCGAATTATCATCTATTATTATATAATATGCATTTTCATTCAAATTTATTTTTATAATTGTAAAAACGAAAAATATCATCCAAGAGCATTCACATTGGTCATGCATATGCATATGTAAAATTAACTCTTTTGGAGATCCACTTTATCATTTTATTTTATTTTTTTTAATAAAAGATTGTATTGCATTTTATTAATAAGCGAAGTTACAACTATAATCACTAGTTACAGGATAAAACTCTTATTACAAGCCAAGCTAGTCTCGAATCAATAGCATCCTTCCACACAAAGTGACGGGCATTGTCTAACTTCTAATACTCTCAAGTGTCAAAACCAACAGAGCTTTTAATCTTGGTTTATGGCTTGTTTGATAGGGTAACATTCTGAAAAATAGAAGTAAAAAGCTCCAACCTCCAAGGAGGGGGAGTGTATCACCACTTCCACCTCCAAAGGAGGGAAGAATAGAAAAACCCCCAACCTCCAACAGAGGAGAGAGAAGTGCAACACATGAATAAAACTATTTCAACTTATTACTACCTATCGACAACAACAAGCAAACAATCAGGACAAACACAAAACAATGAAAACATTTAAATCAAAAGACCGCGACTGTGAGTATCGGGTGGGATATACGCGCCACCCCTAAAAGTGCCAAAGAGATAGGCGCATAGTAACTGCAGGTCTTGATATTGGCAGAGAGACATGTGTGGCGAAGGAAACTACCCTCAAGAGGTGGTCTGAGGGGAGATGAACCCCCTGCTTTAGAAAGCGCGTGCACACCACGCGCAGCTGCTAACGACGAAAGCCACTCCCAAAAGTGAGATCGAAGCCTTGCAAGGCTAGCGGAGGGGCACGTTGGGGTTGAAAGTTGCGGGCTTCACTTAACACCAATCGCAGCACCAGATCCAGAGCAGAGATCAAACTCAATGTCGAGGAACTACCGTCGTTTGCCAACATCCCTATAGGCCAAAAACACTACCGGTACTCCTACAAAATAGACACAGAATGAGGGAGAGAGGAGAAGAGTAGAGAAAAGAAAAAACATAGTAAATCCCAAGTGGGAAGGAGAAGAATAGAATAGAAATGGAGGAAGGAATGTGGGGGAGGAGGAGCCAGAGCTCCCACCCCCCGGCGACGAAAACGAACTGAAAAGGTCTAGGATTTTGAAAGGAAGGGTCGAGAGAGAGAGATGGGGGGCTTCATTTTAATATTTTTATTATAGCTTCGATCCACTTTATCATTCAAGCAAAATTTTCACTTTAGTTTATGCATATTTGAGGCAAATTATTATTTTTTAATCTTTTTCATAATTATTATTTTTATAAATTTTACAATTATCATCCACTTTGTATTATCAACTTAGTACAAATTTTATAAATCAAAATCATCTTAATATAGATTTTACAAAATTAATCTTAACGAGTAGGAGAGAGAAAAAATAATAAGATAATATTTGAAAAGTAAATAATAGCTCTTCAAATTTGGATAATTACTGTTCATAAGTATCCAAATATTTCGATATGCATACTCTGATATGGAGGATTTTAAATCCATATTATGCATATATGGGTTTGCATATACATATGCATAAACCAATGCCAATGCTTAAGAGGGTTTACCTGTCACCCATAGAGCAATAGCATTGGCTTCATCAAAGTCATCTTTAAAACTTGATGAAAAGTACATATTTTTCATAAATCTAAAACCTCCCTATTCATAACTCCATACTGGATTGGCTATCAGATTCATCAAAATAATAATATAATAAAAAAATTAAATCATAATATTTTTTATTTGTTTTCATATTTTGCAATTACAACATAAATTTGAATCAAGCAAAATAACAATCTAATATAAGCTAAATGTTCTGTGTATGAATGAAGGTCCTCTGTGTACAAACGAAGGGTCAACAACAATACAACATGCACAATGCCTCTTCACTTGTACCTACATGTAATAGAACTGTTTGGAGTGTCTAACAGCACTCCCAATGGTTAATCTATTCTATCATTTAAAATATATTATTAGAATTTACTTTTGTCTATTTTACATGTTAACTTTTACAATATATCATACATCAACTAATTTATTTTTTCTTCACATCATTTAAATATTATAATTTTTAATAATTTTTATTTATTTAAATATTCATTTAAATATTATACAAACTTGACTTCTCTTCTTTTCCGAGAACCTCAAACCCTAGCTCTGCTTCTCAAAATTGCTTCACCAAACTCAGATCCCATATTATAAAGGTGCTTTATCGATCATTCAAAGACAGTAAGGCATGGATTCTAAGTTCAAAGAGTGGGGTTTTGGAGGTAAAAAATATATCGAAGGTGGTAGGGCATGGATTCAAAGACAAAGAGGGAAATGTGGGTTTTGTCTGATCACAGGAAGAGAGGGACGAAGAGAGCTAGGGTTTGTGACAGAAAGAAATGGGATGACAAAGATGCAAACCTCAGGAGAAACAACGACGAAGCTTCATCGCCTATGAAAAATCAACGTGATCCCGACAACGACGGTGTGAGAAATCAATGTGCTTCATCAAACTGTAGCGGGATTTTACATGCTCCATTGAGACTGCTCACGTCTATCCACTTCAACTATACTACTTGAGTGTGAAGTAGGGATGTTTATCCACCTCGTAAGTAAGGATGTTTATCCGAGTTTAGGATTTGAGAATCTGGATTTCGGATTCAGAATTTTCTTGAACATTTTAAATAAAAATGTCAAAATTATTAAAAATAAAATAAAATTTCAAAATCGAGCTGGGTAAAACCAAACTTGGATGAACAAACGTACTCGTAAGGTAAGATCTGCCCCCTTAAACCACTCGTCCACTTGTGTGAGGTAGATTTCTAACTATCCTATGGTGTTCTTTTCTGGTTATTCCGCATTAGGTGGTGAGAATCACACATGGATGAGGGTATAATTAGTTTGGTTCTGTCTAGTTTTGAACAAATTTTAAAATCAAATTGATATATACCAATTTAAAAAATTTAAGAATTAATATGGACCTTTTTATTATCGAAACTAGAATTTTTGATTTTTCTAGTCATTTCATTCTGGTCTAGTCTAGGTTACTATATACATATGTGACACTACATAATTTTAGTATTATAATTTTTTCAACAGTAAATTTAGTTATTAGAATTTATTATTTATTATTAATGTTTATTGATTCATTAGTGTCTAATTATGCTAGTAGTTACATAGTATAAGTAGTGTCTTACTTATTAGTGAGGCTATCTTATTAATTATTAGTGAGATTAACTTATTAGCTATAAGATTAATAGACATAAATAATAAGATTAAAAGTCCATGTTACAATTAGTAGTAATTTAGTATATAATATAAGAATATTTTATATAAAATATAAAAAGTTAAAATATAAATCGGACCAGTTCAGTTCAAAACTACAAACTGATTTTCAAAATATAAAAACTGGTATCGAACCAGTTTAGAACTGATTTCAATTTTCAAGAACCGGTAACAGACCAAACCAGTTAGGAACTGAGTCCTTTTAATTCAACTAATTTTTTATTTTTTATTTTTCACACCCCTACCCATGGATAAGCTACGGCCTCCCAAATGGGTGGTCAACCTAGTCCTAAAGTTCCTATACTATTCATTTTGGATGGTCACAAGAGATTATTGGAATATCTAAAGAGTAATATTAAGGAGCATCTAACACTCATAGTACACATTTATATGAACAGTACTCATAAGTACTGTTCATATGAGTGTGTACTATGAGCGTTGGATGCTCCCAATATTTTTTTATATTTAAATATATTAAAACTTTGAAAAATGCCACTTAGTATTTCTATTGGAGATTACTGTCAATTTATTTATTTATTTAATAACTAAGTATTTTTTAATAATATAATTTCTTCTAAAAAGAATAAGAAAATATATTAAAATACATAATATAAATTTAAAAAAAATACATAAAAATAAACTAGCAAAAGCACCCAACCCAGAGCTCCCAGCCACCTTTACACCTTTTACGAAATAATTTTTAAATAAGAATTGATATATATACAATATATTTTATAATATTTATACAATACATATTATAAAATAGAAGTATTTTTATAAAATATCTTAATGTTGTTAACATTATTTTACAAAAATATCTCTACTTTATAATATTTTTTATGTAAATATTATCTCTCTTTTCAAATATATATTTTATATTTACCATGACTTAAAACAATAATTATAATCAAAAGAAAAAAAAAATCGATAAAAGACCAAAATATTTTGGGTATAAGATGACCAACCAATAATTTAAGACATTTTGACCTCATTAACTCGAGGGCGTAATTGGAAGCATAGTGGACCACAGCAAAAGAACCAATCACCGAACAGAAAAATGATCCTACGGTGCTTGTCTCGTGTTCTCAATGGAATGGCGGCCACCAGCGGAATCTCCTCCCTCTCCTTCCGCAAGAGGGTATTGGCTAAAATCAACCGCGTAAAAGTTGTAAACAGCAAAGTTTCAACCTTTGCGCAAAGTGCTCGACCTCGACCACCTTCTTCTTATTATTATTATTATTATTATATTTTGTTTTTTTGTTCTTAGGAAAACATCAATATGACCGTTTAAATTTTCTTTTGGGAAGGATTTGTATGTATATGGAAAATCTAAGCCGATTCTGAACCTGATCACAAAAAGTCAGAGAGAGAGAAAGAGAGTAAGGGTAGATTTGGATATTGAGAAGTTTTGAAGAGAATTGTAAAGAAATGAATAATAATAATAAATAATAATATAATATTAAATAATAATAAAAAAATAAATTTAAATAAAAAATAATTTTAAAAAAACTTAAAAACACTTAAAATATTTTTTGTTTATCAAAAGTTGCAAGTAAGAGACAGAGGTCCTGAAAGAGTGGCAAAAGGTTTGAATATTGCGGAAATGGAATCCCCGAATTTTTCTTTTTTCTATATGGAAATGTTTTGGCTTTCTTTAATTTTCTTCGACGTCGACAGCCTCCTCTCGAACGTCTTGACAAACTTTTCTCTCTCCTTCTCTTGTCTTATTTGCCCTTCGTTCTTCTATAAATAACTCACCATTCACTTTTCATGAACTCCCCCTCCCCCTCTCAAAATCCCCCAAAAAACCTTACAATCTCCTTTCTTCTCTGAAAATAAGGACTTTTTATTATTTTGTTTGTTTAATCCTTTGAGGAAAGAAGTATGGAGGAGTTTGGTTCTCTGTGGAGTTACCAAGAGGTTGGTCTTCACTCATTCCTCGTTTCCATGTTGATCTCCGTCTGAATTTCTGTTGGTTTTCTAAGATCGTTTTTTACCGTAAGACAATTATTCTATTTGAATTTCTTTCGGGTTAATACCCAAATTCATGTTTCAGTTCCTTGGCGTAATTTTACTGGTCAGGAATCTGTCACGTTTGGCTGTTTCCTTCAGAAGAACAGTTTTTTACTGCTACATGCAGAGTATTATAATTTTGTTTGAATGCTACCATTATTGGCTATATTTGTTCTTCTTCTCCGGTAAAGATTGTTGGCTTGAGTGGGTTGCCTTTTGTTTTGGTAATTCTCCAGAATATAATGCTCATTAAAACAAAAATATTTAGAATATAAGCGTTTCCCCCTTTCGGAATTCTGAGTCAAATCTTCAAGTGTTGTACATGCAAATCATTTTTCAGGAAATTGTCAAAATTTCTACTTTTTTTGTCATTTAATCACAGCCTTGTTCTTCTTCCATGAAAGTGAACGTTTTTGGTCCCTATCAAACAAAAAACATTAGAAAATCTCTGAATTGAGTTAAATAGTCAAATGCAGATTTCAAATGCAGGTTTAGTCATGGTGACATTCTTTTTTCCTTTCCTTTTCTTGTTTTCTTTTCTGCAATTTCAAAAAGAAAAACTTGAAACTTTTTGGGGTTTTAATGTTCCTCCTTTTCTTAAACTTTTTCATCATTTGAGTTATTTGGACTTTGGAGCCTCTATTTATGCCAATAAGATTCTTTGGTTTCTCATTTTTTTTTTCTCTGCTATTTTCTGAGCTCCCAATCTGAAACTAACAGCTCTGTTTTGAGTACTTGTCAGGGCATGGATGAGCTAAAGCTGAAGCTTTTCTACACCAATCTTGAACTGGAATCACTGAAAATGGAAGCGAATGAAGAAATCAAAAAGAACAAAGAGAACGTGAAGAATTTGCTCAATCTTTTAAAAATTGCAAACCAAGAACGAGATGAAGCTAGAGATCAATTGCAGAAACTTCTGAACAAGCTCATGCCCCTCTGCCATGTCCAACCTGAAACTCCCCTCTTAATGATACCTGCAAAAGCAAACTCAAGCATTACAGAATCTAACAGTCTGTCTGAAACATATAACCACCATTCTCATGGATCTTCTCCTGTAGATTCCTTCTTTGATGCTGTTTCATCTCCAGATTTCTCCAACATTAATGTTGTCGATTCAGGAAACATGGGTTTTGTGAATCAGAACCTTGTTCATAACTATGGTAGTGGGTATGTAAAGATCGATCGGGATTCTGAATTGATTGATAATCTTGTTAAAGGAAAAGCTCTCCCTCAAAAGGGAAAACTTCTGCAGGCTGTAATGGAAGCTGGCCCTTTACTTCAGACATTGATTGTTGCAGGGCCACTTCCTCGTTGGAGAAATCCTCCTCCTTTACAGCCATTCAAAATCCCTCCTGTTTCCATTGAAGGCTGTGAAACTGCAAATATCAGTTTTAAATCTGCTGCAAATTCAAGTTTTGGGATTGAGAAAACACAGAGTTCATCTCCATATCCTGTAATGTCTCGTGGGAGTTCTCAAACTTGTTCTGCATCTGTCATAAATTTTTGTGCCGATCCTTCTTCTTCTTCCTGTTTGAGCAATCCAAGGATATTGACTTCCTGTGCTAGTTTTAACAATCATATCCCAGAAGCCAAACGGCAAAGGTTTCATTGAAATCACCAGACTTTGCTTCTCTTAATGTGTAGGAAAACCAATTTTCAGTGTAAATTCCCATACCTTTTTTTGTCTTTTATTTTTTGGGGTTTTGAGCTTTGAATGAGATAGCTCTTTCACTTGGGTTTATTTTTTGAGAAATATTATTTACAATTATAGAAATTGCAAACTCCACGTAATTATTTTGAAAAAATTAAGTAAATGCAAAGTTTATATGAAAAAAAAAATAACTTTTATAATAATAGACCTCACTCTTTTTCAGAGTGATTACGCGATGCTCACTCTTTTTTAGAGTGATTACGCGATGTTTACATATTTCACGACTATGTATAGCAATATTATTATCCTTTTTTCTACCTTGTACTTCAAAATGGTACATTTCCATTTGATTCTGCAACGAGAAATGAAGTCTGAGCAAAAACTAGAATCACATTCAAGGGTGTGGTAAGATAATGCAGCAGCAAGATGGCTGAATCAGAGTACTAAGGAATTTGATGTTGTTGGAATAACACATGGAAACCATAGATGCAACAAAGCAAAAAGGAGAAGGGTTTTAATGTATATAAAAGACGAAATTCATTCGGTGCTAAAAAAAATATTTAATTGCAGTTTTTTCGCAAATGGTTGCTTGCATGTTCTTGTTCATAGAGTCACAGACTTCAGTATGAGATTAGTGACGAGAGCAAATTTTATAAAATAAGCACATCAGATGTGACAATTCATTTTGTTAGATCCATATAACCAAAGTATATTCTAAATGTCATGACTTTGAATTTGTAAATTGAAAAACAATTTATCTAATTAATTTATTAATATTTAGTTTTTTAGTCTTCTTTATTTTAAATTTTATAACTGATATTACTGAAATTATAATGAGTCAGTAACTCAAATTTAACGTCGCTTGATTGTAAACTAATGGTAGAAAAATTGGAAGCAGATCATATTTTATTATAATTTTGTCATAATAGTGTTTTACTTTGGTAAGGCACGCAATCCTCTCACAAATACATTTATTACATTACTTTCCTAATTGGTAATTTTTCTAAAATTCAAACGCATCAAAGTCAAACAAAAATTTTAATGAATTCAAAAGAAATTTAATATTTGTTACATAGTCTTGCAAAATGCCAAAAGCTGCGAAATAATAGTATTTTTAAATACTTTTGCTTCTGATTTAAATATGGTATGTTATTTTAATGAGAACTTTCTTTGTTCTTTTTTTGCATCATGGTTTTTGCTTCACGGGTTATCAGCTATAAATTTTTTAATTTATTATTTAAATATATATTAATCTTCAGTAATGCTATATCAATTTTAGGGTGTCTCGTACAATCTTTTTTTTTTTTTTTAAAATAAAAATAGGATTCACCATTTTTTTATATTCATCTTAGATGTACTCCGCTTTTCTTTTTTTTAAATGATTGCACAAGACTTGTATTCTTCAAGATTGTGCAAATTATTTTATATTTAGCTTTTAGGCTCCGTTTGAATTTAGAGATGAGATGAGTTTAATTTATTTTTTAATATTATTATTATTTTAAAATTTAAAAAAATTGAATTGAAATTTACAAAAATGTGTATAGGAATTATATTTCGTATAGAAAATTAAAAATGTGTAATAATGAAAAGAAAATAAGTTAAAATAAATTTTGAATCTAAATCAGACCTTAGTCCATAAGTTTAAGGTTTGAATTCAACCTCTCGAAATCAGTCACTTTTTATATTTAATATGCCCACTCATATATTTTATTATTTTTATTTTTTCAAATGGTTAATTGATTATTAGTAAATTTAGATATATTTTTATTGTTTCTTAATGGTTAAGGATGTTTTAAAAAGACCTAAAGAAGAAGAAAAATAAAAAGACTATTGTACATTTAGTAAACACCTTAGAATTGTCCTTTTTATTATGACAATTATCTGTAAGCAGAAGAGAACTTTCAACTTGTTAAATCTAAGAAACTGTTAGCGGACTGTACAAATCATGGCATCCAATTATCCATGTCAATAGTTTTGAGATTCGTTGAGAGGCTCTCTGGACGTTGTTTTCTACGAATATATAAAGGCTCCCAATGCATTGAAGCAAAAGTTCATTGAAGTCTTTTCGAAACTTTAATCTGACTGACATCATTTTATACCTGTCTACAAAATTTGGGCTTGGCATTCTGCACTCATTCCAACTCCAAACTCATCTCTAAGACTTGATTCTTCACATGGAAAGTTTACTTGGTCTCTACTTTTGCAGTTTGCACCATCTTTTATTCCATCGGTTACTACTTCATACTCAACAGTTCAAAACGGCTCTGCTGTATACCTCATGATCTAACGTTGTCATGAAACCAGGTTGAAAGATGGCCAAGGAACCCTGCCAAGGCCACGTGATTCTTCTGTAGAGTTTGGGCTAAAATCCTGGCATATGACTCAGGTCCATTTAAACGATGAGATGAGTTGAGATGGTTTGTAATAAAATTGTTGAGTTAAAATGAATTGAGATGACTCCTGAAGCGCTGACCTTTACTCTTAAAAGAGATTTATATATAGGAATGATTATTAAGCAGAAAGGAAACCTCACAACAAACCAGACGACATTCTCCTATAAAACAAGACCAGCTTGAGAACACTGGAAAGGGACCTGGACCAAGAAAAACGTTTTCTTTTTGTCCTTGTACGTCAGCAAGTAGCAGACTCAGCCGAATTCATGCCCTTATTGCCAAAGCATGAGTTTTGAGGCTGTACATGTCCGGGTGTCGGAGTAAACAAGAGGAGAATCCCTACATAGATGGCCCTATAAACATTTTGGCGGCTCCTACAATAGGGTTTCCTCAATGTTATCACCTACTGTTTGCACATCCATATCTAGTCTGCTTTGATCTAATCAACAACCCCTTTCCCTCCCAAACGCAGAAAATGTCTCCAAACATTAAACATAGGCAAAGTCCTTCACTTTAACCTGTGCCCTTATTATGTTCCTATCTACAAAAATTCACCCATGAATAAATGGGAAATTTTCTTCATTGCAAGTGTTTGCACCATTGTTCTCCTCTGCAGTTACTACAGTCTACTCAAAAGTGTCTCCCCTGGATTTCGTGGTGGTGTGAGCTCTAGAAACCGAAATAGAAGGCGGCTTGTGAACGAGGCCAACCCTGAATCCAATGATCTTTCCCAACAGTTTCACAGCCATGGATTGGAATCTTCCATCCTGAACTCTATTCCCATCACTCAATTTGAGAAGAAGAATGAAGAAGACGACACAGAAAGAAACAGAGAGTGTGCAGTTTGCTTGGGTGATTTTGAAGAAGGGCAGTGGCTTAAACATCTACCCAACTGCACTCATGCCTTCCATGTTTCTTGCATAGACAATTGGTTTCAGTCTCACTCTAATTGTCCTCTGTGCAGATCACGTGTCTATGATGTTGATATCCATCATGAGTCTTCTGTTTCTCTGCACACAATTCTGGAAACTCTAAGGAGGGAAGACTTTTTCCATGAAAGGGTAGCACATTACCAGATTCTACATTCTACAATCACAGAAGACTCATGACTGAGACATGAATTCTCTAACAGCACCAGTTGATTTGCTTTTTACCCAGTCGAATTGTTCATTGTATGAGATTCAACTTTGTGGGGCTTGGCTAACAGCAAATCTCCAGAACAGCCTTGAAAACTACAAGTTTCAGGGGTTGTATTGCTTGACATTGCTAGATCTTTCAATAAAATTGAACAAACTAGATAATGTACATCATTTTCCTAAGAGAATCAGCTTATGAAAACATGCTGGTTTCTCAAATGTAAGACGAAATGTCAAGTACAATGCCGATTTGCAGCAGTGGTGTACGTGAAAGATGGTCTTACAAATTTAAATTTTTATCATGTCATTCAAATAAATCTTAAATCCATGATTAGAAATATGAAAAAAACAATGGAGGTGATATTTACACTTCGGCGCTTTCCCAATTATAATATTTCAGGTGCTTGTTTCCAAAGTAGAATGCATCAGCAATAACAAAAAATAAATCTTCCTCTTCTAAGATGGACTGCCTGGTACTCTAACCAAATAAAGTAACTATTAATTAGGCACAAATAAATTTTTGAATTTACTGATGACTGGTTTTTCTCTGAATAATTTGGAAGAGTGGCCCGGTTTGTTTTCTGAGATGAGATAAAATGAGACAAAAGTTAAAAATAGAATAAAATATTGTTATAATATATTTTTTTAATATTAGTTTTGTTTTGGGATCCGAAAAAGTTGAATTGTTTATTTTATTTTGTATGAAAATTTGAAAAAGTATAATGATGAGTTTGAGATGAAATAAGATGTTTTGGGAAAACAAACAAGGCAGTTTCACAAAAGGTCGCATGTATGCTAAAAGATTCACATCACCAAGTTAAAACCATAACTTCAAGCCTACCTCGTTAATTTATCAATTAATAATAGAAGGCAAACATAAACAATAAGTGACACAAGATTACAACTCTTAAAACTAGTTCTCAAAATTTCGCTGTTTATAGTGCAAACAGTTGGAAAAAACATAAGAAAAAGCTACAAAAGTGGATGCCAGACACTACCTCAGATAATACCAATTTTGTTTGCCACATCCAAGGCATCGTAGTCTGGTGTCAATCTAACATAGGCCTTCTTGGTACCATCAGGCCTGTATTATAGGAAGTATATAAAGATAAGAATCTGACTATATTCCAGAAAGATGGGAAAAAATAAGTAAAAAGACACTGGAACCTGTGTAAACATGTATAACAAACAATAGCAAAATTACATAACTTTGTAAACCAGTAACCTTGTAAAAAATGGGTAGCCGTACGTCAAATAAAACCCTATGTGATGCATACTAAAATTCACTTAAAGTTAACTCTGAAGTAACACACTTCCAAGTTCCAACTGTCAAATTTGACACTTTCCAACTCAATTATACCAATGGGAACCACAATTGAGCAGTATTACTTGTCCCCACAATCTGGAATAGAGTCCACTTCAGTTAACTGGCTCAACTTATAACTAAGGCCAACAACGTAAAAAAGTAAACAAGTATAATAGAATTAAAACCATGAAAACTGAAAAGCATATAAGTAGCATATATTTCACCAAAGAGTTCTTATAGGACAGGAGTAGATCCAGTTACATGACACAAGGGTTCAGAATGAAGTATTCCATGTGTTGCACCCCTCTATGTACGTGCAACATTTCAAGCTTCCAGATCTATCTATCTAGAGATCAAATTTGCATCCATAAAAAAGAAAAAATCCATGAGGCAGCCATATCTTTTAAACACTGCATAAGAAACCTTTTTGTTTCAGACAGGTGGAAACATGCTATAGGTGGAACTGGCATCATATATTATCAGAAATTTCTCTAAATTTTAGTACCAATACAGAATAAGTGAAGTTATTAAGGCATATGCTACTAAAAAAGGTGTGCAACAATTAGTTATATAGCAATGAGAACTACAGAGTGATTGAAATACTTTAAACTAAATACAAGATTTTTTGTTTATAAGTAAAAATCTATGGTTGCAGAATTGATTCATTAAACCCACTATCCTGTACTTTTCCATCCAACAATTGTGATAAGAAAAGGAGAAATACTGACAGTTATATGGTAATACGAAAGGCTCACCTGATCAAAGTATTCACTTTCTTAGCCTGAATATCATACATCTTCTTGACAGCACCCTTGATCTTCTTCTTGTCAGCACGAATGTCAACAATGAAAACCAAAGTGTTGTTATCTTCAATCTTCTTCATTGCGGATTCAGTAGTGAGGGGATACTTGAGAATCTGATAATGATCAAGCTTGTTCCTTGGTGGAGCACTAATTCGAGGATACTTTGGTTTCCTCTCCTTCTTCAATGTCCTTGGACGGTGAAAGGTAACTGATGTTCGTATCTTTTTAGCCTTTTTCTTAAAGGTAGGACCTGTTTTCACAGTTTTTGCAGTCTTCAGGGCCTGTGCCTTTGGATCACCCTTTTTGGAACTGTCAACTGCACAAGACATGCACACTCCAGTAAGTTGCAGAATAAAGTATGGAGGCAGAATAATTGAAATTCTAATTCATGCTAAAAGAGGATCTATGAAATCAATGCATGAATGCCAACCCAGAATACCATCACAGTTTTCTCAAACCATTATATTTTACTTTAACCATATCCTGCATGAATGAGACAACAATACACATAGAAATCAACACAGACTTATCTTTAGTGACTACAGCTGAATATTTATCATCAGCTCCGATTAGGCAGATACAATACACCTTACTGAATGTATTTTACATTGATTATCCACCTACCACACCTTTCTTATGTGGTAGTTTGTTAACAGGCTGAAGGCAATACTAAAAGTAGGTGTGAAATATGAAATATAGGTGTTAAACTCCAAAAGAAAAAACCAAATCCCAAAATTAAAGTAATATAAACAACTGGTCGAAGCCAGTGATCTAAGAAATGGAAGATTCACTCCACCCACCATAGAACATTCTTGCGCCTAAAAATACAAGCATT
This sequence comes from Platycarya longipes, assembly GCA_036559045.1. Lineage (NCBI taxonomy): Eukaryota > Viridiplantae > Streptophyta > Magnoliopsida > Fagales > Juglandaceae > Platycarya > Platycarya longipes. The sequence goes on from CM071801.1 coordinate 13,463,561, forward strand.
TCATTCCCCTCCAAAAGCACCACCATTTTCTTCCCCGCTGAATGGTTATGCAATTACCAGATAGCTCATACTTTTAACATCAAGCTGTGCAAAGAATCACTCATTGCAACACTCCCGAAACTTTTATGGGGTTTAATCTCGTGAATACATAGTCTAAATATAAGCACGGATTTGAACTAAGCACAATACAAGTTTTTGCTCAGTTAAGTTCAATTCCTAGTTCAGTTTTTGGCACAATGCATACTTTTAATAACTCCTCCATTCTCGTATCCTTTATCAAAATGGGATAAAGATATATATAGTCACCAAGATGAAACTAAAAATTAATAAATTTAAAACAGTAACAAAAGCATAATTCACAATGGAAAAAGAATGCCAAAAAAATTTATTAAAATGACATTATGCCAAGAAACAACAATACTATAAATGCTCATATATAAACCAACAATATCACGGAAAACAAAACGGACTTTGTTCTATATTAAACATAAGTTCGCAAACAAAATCAGTGTAGCTCATTACACGAAATATTTACAGCATTGTCATCTTGGTCTACTAAAATTTCACAGCAACCAAACAAGTAGGTACTGAAAGATAGCAAGAAACAAAAGAAATTGAAAGGAAATGATAACAGTAAGACCAAAGTAGATGTGGTGACCGAATCTAGTACCTTTAGCAGGAGCCATTGGTTGACGAATTGGAAGAAAACCCTCTCTAGGACCCTTTTGAGAACCTGAGTTGCCACCAATTACAGCATACAAAGGTTAGACCTCTAAATAGAAAATCCCCAATAACATGACACAAACCTGAGCCTTCAACACGTGTAACTTCAATCTTTTTACACGTTCACTGAGAGAGAGAGAGAGGGGGGGAGAGAGGGGGAGAGAGGGAGGGAGAGAGACCTGTACGAGGGAAGCACGGAAGGCAGTCTCTAGGGTTTGGGAGACGGGGGTTACATAGATGATTCGATGAAAATTGACTAACGATATAGTTAATTTTATTTCAACTTGTTAGTTTCAAAAATAATTGGGAGTAGTCACGTTCTTCATATTCATTTTCTTATTTTCATATGAATAATAATATAATACTATTATTATGATAAATATAAATATAAAGGTAAATATAATGAATGTAAATACTTTTCAATACTCATCGTTATAATCGAGGGTGGACCAGTGTAGTCTATTGGGGGCTATCGCCTCCCAAAACTTTTGAAAATCAATTTTTAATATATAGAAGGTTACATGACAACCCCCCAAATCTGATATTTTAACCTTCTCGAGCTTGTAATCACAAGTGCAAAGGCTCAAAAGATTTGGATGATTCCTGTTACAGTGTAAATGTATCACCAACTTAAGTTATCTACATGTAGTCTATAGATTATAAGCTCAAACTAATGGTTTAAGGCATGAACCAGTTGCAATCATGAACCAGTCACAACTATGAACCAATCGCACTGTCGCAACATAGTTCAAACCAATGGTCTGAAGACTGACTCAAGTTTGGAGATTAGCCCGTTACACACACAGAGTCAAGAAGTTTTCAACTTTATCTTTCCAAACTTCGAATAAAAAACCTCAAAAACCAGAACTTTATCTTACACTCTATCTTTAGCTCTCTGCCGATTCTATGTCTCTAGCTCTCTGCCGATACTACTTTAAGTTTGTTGGCTTGGCACTTGGACCTTAGCAGAGACTGAGTTGCAGCGTTGCCAATTCTAGAAGACTAGAAGTCTAAACTTGCGAGTTACAACTCTGCGTCTCCGGTCTCTGCGAGTTTTTGCCCCTGCTGCCTGACTCTGCGTCTCTCAGTCTCTGCGAGTTGCCGTGGCCCGTGTTGGACCTGGCCTGGGTCCTATTACCGACGCCGACGGATTCAAGCAGAGCCGCAGTCTACAGAGGCGTCTGGATCTGCGGCTTCAATCTTCTGACTTCCAGGACGACAGCCAGCAGGATCCCTCATCCAGTCATCCAGGTTCTACCATTTCATTTCTGTGTTCTGTGACTCGTGAGAATCCTCTGATATTATCTAAGTTGATTTCTGTTGCTGCTTGCTCGTGTTGTGCATATATTATAATATATAATATATGTAGGTGTTAGTTGTTACGTGCATATAGATTTCATTTAATATATAGTGTCTATGTCATACTAAATTAATTTGTGCATTATTGCATATATTAATATATTATAGATAATAGTTTTGTTCAAATTTTAATATTTGTGCATATATACTAATTTGTGCATACAACATATTATATATATATATATATTATATAATATATTAATATATATGTATCGGCATAATTTGAAGAAAATTAAAATTTGTATGTCCTGTACATTGGATTTGATATTGTAGATTTGCGTATATTATTAATCACTTATCAAATTTATTATTGATTTAGAAGTTTTTCTTAGAGTTTAAAAAATATGAGCAAATTAAGAACAATTGATTCTTTTTTTAAAAAGAAAGACGTGAACAAGTCGAAGAGTAATATAGATATACATTTAGAGAACTCTGTAACGACGGAACATGATGCTTCTAGAAATGGTGAGCTTCCTAGTCCCTCTAAAACTTCAAGAATGCAATCTGAAAAGATAAATGACACTTGTTTGGAATGTGACAATTCTATCATTGATGAGCGTCCCTCTAAAACTTTAAGAATACAACCTGAAGAGATGAATGATACTTGTTTGGAGCGTGATCTAGGATTACATCCACAAATATGGGAATTTCCGACTAACATACAAGATGAGATACGACGTGCCTATCTTAAAGCTGGTCCATATCAACCTAAACTTTCAGAATATCCATTTTCAAGAATAGGCAATCAACGTCGTCGATTTCAATTTTCTTAGTTTCAAAGATATTCAAACTAGTTAGAATATTCACTTTCGAAGAATGCTGTATTTTGTCTTCCATGCTACGTTTTGGCCAAAAAATTAACAGGCCGTCCAGAATCAGATGCATTTACCAATAAAGATTTTGAAAATTGGAAAAAAATGAATGATGGAATAAATTGTCCTTTAATAGGACATGTGGGAAAAGATCCAAATTCACCACATAAAAATGCCGTGAAATGTTGTGAGGATCTAACGAATCATTCAAGACATATTGATAAGCTAGTTGAAAAAACAAATATCACAAGAGATGGAAAATAATCGATTGCGACTCAAAACTTCGATAAATAGTGTTAAATGGTTGACATTCCAAGCATGTGCATTTAGAGGTCATGATGAAAGCTCTGAATCAAAAAATCAAGGTAACTTTATTAAATTAATAAAGTTTTTGGCAAATTATAATGATTAAGTTAAATGAGTTATCCTGAAAAATGCTCCACAGAATGTCAAATATACATCACCCAAAATTCAGAAGGAAATTTTGCATATATTTGCAAATAAAATGCGAAATGTGATTCGTGAAGAAATCGGGTATACCAAATTTTGTATTCTTGTTGACGAAGCTCAGGATGAGTCTAAAAGAAAACAAATGGCTATCATTTTGAGATTTGTTGATAAAGATGGTTTTATTATAGAACGATTTTTTCATATTGTGCATGTCAAGGATACTATAGCACTGACTCTAAAAAACGAGATATGTGCTCTTCTTTCTCGTTACAACCTTCAAGTTGAGAATATTCGAGGTCAGGGATATAATGGAGGAAGTAATATGCGTGGTGAATGGAATGGATTACAAGTTTTATTTATCAAAGATTGTCTCTATGCATATTATATACATTGTTGAGCTCATAAACTATAATTAGCCTTGGTTGCAGCCTCTAGAAAAGTCAAACATGTTCATCAATTTTTTTGTCCATTTGACATCTATTATTAATATTGTTGTTGGTTCTTCTAAACGTAATGATGAATTACAAACTACTCAAACTAGTGTAATTGAAAGTTTGATTGCTTCCAATAAGATTGAGACTGGAAAAGGAGTTAATCAAATTAGTACACTACAAAGGGCTGGAGATACTAGATAGGGATCTCATTTTCAATCTATATGTAGTTTGATGAGGATATTTGATGCTACTTGCACAGTTATAAATACTATCTCAAATGATGGATCAAATTATTTTCAACGTGGTGATGCTAAAGCGGCTTACATGATATTGACATCTTTTGAATTTATTTTAATACTACATATGATGAAAAAAATAATAGGAATCACTAATGCACTTTGCCAATCTTTACAACAAAATTCTCAAGATATTGTGAATGCCAAGAGCCTAGTTTCAACCACAAAAGTACTCATTCAAAAGTTAAGAGATGATGGGTGGGAGTTTTTGCTTATTGATGTTAGATCATTTTGTGAAAAATACCAAATTGATATTCCTGATATGAATGACCAATATACTCGAGGAAAATCTCGTTGTCAAGTTGAAAGGACAACAATGGAGCATCATTTTAGGATTGATATATTTACTGCTACAATAAACTTCCAGTTGCAAGAATTGAACAATAGATTTAATGACTAAGCAATAGAACTTCTTATTGGTAGTACTGCTTTAAACCCTAAATGTGCATACAAATCATTTAATATTGATGACATATGTAAATTGGCTAAGAAGTTTTACCCACAGGATTTTACTGAGCAAGAAAAATTTCTTTTGAGAATTCAATTGAAGCACTATGAGCTTGATGTCTTCACGCATCCAAATTTTCAAGATATGTCTACATTATCTGAGTTATGTAGAAGACTAGTAAGTTCATAAAAGTCAAAAATTTATTATTTGATTGACAGGTTAATTCGTCTAGTCTTAACTCTTCCAGTTTCTACTGCTACTACTGAACGGATATTTTTTGCAATGAAACTTGTAAAAACTATATTGAGAACTCGAATGGAAGATGAGTTTCTTACAGATCATTTGCTAGTTTATATTGAAAAAGAAATTGCTAAAAATTTCACTTCAGAAATAATAATGGAAAAATTTTATTCCATGAAAGATCGTCGCCGAACTTAATTTGAAGAGAAAATTTTAAGTTGATCGCCCCCCAAATATTAAATTCTGGTTCCGCCCCTGATTATAACTATATAAAATATAATAAATAATTCATTTTCTATTTCTAAGTCAACTGTATTGTTTGCTTCATAGAAAAAGAAAGTCAACTGTATTGTTTGACGAAAATATCAGATTAAGGAAAGTAGGGCTAGGAGCCTGCACCACCATCCGTCCCACCCAATCCCACATCTGTCTAGTCGGAGGACCTACGTTTAAAGACATTTTTTTTATATATATAAAAGCATTATCATTGGTTTATTGGATTGACTAAAAGTTAAATCTAAAAAGAATTTAAATATTTAAGATCATTTTAAGTCTATATTAAATTATTCAAAGACCAATTTTTTAACTTTTATGAACAGTAAAACTATACCAAATGTCAAATTTGACCAGTTATCTAAAATGGCCAAATCTTTTATTTTATTATTTCTCTTTTATACTTCTCTCTCCCTTAACATTAGCATTGGATTGGTCATCTTCATCTTCAAAATTTGAAGAATATACAACTTTTTATTTTTTAGCTAATCACTCAAAGCATAAATTCTACATTGGATTAGCTATCACATTCTTTATAACAATAAAATATTAATATTTTTTATTATTTATATTTTTTTAATTATTTTTTAACTTATTTTCATAATCCTCAATAATCTCCAAAAATCATATTCATATTCATTTTTTTAATATGAATATATTTAAATATTTTTTCATATTTTGTAATTATACTAACCATCTGTATTTTAATAATTTAATTTGATACTAAAATTATTATTTTTTGTTAAAAAATTATTTTTTTCAACCAAATAATTACTTATATATTTAATTATTTCTAATGGGTGGAGATGTGAATAGTTCTTTTCATATATGAAAAGTAAAATAAAGGAATTGTAGATTTTTCAAAATTTAAAAAGTGGATGACCAATAATGTAGGGACATTTTCATTACTTTTTTTCAAATTTTGAAAAATAATGGCATTTGGTTAATCCAATGTCAATGCTCTTAGCCAAATCCTTTTATTCTTTCTCTTTAAACTCATAATTTAATTAAAATATGATTATTAATTAACATATAATAGATAGAACAGTCAAATATGATAAAATTAAGTAATTTAATAATTACAAATAATTAAATATTTTTTTAATTATTAATTATTATGTATTTTCATAAATAAACAAGCCAATATAAAAATTTGATGCGAATAATCAAAATAAAAATTAATTATATTATTTTATTGTTATAATTTGAAAAAATAGTTATTTCAATATGAGATTTATATAAATAGAATAGTTAAAAATCAAAATTTAAATCTCATTAACTAAAATTATACTATAATAATGGCTAAGATTTAAGTACCCATGTTCAAAGACTAAGGAGTGCTTGCGGACGCCTGCACGCAATCAGGATTTGAGGGTAGGGTCCGAGCTAGGCCCAAGGTTGTCCGGGGTTTACTCTGTTTGTCTGACCCAGGCAAAGTAAATATATCTATACTATATGTTTAAAAATATTTTTTTTAATAAAATGATGTTTGTTTTAAAACTAAAAATGAAACTACTACTATTATAAGAGAGAAATATAAAAAGAACTCTTAAAAACTCTCAAGAACTGAAACTTTCTTCGTTCTATATATTTTCTTATGAATTTCATAATAACTGAAGACCATATTTATAGGTCTTGAAATTACTATGCAAGTTACTATGCAAATCACTATGCAAAATTTAAAATAATAGTGGTGGGGTCATTCACAAAATAATTAAGGGGGGCGAGGGCTGCCCCCAATAATTCATAATACTCCCTCTTGAATGACCACCCATAAAGAATCTGTCTCGTTAAAACTTTGCCAAGGAAAAACCCAGTGGGAAGAAAAACTAATGGCGAAGGAAAAAAAGTACAATCTTCTTATGTATCCACAAGTGCTTTAAGATTGCCTCATTAAAACCTTGCAAAGGAAAACCCAGTAGGACAAAACCTTAGCGAAGGAAAAAGAATACAATCAGCACAAGTTTTCAGGGCATTTACTCCCCCTGAAAAGTACATGCCGATAGATCTTTGAGTTTTCGCATTCTAATATTCTGCACAATTTTCTTGAATGTTGCAGTTGGTAATGTTTTCGTGAATAAATCTGTCAGATTATCACTTGATCGTATCTTTGATATATCATCTTCTGATATAAGCAGTATTATTTTCATATAAAATTATTGGGCTATCATTGATCATGAAATACCACGCTTTTCTTGGATATGTCGAATTACTAATCTCAGCTAAATACACTCTCGACTTGTTTTAAGAATTACAATAATCTCTGGGTGATCTGAAGATGTGGCATATACAGGCAGCTCCATATCCCTATCTGATATTGTTTACTTTGGCACTTTAGGACCTTATGGGTTTAAAATACATCAAACAAGGTAGAGGGAACCCCACATATAAGGCACTTGACAGACTTAGTAGAAATCTCGGACCTGCAGTAATACTTAAACTCCCCCTGTAAATATACGTCAGTTTTTTAAGTAATAAATAAACATGATTTCAGCATATATAACAGGTTAAGAATTCAAACATGATTTCTATCTAAATAATGCATTAGAGAGAACATGATAATATTTTCATCTAAAGTTTTTTTCCCCCTCATTTGGCGTTATTAGGGAGAACTTGTTTATATACGGCGGAAATAACATTGGAAACCATCCATATATGATAAAAGCTGTAAAAGCTTGAGATCTAATATTATCAATTTGGCGGAAAATCAAATCCGCTTGACATTGTTGACAAATGAGATCTTGAAGATATTTGAAAGTTTTTAGTTGTTATTTAAATATAACCAGTTTTACCATTGGTTTATTCCAGCAAGAAGATCTCACATTTTTTATAGATTTAGTTATTGTTCATCCAGAACGATATTATATCTGATAGAAATACTAATGTCCCAGATTTGAACCATGAACCTTTTATACCTCAACCGCTAATATTTTCTCCTGAAGCTGTAAAAACCACGATAGGAACAGAGATATATCTTTCTAGTAAATCTGATCCTGAAATTGTTACAGCATCAAGAACCCTCAGTGCTCAATATGCTGCATCTCTTACAACCATGTCTCAAAGGCTACTGGCGAGAACGAGTGAAGTTGATTATCTTAAAAATCAAATATCTGAGTTGTATCAAACATTTGCAACTAAAGATAGAAAAAATAAAAATTTAATACAAGAAAACAAGGAGCTGAAGAAATTTGTAAACTGTATTGTCGTAACCTGAAAACACGAGTAGAAGAGCTGGAACGAGAAATAGCTCAAATACAAAGTCAACAACAGCAGTTAACGGCAGAGGTTCAGCATTTACAAGAAAATAGGGATAACTGTAATTAATCTTCGTTGACTTTTGAAATTATATATCCAGCATATCTTGTAAAGTGAGATTTGAAGAAATGATGGTTTGTCTTGTTCTTATTTTCATTTCTATAAGAATCGTCTTTAGTTTCATATAGTTCGCATCAAATCTTCTTCTCATATCTATAATTCATCTATATTTACATTCTTATTCTACAAATTCCCAATTCCTCATCAATTTCCTTTCAATATTTCTCACGATCAACATATGAGGTATCCTTCACTTCAATTACAAGTTGTTCCTGCATCTTCTGCAGGTACCATGTTGCAGCAAGCGAATGATCTGGCTAATAAGTCAGATCGTGAAGCCGTTTATGAGCTGGTGACTCTTGGCACCTATTTCTCCTCCTCTATTGTCGATTTTTTCAACTGATTACAATCCGAAAATTGTGAGATTGAGGAGCTTAATGAGAAGGTTTTCGTACTTCAACGACTCGTTTAAAAGTTTGACAGAAAAATTATAGACTTAAAACAAGATAATAAAGATTTAAAATCATTACTTGCCTCTTCATTTCGACTGCCTAATCCTTTAGATCAGGATGACATGTTGCTTTATAAAGAGCAAATGTATTTGAGAGATGAGGCTAAAAGTCTCAAATTCTTGTAACTCATCTATCAATTGAATAATAAGATCTTTCATTTTCAAATGCATTCCTTAAATTTATAGTAGCCCTTATGATCTCTTCAGGAGTTCTAACAAGGTAAATCATCAACGTAAACTGCAATGATAACAAATCCGGGTTCTGATAAAACACATGGGCATATAGGATTATTCTCAAATCCTTCTTTCAATAAATACTCATTGATTTAATTATGCCACATGCGTCCGGATTGATTTAACCCATATAAAGATTTTTGAAACTTTATAAAGTACATACTCTTAAATGTACTTGGATTAGATACTTCAAGTATCGTATATCTTTATATATGTAACAATCTAACGATCCTTATAAATATGCAGTGACCGTATTCATCAACTGCATATCTAATCATTTTGTAATAACCAAATCAATTAAACATATGAATGTGATTGCATTCATAACAACGAAATATGTTTCCTCATAACTACTCTCGGGTTTCTGCAGGAAACCTTGTGCGACAAATTGTACCACACAATTTCATTTCTCATTACGCTTTCGTATAAATACTCATTTATATCTCATAGGCATTATACCTTTTACTGTTTGGACAACAAGTCCAAATACCTCTCGCTTTGCTAGCGAGTTTGATTCAGTTTCAATAACTGCTTTTCATTTTGGCCAATCATTTCTACGTCAATATTCTTCGACAATTCTTTGACTCACTTTCTTCATTACTTCTGGTAATGTCAAGTGTTATCATATATGTTGTCGACAACAGTTTTATTTCTATCCATAAATTTTCTAGTACTCATGAAATGTATTGAGGTCTCATTGTTCCTCTCCAGGGGAAAACATTTCATGAAATACCTCTATAGGAGGTTCCTTTTCAGGAGGTTTGTACTCTTCAGGACTTTTCTCTTCAAGAGTTATACTCTTCAGGAGTTACCTCTTCAGGAGGTTTCCTCTTCAGGAGGATTATATTTTATACAGAAAGTACGGTCTCTTCAGGAGCACCAATTTTTTTTTCTTTTGCACCAATAGGTTTTCAACGCTTCAGGCGTATCTTAAACTCAGCTATTGCTGTTTTAACAACCCATCATTCAGGGACTTCAATTCTTGCTTAAGCATTAACAGCAGTAATAGATGATTTTACAACACCTTGAGTGTTAGTAAATACATCATGTAACTAATTTGCAATACAAATAGATAATTTTCTGAACTTCTGGTTCACATTCATTTATAAGAGGATCAAATTTAGACAGGGTTTTATTATCTCAAATAATTTCTTGTCGTGCTTCAGTATCGATAGAATCTTGTACTGATAACGTGTTATAAAACTAAAAAGGAAATACTACTATTGCAAGAGAGAAATATAAAAGGAACTTTTAAGAACTCTCAAGAACTAAAACTTTTTTCGTTCTATATATTTTCTTATGAATTTCATAACAACTGAAGTCCATATTTATAGGTCTTGAAATTACTATGCAAGTCACTATGCAACTCACAAAATAATTAAGGGGGGTGGGAGCCGCCCCCAATAATTCATAACAATGCCATTTTACTTAAAATTTTATTTTAAAAATAAAAAATATTAATGATATAAATGACGCTGTTTTAAATTAAGTTTAACTAATCTTCGATCTCGCCCCCCTCTCTCTCTCCCCTCTCTTCTTCTCCTCTTCCTCCTCCTCCTCCTTGACTCCTTCACCTTTTATTATCTTCCTTCTTGAAGCATGAAATTGAATGATCGTGGATTGTTTGTAGACGTTGCTCATATATGTTATTTAGGATTTATTTTCTTTTGTTGCTTTTTGATTTGTTTTGAATATTTGGGTGTTTTGAGTTTTTTAGCATTTTTTTGGTTGTTTTTAACTTTTATGTCGTGGATGGGTGGTGGGCATGTTGGGATAGATCGTCATAGAGCCAATCTGCCTCTCAGCATTCGGATGGGCACTCGCCATTGAGGATGATGCCAAGGTAAAGAGAATCAAAAATGTCTACATGGAAGGGGGCTGAAATAGGGCCACCCCTAAAAGAAAGAGTGAAAGAACAAAGTATAATTTTTTTGTCAAGACACTATCATTATTACATTTAGTCATATGCTATCATTATTACAACAAAAATTATTGGCTGCAGTCCCTGTGTGTTGTAGTTCAGCGGCATATAAGGGCTGCAATCCTTATTTTTTAAAAAAAAAAAAATAAAAAAATTGTTTTAAGTGTGTGTTACTAGGCTGTAGCACACAGGGACTACAACCTAGAATTTCCCTTATTATAACCTATTATAGGTGGATCTTTTTCACTATAAAAATCTAATAGATAGAGGGATTACTGATAAGAGCTATGCTTTCAAAAATACAATTTGAAGTATCTAATTCATTAAATATATTTTATAATAAAAATATTTTTGTAGAATTCATTTGTTGATAGAATATTTTCCTTTTTTTTTAATACTTCAACTCTCAAATGAGTGTAGAAGTATTCTTAAGTCCCTAACTATAGGCTCAATTATCCATTAAGCAGCTTTCTCTAGTTCTTCAATTAGCACTAGCTACCACTTGAGAATCTCCACCAATTGCTATTTTCTTTTATCTATTAAGCTATAGCTTCATCAATGCATGTGTACAGAGCAGTAGCTTCTCCTTGATTGGCATTTTTGGATTTGATAAAATTGGTCTTAACAAAGACCACAAAATCATCTGGTGACTTACATGCTACAGTTGTAGTGCTTCTTGTGTCCCTTGCTGCTACATCAAATGCTAGAAAATAATGGCCTTTTGGTATAGCTTTCCTATCCACAAGGTTGCTTAGCTGTTTATTGCCCCATGCGTTGCAAAGATCATTGAAAGAACAAAGTGTATTATTACTCTTTATTCTTGGTTTGGTTAATTTCAATTACACCGACCGAGTTAAAACATTTTAAGTGATTTCATAAGTCAATTACTTAAATAAAAAATTATTTAAAATATGACACATTAATTAGTAATAAAGAATAATAAAATCCATTATGAATATAACATGATTTCTCAAGAACGATTAGAAAAACGCAGATTCTATGTTTGTGGAGACAGAAATTCTAATGTATTGGGAAATATTTCTTTTTTACATAATCGTACTTTAACATTTAGGAATATTCGGCACGAACAATCGCTGGTTATAACCTAAATGCCAACTAAATTAGAGAACTAAGACCTAAATGCCAATAATCTCATCTCATCTCAAATTCATAATTATATTTTTTTAATTTTTATATAAAATAAAATAAATAATTCAACTCTTTCAAATCTTAAAATAAAACTAATATTAAAAACAAATATTATAACAATATTTTATTTTATTTTTAATTTTTATCTTATCTTATCTCATCTTATCTATGAAAATAAATCAGACGTAAATTAATGACAAATTGAAACAAAGGAGAAATGGTCGTTAACAAATTGAATTAACAGGACAAAAACCTGTTGTAACTCTATTTTATGCCGTAAGAATTGGCTGATCTGTTTGTAAATGAATGAACATATTTGTTCTCTGGTTCTACTTGGTTATTTACAGTTGGTTTCATGAATCAGACTAATGGTCCTTGTATATCCGACCCGTAAACATGACCCATCTTGGTTCGTTTGGTTTCCAAGTACTTCTTGTTTTCCTCTGTAATAGGTGTCATGACAGGAACCCGACCAATGACTGCCAAACCGTACCCCTTCAGACCAGTGAACTTGGCCGGATTATTGGTCATTAGCCGCATTGTCCGTACTCCAATGTCTCTTAGAATCTGCAGGCATCAATTTTGGAAGGTCAATCACCAACCATGAAAATGCAGAGGAAGTTTTGGAATCAAAGAGGATCACCAAAAAGAATGCAATTTGCTCTTGAAAACTTTGATCCATTTAATTCTCACATTTTTATATTTTGTAAACGAGAGCTGTTTTGGTCAAATCACATACTCGCCTACAGTCTGGTATGAGGAGGTATTTAAGATAATTTAAGATAAAAGTTTAATAAAATATTATTTTTTAATATTTTTATTATTATTTTAGAATTTGAAAAAATTAAACTGTTTATTATATTTTATTTAAAAATTAAAAAAAAATTATAATAAGATAATATGAAATACTTATTATATCCAAACCCAACCAGTAGTTTTTCCCTTAGAAGTCAGTCTTATAAATTCTTTGTATGCTATTTTAACAAGCAATACTACATCCACAAACAAATAATACAAAAGTAATTATACAAATTAATATGGTTTCATCTGATCTGTTAGATCTATTTTATAATAAAAATAACTTTATGATCTGACGAATTAGATCAAACCATATCAATTTGTAAAATTATTTTAATATAATCACTACTACTAAAGTATTTTCCAATTTTAACTGAGGGAAAGGTTTTATGAAACTGACCTGGGCACCAATGCCATACTCACGTGCATCAACAGCTAGCCCAAGTTCTATATTGGCCTGGACGGTGTCATGGCCTTGATCCTGCAAATTATAGGCTCGAAGTTTGTGACCTAGCCCTATTCCTCTTCCTTCATGACCTCTAAGGTAAATAACAACACCTCTACCAGCTTGCTCTATTAACTGCATCGCCAAATCCAACTGGTTCCCACAATCACACCGAGCTGAACCAAATATATCCCCTGTTAAACACTCTGAATGAACCCTTACTAAAACATCTTCTCCATGCCCAATGTTTCCCTGTCAAATTTTGAAGGAAATTATTATTTTTTTTTTAAGAAAAAAGCTACAATTTTTTAGATGAACCATGGGAAGTCGGAACCCTTCTGGTATAAGGACCAGTTTTACCTTTACAACCGCCATATGTTCTGTTCTATCCAGCTTTGAACGATAGCAGTATGCCTGAAATAGACCCCATTTTGTGGGCAGACGTGAAATAGCAGTCCTTTCAACTAAATTCTCCCTCTTTCTCCTGTACCTATAAGCAGAGTACACAAAATCCTTAAAAGAGAAATACATCACACAAAAGTAGACTTCCAAATTAATATGACTTCACGTAATACGTCAAATTATAAAGTTATTTTATTATAAGCTAGATTTAACATATTTTAGTAAAACACATCAATTTATAGATTTATATTGTAGAATATTTTTGTGTATGTGGCAATTTTCATAGAAGTTCTAATATTAATAATAAGAATTGTTATATATATAAAGAGATTTTACAAAATGAATTTATAAATTGGCGTGTTTGAATGAAATTCGTTAGATTTACTTTACAATAAAAGTAATTTTACAATTTTTTATACCAAGAAAGACATCCGAAAAGGCTGCCGAGTGCTGATAAGGAAAAACCTTTAAACATTTACCAAGAAGCTTTCATCTTCAGTAGCTCACCTAATTAAATCAGTTATCGATACAATTGGAATGCCGTGCTCCAACGCCAACTTCCTTAACATGGGCAAAGATGCCATGGAACCATCATCTTCATCAACAACAGCAGAAAGAACGGAAACTGGTCGCAAGCCAGCTAGTGAAACTAAATCTACAGAAGCCTCAGTGTGACCAGCTCTTCTAAGAACCCCACCATTTCTATACTTGAGAGGAAAAACATGGCCCGGCCTTCGGAAGTGTTCTGGCTTAGACTCGGGAGATGAGAGGGCATGAACAGTCTTTGCCCTGTCCAAAGCTGATACTCCAGTTGAAGTGCCAGTTTTTGCGTCCTATGCAGGCAAACAAGACAAGTTGAGGTTCCTGAAAATCTGCCTGATGCAAACCTCCAGTTTATATTAATGTAGCATATGCATGGTGCCACTTTGGAAAAATGTTTTAGTCACAAAAATTACGTAAAAATAATCTCATAAATTGATATAACTTGATGTGTTTGTGTTAAATTGTAAAATTATTTTTATTGTAAAATAGATTTAAAAGATAACATGAAGTCATGGCAGTGTGTGATATTACTTTTTGTAGCACTCCTGGTAAATTTATACAAGCCCAAGAAGTAAGAATCGCCTAGAGACAGTACCACTGTGATTGTGAAAGTGGGGGCAGAAGAGTCTTCATCTTCAGTGTCTGGCGACATTAGAGGAAGCTTCAGTCTTTGAAGATCCTCCTCTTTCATACCCACCGAAACAATTCCTGATCCGTGCTTAACCATAAAGGCTACGTCCCTGGGACTTGTAAAAGTTGCTGCCATGATAAGATTTCCTTCAACATCTCCACTTTCATCATCTACAACAATCACAAACTATGGAATTCGCGACGAAGGTTAACATTAACCTTCACCAAGATTATGAAGAAAGCTAGGAACATACCCATTTTAATTCGGGTATAACTTATCTTATAAATCTCATGAAGCAAACTAGTTCTGGTTTATCAATAACTATATAATTTGCAAAGATGGGATAAATCATGCTTGAAGTAGTTCATCATGTTCGGGCTTTCACTTCCAATTCAGATAACTTGTCAAACACTATGATCAGAATAACAAAGAAACAAACCTTTCCTTGGCGTAGTGTATTAAGCGCCTGTTCAATCGAAGAGTATCCGTCGGATGGACAGTCAGGGTCACCCTCTGCGTCGCTGACAAAGAAATCAATGGTTTCTGGAGTAATTTCAGCGTCTATTGTCCCAAATGGTGCTGAAGCTGACTCGTCAAAGGAGCCCAACAGAAACCCATTTTCAGCCCCCTTCAAAGTACTATCATCAAACAGGTTTCCGGCACCAACTCCAGAAATCCTAGTAGCCAAACAAGGATGATTCAATAACCTGTGCTTGTATAGGTATAATCCCGTGCTCTGACAAGACGCCAAGGATCGGTGCCGTCTGCAACAAAGTCGTCATTGGAACATCAGTTTATTCAACGTGAAGAGGGCAGAGACAGAGAGAGCTTACCGTGAGCTGGTGAAGAGATGCAGGGAAAACAAGGGATGAAGAAACAAAGCAGAATCCATAGATTTAAGAAGCGTACGTCAGAGAGTTTTGAAGGAAATTATATTCTACGTGTTTTTGGTATGCATGTTACGTATCGAATGAAGGAATAAAAGGCCACCTCTAGTTTTGGATGTGTTTGTGTAGCCAGCACCATTATCCAGAAGTTTTATACTATTTATAAATGTACGGAACTTCCGAAAAGTTCTTAACCACATAAAGCTGCTTGATCGATCACTGGGTTTCGGCTTGGGAGAAACGATATTTATTATCGTAGGAGTTACGTAAGTGCAGCATGTTTTTCTAATTTTTGAGTAAATATAAAATTTATATAATTAATTAATTTTTTAATAATAAATTCTATAAATTTCAAGATTGATACTCGAGAGTTGCCAAGGAAAACACAGAACAACTGAATTGTATTACTCTCCTGTATTTATATCAAATGAAGTTGCAGTATTTATATACTGTCATACATGGCAGTGGCGAGAAAATACATTTTAATACTTAAGACACTTAAGTGGATGAACTAAAATAGAAATATTAAATAAAGTGAATGTTATATATATGTAATACCCCCCTTCAAACAAGAGTATGGATGCCAATCAAACCTAGCTTAGATATTAATGAGAAAAACAGAATAAAGCCGAGAGGTTTTGTAAAGCAATATGTTAGTTGATGGTGAGAAGAAACATGAAAGAGCTTTACAACCTATGCATGGACCTTGTCACGAATAAAGTGGCAATCTATTTTTATATGTTTCGTCATTTCATGAAACATATGATTGCTTGCAATGTGAATGGTAGCCTTGTTGTCACAGTAAAGAGCAACAGGTTGAGGGTTACGGATTTGTAAGTCCCAAAGCAATGAAAGTACCCAGACAATTTCACAAACAATATTAGTCATAACTCGATAGTTTGACTCAGTTGAAGATCGAGAGACTATGCACTACTTCTTCGATTTCCAAAAATGAGAGATGATCCTAAGAAAATACAAAACCCTATGATAGATTTACGAGTGTCTTGACAAGAAGCCCAGTCTGAATTGGCGAAAAATGCAGACGAGTGAAGATTAGAATTGATAAAAAAAAAAAAATAATCCATGACCAGCAGAGTCTTTAAGATACTATAACACCATTTGAATTGCATGAAGATGGGGCATACGAGAGGAATCCATGAATTGACTAAAAGTATGGACAGTAAAGATGATATCAAGCCTAGTAATGGTTAGATACAACAGTCTTCCCGCTAGCCTCTTATATAGTTTTGGATCTTCTAGAAGTGAACCATCAACCTGAGAAAGCTTGAGAAGTTGCTCTATGGGAGTCTTAACAAGTTTAGAACCTATGAAGCTACTATTTGAAAGAATCTCTAAGGTGCAAGGTCCTTGAGCTTAAATTTCTCATGAAGAAAGAATTTGAATTGGCTGACAGCTTCTAAATCTTTATTAGCTATGAGGATGTCATTCACATACTAGTAAGTAAAGTAATAAAACTACTACCTTGAAGCTATGTAAAAAGTGAGTAATTTGTATTGGATTGTTGAAAACCAAGATCAAGAATAATTGAAGAAAGCTTATCAAACCATTTCCTTGAAATTTGCTTCAAATCATACAAAAAATTGTTCAATCTACAAATTCTTTTATCATTTTCCTCACCAAAAATAGGGATAAATTCATATAGACTTCTTCCTACAAGTCATCATGAAGAAAAGCATTGTTGACATTTAACTGAATTAGAAGCCAACCCTTTACAGCTGCAATGGAAAGAATGCACTTGGCAATTACTATTTTGGCAATTGGACAAAAAATGTTAAAGTAATCCACTCCTTCTTGTTGTGTAAAACTTTTGGCAACCAACATTGTCTTATATCTCTCAAGAGTCCCATTGTATTTTAATTTTACCTTGTAGACCTATTTGCATCTAATTGAACTCTTTCCAGGGGAAAGAGTAGTAAGTGTCCAAGTATTATTTGATTCTAAGGCTTGAATTTCTTCATCCATAGCATCTCCAATGAAAAAATTTAACAGTTTGGTGACAAAATTGGGGTTCAACAAAAATGGAAAGGGTTAAAGTAAAAGTTTTATATTTAGAAGACAAATGAGAATAATCAAGAGAATGAGATAAAGGATATGGCTTACCTGCTATAATACCAGAATTCCCAGTTGGAGATGGAGAAGATCAAGCTTTGGAGGTTGTCAAATGACAATAAAAGTCTTGCAAGTCACCAGATTGTGACACCCCCCCAATTTACATATGGGAATAACGTAAACCGAGGTGTCAGGATAAGTAACACTAGACTACTTACCCACATACGTAACAAGAATTCAATGTATGCATCTAGACTTACTATAATATGACATATGATTCGTAGCGAATCAAGGCTAAATTTTAAAAAAAAAAAAAAAATTCTAAAGATCATATGGAGAAAATATACCTACAACATCCACATCATTCATTCATAGTTTAATATTGTACTATTATATATACATACATAACCCCAGTAATTTTCACACTCATCAAAATATTTGTAGCATTACAAAAGATCATCCTTAAAGCCATTAGATTCCTTTTTCATTTCAGGAAATTTCTTCCCATAGCGAAACATATCTAGACAAATACAAAAGTCGTGATGGAGATATTGTCCATGTGGTGTCGTGAAGACCCCACATACGAATAGGGAACCATCTAATCCTAAAATCAAACAACATCCGATACGTTGTTCCTCCACAGAAAAGACGGATGCATCATGGCTCCAAAATCCCATCGGCTGATCATAGATAGGAGGTCCAAAAGAAGCAAAAGAAAATTCAACATAAGGACTATAATTAGATAGTCTTTTAGGACTCCTCAGAGTCTCCTGCTGTATCAGGGCTTTCCCCTTGTTGGCCATCAAATCCTGCAGTATAGTTTATATTCCCAAGGAAAAATATAGAAATATACAACAGTGTGATTTCCTTAAAAATCTCAGTAAGTACACAATCAACTTAATAAAGCATAGACACAAGCAAACAATTATATGCATAGAAAACATTAAAAGCGCATAACTTAAAATATACTCTATGTGATTTATGCATGACTTATGACTCACTTAACTTAGACAGACATGCATCTTATAAGGACTTTTCACCTTTTTCTTAAGTTCTTATCTTCTTAAAATCTTACTTAATTCTTATCTTAGATGGGCATTACATATTGCCATCCCCATCGGGTTTCTTAGCATGACGCGTCAGCTTATCCATACATATAACTCATCAGTCTTCCAGGTATTATGTATCGTCGTCCCCATCGTGATGAGTCTCGTGTTAGTCTTTCAGGCGTTACATACCGTTGTTCCCGTCGTGACACGGAAGAATATTTAACATAGAGAGCGTTACATATCGCCGTCCCCGCTAGTCATGTCACTCTCACGGGCGTTACGCATCGCCGTCCCTGTGATTACATAAACATTCTTATCATACAACAGGTGTTTCGTATTGTCGTCCCTGTCGGCACATCAGTCATCCGGGCATTACGTACTACCGTCTCCGAACGTGACTAACTTATCCATAATTCTTATTCTTAGTTGTTCATTTCTTATTCTTATAAATATTTTTTATTTTTCTTAAATACATGCCATGCCCATTTTTTTAAAACCTACCATATAATGGCACATGCATGTACTCTTAAATCTTATGTTATATACCTAGTGCAACACGTATTATACAAATCATACACTTATATTACACATATAATCCTTCTTTATTGAATCATCAACTTTTATCTAAGGAAAAGTCCCGAATTTAAACTAACAGGATATCTCGCTCGAGCAAGGTATCGAGCGAGTATCAAGCGAAGTCTTGGGTTGTCTCTTGTTCAAGTTAGGTATCGAGCAAGAGTCAAACGAAGTCTCGAGTTGTACATTACTCGAGCCAAACATTGAGCGATCCTCTAGTAAAGGGTTCGGATTGTTCTTCGCTCGATCCATGGGTCGAGTGAAGGTCGAGCGATGTCTCAATTTATAGGATTTTTCAACCTAAAACATGTCATACTTTCACATAAACCTTATTTTTACCTATTAGAACATAATTCTAGGTTCTTCCAAATTTTCTTAACATTTTTCCATAACAAAACTAATCAAAACATACTTAGATTTCATTTCATCATATAAACAAGGCTTAAGAGTCAAATAATAGCATGCATGGTTCAATCAATCAAATAAGTCATTTCCATGCTAAAATTAAGCTAAAATGTGGACTTACAAGTTCTCCAAAACTTGCTAGAAATGATCAAATCAATCCTTACAAGAGTTTCCTCTAGATCACCCACTTATCTCACTTAGGTAGTGTTTAGAGATTCAAAGGTTTAAGGAGAGTTTTTCTTTGTATTCTTTCAAGTTAGGCGTGTACCACTTTCTCCAAAGAGAGATAGGTAACTCTCAAACACTTATTTATAGGAGGGTAGTCGATACATATGAAGGGAAGAAGAAGAACATGCAGCTAAGAGCAACCGGCTACCTATTACTGTGAAGGATGAGGTGTCATGCCTCTTAGATTACATTATTAAATCTAATAATCTAAAGCTTAGGCTTGGCAATAAAAGTTTTCATCCAATTGTTAATATTGAGATATTTTAGCAGTCTAAAATGATCAATGGTTGAGAAGAGATTAGATGACATGAGACATAAGCTGGCTATGGGTTGGCACTCTCCTAACCATGCATGAACTGAGCCTTCTCAGCTTCTCTTGGAGTCCAACACCCCTCCAACCTCTTCTTACCCCCAGTTGGCCACATGTCAACCTTCCTAAAATACCATTTGTAAGATTCTAGAAGGTAGCTTTTAGGTTTGGTTAAGATAAAAACTAAATTTCGCTCACTTAGTTACTCTTCAACAGATTTTTTCCCTTTGTGTTTCCTTCACATTTTTGGGCTAACCAAGCTTCTAGATCAACTCCTCTTCACTTGCTACCTATTCTTACACATGTCAAAATATCAGAAAATAAAAAGTCTAATTGATTAAAATTAGAAGTAGAAGATAATGGGTTAAGAGGAGAAAAATTAACTAAAATAGATGAAAGAGTTTGATAAAAAGAAATTGGAGTAGGAAACACGTGAGAAGGATGTGATGAGGATTTAAGACTTTGTGTGTTAGATTGAAATGGAAAAATATTTTCATGGAAAACAACATCACGAGAAACAAAAGCAATATGATTATCAAGATTATAAAGTTTGTAAGCTTTGATTGCAAATGGATAGCCAATGAAAATAGATCTCCTAGCTCGATAAACAAATTTAGAATGATTATTGGCTAATGTGGATGCATAGAAAAGAGAGCCAAAAAAAATTTAAGATGGGAATAAGAAGGTGCCTTGTCAAAGAGTAAATCATATGGAGTTTTATTGTCAAGAAATGGAGAGGAAATTCTATTTATCAAATACACTGCTGTAAGGATGCAATCAGACTAGAAGGAAATAAGAACATTTGATTGGAAGAGAAGAGCACGAGTAATATTGAGAATGTGTTGGTGCTTTCTCTCAATAACTAAGTTATGTTAAAGGGTAGTAGCAATACAAGAAAGTTGATGGATGATGCTTGGAAGAAAAGAATTGAGACATGGCAAATATAGTGCCATTGTCTGTTCTAACAATTTGATGGAAGAATCGAATTGAGTTGCAACTAAATTAATGAAATGTTGCAAGAAAGTTTGAGCATCAGTTTGTATTTCATCAAATAAATCCAAATGCTACAAGAAAGGTCATCTACAATGGTAAAAAATACTTAAAACTATCTAATGACTAATGTTGAAAGGAGCCCCTTATGTCACAATGTACAAATTGAAAAGGACTTAAAGAACTATGTACACTATGGGAAGGAAAGGGCATTCTTTTATGTTTAGCAAGTGGACAAATAAAACATGGAGTATTATAATTAATAAAGACATTAGGTACAATAGAAGACAGATTATTCAAGAAAAGGAAGGATGTCCCAATCTTTTATGCCAAATATCAAAATTAGAGTTATTGGAATGAGAAACATAAGCTGAACCAAAAGGTAAACAACAAGGAAGAGTAACATGATCAATTGGTTTTTGTAGAATGTATAGGCCTCCTTTAGCTTTACCATTCCCAGTCATTCTCCAATTAGTGAGGTCCTAAATAAGAAGTGTTACTAGAAAAAATAAGTAGCAAGAGGTAAATTTTGTTAGTTTGCCAACAGAGAGAAGATTATAATGAAAAGAATGTACACACAAACCATCATGAAGGATGAGATATGGAGAAAAGGTGAATGGAGCCTAAATGTGTGGCTGCTGCAGAAATGCCATTAGGCATTCTAACAAATGAGTTGTGAGCAGTTTGATAAGTGGTGAAAGAAGAAGGTGAATGAATCATATGATCCATAGCACCAGTAGCTATGATCCAATCAGCAGAATTAATATGCAACGGAGATATGTTTTTTTATGGGAAAAATATATGAGAAATTCAAATTATTTGAAAGATGATCAATTGAAGATATCACATTAGCTGTCTAAGGAGTATGTGACTCAGGATTAAGGAGAGCTAGAAGTTGTTGATATTGTTGTGGTGTGAATGGAAAAGAAGATGAATTATCAGCAACAACTTGATGAGCAGACAATGGAGAAGTAAACATTTTCCCTTCAAAGCAATATCTAAGAGGATATCCGTGTAACTTGAAATACTTATCAATAGTGTGCCTTGGAACAGAGCAATGGGAGCAAATTGGCCTTTCTTTGCGAGTAGAAGATTTGTTCTGAGGAATAGGTTTTGTTGTAGTGGAAAGTGCAATGGATGGAATATGAGAATCCATAAGTGATCCAATCTCTCTTTGACACTCTTCTTGAAGAACTAGGGAAAAAAAACTTTGTTTATAGGAGGGAGTGGATCAATTAACAGAATCTGATCACAAACATGAGAAAAAAGAGTCATTCAGTCCAATAAGAAACGCATAACATAGTCCTATTGATGCATCTATATCAGTGTACACAGGCCTCCATAAGAACAGACTGGTAAAGGTCTATAGTTCATCATTTCACCCCATTAACCTTTCATTTGAGTGAAGTAAGCACTGATAGATAAATCATTTTGCATGAGAGAATCAATGGACTTCTGGAGTTGAAAGATCCAAGATCCATTACCTTGAGAGAAGTATTCTTGAGGATCAGACCGGCAGCTTCGACATATATCACACTGGTTGCAATCTCTTTAGAAAGAGAATTTAGAAGCCATGGCATAATCATATTATTACATCTAGTCCAAGAATGAAAAAGTGGAGAAGTATCGAGTGGTTTTATACTGGAACCATCCTCAAATTCGACTTTGTTCTTGGTTGTTAGGGCCATGAGCATAGATCTGCGCTAAGTGTGGTAGTTATCACCAATTAACACTTGAGTGACAAGCAGAGATTCAAGACTATCACCAAGGTGGAGATAATAGGGACTAGATGAATCAGAAGGATCTATTGAAAATGATGATACAGAAGAAGTAGACAACATGATTTTGCGCAGGGAAGCGTATTTCAAACTGATACCATGTTAAGATTGATACTCGAGAGTTGTCAAGGAAAATACAAAGCAATTGAATTGTATTACTCTCATGTATTTACATCAAATGAAGTTGTTTAGTTATATACTATCATATATGGCAGTGGCAGTAAAATATATATTAAATACTTAAGACACTTAAGTGCCTGAACTAAAATAGAAAGATTAAATAAATTAAATGTTATCTATCTCTAAAAATAAGGAAATAAGATGAGGAAAAAGGTCAAACTTTACACTTTCATTGACATAATGCTTGTATTTAAATATCGAGGTTTATGAGAGATCATAGCTTGTATAATGAATTTGTACAACTCAACTAATGAATTAAATATGGAAAGAAAAAATAAAAGCATAATTAGAGTTTTAAGGCCGTTTTGAATGATCTGTTACATTTCAATTCTTTAGTTATGAAATGGTAATAGCATGAACTGAGCTTGGAGTTTATTTGTTTTAATTGTTTCATTGTCAAGATGAGTAGATTTTCAAAATTAACTCACCAATGTTTATGAATGGGTGGTCTTTTGGTAAATGCAGAATAGCTGGCTGTTTTGTTTAGAGAGATAATCGAGCTGCTCTTTATGATTAAAAGGATCCACTCTTTAATTGAATCATTCTTTCGTGTCCACTATTCAACTAGCCTTTGTGTTTCCAAAGAAAATAGCATTTGCTTTTCTCTTATGTTTCTACTGTGATATATGTACTTTTTTTTATTTTTTGTTAACTCCACTGATCAATCATTCACTGAAAAATTAATAGCCTTTCATATCGTGAACATATTATTAGTTTGAGTAGTATTCTTATGGTTATACCAAAGGATCTATTACCCTTGGAAATTCGAGAAAACACATTAAACAAGGTTTCTGTAATGACACTACACATTTGATGGTTTTCATCAAATGAATTTGAGATGGATTTTATTTGTGTCTTGCTACTTAATTAAGTTCACTAGGATGGTTTTTAAGATCATTAGTCAAGCCATATTATTCCATATAAATGTCATAAGAGATGGCAATGTTATTATAATGTTTGCAAATACATTATTTCAATAACTGAGTTTGGGCCTTTATTTTCTCAGGTCCAAATTGATGTAGAGAACTTTCTGAATTCGTTTTGGCCATATATCATAGAGGTTGTGTATGCTTGGGCAAAAATATCCAAGTTCTATGAGATCATGAAAAATACACGATTTTTCAAGGGCAGCTTGATTAGGGAAATTCATAGACTGGAGGAAGTTCTCCAGCAGCTCATACAAGCAACAAAGTCTATTAGAGAAACTGACATTGAATCAAAATTTGAATAGGTTGTTTCCCAGATCAAGAGGGATATTGTTTTTGCAACATCTCTTTACTTGTAGTTTTTTATCTAGAGAACAATATCTTGCTAATATGTGTGTGTGTGTGTGTGTGTGTGTGTGTGTGTGTGTGTGTGTGTGTGTGTGATTTGAGGATGTGGAATTAAGGCTAACTTATCTATTGAAGTAAAAAACTTAGGAGATCTCTCTGTGAGGAAAGTGATGTAAAGGTAATTAGACTTAGCAGAAATTCGAGGCTGCATGCCCTGGAGCAATTCTAAGATTGACTTTAAAACATTCCTTTTCATTATTCTTTTTTGTTTTATTAGTATTTTTCTTTTGTTAGGAAATTTTACTACAGTTTTAAACGAAGATGTAAGGTAAAATGAAATCAATGAGAAAATGTTATTGAAATTTTGGGATCTTTTATGTGCACTCGCCGCATGTGCATGTATGTAATTGGAGTAAACCAAAGTTGTAATACATTTTATGCTCCCTTTCAAAGTTTTCAATATTTAGGTTGGCATAATATGTTTATGAGGTTTACGTGCAAAACCCAGTCCTTTATGCCCTGTAACAATCAAGTTTTAGCACATTTTCAATTCTCTTATCTATCTTTAAGGCATCTCCTCGAAAGAATGGCTAGTAGGCTGAGTAGGCTGAGTAGGAGATATCTTTGATGATGTTAATTAGGTTTAGATTAACCAAAAATGCAAATAAATAAAAAAACATAGAAACACTAAAACAGAGGAATGCCGTACAATCCTTGCATTCAAAATGACTCAACTCTTCACAAATTTCTGGAGCTTCCGTTAGGAAAAAAATCATTCCCCTGCTTGGTTACTCTTATTGATATATACATATATATATATATATAATATTTTTACTTATAGAAAAAAAAGTCCCCCATGGTGGGAGCTGGGAGATGCTGAGACTGTTTTGGATGCTATTATAAAACTAAAACTTATTGGAAGAAAAATTCACTTTTGACATCAAAATTTTGCTTCTTCTGTATATAGATTTTCCTATCATTAAATAGTAAGTGGACTGTCTCATCCTTGACTATGTCTCTATAAAAAACTAAATAATGATTTTTCTCATGCGGCCTTTAGTCTCTCAAATAAATCTTATAGTATTGTTTTTGTTGCTTAAACAATGGAAGACATGTTAAAAGGAGTACGAAAAAATTGAATTGGCCTAGTTAGTGACTCAAGTATCCTCGCACCCGATACTAATAAGCAGAGACCAAATTATACATTGTCTGACACAGAATGAGAGATTTTAGTCAAGCTTGCTCAAAATGTGTCGTCTTGATTGTAATATCTCGAAATTTCTAAGATGAAGTTTTATTTGGATTTTTTTTAAAGATTATGTATTGAGCATATTTTCTAGAAAAATAGAGTTGGAGACTTAAATGAAAGTATTGAGTTTATAAAAAGTGAAATCATATATTAGAGAAAATATTATGGAAAAATATTTAAAATTTGGAATAAAGTATCAACTAGAGAAATTCAATTTAAGCTTAGAAGGAGTTGAATTCTCAAAAATTAAGGTGTAAATGTAAGAGGAAGTGATTGAATCAAAAATCAAACACTTGGTGCTCATTCTCGAATTAAACTGTTGAGTTTTAATGTAATGAGCATAAATTACTCATATGAGGTCTAAATGAAGTAATTCTAATTCTTATAAAATCTTAAGAGATAGATTTAAAACGTTCATGTTATAAGTTTTTGAATATTTGGACGGTATCAATGACTTATTTCGGAAACAAGTGGACTACTCTGGACTGAGCTTAAACAGAACTTGAGTTGGAGAATATGAATCCAAATTGGATTCTATCCTAACTAAATCAAGAAGGGGCCTTCTAGAACTTGTTAAGTAGAGTCTTAAGGGGTTATCAAGTAACTAAATGGGTTAGGGGAAGGCTAAGGGACATGGCTAACCAAAAAAGGCTGGAAAAGGGTGATGCATGCATGGTTAGGTGAGATGCCACCTCATTCCTTATCCCATAAGCTTCCACCTCAATTCTTGATCAAATGGGCTGCAAAAATATCTCAAATACTGACCATTGGATGACCATTTCAGCTACAAAGACTAAGATTTTTGGGGGATTTAGTTTAATCATGAAATAGGGTTAGGAGGGACACCTCATCCCATGCAAACCATAAACCTATTGTCTTTACCATGTTGCCCATCTTCTTTCTTTCATATAGGTCTACCACCACCCCTATAAATAGACATTTGAGAGTCTTTTAACTCTCTTTGGAAGCATAGCACACACTCCCTTTGAAGGAAACCAAAGCAAAACCCTTCTCAAGTCTCTAAACCTCCAAATATCCTTTAAGTGAGCTTAGTAAGTGTTTTTTAGGAGAAAGCTTGCAAAGATTTTGTTTTATCATCTCCAACCAGATTTAGAGAGTTTGTAAGTCCATATTCTAACTTAATTTTAGTATGGAGATGGTTTATTTAAGTGGTTGAACTATACATGTTAGTATTGAACCCTTATATTATTGTTAATGTGTTATAATGAATCTAAGTATTGTTTGAATTGATTTTGATAATGGAAATGTGTTAAATGAAGTTAGAAGAACCTAAAATCATGTTATAATAAGAAAAAAATTAGGTTTATGCAAAAAGATTACAAGTTGTAGATTGAAAACCCCATTTTTTGTAATCTCGCTCGACCCTCGCTTGACCGAAGGATCGAGCGAAGAACAAATATGAACCTTCGTTTGACTCTCGCGAGATGTTTGGCTCGAGTGAAATGCAACTCGAGACTTCGCTTGATACTCGCTTGATGTCATGCTCGAGCGAGTTCTAACCTGAGATCTCGCTTGAATCTCGCTCGATATCTTACTCGAGCAAGATACCCAGATTGGTAAGAGCACTAGCAATGGTTTTGCTAAAGTCTATTGCAAAGCCAAAATGAAAGTAAAATGATCAAATAAGTCCTACATTGGACTTGCCAAGTCCAAAATTATTTGGCTTTGATGAATAGTAATCACTCAAACTTGCCAAATATAAAGAATCAATATTCACTCTCCATCTTAATATTTTATTCTACTTTAAATTTAACATATTAAAATTAAATATATTTAAAATATTAAAATCACTAAGAATATTATTATTAATTAGTATATTAAGAATATAAAATTATTATTTAATATCTCAAATTGACTATTATTTGCAAAATTAAAAAAAAATTATTTTATAATTTACTAAAATTAATATTTAATATATTAAGTTTATTTGCAAAAAAAATTAATTTTTTTAATTAAAATATATTATATTATATTATTATTTAGATCTTGATTTAGCAAGATCAATGTGAAACCCTTGACTAAAATCATATGCATTATAGCCAAAAGAGTGAATTTAGCCTTCAATTTGGACTTAACAATGGCTAGACTATTGCTAATGCTCTAAATGTTCGTCCGATATTCTGCTCGAGCGAGTTCCAACCCAAGATTTCGCTCGATTCTCGCTCGATATCTTGCTCGAGCGAGATACCCTGTTTTGCTAAAATCCAGGGTTCTGACTGGAATAAAATTTGAAGTTGCAATATGAGAGAATTATATATGTTACCTAAGCATAGCTTGTGTAAGATACGTTGCAAGATTTATGTTACAAGCATATATAATTATGTGATAAGTTTAAAAGTACATGCATTTTCTAGTATGTGATGAATTTTAAGAGAAAGTGTGTACTTAAGAAACATTCCTAAGAATAAAAAACGAACAACTAAGAATAAGAGTTATGAATAAGTTAGTCATATCGTGACGGGGATGACAAGACGTAACGCCCGGATGACTGACGTGCTGACAGGGACGGCGATACGTAACGTCTGTTGTATGATAAGAGTGTTGTGTGTTATCACGTGGACTACGATACATAACGCCCGTGGAAGTGATATGATTAGCAGGGACAGCGATACGTAACGCCCGTTATACTACGTATGTTCCGTATCAAGACGGGAATGGCGAGACGTAACGTCTGGAAGATTGACACGAGACTCATCATAACGGGAACGACGATACGTAACGCCCAGGTAATTGATGAGTTATATGCGATGGGGACGGTGATACGTAATGCCCATCGGGGATAAGAAATAAATAAGTTTTAAAAGAGTTATATGCGATGGAGACGGCGACACGTAACGCCCATCGAGAATAAAGATTAAATAAGTTTTAAAAATGTGCTGATTGGTTATGAAAAAAGAACATAAGTTACCATAAAAGTGCATACCTGTATAGGTTAATGAAAAGTCACATGAAACATGTTTTTTATCATGTTTTGTTAGTTTTTTTTTTCTAAAAAGATTAGTAATGGCCTTGTCTATGCTTTATTAAACTAATTATGTACTTAACAAGACTTCTAAGGAAATCTCACTCTTTTATAGTTTTATATTTCTTCCTTGTACACATAAATTATATACAGGGTTCGATGGCCAACAGAGGGAAAGTCCCAATGACGCAAGAGACTCCGATGAGTCTTGAGAGACTCTTTAAATATAGCCCTTATGTAGATTTCACTTTTGCTTCCTTGGGACCGCCTATATATGATCAGCCGATGGAATTTTGGAATGACAGTGCATTTGCTTTTTCAATGGAGGAGAAACGTACTGGATGCAGCTTAACTTTAGGATTTGATGGTTCCCTGTCCATATATGGGGTCTATACGACACCATAAGAACAATGTCTTCAGCGAGACCGTGGTCTCAGCTTAGATACGTTTCTATATGGAAGAGAATTTCCTGAAGTGAAGAAAGAACCCAAGTAGCTATAAGGATGGTCGTCTGGAAATAATATAAATATTTTGTTGACTTTGATAACTCTTTTGGGCATGCATATATAACAGTACAATGTTATATAAATGAATGAAAGATGTGGGAGTTTAAAGATAAATTTTATTGCATGTGATCAGTAGAAATTTTTATACTTGAGACCTTATCCGTTGTGTATATTATAATTCCTATAATTTATCCCCTAAGATCTTGATACGTATGAGGGTGAGTAGCCTAGTGTCACTTATCCTGATCCCTTAACTTACGTTAAATCTCAGACGTGAGTTGGGAGCGTCACATTGATGGTCCATGAAGCTGCATTAGAAGTGCTCTCAGTTGATGTTGGCTTTTCTTCAAAAGCAATCATTGCAGCTTCATTCATTTATCATTAGTAGAAATTTATATGTTTGGTACAAAACCCCCACACCAATCCCCACTCTCCCAAGAACATAAAAACAAATTATCAGTTTTAACATTATATATATATATATATATATATATAAAGATCTATTAAGCATCAACAAACTAGTGCAGCAAGATCGACTTCACTCAAATTCTCACAAGCCTCCATTTGCCTAATAGCACTCAAATCCACACTGGCATCAATAGCCATCTTCCTCTCGAGCACTTTCAATATCAGCCCAAGCTCATCTGAACTGGACAAAGGAATGTAAAGAAATTTATTGAATCTACCAGGTTGTAAGACAACACAATCCATCACCTCTGGTTTGCCAATATAAATGACAACAAAAAGGAATTAATAAGAAAGTAATCATTAGAATGCATTGAAGAACATTAAACAACGAGATTTACCTATTTGTTGCGGCAATGACAAAAACACCCCCCCGTTGCTTTGCACTGTCTAAGAGTATTTACATTAGAGTCGTCAAAATTTTCTTTTAAATTTGTACTTTTTGCACACATATCAAAAAAATCTGTTCATATCTAATCAAAAGTAGGAAGAAGAATTGTGAAAAAATATCAAAAAGTACTTTTTGTCTTCAAAAATGAATATCATCAAAATTTCTTTCAAATTTGATTCTTTGAAAGAGATTTTGATGATTTTGCATAATTTTGAAGATAAAAAGTACTTTTTGATCTTTTTCACAATTCTTCTCCCAACTTTTGATCAAATATGACTAGATTTTTTTTATATGTGTGTAAAAAGTATAAATTTGAAAGAAAAATTTGATGATTCCAATGTGAATGTTCTAACTATATAACTTCAGTTGTACACAATGAGGTTAATTTTATCAATATTGGAACATAAATTGCTAAATAGAAAACGTATTAAGTAGAGCACCAGAATTATGTTCAGGCTCTTAAGAAATTATTTGACTTGGTTCAGTAATCTCTCGACAACCCACTCCCCTTTTTTACCATGCTTTGTTGTCAAAGTATCCAGCTACAAATTGTGGGGAAAGAAACAAAATTCTCAAAAAAATTTCTATATATATATATATATATAATTAATAAGAAACTTTATTCCTAAGAATAGGCAAAGTCCAAATATATAGGACATATACCAAATAAATACTTACATCTAGGGGTGTTCATCCGGATTCCGGATTCCTAAATCCGGAAACCGGATTTAAAATTTTTTTCAATCTTTTTAAAAAAAATATATATATATATTAAGAAATATATTAAAATTTCAAACCGAGCTGGGTACAACCCGGCTCGGATGAACAGGCCTGCTTACATCTCTCTAAAAACAAAAGAAGAGCTAATACAAATTCAAGAAGTTAACATCATCCATTACAAGAGTTTTAGCCCATAAATACAAAATACTAAAGAAAAAATCTCTAAGTTCTCCCACCAAATGTTCTTTGTATTGATTATCAAAAATTAGTCAAGAAAAATTTAAGGACCCCGACATAACCCATTCAAAAATGTATAATGAATGGAATCCTCATCAAGACACCAATGTTAAAAATCGTGTTCCCTGCAACAATATCCAGTTGCTATTTTTAAACAAGCTTGCAATTGATTTTATCCATTAGAGTTGATCAATACTATGTGAAAAAAAAAATAGTTGATGAAATAATGCGGTGATATAATTAGTTGCTCAGCACCCATTCCGCATACATATCCATAGCTATTTAAAATCCCTTATCATGCAAGTTCCAAGTGCAAAACAACCCAAGTGACTTACATTTGTTTCAAAATTGAAAGGATGATAAAAGTAAAATATAGACTATTGGGGATCAACTTAATATATTTAGAAAGATACATTCAATCTATGAAGCTGTAGAACTAATGAGTGCTGCTATGACATTTTGATGTCCTGTTATCGTTACAAGCTTTTATATGATGCTAAATTAACTGGTACTGAAAAATGACTTGAGTTTACAGTATTTTAAAAAAAAGGACCATAAACTCTTAGATTCAAATTGATAGTTGGACAAATGAAACTTCAACCTCCTTTTCTAGAGAAACTTAAGACCATGATTATTGAAGAATTTGATGTGCCAGTAGAAGAAACAACTTTCAAGGTTCAATCAATTTTAATTCTTGAATATCATTGGAAAAGGGTTGCACAAATACTCACTAAAGTCAATGGATAGGTTGTCGAGGGATCATAAACTGATCATAATAATTTCCTCTCCTTTCTTGTAGCAACCCCCCACCCTCACACCTAAATAATACACACAACAAAGTTGATCACAAGATCATAATTCTGTTTTTCCGTTCGAGGGGATTATGAGACTTTCTCGAAACTAGGGGTGTCTTAAATGAGAGAGAAAGAGAATAGCATGGATCTAAGGGAAATGAGGAACTGACGTCGTATGTGAATAAGGTAGCATTGATAATGGACAAGCAATGTGGATGAAAATGATTCTAAGAAATAGCGGAGTGTAGACAGTCCTACTATCCAGACTTGAGACAATGATAAAACATTTATTGCTTCAATGACATCAACATAACAAGAATAATAAACATTTAGCATGCACAGAGAACTACAAACCTCATCAAAGAAAAGTATGCATGGTGAACACGTCCTTGCACGGCTGAATAATGTCTGAACTGCCAGTTCACTTTCTCCAACATATTTATTCAAAAGTTCAGGGCCATAACAATGAAAAAAAAAAAAAAAAACCATAATAAGAATTTGAACTCAAACTTCAGTAAAAACACAAAAGATGAAGACATTTATCAATATATATATATATATATATATATATATATAAGTAAATGAATACATTTATTGTTTTTATGAAGGGCAACTGGATGCTCATTGTATCAATGCTGGATGCTCATTGTATCAATGCCTTAACTACAATATCGTAAGAGAAAGATTAAAATATATATATATATATATATATATATATATATATATATACAGAAGGGAAATGGAAAATCAAAGAGAATGACCTTGATGTAAATGAAATTAGCTCCTGCCTCATTAGCCACAACCTTGACAATCAGTGTTTTGCCACAACCAAGAGGCCCATATAGCAAAAACCCTATCTCTAAGTCCACCCCAAATCCTTGAAGGAGATAAATTTATGACATGATTATACATTTGGCTCGAACCAATTAAGAAGGGACCCAAATTTAAGGAATCGTCAATAAGTAACGCTTTAACGATACAAAATACTTTAAGGATACAAAACACTTTAAAGGTACAAATTATGAAGCTCCAAAACATTAGAGGGCTTATGACAATGCTAATGTTGCTTCCAATGCAACAGTCAAAATTTGATAGTAATCATAATTTCAATGAAGTCCATTTCCACACACACACAAAGAAAGAGAGATAATTATTTGATTGTGAAAATATAAATAATAAATATCTTGTAATCCTTTGGAAATCTTATATGCCAAACTATATACCGATTGAACTCCTTTCTTAAGGAATCAAGTCCACCAACATCATCCCATTTGACATTAGGAATGGCAAAGAATCTTTCTCTTCTTGACGAAAGTTGGGCCATTCCAACTGCGTCCTAACAAACACCAAATAATTTAAGAAAATAAGTGACAAAAACAAACCAGCAAAATGGCAATTATGTTTTAGAGTATTCAAAGGCATTCAATATAAGTAAAGCAAGAATGACCAATCTTGATCACCAAAAGGTGAGATACAACAAAATGAAAAAAATAACAACAAAACAATACAAAAACATATACATTATTACATCCACATGTTCAACTTTTGCACTTAAATTAGAGTGCTAGAGACAGGATATATAATGAAAGCAAGAACCAGAAATCAGGAACAAGTACAAATTGTCCTAAAAATGTGTGCAAGTGCGTAAATCAAAGATTGTGTGCGCGCACGCGTGTGTGTTTATAAACAAAGGAAATTAAAATAATTCAATAGCACCTCAAAATCAGCCATTGTGATGGTAAGCTTTTCCATCTCTTCAGGCAACCATGGTTGCCTCCATCAGTCTTCAGTATATTCTTCATTTATAGATTCTGTTGAAAGATGAGACTTTCTTTTATGGAGAAATTTTTTCATGGCAAGGTTACCTGCCTTGTTAGCTAGGGTTGTCAAATTAGCCCAAATAACATCAGGTATAAACCTAGCTATTTTTAGAAGATCAAAGGAACTCCAGTCTAAGATTGCATGTAAGGACATAAATAATTCCAGCCCTAGCATTTTAATCTGGAACACCTAGTATAATCCCACGATCAAATTGTTTAGGCCTCCTCAAAGCAGGATCAACTCTTTAAACCTATTGGTTGTCCAATTGCAAGAACATAGCCAATTCTTTGATCTGATTTTTTTGATTTTGAATTAGTATCTGTGGGATGTCCAAGTCTATGAGATTCATCCATGCTAGTCATCAACTGTGTCACTATTTTCACTCTATCTCTCGTTGTAGATTTTTCCTTTTAGAGGCAATTGCGTCAATTTCTTCAAGAAATACAATTGATGGTGCAGTCTTGTAGGCTTTAGAAAAGAAATCTCGAATATTTTCTTCCGACGCACTTGAAATATTCATCAAATGAGAAGTTTATAGGATTTTTAACTTCTAAAAAAATTGCTACCCCACCAAAAGATTAAGCCAAAGGCATGAAGAGATTTTTTAAAAAAAAATCCCAAAAAGCAGATGATTTGATAGTAATCAACTTTTTGAAAAATAGGAGTGATCCAATCCAATAAAGCAGTAATAACATATTCAATCAATTCTAAATTTCATACAATCAGAACTCTAAAGTAGATATTTTTTAGCAATTCTAAAATTCATGCATCTAATTAAATTCCATTATCCATAATATGTTCTAATTAATACTTACAACAACAATTCAAAGAGGTAGCAAAAGAAAGAATTTTTACAAAACTATATTCAAAGAGGTCCCTTCCTCTCCCTTCATCACCTCAACTTTATCATTCATTCTTTTAGAAAACTCAGTCCCTACCTTTCCTTCCCCTCCTTCATTCCCGTCCACCAACTCAATTTTATTGACCCTTTTGCTAGCAACCTCCAATTCCACATCCTCCTCCAACTTGGCCATTTTCAACTCTTTCGCTGTCGTACTCTTAATTCCATTTAAGCCGATAACAAATTCAATTTCGTCATGTCAAACTGTATTGGTTCCATCTTCTCTCCATAAACCGCCCCATCTTCATCATCCGAACTCCAGTCCTTCTCTGATAGATCATCAAACGACGTTGTTTGATGGTTGTTCCCACTCCTCATCCTTCTAACGTGTAAATCTTCTATTCGTTGCAATCAATCATTGGCAACTATCCTCCATTTCTTCATCCAAGAAGTACTTCGGTTGACTTCCACTCCTTCTTCTACGTCATGCTCTTCTTCGCCTTGGATTGGCGTCGAAGGAGAGGGAGGCTTAAACTGCCGCTTCTTCCTCTTGATCATTTGCTGCATGAGCGTGATTGAGATTCTTGAGACAATGACTGCAAGGTCTTTCAAACAAACATAGTGAAAGGTTGCTTCTTGATTTGGTCGTAGTCTCTGTAGCTAGTAGCTGCTAGACGGTCCATGACTTCGTTGAGCGTCAAGGACCCGTACTTAAAGGATTCAAGCTGTCAACGAAGTAGTTCTCTATTCATTTCACCACCTCCACTAGATCTTCTTCCTTGCATATACCATAAATTATGCTGGTGGAGTCTAGATTCTTCTTAAGCTACTGAATAGGTGCCCTAATTTGCTCTGGGCTACTTAACAGCCTACTCGGTAATCACTTAGTTAAACTTGAATCGAATTTAACTCATGAAAAGAAAACTTATTCGTGAAAGTAGATACCCACTGAATTAGTAAATGACACATATTCGACAAAACTATATTCGACTCGACTAATTCTCGTTAAGGCTCGCTCGTTTATGTTTGAGTCAAGTCATTAGCTCAATTCAATTAAAGTTCATTCATATATTGATAAATATACACACATATATTATGTATATATGTATTGCTAATAATATAAGTATAACGCTTTTATAATTAAATATATAATATGTAATCTAATTATTTATGTATATATAATAAATATACTTAATAGCTATATTTTATTAGTTATACAATAATTGGTTTATAAAATTTAATAATTTCATATATTAGTACGTGGGAACCATGTATGAAATACATATATGTTATTATATTATGTGTTTTTATTAATAATATATATAAGCATATAACATATTGTTGTTATGAATAAATATCAACTAGTTAGATATTAAGAATTTATTTTTTTATTTATTTTTAAATTTTATTCAATTTTTTTTAAAAAAAAATAGGCTTGACTCAACTCGAGCTTGTCCCATTCATTTGTGGGACGAGCTCAAACTCGAACTCGAGTTGAAAATTTAGTTTATCAAGTCGAGTTTGAATAAAAAAACAAATAAATATCTTGAATTCGAGCTCAAATTCAAATATTTTGAATCAAGTCAAATTTAGCAAGTTAAAACTCAGCTCAATTATAGCTTTAGCTCTATGCATGCTAGGGGATATTCTCTTTCCAGTAACGAGACGATGGTTTCGTCTATTAATGGGTCCAACGACTCGTATTTTTGAATGGGCTAAGGGTGGTGCTATGTACAAGCATGCCGAGCAACCATTGCGCAAGCAGTTGACGTGGCCATTTATATATTTTTTATGAAAAGAAAAGACTTGTCTGGCACACAATTGATCGGAAGCGGAACAACCAGAAAGCTGGTCTTTTTCTCCTTCGTTGAAAACAAAATCATGGAAATGAAACAAAAACGAGTAAGAGTATTATATAGGAGAAATCGACATCACCAAAATTGTGGGTCATCTTCGTGGGAATTTAATGAAAATGAAATGATAGAAATTCATCCAAATGAAAATGAAGTCGAGAAATAAACCCTTTGTTCTAATATGAGCATTGCTAGATTTGGAAGAGAAAGAAAAATCAATTGGGAAAAGAAGAACAGAGGAAAAAAGATGGTGAGAAACTTTGCAAATGGAGTCCGGTGAAATTTTTGTTTCTACATGTTGTGAAATTTGGATTTTTCTTTTGTCTGAGAAATTAGATAAGTCCAGTTCGAAGGACTACTCTTCTCCTTCCCATTTCCCTTCCCTTTCCCCTTCCCCTTCTTCGTCGTTCCATTTTTCAGATTTCTCTTTGTCCATTTTCTAGATCACGAATTAAGCACTTAAACAGCAGTATTGAAGCCTGTCCTCCTCTGTTCTCAAGACTCTCTGTTCCTCTCTCTTTGTTTTTCTTAAATAAATATTAGATGCTAACCTTTTAGTCGAATTGTTTACTGTCACGTCGGATGGTTACGCTGTTATTGAGCAAGAATGCTTGCAGTAAGAATTTTTCTTGGGGTAAAAGTTTTAGATCCGGTTGGTCAGTAAGCCCAATACTTTTTGTCCGATTAGTTTCTACACTTTTTTTGTTTAGAAATGCTAAAGTCACACATGTATATTTCCAACTATAGTCCCAACTAAGACCTTTTTTTACGTAGTAATTGAAAAAGTAATTTGTAATGTTGTTATGATTTTTTTTTTGAAAAATATTTTAAAATATTAAAAAAATGAAAAAGCAAAAATAAAAAAGAAAAAAACTATCAAGATTCTAGTCAAGATCTTTCATGTGTGGCTGTAGAGCCATTCTTTTTTGTATAAAATCCATAAAATTAAAACACAACAAAAGAAAAAAAAATTATGGTTGTTGTTAGATATCCCTAGTTGGCATAAAAAAGGAAAAGTGGGATCAAGTTTTAAAATTTTTTTTTTCCCGCAACATAATATTTATTAACATTGTAAGAAGTCAAATACAAATATTATACAAAAGGTGGATCTTTCCCATTATGAAAATTCAGATGGGAAGGGGGAATTTGGATTAAAAGAATGTTTTCGAAGGCTTGCATTGTCGTTGCCCAATGCACAAGATTATGCACACATCAATTTGTGGATCGATGAATTTTCATTGTCTTCCATCATCTAAAATGTTGCCCAGATGACTAATATAAGAAGGAGGTGAATTGAGTTATATTATAAAAATTAACACTTATTAATCAAATACACAATATAAAATATAAACAGAATATAAAGTAGTAAGAAATGTAAAGAGTAGGGTAAGAAAAAGAAAACTCAGTATTTTTACGAGGTTCAGCCCCACTGCCTACGTCCTCTTCTCAAGCTACCCCTTGAGGATCCCGAATTCACTAGTCAATCTCCTTTAGGTGGAGATAAAAACCTATTACACTTTTGAGCAGTACCGCTCCAAAGAATCCGTGTAGAACACCCTCTACACTTCCAATCACCTCACACTTAGTGATTTAACTATTTCCCATGTAGAACACCTTCTACACACACAAGGGTTATACGCACCCTCTTACAAATACAAGAGTTGATAGTGGGTAGACTATCAAAGTACACTCTTCAATGAGTGAGATAGAAACAATACAGCTCAACCTATATCTTTCTAAAAAAGAATAAGAATTAAGGATCAAAATTTTAGAAAAGAGAGAATGAGAGTTTTGAAAGAATGATGTAAAACTTAACAATAGATGTGTAAGCTCTTATTGTTATTTTTTGCAAAACTCAAGTGAGTTATTTATAAGCAAATGAGTTTTCAATTTCAAATTTGAAAAGATTCACATGTCAAATAAGAGCACTATTCACTTTTCAAAAAATTCAAATAAAAATATTTCCTTTTTGCATTTGTCAAAGACAACTCCATTCATTTTAAAAAAAAATCAAACATAATCTTTTTCTTTTCATACATGACAAAATGAGTATGATTTATTTTTCAAACCAAATCATCTTCTTTTTGCATATGTCAAAAAAACACACAACTACCTTTTAAGATTTTCAAACAAAATAATCTTCCTTTTACATTTGTCAAAAAAAACACACAACCACCGTTCAAGATTTTCAAACAAAATCATCTACTTTTTACATTTGTCAAAAAAACACACTACCACCTTCAAGACATTCAAATAAAATATGCACATGTCAAATATGATAATCAATCATCTTATAAATTCAAATTTTTATATAAAAAAATATAATTTTCGAAATTATGTTGTTTGATGATGTTATGCATATGTGAAAAACATAATTTTCAAAACTAAGACATTTAAAAATGTCTTACATATGTGAAAAAAGTAATTTGATGTTTTATGAGAAAAAGAATAATTTGGAACCTTAATCCAATTTCGAATTTTATCAAGAGATGCACAAAAATAATTTATGAGCTTCATTTGTAGACTTGTTCTTTTATACTTGATGTGCACTTCGCTCCATTGCGTAAATAATTTGAGCTTGAGACTTGAATTTATTTGTTATCATCAAAATCTACACGTAGATATGAATTTTGAAACCTTGGATTTAACATGAAAGAATGAAGGTAATGTTTGATGTCTGAGATGATTGGGTTGATACTCCAGTCCGTAGCATCTGAGTTGGAGTTGATGGCTTGAATTGTGATACTTGAGTCTCTTTCTAGAAAGATATTTTCCATCTGCCTGTGCTGGGCCTCTATTATTGTCATCAAAATTGTCGATGCTTTTCCTATATTCAAATTGAAACTAGTTATAAAATCAGTTTTTGCAAAAATGAGCTCCCCAAAATCATTCCAACAAAGAGATGCCAGAATGCTTCCATGATGTCGGACAACAACGTCAAATCTGATGAAGAAATAGCCAGGTGGGTAGTGGTCTTGAGAAAGATTAGGTTCCTTGCTCATGGTTGTCCAGGCTCTAACATGTTGTTGAAAGACCTTCCTCACAGAGTTTGCAAAATTGATGGGATCCACACTAGTTTTGTTATGCACTTGATTGTTTCTGAGAAGCCAAAGATAGTTCGTAGCCAAGGTAGCAAAAATCTGGAAGTTGTGATGATCTTTTTCTGGGATTTTTAGAATGCTGGAAGGATTGATGATATTTTTAATCCAATTTGAGAACAGTTGGTTCACAAATTGAGTTGTATCAAGGGGCCAGTTGGATTGTCTCTATAAGATTTTTGAGAAAATACAGTTAAGAAGCAAATGTTGAATTGATTCAGGTTCCTCATAACACAGGGGACACTTAATATTATCTTTCTCCAGATGGATAACAGAGCTGATTAAAGATTTGGTAGGAAAGATATTATGGCTAATCTTCCAAAGGTGGAGTTTGAGTCTATCTTGGATGTTTATCTTCCAGAGTTTTTTTCGAAAAATTGGCTCTTGAGGTTCGGTGACTTGGTTGCTTATCAAAGTTGCAGAAGCAAATTTAATAAAGAAGTTTCCTAAAGAATAACGAATCCACTTAATTTGGTCTGGAGTATTGTAAAAGTTGTGATTAGATAGAGGGTTTTGTAAAAAATTTCGAACAGTTTTCTCATCAAAAGGAGTATGTAGAAGCAAGGTATTCCATCTTCGAGACTCTTCCAGAGTGAAATCTGAGACTTTGAGATTGAGGTCTTGGTGCTGGTGAGAAGGATTAGGAATATGAGTGAAGTTAGGGATAGAGGGGATCTAGGGATAAGTCCAAACTTTGATTGAGATTCCGTTGTTAATTTGGTAACAAGAACTGTTTTTGAAGAAATCTCTTTGCTTAAGAAGGTGTTTCCAAAAGCCAGAATCAAATAAGCGAGGTTGAATTTCCCAAAAGGATTGATCTTTCAAGTAATAATGGGATAGAACTTATTTCCAAAGCGTGGTGAGACCAATAATGAAAGACTAGGCAATTTTAGAAAAAAAAGCGGCATTAAATTGTCTCATACTTTTGAGACCCAGGCCCCCTAGAGACTTAGGAATGCAGTTGATTTTTAGGATTTATAGTATAAACGCCGACTCTCTTGATTATCTAAACCCCACCAAAAATAACAAAGAATGGAATCCAATTTTTTTGGTTAGGTATTTTGGGACAATCGAGGTGGATATGACATAAGCTAAGATAGAACTTGCAACTGAACAAATTAAAGCAGTCCTAGTAGCCTGACAAAGGAGTTTTGCTTTCCAACGTTAGTTTTATTTTGAATTCTTTCCACTATGTCTGAAAGAAATTTCTTTTTTTCCATAGAGTTGGAAAGAGAGATGCCAAGGTAATTTGTGTAAGGCGGTGAGATCTTGAAGGGAAAGAATTGATGAATATCAATGATAACAAATTGAGTGGAGTTTTTGCTGAAATAGAGTGAAGGTTTTCTATCATTGATGCTCTGACCAGACCAGGAGGCATAAGTGACAAGACAATCATTCAAATGCTGAGCATTTTGGGTGATTGCTTGACCAAAGAGAAAAATGTCATCTACAAAGAGAATGTGAGTTATGGGGGGTCCATCTTTGGAAAGTTGGGTACCTTTTATGCATTGAGTATGTTTTTTTAAATGGAAAAGTCTAGATAGAACTTCAGTATTTAGGATGAAGAGAAAGGGAGAGAGAGGATCCCCTTGCCTAAGACCACGAGAGGGTCGGAAGAAACCTTGGGAGATCCATTAATAATGATTGAGTAAGAGATAGTTGTGATGCATTCTTTGATCCAGGAGATCCAGGTTTGACAAAACCCCATGTGATGAAGAATTGAGAGAAAAAAAGACAATTCCAAATAGTCAAAAGCCTTAGTCATGTCAATCTTTATAGCTACTTGACCTATTCTATTTTGTCTTTTTTTTTTTTTAATCTTGTGGAAGATTTCTTGAGCCATGATGGTATTATCATGAA
Organism: Platycarya longipes; assembly: GCA_036559045.1. Taxonomy (NCBI): domain Eukaryota; kingdom Viridiplantae; phylum Streptophyta; class Magnoliopsida; order Fagales; family Juglandaceae; genus Platycarya; species Platycarya longipes. The sequence continues at coordinate 13,505,110 of CM071801.1, forward strand.
TGAGTCTTCCTTGGATGAATGCAAATTGAAAAGGAGAAATGATATTAGGTAGAATAGATCAAAGCCTATTAGCCATAATTTTATATAAGATTTTATAACAAACATTTGTAAGGCTAATTGGACGAATTGATTCACTTCATTTGGGTTGTCAGTTTTGGGAATGAGATCAATGTTAGTATGGTTGAGTTCTTTAATAAGCTTACCATTAATGAAGAAGCTTTTGATGGCAGCAATGATATCTTTTTGAATGATTTCCCAGAAGGTTTTGAAAAGAGACCAGTGAATCCATCTAGACCAGGAGCTTTGGTGGGTGGGAGATTTCTAACAACCGCTAAGATTTCTTAATCCAAGGGAATTTGACAAAGGATATAATTTTTATTTGCAGTGATTTTCCTTGAAAAAAGATGGTCCAAATTCTCTGGGATGGTTAGATTAGTGGATGTGTAGATTCTTTGAAAGTGCTTAAGGATTTTTTGGATAATGATATTGTTGTCATTAGTCCAAAGGTTGTTTGCAAGTTTTAGACTATCAATAGAGTTTTGGCGTCTACGGGTAGTGGTTAAGGCATGGAAGAGTTTGGTATTAAGGTTAGATGTGGTGAGTCAAGTGATTCTTGGTTTTTGTCTCCATAGAGATTCTTCCCGGCGTTGTAACTCCTGGATTTTGGCTTTTAATGCTTCCTTTTTTTCAATTAGGTGAGGGAAATTGTCCTGAGATTGAGTATTGGAAAGAGAAGCACTTAAATCTTTTAGACGTGTTTGAATATGACCAAAGCAATTACGGTTTCAATCACGAAGAGCTATCTTTGTAGCTTTAAGTTTTTTGACAAGAATGAAAGTAGGGTGGTCTAAGAAATCTAAACTCCAGGCAGTTTTGATGATTTTAAATATGAAGGGATCTCTGAGCCATAATTCTTCAAATTTGAAAGATTTTGGATAATCAAACCTAGTTACCGTGTCAAGGAGAAGAGAAGCATGGTCCAAAATAATATGATTGAGGAAAATGAGAGACGCTTGAGGAAAGGTATCAAGCCAAGGGATGTTGGCAATACTTCTGTCTAATTGTTCTTTGAGAGAAGGACCTTTTTAATTATTGGACTAGGTAAATTTTGGTCCATTAAAACCTAGATCAATCAAACCAAATTTTTGCATGTACAGGAGAAGACCATTTGGTTTTGAACTAGTAGCAACCAATTTACCATTGAATTTATCATTTTGGGAAATAACGAAGTTGAAATCACTAATGGAAATAATTGATTTGTTGAAGGAGTCAGTGATTTTGGAAAGGAGTTCCCAAAAGGATTGTTTATTTCTATAAGAAGCAGGGCAATAACAAGATTAAGAAGCCAAAGGTAATGAAAAGGGTTCAAGTACACTAACATAGATATAATATTATTAGAAATATACACAATGTCAAAATTCACTCCAGGACGATATAAAAGAAGGAGGCCACCCCAATTGCTAACTTGAGGTGCATGCACAAAATGAGCAAAGCTTAAAATTCTAGCAATTCTAATATACACATTCTTAGAAACCAAACATTTAAAAAGAAAGAAAATATCCGGATTATGAGACCTAATAAACGCCTTGAGAGATCGAATTGTTTAAGGGCGGGCTAATCCTCGACAATTCTAAGCAAATAGCCTCATGGCTCTTGAGGTGGCAGTGAAGGTTTTGCCACCTCGATATTTGGATCCAAAGGAAATAAATTCAGATTTTGGCTTTGGTTACCAATGTCCGTGAAGGTCTGATTGGGTGCAAATCTCACAATACTTATAGCGAGTTGCTAACTTTTTCTTTCATGTGGAACTGAGCTTGTTTGTTGCTGATTTTTTGGCTTCATCTTTATTGGCAATGATCGGGATGCTTGTGCTTGGACTGCTTTTTTATCTGAATTCGGGATTGAAATGTGTTGTCTTGTGTTGAATCCAGTCCCCTTAGCTCCTTTGGACTTAGTGATCTTTGGCTTCCCTTTTTGGCTGGGATTAGACATGGACTCCTCAACAAGTTCCTTGCCACCTGCACCTTTAAACAAAAAGTGAGAATTAACAGAACTTTTTTTTTTTTGGTGGAAAATTTGATCCATATTTCTCCTCCAAAGGATTCTTCCTCTTTTTTGAGGTCTCATCATCGCTGGTTTTGGTTGAGAAGAAAAAAATGATCATGAGTTGCTTGAGGTTCGGTCATGGGATGAGAGGTATTTTGGAAAGGGTCTATGCTGAGTGGAAGATTGTCGAATTGGCCTTGAGAGAAATGGAAATTATTAAATGCTAGGCATGCTTGGCCCATGGGATTCATCTTGAGAGAAAGAGTTCGTATTGGGCTTCGATTCTCTTTTTGGTCAGCAGCTACTTTGAGTTGGTCCAGAAGACTTGTAATTAAGAATTGTGGGCATTCTATTTTAGTGTTGATCAAGTTGTTGGTCACATTTCCTGGCCCATTGAACGGGCGATCCTCCTTAGTGAAAATTGGATGGGCTAGATCAAATTGGCCCAATGCATAGCCCATAACTTGTTGACTTACTTCCGGTTGGACAATTGAGGTGGAACCTTTTTGTTGGATGGAAGACAAGTGGATGGTTGGGATATTGCTTTGGTTGTGCTGTAGGTCAACATTTAATGTTTGCAGTGATTTCGACGAGACAGATTCAAGCATGTTCATGATGGCTAGAGGCAATTCAGAATTTGCTAGATTGTTGCCGTGTGTTTTGCTTTCCAATAATCCAAACCGTTGAGTTGAAAAATTCATCACGTGATGAACATGGCTTCCTTCTAGGGTTTGCATGGTGTGCTCAGGTACTGTGGTGAACAATGGGTTGATGCAGTAGTGTCTCCTCGTCCCAGTTGAAGTTTGAACTAGTTTGGCTTCTGCAGTACCACAGGGAACTAGTGCAGATTTTTTTTCCTTTTTTAGCATTGCCTAGAGGGTTTGTATGTGTGTTACTGGGTTGATCATCCAACTTTCCTATTGTCGGAAGGAGCTTTTAAAGTATATGCGGTGGAACTTCAAATTGATCTTGTTTATGGGGTCGACTTGCCTCTTTATAATCTGCTTTGAGTTTTGGGCCATAGGGTAATGCTTCTTCCAGATGATAATTGTAGGGATAACTTAGATTTTGATGGCCTAATCTTCCACAACTAAAGCAGAAATCAGATAAACGTTCGTATCGAAACTCAATTGCTGTAGGTTGCATGTTTAGTCTAGCATATAGAAAACCATCTACAAGTGGTTCTTCGATGTTTATTTCTACTCGAATTCTCAAGTACTTAGTAGCCTCATTACGGAATAAAAGGTTTTGGTCTATTTCTAGTAAATTACCTAGAACATGACCAATATCTTGCGCTATTTTTTCTGATATGATGGCTAGAGGAAGTCCGTTGACTTGAATCTAAAAGGCTGAGTGTTTGAGGTCAAGTTTAGGAAGACTTATACAAGGATCCCATTCTTTGAGAACCATATGAAGTCCTCTAAAATTCCATGACCAATTATTGAACACATGGAATTTATTAGTGCGTGAAGGAAAGGTAAACATAAATGAGAATGAGCCTATATCTTTGATCTTGAGGTCAAGAACAAAACCCTATGCAGCTTTGATAGTAGTATGGAAAGTGTTTTTGTTTATGGCTTTGAGAGAGACAAACTTACCAATCAATACCTAATCCTCAACCTTTGATAGTGCTTCTTTTGATGGCTTCAGGATAATATCATCCCACATGAGCGCCTTGGTCTTCTGGACTAGAAGATCGATGTTAGGAGATTCCTTTGATATGTTGAAGTGCTTGTTTCGTTACTGAAAATGGAAAGGAATAATCAACGCGATTAGTGGAAAGGTAAAAAGGGGAAGTTGACTTGTCTGTGTTGGGACCAGAGGTTAATGGGAAGAGTTTTAGTAAAAAGAAAGAACAGATGATATGTAAAAAGGAAACAGTAGGTTGAAGGGAATAATTCTGGTCATATTGGTGGGTGGGTGTTGATGGAATGATGACAAAGGTTGAAAATGGTAGGATTGTTTGTTGAGGCCATACTAAAAAAAAGGTGGAAGAATCTCATCTGAGGAGAGAGATGGTATCCTTTACGAAGTATTTTATATAATTATTACAACTTTCACATCAAATAAAATAATAATTTAATTTTTTTTTAAAAATTAAAATTATATATTAATAATATAAATTTTAAATTTTATCTAATCTTATCAGTTCTAATCAAATGAGACTTAAAATATTGAATAATTTTTATATAATTATTATAATTTTTACATAAAATATAATAAGAATTTTATTTTTAAAAAAACTTTAAAAATAAAAATTATATATTAATAATATAATTTTTAAATTTTATCTCATTTTCTCAATACTAACCAAATGAGATATAGGGGATAAATACAATTGGATGCTATTCAACGCAACGATAATTATGCACGGTTATAAGTTAACGAACCATGTACTTTCGATAGACTTTTTCTCCCTCCTCTCGCGCGATTCTCATCATTTGATAGGGTTCTCATTTTGACGCCGGAGTGAGGGGGAGTAGAGCTCTGGCTTCGTTTCTCCCAATTTCTTTTCTTTTTCTCTTCTCTTTTCTCCTATTTTCTTGGCCATCACTTTTGGTTGTTGTTGGTGATGGTGATTTTCAAGTGGTGTGAGTTTTGGAGGCTGGTTTTTGCAGGTACAGTGGTATTAGGTATCCAAAGATCAATATGCATGGCATCCAAAGATCAATATGCATGGTGTCACCGTCCTTCCCGTTGGTCGATTGCGTCATTGCCAAGAATTATTTTTTTGCAGAATGGTGAAGTGCGTGATCTTCAAGGGCGAGGTCTGTGTGAAAGTGTTTCAGTGAGTGTCGTCTCTAATAGATCCTTCTCCTCGGGTGTTTCAGAGAGGATCTGGGTGTTGCGGTCCTTCCCAGTCCTACAACGGTGATTTCATAGAGTGGCGCTTGTGGGTCACGCACCACCACAGACAGCCTGAGTTGTTGTTTTTGTGTTCTGGTTTTGTATTTTCTTATTTTTATTTCATTATGTGTAGTATTTTGTATGTATTATAAACAATATTGTATAGAGAAAATTGTAAAAATTGAGAAATAGTTTCTCAAACTTTATGTTCGTTAGGAGTTTTGTTTTCTCCTTTAAAGAAATTTAGTAAATACCTCATCTGGAGGCAGTATTAGTTCTCTCAGAAAATTGTAAAAGTTGTGCACTAGTGTGTAATTAGTTGATCATTTGATTATATTGTAGGCTTTTTATTTAATGAATTTCAATAAATAAAACTTTTTTTTTTTAAAAGAAATGATTAACGAACCAGCTTTTTTTATGGCGTTAGTTAATCAAGTGCCGGAAAGCAATGGAGTTTAAGTTGACATGTACCCAAGTTCGCAGAAAAAGGTATATGAGGCATAGTTTTAAATTTCGTATCGTATTGAAACAGTGACCGGTACAGAAATTGAGTTTGATTCGTACTGGCCCAGATTTCGGTCGTACCGGTCGTACCGGACATGTGTATCGGCCTGTACCGAATTTCGAAATTTCATTTTTTTTTTCATTTCTTACTATTTTTTGTTATCCTAATTTAGATTAGATTAGATATATATTTATATATATAATTTATTCATATATTGATTATTATTTTGAAATATAATTTATATATATTTATATATATATAATTTTCTTTATGCATAGATTATTTCGAAAAGGTACACGAACAATATCGGTATCAAAATATTTCATTTCAATACCTTGACTGGTATGCTAACTGGTACGATATTCAAAACATTGATATAAGGAGATGGTCGAGTATAATATTATGGATGGTTTGGCCCTTTGGGTATAATTTTTTTATTATTATTATTTTATCTATTTTTCATTATTTATTATTATTATTATTTAATACTTTATTATTATTTTTATATTATTATTAATAAAATATCTTACATCATCTCTAAAGGCAATCGACAAGTAGAAATTCCGTCTCCTAGTCTTATCAACCTTAACATTTAATTTTTGGAAAAAGCCGACCGACCCCCCTTTAAAAGTAGCCCTCCGCCGCCTCGGCGACGGTGGGCGATACTGTCGGTATTCGATGGTACCGGCGGGATCCGGTGAGTCCACCCTGGCGACGGCGACATACAGCGACTTCTGACGAAGCCTCGACAGCCTTAAACCCGACATGGGTCCGTCGCCAGAGCTCGCAGGTCCTGATAGTATTGGCGGTGTCACCCACCGCCGCCTCCGGCAGCTCCGTTCGGCTGAAGGTCGAATCTCCTTAAAATTCGTTTTTATTTTATTTTTTATTTTATTTTTATTGTGTTTTTTATTATATTTTCTTTATTATATATTTTTATTTTTTATTTATCTTATTATTTTATTATTGTGTTTATTATCAAAAAAAATAATTCAATTATTATTAGGCTACCTGGAGACAATTTTTAGGCGGGAAAAAAGGCTGATCTAATTGCCCCCTTCTCTCTCTCTCTCTCTCTATCACTCACTTCAGTTCCCTCACTTCCAGATTCGATACTTCACTTCTCAATTCGCAGTTCACTAGTTCTCAGTCTAGGGTTCGAAGCTTCCCCTTCATCGACGCCGCCGTGAGTCCTGGCCACTCCGCCGGCCCCTTAACAAATGTCGAAGTTCGAGTACCCAATCATGTCGCGCGGTGAGATAGTGGCAATCTTGTCGGAGTCCCAGATCGCCAACATATCTGAGCACGATCTCTTTAACCCCAACCCGGATTTCATCTCCGAGCTCTACACCCGTCTCCTCTTCCACATCGACGCTCTCCATGAGTAATTCCTTCCCTTCCCCCATCACTTCTCTTCCACTCAAATCGCAACAATTTGAGTTAGGTTTTTTTAAGCATATTTTTAGATAATTGCAAGATGTCACAGAAGATTTATTCTGTACTCGTTTGAATTTTGTGATTTTTTTTCATAAGTTCTGTACTTGTTTGATTAGCTTATACTCAGTATTTTTTCTGCAAACATTTTCGTGAATTGGCGGTGGTGTGGACACGGGAATTGGGTCCTAAAGGTCTGTCTGGTTGCTGTGAAAATGCCAGAGCAAATGAACGGAAATTTAGACTTAGATTTTTACCGTTCATGTAAGTGAAAATTGAAGTCCCGGCAAAGTGGGAATGTGGAAAAAAATGTTTTGATGTAGCCTTTTTATTTTTATATATATTTCTGTTTCATTGTTCTCTAAACTTCCTGAATTAGGGAAAATAATCTTAAGTCGCAGATAGAATAAATATATATCTTTTTACTTTAGCTGAGAACTGAAAGGGAATCTTTGAAAATTAGAGTTTCTAGTTTTTTCCTGGCGACATTGGATTTCAAACATTGTTTTTTGAGCTCTAAGCTCTTTTCCTTAAGAGTAGCTAGATACAATTATAGGGTGTGCAATCTCCACGTATTCCATTTGAAAAAAATGGGTCCATCATTAAAGGAATAATTTTTTATTGTGAGTTTGTAGTTCCAAATTTACCTATTTTTCAAAGGAGTGCACGGAATTGCACATCCTAGAACTGCAAATATCATTTTTCTTTCCTTCATGGGGTTTCTGATTCCGGCAGGGAAGATCATGGGCAATTGGAGTTTGCAGCGCTCGAGCAGCTAGAGAACCCAGACTTTCATGTTGAATCTGCTCGGATCATGAAGCTGTACAACAGGATAAAGGAGGTGCTGGCCTCGACAGATTGCCCAAAGAGATTTACCCTCAAAGACCTGATAAGACCGGATACTGACAGGACTGAATTTTTCCTCAGCGCAATTCTCAATTTTGGTCTTCACAGGTAAGTTTTTTGTTCTTGATGTTTTTCAGCTTTTATGAGGGACCTAGTTATTGATCACCTACACAAGAAAAGATTGTGAGTTCTTTGACTGCGTTCGTCTTGCATAATAAACTGTGAATTGTTGTAGAGATGATTCTTGATTATTGTTGAGGTTTATACGAATACAGTGAGGTTGGCACATTGGCATTAAGAAACTGTGCTTAATGCCAATTTTCTTATATAAAGATATGATTGTTTATCAGTTACTCTAGATTTGAGAATGCACATCCAGATAGGGAATTCTATGAGCAAATTAAAAATATTCTGCTTTTTGAACGTTTAGGAGATGAATTTTGCTGCCTTTAAGTATGAAAACGTTGTTTGCTTTTATAAATGAACCATATATAATGGAGTTTGTCTAGTTGGCTATGAAGTATCTTTCTTCCATTTTAGCATGGTTCACCCCATTGCGAGATATCTAGTGCTTGTGGAGTGACTTCTTCAGACGAGTTCCTTTGGCTTGCGTCTTGCCTAGAAGAGTAGTCAACCTTTTTTATTCTCGGAGAGGGTTAGGAGGAAGCCCACGTATTATAGCAGTGTCAAAGATGGTTCCTACTTGCTTGGTATAGTGTATTTGGAGGGAAGGGAACAAACATGAACTGAGTATCGTGAACATTTGAGAAGCTCAAAATTATATTTTTTAATGCTCTCTTCCTCTTGAGCTTCTACTGGTTTAACTTTTCATGTCTTTGGTAACCTTCTCAACTTCTAGATATATGCCTTGCTTGCATACACGCTGTGTATCTGGATGTGCCTTTTGTGCAGTTTAATGAAGTTTAATTATTTATTTGTAAAATACTCAGTCCTATGTTTTCAATCCTTTTTTTTTTTTATACATACTTTGTTTTCAATCTTAGACGGGCAAAACTGGATTTTTTACGTCCAATTGTGGATGAAGTGAACCTTCTGGAGGAGCAGCAAAGAGAGTGGGAGGCTAAGATATCTCAGGTTCTCTAATAGATACACATGAATAAATGCTTTAAGATAAGCTTCCACTTATGCTAAATGTTTGCATTGCAGTTGAATGCAGAGATTGAGGACTACAATGAAGCAAGAGAGAGGGAGTTGCCCCTTGTTCAGGAGGTAGATGCAAAAGTTAAAGAATTGCGTCAAACCATTGCAGGACTTAACAATCACCAGATGTCATTGAGAGCTTCTTTTCGCAAGCTGAAGGAGAAGACTGGAGAAATGGACGAGAAGGTCAGTTTATTGAAAATGAGCAGATATATTGGTTAAAATCAATTGGGCTATGCCTAGTTCTTATTAAAAATTATTATTTACTGATAAAAAAAATGCATAAGAATAATTTACAAATTTTGGGTCTGCTAGGTCAGCTGAGGTAATTGTTTGTTGTTTGATTTATATGATAAATTTGGTAGTATCTTCTTTTTAGCAGTTAATCTGAAAGAAACAATTTCAACATTTCTTTGTTTTATGACAAATCAATTGGAAAGACTCTTAGTTTTTTATTGGTTATATCTGCATAATGATATTGGCAAGCATATATGTTTATGATACATATGTAGTAAGGTATCTACATGCTGCACTAGCAGTAATTGGTGAGGTTTTTCTCCATTCAATTGGGTTACTTATTTTTTGAGCAGTGTTTGTATCTTATCTGATTCGACCACAATTATATCTTTCCCAGAGTTAATAATTACTTTCTTGTTGTTAGATTGTTTGTGCTAATGCGGTAGGTTAATTATTTTGAACCATTACTGTTCTTGCTTTTGCTTTCACGAGTTTGTTCACATCTTCCCAGATTTTTCTAGGTCTGAGTTTGTCCTAGACTCTAGTAAATGTGCAGTATATTTAAAACGTTCTCCTTTGTTGTTATGGAGTTGGATTTAATGGTTAAGGTCATAAGGCTGTATTTGAAAAGAAAGTTTATATGTTAAGTGCATCATATAGACTGGCTATTCAATTATGAATTCTTATTTTCTACCTGCTATTGTTACCATTGATACAAAATTTTGCGTTTCTTCCAGATTTCCAATGCCGAGTTTGGTCTAGTGCAAAGTGTTCAAGAAAATGCAAACTTACGTTCAAAAATTGTACAATCTCCAGAAAAGTTACAGGTATTGCCTTTTATCTCCTGAAGTAAGATATTGCATATCATAGAGGAGTTGCTAACATTAAACATTTAACATTTATGCTCATATTGAGGTTTTGGAGCCATATCATAGAGGTTTTGCATGTCATAGATGGTGCATAATCTTGTAAGGGAAGGGTCTTGTAATGTCCTGTCTCAGTTTTTCTTATCTAGCTTGTAACTAGGTTTTATCTCTTGTATACTTGGATTGGCCTTTTTACATGAATAAAATTCTTATTACCTATAAAAAAAAAACTTAATGAAGTTATTCGAGACGTGCTAGACACAAACAAAAAGGCCTAGTTTATGTTTTGAATCAGAATTTTGACCTCATTGCAGCATGAAGAACAGAATATGTTTATAGTCAGAACTTTTAACTTACAAAAAAAATTTCATATATTTTTCAATTTGTGGATTATGGCGGGTGGGGATTTTACGTGGTTTAATGGGAGGGCTTGGTCTAGGCTGGACAGATTTTTGGTGTCTTCTTCTTGGGAAGCACATTTTCCTGATTTATGCAGCAGAGGCTTCTGAGGTTATGTTCGGATCATTGTCCTATTATTTTGGACTGTGGGGGCATTAATGGATGGCGTCGGTACTTCAAATTTGAAAATATGGGGCTGGAGGATGATGGCTTTGTGGATGGGGTAAGGAGTTGGTGGTCTTCGTACCATTTTTCTAGTACTCTGAGTTTTGTTTTGGTTGGAAAACTTAGAGCTTTAAACAAGACGTGAAGAAGTGGAATGGGGAGGATTTTGGGAAGAAAAATTATACTCATCATCCTCACACCACGCACTACACAATATTTTTTTCTCTTACCAAATATATGATATATGGATGATGAGTAGAAGAACTCAATTAGTTTAGGAAGAATAAAACTAAAAATAAATTTTAAAAATAAAAAATAAGCGTTGTGTGTGGGAATGTGTAGCAAAGCTCCATTACCCACTCTTTATTTTATCAACACTAGTATATACATGTCTTCAAATATGATGTTCTCAACTGGGCTAGTTTAAATGTTCTTGCATCTACTTCTAGTCTATAATTTGCAACTAGGCGTTCTCTTTGTATACCTTCTGTATACTTGGGCAATGCCCGTTTACTTCTATCAATAAAATGTTATTTTACCTTTAGAAGAATATGGAGTTTTTTCCATGAAGGGTTAAATATCTTTCACAACTGAACCGCAATGAGAAACATACTTTGCCCCATTATGAGCAACTCCATAAGTGGATTCCAGTTGTGTGCCATTTTTGCTTTTTTTTTTTTTTTTCTAAATGTGCTCAAATTGTGTATAGCATTTTGTTCAGAATAAAGCCCACGCTCTCAACCCAGCTTCTCTGAATCCGTTTTGTGGGAATATCAAGCCTATGTTTTACTTACAAATTCATGTTAGAAGTTGGATGCTATATATGATCTTAGATCTCATCTCATATTTTTTTAAATAGAGGGGTGTATGATATTATTCTCGTTTGATGGGCCTTCTGATGATGCATTTTGATTCGTTTTATGTTACTTGTAGTTTAAAGATTTAAACGGTTTGGACTATCAATGACATGATGTTTTTATCTTTCTGTTTGGTGTGTTTGTTTCTATATTTCACACATAAAGATTTTTCTCTACTTCTTATCATCATGTTAGTAACTTCTTCACATCTTTGCCTAAAGAGGGCTTTAGAGGAGAAAAAATCAGCTCGGGAGGTGGCCAAGAATGCTGAAAAAATAGCAATACAATCTTATCAGGATAAGAATGCCATTGTTGAGCTTTATACAAAGGTATACTTCCATTAACGACTATGTTAGTTATTTATTCTCATTGGTTTTCCTACTGTTTCATTTCATGAACCCCTTTTAACAATTGAAGAAGGCTTACACAAATTTGCTGTAATTCCTAAAATATGTTGATGGACTTAGAATGCTTGTCCAATCTGTTCCAGAAAAGCTTCAGAAATTTAATGCCTTCACTGAAGAGAAGGCTTTTACTAATCTGATGTTAACTTCTATTAATTGCATTCTTCGTGTGGATATGTTGCGTCTCCTTTGTCATTTACGAATTATAAGTCAATCAAACTTGTGCTACTTGAGCCCAGTCATTCCTGGGAGCTGAGATTTTTTGCACTGGACAAAGATGCCTGCACATATTTATTCCTCAGAATTTTCAATTAGTTACAGTTATATTGTCATTCCAAAATCATACCATTCATATGGATGTTAATTTCTTTGCAAAGTTTTGCTAAACTCAGAGTTAGTTTGCTGTACTTGTGGCCAAACTATCTGGTCTATTACTCCAAGGAAAACATAACAACGCCCATTTATTGGTAATAGCTAAAACGTAAAGTATTCGGTTATTGGGTAAAAATCAATATACTAAATTAGTCCCTTCAGTGGTATTGCTGCTCTGATTTATGGGAGCCAATTGATTCAAGACTTAGAAGACTCCATAATGGTGAACATGCATGCATGCACACGCGAAGAAAAACACAAAATATACAAGCTTAAAAATAGACGGTAGTTTATGGTTTCTTTGTGTGCTTTCTCACAGGTGTTCAAGAAAATGTTCAAACACTTTACCCAGATGCAAGCAATACAAGAACAGGTGAGCATATGATGGAGCTAGATGTGCTTTGCAGCCAAGTAGTAACAGCTGACAGGTTCTTTGTTGGCCACGTGAAAGGCATTTCTATGATTTGAATGAATTCTTGATGTCCATAAATAGAAAAAAGTTCTAAGCTCTTCTGTGCTTAAGATAGAATCATACTTGAATTTGTTCTTGATCAGGCTTTTGATAACATCGGCACCTTTAATAGGTAAACTCAGCCAAATCCATTGAAAAGGACTTCAAGGCTTTAAAGGCTAAACTGAGTGATGAGGGAATGCTGGATAAGTCACTTGAGGCTAAATTGGTGGAACGACAAGGCAAAGGTAATTTCCTTTCCCGGATACATTCTCTCATGTTGTATCCTGAAGTAGCATTTGTGAGCTTAAACCTTTCTTCTTCATCCCCAGTTGAACAGTTGGATGAATTAAGAAAGCAGTTGGAGAAGGAAAGAGATCTAAAATGCGAGGAGGCTACCAAAGAGTTCAATAATACTAAGTTGGAGGTGGAATCTAGGAGACAAGATCTAGAAGCTAGACAAAGGAATGTTGAAGCTGTGGTTTTTGAGGTACTTTGCATCTCCTTTTAATCGTGGACTAAGCCATTTCATATGAGCTGTCAAATATTTTAGTTTCTTCTATGCTGTAATTTATAGGTGGATGCTATAAATTCAAGGGCTAATTCTGTAAAAGAATCTGGAGCAGCTAGAGTGCAGGAGTTAATTAGCAAGTCTGAGGAGATTGTGACAGAGGTGCACTCTATTAGATTCCCTTCTCTGTGTGTATGTCTGTCTCTTATAAAATTGAAACTTGCACTGTGCCCTCCCATATAAACATGATTTAGATCCTGAGTTTGGGAACTGTATGACTTGGAGTGAGTGAGAGATATACACATGTAGACCCTAAAGTATATATAGCTGCCCGAGTGAACTTCTTGGGCTGCATTACATGCTCATAAATGCTATGTGGTTTACTTCATGTTTATCTTTATCCCACTCTGGGCCCCATAGTTTGGTCAATAACACTAGGGAATCCAATTCCTTTTTAAGGAGTTGAAGTCCTTGAAGGAATAACTGGAATTGTATGAGTTCTGGGGAATTTACTAAATCGAACTCGTAAAAGAAACATGCAAGGTTTTAACTTACTATGGAAGGCTTTGTTTTTAATTTTTGACTATTAACAATGCCCTTAGGAACTTTTCAAAGACATTCCTGACAAAATGCTTCTCTAGGCCTAGTTTGGATGTTGAAATCTCAACATCCAAACATTATGCAAACACATTTTTTAATTTCATATTATCAACTTTTTCATCTAATCATTACCAAATAATTATAATTTTTCAAACTTCCAATTAGAACACAAAAAACAATTCAACCTTTTCAATCTCAAAACAAAAATTATATTAAAAAAATTATATTCTAATAACATTTTAACTTTAAGATTTTTATTTAACTTTTTCTCTCTCCTTTTCCCAATTCCATAAAATATCTTAGATCAAATGATTTCACTACTATTCACAAACTATTTTAATATTCACATATTTTTCATCTCATTTTAACATCCAAACGAGGGCCTTACTTTATAATAAACAGCAAAAGTCTTTAAAACAATAGCTTTTTGAATATCAAAACAATAAGGTTAACCAAGTAGAGCCTAGGATTTCTAAATGCCTGTGTGTTTGAGCATCTTAAATATAACTAGATCAAGCTCTATCACTGATTTTTTCATTCTCAATGAGGAATTAGAAAAACAAAACTTATATTCTTGCTTCTTTTGCTTTTTCCGAGTCAGTTGACTTGGTAACTGTGACTTTCATAATTGTTGAACTGAAAATGGTCCAATGCTGTATGGCTGGTTGCAGTTTCACCACTATGCAAAATCCATTGAGGTCTTGCTGCCAACAATAGAAGGGGAATCAAATTTTGATTGAGTTGGTATGATTAACCTTCAACCATTACGACATCTATTTTTCCATTTTTGTTTTTACTTGAAAATGCATCTTGTAGTGCCATGCAAAGTTGAATTCATGTATCCTGTGTTAACATAGTACAAGTCATCCTTCTCCCATTCTAAAGCTAGCATGGGCTTTTAATTGGGGGCTTTGCTGATTGGATGTCAACACATAGATTGACAATATTATTACATATTTATTTTACCAAGCGCATGCCAACGTACACGTGGACAGTAATGCAAAGCTGCATTTACTCTGCTCACGATATTTCATCACAAAGACCCAATAATATAGACATTCACATAGTATATAGCAGCGATTAAGGTGATGCAACTTGAAGTCCTAACCCAGTAAACCTGTTTATATTTAATATAAAAAATTTTCATTTTCTTGAAAAAGGGTTTGGTTAGAATGGAAAGATTGAAAGAAACTTGAATTTATGCTGAGAAACAAATTAAATGAAAACATCGGTATAGAGATTCACGTAGGATATAGTTGAATAGCATGATCGGACTACAAGTTGTGTGTGTTTGATCGAGCACTTGATATGACAAGCATCTTAGGATATACTTTTTTTTTTTAATAAGTAGCATCTTTGGATACACTAAAAAAAATTAAGGCCTCATTTGTTTTTACAGATGAGATAGAATGAGTTTAGATTAAATTTCAAAATTGAATAAATATTATTAGAACATATATTTTTAATATTATTTTTATTTTAGGGATTTGAAAAGGTTGAATTGTTAAATTTATTTTCTGTGGGAATTTGAAAAACTCACTCCCCTACAGAACTTATCAAAATCTTCTTCAAATGAGTCGGTGGTTGAATACACCCTATTCATGAAGTGCCAAAGTGACATAATTACTTTAGGGTTCCTACATACATACACAATCTTACAAGCTGAGTCCTTCACAGATGTTGGTAGCAAAGCATAAGGTAAATGAGTTGAAAAGAGTTTTGGAGATTTAAAAGAGTCGAGATCTCAGCTCAACCCAACTCAATTCAAACTCAACTCAAAAAACAAACCTAGTCTTATTAGAGTGTTCTCATACTCCCCTACATGACGGTAATAGTAAGGAGGCATCTTGAGTAGGACCTACATAAAAGAGGCAAAAAATTATATTCATGACTGACATCCTTTCTTCACAAGAGGTACAATCTAAGAAAGCCTAATAACTCTTCAACTAACAATTCTAATTAGAAACATATTACAAAGAGCCAACAAAAAAATTAAGAAATAGACACATCACCTAAAATCTATAGCAAATCGCATGGCACCATTATCGTACCACAAATTCAAGAACACCAAACAGGGAAAAATAACGAAAGAATAAAACAGACGAACTATCAATAAATGGATGAAACACTACCAATATCAATAATACAAATGCTTGATGTTTAATATATAAATAGGTGGACTGCCTCTGAAGCTACAACAATGGCGTATGCGAAGGAAAGGATCTAGTGTTATGCTTTTTTCTGTTTAATGCACTGGTTGGTTAAAAAGATGGTTTTAAGAACGAACTTGGTGATTGAGTCAAAAGTTTTCACACTTGAGAAGGAAGGGGGCCTATTGAGCATCACGGAAAGGAGATAGAAGGTGATGAATAGGTTGTTTTTGGGACCTTATTCGGTCAGGTAGCTGGCAAAATCCATGGTGGATTGTCTGAAAGGGGAAGATAAAGCCTACTACACGTCGGTAAGGGAGAATGGCCGTTGTTTCTTAGCACAGCGATGTGCAAATGCAAGAGGACGGTACATGGCAGTGGCAGAATACAGGGGTGGTGGAAGGCAAGCTTTTAGTCTTATTCCTGAAGAGAACTGTAGTGGATGGAGAAGGATGGGAGGAGCTCTGTGGAGCTCTGTGGAGCTCTGTGGGGGAGGGGAGCAGTAACGTAAGGATTCTGGTGAAGATTCCGATGAAAGTTGAGAGAGGGAAGACAGTGGGTGTTCAAGCTCGATCGTACAAGGAGGCATTGGAGGTTCCTCGAGCAGTGCCACAAGCTGGGAAGTTAGACCTGCAAATGGTGAAGGTGCGGCAGAGGGTTGAGACGTGCGAAGATGCTGTCGGGCTGAAAGTGGAAAATTTCTTAAGGGAGCTGTTCGATATGGACAAACAATTGTCCATTTTGTCTGCCAAAGTTAAGCAGCTAATACGTTGCGTTAAAAAAGACAACAACTCGAGCTGAAAGGTGGGCCTCAAATGGGATCAGGCCCATTTGAATAAGGGGCAAGAAATACTCGGCGAGGTGGACTCAGCTGGTGGGCTGTTGGATCAGGCCTTGGGCGCGGATCAGACCAAATGCAAAGAGAAGTTATTGGGTGCAGGTCATGGGTCACGATCCAGGGATGCTTCGGATCTAACTTGAAGGAAGAAGATTCCAAGCTTCAATGGCCCTACGATCAGTGGGCCTCCAGCGACAGCGAATCAGACGACCTCGTCAGAGGTGATCGACACTCCGGTGGTCGCACTGCTGCCGGAAACAAAGGTCTTGGAGCCACTATTTGAGATCTGCTCATCCTCTGTCACTATCTAAGCCCTTGCTGTCATGGCACCGGAACATAAAGGGTCGTCGGTGGTTATGGGGGAGGTTTCGGCAACGGTGAACGATCAGACGACCTCGTTGGAGGTAGTCGACACTCCAATGGTTGTACTGCTGCCAGAAACAGAGGTTTTGGAGCCGCGTATTGAGATCCGTTTATCCTCTGCTACTGTTGAAGCCCATGCTGCCATGGTACCGAAACAAAAAGGGTCGCCGGTGGTTATGGTCAGTAATAGAGACGTCACAGAGCCGGAAGCTACATCAGTTCACAGTGGAGAAGGTCACAATGTCAGAATTGAGGAAATTTTCGTTAAGGGGTTAGAAGAATAGCAGTTAGTGGTATGTGAAGGGGAGAGTGATGTTAGGATGGATGCTGAGCCGCTTGCTATGATTCATCCTAGCCTCAATACCGAATGTTATTTCTCGGAATGGATCTTTAAAAAGGTGGAAGAAATGCTATGAGGAGCTATATAAGGCACTCCTTGTGGCTATCGAAAATACCCATTCGAAATCTGCTTCAAAGAGAGAGAGAATTCAAAAGGTTGCAATGCTCTATTAATTACGATGTAAAGGAGGGGAGTAGTGGGAAGGATAGAATGAAAGGGAGGGGGGCCATGGTTGTTAATGAATCTTAAAATCCTCTCTTGGAATGTGTGGAGGTTTAATGATTACAATAAGTGCCTCCGTATAAAAACTTTATTGTGGATGTGGAAAGTGAATTTGGTATGTTTGCAGGAAACAAAATTACAAGTAGTTGATAGAAGCATCATTCGAAGTATGTGGGGATGTCCATACGTGGGTTGGTCATATTTTGCGTCGGAAGGAGCATCGGGAGGTGTTATCTTATGATGGGATAAAAGAGTGGTGGAGGCAGTCGATGAAGCTGTAGGGACCTTCTCGGTAGCTGGCCGGTTAAAAAATGTAGTAGATGATTGGGAGTGGGCCTTTGCAGGTATTTATGAGCCGAATAAAGATATTGTGAGGAGAAGACTTTGGGAGGAATTGACAGGCCTTTATTATTTATGGGACGTGCCATGATGTATGGGTGGAAACTTTAACATTACTCGCTTCCCTAGCGAGCGTTTGGGGAACCATCGCACCTCATTGGCCATGGAAGAGTTTTTCGAGTTCTTGTTCGATTTGGACCTCATGGATCCCCCCCTTGTTGGGGGAGAATTCACATGGTCCAATAGTAGTTGAGACTTGACAGGTTCCTTGTTTCTCCTTCTTGGGAAGCCTACTTTCCGGAGTTAAGATAGAAACGGTTGCCTCGTGTCTGTTCGGATCATTCCCCTATTGTGATGGATGGTGGTGGTATTCAACGGGGTCATTGGTACTTCAAATTTGAGAACACGTGACTAGCAATGGAAGGCTTTGTTGAGAATGTCCACTCTTGGTGGTCCTCCTGTCATTTAACAGGTACTCTTAGTTTTATCCTTACAGGCAAGCTCAAGACTTTCAAGCAAGATTTAAAAAAATGAAATTTGAAAGTTTTTGGCAACATTGATAACCAGAAGATTTTTTTAATGGAGGAACTCCAGGAGTTGGAGGGGCAAGTGCATACAGGTGATACCCCGGAGGAGGTTGTGGTAAGAATGGGTACAGTGGAGAGTGAACTGGAAAGGGTGTTGATGATGGAGGAGACTTCGTGACGACAGAAATCCAGGGCCCTTTGGTTAAAAGGAGACAGATGCACGAAGTTCTTTCATAAAATAACTAATTCAAATAGGCGCTACAACACTATTGAGTCTCTCAATTCAAGTAACCAAGTCATCAACTTCCCGTCTGAATTGGAGGACCACATAGTGCATTATTATGAGACCTTGCTAAAGGAAATGACCGCATGGCTGCCAAAGCTCGACGACATGCCGTTTGAGTCTATTAATATGCAGAGTGTCGCTTGGTTGGAAAGACTTTTTGAAGAGGATGAGGTTTATAAGGCCATAAGCAGTATGGCAAAAGACAAAGCATCGGGACCGGATGGATTTTCAATGGAGTTCTTCCAAACTTGTTAGGAGGTAGTGAAAAATGACATTATGCTGGTTTTCTCTGAATTTTATTCTTTTAAAAAGTTTGAGAAAAGTTTTAATGCGACATTCATTGCACTCATACCAAATAAACCTGGAGCTACGGAAGTTGAAGAATTTCGCCCAATAAGTCTAGTGAGTGGAGTTTATAAGATCATTTCGAAGGTGCTAGCTAATTGGCTAAGTTTGGTCATGGGACACATTGTATCCAAACCTCAGAATGCTTTTGTTCGGGAGAGATAGATTCTAGATGCTGTCCTCATTGCCAATGAGTGTTCGGACCATCGGTTGAAGGAGGGCTTACTAGGTATTCTATGCAAGATTGATATGGAAAAAACTTATGATCACGTTAGTGGAGTTTCTCTTGTACTTAGTAAGAAGATGTGGTTTTGGTGACAAGTGGATTGCATGGATTTGACACTGTATCACTACGGTTCAATTTTCAGTGTTAGTGAATGGAACTCCTGTGGGTTTCTTTAATAGTTCCCTAGGGTTGCGGCAAAGGGATCCACTGTCTCATTTTCTCTTTATCATTGTTATGGAGGCTTTGGGCAGGATGGTAAAGGCAGTCGTGGAAGGAGGTTTTTTTACAGGTTTTCCAGTGGGTGATGTTATGATCTCACATATTTTATTTGCAGATGATACCCTTCTTTTCTGTGAGGCAAACCAAGGTCAAATTCAAGCTATATGAGCCCTCATGTTGTGTTTTGAAGCTGTGTTTGGGCTCAAGATAAATCTTGACAAGTCTGAGCTAGTGGCGGTAGGTGCGATACCTAGAATCAATGACCTGGCTAGCTTGATGGGTTGCAAAGTGTCCTCTTTGTCTATGACATTTTGGGCCTTCTTTTAGGGGCAACTTTTAAAGCGAGAGCCATCAGGGATGTGATCATTGAGAAAGTGGAAAAAAGATTGGCGGGGTGGAAAATGATGTACCTGTCAAAGGGGGGGCGATTCACACTCATTAAGAGTACTCTATCTAATCTCCCGACATACTTTTTATCTCTTTTTCCTATGTCTGTAGAGGTGGCAAATAAGATTGAGAGATTATTTCGGACCTTCATGTGGGGAGGATTAGGGGATGAAACAAAATTTCATATTGTTAATTGGAAGCATGTGTGTTCTCCAATATCGAGTGGAGGGTTAAGAGTATGCAATATGAGAATCTTCAATAAAGCCTTATTGGAGAAGTGACTATGGAGGTATTATTTAGAGGGGGAGTCATTGTGGAAAGAAGTCATTGACGCAAGACATGATAGCGAATGGGGAGGGTGGTGTACCAAAAAAGTGGGGGGGTTATGGGGTGGGGTTGTGGAAATATATTAGGGGGGTTTGGCCATGTTTTGAAAGCATTATCCGTTATGTGGTTGGAGGAGGCACTAGAATTTGATTCTAGTATGATGTGTGGTGTGGAGAGCAACCGTTGGCAAGGACTTTCCTAGTTCTTTATGGCATTGCAGTTAATAGGGAGGCACCGGTAGCAGATTAGCTTACCTTTCATCAGGGTCACCCTCAGTGGAACATCCTTTTCTCTAGGGATATTCATGATTGGGAGCTGTCTACAGTCATAGAGTTTTTTAGCTTGATATATTCCTCAGAAGTTAGAAGAGCACAAGGAGATAAGATACAGTGGAGGACAACAAGCATTAAGAAATTCGCAGTTAAGGCGTATTATCAAATTTTGGCTCCACAAGGCATTGGTTCTTTCCTGTGGAAAAATATTTGGAAGATTTGTGCACCTACAAAAGTAGCCTTCTTTTCGTGGATAGCATCTCTTAGAACTATTTTGACCATAGATAACTTGAGGAAGCAGGGACTCATAGTGATGGACTGGTGTTATTTGTGTAAAAAACAGGAAGAATCTGTGGACCATCTTTTGTTGCATTGTGATATGACAAGAGCTTTATGGGATGAAATTTTTCGAAGAATGGATGTTGCTTGGGTCATGCCGTTGAAGGTGGTGAATTTACTCGCTTGCTGGAAAGGAATTTATGGTTGTTCTCAAGTGAAAGCAGCATGGAAGTTAATCCCTTTGTGTATCATGTGGTGTATCTTGTCGGAAAGGAATGCGCGTTGCTTTGAGGATAGGGAGCTCACTATGACTGAGTTGCAGAATTTTTTTGTTCAAACTCTTTTGTTATGGTTTTCAGCCATAACAGTGTCCATGAGTTTCTTTATTTAAGTTAGTCCTCCTAGAATGTAATTAGGCATACTTTACGTCCTGTGTACATAGGCTTTGCCTATTTCATTCACATCAATAAAATTACTTCTTACTTATATAAAAAAAAAAATATCAATAATACAGCATATTTTCTGCTAAGCTGATGGCTTATCCCTCCAAAATTTTAAAATAATGATTCTTTCCTTTAATGGGATTTAGGGACCAAGTCATGGGAAACAAAGGCTTTAGGACTAGTGTTAGCAGGGGATGAGCAGCTAATATCCTCACCAATAAAAGGTATAATCATATACAATGGGAAAATTATTGCTAGGTCAATCTTTTTCAATTGAAAGCAGGACAGGTACCCCTAATTACAGTGAGGTATAATCTTACTAGAAAGGCTATACAGAATCAAAGATCATCTCTGTAACGAACAGTATAATCATAATAGAAAAGCTATACACAATCAACAAGGATCTCTGTAACAGCTCCATATCCCCACATGGTTTGGACTTAAATAGTTCAAGCTAACGCTCAACTTGGAAGCAATTTCAATTCCATATTATAAGCATATCTCAATCATTTAAGAGGGGCAAATGTAAAGAAGCCCGAGTAACGTGAAAATCCTGTGAAGCTGCCTAATGAAATAGATGATCTTCACAGAAAAAAAAAAGATATTCATAGAAACCAGCCAACAACTTAGTAGATTAGTGGACATTCTAGGTTTTGATATATAGAGCAGAAATACAATATAAAATAAGCTGGAAACTTATGTTTGTTCAAACCTTCAGTTCTGGTTTTTTCAAAGTCTTGAATCACAAATCTGTCATCATGAGAAAGATAGAATATATTGCTACTTTTCCCAGGAGAAGAAAGTATCCTCAGACCATCATCACCACACATTGACATCATGTACTCAGCTGCATCTAATTTGAACATCTCTGTCAAATTCTTGAAAATGGTGTTCCATTTGTTAAACAGCCCGCTTGGGAATCTGTGGATGGTAAAATATCTGACTGATAAAAAACTCTCCCTTAAGTATGATTTTATATAATATCCATACACATCTTGTTAGAGATGTATAAATTCAACCTTCTTCTCGACAGATTATTGAAGATGACCCTTGTAGTTCTGCTCTATAAATCTCGAAAACAATTTTCCAGCTCGTTATTAATCATTTTTGTTGAAAGTGACAACTGATTTTGAGGAAAGGGTGAGCAATTAGTGGACTTCCTACTCGGTTCATGGCACTCCCAGTTTCATTGTGGCTAATAAACTCAAAGCTCTCAAACTAGATTTAAAGAAGTGGAACAATGAGGTGTTCAGACACACGGATAAACAAAAAAGCCTTTATTGGGAGGAGTTGAATTTTCTTAAAGTAGTGGGGGTAATGAGGAGAGAAAGGTTGAGGTGGTGGTGGAGTTAGCGGATTTTGTTGAGGGAAGAAATCTCCTGGAGGCAAAAGTCTAGGGTGTAGTAGTTGAAGGAAGGAGACAAATGCACCAGCTTTTTTCACAAAATGGAAAACTCATATGGGTTAATGCTATTGAGGAGATTCACTTAGGTGGTATGGTATACCTCAACCAAGAGGAGATTCAAGAACAAATAGTGAGCTATTATGAAGAACTCCTCTAAGAAATAGTGGGTTGGCAACCTAAATTAGACGGTTTAATTTTTTATTAGCTGAAGGATAGTGTAGTAGATTGGTTGGAGAGACCATTTGAGGAAATCGAAGTGCACTAGGTGGTATGTAGCATGGGAAAAGATAAAGCTCCGAGTCCAGATGGTTTTCCCTTGGCCTTCTTTCAAGAATGTTGGGATGTGGTGAAGAAGGAGGTGATGCAGGTTTTTCATGAGTTCCATCTTTGTCACAAGTTCGAGGGATCTCTTAATGCAACGTTCATAACTTTAATTCCGAAGATTGCGGGAGCTACGGAGTTAAAGGATTTCTGCCCCATAAGTTTGGTTGGAGGGATTTATAAAATCATATCGAAAGTGTTGGCAAGCCGCATGAGTTTGGTGCTGGACAAGATAATCTCCAAACACCTTAGAATGCATTTGTTCAGGGAAGATTTATTGTTGATTCAATTTTGATAGCAAATGAATGTTTGGATAGCCGGATGAGAAACGGAAGCCCCAGAGTACTCTGCAAGTTGGTTATGGAGAAGACCTACGACCATGTGAATTGGGATTTTTTGCTTTATATGCTAAAGAGATGTGGATTCGGAGGAAAGTGGTGTGGTTAGATTGAACATTGTATTTCGACAGTCCGCTTTTTCGTGCTAGTCAATGGCAAATTATGTGGTTTCTTCTCTAGTTCGAGGGGGTTGAGACAAGGAGATCCGCTTTCTCCTTTCCTATTTGTCATCGTAATAGAGGCTTTGAGTCGCATGATGGATGTCGCTGCCCGTAATGGTCTTGTTGAAGGTTTTGTAGTGGGGAACAGTAATAATGGGTTATCCATCACACATCTATTATATGCTGATGATACACTAATTTTTTGCGATGCGGACAGCGAGCAAATCAAAGCTTTGAGGGTAGTACTTCTATGTTTTGAGCCTGTTTCGGGCTTCAAGGTCAATTTGGAAAAGTCGGAATTGGTTTCGGGTAGGAGGGTGGCGAATATCAATTTCTTAGCCGACTTGATGGGGTGTAAGGTGGCTACCTTTCCTATGCGATTGCTCGAACTTCCTTTGGGAGCTTCTTTCAAAGCAAAAACTATTTGGGATGGGGTGATAGAAAAGGTGGAAAGAAGATTGTCTGGGTAAAAGCGTCTCTATCTTTCAAAGGGAGGGAGGTTAACACTCATCAAAAGCACTATCTCAAACCTTCCTACATACTATTTATCCCTTTTTCCCATACCGACAAAAGTTGCTACTCGGATCGAAAAAATCTTTAGAGAGTTCTTATGGGGTGGCATGGGGGAGTAAACACAAATTTCATCTAGTGGGTTGGCCTCAAGTGTGTACTCCAAAGGAATTGGGTGGGTTGGGAGTGCACAATTTGACCACTTTCAACATAGCCTTATTAGGGAAGTGGTTGTGGAGATTTTTATTGGAAGAGTCATCGTTGTGGAAAATGGTTGTGGAGGAGAAATATGGGTGTGAGAGTGGGGGTTGGTGCACAAAAGAGGTAAGAGGGACCTATGGAGTGAGCCTTTGGAAGTTTATTAGAAAGGGGTGAAATGTGTTTTCAATACATACTATTTATAAGGTTGGTGATGGTATAAGAATCAGTTTTTGGCTTGACAAATGGTGTGGTGAGAAACACTCTCTGCCGCATTCCCGAGGGCTTTTAGTATAGAAGCAAGTAAGCAAGCTACAATATTTGATGTAATGAGTCGAGTTAATGGCACAGTGTATTGGAATTTAACTTTCTCCAGGAATATTCAGGATTGGGAAGTTGAGGAATTTGCAGATTTGTACAACTTTACTCCAAGCAAATAGGAGGAGGGGGAAGAGATAGAATGATGTGGAATCATACCGGACTCAAAAAATTTATCTTCAAGTCATTCTACAAGGCAATGCAAGCACACCAACCATACCAATCGGTTGGTTTCCCATGGAAGGGCATATGGAAAGTCCCAGCGCCACTTAAGGTTGCTTTCTTCGTATGGACAACGGCTTTAGGCAAGATTTTGACAGGCAACAATTAATGAAAACGAGGGATGATAATCGTCGAATGGTGCTATTTGTACAAGAAAAATGGGGAGACCATCGATCATATTTTCTTATATTGTGATGTGGCAAGAAAAGTATGGAATGGTATCATAGGAAGGGTAGGGCTGCATTGAGTAATGCCAAAAAGTGTAACGAATCTTCTAGTTAGTTGGAAAAGATATCATTAGTGCAAGATTTTGGCTGCGACGTGGGGGATGATTCCTTTGTGTCTACTGTGGTGTCTTTGGTTGGAAAGAAATGAAAGATGCTTCAACAACAAAAAAGGACCATGGGGGAAATTTAGGACTTTTTTGTATCTTCTTTGGTACAATGGCTTTCTGCAATTGTACTAAAGCGAGGGGATGTCCATGAGTTTTTGACTTCTTTTCATTTCAATAGAATGTAATTAGGTTTTTCTTTTGTATACTTCCTGTGTACTTGAGTTTTGCCTAGTTGCATTCAATTAATAAAGGTTATTACTTATAAAAAAAAAAAAAAGTGACAACCAATGATATCATCCCCTTTTGCTCATAATATACCCCGTTTATCAAGAAACATTGTACTTTGGCCTTTAAAAAGAAAGCACCAACTCTCTTTGTCTAAAAGAAGACCTATCTATAAAATTTCTCAGTAATTTTTTGACGAGTAAAAAACTCCCAGTACTTTATCATTGATCTGATTGCTTTTCAAATCTTAATTGTAATACAATTGTAACTTTTTTTTGAATGATTCCCCAAACAATGTCCTCAGTTGGATGTAAGGGCATTAAACATAGCAATACTGATGACAAAATTCTCTTGCCTTTAGGACTCATATCAAATAAATCATTTTCAGGTCATCACTTCTTATGACAAGCAGAAAGCTTCTTAGTAGTAAATAAAGCACACCCTTCGCCAAACAGCATATATCAGTGGTCGGGAGTATTACTAGTGCTACATATGAAGGCAAAAAGGAAATGAAGTGGACAATCAAAATACCCAAAAGGCTCCCAACTAAGTAGATCTGTATATGAAACTGGTAATACATATGGAATTTAAAAAAACAAATAGCCTCTCAATCATGTAGATCAGTGACCATTTGTGTAATCTTTCAGTTTTTCTTAGAATAGTCCTAATGTTAAATCTATGGCCTTCATATACTCTCTAAAAAACTTGCAAAATAATAAGCGCGTTTGTTTTTGCAGAGGAAATGAGATGAGATTTAAGTTAAAAGTTGAATAAAATATTATTAGAATATATATTTTTAATATTATTTTGTTTTGAGATATGAAAAAGTTGAATTGCTTATTTATTTTGTATAGAAATTTGGAAGAATTATAATGATTAGATGATAGGAGTTGTGAAAATAAGCGAGACAAAGTTTTAGAATCTAAATGAACATGAGCAAAGAATGGATGATTTGGTAATTTGCCTCATTGGCAAAGTATCTGTGTAAGCGGGAAATCAAACTTGCGGATGTTAGATAGTCTTATTTTCTCCCTCATCTATTCCTTTCTTGAGCACTTCACAAATTGTGATTAGTTTCCCAGCCATCTACCCAATGGGGGATCAATGGGAATTTTGTCACCAATGGCATTCTATAATGTAAATTCTAAATCACGGAAAAAATTGGAGATGCACTTAGCACTTGTGGTTGTTGAGGTTGTAAAGGTCACAACACTTTTCTCTAAAAAATATTAAGATCATAATTTGGGCAGTATGCAGCCTTTTTTCAGGATCTTAACAAACAGATTTATAGTCATTTAGAATGGTGCTTATTAGGATACTTAACAATTGTTATAAAAGAATCAATTAAAGAGAAGGCAGCACATGGGAGCAAGAATCTACAGTGGGAAAACCAAAAAGATCTGAACAATATATCAGTCAATCAGATCCAAAAAAAAATCAAAGAAGATGTACAGTAGTAATGGACAGACACAATTGATGACAAAACATAATAAGAAAGATATACCATAGAACTTGAATTTCTAAGTTGGGGGGTCATCTGATTTACCTCATGCCCAGTTGTAAATTAAGCATTAAATTATAGCTCTGATGAATGATGACCTTTGAAAATATCCATGCACACTCATTAAATTGTTTATGCTGTTTAGTTTTGGGTGATAACCTCTGCAAGTTTCCTGATTCGCTCTTTTTTATCAAAACTATTCCCTTTCATAAAACAAAGTAATTTTATCTTGTGCCTCATGTTGCTCTTCAAGAGAGGAATAGAATAACATGCTTGAATATTCATGACATGATCAAAGATGCCCCATAACATGCTTGAATATACACAACATTTTATACAACATCTTGTAAAAGTAACGATATTTTTGTAAAGTGATGTTAATTTTATAAGACAATTTATAGAAATACTCTTATTTTTGTAAAGTATTATGTATAGTGTTATGTGTGTATCACTTCTTTTATTGTTAAATGCATGGTCTAATCACACATTTGATCTTAATAGCTGGCAATCATGTTGGATTTTGTTTTCCCATAAAGATGTTAATTTTCAGGTACATTCTTTAATGCCACAATATTCATATTTGCAACCTCAATCCTCCAAAACACAGAAAAACTTGTTCTTCTGACAAATTGATGACCTTATCCCAGCTCAAATCAGCAACAGCCCTACAAATAAATAAATATGATCAAGCTCTTGTAATCAAAATAACATCATCAAAATCTAAATAGAAATCATTTTAATTGTTCATTCTCATTTATGTACACCAAATAAAAAATCTTCTGCCTATAGAAGTTGCAGTGAGAGAAAATAGATTAATGAATTCAAGCTTGTACTCGATAATGATTATCAAGAAAGTGAACAAATAAAATGATTATTAAAAAAATGAGAAAACATAAACTCAACTGAGTTAGCCTTGAAGATCAATCCACACCCTCAGCTTCCATGCTAAGCTGAATCGAGAATATATATATATATATATATATATATATATATATACTAGGAAGAAGTAACGTGCAAAGCATGTTTGCCTAATTTTGTAAATCAATTTTTTTTTTAAGATGATATTGTTTTTATTAAATTTTTTTTTATCAATAATATAATGTGTATGTTCTATAATTTTAGCAAACTTGTTTATAGTGAGTTTGATACAATAGCTGTTTGTAACATTATATTATAATTTGTAATATGAATTTTTAATCTTAAATATATAAATTAATCTGATCATATATATAACATTAAACATAAAACATATATAATGAATATTTTGATACATTTATTGAATATTTTTATATGTGAATAAATTAATTATTCTATATATAGTACATATTATATTTTAATCTTATTTATATAGTACGACTCCAGAAGCACGTTTTTTGCATATTTGTCTAGTTGGGCGAAACAAATTTGTGCAGCTTAGTAATTTCCATAAATTGAAAAACTAATATGATTTTTTACAAAAAATAACGTGCAGCCAATTAATCCTTGGAATTAGGGTGATCCAAAATTGGCAATGATTGGATCATC
The DNA here is from genome assembly GCA_036559045.1 of Platycarya longipes. Taxonomy (NCBI): domain Eukaryota; kingdom Viridiplantae; phylum Streptophyta; class Magnoliopsida; order Fagales; family Juglandaceae; genus Platycarya; species Platycarya longipes. The sequence goes on from CM071801.1 coordinate 13,533,431, forward strand.
ACCGCATCTGATCTTGGGGATTGATTATCCACCACTTTGTTTTGTTGTATTTTTTACTCTACATATTATCCTCTAATGAAGGAGCCTTGACAAAGACTATTTCTTCCAATTCTCCACTCTTAAAGCTAGAATATGCTTCTATTTTCATTATTAGTAAGGATGTCAAAAAATGAATTTGACAGAAAACTAAGTGACAGATACAAGTTTGCTGCCTTGATTTGTCTAAGTGCACCTAGTGCTTTTAACAATACTGAGGAAGAAAGGAAAAAAAATTATTTAATGTAAATAATGACCTACGATAGTAGATGCTTTGAAAAGATGAAGATGCAAATGGTAAAGGGAACTGGCACAAAATTTACTTGATAACACAAACAAATTGCCTCTAAAGATTGAAATTTCTTAAAAGAAGATTTTGGACTCTTAACCATAAAAGTCTTGCATATCTACCTTCACAAACATTTTTTTGATAAGTGCATCTACCTTCACAAACGTAATCCCCCACAAACCAAGATCCATAGGATTGCTTAAACTAATGAAGTTCTTAAAGCAGCCCGTTGACAAAGAGATAGAAAGCAGTCTTTCCTGCCCAATTTGAGAGAAGAATAAAATTGAAACATATTAGCACATACATGAGATATTAACTTTTGTATAATTTAACTTAAAAAACTTTAAGCAGAAATAACTATAAATATAACCCAAACTTGACATCAGGTGATGTCATTAATTCATACGAATAAACTTACTTCTTACTTTTTTTTTTGACAGGTGCTTTACTTACTTCTTGTAAAGAAAAAAAAAAACAAAAGAAGGGCATTAATGACTTAAAAAGCTTCTAGGACACCTATCCGTGGTTAAGAAGGTCAATGATTTAACAATAGGGCCGTAGATTGGTTCATAGATGCTTTGGTGATACACACTATCAACATTGCATCCTAGACTTTTCAATCTGATGAAATACTGCACTTAGTCTTGCCTGTTTCGAAAAATGCGGTTGCTTAGCCTTCTTCTCTTGAATTGTCATAGAATGCAAAATCATCTAAAATACATGTTCTGCTAGAATGCTCCTTGAATACCACACAACCAAGTGATAACAACAAGCCCCACAAGAAGGATAATGTTAACGGACTAAGCAGGTTAAACAGATTATTAAAATAAATAAAGCTTACAACAATTATAATGAAAACCCACCAACAGTCACCAAAAAAATTCACAAAGCAATGTAACAGATAAATGTTCTTTTTGTTTAAATCATACCGTGTAATCGGTTACCTCTGCTGGCCTCTGTATCCTCTGTTGCTCTTCTCTCATGGTTCTTACTTGTCTATCTTGCGATTTCAATATTCCTAAAACAGAGAAAACTCAAACAGAAAACAAAAACAGAGAAAAAAAAGGCAATAAGAAAGAAGAGGACCCATTAATAAAGTAATTTATAGTTAAATAAAAAACCAAAATTCGAGTAATGGACTTTGCAATGTTCTCCGTCCATCGGTTTCCTCCTTGCTGTCTATGGTCTTGATTTTAATTTGCTTGCAATTTCAAAGACAGGGTTCAAAATAATGCACAGGAAAAGTGGTGGAAACGAATAGAGAGTGAGTGGACAGGTACTTACCAGTATGGAGGTGGTCGCCACGAGGAAATCGCAGCAGCCACAGTGCGAAAACCAAAATTTCGAGAGGGAGAGGGAAAAATCTGAAACCGATTTCGGGAGTGAGGCAGTTTTGATATGGAAGCCCTTACAATATAAAATCCCTCGTCCTTTCGTCTTCCCCAAGTGCACCGTGAAGCCATTGGGAGTGCAGAAGTCAGATTCGAAAATCAAAGGCTCGGATCTGAGGAAAAAAACAATGTCGAACCTGGAAACTTAAAGCAGAAGCATTTGTTTCTATGTGGAAATGAGAGGAAGACGAAGCGATTGTTAGAGGCATTTGTTTCGAATTGTTTCTATCTGGAAATGAGATGAAGACGAAGCAACAGTGGCATTTACGGACGAAAACTACTGCCTCTTCGGATTCCAGAAACGTTTACGGACGGAAAAAGTTTTTTTTTGAAAGAAAATTCCGTTAAACCAACATTTTTTTGTTTGGTATCCGCTAATATAATTTTAATGGAATCTGTTAAAATAAGAATTTCTGTTAGATATATATATATCTGAGTCTCTGACGAAGTGAACTTGAAGTAAACTGAAACGAAGCCACGTCCAAATTCAGACTGAAAGATTAGCCACCAAATTCATACTGCAATTGTCCACAACCACCACCACCACCACCACCATAGTTTATTGCAGAACCACCTGTCTTTTTCTCTATCGATACAACGAATCTCACGCCTGTAACGCACGATTGAATATACATCTGAATAAGTTAATTTGTCTTGATTCTGTTAACGGTAACCAAGTGGTTCGAGTGAGAATGTTTTTTGGAATTTGAATAAGGAAACAGAAAAAATTAAATATTAATACTATAAAGTTAACATTTTATTTAAATATCATTTTTATTTTTAGGTTTGTAAACATTATATTAGTAGATTTAAGTTGTAATGTTTAGCAGATTTAAAATTTGTTGTTAACATTTTAATTATATTTCGTGGGTTCCATACTAGCTTTAGTGATTTAAGTTGTGGGTTTCACCAATTAGAAATTCTAATTTTTTGAAAGTCATGAAATTGTAGTGAGATTGGGTCCAATATCACCGAAACCGTGAAGGGAAAGTTGAGGTTGAGGGCTAGAGTTCTTCAAGTTGATTTAAGTAGGTAGAGTGGATAAGATCTTAAAAAATAAGACATGAAACATTCAAAACTGGATTCCACAACTTTAAAGTCACTTAGTTATTTTTCTTTAGGCCAAAATCTAGATAGATATGATGCAGATGCTCTCAAGTAGTCAATGGTGGAGCTAGAGATTTATTTTAAGGGAGCTAATTAAAGTTAAAATAAAATATATAAATTATTTTTTATTTTATTTCTATATAATTTTATGTAGTATAAAATAATCTGATAGTATGATTTATAATAAAAATAAAATATGTTTAAAAATTTATGTATTAAAAAAACATATGATATGTCAAAAATATATCATTATGATAAGAATATATTAAAAATATTTTAGAAATCATTTACCTTCTTTTTTATTTTTATTTTTATTTATAATAAAAATATGTTATCTTGTTATTATATCATTTTATTTTATATAAGATATATTTTATTTTTAAAATAAGTTAAATTTTATAGAGAGGACCAAAATAATTTTTAAAGAGGGGCAAGAAGTAGTTCAAAAGTCAAAAGAAAAATGTTAGAAATCTTTATTTTCGGGTCCCTCTTTGGAAATTCTAACTTAAGATTTTTTTTTTTTAGTTTTAGATTTTACAAGATTTTTATATAAATATTTTAAAATAATGTTGTGATTTTTTTATATTTTAAAAAACATTTAAGACGTTAAAAAAATCATGTAAAAAAATAAAAATTTAAGTATTTTAATATGTATATTTTATTTATATAATTTTTTTAATATCTTAAACTATTTTTTAAAAATATATAAAAATCACAATATTATTTTAAAATATTTATATAAAAATCATATAAAATTAAAAATTAAAAAACAAATATCCTAAATAGAAATTTTTAAGTAGGAATTAAAAATAAGAATCTAAAAATAAGAATTCCTAACATTGCTAAGTCAAAATCCCATCTTTCCTCGTTTCAGCGTACACTTATAGGAGGGAATGAACTCTGTTGTAAATCATGGGCTCTACCTCTACCCACCCCTTCATTTCACTTATTTAACAACTCATAATCTCAGATTTTACAATTCACACAGATTTTACACATTTTACAAATCTACCGCTCCTAAAGATAATAAGGCTCTTACCGAAATGTGGGTAGCAGCTGAGGACGCCATGGGTTGCTGCAACTTCAACGACGAAGGAGCTAAACCGATTTACGGAAGAAATCGCAAAAATGAGAGAAGCGATCGTAGAAAGAGAAAGTGAAAAATAAGCACGCTTCTTTTCTTCCTCTATCCTGAAACTCTCTTTCCTTCTCCAATTTTTTTTTTTTTTTAATAAAATAAGGTTGACATACGTGGCAAAAGGCCACCTCAGCGTCGTGCACTTACATGTACGGTTTTGGCCTGTTCGTAGCAGTTCCCTTTTAGTATTATAATAATAATTGAGAAAAGTTGGTGAACGATCTGGCTAGAACTTTTTAATAAACAGCCCTCTGCTAATTAAATGCCACATAAGCTTTTTTATTTTATTTAGTCTACGTCTGCCTACACTAGATTAACATCTCCAGCCCTCCTCCCAATGCCTTTTGCCGGAAGATTGACCCAAAATGGAGAGGTGGGTTCAGCCTAGGTGAAGATTTGGGAATGTCGTGCACCGACGTCGCGCACCGTCTTTCTGTATTTCTTCATTGCTCGAAAATGTGTGGGTGGAAAGAGACGTTTCTGTGTGATGAAGCCCATACTTCTTATTGTGTAACTAAGGAATGGAGGGCTGTTTTTTGGCTTTCATCAGCCCGACCCACTAGAAGCGTTACCCATAATAATTATGTAATAATTAGATAAAAACAATAAAAACAAAACATTTATGTGTGAGACTTATGATTGTATAAAAAATTAGAAACTTGATGAATCGGATCGAACCATTGTGTTTGGTCGGGTACCAATTTCTATTTAGCAAAACCAGTTCAGTTTTAGACTTGAATTTTAGAACACTAGTTCGAACCGGTACGCATGTATATTTTTTAATTTTTTGTATTATATATAAATATTTTTAGTATGATTTCTTTATATTATATGTAACTAATTATGTAATATTATCCATATTATATACTAAATTACTAATTAATATAATATAAAAGTTTAAAATCTTATTATTCATGTCTATTAATCTTATAACATAATTTAACATGAATATTTAATACTAATTTATTCATATAAACCTACTTTTGATACATATGTTAAGGAAAAATACACTTCTAGCATAATAAATTTTATATATATTCTATTTGATAAATATACTTCTATACATTTTATTATATATACTCATATAAAAAGTTCTATAGTCTGACTTATATAGACTATAGTTAAGTTCAATATTATATTAGTATTTGTTAACTATTATATAAAAATTTTTGACAAGTGTTAACTATTATAAAATAATGTACATATACTACAATATCAATAGATTAATAGTTTTAGTATATGTAAATTTGTAACTATCATATTATCACTAACATACATAATTCAGTATACATTCTTGGTTTGCTTAATAGGGATTTTTGATGTGTCAAACTCTTTGTTCCCAAGTTTTGTTGAACTCTACATTTGAATTTTGGTGGTATTTTTGGTTTTAAGTGCTCGGCAAAATTTGGTGATGCCTAGTATTTTCAGTAAAATAATTTGTTGCTATATGAAAACCTGAAGTGAAAAAAATTATTACTATATTCACTCCTAGCAGTGCTAATTACACCAGAAAAATCAGATTGAAATTAGTGAAATTGAAGTCTTGATTTTGATGATGAATTGGTTTAATATCAATTCTTCAATTCTTAAAATCGGATTGATTACACCCTACTGAGAATGAAAATACAAAAAAATTTCAGAATATTATATGTCATCTATATATCCAAACATCTCTTGAAAACTTATAAAAACCCTTGGTCAATTCGTGAAATTTACTTAATGATGAAGGATAAGAGTTTGGATGTAAATTTTCTAAGTGAAACTAAGTATACAAGAGAAAAAATAGAAACCATAAAATACAAAATGCATTATGATCATAGTTTTGTTGTTAACTGTATTGGAAGGAGTGGAGATCTTGCGTTCCTTTGGAAGCAGGAGGTGGATGTGTGCTGGACTTCTACTCCAATCATCAAATCTCTCTCTCCATTTCTTCCTCTGTCAATGGCTAAGAGATGGATTGTCACAAGCTTCTATGGGTAATTAGTGGCTGTAAGGAAAAAAGAAAGTTGGGACTTGCTTAAACTTCTAAAGTCTCATAACCAAAATCTTTTGATGTGCATGGGGGATTACAACAAAATTATTTGTCAAAATGAACAGTTTGGGACTCATACAAGACCTTTCAAATAGATGGAGGACATTAGGATAGCCTTACTGAACTGTGCACTAATGGACCTAGAATTCATAGGGTCTAAATTTACTTGGTGCATTAAGAAAGAGGGGGTTGACCTTACCAAATCAAGACTGGACATGACTCTAGTCAATAGAGAGTGACTACATCTTTTTGAAGATAACTAGGTTCATGTCCTCCCTCTCCAATGTTCATATCATAATACTCTCTTTATCTCTTGCTCGAATGATGCTCCTAAATAGAAATTATTCAAGTATGAAGCTACCTGGGAAAGGAAAGAGGATTATGCTAAGCTAATTTAGTCTGTTGGGTTGCAAGGTCTTTCCTATGGGTCTAAGGTAGCTGTCACCTGAGAGAGTTTGAATAGCTGTAGAGGCAGACTAAAGGTTTGGAGTAGGGAAGCATATAGAGATCAGAGAAGGATCATCACATAAAAAAGGGAAAGACTGAGGTTCTTACAAGACTCCAACACAAGATAATTCAGTGACCAAATTAGCTCACTACAAAAAGAAGTGAATGACTATCTTGAGAAAGAAGAGCTGGAATGGCGCTAAAGGGTCAAACGAAGCTGGGTCAAATAGATGATAGGAATACCAAATTGTTTCACAAGTGTGCATATCAAAGAAGGCATGTCAATTCTAAAGAGCATAACCAGTGATAATGGATGTCTAGCTTCTAGCCAAGAGGAGATTGCCCAGACTTTTCTATCATTCTACTAGAACCTATTCTCCACTTCTGATCCAATAGGTGTTCCTGCCATCTTAACTCTTTTCAACCTTCAGTCACTAAAGAGATGAATTCCTCCTTAACCAAAGCCTACACAAAAAGAAAAGGCTGAAAGAGCTATATTAGAAATGAATCCACTATATTCCCCTGGTCCAAATGGCTTTCCAGCGGTGTTATATCACTATCATTGGGCCACTATTGGGAAGAAGGTTTCTGCTGCAACAATTGAGGTGCTTAACACTAAGGTGGGTCTCCAAGAGCTCAACCAAAACTTTATCTCTCTGATACCAAAGAAGAAATCCCCACAACCTGTCACAAACTATAGACTTAGTCTATGCAATGTATTTTATAAGATCATTGTCAAACTCCTTGCTAATCGACTAAAAGCTATCCTGCAAAGCTTGATCTTCCTCACTCGGTGCATTAGTCTTAGGAAGTTTGATCTCAGATAATGTGGTTGTTGCTTATGAACTTTTGCATTCTATGCAAAACAGACTTAAAGGAAGGCACAATGGGTACATAGCTCTAAAACTTAACATAAACAAAGCTTATAATCGAGTAAAACGAGAGTTCCTACATGCAATTATGCTCAAAATGGGATTTGATAGCCATTAGGGGTTTGCCTCTCCTACTCAAATATCAAAACAACTTAGTGCAGAGCTTCAATCCTTTAACACCTGCCAACGTGTAGACTGATACAACCTAAGGTCTTTGTGCCTATTGAAGCTCAGTGGATTGCTTCTCCTCTAGAATTCTTCAATGTTAATTGGGATACAACACTGGATAAATGCAACTCAAAAGTGGGCATATGAGTAGTGATTAGAGACTCAGCTAGTTGCATCACAACTACGTTATATCTATCTAAACCTTTGAACCCTGACCCTCTATTGGGGGAAGCAATAGCAACCCTTCGAGCCACCTCTTTCTAAGTAGAATTGGGTCTTCACCAAGGTTTGAAGTTGGTCTATTAGACATGTTCTTTGGAAAATCAATGCTATGGCTCATTGTTTGGCCAAATATGCTTTAGTTTGCTGTGAAGAATGTTACTTATTGGGACTATCCTCCTTGTATTCAATATTTAATCCAATAAATGAAATTTGTTATATATATATATATATATGTATATATATAATAGAACTAGACTATCAATATATAAATATATGTATATGTATATATATATATATATAATAGAACTAAACTATCAATATCTACTTTTTTAACTTTATTTGATCTCAACTCGTGTACAATATAGTTCACGGTCTTCGGCAAACTGTTTTTGAAAATGCATTCAGATGGGATGGCTAAGAGCATTCTATTGTCTAAATGCCAAATCCATCTCATATTTAGCCAATAAACCCTAAAATAACATATGTTGGATTAGTTAAAGTTTAAATATGGACTTTAGTTACAGAAACTTTCAAAAAAAATTTCAAATCTGGAAATCATTGCAGATAGGCCAAATGACACATTTTATAATTTTTTTTTTCTCTTTCCCAGATGTGTAATTTAATTAGAATATGATTACTAATTTATTTTTTAACCCATAATTTAATTAAAATATGATTATTAATTAATATATAATAAGTAAAATGATAAAAGATGATAAAATAAAATAAAATAATAATTATAAATAATTAAATATTTTTTAATTTATTATTATATGATGAATAAATAAATACTTTAATGTAAAGATTTGATATGAATAATCAAAATTAAATTATTGTTATGTTAATTTATTATTATATAATAATAAAATATTTAAATATAAATATTTATGTGAATGAAATAACTAAAAAATTCTTTTTCATATTAGTTAAAATTATCCTTTAATTTTAATTCACTAACGTTGCATTTCAAACTTTCTTTTAGATTGAGAGGAAAATAAAAATATCTTTATTCTCTTTGGGTTAGGAGCGAGTCGCCGGAGGGAACGAAACGTTCGGTCGATCGGTGATCACTGATCTCAATAATCAGTCTGTCCCTGCTTCCTCATCGGTTTCAACTTCCAATATTAATTAGTCGTTAAGAGGCATTCAGAGAGTACAATTTCACCAAAGCTACACTAATACGGCGTCGTTTAAGAAACATAGAGAAGGAGATGTACCGAGAATCGGTGGCGCAACTTGCCGGAGAGAACGACCAATTAATGTAGCGGGCCAAGGATAGAGGATCAAAGATATTGATCCGCAAGCGCGCGCGCTTGAGAGGGGGAGACGGACAGAGGAAGAGAGGTTTTTTTTTGGGGCCTTGTTATTGGGGGGGGGGGGGGGGGGGGGGTGGGGTTTGTGTGGATGGGGGCTATGGCGGAACCAACAGCAGCTGCAGGTGTCACTTGGAAAGATAGAAATTTATGGAAAATGGTTATTTCCGTGGTCGGAATCATGACCACCCTTGTTACCTACGGTGTCTTTCAGGTTTCAGCATCATTTTCCCAAAACTTCTTTTGTTTTGTTTATTTATAATATCATCTGTAGATTATGACTTTTGTCTTGTTTTTAGTTATGTTACGTGATTAGTGTCGGCTGACTTGGCTCCCAATCATGCGTGCTTTTTGCGTTCAATTAAATTTCGATTTCAACTATTAACTAATTGAAATGCTGATTTTACTGCTACTCTTGATTTGGACTATATTGCGATAGATGAAATTGAGTCATATATGCGTCATTTATGTTAAGCCGATGAAATTGAGTCATATAATTCGCTGACGATGTCTGTAGGACTTCCATTACTGGTGCGTGGCATGATAGAAGGAAGATTAGGTGATCAGTTTCAATATTTGGAGTGACGGGTTTCTAGAATCTTAAATGTGAGCCACCATTGGCTACTTGGGTGTGAGCAAACTATTTCCCTGAAATTTTAGTCAAATGGTTCAATCTTTCTTGCAGATCAGAACAATAATTGTTCTGATGTATTATTGTTCTGATCTGCAAGAAAGATTGAACCATTTGACTCTCTTGGACACAAAATGAATTAATAAATACATAAATAAACAATCCTTAGAGCACTAGCATTGGTTCCATCAAAATTTGATGGAAAATACAAGTTTGATGGAAAATGGAACACCTAAAAAAGTCTCACATTGGATCCATCAAAAAGCTTTCGTCACATTTGATCAGAAATAAGGAAAAGAAAGTGGGTAGAATAAAATAAAGTACTTTTAGTTTGTCTTTTGAATAGTAAATCCTTCAAATCAAATTTTGAAGAAAATTTTTTATGGAACCAATACTAGTGCTCTTACTTGGTTAGGATTTGAATGCTTGCTTAATGCTAACCCATTGTCACTGGTGGGGGACTGTGGGGCCACATTTTGTACCGTGAGAGCCGATGCATTTTTGTCTTCCTGTTTTCTAAATGACAAAATCAGTTGATTAAGAAGAAGCAGAATGTGCACTGGTCATTGTCTGTTTGTAAGCATGTGTTCTGTAAAATTGCTGAGTTATGCTACACAAAGCCTGCACACCATAGATTTTTAAGTATAAAATAAAAGAGGATAAAAAAGTAAAATCATATTTTACAATAGGTGTGCAGAATATGAGGCTTCCATCTATAATTTTTCAAAATTGCTCCCCCCCCCACCCCAACAAAAAAAAAAAAAACACAAAAAAGAAATAAAAGAAAAAGAATGAGGTGTAGGTGAGTCTGTGGGTCAATATCATTAAGTGCATCTTTAACCTATCAATCCTAGATGTACATACATATCTATGACACAGTAATTAGTTGTAGTCTAGAAGTGGTCAATCATGCCATTCGAAGAGCAACTCAGAAATGTTGGTTTCATGCAGGAAAAGATCATGAGAGTACCATATGGAGTGAACAAAGAATATTTTAAATACTCGCTGTTTCTTGTTTTCTGCAACCGCATCACAACATCTGCTATATCTGCAGGTGCTTTACTGGTGAGTAGCTGTTAGTATGATGTTTTAGGCTTACAGGGTCAATAGATGCTAATTCCTAGGGAGTAAAACTGATAATCACCCAAATGGATTTTTCAACCGTGTTTAAACTGCAACCTATCTAATGTGCTGTGCTGTGAGAGTGGCTTTGGTTGATTCAGCAACTTCTTGGAGTATAATTCTTATTTTCATTTGTGATTTTTTTCCTTTTTGTTCTAGGCAAGTAAACAAGCCTTGGACCCAGTGGCTCCAGTTTACAAGTACTGCCTTGTGTCAATATCAAACATACTAACCACCACATGTCAGTACGAGGTAAGCTGTTTAGATTTTCACATTTCTATGCATTATTACTCACTCCATAGGCAAAACTAATCCGCTTGTTTTCTATTTTTCCTTTCTGCTACTTTTCTGAATAAGTAGTTTCTGTTGCTAGTTGATTGATTTTACACACTTTATTGACAAAGGCTTGTTACAGGCCCTCAAATATGTCAGCTTTCCTGTCCAGACACTTGCTAAATGTGCGAAAATGATACCTGTTATGGTAAGTTAATTGTGCATTTAAATGTCATGTATACCATCTTGTGTACTTGGGCTTTGCCTATTCTATTAATAATACCGTTTACTTATAAGAAAAAGAAGTTAATTGTGCATTTATTTATTCTGGTAGTGACAGTATTCATTAATTTCTTTGTACAATCTTTTTATTTTTTGTATAATGTATTTCTATCTCTATAATTGAAGAACTGCTTGTTTTGGTGCGTCACATTGTGATTGTGCTTTATTCTAGTGCCATCCCTATATGAGTGGGAAGGAGAACAGCTGTTCTTCTGTTTTGTTATCCCTTGTGAGTCTTTAAATTTGGGAATTGACTACAGATTTTTGTCAACCACTCACTCTTTATCTTCTTTAGATTTCCAACGTAGCAGTTAAAATTAAATTCTTGTCAACACTGTTGTATATATTTTGTAAATTTCATATCATTTCTGAACTTATTAACTCTATTTATTGCAGTTTGCTTCTGAAAATTGCTAAGCAAATTGTTGAAACACAGTTTATGGACTCTCTCTCTCTCTCTCTCTCTCTCTCTAAGTGCTTATGAGTGATGGATTTATGGAGAGTCGATGCATTCTTGCTTTTCTTATGTCACAATGTCGTTTTCTTTCATGTTGATTGCTTCTTTCTCCTTTTCCATGGGGATGGGAGAGTGGTACTTGGTGGTTCCACACACATTCATCACTATCAAGATGGATCTTTTCAGGCAGAAACTTATGAGAAAATGATTGTTTTAACTCCAGTCTACTGTGAGGGTGAATTATGAAATGGTTGTATCCCCTGCCTTTTGGAGATTGAATTCCCTCATTCAAAACTACGTGTATATCTGGGATTGCAGTGAGCAATCTAGCTTATAACTTTAGAGCTTATAGCTGATAACTTAAGTAATAAGTTATACTATTAAAAAGCTATTTATTGTTTGGTAACCATATGTTTAAAGCACTTTTAAACATATTACGTTTGTTTGAAAACAAATTAGAAAGTGGTTTCTAAGGTAGAAATGATGATTATTTAAATTTTTAAATATTATGACCATATCCTTGAAATTTTGAAAGTTGTAATTATTTGAAAGTTGTATGGGTATTTTCTTCTATTGACAGTCTTTTTAAAATTCGAATTACGTTCCATATTATACGGTAAAGTACGTTTGAGGAAAAGTTGATGCTTTTCCTCCAACATACTTTTTAACTTATTTGAGATTAAAAGTGATATAATGTGTAATACCAAACAACCTAATGTTTCCATTAAAGTGCTTTTAAGGCTATTTAAGCACTTTTTAAGACTCCTACCACAACCCCAAACAGGCCCTACAATTACTGGCAAATTTTACTCTTGCTACACCAATCTGTCATTGAAGCTTGTTAAATTATAGGATGTGTGGCTCTAGTCTGAATGAACGAAATTAAATATGAAATCTGGATAGCCATGTAAACCATCAATCTTAAGTAGACAAAACGTCTGGAGATAGACAGGAGCACATGCGCACACGCGGGGTGGGTGGGAAGGTGGGCTGGGTTTGATCAATATTTACTTCAATTGATCTCAAGTTTTATATGTTCACAATTTAAACTTACTAGAAAAATGAAGAGGATGATGGCCAGGGACAGTTAAATTGTAACTTCTAAAAGAGGGCAGTGGATCATGGAATGTATCTTGGTGACTAGCTTTTCTATCTTTATAAATGGGAAGTTGATTGAGACATTCCTGAAGATTAGGTGAAGTGATGGCTTTGCTTAAACTTCTCTTTGTTTTTACCTTGACCTTTTTTCCCTCATGGAGTTCATTTAGTCAATTGTTGAGTTGCATCATTTTTCCTGTTTTTTATATGGAGAACCTTTAATCTTCTGCATGTTATGCTTCTCATTATTAATTATGTATCACACAGGTTTGGGGCACCATAATTATGCAGAAGATATACAGAGGACATGACTATTTGTTGGCTTTTCTAGTGACGCTGGGCTGTTCAATATTTATTCTATATCCGGTAATAACAGTGGCGCTGTTCTTGAATTCTGTGCCTGATTCATGACTCTTTTGCCCTTTTTTCATTTTTTTTTGTACAAGTGAATGAACAGAAGACCTAGCCCACCTTTTGCCGCTTGACCTAAGGTTTTTTGTGCACAAGTTGATGTTTGTGTTTCTTGTGTTCAAATCAACATGCAACTATATTTTATGTACTACTCTAATTTGGTTTAATTTCCTTTTACATGAAGTTCCTGAGTGTGACACCGGAAGAAATAGCAAGCTACCCTAGGTTGGTTTCTTTGATGTTTTAGTCACCCTTGTGGATTGTTTTCATATGTTTCAGCATTTAAAATGGTTTTTGTTTTGTTAAAAATGTTATCTTAAGTTCATTTATTTATTTATTTATTTAATAAAAATAAGTGGATGACATATCTTTTTAAGTTATGGAGTTTATTGTCAAAATAACATGAACTATGATGGTATGGCCACATTGTCATTTGAGTATGCACACTTGATTAGGTCATTTGACAGCACATGGAGTGGTAGATAAAAGGCACTACTACAGTGAATTTTGTTCTCACATGTCTGCTTTATAAATTAATGCCGGTGTTAATTCATGTTGACTCTGTTGAGGGACACACTGAACCTGACTAACTTTTTTTTTTAACTTGAATATGATCCGAGCTAATTCTTGTGTTTGCTTCTGTAGGCAGCATCTGATATCAGTCCATATGGCAGAGGAAGGGAAAACACCGTTTGGGGTGTCTTCCTAATGATTGGTTATCTCGGGTATCATATGGGAAACTCATATCATCTCATTATTAGGATAACTGATCTCTATAATTGAAAATTTATTTGCTATTAACTTTTAATTATATTTTCTTTTATCAATATTATAATGTAAAAGTTGTAAATGTTTATGCTCCATTATTTTTTTTTATAAGTAACAAAAACTCATGAAAATTATTTTTATTTTGTTAAACTTCTTATGCCTTGATGCTTGACTCTCACACATGGAGTTGTATAAATGGTTTTTTTCCAACAATTCTGCCTGTTAAACTATATTGCTATATACAAATAAACATCTAGTCCATTACGGCAATACTATATTACTCCCTTGATGCTTCATTGCTTGTCATCCTCACATCGGCTTGGTTTTAATGTTTGGCATTTCCATTTTCTGATTGTGTTGCAGTGCACTTTAGAATTCACCTTGAATGATAATTGAGAGATGTTTATTCATTTCCTGTGAATTCAGATGTTCATCTACGTGGCTACAGGTTTGATGGATTCACAAGCACATTCCAAGACAAACTTTTTAAAGGCTATGATATGGAGATACACAACCAAATATTCTACACAACATTCTGTTCTTGTATTCTTAGCTTGACAGGTAAGTTTTTTGCATTATGTCAATTTTGTGACATCCTAAACACTCTGGGTTACATTTTGGTTGAGGATGTATAATGGAGATTGGCTGCATGAAGAAGCATTATAGATGTGTACAAATTTTTTTTCTTTACTCTGTTTGAGTGCATTAAGAATGTTGCATTATCATTGCATATGCTTGATGTGCTCAAGATTTTGTTATTTCACTATGAAAGTTACCATCATTAATTGATTAGTGTAAGCTTTATTCAAGTCTTGAGATATGTTTTTTCTTTTCTTTAAATAAAGATCAAAGATTATATGCCAATTGAGCTTTCTCAATATTGGATGTAGTTTAGTGAATTCAACTCAACCCTTCTAAGGCTTTATCCCAACTAAATTGTTGTCATTCTGAATTGATAATTGGAAGTCTGTGAGATGGTACTTCTATTTAAAGTTTAGCCATGTCAATCACTGCGATATATTTTGTTGTGGAAACCACATTAAGCACTAATGCATGTTGCATGGTGGGACATTTAAGCAAAACTCTGATATATATACTTTTTGTGTGACAGAAAATTTGTGTCATATAAGCGCTTGGAAAATATGGTGCAATTTATCAGACTACTTTTGCGAAGGACACTATCTCAACTTATCAGGCATCTTTTTATTTGATGTCGATAGATTTCTAGATTTCTAGGCCTCTGTCATAAGCGTAGGCATGCAAGAAAAATTGAGTCGTTGCTCAAGAATGTGTTATAATGGAAGTAGGCTAAGGTTGGCTCAAGTAATAAAAGCTTTGGTCTTGGTGGTATGCTCTTTCTAGGTCTAAAGTTTGAACCTTGGGTGTAAAACAATTTCAGGGGGCCACATCCCATTGGTGAAAACTGATCATTTACCTGATTCATTTGATTGGTATGTGTTGCATGGATCCGGTGTTTAACTAACTAAAAGACATGATGCATTTCCACAATTTCAGAGGGTTCCTTGTCATAAAAAATGGAAGTAGGCTGAGAGTTTGAGACGTTCTCTAAGTTACGTTTAGGTGCTGAAGTGATCTTAGATGATCTAAAATAGTAGTGAACTGTTTGTTAATAGTAGTGAATAGTAGCGTAGTAGTCTAAGACTATTTCACTTACCAAACACAGCCTAAAGCTCGTATTTTATGTACAACACATCTTGTGTTGAGTTATAGCCTTATCCAGATGCAACCTAAACTTATGCTATACAGTCAGTCATAAATGGAAGTATTCTCATATGTAACTGTGGTAGGATGACTGCCCTTCCCTTTTCAATCTCTATTTGATCAAGTAATGTAGTTGTATTTCAATTTTCTATAGGTAATAAATTTAGGACAGACAGAAGCAAGTATGTGCACAAGCATCTTGATGTGAACCCACGAACAAATTGAAATCCATCTAATAAAGTCAAGAATCAAGTCAAGATGATATAGATCTGTTGACAACTTGTTTCAAGAACATAGATTGTGGAGAGAACGCCACAAAGGGTTTGTTTTTAATGAATTATTAGTTCATTCAAGAACAAGTAGAGAAAATAAGAATTTCTTTCTAAAAAAATACTATTCACGTTCATAATTGCTAAAAATAAAGAGGCATATGTTTTTATAAAGCCCAATAAAACTCTAGGGCCTAAGAAGGTTTACATCACTTAAAGACATAGGTTGAACACTTTTAAGCCCAAAAATCCTAACCCACACTCCTATAGCTAATAAAAAAGTTCAATTAATGAATTAAATAGGCCCAAATGCCTACAATCATAAAAACATAAAAATAAGCCCACACGCCTATATTTATTAAAATAAAAGTTTTCACAGTGTTTAAGCAGCACACAAGGTTGCATGTAGGCGTTGGTAATAGAATTAGATTTTGAAATGATGTTTGGCGTGGAGACAGGACACTTAATGTGATGTTCCCCACTCTTTTTCAGATTGCAAGTGACAAGGATTACATTGTGGCAAAGGCGGTGAGTTTGGCAAGGGGACGGGTCACTGGGAACATTAATTTCAACAGAGCAGCGCTAGATTGGGAATTGAATAGTTTTGTGGATTTCTACAGCATCATCTATGCATAAAAACCAAACTTCCAGAATGCAGATAGCCTGTGGTGGACCTCGATGAGGAGGGGGATTTTCACCATTCGATCTTTTTATAAGGTTTCTGCCCAAGCACCTATAACTCAATTCCCTTGGAGGAATATTTTGCGCAATAAGACACCCCTAAAAGCGGCTTTCTTTGTATGGACAGCTACGCTAGGCAAGATTCTCACAACGGACAACATGAGAAAAATGAGGATTATCATAGCGGATTAGTGCTGCATGTGTCGAAGTGGAGGTGAGTTAGTGAATCATCTACTATTACACTGCGAGACAACAAGAATGCTATGGAATGAGGTTTTTAGTAGATTGAATCTTGCATAGGCCATGCTAGAAACTGTAGTGGTAGCAATAGCGTGTTGGACATCTATTCAAGGCACAGGATAGATTAAAGCTGTCTGGAAGATGATTCCCATTTATATTATTTGATGTCTTTGGCAGGAGCGCAACGAGCGGATATTTGAAGATAAAGAAAAATCACGGGAGAAGCTGATTGTTTTATTTTATAAGACATTATGTACTTGGACCATTGCTGTGGATTTTAGTGGCATGGATATTCATGCTTTCTTGTTTCTAATGGGCCAAGTTGAAAGGTACCGTACTCTCTGTAATTGGCATTTGCCCATTCATTGATTATTAATACACATTTTACTTATCAAAAAAAAAAAAAGAAGCAGCTCTCTTTGCTCATGGGAGAGCCAACGGGGGGCATGGTTTGTTAGTTATCCCAGAAGGAGTGAAAGGCAAGGGATGGAAGAGTTTCTCTATGGAGTTAAAGTAGGTTCTGTGTACTAAGAAGTCACAAGTGCCTGTATCACATCTGGGCAGAGAAGCTGAGAAGGTGAGGGAGAATGGAAGGCAGCTCAAGTCATACGCAAAGGTTGCGGTGGGCGGTGTAGGGAGCAGGGAGGCTGTGCATGGTGGTCAGCGCCAACCTTCAATTTCTAAAAACAATGGAAATTAATAAAGGGGAACTCGACAGGGGCATTTTCGGAGGGTGATGGCATGCAAAAGGGTGAGGGCTGCAGCAAGTTTTCTGAAAAGAATTGTGTAGAAGAAAGCGAGTTGCAGAGGTATTTGGTTTTACTTAAAAAAGAGGTGATGAGTATGAAGAATAAACTAAAAATATTCAGAATTAAGAAGTGGATCAATGAATTATTCAAAGGCCTAGGCTTGGATTGCAGTTCACGAGTTCTGTCCATAACCAACAAGAAGGGCTCTGTTTCAAAACTTGAAAAAGGAAAAGTTAAGGGCCTGGGTTGTGGAAGCCCAAAAATGAAATGGAAACCGAAGCCGTCATCGGTGAACATTGAGAAGGTGCAGGAAGGTTCGCAAGAGGCTTCTGTTTGCAAGGGGAGACTTTTGAACTCAAGGGGTCACAGACCCCGTCTCTGACTTCCTCTGGGTTAACCCCAGCCCTCTTGGCACCGGTACTCCTAGTTTCCAATAACGAGTTGCCTGTTAGTAAGGGGGAGGCTTCTGTGCTCGGGGGGCCACAGTCTCGATCGCCGGCTTCCCCCGGGCCGACCCCAGTCGTTGAGATGGCTTCCTCTGGGTTGACCCTAGTCAATTCATGCTCTGAGAGATCCAAGACAAGTTCAAGGTAGAACGTGGAGATGAACAAGAAAATTGTGGTGCGTGCAGAGTCCTCTGAGCAAGTGGCAATTTTTGGGGAGGGCTAGTCGTTGGTGCCTTACGATGAGAAGTTATTGTTGGGATCTATTTCGGGAGAAGTTGTCCCTTTGCTCTCTCTTCCTCCACTAAGCAATATAACTGGATCAACTCCTGATTGGCTTTTGTATAAGGTTAATGAGATTCAGCATGTCGTAGGAATCTCACATGGAGGATGTGAAAATCAGTTTAACACACTACTCACAGCAATTGAGGAGGGTCACTCATGTGATATCAAACCAAGATTTAAGAATAGTAAGGAGCTGCAGCGTCTTTCTTGGAGAATCAACTACGATAGATTAAGTCGAGGGAAGACTAAAGGGAGGAGATTCTGAAGATGTTCCCCATGTCGGTGTTTCGGGGGGTTATCAGTCTATGGAAACTACGGGTTAGGGTTGAGGAGGTGTGTTGTATTCCATGGATATTTTGGGCTTGAGGTATTTTGGGTAATTTTCTTGGGCTTGTTGGGTGTTTTATGGGATAGGTGTTTTCGAGCATTCATGCGCTAGGAGTGTTTTCTTGTATACAACCAGTGTACTTGTTTACTCATTTTGATATAAATAATATTTTTACTTATAAAAAAAAAAAAAAAATCTTTACTAAACCATTAGGCTATGCTGCCCCCTCAGTAGCTTGTATCACATGAATTAAAATTGGTTATTCTTCTTTGAAGCCCATCTTGAATGTTAGGGTCTTACTCGATGAATTTGCAAAATCGACCCAAGTGGATTGTACCAATCCTTGCATTGCTTTCTTAATCTTCTTAGCTTTTGACTTTGTGATTGGTCTATCTGAAACTTGCAAGGAATCTTTAAGACTTAGTCCATCATGGTGCCCATCATTGCATCTAGTACTACTTTTAGATTATATATATTTTTTCATTTTTACACTTCAGCGGTTGGTGATTGATCTGTTTTGATGTTCATCGTTTGATTTAGGTCTTATATTACAAGGACATCTACTTCAAGCAATAGATTTTGTTTCTCGCCATAATGATTGTTTCTTGGACATTTTATTGCTTTCCACTGTAAGTGACCTTAATCATCTCATTTTATTTATTTCCTTTTTAAACAGCATTTGATCAGTACTTACGAGAAATTATTACCATTTGTTTCATATTCTGTTTTTATGATGTTTTTGTTATAGGTCGCAACAATAAGTCAATTTTTCATTTCTTACACAATCCGCCATTTTGGGTCCCTTACATTTGCCACCATAATGACAACGAGACAGGTAAAGTATGAATCTCCATAGCAATGGTTCGTCTTCTATCATTTGTGCCTCACAACTATGTTTCTAGTGATGGTATCTTCTCAATCTCTTTCTATGCTGATGAAGTTGGTGAGCATCGTGCTGTCATGTGCGTGGTTTTCCCATCCCCTTAGCTGGGAACAGTGGATCGGAGCAGTAAGCATCAAGTTTAATTCTATCCTGGTCATTTTGTTTTTTGAAATTTCTTTTGGAGTCCAACCTCACTACATTGGGTATATATTGATCAGGTTACAGTCTTCAGTGCCCTTTATGCAAGAGGCTTCTTGAAACCACCTCAAAAACCTTCACCTTCAGAAGCTTCGGAAAATGGAGCTTCTAGTCCTGTGAAGCCGAATCCATGATGAGGGTTAGTTTTACGCTTCCTAGGAGGTCTGGAATTCTAGACTTGTCTAACATAGTTAATATGCAGCTTTCATTTCAAGCATAAAGCTGCATGTTGGAAACTGAGAAAGGCTAATGCAGAAGTGATTTAACATATGGATCCTGCTACAGCCACGGATGGTGGCCCCCGGTTAGCCATTCATCTTTTCTTTTCTTTTCTGTTTTCATACATTTTTTTTAATATCTTCAAATATTCTTTTTTTAAAATTACAACATCATTTAAAAACACATCCTTAATTACTAAGTAAAAAAAAAAAAAGTGGGTGGCCATCATCGGTGGATTTTCTGTGTAAGTAGCATTATCCTTAACATAGACCTAGAGAGAGAGATGCCTGTGCCTGCAACTCCACATTTGCTTAATTTATTTATGTAGTCTTGGAAGGGAACGTTCAAGGCAACGTTTTGTTTGTATTGGTCAACAGTTTTGTTTTGTTTTGTTTGTTTGTTTATTTATTTATTTATTGTTTTGGTGGGGGGTGGGGAGTGGGGAGAGAGAGAGAGAGATTGAAAGAAAAGGTTTTGAGGTTTATTGTTGTGCTCGTTATGAACTGAGGCCTTAACATACATTTTCTTTTATATCGTATATGTCATGTGTACTTATTACTATTGCCTACTTCTATCATTAATAAAAATTTTCTTTACTAATAAAAAAACCATGCATTCTAAGTTGTTCATAGTATATATTTATCAAAAGAAAATTCTACTTTTTTACTCTCTTTCCACTCTTATCTCATTATGCTAGCGCCATATTGTTCATCAATTATTGGTTTAGAGAAAAAACAGATCCAAGAGTTGATCAAGAATTTGATGAGCTGTAACATTAACGATTCAACAGTTTCAACATAGGAAAAGGCAGGAGTAACATATAACAGTAAGAAAATGATACTATGTCTCATGCAAAAGATAATATATAACATTTAGTATATCGGTTTATTTTTAAAAAATATATATTTAAAACATATGAAAAAAAAAAGATAATAAATAAAACATGCAATTTATTATCTCTTTCCGAGTGGATCAGAAATTTCTAGGCAATAGAAACATAAGACGACCATACCCACTCCTACGTGTCACTATTTTGCCGAAATTGTTAAATCGTATAAAGAGGGTTGCATCATATGCATACATGGTCATCAAAAAGGAAAAGAAATAATAAATCACTGGTGCAGAAGCTAACGTGAACGGTTGAGGCATTCTTAATTGGGAAGTGATATACATACAATATAATTATACAACACATTTTATGAGTGTTAAATGAGAGATAATTTTGTAAAATACTTTATACAATCATAACATTTTATAAAATTATTCTTCATTTAACACTTGTTGTGAAATATATTGGATATTTATGTTGTATGTCTATCATTTTCCTTCTCAATTTCTCACTAATCGTTTAGCTGCGAAGTCATAACTTCAGAACCCTGAAAAAGACAACGGAGGAAATTTTTTAAAATAATATATATATGTTATAAAATTAAAGAAGAATAGCAAATGATTGAAAGATTGCAAAAGAGAAGAAGGAAAATTGAGAGATTATAAAATATTTTGTTCTTCAAGAGTTCAATATCATTCACTTCACTTATTTTATTCTCTTATAAATGATCTTCAATACCTCTTATATAGGCAACTTATAGGATGATTTGTTGTGCTAATCAACTTACATGCTTAACAACCAAGTGACAAGTACAACAAATTTTCACATGCTCAACAATTAAGTGACAAGTATAACAAACTCTCACATGCTCAACAAACAAGTGGCAAGTGTAACAAACTCTTACATGCACAATAACCAATCTATTTATGAATGGTTAAGTTTACAACAAACCATTTGTGGTAATTGATGGTCATCCACCTATTATACAACACTTCCTCTTGGATGACTATCTATAAAAAATATGCCTCGTTAGAAAAATCCAGTAGAAAGAAAAACCAATGGCGAAGGAAAAATAGTACAATATTCTTATGTATCGCTAAATGTTTTAAAATTGCCTCATTAAAACCTTGCAACGGAAAACCCAGTGGGACAAAACCTTAGCAAAAGAAAAAGGGTATAATCAGCACAAGTCATCAAGACATTTACTCTCCCTGAAAAGTACATGACGATAGATCTTTGAGTTTTTGCATTTTAATGTTCTGCACAATTTTCTTGAATGTCGCAGTTGGTAATGCTTTTGTAAATAAATCTGCCAGATTATCACTTGATCATATCTGCTTGATATATCTTCCTTTGATTTGAATGATACAAACAGCATTATCTTCGTATAAAATTATTGGGCTATTATTGATCATGAAAGATCACATTTTTCCTAGATATGTTGAGTCATTAATCTCAGTCAAATAGACTCTCTACTTGCTTCATGAATTGTAATAATTTCTGAGTGATTTGAAAATGTGGAAGATAATATCTGGTTGACAGACTTAATAGAAATCCGATACCTGCAGTAATATTTAAACTCTCCCTGATAATATGCGTCAGTATTTCAAGTAATAAGTAAACATGATTTCAGTATATATAACAGGTTTAGAATTCAAACAAGATTTCTATCTAAATAATGCATTAGAGAGAATATGATAATATTCTCTCTAAAAATTTTCTCCCCCTCATTTGGTGTTATTAGGGAGAATTTGTTTATGTATGACAGAAAGAGCATTGGAAACTATCCATGTATGATAAAAACTATAAAAGTTCGAGGTCTAATTTTATTAGTTTGGCGGAAAATTAAATCCGCTTGACATTGTTGACAAACGAGATCTTGAAGAGATTTGAAGATTTCAGGTTGCTATTTAAATATAATCATTTTACCACTGGTTTACTCCAGCAAAAAAATCTTACATTGTTCATAGATCCAGTTATTAATCCAGAACGATATTATGTCTGATAGAAATTCTAATGTCCGAGATTTGAATCATGAACTTTTTATACCTCAACCACTCATATTTTCGATAGGAACAGAGATATATTTTTCTAGTAAAACTGATCTTGAAATTCTTGCAACATCAAGAACCCTTAGTGCTCAATATCCTGCCTCTTTTACAACCATGTCTCAGAGGTTACTGGCGAGAACGAGTGAGATTAATCATTTTAAAAATCAAATATTTGAGTTGAATCAAACGCTTGCAACTAAAGATAGAAAAAAATAAAAATTTAAGACAAAAAAACAAAGAGTTGAAGAAATTTGTGGATTGATATTCTCGTTACCTAAAAACACGAATAGAAGAGCTGGAACGAGAGAGAGTTTAAATACAAAGTCAACAATAGAAACTAACAGCAGAGGTTTAGCGTTTACAAGAAAATAAGGATAGCTGCAATTAATCTCGCTGGTTTTTGAAATTATGCATCCAGCATATCTTGTAATCTTGATTAAATGAGATTTGAAGAGATGATGAATTATCTTGTTCTTATTTCCATCTCTATAAAAATCATCTTTAGTTTCATTTAATTCGCATCAAATCTTTTTCTCATATCTATAATTCATCTGCATTTGCATTTTTATTCTGCAAGTTTTCAATGGCTCATCAGTTTTCTTTTAATATATCTCACGATCAACATATGAGGTATCATTTACCTCAACTACAAGTTGTTCCTCCATTTTCTGTGGGTGTCATGTTGCAGCAAGCGAATTATCTGTCTAATAAGTCAAATCGTGAAGCCGTTTATGTGCTAGTGACTTTTGGTACTCGATATTCCTCCTCTATTGTTAGATTTTCCAACCGGTTACAATCTAAAAATCGTGAGATTGAGGAGTTTAAAGAGAAAATTTCCGTACTTCAATGACTCGTTCAAGAGTCTAACTAAAAAATAGCAGACTTAAAGCAAGAGAATAAGGATTTAAAATCCTTGTTTGCCTATTCATTTCGACTACCTAATCCTTTAGATAAGGATGACATGTTGTTTTATGAAGAGCAAATGCATTTGAGAGATGAGGCAAGAAGTCTCAAATTTTTGTAATTTATCTAGCATTTGAATAATAAGATATTCCTTTTCAAATACATTTTTTGAATTTATAGTAGTCATTGTGATCTCTTTATGAGTTCTAATAAAGTAAATTATCGATATAAATTGTAATAATAGCAAATCCAAGTTGTGATAAAAATACATGGGTATATAGGATTATTCTCAAATTCTTCTTTCAATAGATATTCGCTAAGTCGATTATACCACATGCGTCTGGATTGCTTTAACTCATATAAAGATCTTTAAAATTTTATAAAGTACATACTCTTAAATGTAATTGGATTAGATGCTTCAAGCATTGTATATTTTTATATATGTCATGATCTAATAATCCTTATAAATACAATATGGTCACTGCATATGAATGTGATTACATTCATAATGATGAAATATATTTCCTCGTATTAATCTCGAGTTTCTGCAGGAAAACTTGTGCGACAAATCGTGTTTTATACCACACAATTTTATTTTTCTCATTGCGTTTTCGTACAAATACCCACTTATATCCAACAGGCATTACACTATTTGGTGTTTGGACAACATGTCCAAATACTTCTCGTTTTACTAGCGAATTTAATTCAACTTCAATAGCTGCTTTACACTTTGGCCAATCATTTTTATGTCGACATTCTTCGACGGTTTTTTAACTCACTTTCTTCATTTCTTTTGATAATGTCAATGGTAATTTTATATGAAAATATGTTGTCGACAACAGTTTCATTTCTATCGATAATTTTTTCAGTACTCATGAAATGTATTGAGATATCATTATTTTCAGGTATCTGTTCCTCTTCAGGGGAAAACATTTCATGAAACACCTCTTCAGGAGTTACCTCTTCAGGAGTTATACTCTTCAGGAGTTCCTCTGCAAGAGGTTTGTACTCTTCGGGAGTTCCCTCTTCAGGAGATTTATACTCTTCGGGAGTTCCCTATTCAAGAGAAGTATACTCTTCAAGAGTTCCCTCTTAAGGAGGTTTATACTTTATACAAAATGTTTAGATAGATCTTATTACTTATTTTGTGGGTACGGTCTCTTCAGGAGCACCGATTTCTTTTTTTTTTATACTGATAATAAATTTTCAACACTTCAGGTGTATCTTAGACTCATTTATTGCTGTTTTAACAACTTGTCCTTCAGGGACTTCAATTCTTGTTTAAGCATTAACAGTAGTAATATATAATTTTACAATACATTTAGTATCAGTAAATATATCAAGTAATTGATTTGCAACACTTTACAAATATGTAACACTCTGAACTTCTGGTTCATTCATTTGTAAGAGGATCAAATTTAAGCAGGGCTTTATTATCCCAAATAATTTCTTATCGTATTTCAGGCACCGACTTTTTGTTATTTTCAAAACATGATAAGGCTTTACTATAATGTATAAAAACTTAGTATAAGTAAATCAAGTGTTTGGCCGAACAACAGGTACGTGGTCACTATTCAGTCATACTACATCTATGACAAACATCTTCATCTCTCTATGAAGAATTATTCTGAGAGCCTTTATCCTTATCTAAGTTGAATCACT
The DNA here is from genome assembly GCA_036559045.1 of Platycarya longipes. Taxonomy (NCBI): domain Eukaryota; kingdom Viridiplantae; phylum Streptophyta; class Magnoliopsida; order Fagales; family Juglandaceae; genus Platycarya; species Platycarya longipes. The sequence goes on from CM071801.1 coordinate 13,558,950, forward strand.
TCTGATGATATAGTATATTATTATTATCTTTAGTGTTGTCGCTTATAGGACCAATATTTTTATAGTTTTTCTACCACGTCTACGCCATTGATTCCTTTGAAATGATGCACCGTTCACTTCTGAAAATTGTGTAAATCCAATATCATTAATAGGACGTAATTGATTATTTAACTCAATCACTTAGAAGATAAAATAAAAGTACAAAATATTTGTTGAACTTTCGCTCTCGATATTACTACTGCAAGAGTACATTTGAGGTATGAAAAATAATATATGTCTTCTTTTAAAATATCATCATCAGTGACCTTCTCACTGTATAATTTTAATATTGAACTGATTTTAAAGAGTGCAGAGTTATATTCACTACTACTGTTAAAATTTTATAACTTCAAGTGTAATAAGTCATAATGATCTTTTGGGAAGATAACAGTCTTCTGATGTTCATATATCTCCTTTAAATTATTTCACACAGTAAGAATTTTTCACCATGAGATACACAGCACAGTCCTATAGAGACACGTGATTTCTTCTTTGATTGTATCTCCCAAGTTCATCATATCTAAATGAATCTCATCAAAGATCCTGGATAAATAATTTTTCTCAGAAATGTTAAGAGTAATAAATCTCAATTTTATAAGATTTGATATTATATATATATATATATATGTGAATCACAAAAATAAATGTGTATCTGAAAAATATATTCATATAATTAACATAATAAAAGCAGAATTTTATTAAGTAAGATTTAGCAATATTACCTTTTATATTCATCTCGAATACTGCAAATAATTAAAAAAACTTATTTGAAGTAGAAGACCACTAGTTTCAGAATTGGTAGAACTTCGTGCTGATAACGTGTTATAAACTAAAAAAGAATAGCAAATGATTGAAAGATTGCAAAAGAGAAGAAGGAAGATTGAGAGATTGCAAAATATTTTGTTCTTCAAGAGCTCAATATCATTCACTTTACTTATTTTCTTCTCTTTTACAAATGATCCTCAAGATCTCTTTTATAGGCAACTTACATGATGGTTTGTTGTATTAATCAATTCACATGCTTAACAACCAAGTGACAAGTACAATAAACTCTCACATGCTCAACAACTAAGTGACAAGTATAACAAGCTCTCACATGCTCAACAACCAAATGGCAAGTATAAAAACTCTCACATGCATAATAACCAATTCATATCTATAAATGGTTAAGTTTATAACAAATCATGTGTGGTAATTGGTGGTTATCCACTTATTATACAACAATATAATATATATTCAAACATTTTTTAATTTTATCATATTTTTCTTTAAATTTTTCTTTTTTCCAAATTTTTTTAATAAAACATCTTAACTCAAATGATTTTATTGTTATTTACAAATCATTTCACTGCCATTTACAGATATTTTAAAATATTCTAAATATTCAAATGGGCTTTTAATAAACTTATCGTAGCCCATATTTTTTTCTTTTTAAAGAAAATTTGTCTCATTTCATAAATCAATAGTTACATGATTTATCATAATATCAATATAAGGCCGGACCACATCTAGACCCCCATCCATCCAAATTGACTCATTTTCTAGGGACAACATATTTTCCCATGATGTGCAGCATTGTTTGCTTTCCTATGGATGAAATACAAATTCCAATTTGGATGACTAGCCATAATCTGTCTTATATCTGCAATAATCTGCTCTGTCCATGACATATCTAATGATGAAACCTTTATAGCATCAACAACTACCTTAGCATCACTTTCAAAATTAACACATGAAACCAAGTTCTACACATAGTGTTGTTGCCCTTAGAAGAGCATAAGACTCAACGAAGAAAACAGAATGTGACATTAAATCTAGGGGTAGCTAACACCACTTGTATATTTCCAAACCAATCTCTTATGATAATTCCTATACCCATATTATGCTTCAACTTATCATTATTCAGCATCTAAATTAAGTTTCAACCACCTCGTAACAGGAACTTGCCAATACAGACCAGTAACCTTCATAGCAGCATCATTTCTAGTTTAAGGATGTACAATATGTCTAAGCCCAGCTCTTGACTCATAACTTTTAAGCTTACTTGTTTTGGATCTTGTCCCAGTAAATACTTATATCAGACTTTGATACAAAACTACAACTTAGTCTTGCCACAGCACCTGAGTCATAATATTTGTTTGCAACATGCTCTATCATGACTTTTTCTTGCATTCGTATCAAACCTCAAGTCAGATACTATATTAGTTTCAGATCTTGAACCAGAACATATCGCAAAGCTAGCACATGATCTTAAACCAATACTTGCATCACCATTAGACCTTTCATTATTAGCAGATTTTAAAAATTTGCAGCCTTGTAAAGCTCAAGATTTGTGGCGTTGAGATTAATACCATTGAGGGACATGAGAACTTTTTTTTTTGATAGGTAAAGTTTTATTAAAAAAGAATGAGCAAAGCGCTAGTTACACGACAAAAGTCTGGTTACAAGGCCTCTCAACTAAGCAAGCCAGAAACAAGAAAATCTTGAAGAACCATGTCATTGAAATCCACAGCAATGGTCCAGTTACAAAGGGTACTAAAAAATAAGACTTTCAGCTCCGTGATTTCTCATTGTCTTCAAATGTCCATTTGTTTTGCTCCTGCCAAAGACACCACATGATACATATGTGGATCATCTTCCAAACAACTTGGATTTGTCTCATGCCTCATAAGGGAGGCCAACCTGCCATTATTGCCATCACGGTCTCTGACATGACCCATGCTAGATTCAACCTACTGATAACCTCATTCCAAAGGACCCTGGCTGTTGCACAGTGTAAGAGAAGATGATTCACTGATTCACCACCGCTACAGCACATGCAACACCAATATGCAATGATGACCCTTATTTTCCTTAGATTGTCTGTTGTAAGAATCTTGCCTAACGATGTTGTCCAGACGAAAAATGACACTTTCGGGGATGCTTTGTGGCGCCAAATCTTTCTCCATGAATACTGAGTCTCGATTCCTTGAGTGAGTGCTTTATAGAAAGATCTGATTGTGAAGGTTCCTCTCCCATCAGGGGTCCACCACAAGCTATCTTCATTTTGGAGGTTTGGATTGGGGGACATAAGAACTTACTCTCAAATATATAATGGTACCTTCTAGTCCATAGCCCATAACAGATTTCACATATTAGTTCAACACTCTCATTTTCCAAAATGTTTGTGAAATCAGACCATAAAGTCGGCATAGTTGCCACTCAATTTTTTCACAGGACTCAATCTAGGGCTGTGCTTCGACTCCAATAGTGTCGGAGTTTGAAGTTTCCGACTTCGATTCCGACAATCGTTGGAGTCAAAATCGGTTTCCGATTTCGACTCCGAAATGGAGTCGGAGTTTGATTCCGATTGGAGTTCATCGGTTTTTTGCTAAATCTAAAGGAATTTTGCTTTTCGTGACTTCGTTTCCATTAGGAGTGTTCAAAAAAATCCTAAATTTGAGAAAATGAAAGGCTTTAAACAAAATGGTGAAGAAATGAGTAAAACCTTACCCTGTTGCCACAGATTCATGAAACCGAAAACCCATAATCACGAACAAAGTCGGCATCCGACGAACATTTGGGGAAACGAACTCGAACCAATATGGAAACGAAGTCACAAACAGTTGGGCTCCAATAGTCACGAACATACTCTTTGCTGAGTTGCTGTAAGCCTGTAACGGACCTAGAGGAAATGTATTTTCAATAGGTGGAGGCATTTTTTTGGGTTGGGGGGGGGGGCAAAGAGAGTTGAGAGAAAATAGAAAAACTAATTAGGGTTAGGGTTTTCACGCCGTTTAATCTTTAAAGTGTTGTAAAAAAAATAAATGTGGGAGAAGGGGCCAAGACTCGAACTCAGTCTCAAAAGGCCAAAACGTAGGTGACCACTAGACTACTTACATGTTTTGCTAAATAATTTACAAAATATAATATATAAAGTATAAATAGTCAAAATTCGGAATCAGAAGTCAGAGCTATCTTGAACTCTGTTTTCGATTCCGAACTTCAACTTTGGAGACGGAATAATTTCAACTCCGACTCCGATCAGAGTCGAAATCGGAGCGGAAGTTGGACGGAGTTCGGAAATCGAAATTTTTGAACACCCCTAACTCAAACTATCCCCCCACACATCTGTAGCTGCTGGACAGTCCCATAAAGCATGGAGTAGTCTCCTCATCTCGATGGCAAACTGGGCTTTGAACAAAATCAATAATCTGTTTTTTCCAAAGGTTAACTCTGGTATGAAGCAAATCATGTAATGCTTTCTAAATGAACTGCTTCACCTTGCTTGAGACTCGAAGTTTCCAAATTTTATGCCATTGAAAATGTTTCTGATTTATCCCAGAGTTTTCACCATAAATCTATGTTTTAAAACCAGATAAAAAAATATGCACTCTTAATAGAAAAAACTCCCTTGGTTTAGAGACCCCAAATTAATGTATCCTCTGCATTTCTTATACTAATCAGAATAGAACAAATAAGACTTGCCTCTTCTTTATTAAATACCTCTTCTATCAACTCCTTCGTCCAAGTGTCTTTCTTGATCTATTAGAACTGAAATTGAGGCTTTAGGATCAATTTTATTGGGTACTGTCTGAACTGGAAAAGTAGGACATGGTAGCCATTTATCTTCCAATTCTTAATAGTCTTCCTATAAACAACTCTCCAAACCATACCTCTCTTTACAAAACTGACCATAATCCTCCTCATATTTGGGAAGGGCATACTCCCAATCTAGCATTAACCATCTGTCCAGCTTTAAAGTATTTTGCTTTATAAATTTAAGCCACTAATGATGAAAGCTCCTTAATGATCCTCCAAACTTGTTTTGCAAGCATAGCTCTATTAAAATTATTAAAATAACGAAAATCTAACCCACCATTGATTTTAGAATCGCCAATCCAACTTCTCGATATAATTCATCTTCCCTCTTTATTACGGTTCCACCAAAATTGAGCCAACATTTTTAGTTAAGATCTGTTTTCCTGCTATGGAAAGAAAGGAATTCTTCCAACATTGAATCCTCCTCCAAAATTTCTCTTTTAAACTCCTAAAGGTTTAATATTTTAATCTTCCTACCATCGTAGGGAGGCCCAAATATTTATTGTAATTGTTACAAGACACACCCTGAGCTTGTTGAACAATAAATTCCTTAGTTGCCACACCAATATTAAATTGAAAAGGATAGAAGTTTTCTATTTATTTATTGTTTGACCTGATGCAAGTTCATATTGCTGTAAAACAATGTTTTGAATACTATATCGGTAGGCGTACTGATCAAAGCATTGGATACCGTTTCATGTATCGTTTTGGAATAGTCTATACATAAATAAATTGTATATATAAATACATATATAAATTATATTTCAAAATAATAGTCAATATGTAAGTAAATTATATATATATGTAATTAATTTAGTCTGAATTGAGGTAAAAAAAATTAGCAAAAAATGAAGGAGAAATGGGGGTGATAGGCCGAAATTCGGCACAGCCGAAACACAGATATCGGCTGGTACCGATCGATATTTCAGCTAATATATTGTACATGCTGGTATGAGACGTGTACTTATTCCGTATCGAGACAACTAGCCGATACGACATATTTCGACTGCGGTACTAAATTAAAAACTATGTTATAAAATACGCATCAGATTAAACTATTCCTCAACTTTAGCCTTACAAAAGACCACACAATCGTTAGCAAATAAAATATGATTAATCCTTATGCCTCCCCTTGTCACTGCTACTCTTTTAATAATCCCTTTTAATTAAGCTTGATGTAGCAACGTTGGAAGCCGCTCAGCACATATCAAAAATAGATATGGGAAAATAGGATCTCTTTGTCGCAACCTTCTAGATGGAATAATTGCACCCCCAAGAATCCCATTTACCAATATAGAATGGCTGACAGATTTTACACAAGTCATCAATAACCTAACCCACCTTTCACTAAAGCCCAATTTTAGTAACATAGCTTCTAAAAAATTCATTCCACTCGGTCATATGCTTTTAACATATCAAGCTTAACAACCATGCTTCCTAATGTCTCTCTTTGTCTAGATTTCATGGTGTAGAGCACTTCATATGCCACCATTTTATTATCAATAATCAATATACCTGGAATAAATACACTTTGGTTCCAAGATATTATCTTTGTTAATACCACTTTTAACCTATTAGCAAGAACTTTAGAAATTAGCTTATATAGGACATTACATAAGCTTATTGGTCTAAAGTGATGCACATAGGTAGGAAAGGTAACCTTAGGCACAAGTGCAATAAACATATGATTTAAGCCTTTTGGTAACATTCCATTACTGAAAAACTCCAAAACTGCATCACTAACCTCAGCCCCCACTTGATCCCAATGATCTTTGAAAAACCCTGCATGAAATCCATCCAGTCCAGGAGATTTGTAAGAAGACATTTGACCAAGGGCCTCTTCTACATCATCTCAGGCAAAAGGCTTTTGTAGTTGGTGCAGCATATTGCTAGTAATTCTGCACTCAACTCCTTGTAAACACTGATAAATAAAACTTTGTGAAGGATTAGAGGAATTGAAAACCTTGCAAAAATGCTATATAAATCCTTTTGAGTTGTTTTCATAACTAGTTAACAGCTTCTCATCATCAGTTAAAACCTTTGTAATAAAGTTTTTTTTTTCCTTATTTGATTTACACATGCATGATAGAACTTGTATTTCTATCATCATTTGCTAGCCAATGACGTTTTGCCATTTGTTTTCATCTTATATCCTCCTGGTCTAATAAGAAGCCCAACTCAGATTGTCCTTTTAATCTGACCCATATTTTTTGCACCCCTCTTTGTATAGTCTTCTCTTTTATGGCTTGATTTCTGTTTCTCACCATATTTCTATTCCACTGCTTCAATTTTATGCTACAAGCTTCTAGATTCCTTTGTACTATTTGCAAATTCTTCCACAATTTTGCACTCTTTGCCATTCCTTAGAAATGAGATCGGTACATCCATCTTCTCTACTCCAACTTGCCTCATACTTGAAATAATTACACACCCTCTAATCAAGAGCTATCCCAATGTTACCATTAAGAAAAATAGGGCTATGGTCTGAGCACAAAGCTATAAGAGTTTCTACACTTGTAACTGTAAAAATTTCCTTCCATTCTTTATTAACTAATACCCGATCCAATCATTCTTTTGTAAAAGTAAGGTCTTCATGTCGATTGCTCCATATAAATTTAACACCCTTTCATCCAAGATTGTAAAGCTGGCATTCTTTTACAACCCCTTTAAACATTCTCATTTGATTCTCATCTCTTTCCCTACCCCCCCCCCCCCCTTCTCATCATTAAATAGGATCTCATTAAAATCATCAATTATACACCAACCCATATTAAAAGGTTTGAAAGAATTTAATAGCTACCAAGAATCCCTCCTGTGGCTGCCTTTAGGCTCACCATAAAACAAGTTAATAGCCACTTCAGTTCATTCTCTTAGTCATAAATAAATCCATTGATATGTTCTTCAAATGAATTAAATAACTCAAAATGAATGACCTGTTTCCACATAAGTATTGAGCCTCCACTCAAAATCTTATAGCAATGTTTCTAGCACAAACACCACTCAACTTTGTTTCCATTAAGAACATCTTCTCGGGAACTTTAGCCTCCATCTGAAGACTAAGCCTTTGAACTGTTCGGGGATTCCAAGCCCCCGACAGTTCCAACTTAGAAGTTCATGATGTTCGGCGGGGCTAACTCTCAGCCACTACCGATACATTAGTTTTTGCAATAGAATTTACAATCTCTCTTTTACTCTTTTTTTAGCCTTCCACTGGAGTGGGCAGATCAGTTAAAGGTTCGGCATTATGTTACTACCCATATTCAAATTTAAATCAGGATTGATCATACCTTGGCCACGAGCTCTACATTTCTAGCAACCACTTCTTGTTGAGGACTTGCACCTTTGAGTTGTAACTATTGAATCTTGTTTCATTAGAAGGTAGTCTTTCTCTGGAGAAGTACCGTGGGATCCATCCATAGTAACATTGTCAAAGAAAGTCCTCATTGAGTCCAAAGAGAGGCCCAATATCCTTTGAAACCCACTTAGAGTTAGGCCCATCAAAACTCACCACCTTTCTCGAATTTACTAAAGACATGTATTCAATAGTGGCTTGAATAGGTAAATTATCCTAACTCCCTGATTACGCACCAATATCCACCCTATTATCAGTTAAAGCTTTCCCATCCCCTTTTGAATTATCCAAATCTATCATCTTTAGCTTTCCTCGATCCCTTACATTAGTTTGAAAATCTGAATTTTCAATGGAATTCTCGCCAAGCCTATCCGCCTATTTACTCCTTGGGTCCTAGTCTAGATTCCTTCCTTTACTATCATAATAAAAAATACTATCGACTCCCATATCCTCTTTAGAATTACCTCCCTGTGCTTGAAAAGTTGAACGTCTTCGTAAATTATCATCTGCCCTAAACCACGTATCAAACTGAGATGCATTTGACCCCTTAGCAGATTCTTCCTTCAAATATCCATGAGGTCTATGCATTAACCAACCACATGAGAACAAAATCAAGGAAGCTTTTTATACTTAATATTAATCCATAACTTTTACCCCTGCACACAAATAAATCATCCTCGATTTAGTCCCTTTCGTAATGGGATTTTCACTCTGACCCGTAAAAATTTTCTCCACCCTATACCATCTTCAACCACATCAACCGCCTGCACTGTCCCCATCGAAAACCAATCTGTGTACCCCAATCTTCTGTCATAGTACCAAACGATTTGTCGTGTAACCGTATCCAGAAAGACTCTGAATTAAATTGGATATGCCCAGGTTGCATAGTGCTTTCAAAAGGCTTAAGGACAAATAACATGTTATTAAATAACCAGGGTTTCCCTTCCAAAATTCTATGTTTATCAGCATGTATAGCAAAGGTAATGATCAAAGTATTCCTATCTACCTCCTAGAACTTTGCACATCTACTGATCCTCTAAGTTTTCTCCACAGTTTTTGAAATTACTTCCTTCTCTCCCAATTGAGCGATCACAAAATTTTTTACCTATTAGACGAAGTTTGCCTTTCCTGTGTATTTCTTCACCGGTATCCTATGGAGCAACCACCTCTATAGCCTTTTTTCAAGTTCCTCCATCCCAAAAGCAAAATCATCGGAGAACAAAGGCTAACTCTAACCCTAAGCACCACCTCTAAAATCACCAGAGTAAAGACTCTAAAGAAGAGACTCTTGAACCTTTAGTCTCTCGTACTTACTGGAGCCCATACTTCAATGGCAACCCTATAGAGGAAATCAATATTGATCAACAAACTATGATCGAGATAGGAGACTTATATTGAAAACCCGTCGCATGGACACAAAATACTTTGGGAGTGTAACAATTAACAAATTCAATCAACTTGGGCTTAAAAAGTTCACTTGCATGGATATTGTTTTATTACGTCTAGTACTTTATTTAAGTTGGGCTGGGCTCACAGACTTTGACGGGCTCAAAAATCAGACTTCATTGTTTCATTAGTTGTATTTCCTTAATTGGGCTAGGCAGCGTGTAGGCCCAGAACTTTGTATTTCCTTTATGTTTGCTTTTTTTATAACATTCCCTTTATGTTTGTTGCTTCATGTTTATTTGCATTACTGTGTTCTTGTGGGATTCTCGTAAGAGTATAGAAATTATTCTGTGTAAGACATTCTGTAATGTTAATTGAATCTTCTTTATCATTTTCTCTCATTTTCTTGGAAGAGCTCCCAGAAAGCAAATCTGTTACCTTATCCAATCTTCGAGGTATGTTACAGTGTGTCAATGCCATTGTTTAATTTACAGAACTGAGAGCTGGGAAGAGGATTAAGTGGAAAATTTGGTGTCTATGGTGCCTAAGTCCCATAAAAGCTCTTTGAAAAAAAAAAAAAATTAAAATCCATCCAAAAGAATCAACATTCTAGTAGTTGATCCTGCTTTTTCTAAAGGGCTTGTACATCCTGAACTTATATCTAACATTACAAGGGTTAAGCTGATCATAAGTTCTAAGATTTGGACTTAGGCAAGAATACAATGTGGTGGGGTGGGTGATGAAGAAAGAGGTTATTTACCTTTACCCCAGTTAAGCTCAGTGTTGACAGCTCTTTGATCAAACCCTAATCTATCAAGATCCAACTTCGAGTGCACGTGAAATTCCTGCCTCAAAGACGTTTTAATGAAATATAACATGTGAAATTATCAACTTTCAGGCAACAAAAAGAACAACCCATTTAGTAATCAATTACATTCATTGAGGCCGCAACATGAAAATTCTGTTAGCATCCCATAATACTCTCATTACCCCAATTTTTGATTCAGCCTCATCAAATGAAGTGCCGGTGGCTTCGGACGGGTATGGAAGTTTTGCCCCTCTCTCGGCCTTGAGCTCATTAACATCCACAACACATCTCTCTAATTCCTCCAGGTTCTTTCCAAACCAGTTACCGTGCACCTGATACACCTTTCCCTTACCAATCTCCTCTCCTTTCACATCTACAAGCACAACAAACTGACCTGGCCTACATTGAACAAATTCTGCAGGGCCAACGCCAACAAACTCTGCCATGGCACTCCCAGAGTTCTCACCATTAACACTTGTCAATGTGCTTCGGGGATTTCTTCTCTCCTTCGCTCTGGCGTTAGCATCTTCACTTGGTACTGGTCCTGCCCCACCTTGCTTGTCTGGAAGGGCATTGTCAAGATCCGAAGTTGTACGTACATCTTTGGCCGTGCGGGCCAGCCTGGCTTTTCGATTATTCAGCCTGTTGATAAACATAGAACATATATATACACGTACACATTTTAGTTCCAAACAAAATCTGAAAAGATCTGAAAAATACTAGGCTAGATGTAATATGAAAAAATATATTGCAGTGCAAATAATGTGCTTATTTCAGGAAACGCATTTATCAATAAACGAGACATCCCAGTAAGTTTCAGACTTCAATCTTCACTAAATGGATTATAGAAATTATTAGAATAGAAGCTTGACAAAAAAGATTTGGGCAAGTTTTGCAAGAATGTCAAAAGCAAAGAAGGGAAGTCATCATTAGATTTGTGTGTTTGGTTTGGAGAAGTTGGGGTGACTTTGAAGCTTGAACCCAGTTTGACCATGTAATTATTATTATTATTGTTATTTTGATAAGTCAGTTTGCCAATGTAAATTTCCCAAAGAACTCCCGGTGGTGCAACAAATATTTCATTATTAGCAAACATCTATTCCAACATCCACTGATGCAACGCCTATTATGATTCTAGGGCCCCCCTAGGACCAACAATGTTATCTAGTGACATTTTGTGGACAACCAAAGGGATCAAGTCTGTCTTCAAAGTAAAAAATTTCACCTAAGCCATCCATAGAAGTGAAGAAAAGGGAGATACAAGGGAAACGGTCCAAAGGTACCGGACACATTAAAAAGATATAAATCTCACTGATAGATGTCCCCTCCAGAATGTTTGCACCTCTTAGGATATCTTTACTTTTCTGTCACAAAGTAATTGCCAGCATTGTGATGAAAAGTTATTAAGGGTGACGTGCACCGCCTTAGATTCCCAGCTATACATTAACATCTAAAATGACATTTTCACAGCAAGCCATAGCAACTGACAAAATCTTGCAAGAATCACAGAAGCTCCAACCTGTTATCTTAATTATCATATGGATCTTTTAAGCGAATCATCAAAAAGGAAAGAGTTCATAAACCACTGCAAAAGCTAATGTTAACAGATGGCCATTCTCACCAATTTTTTAGCTGCGAAGCTGTAACTTCGGAACCCTGGAAAAGACAATGGAAGAAAATATTTAGAAAGAAAGCATGCATTTATTTACCAACAGAATTTACTCGAACAGTTACCAAATTATAAGGTGCATTTGACATACATGAAGACTTAATTTTTCAGCCCATGTTTGTATTGAAGCTGCATTTCGCTGCATATCAGGTTCATCCAAGAGGGCCCTTTCTATAAGTGTTATCTGTTTATCATTCATTATAGTCCGCTTTCGTTTTTTTCCGCTGCTTTTCTTCAGATTGAACCATTGGAACCTTTTCATCCTCTGCATTTCCTCCAACCACCCTCTCTTTGATGTGCTTGTGGAATTTTGGTAACTCACCACTTTCCATTTGATCAGCAGCATTCTTACCTCTTGAAGAGCTTGTGTCGGAACCACTAGTTTCAACATTCTGGGCATCTCTATCAATCACCCTCAAACCTTGAGATGCAACCTTACCAGATATACCTTTATCCTCCTTCCTATCTTGCCTCATTATATCATCAACTTGATCCCCACGATCAGTTTTGACATAATACTGCTCCACTTCTTGAAAATCAGAGTTCTCCGATATTTCCTCCTTCAAGTTACCTCTTTTGTACTTCGATTTTGGAGGTTCTTTTCTCGGTACAGGTGATGAGCAGCCCCCAGTACTCTGGGCCTCCTACCAGGAATCAAATGTTACTTCTGAGGTCATTACGCTGAGAAAACGCTACACCATCACTAGAAAACTTTTTTTTTTTATTAAGTGCACCATCACTGGCAAACTAAAGAAGCCAACTTAACACATTGGCAGATTCATGTTGTTCCAAGATTTCAGACACATACCATTAGTGACAAACATGAAATATACATATTTACTTAACTCTGTACTTACGTTTAGTCCACAATGAGAGTCCCGAGTTCAATTTTATAGCCATCAAGAAAGTTTTCTATCATAAGTCTCCCCCAGGTGATTTGAATATCAAATAAAATTGTTTGCCAAATATCCAGTTCAAATTCCACATCAGTCAAAACGTGATCACTGACCAAGGCATTCACCTGATGATTTTCACTGGCATTGAGTTTGGAAAACTTATCCCAAGATGTTGAATGCTCAAATTTGTTATCCTTGAATTTGCACCAGCAGCATTGTTAAAACACATAAATTATTCGTAAGAGAATAAAGGAAATTGATCAAGTAAAGAAAAATATAAATACAACATTAATTAGTAAAAGCACCAAAAATTACTTGGACTTGGTTTTCTTCCAACTCTCCAGAAGTAATCAGCGATTGCAATTGGTTAGAGAACACCCTGCAACAAAATTTGTATAAAAAATAAAACTATGATGCTAATCCAGGAAGTCACACAGATGATGTTTGTGCCGTTTTCACATATACAGGTTCACTAAAAAGGGTATAAAGGGCATAACAAATACAGAGATATAAAGATATGAGTGTGTGTGTGTGTGTGTGTGTGAGAGAGAGAGAGAGAGAGAGAGAGAGAGTAGGGTCCATTTGCATGAGGAAGCCACACAAGTGACAACAAAGCCAACTTGTAGAAACATATAGAAACATAACAGTTAAGCCTTTCCACCATATCTTTGTGGTTTTAACAAGTGATAAAGTTTCCAGCGACTCTGGAGAGAGAGAGAAAGAGAGAGAAGAGGGGTTTTTTTTTTGGGGGGGGGGGAACAACTACGTAGAAGAGAGAACTGAAAGGAGCTATATTTTCCTTTCCATCTCTCACTTGAGATGCACACTTCTTAGGCAGATCAAGTAGTGATTTGCATTCAGTTAGGTTCAATTCCATGAGGTTATTCCCGATATTCAAAGCCACATTTTTATTGTTTCCAAAAGAGATTTGATCCTTCATCTGTGTGGCTTTAAGCACCCACCTTTAAGAGCACTAGCAATGGTTTTAGCTAAAACTTCCTTTCAAAAGGTACAAGTTAAATTTGGAAAGTTACTATTCACAAGTGGAAAAAATTTCCCTTCTCCACCATTTCTTCTCCCCACTATTAATCAAATATGACGAATTTTTTTTGGAAAGTGTGCAAACTTATACCTTTTGAAGGGAAGTTTTAGCTAAAACCATTGCTAGTGCTCTTAATTCCTTGGTGAAATCTACAAATACTTGAAATCCAAAGCGCAAGTGTAACCAAAGTGATTCCAGTACTCGTATGTTATTTTATCTCTATATATCCTTAGATATACCTATATGTCTGAAGAAAAATAGATCTTTTATGAATGCATAGACATTAAGAAACATTTTCCTGGAGGTCCCTGTTGGATGGTCTTAGCTTGACTCTATTGCTGACTAGAATGTAGGGTGGCTGGAATGAGTCCTCATAGAGAATGGGGCTTTCAAGAAGTGTCTTAGTGGTGATAAGGCCCCAGGTCCAAGCGGTTCATTGCTAACCTTTTCTAGACCCGCTGGGAGGTTCTCAAAGATTTGATAAATGTATTCCATAAGTTCTATGCTCGCACCTTTATCACCCTTATTCCCAGATAGTTGAGACAATGGAGATTAAGGGCGTCTTTCTATCAGCTTGGTTGGTAGTGTATAAATTTATCTATGAAGTCCTTGAAAAGATACTTTCCAACTCTCATAATGCTTTCACTAAGAAGCGACGTATATTATACTGAATTCTCATAGCTAGCAAATGCCTTGATAGCTTTAATCAGATTAGGCATGTCAGGTGTGCTTGACAAGCTAGACTCGGAGAAAGTCACGATCATTTGAATTGAGGTTTCTTGCTACTTTACTCAGGATATGCAGTTTCGGGAGAGAGATGGTGTCAATGGATAACACATTGTTTTCCTTGATTGTTTTTCATTTTTGATAAACAGCTCCTCTTTGAGTTTCTTCAACAGGTCTCTGGGATTGCGACATGGGAATCCTTCATCATCACTGCTCTTTGTAGTGGCAATGGCAATGGAGGCACTGAGTAGAACGTTGTCAACTACAATGAACAAAGGGCTTCTTAATAAGCTTCTCGGTGGAGAATAGAAATAATGAAGAGCTTGTCTTGTATCATCTCATATTCGTTAATGATACTTTGATCATTTAAGAGGCTATATATATATTTTTTTTTTGATAAGAGATAAATTTTATTAATGAGAATGAAAGAGGCATAGTCTGTGTACACAGAGAGTATACAACAGAAACATCTAATTACATTCTATGAGTAGTAAAGAAAGACAAGAATTCATGAACATCGTTTCCATTAAGAATAATAGCTGAGAACCACAGCATTAAAATATGCACAAAAAGAGTCTGCAACTTCGCCATTGAACGCTCCTTGTCTTCAAAGCAGCGATCATTCCGTTTAGACCAGATACACCACGAGGCACAATGGAATCATCTTCCACACTGCCGCCACCTGAGGACAACCCTGTAGTTTTTTCCAACAACCTAATAGATCCACAACCGTCACTGGCATTACCTAAGGAACATCTACCTTGCGAAAGATCTCATCCCACAACCCCCTGGCCACCTCACATGCAACACTACACATCCACTCATTCTCAAATTGTCTGTGGTCAAAATCTTCCTAAGAACCGTAGTCCAAACAAAGAAAGCTACTTTAGAAGGCATTCAGGACCTCTAAATATTCTTCCAAGGGAAAGGAAAATTAGCTTGAGTTGTTAGAATTTTATAGTATGCCTTGACTGTGCATTTTTTCTGGACATTAAATTGCCATTGCAATCTGTCCCTCTATGCCATAGGACTACCCATGGCATATAACAAGCTGAAAAAATCTGAAACGGTAGATAGTTCCCAATCATGAAAGTCCCTAGTAAACAAGATATTCCACTTATGGCAACCGTGAGAAAAAATCCTCAGATCTGCCACTGAAGCCTCCTTATTGGTTGCAATGCGATAGAGCTAGAAAAACCTCATCCAAAGCATAATCGTCACACCACACATCCCTCCAAAAACTAACTCTAGTACCCTCACCGACCACCAACCGGGTATGTTCCACAAAACAAGGCCAACCCCTCCTTATAAACTTCCACAAATCCATCCCATATCTCCCCCTCACTTAGTTAGAACACCAACCCCCCCAAGCACTACCATACCTAGCGTCAATAACTTCCTTCCACAAAGACTCCCCCTCCAAATATTACCTTTAGAGCCATTTCCCCAACAAAGCTTTATTAAAAGCTCTCAGGTTGCATAGCCCAAACCCCTATGCAAGATAGGAGAACAAACAGTGTTCCAGTTAACCAAGTGGATTTTCTTTCTCTCCCATGCCCCCCCATAGGAACCATCGAAAGAGTTTTTCAATCCTTCTCACCACCCCTGCAGGCATAGGAAACAAAGATAAATAATAAGTGGGAAGATTGGTAAGAGTGCTCTTGATAAGTGTGATTCGTCCCCATTTGAAAGGTAGACCCACTTCCATCCCGCCAATCTTTTCTCTATCTTCTCCACTACCCCATCCCATAAGGCTCTAGACTTGAAAGTGGCTCCCAAAGGAAGGCCCAAATATTTCATGGGTAGCAATGACATTTTGCAATCCAAGAAGCCTGCTAAATGCGAAATGTTTGGCACCGCATCCACCGCCACCATCTCAGACTTCCCAAGGTTCACCTTAAGCCCTGACACTGCCTAAAAGCATAATAACAATGCTCTTAGCGCTTGGATCTGGCTAACCTCCACATCGCAGAAGAGAAAAGTGTCGCTTGCAAATAAAAGATGTGAGCTAGTAATGGCTCCACCAGGGTCGTTTCCCACCTGAAATCCAAATAGGCAACCTCTCCCCACAGCAGCCGTCACCATTCGCTGTAGTGCCTCCATAAAAATGACAAACAATAGAGGAGATAAAGGATCTCCTTATCGCAAGCCCCTGGAGTTGTCAAAAAACCTAGCATGCGTACCATTCACAAGAATCGAGAACCGAGCCATGTAAACACAATGCCGAATCCAAGATATCCATCTATCACCAAAACCACACCTCCCCAGCAAGTAGAATAGGAATTCCCAATTGACATGATCGTAGGCCTTTTCCATGTCGAGCTTGCATAGGATGCCCGAGATGCCCTCCTTCATTCTATGATCCAGACACTCATTTGCAATAAGAACTGAGTCCTTAATAAATGCATTCTGAGGCTTGGATATAATTTGTGTCAACATGGGACTGAGTCGATTGGCAAGAACCTTGGAAATAATTTTGTAAATACTACTAACCAAACTAATTGGGCGAAACTCCTCCATAATAGTGGCCCCATGGTTCTTAGGGATAAGAGCGATGAAAGTTGCATTAAGACATTTTTCAAACTTGTTGAACGCATGGAATTCATTGAAAACCTGCAAAACCTCCCCTTTCATAATGTGCCAATATGTTTGAAAGAAGCCCATTGTAAAGCCATCCGGGCCAATGTTAGGAGGCTATATAACCAAAGGATATGTGTGAAAGCGCCAATGTTATCCACTACTCAATTCAGTACTAATTATGACTTGTCCAAATTGATCTTCAATCCTTAGGCAGCTTCAAAGCATAGGAATAAATTACACAAATGGTGGATACAAAGTAATAAAAAGGAATATTATTGGCTAGCAAAGTAAAAGCATTTGCTTATCTAAAGGTGTGGGTTGCATTGAGCAGGAGTACTCTCTCTAACTTAGTTGACCTATTAACTTTTTCTATTCCTTATCCATATAGAACTAGCCCAAAATTGTGGGATTTCTTGCGGAGAGGTATCGATCAAGGTTCAAGGTCTACCTAGCCAGTTGGTCAAAAAAGTAAGAAATTCATGAATATTTAGCCCATTCAAATCTATTGTCCCCTCAAAGGAACAAAGTTCTAAAAAATAGAGCTTTCAACTCGTTCATTGTGCTCTTGTGATCTCTAGCTTTCAACTCTCCAACTTGCTAGAAATCCACCAATCTTCTAGGCATGACCCATGATATTCCCACTCCAGCAAAAAAGTAATCCCTCGAGGTCCTTACCAAATCGCAGTGTAGAAGCAAATGATCCACCATTTCACCATTCTTCTTGCACATGCAACGCCAATCCAACACAACAATCTCGTGTTTCCTTCGGTTGCCTATGGTAAGGATCTTTTCTAAGGAATCTGTCCAGACCAAAAAAAGTTACTTTCAGAAGAGTTTGTCTTCTATTCCTACACGGAAAGGCATTGATTAGTTAGTATCTGGTAGAACGATCGAACAATGAATCTACCTTTGTTGTTGGTAGGGCACCAACTGATTTTGTCTATAGCTCCCACTATCACTCTTGTGAAATATAATAAAGCAAAGAACTCAGTGATGCATCCAACTCCCAATCCTATGCTACTCTGATGAATCAACATTCCATAAATAGAAGCCACTAATTAAATCCATGAGCTCAGCCAAGAACCATCCTTCTTGTGTGTTTCCACTAACCCACACCATGTGGAAAGATATTGGAAGAGGGTGGGGAGAGTTCTCCCGTCTTATTAGATATGAGGTTGGTAACAAGTCTAAAATCAACTTTAGGTTCGATAACCTTTTAAGACTTGCTGCCCAGAGTTGTTTCACTTACTCCAATGCTGCAATACTTTGGTTGCAGAAGACTTGCAAATTTCTGACAATATGCAACAATGCAATGTAACTTTTATTATAGAAACCCAGTTGGGAGATGGAGATGTTTCTTTGTTCTTGATCAAGTCGTATTCCTTTTCAGTGGAGAAGAGGTATGATGATCAAAAATGTTGGATTCCATCAAAAAGAAAAATGCCTGAGGTTAAATCTTTTTTCAATGAGCTCCTCCCTCCAGTTGGATCTTCATTTCCTTAAAAGTACGTTTGGTTGGCCTTAGAAAAGATATAAACAATTTGGGGAAGTGGCATGTCATAATTATGTATGAGTGTTTTATGTGAAAGCAGAAATAGGGAGAGCAATGATCACATTCTGCTACACTGTGAGTTCACTAGGGACTTATGGGCGGCAATATTCACAGCGTTTAGGGTTGAGTGGGTTAGGGCCTAGATGACATCAATGTAGTAGCTATCCAAAGTTGTCATGCTATTCTTCAAAAACCTAGCAAAAATGGAATAAAAGAAAAGAAAATGAAAAAAGAACAAGTTTTGCAACACCTTAAAAGCTGGACATCATCCTCATTCAAAAAGATGGGAACTAAAGATTCTGCATGGCTTAACAATGAACCTGTACATACAAGATACTAATGAGAAATGTGACAATATCAGCAATTATGATCACTAGGAAGAAAAAAAAAACAATTGAATGAGTGAGAATTACGAAGGTTCCTGCAAACAATCACAGCTTTCAGAGCATCAGGACTACTGGAAAATTCAGGTGATGATTTAGATAGGTCCATTTGCAAGCACTCCAAAAACTTGAGAAGGAAGAGGTTCCTCTCCTGCTCTGCAGTAGCAAAAAAGCTTCATTAATAAGTTCAAGAAGTACAGGAATGAACTTACAAAAGTTGTAATATAATTAATAAAATCATTGAATCATTGATATTGATAAAGAATCAACCTTCACAGATTGTGGGAACAAAACAATGGAGATTTGCAATTATTTTGACAAATAAGGATGTTCTCTGATGTTCATATGAAGCCTGGGGCATGTTATTTGGAACTAGGGTAAATCCCAAATTTTTTCTATTTGGTAGGCCCAATGATAAAAGCCATCCAGCCGCTGCAAATGAATCATATTCAACACTAGCATCTTCTTCCCTCGATGGGAGATTAGATGAACACCAATTGGATAAAAAATCTCCTTGAGGAAGGGAAAATATTGCAGTCAGAACTTTAGTCTGGAGTAACACAGAAAAGATAGTCAAAAACCTCATCAAGGCAAATGCTGATGGAAAAATATAGATGAATGCACGCTATATCAATAAAATTTACATGTATACCACACAATGACTTTCTCAACTGTATAAGGAAAAGACAGTAACTCAATTTTGTGTAAACTTCTCACTTTTTAGTGAATCATCAAACAATAGTTTGTATTCTTTGAACATATCAAAGTGTAGTGGCATTAAAAAAGTCAACACAGTAATTACGAAAAGACAGACAAAGGAAATAAAGCAAGGATTTCTTTTGTTGGTATTTAGATGAGAGGGAAAAAAACTCATAACCAGGCTTTAAAGTTCAACGCGGCTTACAAAGTGTATAGTAATGTAAGATCGAAAATTAGAATCATCAGAGAAAATATCAGCAAGTCGCATTGCATTGAGTTGCAAAAAGCCCATTGGGAAACTTCTGTCGGGACAAGAACTATGATGTGTGGAGTCTCTACCAAGTGCATTCTTCAATAACTCAAGAACCTACATCATCACAATTATTAATGGCGAGCAGATTGACAGTAAGCAGGAGTTGTATATAGAATGTATATAGAACAGAGCATCCAGATCAACAATGGTTCAACCACTAATATCTACAAAGTTTAGTAGTACTACTGTACTAATAACATAATGCATTTTGCAGACCACCTTCTCATGAGAGCATCCAAGGGATATTCCACATGGAATTTGATCTCCACTACTGAAGCAGTCATCCTTTTTGCTGGGCACTCAACAAACCTAGCCTCTGCTTATGGAGTTCAGTGCCCAAAGAATTGTGAAACTTGAGCTAGTAGACAACATTTAAAAAAGTGACATTTTTTGGAGCACTAGACCCAGGCAAAAACTGTCCAAAGCTGACCCTCATTGGTCTATCTTGACTGAAGAAACCCACAAGCTGTACCAACATTTGCTATGATCTAAGTGAGGGATATATACTTGGAAAATTACAGCAAACTAACCTCTAGTGCAACAGACTTTGCCAAATTCAGGCTTTCCGGTGAGCTGGCAACTTCATCCAGATAGGAAAAGCTTTCTGCTTCACACAGACTCAACAGCTGAGAAAAAAGGCAGTTGTGAAGGGATCAATCAAAGAGGTCCACGGATGTACCGTGCAATAGAAAACTGTAGTAGATTCAAAAGCATCTTAAGCATCTAGGCAGATGTGACCAGTATGCTTGCATCCATGACACTCACAATGGATAGGACTTTAGCTTTCATCCTAGAGAGAGCAGCCACGACTCCGGAGGACCCAGTAAAATGTGGCACATTTAACTTCAAGATAGCTTGAGCCAGAAAAAGAACTCCACCCTTTCCACATAGTTCCTGAAATAGCACCAATACAAAAACATATATAAAATGGGACCTAATACTTCACAGAGATCCATCAATATAATCTTCCACGAAAAATTGAAATACTGAGATGTTCTTCAACATTGTTCCTTTACAGGTGCAAACACACTGTTGTCTGCCAAGTGAAGATTTTGACAATTTAAATCTCCTCGTCCACTAACTCTGACCCTTCTCTTTTGAGCCCCATACAAATGCAATATCTTCAGTAATATGTATCCCGTACACTTCTTACACTTCAAACAGAGAGGGAAGAAAAATAAAACAGAGAGGGAAGAAACCTTATTCCTGAGTAGGCGCTCTCGAAACATATTTTGCTGGCACAACAACTGAAGAAACTGTAATGAAGCCTCACATTGCTGGCATAAATAGTTTATATTAACTATTCGTTCAGCAGTCAGACTTGCAGTTGTATAAATATCAGCATGGTGGGCTGACAGATTGATCTCAAGTAACCCAATGGCTGTGCGAACTGCTCCAAAAGCTGCATCCATAAAGATGTCAACCTGCCACAGAAAGCTGCATGATCAGTGCATAGTTATGGCCAGCTGAAAAACTTTATTAAGCAGAGGCAACAAAAATGTGACTGGTCTCTTAACTATGCATTAAATACAAAATTTTCCCGAATTATTGATTATTCCAATTTAGAACTCCAAATTTTAAAAACGCACCAAGGTCATCCTTACCATGCCTTACACACTGTACAGACTATAATTACATACAGGAGAAATGTTGTTTATTGGGATATACAAATAGTGACAATTCTGACATCACCCAAGAAGCAACATTCAGGTATCTGATTGGGTTTTAGACAAAGCCAAGGAGATTCAGCATTGTGTGGGGATATTGTGCGACATATTTGAGGACCAATTTATAGCTCTCCTTGCAGCTATAGAGGCTGGACAGACTTTCTCTAGTTCTCCAAGTGAGATCAACTCAGCAAATAAGAGAGCTCGAGAATTCAAAACGCTAAAGTGGAAGTCAACGATAGAGTAGGAAAGAGGAGTTCTAACCGTGGAAGATCGAAGGGAAGGGTGACAGATGTTGTTTTATGAAGCGGAAAATCATTTCATGGGGGGCTGAATGGGAAGGAAAAGTGTGTCAAATTAGAAACCAATTACATAGTTGGAGAGTAGACATTGTTTGCTTACAAGAAACTAAATTCGAATCTATCCCCCTAAGCACTATTAGGAGTTTGTAGTGTTGTAATCAAGTAGGGTGGCATTATTTACCATCCAAGATTCCAATGGAGCATCAGGTGGCATCATAATGATGTGGAGTAAAAGATTGGTGGAAAAGGTTGTACTGGGGATTATATGGTGGTTTATTCATTCAAGAATGTTGTGGGTGGATATCAGTGGGCCTTCGCAAGTGTTTAAGGTCCTAACTTAGATCATGCAAGACACGCACTATGGGATAAATTGACAGGCCTAAGCAGCATATGGGACTTACCTTGGTGTATTGGTGGCAACTTTAACGTTACTCAATTCCCAGGTGAACAATCAGGCGGTTCTAGCATCAAGTCACCCATGGTAGATTTCTCTAACTTCATATATGAACACGATTTACTAGACCTTCTCTTGCAGGTAGTACCTACACTTGGTCAAGCAACCGAAAACACCCCATTTGGTCAAAGGATCAATAGATTCCTAGTATCACCTGAATGGGAAGCACACTATCCAGAACTCAAAAAGGGACCTCCAGGTGGTCTTCAGATCACTTTCCCATCCTTCTTGATAGTGGAGGTATTCATGGTGGCCCCAGGTACTTCAAGTTTGAAAGCATGTGGTTGAAATCAGATGGTTTCCTCAACCGAGTTCGACAATGGTGGTCTTCTTATTAACTTCATGGCACTAAAGTTACATAATGTCAGGTAAATTGAAGTCTCTGAAGAAAGATTTGCGGGCTTGGAATGAGCAAGCGTTTGGCAATTGGAAGCTCAAAAATTTACTCTCTTTGAGGAACTCAAGGGATTGGAGAGCGTAGAGGAGGAGAGGGTATTCCGAAACTGATAGGGCTCGCAAAATTTCCAAGTTGCCGCAGACCTCAAAAGGGTTTCTCTATTGGAAGAAATATCTTGGAGACAAAAGTTAAGAACACTTTGGTTGAAGGAATGGGATAAATGTACCAAGTTTTTCCATTGGATGGCTAATTTGCAAAGGAAAAACACCATAGAGATGTTGATTATTGATGCAATGGTTTCTTCCAACCAAATCAAAATCACAGATCACATTGTCAATACTACAAGAGCTTGCTTTAATAACAGTTCTCTTGGCAACCACGACTTGACAGGCTTCACTTTGATGCTCTTAAATTGCAAGAAGTAGAACAACTTGAAAGGCCTTTTGAAGAAACAAAAGACAGAAAATCATTAAGAAACATGGCAAGTGTAATTCCCACTAAATTATAAAAGAGTTGCCTTTGTAACTGAGTGATAGAGAAAACCCTAAGGCTAGCCCCGCCCCATCACCCTTCACCTAAGGCACTAACTAACATCACCCTTCACCTAAGACACCCACCACTGCCACAAACAAGGCCGACAAACTCTGGTGTCTCTGTTGAGGGCACTTCTTGTGTCAATCCTCCCTTCGGTGACCTAGAATTTCTTAAAATTCTCGGAGATGTTGAGGGGATTTCTCGGAGGCGTCATCAATTGCCGTACCTCTTCCTCCTCCCTGATACAGACATGACTGGCGGGATCCGAAGACTCCTCTGAGGGCACTCTGACATCAGACCTCCTTTAGAGACAAGATTCAGAATCGTCAAGGAGATCTCTCAGGCCATTGTTCGTTGGATCTGTGCCTCCACCACCACAGACAATACCATCGGGCTCAGAAGACTCCTCTAGGGCACTCCGGCGTCAGTCCTCCCTTTGAGGATGGAATTTTCTCAAGAAACCACTCCTTTGATTTCGCCCGTGCAAACCTATATCAGATCTGCATGTTTTGGGAGATGATGATGGAGATGACGAAGTGAGAGGAAGCTTATGTTTTGGGAGATGATGATGCGATTTGGGACCAAAGGATGATGAAGCGGGACGCGGATTTGTTTCACATGGAAGGTGAGAGATGGTTGAAGGTGGAACAACAAACTTTCGCTTTTACGAAAGAGGGAGGAAATCGCTTTCGCATCTCTAAACGTAATAAAGGATAGCTAAGTTCATGTGCCTATGTGGGACTGCAACTTCATGGATTGGTAAGGGGATACATGACTTGAGTCCACAAATAGAGTAAGGACCAAAACTATGGTATAACAAAACAGAAAATTTCTAGTAATCATTATTAAGATTCATTGAGCTGAAAAAACTTTCAAACAAGTGAAAAATCATTAGCATGCAAACAGGTAGCTTTGGGGAGAGAGAAGTTATGTTTTCCGACCGAACCATCTTTCCATGAATAGAAGCTCTAACAAATCAAATGGTCAAGATTGTACCTTAGGGTGTGCAAGCAATACAGGAACAAGGTCGTGCCACTGTGAAGATATGCATCCCGTTAATAGATAAAGACTGCTCGCCACAAGTGCTGAATGCACCAGGGAAATGGGACCACAATTATGGTTATCCTGCATCATGAAGGAAGCATTAGTAAAGATAAATGGTATGGAATATAGATCTCAAAGGTGAGAATTAAGTACAACCTGTCTATAGCTACCAAGAACGATGAGCAAATAAAACACCAGGTCAAGAAGCTGCTCCAACACTTTTACATCGTCTAGCAAAATCTGTAATATTTTAATCAGGTGAGGATCACCACATTTTAGTCTCTTATACTAATCCCAAAATCTTCAAAAAATAAAAAAAATCTAAACAACTATCCAAACAGGTGGAAAGAGAGACATGCAGGCAAACTACACAACTGACCAGAAAAATCTAAAGTATCCGCATTTATGTCCCTTTATCATATGAAAAATTATTTACACATTGACTGTAATTGTAGAAAATCCCATACACCTTAAGTAGCAAAAATGGATATTTAGATAGGAACACAAATTACGTATATCATTCTATATCTATTATATACCACAGTAACCAACAAAACCAACCCAAATCCTCAAAACCAGGAGACGGGTCAGGGCTTTTCTTTTAAATTAAAAGTTCAAACAAGGGGGAGTGCTTCACCACTTCCAGTCTTTCATGCTCACTCTGCCTAACAAGAGTTTTAGCAACACCATCACTGAATACTACAACGTTATAATCTTAGCCAGCAAATTCATATGGGCAATACGCATATGTAGTTAAACTCTGCATTATGTTA
Organism: Platycarya longipes; assembly: GCA_036559045.1. Taxonomy (NCBI): domain Eukaryota; kingdom Viridiplantae; phylum Streptophyta; class Magnoliopsida; order Fagales; family Juglandaceae; genus Platycarya; species Platycarya longipes. The sequence continues at coordinate 13,584,147 of CM071801.1, forward strand.
TTGATCACCCAGATAAACAATTTTTTGGATTCATAGGCTGCGGATACAACATGAACAAGAACAAAAACAAACAAAACAGAACAGAAGAAAACTATGGCAGTAATTGCTAAAAGTAACCTGCTCAACTTTAGCATGACGAGGTGATAAGTCACACATGGTATGCAAGAGCCGAATACCACATAACAAATATCTGAAAAGAGCTTCCTCCCTATCAGAGGATATGAGAACTCCAAGAAGGTGCAAAGGAAGAAAGGTTGCTAGCTTGTCCATATCAATCTGATAAATTGATAAATCAAATAAGATATATTGATAAAAATATAAGATCAAAATTGCAAGGTGACAATGATATTAAAGGTTTTGTTTGACCTTTATCATTGACCCTTTTTCAGTAAGGTAGTGAATTGTAAAATTTTCAGAATCCCTCAATAATTTGTTAAGTTCCTGAGAACTAAGCGCATGTAACTCCTTCACTGCTGCAATTAAGTCAACGGCCTGTTCATACAGTAAATTCAACAAAACATGAGAGATAGAAATTGGGTCACAAGAACAAAATGAACATGAACACAAACTTTTTTGAAAGGATGCAAAAGAGATGTCTACATCCAACTCCTAACCAAAGGAACTGGCAAGTGTGTGTGAGGATGTAAGTATGTCTCAATGTATTCAGCACCAAAGTTTACTTCAATTTATAACTCTTACTTGAGCAGCACTACATGACGGTTCTTCCTTTGCATGCCTCATCATGGAGAATCTAGAGCCAATAAAAAGAAAAGAATATGGATGAAAAAACATAGAAAATAAGTACCAAGTACGATTCAAGACCACAAGGCATTTAATAATGCATAAAACTACAGGAAAAAGCTGAGAATTAAATGTATTGAAGCCACTTTAATTGCTAGATAGTGTGGCAGACATTAGGTCTGCAAAGAAGCAAAATGATATGTAGTTTTATACATACCAGAAGGAAAAGCATTTCCCATGCCGTTCAAATGTCAAATGATCTTAAAGTGATCATTCCAGAACACACTTTTTTTTTTTTGGATGGAAGAACGTACTTTACTTTTAGTTGCAAAAAGACATCAAAATTTAGTATGTGCAACAAGCACACACCACAAGGCACAATGTCATTGAACCTTACTCTTCACATTTGGAATGTTAAGTTCTTGATGACATACCGGTAACTTTTGCACATGGACAAACTATACTAGGCAATATCATATGTTGGAAAAAGTTGATCTTGTCATCAATTTAATGAAACTATTATATTACATCATATCCAACCAGTATATCTAACATGCATATGGATGGTCAAACACCTAATCTCCCAAAAATCCAAAAATGTTAACATGGACATGCTTGGCCACCAATGATATGGGATTTATGCCATGGTGCCAACACAAATGTGAAAAACAATGACCGTGAGAAAATCTAACAAAAAAGAAAATATCAAAAACAAAACACAAGGAGTTATCAATTATGTGCTATGTGGCCAAAAAGGGCCACGTCATATTAAGTACAAGCCTCATACAAGCTTTTTGTAAAAAAGTGGGTCCCACAAATAAGAAATCGTTTCTTTTAGATTTTTTTAAATGGGTCCACTTTTTGCAGACTTGTTTGGGGTTTGTATATTTTGAACTTATACAAATCATTTCTCTAGAAAAATGAGCTGATAAAAAAACAAGAAAGAGGTTTGTGGCTATATAGAAAGTACAACAAAATCTTGAAGGACTAAGATATAAAATACACTGAAAACCCTAATGGAGGCCACATTAGGAATTCTAGACACCATGAGTGTTCTATGCTGCTAGAAAAATCTAATGAAAGCCATAATAATGAGATAGAAAAATGAAAAAAAAAAGGAGTGAATGGGTTCAACCACAGGGATCTACATCCACAACAAAATTAGCCCAAACAGCTACATCCTTCTTATTCTTTTTTCATCCTTCTTATTCATCTCAGTTCAATTACAACATTACCCTGGAGTGTAGCTAGCTTTATAGAAACCCATAGGGGTTTGGCTCAAGTAGTCAAAACTAAGGCGGTAAATGAACCAGACTACTCGACAGCCTGCTCAGTACTCGCTCGATTAAAAGCGAATCGAACTCGACTCATGAAAAAAAAAAAAGGATCACCCGTGAAAGCAGATACCCGCTCAATTAGTAAATGACACATACCCGACAAAACTCGACTCGACTCGACTCGGCTAAGACTCGTTAAGGCTCGCTTGTTTATGCTATAATCGACTCCTTAGCTCGATTCGATTAAAATTAATTTATATATTGAAAAATATATGCACATATATATGTTATATATATGTATTGCTAATAATATAAGTATAGCATTTTTATAATTAAATATGTAATATGTAATCTTATTATTTATATCTATATGATGAATATACTTCATAGTTATGTTTTATAATTTGTACAATAATTAGATTATAAATTTAATAATTTTATATATCATGAGAAGTATATGAAATACGTATATGCTATCATATTATGTATATTTATTAATAATATATATAAGCATATAACATATTGTTATGATGATAAATATCAACTAGTTAGATATGAAATATTATTTTTTTATTAGTTATTTATTTATTTACTTTTAAATTTTATTCAACAAATTTAAAAAAAAAAAAAATCAAGGTCAAGGTCGAGCTCGAGCTCGGCTTGACTCGAGTTCGTTTATGAGACAAGGTCGAACTTGAGTTGGAAGTTTGGTTTATCAAGTCGAGCTCGAACAAAGAATAAATAAAAACTCGAGTTCGAGCTCGAGTATTTTGAGTTGAGCTCGACAAGCCAAACTCGGCTCGACTCGGCTCATTTACAACCCTAGTCAAAGCCTTGGTCTTGGAGTATGCTCCCTCCAAAATCTAAAGTTTGAATCCTCTTGAGTGCATCGAACTGTGGTATTTTTCCCATGAATTACCCAAAGTGTACTTGCAAGAAACTCTTTACCGAGGGCCTATACACCTAAGATTAGTCGGGACACTATTCTCGAACACCCGATGCCAATTAAAAAAAACTAGCTTCATAGAAATTAGTACAACTTTCCTAGAGGTTGTAACTAGCTTAGCTACAATATGTGATTGAGACCACAAATTTGCATAAACATGCATACGTAAATAGAATTAGAATTAAAGCCCCCCCCCCCTTTTCCCCTGGCCCAAAAAAAAAAACATCAAAAGGCATCCATCTTACTTATTTCCAGAGGTAGTAAAGTGTTATATACAAAACACAAGAAAACCAATACCTTAAAGACCATAAACTCAATTCTGCCCTAACAATTAAGGGCTAGTTTGAATTAAAGACTTTCTTTTCTTGATCATTAAGGGTGCGTTTGGATATCGAGATGAGCTAAGATGAGTTGAATAAAATATTTTTTTTTTTTGATAAGTTGAATTAAATATTATTAGAATATTAATTTTTAATATTATGAGTATTTTGGAATTTGAAAAAATTGAATTGCTTATTATATTTTGTATGAAAATTTGAAAAAGTGTATGTAGATTTGAAAAATTTGTAACGATGAAAATAAATGAATTGAGGTAAGTTTGGTAATCAAACTAGGCCAAATCTTTGGGAAAAATCTTTACAAGAGAGGGTTTTGTGAGGTTTCGTGAAAGTGATGATGTAACACCTAGTCTCAAGACGAGAAAATGAATAATCCTTTTTTTTTTATAGTAAAATTGTATTATAAATCAGAAAGATGGCAAAGCCAATTACAAAGAGTGAATGGCCTATCAAAACGGTACATTCGAAACAAGAAACTCATGAAGGTCCATGCCATTAAAGTCCACGGCAATGGTTCATGTACATAAAGTTCTAAGGAAAAAAGTTATCAGCTCCTCTCGAGATCTTTCCTTGTCTTCAAAAATTCACTCGTTGCGCTCTTGCCAAATACACCACATAATATACATGGGATCATTTTCCATGCAGCTTTGATCTGACAACCAAGATAGAAGACCAACACGCCATAGCTGCCACCACTGACTCTGGCATGGCCCAAGCTAAATCCAGTCTGGTAAACACCTCGTCCCAGAGAACCCTGGCTATCTCGCAGTGTAAAAGAAGATGGTTCACCGACTAGCCTCCATTTCTGCACATGCAACACCAATTTGTGATAATAACCCTTCTTCTTCTTAAATTGTCCGTAGTGAGAATCTTGCCTAGAGAAGCTGTCTACACAAAAAAAGCCGCTTTCGACGGTGCCCTATGACGCCAAATCTTTCTCCACGGAAACTGATTATCGGCACCATCTCAGACTTGTCATAATTCACCTTCAATCCTAACACTGCTTCAAAACATAGGAATAAAGCCTTCAGTACTCGCACTTGAACAAGGTCAGTCTCACATAGCACCAAGATGTCATCTGCAAACAACAAATGAGATATATTAGTAAAGTCCCGAACCGAAGTTCCAATTGGAAACCCTCTTACCAAACCATAATCCACCAAAACCGATATCATCCTGCTTAACGCTTCCATAACAATAACGAACAATAACAGAGATAACAGGTCACCCTGTCTCAAACCACGAGAGCTCGAGAAGAAACCTTCGGGACTTCCATTAATTAACATCGAGAACCTCACAATAGATATACACCACCTTATCCAAGACCTCCACCTCTCTCCAAAGCCACACTTGTCAAGCAGATACAATAGAAAATCCCAATTAACATGGTCATTGGCCTTTTCCATATCCAGTTTGCATAGAATCCCATAATTGCGTGCTATCAATTTGCCGTCAATGCACTCATTAGCAATAAGCACTGCATCCAGGATTTGCCTTCCTTTAACAAAAACATTTTGCGGTTTGGTGATAATCTTCCCAATAACCTCACTTAACCGATTTACAAGCACCTTTGCAATAATCTTATATACCCCGTCACAAGGCTAATAGGCCGAAAGTTCTTAATTTCAATGGCCCCAACCTTTTTCGGGATTAGAGAATAAAGGTATTATTAAGATTTTTTTCAAATTTACTGACTATGAAGAGCTCCTTGAAAACTCCCATAAGGTTATCCTTGATCACCCCCCAACATTCCTTAAAAAAACTCATAAAAAAGCCATCTGGCCCAAACGCTGTGTCTTTTACCATATGTCGAATAACGTTGAACACCTCTTCTTCCACAAACTCTCGCTCCAAATGACTCACATCCTCTAGACCTATGGTATCAAAGATTAAACCATCAAGAGTAGGTCTCCAACCCTCCTGTTCTGTGAGAAAATTTTCATAAAAATCAACAATGTGATTTTGAATAATCCTTTCGTCTTTGCATTCAATCCCATTAATCCTAAGGACCTCAATGTTATTATTCCTTTGATGAGAATTTCCCACTCTATGGAAAAACTTTGTGCTATGGTCTCCTTCTCTAAGCCACAAAGCTCTCGATTTTTGTCGCCAAGACACTTATTCTAAAAGAATCCCCCGCTCTAGATCTGCATTCGGTGAAGCCATCCACACTTGTTCATCCTGCATGAGAGGACGGCCCTCTTGCACCCTCTCAAGATCCTTGATTTCCCTCGTAAATAAATTCTTATTATCCCCTAGGTTGCCGAAGGACTGAGTATTCCAAATCTTCAAGTCTCTCTTCAAGCTTTTCAACTTATTTGCAAAAATGTAGCTAGGTGATCCCTGAACTGGTAAAAGGTCCACCACTGTTTGACCCTATCCTCAAAGCCTTCTGACTTCAGCTACATATTCTCGAATTTGAAGTAGCGGCGCCCACTTTGAAGTCCCCCACAATCAAGTATAATAGGCCAGTGGTTCGACAAAACCCAGCCCATATGCTTTTGCCACATGTCAGGAAAATGACTTTCCAACTCTGGTGAAACTAAAAAGCGTTGGACTCCCAACGAGCGGTAGATCAACCAAATTCAGCTAAAAAATGCACTCTAAGAATTCCAGACTTGCAAGTCTCACTCTCCTATTACCAAATGTTTCACTAGAAAATCTAACGATATTAAAGTCACCTCCCATGCACCACGGGACATTCCACCAACTGTATAGACCAGCTAATTCTTCCCACAAAAGACGTTTGTTAGCAACAATATTCGGCCCATACACACCTACAAAAGCCCATAAAAAATTATCAGACACGCTTCTAAATAAACAAGCTATCGTGAACCTACCAACATACTCTTCCACTTTTTCCACCACCCGACGATCCCACAACACTAGGATTCCTCCCAACGCCCCTGACGAAGCCATGTAGACCCAGTCCACATAAGTGCCACTCCACAAACTACACACCAATCTCCTGTCAAAAGCTCCAATTTATTTTCTTGAAAGCAAACAATATCTGCTTTCCACCCCTGAAGCAAATGCTATATCCATAGATGCTTGTTTGCTTCATTAAGTCCATGGACAATTTTTGGTTTCAATAGGGAAAGACTGGCCCCTTTCTTTTTGCCCTTCCTTTGTTGGAAGGGCCCTCCGAGTTCAAGGACCAAGTCAACTTATTCAGCTCCCTGACTTGTTTTGACTCCCCTCTACGTTTTTTATTATGACCTGCATCCATGGCTGTTAATAGTGCCATGAATTGTTCTTCATAACCCACACATTTGATTCCCACCACTTGTTTGATCTCTTTAGCCATTTTCAAGACACAATCTAAATGATCTAGGAAGAAACAATTCAAAGGGCTAGGATTCTGGAACTCTTCATCCACCGAAAAATCCTCTACTCCTTGTACAGATTCCGAAAGATACATTTCATCCTCAACCGACATCATAAGGTCTTCAGAGTCTTCCTCATCAGTTGATTCGAAAGAAACATCAGATAACAAACCCACACGTTTGTCGAAAGGAACCTGCAATCTCGATAAATCTCTGACCTTAACCATCAGGTTCTGGCCACAAGGCACCGATGGGAGGTTGTTTGAACACACAACCGTCACTGACAGAGTTGTCTGAGCAGTTTCTATCGCCACCGCAAAGATCTACGTTGCTAATGACTCTCTGACTCTGGGCACAGAGTAATGACGGAAGGTCGTCGGAGCACGTCGTTGTCATCGACGGTATCGTCTGAACAACTTTTGCCGTCGCCTCCCTTGTCAATGTCATTTCCGGTACAAATCCAGAACTCAGATCGATAGAGGCTTCAGGTTTGGAACGCATGGCGTTATCGGATCTCTCCACGGGTTGGGTTTGTTTCGACCCAAACCAACGTGCTTATTTTGGAGATGGACCTTCGGCTGATTAGGCCCAGCCCCTCCACTTGAGGCCTACGTCTTCTAAGTCCCACCTAAGCCTTGACTTTGAGAACCCAGTGCGGAATTGAACGAGCTGGCTATACCAACATTGGGCCTAAGCCTCGATCCACCAACCTGCCGCCAACTCCTCCCCTTACCTTTTGACTTTTTATGGGCTTCAGCCTGTTTCAAACCCGGCTCAACCACTTTCTTCTACCCATTAACCCCTAAGCAATTACCTAATCTACCCCCCAATTCATCTCCTACCTTAAACAAACCGACAAATTGTACAACCACGTCCATCTCTTTCTGCAGAGCACGCAATTGACCCTGCATGTCCCTTAGCATCCTGCGCGTCTCCCATGCTTCAGCCCTAACAGCTGCATTGCTTGAGGTGTCCTGCTTGCTATCTCACCAAAAGCTTTCAACGGTCGGCATGGCAACCGCCCCTCCCTTCTACGTTGATGTCGGCAAAGTGAGAACCTCTTTGAAAGACCTCGATGTCTCCCCTTTTTCCCACTTCCCACCTTTTAGTTTGGATTTACAACAAACCCCCCTTAGAGTTACACCAGACCACCAAAACCTCGTTGAGCTTGCGCCATCCCCATCCTCCCTCCCCCTCCAAAACACAGAGTATGTTCTTCCTTCCCCCTTGGTTATAATCACAAACCTCAAGATATAGCCCTCTTCTATTCTCACAACGTTGGACGATGAGGCTTCTGAAACCTTCCCTTGTAGCAGAATACACTTCTTTTTTCTTCCCTCCACTCAAACATTCCTCAAACACTTTCACCAACCACTGCACTGAAGCAGTTCCCAGCACGATATTTCATTTAGATTTCCAACTTTTCTCAATGATGTTACACAGATCACCTTCATGAGAAATGGTGAACCTTTTGGACTTGATAACCACCTCCAAAAATCGGCCCATAAGGGCCATTCACTGTGAACCAGGAAAATGTAACTCAAAGAACGAAGGAAAATTATAACGAAACAAGGCCGGAACAGGGATTCGCATGTGTACGGAGAGAAAATAGAGAGATGTGTGATCCTTTTTTTATATAAGTAAATGACAATTATTAATAAAGATGGCGAAGCCCAAGTACACAAGTTAGTAAACAAGAGATAAGACCTATTTAGGTCCAAGCACTTGTAAAAAAAACCTATCTAGGTCTAAGTATTAGAAATAAGAAAGTCATGAAAATTTAGGCCATTAAAATCTAAAGTTATGTCGCATAGAAATAAAATTACGGAAAAATAAAGTACGAATTTCCTTTGGTGATTGCTCCTTTTTGAAAGTCCGATTGTTATGCTCTTGCCATATGCACCATATAATGCAGATCGGGATCATCTTCCCCACGACCTTGATTAGTGGGACTCCTCTTGAAAGTGTCCAGCTAGTCAGTATATCAATCACAATTGCAGGCATTACAAAAGATTACTCGGCTAAACACTTCGATACACAAGGCTCTAGTTATCTCACAATGTAACAAGAGGTGGTTCACTGTCTCGCCAGATCTCTTACACATACAACACCAGTCAAGGATAACTACCTGGCACTTCCACAGGTTATCAATAGTCAGAATCTTCCCCAAAGTTGTTGTCCAAGTAAAGAAGATCGCTTTAGGAGGCGCCTTATTCATCCAAATTTCCCTCCATGGTAATTAAATATTTGAAGAATGTGTTGAGGGACTTGCAGAAGGATCGAATAAAAAAAGTGCCCTTACCCACAAGAGTCTACCAAAGCCTATCGGCTTGCTGTCTATTCGACGTCCTAGAATATATTAGGCTGAAAAAAGCCTCAGTGTTGTCTACTTTCCAATCTTGCACCACTCTACTAAAAGTGACATTCCATTCCACTTGGTCCCCTGATCGAAGCATGAGGTCCACTACTGAAACTTCTTGATTACGAGCCACTCGGAAAACAGCTAGAAAAGAATCCTTTAAGGCCTCAATCCCACACCATTTATCCCTCCAAAACTTTATTCGTTATCCTCCAATACTAATCTAGTATAGCTATTAAAATCCCCCCTCCAATGCCTAATGAACTTTCAAACCCCCACACCATTGGCCCCATTTACCTCTTCAGTACACCAACCAACGCACAAACTTCCATATTTGCAATCAACCATTAGTTTCCAAAGGCTCCTAGTTCCATGTTATACCTGCATAACCACTTCCCAAGTAGAGACTGATTGTTCTCAAATTTTTATACCCAACCCACATGATGAGATTGGTTTACACACCTTATCCCAACTCACCATGTGGAATTTGAATTTGTCTCCCAACCCACTTCATAAGAAATCATGATATAGTTAAGCCTAACATTGGCATGTATTGGAAACAAAAAACAGGTAGTCCCAATAATTGAGAGTCAAAAAAAATTGGCAAGTATTGGAAACAGAGACAAAAAACAGGTAGGTAATTTAGAAAGGGTACTCTCAATGAGAGTCAATCGGCCACCCTTTGACAAATACAATCTCTTCCACTTTGCCAATTTTCTTCCTATCTTCTCAATAATTGAATCCCAGATGGATGTGACCCTTGATGCTGCCCCTAGAGGTAGTCCCAAATAAGCCATGAGAAGAGAGGCTACCTTACACCTAAGTATACTAGCTAGCTATCGAGTATTATAGACGTTATCCACTAGCACTAAATCTGACTTGTCAAAGTTTACTTTTAAGCCTAACGCTGCTTCGAAGCATAGTAAAGGAGCCTCCACTACCTTCAACTGGTTTCGGTCAACCTCACAAAATAAATGCGTGTCATCTGCAAAAAGTAAATGAGACAAATTAATAATGCCCCTATTGGGGTCACCAACCAGGGATCCAGCTACAAACTCGCATAACCACTAGTGATATCATCCTACTTAGGGCCTCCACAATGATGACAAAGAGAATAGGGGACAACGGTTCTCCTTGTCTTAAACCTCTAGAACTACTAAAGAAGTAGGTGAGGCAGCCATTAATCATGACTGAGAACCTTGTCGTTGAGATGCACCAACTGATCCACATTCTCCATCTAACCCCAAATCCGCATCTCCTTAGCAAATATAGAAGGAAGTCCAAATTTACATGGTCGTATGCTTTCTCCATATCTAATTTGCAAATAAATCCTGTGGAGCCAGACTTTAATCTGCTATCCAAACCTCCATTCGCAATAAAGATTGAATCAAGAATTTGTCGACCCCTAGCAAACGCAATTTGTGGCTTCGAAATGATCTTGCCCAAAACCTCCCCCAATTTGTTTACAGGCACCTTGGACATAATTTTGTACACCCTATCCACAAGGCTAATAGATCAAGAGTCCTTAATCTCCAATGTTCCAATTTTCTTCAAGAACTGTGCAATAAAGGTAGCATTTAAGCTTTTCTCAAACTTCCCAGCCAAGAACTCCTAGAACACATGCATGATGTCCTCTTTTACTACCTCCCAGCATGATTGGAAAAAGCCCATCGAGAAGCCATCTAGACCTAGGGTTTATCCTTAACCATGCATCTCATTACATTATAAACTTCCTTTTTTTCAAAAGGTAGCTTCCAACCAAGACGCTACCTTAGGCTCAATAGAGTCGAAACCGAGCCCATCAAGCTTTGGCCTTCATCCCTCTCATTCTGTAAGTAGTTGCTCATACAAATCCACCACCTAATCCCGAATCATAGGAGACTCCTTACATTTTGTACCATTGATATTCAACATTTCAATGGTATTATTTCTTCCATGTAAGTTAGCAACTCTATGGAAAAACTTTGTGCTCCGATCCCTTCTTTCAACCACAATGCCCTCAACTTCTGGCGCCAAGAAATCTCCTCCAAAGATAATATTCTCTCCAATTCCAAAGCCAGCCCTGCCTTTCGTGATAGCTCCTTTGGTGAGAGGACTCTAGCCTCAAGTATCCTCTCAAATTGTTGCAACTCCTCCACCATGGATTTCTTTAGCTCCCCTATATCTCTGAAAGAATGAGAGTTTCAAATCTTAAGATCATTATTCAAGGCTTTTAGTTTACCGGCAAGAATGTATGAAGCAGTGCAATGAAACTGGGATGATGACTGCATTGCCTAACCTATTTCACAAAGCCTTCACTTTTCAGCCTTATGTTTTCGAACTTAAAGTATTAGAGCTAGCCTTGAATGCCACCATCTAGCAAGATGGGAAAATGATTTGAGCAAAGACATAGCATCCTCTCACCTCTAGATAGTGCACATCCCACTCCAGTGAGATTAAAGATACGTCTAGCTGAGACCACATCTGATTATTTGACCAAGTAAAAGAGCTCCCATGAGAGGAATATCCAACAGATTTAAGTCAAAAATACATTCTAAAAACTCTGTCATTGCTGAGTGCACCATACTGTCTCCAAAACGTTCACTATGGAATCTATTGACTAATATTTGACCAAGAAAATGAAAAATCCACATACCATAGATAAGTTATAAAAGTAGTCATGAGTGTTATTCCCTACTTACTATGAGAAAGTAACCTTTACGAGTAATTCTACAAAATCTTCAAATCGATTAATATTTTAGGGTTTATAGTCTATATTGGCAATTGCTTTCCTAGTGCCATTACATATGATATTAGAGCCGCCTAGTAAGGCTAGCCATGTGATTCTAGAGAATTGTAAAACATGGCCCCAACTATGGTCCATATTCTTAGAGGGAGAGTTTGTGAACCCCGAGTCTTGATTTCTCCAAGAAAATGAATAAAGCTTGTAAAGTGGGTTTGGCCCCATTTGGATATTGAAAGTGTTTCATCTCAACTCAACTCATCTCGTCTTATCATTACAACTTTTCTAAATTCCCACACAAAATATAATAAACAATTCAAATTTTTTCAAATATCAAAATAATAATAATAATATTAAAAAATAATATTCTAATAATATTTTATTCAACTTTCAACTTTTATCTAAAATCATCTCAACCCATCTCATTATCCAAACTACACCTTAGTTACAAAGGTGGTCATCGTGTTAAGTCCAACATTTGCTACTTACTAGGTGACACTGAGCTTGACTATTCTTTTGAAGCTATAGTATAGATGTGGATAACGCATTCCCTAAGTACTTCCAGAGGGGACCAATAGAAAATATGTTTGGATTATAATAGTTTTTTATAGGTAATCAAAGATTTTATTAAAAATTGAGAGGCGGTTCGCATAGTTTTTTGAGATATGATTACTGAGAATTTTGTCAAATATTTGGAAAAGAAATTTGTGATTTTTTTTTCTTGAATTTTGTGATAACTGTTTTGCTTTCTGTGCTTGTAAAATCATAGCATAAGATGATTAGATGGAAATTATCTTTAGAATGAAAATTTGTTTTGTGTGTGATAGATGTTTTAGATTGAAGGTAAAAACTTTTTTAAAAATGAGGATTTTCATGAAATTGTCACATCCCAAACCAAAGATGCTGCGAAGTTTTAGACTTAAATGATTAGATGGAAATTATCTTTGAAAAATGAATTTTTTTTTTTGGTGTGTAAAAGATGTTTTGATTGAAGTTAAACTCTTATTTTTTTAAATAAATGAGATTTTTCCTGAATTGCCACCCAGCCCACATCCCAAAGATGGTGCGAAGTTTCTGAAAAATATTTTGCACATCTTGTCTTGGGGAAATTTTTTGATGAGTACACAGTAGTAATGATTTTATTGATTCAAACAATAGGATAGAACATGCAAATAATAGTAATGATAAATTTTCATCACAGATTAAAATTTCAACATTGTCTTGGCACCCTACTCCAATCACCCGAGCAAACTCCAAAAAGCAAAGTTCACAGTAAGAGCTAGTACCCAAATAGTCAAAAAACGTAGAAAAATAAAAATTTTAGCAAGCACACTATAGTTGCACATCAATTCTCTACACAACATACTAACTTACCCATATTCAAATAAACACAACCAAGAAAAGCTAAAGTGAAATAAAACAGGCAAATCTAAAAACACAATTTAGGAAACCCTAGATTTGGAGCAAGCAAAGTAACTTGAACGTTAAAGGAAAAATAGCCAACCTACAAAAGCAGAGCGAGCTTCGGGGATAAGTCTGTCAAGAAATAGAAATAACTCGATCAACTTTAAAATAAATAAATCAGAACGCTGACCTGCGAACCGTACTGTCCGTGTCAGCGAGTTTCAAGTACAAAGAAGCAAAGAAGAGATTTCGCAGGAGTGTAGGGGTTAATGCACACGACGATGTGGGGATTGAGAAGTGAAAGTTATGATTGAAAGACTGACATTAATTATTGTAAGCATTATATTGCTGTTTTAATTTTGGTTATGGCTGCTTTGCGACTAGCTATTAGCTAACGTGCGCTGGTCAAGCTTTTATTTCAAAGTGGTCTTTACTTTTGAGTTCCATATTATGACCGGACGCCGTGCAAAGATGACGTTAACAACCACTAATGAGATAATGACACGTCAATTGATCTTTTATTTTCAAATAGACATCACCGTACAGGATTTCGGCAACTTCTAGTTCGTACACCTTAAAAAAAAAAAAAAAAAAAACTCCCAACGGCCTGGTGTGAATCTAATCAATGCAAATCCGCAAAACGTGTAATAGGCCTTTAAAAGCACTAGCAATAGTCTTGCCAAAGCTAAGTCCAGAATAAGGGATAGTTTTGTTCTTTTGGCTATTATCCATATGGTTTAGCCAAGGAGTCCATATTGGTCTAGCTAAATCAAAGTCCAAATAATAATAAACTATTATATATTTTAATTTAAATTTTTTTTTTTTAAAATTTCAAATACACTTAATATATTAAATATTAATTTTAGTAAACAATAAATTATTTTTTTAATTTTGCAAATGCACATAATATATTAAATATTAATTAGGCATAAGAAATTTTTTTTTTTTTATAATTATATCTTCTCTCAAACACTAGCACAACTTTATTATACCAACCAAGCACTATTTACAATTCATCAATCAACAACTACATTATATTAAAGTTTCTTAATTTAAACAACCACTTAACCTACAAAACCAGTGTACATTATACAAACTTCTCTTGTTGTCTTCGAATGAAAAGTAGCTTCAAACTGTTGCTCTAACGAAATAGAACGGGTCCAATGTTAATGAACTAGAAGCCCATACTCCATGTACAACTTCCTCCTAAACACTATGTTTACAACTTCTATTACGCTTGGAAATACAACATTGATGACCAAAATCCTATGTTCACAAGGCTTATCATTGCAAAACAACACGACACCACAAACGGTAACCTACAAAATCCTAGTTCCACGAGCAAATTTTAAGGGATAAAATGAAGTCAAGAAGTTAAATAAATCAAACCAATCAGAACAGAATTGCTTGCTGCCCTCACTAGAGTTCTCAGAATTGAGATAGCAACAAACACGGAAAAGCATCAAGTTGAAGCAGCCCCGGTGTTAAGGTTTTTTCGAAATCAATCCTCCAAATCGAGACAGTGCAGGAAAAAACCCCAGTCGACCCTACAATCCCTAACCTCAACTCATACTAACGTTGCCCTAAATCTGACTACAGATCAAACCCTACAAATTTACCATAGGAAACGAAATATACTACAATCCCTAGCCTCTAATCGCTCCGTGAAGAGAAAATGAGAGAAGATGGGAGCTTGAGGTCGGAGAAAATACAGAGATATATCCATGGGAGAATGGCAACAACGAAAACGCATGAAGAAGCGAGAGAGAAGAGCGAGAAGACGATGGACTTACTGTTGCCGGCTTGGGAGACGACGATGAAGAGACGAACGGAAATGAAAGAGCAGCAACGCTAATGTTGAAGGAGAGCTCGATTTCGAGGGGCATGTATTTCGAGACTAAAGAGGGGAAATGTTTGTAGAGAAACCGAGGGAAGTAACGTCTGGAGAGATTTTCGATTTCGCGCTGAAAAGAAAGGAATAAAGTGGAATAAAATATTAAGACGAAAGATGAATGATAAAGCTTGGTTTGGTTTTAAAAAAATTTTAAAAATTTTTATTATTATTTATTATTTTATAATTATTTTTTACTTATTTTTATTATTATTCATTATTTTTTTATTATAATTTAATATTTTATTATTATTTTTTATCTATTTTTTACTATTATTCACAAATACTCTCAAATATTCTTAATATCTAAACGTAACCTAAGTCTTTATATTTGACAAATCTGAGACATTTACTTCATTTAGGTCAAATAATTTTAGATTTGGTCAGTTTAATGTCGGGATTATTTCATCGTTTTGCCTTCATTTTAGTTTTGTAAAGATCTTTAGTAAGATCATTGCTAATACTCTAAGATGAGATAAGACTATAAAAGATAAAAGTTAAAAAAATAAAATATTATTATAAAATATTATTTTAATATTAATTTTATTTTGAGATTTGAAAAAGGTGTTTTAGAATTTAAAAAATTTAAATTTTTTATTATATTTTATATAAAGATTTGAAAAAATATAATAATGAATTTGAGATATGTTTTGAGTTTTTTGTTTCATTCCCTTAAGCAAACGGGATCTTAATATGTTTTGGAATTTAAGGTCTCGTTTGGATTCGAAGATGAGATAAGTTGAGATGAATTTAATTTATTTTTTAATATTATTATTATTATTTTGGGATTTGAAAAGTTGAATTAGGATTTAAAAAATGTGTATTGGGATTTGAAAAATTTTGTATAGAAATTTGTATTTCATATAAAAAATTGAAAAAATATAATGATAAAATGGAGATGAGTTAAGATGGATTTTTAATACAAACGAAACCTAAGTCATTTTTTTAACTATTAAATAAGAAAAAAAAAAGATAAATATATGAGCATTTAAATTGAAAGACAAAGTGAATTGGCATAGTGTAATGAAATGAAGATCGATTGGAGGGATGGCTGCTACCCCCTGTCCCACTACTAAATTTATGTGAATGAGTCCACCACTATGATTTTAAATTTTGTATAGTGACTTGCATAGTAACTTGCATAGTAATTTCAAGGTCTATAAATATGAGTTTCAGTTATTATAAATTCATAAGAAAATATAAAGAGAGAAGAAAGTTTCAGTTATTAAGAGTTATTAAAGAATTTATTATATATTTCTCTCTTACAATAGTAGTTTCTTCTTTAGTTTTATAATACGTTATCAGCATGACGGTTCTACCAATTCTGAAGCTAGTGATCTTATTCCTTTAATTATGGATCACATTGATGAACTTTTTATCTCTGAATTGAATGATAAAGATATATGTCTGGCTGACAATCCTACAACTTACACAATTCTCAAAGAAAAGAAATATTTTCAAAATATAACACTAAGTAAAGCCTATGTTCATACCATATCAGATTCATCAGATTTAATTGAGAGCTCTGAAAGAGCTTATATTGTGTTGCCTAATGACACCAAATTTTGTATTGATGATACTCTATTCTCTTCATAATTTAGAAGAAATTTATTGAGTTTCAAAGATATACGTCGTAATGATTACCATATTGAAACGACTAATGAAGGCAGTAAATAGCATCTTCTTATTACTAAAACAATATCGGGCCCAGAAGCTCGTATTAGAAAAACTGTATGCTCTATATTCTGGATTGTATTATATAAAGATGAGAACAATTAAATCATATGTAGTAATGCACCAGAAGTGCATTGACCTCAAAATATTTATGACTTGACATGATCACCTTGGACATCCGGGATCTATAATGATGAGACAAATTATTGAAAATATGCATAGGCATCCCTTAAAGAATCAAAAGATATTTCTACCCAATGAATTTCCGTGCTCTACATGTTCTCAAAGTAAATTGATTATCAGACCATCTCCCTCAAAAGTCATCTCTCTCAAAAGTCATTATTGAATTTTCATCCTTTTTACAAAGGATTCACGGAGATATATGTAAGTCTATTCATCCATCAAGTGGACCATTTAAATACTTTATGGTTTTGATTGATGCATCTAGTCGATGGTCACATATTTGTCTGCTTTCCACTAGAAATGTTACATTTGCTAGATTTCTTGCTCAGATAATCAAACTACGAGTACAATTTCCTAAGTATCCAATTAAAACCATTTGATTGGATAATGCAGGTGAATTTTTATCTCAAACTTTTGATGATTATTGCATATCAATAGGAATAGATGTTGAACATCCTGTTACCCATACACATACTCAAAACGGTTTAGCTGAATCTTTGATCAAAAGGTTTCAGCTAATCGCTTGACCTTTACTTATGAAATCAAGATTTCTTGTTTCTGCTTGGGGACATGCTATACTTCATGCAGTATCATTAATTCACATTAGACCATTTGCATATCATAAATATTCTCCATTACAGTTTGCATTCAATCAACAACTAAATATTTCTCATCTTCATAATTTTGGATGAACTGTATATGTTCTAATTGCACCTCCACAACGTACAAAAATGGGTCTTCAATGTAGACTTGGAATATATGTTGGTTTTGATTCTCCATCTATTATCAAATATCTTGAGCCCCTTACAGAGAATATGTTTAAAGCACGTTTTGAGGATTGTCATTTTGACAAATCCACTTTTCCATTAATAGGTAAAAAAAAATCGGTGCCTGAAGCACGACAAGATATTACTTGGGATAATAAGACCCTGTATCAATTTGATCCTCCTACAAATGAATGTAAACTAGAAGTTCAGAGGATTATTTATTTACAAAATATTGTAAATCAATTACCGGATGTATTTACTGACACTAAAGTTATAGTAAAATCTTATATTCCTGCTGTTAATGCTCTAGTAAGGATTGAAGTCCTTGAATGACAAATTATCAAAATAGCAATAAGTGAGTTTAAGACACACCTAAAACGTGGAAGACCTATTGGTGCAAAAGACAAAGTTTCCAGAAGAAAAAGAATACAAAATGAATTTGGTGTTCCTGAAGAACACGTACCCACAATACAGACTACAAATATAATTGGTGCTCCTAAAGAGGTCAAATCTTCTATTCCAGAACCTCCTGAAGAGGAAACTCTTGAAAAATATAAATCTCCTAAAAAGAGACCTCCTGAATATGTGTTTCATGAAATGTTTTTCCTTGAAGAGGAACATGTACCTGAAAATAATGAGATCTCAATACGTTTCATGAATACTAGAGAAATTCTGAATAGAAATAAAACTGTTGTCGACAACATATTTTCATATAAAATGGCCCTTAACATTACCAAAAGTAATGAAGAAAGTGAGCCATGAACCGTCGAAGAATATCGACGTAGAAATGATTAGCCAAAATGGAAAGCAGCCATTGAAACTGAATTAAATTCGCTAGCAAAGTGAGAAGTATTTGGACCTGTTGTCCAAACATCAAATAGTGTAATGACTGTTGGATATAAATGGGTATTTGTACAAAAACGTAATGAGAAAAATGAAATTGTGCGGTACAAAGCACGACTTATCATACTAGGTTTCCTGCAGAAACTCGGAATTAATTATGAAGAAACATATTCTCCCTTTATGGATGCAATCACATTTAGATTTTTGATTAGTCTAATTGTTACAAAATGATTAAAAATGCGGTTGATGGATGTGGTCACTGCATATTTATATGGATCCTTAGACCATGACATATATATGAAAATCCCTGAAAATATAAAATACCTGAAGCATCTACAAGTACATCTAAAAATATATACTCTATCAGACTACAAAGATCTTTATATGGATTGAAACAATTCGGACGCATCTGCTATAATAGCTTAAGCGAATATCTATTAAAAGAAGGATTTGAGAATAATCCTATATGCCCATATGTTTTTATTAAGAAATCAGAATCCGAATTCGTCATTATTGCGGTTTATGTTGATGATTTAAATATTGTGGGAAGTCTTGAAGAGATCTCAAGAACCGCTACATATTTAAAGAATGAATTTGAAATGAAAGATTTTGGCAAAACAAAACTTCGTCTCGGCCTGCAGCTCGAGCACTTGCCAAATGAAAATTTTTATTTATCAGTCTATGTATACAGAGAAAATCTTGAAATATTTTTATATGGACAAAGCTTATCCCTTGAGTACTCCAATGATTGTTCGAACACTTAATGTGAAGAATGATCCATTCCGTCCATGTGATGACAATGAAGAAATTCTTGGTCCTGAAGTACCATATCTCAGTGCAATTAGAGTTTTGATGTATCTTGCAAATTGAACTCAACCAGATATTACATTCTCAGTTAATCTGCTTGCAAGATATAGTTCTGCACTAACTCGAAGGCATTGGAATGGCATTAAACATGTCTTTCGTTACCTTTATGGTACGGTTGATATGAGATTATTTTATCAATATGGATCAAGTCCACAATTGATTGGGTATGCAGATGTAGGTTATCTTTCAGACCCACACAGAGGTAGATCTCAAACTGGATATTTATTTACTTATGGAGATACTGTCATATCATGGAGATCTGTTATGCAGACACTATCTGCTACTTCTTCAAATCACTCAGAGATCATTGCTATTCATGAAGCAGGTTGAGAGTTTATTTGGCTGAGATCAGTAATTCAATATATCCAGAAAAAGTGTGGACTCCCCATGATCAATAATAGCCCAACAATTTTATATGAAGATAATATTGTTTGTATCACTCAAATCAGAGAAGGATATATCAAAGGTGACAAAACCAAACATATTTCACTTAAATTCTTTTATACTCATGAATTTCAAAAGAAATGTGAAATTGATATCAAACAGATACGATCTTGTGATAATTTGGCAGATATATTCACAAAGGCATTACCAACTGTGACATTCAAGAAAATTGTGCATAACATTAGAATGCGAAAACTCAAAAGTCTATTGTCATGCACTTTTTAGAGGAAGTAAATGTCTTGAAGACTTGTGCTGATTGTACTCTTTTTTCTTTGCTAAGGTTTTGTCCCACTGGGTTTTCCTTTGCAAGATTTTAATGAGACAATCTTAAAGTACTTGTAGATACATAAGAAGACTGTATTCTTTTTTCTTCGCCATTGGTTTTTCTTCCCACTGGGTTTTTCTTTGGCAAAGTTTTAACGAGGTAGATTCTTTATGAGTGGTCAAACAAGGTAGATTTTTTATGAGTGGTCATTCAAGGGAGAGTGTAATGAAACGAAGATCAATTAGAGGGACGACTGTCGCCCCCTGTCCCACTACTAAAATTATGTGAATGACCCCACCACTATTATTTTAAATCTTGCATAGTGACTTACATAGTAACTTCAAGGCTTATAAATATGGGTTTCAGTTATTATGAAATTTATAAAAAAATATAGAAAGAAAAGAAAGTATGAGTTATTAAGAGTTCTTAAAGAATTTCTTATATATTTCTCTCTTGCAATAGTAGTTTCTTCTTTAGTTTTATAACACATAGCAGTATTTTCATTTTATTTTATTTTTCATCTTTTCCTCTCTCTTTCTCTTTCCCTCCCTTTCTCCATTCTCAACCCTTGTGATCTTGATCCAAACCCCAAGTTTTAAATTCAGATCAGGTTTTCGGCCCGTGTATATCCAAATTATGACCTAGGCCAAACCTAAATGAATTTAGATTTTAAAAATTCAAAAATCCGGGTTCCAAGTTTTACCATTTTTTTAAAGTTTGTCTATTATTAATCTTTTCCAAGAAAAAATGTTGAAAAAATGTTTATAAAAAATCATATATTTTATTACAATTTTTTCAAGGAATAATGTTGAAACGCAAAACTTTTTTACTATATAAAAGCCTATATTGTATCATTGTCCATGATAATAAATATATCAAAATGAAAAATTAAATTTATGTTAAGAATAGCTAAGGCTATAAATAACTAATTAACTTTTTAACTAAATGCATGTAAAAAAAAATACCACTACATATTATATTCTATAAACTAATTCACTTAGAACGTTATAAAACAACAATAAACATGAACTAATTTACTAAAATCATTAATGCTACCTCTACCCCCAAAGCCAAAATTCAAGAGTGAGTCCATGTATAGATGGAACAGAAATAGGCAGTAGACCTTTGAACCTCTTGTTCCAAAAAGATCTTGTGCAGAGGCTTAAGTTTTATAGAAAGGAATATGAATCCACAAACTTAAGAATTCAAAAACTTGAAGAAGACCTTACGTCCCTAAAGAGAAGCCTTCAATGGCTAAACATTTCAAAGACAACATAACCAATTTCTTCCAAAATGCAGTGCATGAAATCATATGGTACGAAGATTAGATCTATAAGAAACACTCCATTCTGGGTCATTTTCCTTTCATTTTCTACACAAATCTTACAGAGAAACATTTACTTGGTTTTTCTTTTTCCACACAAATGTTACTCAATTCATAGAGAATAAACTTTGGGGTCATGAGGATAATAACGAGTCGATGATGACAATGATGGGATTTCTTCAATTAGTATTGAGAGAGGGAGGCTAGGGTTTATTCGATTAGCATTGAGGGATGGAGGCTAGGTTTTCTTCATTCGTCACTAAGAGAAGACTTTTGAGCCCCAAAAGAAACAAGAAGAAGAAAAAAACCACCATGAAAAATGGAGCCTTTGCTAGTAACTTTTTTAAATGAGTGACAAAGCTTTGATCAGAAAGGCTATAGTTTCAACGTGTGAGACGAGAAAGGGAGAGAGAGAGAGAGAGAGAGAGAGAGAGAGAGAGTCAAGTAGTCTCATAGAGGAAATCAATGGGAATGACCAAGAGGCAAGAAGACTCGAGAAGTTGAGAAAGTTTTGCCCTTTTGAACCCTATCACACATGGTGTCGTTTATTCATCCTAAATTTTTTTGAAAAAATTTGGGTATTGTGTTTCAAACACGGGTTCTAGATTTAAAACTCGGTACCTAACCCAAGTAGACCCAGGTTTAGTCATACAGGTACCAATCCGAATTTATTCTAGGTTGAAACCTGTAACTAGAACCTGATAATCCAGATTTCAAATCGGGTCGAGTAAAAACCCAATCCAGAGGAACAATGCTATTGTACATTAGATTATAAAGTTATTTGTAGAGTAAAATAGATTGGCTACTTCTAGAACCACAACGACTGGGAACCCACCTAGTGCATTTGTCTTTTTTTTTTTTTTATCTTTTTCTTTTATGTAATTTTTTTTTATCATTTTTAATATCTTATTTTAATTACAATATCATTAAAAATACTTACTTAATCATTACATTAAAAGAAAAACCTAGTCAAGAATATTAGGGTATGAGTTTAGCATATAATATAAGCTTATGAGATTACCTATACAAAATTTTTCATGATGTTGCACTTCTCAATACAAAAACACCCATTCTTTGATGCATTATCATAAATTTAAATGTCTTCAGGATAAAATTAATTACAATAATAATATTAATAAAATAAGTTAATAACAATAATAATGTTAATAAAATAAATTAATAACAATAATAATATTAGTAAAATTTACTTTATTATCAAAATTTTAAATTGCATGTTACATGAAGGCTATATCACCTCAACTTCTTGATGTTGCATTCAATGTGGAATCGAATATGGAGAATCATATTCTCAAAAAAATAAGGAACAATGGTTCTCTATAGTCAGTTTTTTATTCTACAAACCACACCTCTTATGTGGCAAACCTGGTCTAGACTGATATGGGAGCCACGTCGATCAGACCATCAGACCCAAAAAACCTCATTTCTTCTTCTCTAAGCCCTTCCTATCCGGTGAGATCCCTTCAGAATTTCCAATTTCAACCTCCTCTGTAACCTTTATCTCCAAAACAATGAGCTATCCAGCGAGTTTCCACTCATCTTCTACTGGTAATTGTGTTTGTAATTAAAAAAATATTGTGTTTGTAATTAAAAAGTATTCCATGATGGTATCTACAGTAAGCTTTCCACTCACCTTTATCTAAAGAAACAAAGCTTCAGCGGATAACAAAAACTCCAACCCCAAACATATCTTCTTTCTACTTTCGTTGGGTGTGTGTTTTTTAGCATAGGGAGAGGGTGGGGGGTATTACTCATAACTTTTATATAAGGGGTGGTGAAAGTAATGGGTCAAACTGGATCGAGAGGATTGGTGACTCAAGTGATGAAGATTGCATTATTTGGCTGCTCGTTGCTGCCCTATTCTCAAGTTCTGGTTGGTTTCTTCTTGTGGTTAGTCAATGGCACTTTAAGTACTATTGGTTTAATGAAGTTTGATTTTGGAAAAAAAAGGGAGCTTTCTTTTAGTTTGTAGAAATTCAAATGGATGGAAAAATTGGGCATGGGGTTGGAGAAGCGGTGCCACTTGGCTTGAGTCGCGACTATACTTCCAAAGAAATTTGCTCCGTATATAAGAAGTTGGCTCTCCAATGCCATTTGGACAAGCTTGTTCAGTCTGGCTTCTCCTAGGTTGAAGCTATCGCTTGGTTCCAAGAGCTGGTCCATGCCTACGAAGTCGTCTCTAACCCCTCAAACTGATTTGGGGATGCCTCTAAGAGTAAAACGTCATTCTTTAATGTAGATTAACAAAAAAAAAATCCACATAAGCAAGTGTTTGATGCTGGCAAAATAGAGGTGTACATATAGAACTACTTAAAAAAATATGGAGAATTAAAGAGGACTTCTGATGGCATTTTCTTCCATCCACCAAGTGAAACGAAAAGCTTACTTGTAATCTGTTTCTGTTTCATTGCCTAGGTAACTCCACGTAACTAGGCTCGATTGAGAATATGTTGAGACAAAGAACGAAGGGCTCAAGACAATCAAGATAACTTCAATGCTTAAAATAGACTTGAAGAGAGTGTATAATAAATCGAATTGAGAGAAAAATAGTGAATGAACTCAAGTAGAGACCTCTAGGGAGTCAGATGGGGTATTTATATATCTAGTTAGGGATGAAGAGATTTGGAAGAGGTGTCATTCGTACCTATCGGTTGGATCATGGGGTTGTCGCTCATACCTCGACTGCGTCCTGCGCCATTCTTCTATCAGGTGGTAAGGCACCCAATTCTGATTGTTGTAACCACTGACACCTTAGTCCCTGTCGTGCTGTTCTTGTCGTCGTTTTTCATTTAATGTAGTGTGAACATGATCAGGTGGGACTGTGCTATTCAAGCCTATCCATCTATTGATACTCGAGTGCAAGGGTTGTCCCTGACACCCTACACTTGAGTTGTTGGTCATTTGTTAGGTGCCTCAGCCTTCGGCCAATGCGATTAGTACTAGGATGTCAGGGTTGTCCTTGACACCTTAATTTGGGGTGTAAATTTAAACTAAAAAATCGGAGAACCGGTTCAAACCGAATCGAAAATTCAGGTTTTGGATTGTTCCAGTCGGGTACTGGTTTCATAAATTGAAAAATCGGATAATATCGGTTTGGTTCTGGTTTCGTCCAATTTAAGACCGGATCAGATCGAACCAAATCGGTTCTATTTACTTTTTTATTTTGTATTTTTTTTAGTATTATTATATAATATGTGCTATATTATATATATTAATATAAATTATAATTAGATATGAGATAATGTAGATTTTTTATAGGATAGTTTTTTATTTTATAGCAATTTTTTTAATCAGATTTTTTTTTAACAAATTTTGCTAAAATAGATTTCTTTTTATAAAACATATTTTTTTACTAAAACAGATTTTTGTAATAGATTACAAACTTTTTACTAAAACAGAATTTTCAAATCATTTTTTTTAAACAGATTGATTTTTATAAATTTACATTTTATAAAAAATGGAAAATCGGACTGGAACCAATAAAACCTATACTATCGATTTTAGAGGATAATTTGGGCGTAATCAATTTTAAGAAATGCAAAACTGATGGTACCAATTCAATTCTTAACTTTGTTCAAAATTAGACAAAATTGGACCCGTTACACCCTTAGCCTTAATTATGGATCGTTAGCTGCTCGTACTCCGGGCTAGGCCTCACGCTTGGTGCATCTCCTTCCTTTTATCATTATGGGCTTCTTGAGCCGGTTTGGCCCTCTTCGACCTAACTTTAGTTTACATTACTAAGCCCGTGGGATGAGCTTGCTCTATCTAGCCCATGCTACCCCCTCACAGCCTCAATTAAAAATGATCTTAGAATGCTATTGTATGAAATGGTTTGGTGAGTCATATAATTACAAAAAGACTAATTACATATAAATAAATATACAGAGTATCATAATTTAATATAATTCGTTAAATTATAAAATTATTTTTATAATCATGATTATTGGGTTGATGTTATAATTTGGAGCAGATTAGTAGATTCTTGAGAATTTTTAGGATAATGAAAAATGTAGTATGCTTTTGTCACTATATTTTTGCAGCAAATAATTTATATATATAATAAATATAATTTGATTTGTAAGATTTAAATAAAATTTTAATTTTTAAATTAAATTATGTTATGTAAATAGTGTTTGATGTAAAAACCTTCTAAGACAATTATTTAAATGCTGCGGGACTATATCTTTTCAAATTATAAAAATATTTGGATAAAAAATTGTAAGAAATGGAAATCAAGCAACAATGTATTATCTTTCCAAGAATATTCTTAAGTTTGATTTCTTTTTACAAATTATTTTATCTCATTTCAAAGTTATTATTATATTTTTTTAAATTTTTATATAAAATAAAATAAAAAATTTAATTTTTTTTAAATTTCATAACATATATTTTTTTAAATTTTAAAATAAAACTAATATTAAAAAATATATTATAATAATATTTTTATTTTTTTTTATCTCATTTCATCTTTATCTCCAAATATTATCAATAGATTAGTTAAAAGCTATCTTTCAAAACGTATAATTTTGCACAAATATAAAAAATATTTGATTATATTTGATCAAATATGGTAATAAAATTTTTGGAAAAAAGGAATAAAAGTATTTATTATAAATAGTAAAGTTAAAACTTTATCCAACAATTACCAAATTTTGTCTAACAATTATCAAATTTAGTAATTGTTAGACAAAATTTTAACTTTATTATTTATAAAAAGTACTTTTATCCTCTTTTTTCATAAATTTTATTGGATCAAATATGATTAAATTTTTTTTAAATTTATATAAAATTATATTTAAAAAATAATAATTTTTAGCCAATGAGAAGGCTCTCACATCATTTCTTCTCTGAAACCGATAGAAGTGTGGCTTGACGATAAATTCTTTCAACAAGAGAAGAAATAAAGAGGGAAAATGGGGAAGGAAGGGGTAGTTCTCTCTGTGACGGCGAGAGGAGAGCGTGGCAGATGTGAAATGGCACCATTGAAATATTTGGAGCAAGAGTATCCCATATTAGACTCAAACTTCCAGAACTTCTATGCTATTCACGGCATTTTCTCAGGTTCATTTCCCCCTCCAACTTTTCCCGCATTCACACTCTCATCCTTACGCCATTGTTTACTTTCCTTGGAATTCACTTTGCTCAAATTTTACTTCTCTTTTGGCACTACTCCTTGTTTGACTGCACTGAATTGAAGGAGACGAGAAGAAAGCATGTGAAATTTAGAGCTCTACTTAAGAAAATAGAAGATGTTATTTTCTCTTCCGTTGTACTTTATAAAGCATTTTGATATTGGAAAAATTATGTATCTTAGTCCCTTAATCAATTCTGGTCTTAGGAAAAAGTAATGATAAACGCAAGTGTCGTTGATCCAATTAGCAACTCACCATCACTCCATCCATTTTGCTTCCAACCTTTTCCTTTTCCTTCAACCATTATAATTTTTCCATGTTTGTGTTTTTGCAGAGGATGATTTACTTTTGCATGACCTCCATCTATTGGTTGCTTTTGCAAAGCAACAATCGACATCTAAGAGATTAAAAGAGGTTAGCCTCCTGAGGAACTTTTCTTGAGGGCTACACTCCCTAAAAAAAAATTATTTAATTCAATAAAGTGGGGTAATTTAACCTGGTAGTTCCTGGGAATTTAGGGCATTACCCAAGTCCTCTCTATCATTGATGGTCAGCATCATCTATGGTTGAATGGTATGAAGCTGTTGGAAGATGCTCAAATAAATAAACATGTGTTATCCACTGGTTGTGAGGGGTAATTTGATCAGAGACATTGTCCTATTTCTTGCTACAAGGAGAGTGATGATTCTATCACGTTAACTGATTGAATGCTTTGGGTTACTTGACATAGGATTGACCTTTTACTTCAAGGTGGATTACGCATGGGACAGTTAACTGAACCTGTTGGGGCTTCATCGTCTGGTAAAACACAGGTACAAAACCC
This sequence comes from Platycarya longipes, assembly GCA_036559045.1. NCBI lineage: Eukaryota > Viridiplantae > Streptophyta > Magnoliopsida > Fagales > Juglandaceae > Platycarya > Platycarya longipes. The sequence continues at coordinate 13,611,494 of CM071801.1, forward strand.
CTTCATTTGTGATAACCCTTATATTCACTTGTGGTAAAACTCTTTTAAAAAGTTTGAAAAATGCCTTAATGCAACATTCATTGCTCTTATCCCTAAGAAACATGGGGATATGATTGTGGAGGAGTTCCGTCCTATAAGCTTGGTTGGTGGTGTTTACAAAATCATTTCGAAGGTTCTTGTTAACAGATTAAGCCCGGTATTAGAACAAATTATCTCCAAGCCTCAAAATGTCTTTGTGCATGGGAGGCAAATTCTTGACTCGGTTCTTATTGCTAATAAGTGTTTGGATCACAGAATGCGGGAGGGTTTTCTAGGTATCCTTTGCAAGCTTAACATGGAGAAGATTTATGACCATGTGAACTGTGATTTTCTTTTATATTTGCTTGGGATGTGTAGTTTTGGGGATAGATGGATATCTTGGATTCAACTTGTGTTTCCACCATTAGATTTTTGGTCCTTATTAATGGCATGCTTGCTAGTTTTTTTTTACAATTCTTGGGATTTGAGACAAGGGGATCCCTTATCTCCTCTTTTGTTTGTTATAATTATGGATGCGCTTGGTCGGATGGTGAAGGCCGCTATAGATGGAGGATTCTTATTTGGATTCTAGGTGGGCTATGGCTCTAATGACCCTATTAGTGTATCACATCTTTTAATTGCAGATGATACTTTACTTTTCTATGAAGCGGATCATAATCAGATACAAGTTCTATAGGCACTTATATATGCTTTGAAGCAGTGTTGGGCCTCAAGGTGAACCTTAACAAATCAAAGATGGTTGCGGTGGGTGCGGGGCCCAATATTTATAGCTTAGAGAGTCTCTTTGATTGTAAAGCGTCTTCATTGTTTATAAAATATTTGGGTCTTCCATTGGTGGCAATGTTTAAGACTAGAACCTTTTGAGATGGAGTCATGGATAAGATAGAAAAATGGCTGGCGGGTTGGAAAATGGTGTATTTATCAAAAGGTAGTCGACTCACATTAATTAAGAGTACATTAACTAATCTTCCTACCTATTTTCTATTATTGTTTCTTATGCCTGTAGGGGTAGTGAATAGGGTCGAGAAGCTCTTCTAAGCATTTCTGTTAGGGGGGCTTGGGGGAAGAAAATAAATTACATCTTGTGAAATGAAATCAAGTTTTTTCCTCAATTTCAAATGGGGGCTTGGGAGTGTGAAATTTGAGACCATTCAATAAAACTTTGCTGGGGAAATGGTTATACCATTAACACTTGGAGGGAGAGTCCTTGTGGAAGGAAATTATAGACGTTAGACATGATAGTGCTTGGGACGTTGGTGTTCTAAAGAAGTGAAAGGGGGTGTGGCGTGGGATTATAGAAATTTATAAGGAGGGGATGACCTTGTTTTGAGAAACATATTCGATTCATGGCTGGAAAGGGTAATAGAATCAGGTTTTGGTGGGATGTGTGGTGTGAAGATGTTGCTCTTGATAGGGCATTTCCAGCTCTTTATCGTATTGCAGCTAAATAGGAAGCTTCAATGGTAGATTTGTGACTATTCTATCGTGGCTCTCACTAGTGGCATGTCTTATTTATTAGGAACATTCATGACTGGGAATTACTCATGGTTTCAGATATTTTTAGATTGATATACTCTACGGGACACATAACCGTATAGGGGGATAGAATGCAGTGGAGATCCAATAATAGCAACAAATGTTCAGTCAAGGCTTACTATAAGTTATTGACATCACGTTCCAACGTTCCATTCTCTTGGAAGAATATTTGGAGGTCGCACGTGCCTTCGAAAGTGGAAAACGCACAATGGGGGAGCTCCAGAATTTGTTCACACTCTAATGCTCTAGTTTTCAACTAATATATTAAATGGGAACAATGCTCAGAGTTCTTGTTTTTAATTTACCCTCACTAGAATGTATTTAAGTGCTCTTTTGTATTTTATAAAAAAAATGTTCTTTTGTATTCTCCCTATATACACGGGCTATGTCTATTTTATTCATATTAATAAAATTTATCTTACTTTTAAAATAAAGAAAAAATTCTCTTGGTGAATACTTTAATTGTCCAAGTCACGTCTTTGCAAATTCATCTGGATGTTGTGGTCACTGTTATGTGTTGGTATGCTTAAAAATACTATATGGTCACAATACAATGGATATTTCTAGGTATTATAAGTGTCAATACTTTGAGTTAATATCCTAACATGCATGTGTATGTTGTTTACAACTTACTTAAACTCTTCTTATTTTCTAGGTTTGCCTTCTAGCCACCTCAAATGTTGCAAAAAAGCATATGGGCAGTGTTGTATACTTAGATACAAGCAACTCCTTTTACAATTCAACCAAAATTTACAATATTTGATGTGCTACATCAACTAGAAATCAATCTGAGATCTCAGGTTTGTATTGGATGTGAAGCCTTTGGCTAGTAAATTTTGGTTGAATTTCACTTACAGTCTATTGAACATATGACAACTGGTTTACATGCAGAAAGAAGATTGTCAGGTGCAGCTGCTTATTGTTGATTTGATATCATCACTGGTTAAACCAATCCTTGGAGAAGGTGGTTCTCAGGGTATACACTATTGTGCATAAATCAGATAGTCTTTATTCTATTAATATATATATTTTTTATGATCTCTCACACAGGTTGGATAATCTCTCTCTCTCTCTCTCATGATTATATAAACCTTTGTCAGCTTGAAATAGGGGCGAAGCTTGGAATACTAGTAAAGGAAGGTTGATTTTTATTTTTTTTTTGTTTCTGCCCCATGCTGGGGAAAAGTGGGTAGGTTGGAACTTTTTGGGGGCTCACAGAAACCAAATTCTCGTAGTTATTCTTTTAATGTTAGTATGTCATTTTTGGGTTTAGGCAGGAACATTTGAATCTCCCTCTCTCTCTCTCTCTCTCTCTTTCTCTCTCTCTCTCCTTTGGTTATTGTCTGTTTTATGATTTCTCATCTATACTTTGAGATACAAACATTCTTGGCAAGTTTTTCATCTGTGTCTCTGTCTCTCATGATCCCACAAACCTTCATCAGCTTGAATTAAGGGCGAAGCTTGGAATACTAGCTAGGGAAGGTAGGGTTTTTTTTTTTTTGGGGGGGGGGGGGGGGAGGAGCCAGGGGCTAGGTTGCAACTTTTGGGAGCTCACAATTAGGAAAATCAAAATTCTTGTAGTTCTTTTTTAATGGTAGTACAATTTTTGTGGGTTTAGACAGTAGCATTTGACTCTCTCTCTCTCTCTCTCTCTCTCCTCTCTCTCTCTCGATTATTGTCTGTTTTATGATTTTTACCTATACTTTGATGTACAAACATTCTGGGAAATTTGTTATATACATTAAGAAGTTAGTTGCAAGAGTTTAAACATTGATGTTATTATCTTCTTTGCAGATTGCAGTTATTGTGTAATCACCAAGATAATAGTGAACTATATAGTTCAAAATTGTACTGTCGTTACTTGTATAATTATCCAGGAAGTTGTCAACATTCTTTTTTATTTAAATGAGAATAAATGAAACTTCCTTAAGAATCCCAAAATTCTCGACTCTGCGCCATTTCAAAATGTTAACCATGTGTGTATTTGTTTCTTGATTATTGGGGAGTGATATGAACTTTCATTTTTGTGTTGCAGCATGACAGTTTTGAGGGTGCTAGCCTTTTGTTAAACCAAGTCTGAACATATCAAATGTTTCTGCTGCCAATATAAACCTATGAATCATACTCACCGTACAAATAAAGACACTTTTTGGCATAAAAATCTATGGTTTTCGTGATTGACCACTAATTTATGTGACTATTCACTTAGTGATCCTGCGTAACAATGAATATATGTTAAATCAAATCTGTGCTAGCAACACCAGAGAAAATAGACTGCAACAGAGACCGTATTTAATACCAACTTGTTCAAATATATTCAATGGATGTTTTTGGCTACTCAGGGCTTGATTAGGATTTCTCTTTTTGCTTTGTTTAAAATTTATTGTAATATATTCCTTTGCTTCTCTAAGAAGGAATTCTATTTCTTGTTTTCTATTGTTTCTATTAATAGGTGCTAAATTTCATTTTCCATGGAAAGGTGGTTTCTTAAGCATGTATAGTACATGGTTCTCTCCACTCTAGGATATTGGATTGTCTAGTTCTGAAACCTTTCAAATTCAAATTGCAACAATTACGAATTGAAGGTACTATGATTAGCTGATAAATACAGGACATGCATTAAAGACTTCTGCCGGATTTCTGCTAAAGAAATTAGCACATGAGCATAATCTTGTCATATTGGTAAGTTTTGTGATTGAATTTCTTGTTTGGTTTCCTTCATTACTAAGATCCTAGCTTCCTGAATTGTTCTGAATTGTTTTGTTGATGCAAATCCAATTTCCCCATGGCTAAATCATTGTTTTATAATGGGATCCCTCTCTGTGGCTAAAGATAAAGCCAGGGTTTTTTTATCGATGGCCTTGGAGAAAACAAAGGAAAGAAAAAGAAAAATATAGAAGTTTATGAATAATATTTGTTTGCATGTCTAAGTGTTTGCTCACTTTCCATTTTTTTTAAGCAGTTACAGCCCTCTCTATTTTCTTTTAATAAATTGGCATCTTCCAAAATAACTTTGATCAGTGTAAATTATACTATTAAAACTATTACCTGGTTTTGCATCCCTTGAAGTTCCATCAGTAGACAAGCCCAATTGTCATGGTATTGAGTAGGTGCAAACAAAATGCAGAGTTAAGGTTATCATGCTTATGGGAATGATAGCAAAATTTGATTTCATATGCTTTCAAATTCTGATTATTTAGCTGGGTAGCAATGCTTGCACCTTGAAATAAATTCCGTGGAACATATTTTTGAAGGTGATGAATCACACCGTGGGTGGTGATGAGTGTGCGAAAGTATGCTCTAAATACTCTAATATTGGATTAAAATGCTAGATCGTGAATATAAATAATAGATTATAATTTATTTTATTAAATTTAATTTATATTTACATTGAGATATGCTTAAACATATTTTTATAATATTTTATATATCTCAAATAGCGCATATTTTTTTTATAAGTAAGAGATGGTTTGCAATTAGCATTTACATTTGATATTTAATTTAATTTCACTTTATATTATTTGGCAGATGGCATATATGGATATATTAGTTTGGGAGAGCATTGAGTTATTCACCTGGGCACGGCTCTTGGGATTTCAAAAAGGACACATATATATGATAGAGAGAAGACGCTAGGCGTGCTTCACATATCCATATATATATATAAACTCTCACATGGACCCCACTACATGGCCCACTTGCAACTTGGTCCACCAATTCACATGAGAGCATTACACGGCAGAGCACAATTCCTCAAGGCCCACGCACGTTCTAATGCAACAAACCGAATTGGGCTTCAATCACGCATGAGACTTCTACATGGCAACTTGAATTCCGTTGGGACTTGGAGACTTAGGCGCAGTATCACACACACACACATATATATGGACTTCACCTATCGCCGTGAGAGCTACGGACGGATGCCGGGAGAGCTACGGACGGATACCGAGAGGAGAACGAAGTTCAATTTTCAATGACCGCGTGGATTATTGTCTTCTTGGAATTTTTGTATCTATTATGTGCATGGATAACTAAATTCTCAAGTAGGGTTAGGAATAAGCTTGCACATTAGATGATATTTTTAATTTATTTTTAATTCATGTATTTGATTTTCAATTTATTAAAATTCTTTGTTTTATTATTCTCAATATATTGTTGGTGTTTTCTTCTCTGAATAATTTTGGAATTATTTCATTTATAGATTCAGTCATGCTTTTTCTATTGAAGGAATTTGTTCTTTGATTATGTTTGAATTTATTGATTATTTATATTATTTTAATTCTCTGCTGCAATATCACTCCCTAGGTAAATTGTCGTCGTTGGATTTTCTCAATGTGAATAACAATTTGCGTGATTTAAAAGCGATGAATGATTTTTCAAAATGTTACATTTGGTTTAATTTTTGGTTTATAATTTTATATCTTCCGATTGAGAATTACAGAATTGAATTCTCAATTGAGTTATTAGTGAATTGAAAATAATTAAAATACCGGATATGTGCAAGGAATTTCTGACACTCTACTATTTGTTAACTTTGATTACTTTTTTCGTTAATTACTTTGATTAATTTTAATTTTCATTTAAAATTAAATTTTTTTTTTCTTGTTAATCATTTAATATTTTTTTTAGTTTCTTTGCTATTTTACTATTCTTTTAATTGTCTTCCTGTGGAATTGACACCACAAAGCTGAACTACAATTACCGCGTTATTCTTTGGGCGTTATCAAATTTTGGCGTCGTTGCCAAGGAGGCGGTAGAAGAATTGTTAAATCGTTTTTTTCTTTCCAGTAGTTTGTAAAAGCGGTAACTTCGTTCACTCTTTTAATTTGCTACATTGTTATTTTATTTTATTTTTCTTTTTGCAGTTTTTTTTTTAGTTTTGCATTTTTTTTTTAAATTTTGCATGCATAATAGGTATAGAGACACATTTGGTTGATTTGCTTGTAGGCCTGTGATAGAGTCAAATTCAGTGTCTAATTTTTCTAATCCTTTGTTTGATAGTCATTTTGCTTCTGAAAATATGAGTGAACACGAGAATCAACCCACTAGGACTTTTCAGGATTACCTACACCCTACACGTACAACCATATCATCATGCATAATGTTTTCACCTAATACGCGTCAACTTGATGTTAAAACGAGAGTGATACAGCTACTTTCCATTTTTCATGGGTTGGAAAATGAAAATCCATATATGCATATTAGGGAGTTTGAGGAGGTAGTTGCGACTTTTCATAATCAAGATACAACTGATGACATTGTGAGACTTAAGTTCTTTCCTTTTTCTTTGAAAGATAAAGCTAACAGTTAGTTATACTCGCTGAGACCACGATCCATTGGGTCGTGGAATAAGATGACTCAGACTTTCTTTAATAAATAATTTTCCCAGTATAAGACCAATGCTTTAAAAAGACAGATCTCTACCTTTACACAGAAGGACAGTGAGACTTTATATATGTCTTGGGAGAGATTTAAGGAGCTATTGAGTATGTGCCTTCACCATGGGTATGAGAGTTGGCGTCTAGTGAGTTACTTCTATGAGGGACTTACACCTAGAGAGCGCCAATTTGTGGAGATGATGTGTAATCGTGAGTTCTTACAGAAAAATCCTGATGAGGTTATAGAGTACCTCAATGAGCTCGCTGAAAAAGCTCACACTTGGACTGGACCTAGTGCGACTGAGAGCACAAATAGGTCACGACCTACAGGGAACCAAAATGGTGGTGGAATTTACCATCTCAGAGAGGAAGACAACTTGAAGGTTAAGGTTGAGGTGCTTATTAGGGAGTTAGAGTTACTAAAGGCCAAGGACTTGAAGCTAGCACACTTGGCTAATCATGCAGAGTCTTCTGGGCCATGTTTTGTGTGTGGAGGGGTAGATCACCTCGTCCAAGAATGTCTCACATTTCCTGAGATGAGAGGGTTATATGAGGAACAATATAATGCCTTAGGCATGTACAAGAAGTCTTTTACACCTTTCTCTGAGACTTACCATCCGAGGTGGCATAATCACCCCACTTTTAGCTGGAAGTCCAAAAACCAGCCACTTGCATTACCTGCACCACCTGCACAACCCACTAGATCATATCCTGCACCATATCATGCACCTACATCTTCTAGGAGTCCTTTAGAAGATACTTTACATGCTTTTATTGAAGCACATGGTAAGACTAATAAAAAATTTGAATATTTGATTACGCGGATTGTGGAAGAAAATAAAAAGATAAAGAATCAAGTGTCAAAACTGATGAGCTCCTTGAGTGTGACTAAGCGAGGTACGTTTCTTTCTTAAGCTTAGTCCACACCCCATGGTCAACATATGGCGCAAGAGAATTTGAAGGATGTGAATGTCATTGTGACTCGTAGTAGTAAGTCATCACACATCCCAACAACAGATAAATCAGAGGATGTGGAGAAGGATCAAGATAGTAGTGCTCCCGAGCTATCCAAGGAACTAGAGGTGACAAAGAGCCATGTTAAGGTACCATTCCCTCAAGCTCTGAAATCAAGCAAGCTAACTATGGATCCTAACAATGAAATCCTGGAGAATCTCAAACAAGTAAAAGTCAATCTCCCTCTTTTGCATGTAATTAAACAAATTTCTACTTACGCAAAAGTTCTCAAGGATTTGTGTACAGTCAAGAGGAGGCACCACGTGAAGAAGACAGCGTTCTTGACAGAGCAAGTTAGTGCACTGATTGAGCAACGGATTCCTCCCAAGTACAAGGATCTCGGGTGCCCAACCATCGCATGCAGCATTGGAAATCAAGAGTTTGGGAAAACTTTTCTAGATTTAGGAGCCAGTGTGAATCTTATGCTTTATTCTATTTATTTGCAGCTGGGGTTAGGAGAAATCAAACCAACCACTATGGTATTGCAATTGGCTGACCGTTCAGTTAAAGTATCCCGAGGGGGTGGTAGAGGATGTTTTAATTTAAATTGATAAATTTTATTATCCTGTTGATTTCTTGATTTTAGATACTACCTCTATTGTTGATACTAATTCTAAAATTCCTCTGATTTTAGGTAGCCTTTCCTTTACACTGCTAATGCTCTTATCAATTGTAGGAATGAGCTCATGAAGCTATCTTTTGGAAACATGACTCTAGAGGTGAATGTCTTCCATATTGCAAAATAACTAGAGGAGGATGATGAGTGCCACCATACTTATATGATTGATTCACTGATGAATAGGAGAGTTTTGGAAACTCATGATTTTGATCCCGTTGAGCATTTTCTGGTTAATTCTGAGTTTGACTCCATTACTGATTCATCTGATATAGTTGATATTTGTTCTATTTTCGACAGAACTCAGGAGTATGGCATACATAAATGGCAATCGAAGTTTGAGGAGTTGCCTGAGAAAAGTGAAAGACAGATTCCTTCAAGCATGGAAGCACCCAAAGTTGAATTGAAGCCTTTGCCTAAGGGTTTGAAGCATGTTTTTCTTGGTCCAGGTGATACATTTCCTGTTATTATCTCATCTGAATTGTCTGAGTCTCAAGGTGAGAAATTAATTCAGGTTCTAAGTGAGCATAAGTCAGACTTAGGTTGGAGCATTGCTGATATAAAAGGTGTTAGTTCATTGATTTGTTCACATAAAATTAATTTGGAGGAATGAGCTAGCCCTCGTAGAGACCCACAACGTAGGTTTAATCCCACTATGAAAGAAGTGGTGAAAAATGAAGTGTTAAAATTGTTAGACGTATGAATCATATACCTTATTGCTGATAGTAAATGGGTTAATCCTACACAGGTTGTTCCTAAAAAGTCTGGTGTTACTGTAGTGAAGAATGACCTAGGAGAGTTAGTCCATACCAAGCTTGTGATTGGGTGGCGGATGTGCATTGATTATAGAAAATTGAATGCCGCCACCCGAAAAGACCATTTTCCTCTCTCTTTTGTTGATCAAATTCTTGAGCGTGTGGCTGGTCATCCTTTCTACTGTTTCTTGGATGGTTATTCTGGTTATTATCAAATTGAAATTGCACTAGAAGACCAAGATAAAAACTACTTTTACTTGTCCTTTTGGTACTTATGCTTTTCGTAGAATGACATTTGGATTGTATAATGCACCTGCTACTTTTCAACGTTGCATGATGAGTATCTTTAGTGACATGATTGAAAATTGCATGGAAGTTTTTATAAATGACTTGACTGTTTTTGGATCCTCTTTTGATGCATGTTTATTGAATTTAGAGAAAGTGTTGACTCGTTGTGAGGAGAAGGAACTTGTTTTAAATTGGGAAAAATGCCACTTTATGGTACCTTCAAGTATTGTTTTAGGGCATATTATTTCTTCCAGAGGGATAGAGGTTGATCAATCCAAGATTGAATTAATTTTTAAGTTGCCTACACCTAAGACAGTAAAGGATGTGAGATCATTTCTTGGTCATGCAGGCTTTTATAAGAGATTCATACAGAAATTTTCCATTATATCCAGACCACTATGTGACCTCCTAACTAAAGATGCCCCATTTTAGTGGACACAAGTTTGTCAAGAGGCCTTTAAAACGCTAATTGGCAAGTTTACCTCAGCACCCATAATGCAGCCACCGGATTGGATCTTGCCTTTTGAGATTATGTGTGATGCTAGTGATTATGTTGTAGGTGCTGTTCTTGGACAGCGAAGGGAGGGGAAGTCTTTGTTATTTACTATACTAGTAGGACTCTAAATAGTGCTCAAATGAATTACTCAACCACTGAAAAAGAGTTGCTAGCTGTAGTGTTTGCTTAGGATAAATTTTGCTTTTATTTGATTGGTTCTCCTATTATTATTTTCACAGATCGTGCAGCCCTTAAGTATCTTATTACAAATAATGATGCTAAGACACGACTAATACGGTGGATTTTACTTTTGCAGGAATTTGACATCACCATTAAAGACAAGAAAAGAGTGGAGAACGTAGTGATTGACCATCTCTCGAGGCTTACATTTGAGAAAACTTCTGGCCATCTACTAATTAGGGATGATTTTCCCGATGAGCATTTACTTTCTATTACTTCTCTACCATGATTTGCTTATATTGTGAATTATTTGGTTACAGGTGAGATACCGGTGGATTGGAGCGCTCAGGATAAGAGGAAATTCATGACTGAGGTACGTAATTTCTATTGGGATAACCCTCTTCTTTTTAAATATTGCCTTGACCAAATTTTGAGGCGTTGCATTCCTGATGAAGAGATTGCTAGCGTCTTGGAATTTTGTCACTCCCAAGCTTGTGGAGGCCACTTTTCAATGATGAAAACCGCTGCAAAAATTTTACAGTGTAGATTTTATTGGCCTACCTTGTTTAAGGATGCAAACATCTATTGTCGTTCATGTGAAAGATGTCAAAAATTAGGAGTTATGTCCCATCGTAATATGATGCCTTTGAACCCAATTTTAGTGATTGAAATTTTTGATTGTTGAGGTATTGATTTTATAGGACCATTTCCTCCTTCTTTTGGATATCAATATATTATTATGGCAGTGGATTATGTGTCAAAATGGGTGGAAGCAGCAGCTTGCAGGAACAATGATAATAGGTAATTAAATTTCTTAAAGAGAATGTGTTCTCTCGGTTTGGTACACCACGTGCTATTATTAGTGACCGGGGTACACATTTTTGCAACCGTTCTTTTGAGGATTTGAAGAAAAAATATGGGGTGGTATATAAAATTTCTACTGCATACCACCCCCAGACAAGTGGACAGGTAGAACTTGCAAACAGGGAAATCAAGCAAATTTTAGAAAAAACGATAAACTCGGATCGCAAAGATTGGTCTTTAAGACTAGTTGATGCACTTTGGGCCTACCGTACAGCTTTCAAAACTCCCTTAGGCATGTCACCTTATAGACTTGTTTTGGGAAAGCCTTGCCATTTACCTGTGGAGCTCAAGCATCGAGCCTATTGGGCTATCAATCATTTCAATTTTGACATAGGAGAAGCAGGTAAGTTCAGAAATTTTCAATTGACCGAGTTAGAGGAGTTGATCAATGATGCCTATGAGAACTCTAAAATCTATAAGACTAAAATGAAAGCGTTTCATGATAAAAATATTTTGAAAAAAACATTTAAGCCAAATGATCGAGTGTTTTTATATGACTCTAGATTCCATAAGCACCTAGGAAAACTCCGGTTTAGATGGACCGGCCCTTTTATAGTGAAGAATGTTTTTGAAAATGGGCGGCATAAATAGAAGATCCTAAAGATGGTAGGATTTTTAAAGTAAATGGTCAGCGCCTTAAAATATTAATTAAATATTAATTGATAGGAAAGTTCTGGAAGTGGAAGAGATTCCATTTATGGAACCGGTATATCAACCTTGACCACACCACGCAGGTATGTTTTCATTTTAGTTGTTTTGTTTGTTTTTGCTTTTGTTTTTCATTTATTTTTTCCCTTTTCTTTTTCTTTTTGGTTGCTGTTGGTTTTCTTTATTTTTGTTTGCAGACTAGTGTCAATTTGTCATTTCAGTTTGCCATCTCTAGTGCTTAGCGAGTAATCCCACGTCCTATATCAGGTGTATTCTACCCTTTTCAGTACCCTCCATTTAGTTTTGATTATTAAACATTGAGGACAATATTTCATTTAAGTTGGGGGGTGAGAATGATGTATGTTGGAACTCTGTGGCATATTATCATGTGCCAAATTAAAAAAAAAATTGCATCACATGGACACATTTTCACATGTGTACTCATGCTCATTCATGGCCATCTTAGTAAATTCATCAAACCCATCTTGATCATTTTGCCGAGGCATTCACAGAACTTTTAATGCACGTATCCAAGTTTTGTGGTAAGATGGTGGTTTGACACATGTAGTCAGAGAACTCTTTTGCTTAAGTATTCTTGTGAATTTTGGAAGAGATTGAGAGCTTACAAATGCAAAAAATTGTGATAAGCATTTATTAATCTGTTGAATTGGACACTTTTTTTGAGAATATTACTACATGGTTGGTGGTAAGAGGGTGGATATACTCGGGATATGACGAATGTCAACTTAGGATTAACGTTTGAGCCTTTCAAGCTAACTCTTCTCATCATAGACTCTTAGTAGCCAATTTTGAGCCAACAAACACATATAGCCTTTTTCTTTTTATATGCCAACATCACCCATACCTATCCACAATGGAGCTTAGCCTATACACTAATTTTTCCTACCCTTATTGCTTCCAAGTGTGTATTAGGTATGGAATTTGCATATTTTCTTTAGTTAAAAAAAAAAAAGAGTGATTAAAAAAAAAAAGAAAAATGGAAGAGTACTAGTGCAGAGTGTTCAATTGAGTGAGCTTCAAAGTAAAAAAACAAAAAAAAAAAACAAAAAGATCGGAAAAAAGGAGATTAAAAAAAAAAAAAGAAGTTGAAGAAGAAGGAAAAGTATTATTTGATGATCTGAAAAGTTGAAGAGTGCATCAAGTGAGAAATGTAGTCTATTGAGATATTTAATAAGATTCCCTTGGTATGTACTTGGAAGTTTTTGAATCCGTGTTTATCCTTTTCTTCATATAGCCCCTAACCCGAGCCACGCTATAACCTTTTTGTGTTGATCGTTCTGATCCCAAGTATGCTTGTGGAATGAGTGGTGGAAATTCTCATTTGATTAGTGTTCCTATCATAAAATCAACACTTGCTTGTTGCTTGTACATAATTGTCTAATTCCTTATGAGAGTGTGTGTACACCCCTTGTCAACTCCATAGAGAGATCCCTTACACGAAATACTATTCACCTGTAAGATATGAAGTTGAGCCTTTTACTTGAGATGTTTTTGATGTTGCATGTGTCACGGTTTGTGGTTAGATGAATATAGTTTGTATCACACACACACTCTGTGGATTGCTATATGTGAATTAATTGTGATTGGGTTATTGGATCCCTAGGGCCGTGATATGTGACTCTGAAAAGTGTGACTTGATGACATCGGTGTAGGATTTACTATGGTCTCTTACATTATTTTTGCATGGAGATTGCTAGGGACTAGCAATGAGTAAGTTGGGAGGTGTGATGAGTGTGCGAAATTATGCTCTAAATACTCTAATATTAGATTAAAATGCTAGATTGTGAATATAAATAATAGATTATAATTTATTTTATTACATTAAATTTATATTTATATTGAGATATGCTTAAACATATTTTTATAATATTTTATATATCTCAAATAGCGCATATTTTTTTTATAAGTAAGAGATGGTTTGCAATTAGCATTTACATTTGATATTTAATTCAATTTCACTTTATATTATTTGGCAGATGGCATATACGGATATATTAGTTTGGGAGAGCATTGAGTCATTCACCTGGGCACGGCTCTTGGGATTTCAAAAAGGACACATAGATATGATAGAGAGTAGACGCTAGGCGTGCTTCACATATCCATATATATATATATAAACTCTCACATGGACCCCACTACATGGCCCACTTGCAACTTGGTCCACCAATTCACATGAGAGCATTACACGGCAGAGCACAATTCATCAAGGCCCACGCACGTTCTAATGCAACAAACCGAACTGGGCTTCAATTACGCATGAGACTTCTACATGGCAACTTGAATTCCATTGGGACTTGGAGACCTAGGTGCAGTATGACAGTGCGCGCACACACACACACACACACAGATATATATATATATATATGGACTTCACCTACACACACAGATATATATATATATATATATATGGACTTCACCTAGCACCGGGAGAGCTACGGATGGATACCGAGAGGAGAACGAAGTTCAATTTTCAATGACCGCTTGGATTATTGTCTTATTGGAATTTTTGTTATCTATCATGTGCATGGATAATTAAATTCGCAAGTAAGGTTAGAGATGAATTTACACACTAGATGGTATTTTTAATTTATTTTTAATTCATGTATTCGATTTTCAATTTATTAAAACTTTTTGTTTTATCATTCTCAATATATCGTTGGTATTTTCTTCTCCGAATAATCTTGGAATTATTTCATTTATAGATTCAGTCATATTTTTTCTAATGAAGGAATTTGTTCTTTGATTATGTTTGGATTTATTGATTATTTATATTGTTTTAATTCTCTGCTGCAATATCGCTCCCTGGGTATATTGTCATCGTTGGATTTTCTCAATGTGAATAACAATTTACGTGATTTAAAAATGATGAATGATTTTTCAAAGGGTTACATTTGGTTTAATTTTTGGTTTATAATTTTATATCTTCCGATTGAGAATTATGGAATTGAATTCTCAATTGAGTTATCAGTGAATTGAAAATATTAAAATACCGGATATGTGCAAGGAATTCCCGACACTTTACTGATTGTCAACTTTGATTACTTTTTTTCGTTAATTACTTTGATTAATTTTCATTTTCATTTAAAATCAAATTTTCTTTTTCTTGTTAATCATTTAATATTTTTTTTAGTTTCTTTGCTATTTTACTATTATTTTAATTGTCTCTTTGTGGAATCGACACCCCAAAACTGAACTACAATTACCGCGTTATTCTTTGGGCGTTATCAAGTGGAGAGGGAGGTATATCTAAACCAGCTCTTGGAGAGAGTTGGAAGAGCATCCCATGTGTTAGGCTTCAGCTTTCCCATGAACGGAAGCAACATCTACAATGTTTCTGTTCTTAAACACACATCTGTGGTATGATATGCGGCTGCATCTTGATTTATGCATAGACTTATCAATCTTTCTCTTTGTTTGGCATTTCTATGAATCCACCTAAACTCCAAGTTTTAGATAGCCGAAACATGTTCTAGTCAATAAGGACTAAAGTGCTCTCACCATCAAATCCTACTTTTCCATTACTGGCCAACATATCTCCTTAAGCCTTGTTGGGATTATTTAAAGTTTTAATGCTCTAGTTTTTTCTCAGGCTTCTGGTAAGGCTGCAAGGTTTACGATTTATGACTAGTGATGTGGATTATACTTGAACCTGGCCAATTCTCGGGTGAAATATCTGGGGTGACAGAGAGTCATATGAGGAAGATACTCTTGATCAGCTCAAATTGCGGAAATGCAACTATTTCGTAATATCATCAAGACTAGCAATTTTGTGAGTTTTTTTCTCATTATTGCCTTTATTTATAGAGTGCGAAAGCTGTTTAGTTAGAAGCACATACTTTTGATTAAATCTATTAAAACTCATATATATAATTTGTATTTGTTCTTTTTAGTTTTATTTTCATGATCATGTTCTTAAGTTTCCCAAATTATATGCGTGGTCGGTCGTTTTAACTTGCACTTTCTAGATATGATATTCATTGTGGCCCAAAATTGGTTGTTAGTGAAACTGTGAATGATTACAAAATGTGAGTGCTGGCTTTTGGATAGTGAAAAGTGTTGAGAATAAATTGTGAATAATAGTAAAAAGAAATGAAAAAGTAATAATAGAATATTGATAGTAGTGAAAAGTAATGAATAATAATAAAAATAAGGTAAAAAATAATAATAAAGTAATGAATAATTGTAAAATATTTTGAAAATACTTGAAAAGAGTTGTGCTGCCAAACCTAGTAGTATTAGAGAATTGAGTACCACTGTGATTCAAAAATTTGAGCATTACATCATAACATTAGCCATTTTCAGGATGAGTTATAGAACCCGAAATAGTTTTGGGCCATAGAGGGCAGGCTCAGCCCAAGCTGAAACGAATAAAAAAAGTTTGAGCATCAACCATAATTACTATCATCCCTTATAATAGCTAGAGTTTTACGGGACTTATCAGTTATCCCCTTGGCCAAAAAGTCGCTCCCACTTCTCATTCTAAGGCTACGTTTAGGTGGCGGGAATTTTTCAAATATTTTATTATTATTTCTATCGTTATTTATTATTTTTTTACTATTATTTAATATATTATTATTATTTTTTACCTACTTTTTATTATTATTCACAACATTTTTTAATACTTCTCAACATCCAAACCTAGTTAAGACAACGTCCCGCTTTTCTCTAATTTCTTCATCTCTCATCTAAGTAAAGTAGCCATAGGGGAGGGTGGAGTTGTGGGTCTCATCCCCTTTCCTCCCCCTTTCATTCTCAGTGATATATATACACTTTTAAGGCAGTGTTTTATTTTTTCTTCCTCCATCGGCTCGATTTTTGTTAGATTTGCTGCTCTCTGACCACCTTTTGCATACATGTGCCCCACCAGCTCATCCATCAATTGCTGATCTACAAGGATGGGGTAGAGTCGTGCCGAAATGATAGGCGCACGTCCCTCATGCGTGGCTTGTTGCTGCGCGTGATTCTCACGCGTCATACCAATAGTTTCATCTTGCTAAGATCTTTTAGATTTGGGCCTCCTTATCTCCACCCCACTGGCACATGGCTACCACGCACCACCACAGGAGCTCGAGTACGTGGAAACTTGGCAACAGTTCAGTCCACCTGATGCCGTATTTTTTGTTATGTTATCGTTTTTTTTAATCGGTGATATCGAAGAAGGGATTGAGGATCTTTCAAAAAATCTTCTCAAGACAACAAAGAATAGTACATCCTCCACTTTCATTGTTTTTAGCGGAAGTTCCACTGTCACCAACGGTGGTATCATTGTTCATAGTTTTTTGTGAATAACTTATTCCCATCTTTTAAGACGGTGTTCTCTTTATAGGACTTGGGTGAAGACCATTAAGTTGATTGTTAAAACACACTTTTTTTTCCTACCACCTTACACTTGTTATTTTTCTTGGGCGTTTGTTAGGAACCCCACCCCCTCATGTATAATTTATTTTTTATTTGTAATAAAGTCTACTTGCTTGCTTAAAAATAAAAAGAAAGAGTTTTACATTGATGGTGGTGCCAGGATTTTAGGTTTGGGGTAAAAGACTCCAAGCTGAAATTATGATATGTTAATTAGCAGATATATGCTAACATTGACAAAAATGATTGGATGTCAACCACTTATAGTACTTTGTCTTTTCTAGTACTTAAAGTGAGAATTGGTAATTTTAAACCTTCCCAAATAGATTTTATACGTGTGAAAAGCTTAATTTTAGATTGGAGCCACAAGTTCTAAATGTTTGAATCTATTGTTCAAAATGACAGAATATATATTAAGAAAATTATTCAGGCTTTACAGTGAAGGGGGCAAGGCTTCCTCAGACAGAAAAACACAATTTTCCTATATGAAAACTATTATTTTTGAGTTTTTTAGTAGGTGCTTGGCTGAAGGCTATTGGATGATGAAGGTGGTCCTAAACTATAATGCTTGTGGATATTGAGAGATTTTAAATGTGGGGTTGAACTCATTGATAGGATTTATGAGGATGTAGAAGTTGCAAGGCATTACCCGAACCACCACTTGGAACAACCAAAATCAAGTTAGGGCTGAATTTTGGACAGCTTCCATAAGTAAACCTCTAAATTTGAAAATTTTCCTTCAGCCAATTGGAAAAAATTCTTCTTTTATATCTCATATACCGCAATCTTTCATTTTCTTGTTTTAATCATATTGGGAATGGTTAAGTTCCAAATTCTTCTACATGGCCTTGGAAAAGTGTTACATACCTCAATTACTCAGAATAAAATACGATGAAATTGTTCACTTCAAGGGGAGCACCTCTAGAGAAAAGAGGAATTAGATGACAAGAGAAAAGACAATAGGATTTTCATTTAAATTTCTAATGATGAACACTAGAGCTCTTGGCTAGTATATAGACAAGACATGCCCCCTACATGGGCTCAGGCTAATAAAATTAAAAGCATACAAAGAAAATAAAACTAAGGGCCCAAAATGAAACTAACTATCTTATAATCCAAATATCATACAGAATCAAAATAAAAAAAAAGTTGTTAATGAAATTAAAATGACCGACGGCCTATGGTCCATGTACTTCTTTTGTGGATTGTGGCAAAAAGTTTCTATTTGATTTGCATGCGGATTAAGCATATATAATTTCATTGTAGTGGCCAAAATAGATGGAGATGATAACATCAGACATTGTCCTAGGAAATAAGAATTTCAACTAGTTGAAGCATTATGTTGCTTTCTTGAAGAGGCTCCAAAAAGTATTTGCCATACGGGACGTTGCCCTTGATTAGTAGGTTTGGCATTATTGGAAGAAGATGAATCATTTTGAATGCCTTGTGTCGAACTTATGAACTTCAGAATTTAGATGACACGAAATATATAGTTTGGCCTGGAATCCTTGGCCTGACTGTTTGGATGAGTTTACAATTTGGGGTACATTTGGGAACATGTTAGATTTCAAGAGCACAAGAAGTTAAACTATATGCAAAACTTCAACTTCTTTGACCTTTTAAAAAACGTCTTGTACTAATACAGTATGGAGGTTAAAATATTACTTGCTATAGAGGTTGTACATTCTGAATTACTCAATTTCTATTATGTATTCTTCAATCTGCATCAATCCCTGTTGTTCAAACTTTGAACAATTCAAGCAGTTCACTCTTGGAAGGGATATTTAATTAAGGTATGAAGAAGTAGGCTTAAGCTGGAGACGAGACTTTGCTCAGGAACTTAAGATTGGGATACTTATGGCTCCGGAGCCTATGGCACATGTTGAATAATATGATAACGCCTTTTGAAGGATCTAGAAAGTTATCTCGTCTACTTATTTAGGAATTATCCAAGATAAGCACTGGAATTGGTAGTTATCAATATTTCTATGCTAGCTTCTCTAAGTATATAACACCTAAAGGTAAAATATCATGCATTCATTTACGTATATATATTGAGACGACTTCTCTCTAATTTAGGTATCATAGTTGGGCATCTCGTGCCACCCTTTCATTTCTCGCAGGTTATCATTGCAGTTGGTAGTATGAAACACGTCCTTTACATCTCTCTTCCTCAATATTTTCTTTATTTGATATTACAAATTGTTTGTTTTATCAACAAACCATCTCTTTCTTTAAATTTCTTTGCATCTGATGCAACTTCAAACAAACATATATAACCTTCTCTATAACACTTTTTTTTGTTGGGGGGGGGGGGAGGTGTTGAATGAAAAACAAAAGAAAAAGAAAATAACTATTGCATAAGGTAGACATTAAACTGAAGAATTGTGTCCACACCATCAATGATGTGCTGATCGAATAGATGAAGAGTTTGGATGGTTGCATATCCTTTAGCATTCGTATATTTTCCAGTTCCTCCAACAATAGCTAGCTGAGAGTCACGTGCAGCAGCCGTGTGATACACCCCAAAGAAACTAATTGTATCGTAATAGTGATATTGATCTTCATTGTGAAACACTGCTGCAAATGCCATGGTGTGGCTGCTTCCATCAAGAGAGGTAGCCAAGTGAAATCCCTGTGCCTTCCCAATTATAAATTACCCCAATTCATGCTCTTTAATAAGCTCATCATCAAGAATGGTGATTGTCCCAAATAAAAGCTTTTGCATTGGGGCTCCTCACAGGAATTAGCCTACATTGACAAATGGAAGTTAAGCCTCCATTGATAAATAAACTGTATGCACCATTTAGGCTAGCCATAAATAGCAAAAAAGAAGTTTCATCTTTTTCCTTTTTTTTTTTGGAGAGGAGGACGGTATCTCAATTTATTAAAAATCCTCATTTGTGTCGGATGAAATGGTAGAAAAAGAAGTATACCACCATTCATGGGGAAAATCCTGCCATAATTATTGGTCTTTGAGAAAGGGAGTTTGTTGATTTGAGTAGCAGCAGCAACCTTCCCTGCCATAACTCTGCTTATGGGAGTTGATCCACCAAAGATGTCGTGCATGACAAATGAAAATGCAAGTTGTTCCACCCTGGCACTTGAAATGGTGCTGGTCGGTGTTGTGGTAGTGGGATTGGCCGCCACCAGTGACTGGACATAATTTGACTCTTCAATTGTGGGGATTGGTGCAAGAGTGTCCACCTCAGCAAGGATTGTAGTTGTATTGGCATGAAGTGTGGTGATGGCTGCAAGTAAGAGGTGGAATGTGGCCTTGAGAACAAGAGAGGTGAGTGATAGCGGCCTCTTGGCCATTTCAGCTTTGCCAATTGAGGAAATTGTTGATTTTATATACAAATAGAATCAAGATTCTTGTAATATTGGAATTGGAAGGGGAATGGTTTACCAGCTTTTTTTTTGTGGTTAGAAGGGTTAGTTGAAGAAAAGTGGAGTAGATGAGAGTGGACTTTCTATGTATGTTGAAGAAATATATATATATATATATATATATATTGAATTTTTAACAGTATTTTCAAGGAATTCATACCTCAGAAAAACGATTTAAGGGTATTGAGGCTTGTAACTTCATCTCACCATAAACAACAAGCTGTGAAGAATCATCAAAGAATATTCAGGATGATTCTGCATTGGATGATTCACTTGTCACTAAGATCATGAAGTACTACTTATTATAAGCCTTTATATTATATATATTTGTGAAATTTGAGTTAATCATAAGAAAGAACTCCATTAATAATGTTGATGTGGGGACAATACGGTTTAGCTTATTAGAGGAAAAACTTCCAAAATGGTGCCACAAAAATAATCACAGTATTGGCTCCTATTGAATGTTCAAAGGCGATATCCAAAACATATTATACATTTACAAAAAGCAATCCAAAATTCTAACTCCATGAGACATGTTATAACTTCTTGTCTAAAAAAGAAGATAAAATGTGACGAAGACCTTGTTTCGAATAATAAAATATGGATATTATTAACAATTTACCATGTGGCATCTTTCCCAACTTTATCATTATCATTTTCATTTTCAACTTTTCCTCTTCTCTGTTTAGTTGCATTGTTGATTAACATAACCAGCCAGCTATTTATCCTAGTTAACTAGCTCGTCCTCTACTTCTTTTTAAAATCACTTTGTCTTTTTATTTTCCCATATTTATCTATTTTTATATTTATTATTATTCAACCAATATTGTTAAATGATTATTACATTGGTCTCGTTTGGATTCTAAGATGAGTTTAACTCATTTCAAATACTTATCTCAATTATATCATTACAGCTTTTTAAAATTCTCACACGAAAATAATAAACAATTCAACTTTTTCAAACTTCAAAATAATAATATTAAAAAATAATATATAAATAATATTTTATTCAACTTTCAGAATTTATTTTAACTCATCTTATCTTATCTCTAAATTCAAAGGGAACGCCTTAATGTTACATCAGAAAATGAGGAACAAAAATAGAACTTCAAATGAAATACAAAATATAATTAGATAGGAAAATAAGTAACTTCGGCGTTTTTTGTGGCGCCTGAGCTTCGCCGCTATAATGGAGCGCCTACAAGTCTCTCACTGCCAAATAAATAAAGCGACGATGTTGTTAGGTTTTTTGCGGTGAAGTTTGATCGCCGCAAAAAGACTAAATATCGCCACAAAAAAGCTATTAACCTTGGTTACGCTAGTTGGGATACAACTATTTGCGGCGAGTTTACATGCTTTTTTTTTTCAAGTTGAACTCGCCGCAAATAGAATTCTACAAAATAGAAAAAAAATTTACTAGTGAACCAGTTTCACTTGTTTCACTAATATTTTATTAAAATATATTATAATAAACTCTCATGTAGTAATTAATCATTATTTCAAATAATGACTACCAAAACAACTAAAAAAAAGAAGATCATCACATAAAAACCATCCACAGGTTATGTACAATTCACGTTATATGCTACCCCTAAATAACAACCATCCACAAGTCTGAATATGTTATTCTCACACAATGATTGTAGCATAAGTATATTAATATAAACCATTAGAACTTAATAGAATTCAAATGCTACACTTGTGTAGATATAGGGTACCAAACTTGGCTATTGCAAATTTATAGGCTTCATGCATGTACTTTAAAACACTTATCAACTAGAAACCAAATATATTTGCAAATTTATAGGCTTCCCTCTTCATGTATCATATAAAAACTGATATTATGTATGGTAAGATCCTATATTATTGCAAATAAATATAAATTGGTTTTCTTCTCAACTGCCAGCCAAGGTCTCCACTAACTAGACCTCTCTAATGAGCCCTTGATCCAAATAAACAACAAAGCAAGATTTTACTGCACATAAAAAAATCAAGGAGCTTAAAAAAAAATAATACCATTAACAGGAGTGCAAGTCAAACACATTTTTTTTATAAGTAATGAAGCAATGTCATCAAATACTAACCATGACAAGTAATAGACCCACCTGCCCAATTCAACCGGCTATGCCTAGTTCTAATTAATACAATCGTTATTTACAGCTAAAAAAAAGAAGTTCTTGCATCAACCAGAAAAGATAAATGAATAATTTCCTTTTTTAGAAAGCAGCCACAAAACTAAAAATGGATGGGTTTAGTCTTTTATTTTATTTTTTTCAGAAACTAAAAGTTACGTCCACCCAAAAGCTATATAGTAGAAGCAGTACCCTAATGAAAGCCCTTGGATTTGGGCAGTTTTGTTGTTTAGACAATCTAAGAGTACACTCGGCTGCATAGAAAAAGACTGACTAGAAAGCATCCAAGCCAAGTTCTGAAACTTTAATGATGACTATTGACACCATAGATACGGACTAGTTTTCATAGTTTCTTAGAGTCAGCTACATGCATTTGCTAAGTCATCTTCCAAATATAACAAAACCCAGACATCCAAAAGTGTGGAGAATAGAACAGAATAGCAAAACAAGATAAAATGACAAGATACAACATGAATATTCAGCCCCTGATTTAGAAAAAATGATCATCAAAGTCAATCAAAAAGTCAGTGGCTATCAATTCAGCAATCTAATAT
Organism: Platycarya longipes; assembly: GCA_036559045.1. Classification (NCBI taxonomy): domain Eukaryota; kingdom Viridiplantae; phylum Streptophyta; class Magnoliopsida; order Fagales; family Juglandaceae; genus Platycarya; species Platycarya longipes. The sequence continues at coordinate 13,634,760 of CM071801.1, forward strand.
CAATTCTATGCTGTTGAGTTGCAAAAATAAATTATTGTAGGGGGAATCATGACTTTACTTGTTCATGAGTATTCCACTAGCACAAAGACCGCGTCTTGCTTGAGCAATGCTGTAAATCAACCACCATCCCATTCATACGATTTCTTTTGTTCCTGCATAACCGAAAAAAAAATACACAAGTTAGGGTGCATACCACATTGCCAATACACATTGTGAGTTATGCATAAAATGGGTGTCTTACATATTCTAGCTAGCTAATTTCTAAACAAACAATCCATTTAATTTTAAGAATCTATTGCTTGTATCTATTTAATTATAATCTTCATTAATTCATAAAGATGCAAATTTACCTTATTAATGGGGTACGATAGTCCATTACACATGCAATCCTTTACATTGAATAATCCATAAAACAAAGCGAATGTTAGTACTTCTTATTTAATTTCAACTAGAATGTTAAGTCATTTGAATCCAGAGATACAAATACAACATTTAGATATTTCTCTCCAAACTCTCATTGCTTAAGGGTGTTCAAAGAGAGCTGAAACAACTACCTTAAAATTATTAGTAATAGCTACCAAGTATGTAAGGAAGGTCTCTAGAATTGAATTGGTATTTTCCTCCCCTAAAGATCAAATTGAAGGGTTACCTGCAATGCTAATAAGCTAAAAACATATTCTCAATTTAAATAAGATTGAGCTTATACAATTTTTCCGAGTTGCTTTGGAAACCATCTATAAATAGGGTAGCATAAATAAATTCGTTATTGCAAAGGACAACATGTCATTTAAAACTGATTAAAAGTTAAAAATAGGCCAGACTCTTAAAGAACCATAGTCAAATTTAAGAATTATACAACAACTAGTTGTAGAACATATCTCAAGGAACATACATCATTTCATTTCATTATATCTACCAACAAGTTTAGTGAAATCCAGCGAGTAAAAATCATACCTATATAGCTACTTATCCGTATGATAGATGCAATCGCTACAAAGTGCATGCCCCAACAGTCAAGGCTCTATTACATTGGACATCAAGCCTGTCAAGCAATTTTGTGTAAGTCAAAGAAAACAAGCATGTTGCTAGTTAAAATACCTAACCAACATCAGCAGTGAAGCAAATAATATCACAACCATAGTTCTCCCTGCAAAGGAAAATCTCTCACTATATAAACCTAGCACCATAATACATCTATTCACAATAAGATCGTCTAAGTGAATAAATACAGAAAAACACATCAGAGAAAAATGATATATCACAGAAAAACATACAAACTCCACATTTCAACAAGAGAAGGTGATAGCAATTACCAAATCATTATAGCAGAAGGGATAGCAAATTGAAAGAACTCTCCAATTCCTTAGAAAATTACAGGGTTCCTGGGACACTCGAACTTTGACAAAAACCAACACAGTCACAAATAAAATCGAAAATACCTTTACGATTTCTATAAAACCCCAACAGATTTAAAAAGAAAATACCTTGTTGTATTCTTTAACACCGAAATCCTTTCAGTAATCACTGCCGCTAAAACGACGAAGAAATGTGGTTTCCTTTTAGCAACCTCTGATTCTTTAACACTGAAATCATAAAAATCCAAACTTTACCTCCATAAATCATCAAGCTTGAAGATGGGAGTGGGTATCGAGAGAGACACTCACCTGCTAAGCAATGACAACACCCCAAACTGTAGCGATGAAGGGGGTGCAATCATAGAGAGAGAGGGGGGGGGGAATTGGAGGAAAATCTCGAGGGAGTGGAATTGGGTATTGCGAGAGAGAGATATAGATATTAAGGTTAAGTTTAGATGTTGAGAGTATTTGTGAATAGTAGTAAAAAGTAGGTAAAAAATAATAATAAAATATTGAATAATAATGAAAAAGTAATGAATAGTAATAAAAGTAGGTAAATAATAATAATCAAGAGTATTTGAGAAGATTTGTGAAACTCTTGATTCCAAACCTAGCATAAATTTACGGATTGGGGGAAAATGGAGAAAAATGTGGGGTTATCCCGCTGTTATATTTTTAAAAGACTATTTCTGGCGCTTTCAAAGTGCTAGAAATAGCCTTTTAATTCGCCACAAAAATCCAAAGCACAATTTCTCGCCCAGTTACTTTAGGAATTCGTCCTCAATCGTCCCAGTGCCGCTATAAGCGTTCTTTACCGACATTTTTAATTATGGCAGATTGAAAATAGGCGTTGTTTCTTGTAGTGTATATAGTATACGAAGTAGTTACTGTGGAATTAAAGAAGGCATATAAATTATTATTACAATTATGATGGCGATTTTTTTTACCTGAAGAGTTATGATCACATGTTTAGTAGTGGCCCATTTCTTAAATTTATTAAGAAACTCTCACTTATGACGGAGGAAACAATTATGACGATTATGATATGATGGTGAGAGGTAATAAATTCTAGTATTGTATTCAAATGCAACTCCATGTGACTAAATTCTGTTCCTTTATATTATTAAATTGCCTGATGAGTTGTTTCATATGTGGATTTACGGGAAGACCCTAGCTTGACACAATTGATAGAATGATAGCTGACGGTGAAGCAGTATATATGGTGGAATAAAGTTCAGAATTGAGGTTAAAATATACTTAGTGTTCTCTGTAGCACCTCGGTGAGAAATCTTTGTGTTTTTTTAATGGCATGTTCACGATGCTTCCTAGGGTTTGGAAAAAATTACTGAGTCAATTTTTTACACCAACTTGTTAATTTTGTTGAGGGTTCACCGTTTATCATGCAGAGGCTCTATGCGTTGGTTTGCTTCATTCCATTATTAAATTTGTAAAAACAAATGTAAACAAGTGTCAATTTTGATCTCTAATGTTGGGATTTAGTATATATATAATTAATATGTTATGTACGCCTCATGTTGTGCATTCTGATCATCATTTCTTGGAACAAACACTATTGGTGTCTTTCTAAGTATTCCCTTCTACTTTATAATTTGAATTCATGAAAAGCATACTTAGGGTTGGAAACTCTGAAAATGTCTTATAGTTTACTGTTTCCCATATAATGCCCGACCTGATTGTGTGGGGGCAATTCTGTAGCCATCCACTACTGCATCAAAGCTTATGGTGATTAATGTGTAGAAAAAACAACCTCGACTCAATCGCTAAACCCAGGTTGAACGATATATCACTTAATTTTCTGTTCAACTTTTGGTGAAGATAATTTATATATTCTGTGAAAAGTAATGAGAAAATAATGATAAGATCATATTAAATAATTATGAATAATAGTAAAAATTACGTGAAAAGTAACGATAAGATCACAAATAGTAGTAAAGTATTATCAAAACATTCCACTGCCCAAACGGAATCTTAATGTTTTTAATTAGATTAAAGTTTCTACATTCTCTAATCGGGGTTTCTTTTTCTGAATTTGAATGGCTCGATCGCTTTGGGAATTATTAATTATGATCCCTCTTCTTTGTTAACTTCATTTTTTTCTTATGAAAATCACTAATGGGGAAGAAACTTTACACTACTAGAGTCATCGGGCTTTAGGACTATGATATGCTACAAATTAGATCATTGTGGAGAGAAAATTACTAAGATCAACGGTACTCCAATATTAGTACCAATATTTACTTAAGCGTTAGAACAAGAGATCATCATAATGAAGGTCTTGTTGGAGTATCCTGAGTCAAAAATGACAAGTGAGCGGTAAAATGCTTCTTAGAAGAAACCTTTCTTGAGCTTGTAAAAAGGTTGAATATTGAAGGATCTTCCTAATCATTTTTGTTGGAGTATATATCTTGTGCTTTTTCCCAGCTTAGAACTTTAGCATCATGAATTACGTCTTTTAATTCTTCTTCTTCTTCTTCTTCATGGTTTGGACAAATATATATATATATATATGATTTTGTTTCACAATTTTTCATGGCGCTCAAGTAATTTTTGGGGACTATGCATGGATATGTAATCACAAGGGAGAGAGGAAGGAGGACGTCATACCTAGACAATAATCATCATTTTTCATGATATCCTTGAGCATAATATTTAATGAAGTTCCAAGTATTTTACCCTAATCTGGGCGATGATCTGTACGTACTGCCAGAATAATATTGTTGGCAATCCTTTGCGGCTTTGTTCATCTATGTCCCATCCTCGTAATGGACCAAATAATGAAAGCATGGTAAACTTTTAGTCAAAAGTCCATTTCAAATTTTCTAGTGGTACTGGGGCTGCTTCATCATCATAGCTTTATATATATATATATATATATATATATATATATATATTTGCTTTTGAAAACTTCCTCATCTTTCAACAAATTGACGATCGAGACAAAAGTACTGATTTTGGATTATCATGATGCATGTGTAGTCCGTACTGTAGAAGTAAGAAAAATTACAATTGATCTCTATCTTATCCAACATAACAATAATTTGTCTTTCTACTTTTTCTCTTTCCAGCTGTACATTTGGTTCCTTTACTTCTTTGACTAAAAAAGTTCGACGGCTTGCGCTGGAGAAGAAAATGACAGGAATTAACAAGAAAAAAGTGGAGAAACTTGTAGGGGTGGTCAGCGGGTATCCGTACCCGCTGACCCGCCCGCAAACCGCCCCGCCCCGCCTTGCGGGGCGGGTTAACCCGTTCGACGACAACCCAACGGGGTAAACCCGCTCGCATTTTGGGGTATGGACGGGGGCGGGGGCGGTATAGCTTTGACCCCGCCCCCGCCCCCGCATATATATAAAAACCCAGATGACTCAAAACGGCATCGTTTTGTCATCTGGATTTTTTTTTAAACTTTACTTACATAAAACGACGCCGTTTTATATAAACGGCATCGTTTTATGTAAACGAATTTAAGAATTAAGCCCTCCCCCTCCCCCTTTCGATCTCCGTCGCTCACTCTGTCTCTCTCTCGTCTCCCTCTCACTCTCTCTTTAAAATCGGCGCAAACCCTAGCCTTAAAACACACCTCAAGCCACCGTCGTCATAGTCGCTGGCCACCGTCGTTGCCAAGTGCGAAGAATCCCTCTCTCTCGTATTCGATAGTTCTCCGGTTCTCCCTCTCGGCCTCTCCGATATTTCTCCGAATCTCCTGCTAGGTAATCACTAATCTCCCATTGTTTTCGTTTTGATTCTTCAAAATTTGAAATTATATGATTGTGTTGAAAACTTGAATTTATTGAATAATTGATTATGAGTTTATGGAGTGGATTGTGTTGAGACTTGAGTTGTTCTAGGGTTTAGATTCTGAATGCCGATGGCTGATGGATCCGATTGTCTGAAATTTGATTGATTCGGTAACCCGTAACATATATAATGTATATATATATTTGTTATGTAAATTGTAAGGATTCTAAATTTGCAGTTATGCACACAGCTCTCATTATATTTTATTAAAAATTATTTTTAGTTGCATTGAATCATTGATTAAATGTGTCACATTTTAAACCAATTTATAGATTAATCACTTAAATAAAAATATATATTGAAACCATAAAAAATCGACTGACATACTGTAAATATTGAAACATAAAAAAAAAAATGAATTTATGATATTTAGATATTGAAATAAACTAAAATTAAAAAAATAAAAAAATAAAAAAATAAAATTATTATTTGAAAAATAAAATCACTACTAACCATACATGTTAACTATAAGTCTATACATCTCAAAATAAAATAAATGAGAATATACATACACACACACACACACACACACATATATATATATATATATTTGTGATGTCATGTTAAATTAATAGGCAAAATGAGTGATATAATCATATAAATTATTATATGCATTAGGTATTATTTGAAAGTTAGACAATTGAGTCTAATTTTGAATTGAGATTTGAGCCTATTATATTTTGGTATGACCATTTGTGTTGTATTTATTATAATTTCATATTTGTTGTAAATGGAAAGTCCAGAGGATTCTAGTGCGAGCTCCTCGGAGGGGGCCTTGGGTACCTCCGGCCCTAACCCTAACCCTATCCCGACCACTACTACTACTACTACCACTACCCCTAATCCTACCAGTACTCCCCTTCCGGTTGAGACCCCTGACCCTACTCCTACCACTACCACTTGCCCCGCCCCCAAGCAGTCTAGCAAGAAAGCCCAATCCATAATTTGGGCTCATGTCACTAAGATAGAAGGTGGTGACCCCAATGATCCAAAAGCCAAATACAACTATTGTGGCAAAATTTATGGGTGCCACTACAAGAGACATGGCACTTCCCAGATAAAATTGCACTTGGAGGAACAGTGCAAAAAATCCCCAATTTTGAAGTTTTTGGTAGAGAAGACCCAATCCAGGCTTGAAGTTGGATTTAAAAAAAAAGGGTGAAGGGAGTAGTGGGGAGTTGGCATTAAAGGGGTATACAAAATATGATCCTAACGAGGCTAGGACACACCTAGCTCGCATGATTGTTATAGATGAGATGCCTTTCCAAGTGGTTGATGGGAAAGGGTTCCAAGCCTATTCTAGGTACTTGGAACCAAGATTCAATATTCATTCTCGTCACACGGTGGCAAGAGATGTTAAAAAACTTTATCGATCAGAAAAAGAGAAGTTGAGGGGTTTATTGGCGGGGAAAATGTTTGCCTCACCACTGATTGTTGGACTTCTTGTAATAATCTTAATTTTATGTGTATGACTGTTCATTGGGTTGATGGGGGTTGGACATTGCATAAGAAAATCCTCAAATTTTGTCAAACAACTGATCACAAAGGTGAGACGATAGGGAAGGCCTTAGAGGCCGCTGTAAAAGAGTGGGGGTTAACTCGTGTTTGCACTTACACGGTTGATAATGCCGGGGCTAACGATGTTGCAATGAGACATCTTAAGACTCTCATGAATAATGCGAGTAGAACGATTTTGGGTGGGGATTATTTGCATGTGCGATGTGCAGCACATATTCTTAATTTGATTGTGGGTGATGGCTTAGATAAGCTTGGTGACTCGGTTGCTCGGGTCAGGACTGCTGTGAGATGGGTCAGATCTTCTCCTGCTAGATTGGCTAGGTTCAAAGTTGTTGCAACTACTGTGGGTATAACATGTAAAAAAGGTCTTTGCACTGATTTGTCTATAAGGTGGAACTCAACCTTTTTGATGTTGGAGACAGCTCAGGAGTATAAGTTGGCATTTGATACATTGGGTAATGAAGACATACAATATGTCAAGTATTTTGATGAAAAGTTAGGGCATCCTTTGTCTAATGATTGGGAGGTTGTATATATTTTTATAGAGTTTCTGAGAGTTTTTTACGATGTTACCAAAGTTTTATCTGGTTCTCTATATCCCACGGCACATCAATTTTGTCAACAAATAGCCAAGGTGAAAGAAGAATCAGATGATATTGCAGCAGGTAGTAACACCACATTGCGGGTGATGTCTAGGACCATGATGGAGAAATTTGACAAATATTGGGGGGAAGAGTTTGATAAAGCCAATATCTTGTTATATGTTGCATGTGTCCTTGACCCACGGTTTAAGGTTAAAGGCATGGTATTTGGGTTGACTGATGCAATTGGCAAGGATTGTGCGTCAGCTGTTGCATCTCGAGCTCAGGAAACACTTGTTAGATTATTTGATGAGTTCACTATCGTGGGAGGTGGTAGTGTTGCAGCCCCTACAGCCACAGGTATCCCCCCACCAGGTGCAGATGCTAGGCATGGAAAAAAACGTAAAATGGACTGGGGTGACAAGATGGAGTCGACCGCCTTGGATTTTATGGGTTCCACCACAGATGCCCAGTCAGAGGTAGACAAATATTTGGCATTGGATCTTCATCCATTTGTACGAGATTTTGATATATTAGCTTGGTGGAAGATGAATGTCTTCAAATATCCCGTACTTTCAAAGGTTGCTCGTAGTATCTTAGCCATCCAGATCAGTACAGTAGCCTCAGAGTCGGCCTTCAGCACTGGAGGGCGCGTATTAGATCCTTTTCGGAGCTCATTAGATCCTATCACTGTTGAGTCCCTGATTTGCACACAGAATTGGATCACGGGTGCTGAAATTCATATTCCGGAGGTTATTGATTATGATCTGGTTGAGGCCGAGGATGAGGCTGCTGATCAGTCTGGATCTGGTAAATTGTTACGCAATAAATATTTACATTATTTTGTATTTATTTAATTAAATTTAATGTTACACAGATTTTACATTTATTTGTTGTAATTTGTAGCGACCGTAACGCCAACACCTGGGACACTGTCAACAGCTACCTCTGCTGCAGTATGACCTACGTAACCTACCAACCCATCACCATGGTTTGTACTTTACACAATTGTTTTTTAATTGTTGTTTACATTTATAATTTTATAATATTTGTAATGTTAGTTTTTAACTTATTTTGTAATTCTTGTTTATGATTTTTGACATTTTTTAATTTCTATGACAGTATTATTTTGTATGTCAATTCAAATTGTCAAGCCCATCTTTTAAGTTAATAACCCAATTTAATTTTGGTAAGTAACTTAGTATTTTTAATAAAATTTTTTTTTTCATGTTTATAACTTTATTATTATATTTGTACTCTAATTGTTTTTTAACTTATTGTTGCAGGTTAAGCTTAAGCCTTAAGGCCCAACAACCCCACAGTCCCCATCCAAGTTTGCATTATGACTCTTTTATCGTGACAAAGTCCAATCACCAGTGTCCAAGGACCATTATTATCAATCTTATTTTTTATAATTTTGTAAATTGTAAATTTGTAAATTTGTAATGTTAATAGTTAATAGTACAATTTCTAATTTTGTATTTTGTAGGATTCATTTATATTATTGTAAATTTGTAAATTGTAATAGTTTAGTAACTAGTCTAGACTTCTAGTAGTTTTTATTTTTAAATTTTAACTTTTAACTTTTAACTGATTTAGACTTTTAGATTTTTAGTTATATTTTTTTTTTAAATTATTTTGTCATTTTAGAATTTAGTAATGATAATTATTTAGTATTTAATATATTGATATTTATTATTGTGAAATTATATCAGGTTTGATGATTTTCTGAGTCGAAAATGACTTAAAAATTTGATCTGGGCCGAAACAGACCCAAACAACTAGGTCAGGCCCAACAGGGGCGGTGGCAGGGGGCGGGCGGATGGAGATTCCCCCACTCCCCCCACTAATAGGCAGGGTACCCCGCCCCGTGCAACCAGGGACGGGGTGCGGTTTATATTAATGACCCCCCGCCCAGGCGGGGGCGGGGGCGGTTGTTGGGGGACCCCGCCCCCGGTAGGATAGGGATCACCCCTAGGAGAAAGGACCACCTAGCATTAAGAAATTATTATATGATTTTGATAAAAAAAAATTTGGTGATTTGGGTAGCAGTACTCTCTCTTTCCTATCTAATTATATTTTGTGTGTTTCATTTGAACTTCTATTTTTATTCCTCATTTTCTGATGTAACATTAAGGTGTTCTTTTTAAATTTAGAGATATGATGAGATAAATTAAAATAAATTCTAAAAGATAAATAAAATATTATTTATATATTATTTTTTAATATTATTATTATTATTTTAAAGTTTGAAAAATTAAATTGTTTATTATTTTCGTGTGAGAATTTTAAAAAGTTATAATGATGAAATTGAGATAAGTATTTGAAATGAATTGAACTCATCTTAAAATTCAAACGAGACCAATGTAATAATCATTTAAAAATATTGGTTGAATAATAATAAATATAAAAATAATTAAATATGGGTAGATAAAAAGACAAAGGGATTTTAAAAAGAAGTAGATCAGGACGAGCTAGTTAATTAGGATGATCAGCTGGCTGGTTGTAACACCCAGTTCCAATGCCAGTTTGCTCTCGAAATCTTTTGGTTTTAATTATGCAAAAAGCCTATTTGAGTTTTCAAATATTTTCTTCAAATAGACTACAAACCTTTTTTTTTTATAGCGGTGAATTATGTTTTCTCCTTGAATTTGATAATTATGTTAAAAATGTTTTTATGAGGTGTTGCTCAGATGACTAACACAAGAGGGGGGGTGAATTGGGTTATATTATAAAAATTAACACTTATTAATCAAATACATAATATAAAATATAAATAGAATATAAAACAGTAAGAAATGTAAAGAGTAGGGTAAGAGAAAGCAAGCTCAGTATTTTTACGAGGTTCAGCCCCACTGCCTACGTCCTCGCCTCAAGCTACCCCTTGAGAATCCCGAATTCACTAGTCAATCTCCTTTAGGTGGAGATAGAAACCTATTACACTTTTGAGCACCGCTCCAAAGAATCCGTGTAGAACACCCTCTACACTTCCAATCACCTCACACTTGGTGATTTAACTATTCCCCGTGTAGAACATCTTCTACACACACAAGGGTTATACGCACCCTCTTACAAATACAATAGTTGATAGTGGGTAGACTATCAAAGTATACTCCTCAATGAGTGAGATAGAAACAATACAGCTCAACCTATATCTCTCTAAAAAAGAACAAGAATTAAGGCTCAAAATTTTAGAAAAGAGAGAATGAGAGTTTTGAAAGAATGATGCAAAACTTAACAATAGATGTGTAAACTTTTGTTGTTGTAATTTTTACAAAACACAAGTGAGCTATTTATAGGCAAATGAGTTCTACTCAATCATCTTTCAAATTCAAAATTCAAATTTTGATGAAGTTATTGCATATGTCATTCAATTTTCAAAATTCAAATTTTTGAATGAAGTCATTGCATATGTCATGCACATGCAAAATATAATTTTTGAAAATAAAACTTTTAATGAGATCATTGCATATGTCATGCGCATGCAAAATATAATTTTCCAAATTAAAACTTTTAATAATGTTATGCATATATCATGCTTATGTCATGCATAAAAAAATACAATTTAATGTTTTATGAGAAAATATTAATTTTTGAGCCTTAATCCAATTTTATCAAGAGATGTACAAAAATAATCTATAAGTTTCATTAATAGACTTGTTCTTTTATACTTGATGTGTGTTTTGCTCCATTACATAGATAATTTGAGCTCGAGACTTGAATTTATTTGTTATCATCAAAATCTACACGTAGATACGAAACTTGAAATCTTGGATTCAACAATCTCCCACTTTTTAATGATAACAAATACTTAGTAGAATTTTGAGACTTGCAGTAATGCTTAAGCTCCCCCTGAGAATATGTGTTAGTTTTTCAAGTAATAGATAAACATAATTCCAGCATATATAATAGAGTTAAAAATCTAAATATTTATGTCTAAAACTTCTCCCCCTTTTGGTATCATTAAAAAGAAATAATAATTAGCTTAATAAGACATCTTCCTACAATAACCAATAGACAAATAAAATGGTACGTTAGTAGAGACTGTAGAGAATTCGGTGCAAAGCCATGCGTGTCCGACAAAACCTACAAAAGTTGGAGGTCTAGCTCTGGCAATTCAGTGCGGAGCCATGCGTGTCCGACAAAACCTGCAAAACTTGGAGGCCTATCTCTAGGAGTCGGTGCGGAAGCAGATTCAAATCCGTGACGTTGAAAAATTAAATATTATCGAGATTTGAAAGTTGCTGTTTAAAAGACCATTTTCACTTGTCGAATACTCAAATAAACTTTCACACTACTCATTGATCCAGTTTTTGTTTATTCAAAACGATAGAATGACAGAGAAAATTTCGTCTAATATTCCGGATTTGAATTAGGAACCGTCTCAATCAGTCATTTTATCTCATGAGATTGTTAACACCATGATAGAAGCAGAGATGCATTTTTCTGGTAAGACTGATTCTGAGATTGTTGCAGCATCAAGAACTCTCAGTACTCAATATGCTGCCTCTGTTACAACCATGTCTCGGAGATTACTAGCGAGGGCAAATGAGGTTGATCGACTTAACAATCAAATATCTATTCTGCATCAAAAGCTTGCAAATAAAGATAGAAAGAATAAGAGGTTAAAGCAAGAAAATATAGATTTAACAGAATTAGCTCGTGTTATGAAACTTCGAATAGAGGAATCGGAACGAGTGAGAGTTCAAACACAGAGTCAACATCAGCAGATAATGGCAGCGTTTCACGAGAGAAACAGAGACAATTGTAATTAATCTCGCTGGCTTAGTTCGGTAACTTTTGATAATATGCATCCGGCATATCTTGTAAGCTTGACTAAGTAAGATTTGAAGAGATGACAGTTTATCTTCTACTTATTTCCATCTTTATAAAAGCAATCCTTAGCTTTATCTAATCTGCATCAAATCTTCTTCTCATTTCTATAGTTCATCTTCATTCTTACAAAATTTTAATGGCTCATCAATTTTCCTTCAGTGCTTCTCGTGATCAATCTATTTCTGCATCTGTCATAGGTGCCATGAAGCAGCAAAATACTGATTTGGCTAATAAATCAGATCATGATGCCATTTACGAGCTTGTGAGTCTCGGGACTCGATACTCATCTTCCATTGTCGCTTTTTTCGCTCGGTTACAGTCCAAAACCCGCGAGATAGAGAAGTTTAATGAGAAGATCGATGTTCTTCAACGACTTGTTCAAGAGTCTAACAAAAAAATAGTAGACTTAAAACAACAGAATAATAATTTAAAATCCTTGTTTGCCTCTGCATTTCGATTGCCTAATCCTTTAGATAAGGATGGCATGAAGATTTATGAGGAGCAAATGCATTTGAATGATGAGGTTAAACGTCTCAAGTTTCTGTAGGTCATTTGAGATAATGGAATAAAAGTATCTAGCAGATATTCATAGCATGCATCATTCCTATTTCTCTTTTAATCATGCATAGTCTATCTTCTGGTAAGAGTTTTGTGAAAATGTCTGCCAATTGATCATGTGTGCTAGTGAATTCTAATACAATATCGCCCTTCTGCACATGATCTCTAAGAAAATAATATCTAATTTCAATATGTTTGGTCCGAGAATGTTGTATTGGATTCTTTGAAAGATTTATAGCACTTGTATTATCACATTTGATTGGAATGTGATTGTACATAACTTTAAAATTCTCAAGTTGTTGCTTCATATAAAGAACTTGAGCGCAACAACTGCCTGCATCAACATATTCTGTCTCAGCAGTAAATAATGCAACAGAATTTTGCTTTTTACTAAACCATGAAATAAGTGCATGACCTAAAAAATGACATGTTCCACTAGTACTTTTTCGATCAACTTTGCAACCAGCATAATCCGCATCTGAATAACTAATAAGATTGAACGAAATGTGCTTAGGATACCATAACCCTAGGTCAATGGTACCGGCAAGATATCTAAAAATACGCTTGACTGCAATCAAATGAGATTGCTTTGGAGATGGTTGAAAACGTGCACATAAACATACACTGAACATAATATCAGGTCTACTAGCTGTCAAATATAATAAACTACCAATCATACCTCGATATACCTTTGAGTCAACTGGCTTACCGCTTTCATCTTTATCAAGTTTGGTAGTTGGACTCATTGGTGTTCCAATTACCTTCGCACCTTCCATCTCAAACTTTTTGAGTAACTCTTTGATATATTTTGACTGATTGATGAATGTTTCACTTTTTGCTTGCTTGATTTGCAATCCAAGAAAGAAATTAAGTTCTCTCATCATGCTCATTTCAAATTCTTCTTGCATGCTCTTAGCAAAATCTTGGCACATATTTTCATTAGTAGCACCAAATATTATATCATCAACATAAATTTGAACTAGAAGAATATCATCCTGTTCATATTTGATAAAAATAGTTGTATCAATCTTTCCTCTTAAAAAACTTTTTCAATTAAGAAATCACTAAGCCTCTCATACCAAGCTCTAGGTGCTTGTTTGAATCCATATAATGCTTTTGCGAGCTTAAAAACATGATTAGGAGAAATATGATTTTCAAAACTTGGAGGTTGCTCAACATATACCTCTTCATTTATAAAACCATTTAAGAAAGCACTTTTAACATCCATTTGAAAAAATTTGAAATCTTTATAACATGCATATGCAAGTAACATTCGAATAGCTTCTAATCTTGCGACAGGTGCATAAGTTTCATCATAATCGATTCCTTCCTCTTGATTGAAACCTTGGGCTACAAGTCGAGCCTTGTTTCTAGTGATGATTCCAGACTCATCTTTCTTATTTCTAAAAACCCATTTTGTTCTAATAACAGGATGATTTTTGGGTCTAGGAACAAGTGTCCATACATTATTTCTTTCAAATTGATTTAGCTCTTCTTGCATAGCTAAAATCCACGATTCATCAATAAGTGTTTCATCAATATTTTTGGGTTCAATTTGAGATAAAAAAGCAGTTGATTACAAATATTTCTAAGAGATGATCGAGTACTTACACCTCGTGAAGGTTCTCCTAAAATTTGTTCCACTGGATGATCTTTCACATGTTTCCATTATTTGGTTGCATCTTGTACTAAATCTTGATGATCTTTCCTGATGTCTCCATGTTGGACTTCTTCCATAGTATTCTCTTTGTCGAGATTGAGAATATTTGTGTTATTTGTACCTTCTGATTCTTCATCAATAGATTTCTTGGAGAGTAGAGGGTTAGATTCATCAAATACTACATGCATAGATTCTTGTACAGTCAAAGTCTTTTTATTGAATACTTTATAAGTTTTACTATTTGTTGAATACCCAAGAAAGATACCTTTATCAGATTTTGCATCAAACTTTCCTAAATTATTTCTATCATTGAGTATAAAACATTTATATCCAAATACATTAAAGTAACCAATGTTGGACTTTTTCTCATTCCAAAGCTCATAAGGGGTTTTATCTAATTTAGACCTTAACATAACTCTATTTATAACATAACATGCAGTGCTTATTGCTTCAGCCTAAAAATAACTAGGTAAACTATTTTCATTAAGCATTATTCATGCCATTTCTTGAAGAGATCTATTCTTCCTCTCTACTACCCCATTTTGTTGAGGAGTTCGAGGAGCAGAAAAATTATGCAGAAAACCATTTTCATCACAAAAAGACTCAATATCTTTATTGACAAATTCTTTCCCCTTATCACTTTGGATGTTTGAAATAGTATAGCCCTTTTCATTTTGAATTCTCTTGCATGACTTGGTAAAAGCATTATGTACCTCATCTTTATGAACGAGAAAGATGACCCAAGTATATCTAGAGAAATCATCAACAATAATAAATGCATAATATTTTTCTCCCAGACTCGCAAAGGTCCATGTGTATTAGTTGCAAAGGTTTAGTAGTGAAAATATGTTTCTTAATTCTGAAAGAATTTTTTGTTTGTTTACTAAACTGGCATGCATCACAGATTTTGTCTTTAAAAAAGTTTGCCTTTGGCAAATCTCTCACAAGATCATTTTTTGAAAGTTTGGAAATAAGTTCCATATTTGCATGGCCTAACCTTCTATGCCATAACCAACTATTTTCATGTTGAGCTGATAAACAAATAGTATCTTGTGAGGTAATTTCTTCAAATTCAATTGTATAAATATTATTGTTTCTAAGAACAATAAAACAAACATTGCAATCATGATTATTCAAAATAATGCACTTATCTTTTTTGAAGGTAACTGTAAATCCTTTATCACATAAATGACTTATACTTAAAAGATTATGTTTTAGACCTTCAACAAGTAGAACATCTTTAATTATGAGAGAAGACTTATTACCAACTTTACCTATTCCCACGATCTTCCCTTTTGAATTGTCTCCAAATGTCACATGTCCTTCTTCTTTAGGAGTAAGATCAGTGAACTTAGTTTTATCTCCTGTCATGTGTCTTGAGCATCTGCTATCTAAAAACCATCTTGTTTTACTTACGGAAGACTTCATGCATACCTACAAAAATAATTAAAATGATTTTTCTTGGTACCCATGTTCTTTGGGTCCTTTATTTATTAGTATTAGAAGAAATAAGATTCTTTGGTACCCATATGACCCTAATAGTTATTGTATGTTTTCTTCTAATAGAACAAGCATGATAGTTATGACCATTTCTATTGCAAAAATTACAAATAACATGTAACATACTTGAAGAACTTGAGTGATTGTAATAATGTCTTTATTTGACAAATCTCTTTTTAGGAAAATAATTTTGAAAATCTGGTTTTGATTTAATGGGTTTATCAAAGAAATTTTTATAGGGTTTGAGTTTTTCTTTTGGCATGTATCCCAAGCCTACCTTATCAAAAACACACATTTGATTACCAAGAAGTTTTTCAAAATTTCTTTTTCCATTTGTGAAATTTTCAACAATCTTTTCTAAATCAGCTATTTTCTTTTTCAGTTCATCATTGTCATCTTTTCAAACTATATTTTCTTTTCTTAAAATATCAATTTCATTTATTAAAGAAGAATTTTTTTTTTCAAAGCGGTATACTTAATATCCAATTTTTCAAATTCCTCATATACCTCTTCCAAAGCATTTTGCAATTCTTCATAAGAGGGATTTTCAAGATTTGTTACCTCAAGATCATCTTTAGCCATAAGACAAGGATTTGCAGATTCTTCATTACTTGCGTCGCTGTCTGAACTACTTCAATCATTATCCCATGTAGCTTTTATTGCTTTCTTGCCTTTGTATCGATCTTTCTTTAGCATGGGACAATCTGCTTTGATATGTCCAAGTTTTTTACATTTATAACAAATTAATAAATCATTTTTACCTGTATCTTTATTAGAAGATTTTTTGAAAGGTTTCCTTGGAGGAGCTTTATTTTTCAAGAATCTCTTAAATCTTCTAGTGATCATTGCAATATCTTCGTCATCGCTTTCTTCATCTTCATCGCTTTCACTTTCATGAGGAACGGCTTTGAGTGCCAAGCTCTTCTTTTGCTTTCCTTCTTCTTCTCCTCTTTTCAATGTGTACTCATTGGTAATAAGTGACCCGATGAGTTCATTTACTTCGAGTTTTTTAAGATCTCTAGCTTCAAGAATTGCCGTTACTTTTGATTCTCAACGTTTTGGCAAGGAGTTGAGAATTTTCCTTACTATCTCCAAGCTAGAATAAACTTTACCAAGAGATGTCAAACTATTTATAATATTAGTAAAACGAGTATACATAGAAGAGATAGATTCATCATCATTCATTTTGAACATTTCATATTCATGTGTAAAAACATAAATTTTTTATTCTTTGACTTGCGAAGTTCCTTCATAGGTTACTTCCAAGTTGTCCCAAATTTCCTTTGCTGTCCTGCAAGTCATTATTCTGTTAAATTCATTACCATTGGGAGCATTATATAGAAAATTCATAGCCATTACATTCACAGTATAAAGTCTATCGTCTTCGCGATCAAACTCTTCCTCTTCCTTTTTGACCTTTACTCCATCAACAGTTTTTGTTGGAATATAAGGCCCATTTACAATACATTTCCATATTTCACGACCATGAGACTGAAGGAATATTCTCATTTTAGCTTTCCAGAAAGTATAATTGTCTCCACAAAATAGATAATTAATCTTATAATAGAACCCTTGCTCTGATACCAATTGTTGCCCAGATAACTAAGACAAGAGGGGGGTGAATTGGGTTATATTATAAAAATTAACACTTATTAATCAAATACATAATATAAAATATAAACAGAATATAAAACAATAAGAAATGTAAAGAGTAGGGTAAGAGAAAGCAAACTCAGTATTTTTACGAGGTTCAACCCCATTGCCTACGTCCTCGCCTCAAGCTACCCCTTGAGGATCCCGAATTCACTAGTCAATCTCCTTTAGGTGGAGATAGAAACCTATTACACTTTTGAGCAGCACCGCTCCAAAGAATCCATGTAGAACACCCTCTACACTTCCAATCACCTCACACTTGGTAATTTAACTATTCTCCGTATAGAACACCTTCTACACACACAAGGGTTATACATACCCTCTTACAAATACAAGAGTTGATAGTGGATAAACTATCAAAGTACACTCCTCAATGAGTGAGATAGAAATAATACAACTCAACCTATATCTCTCTAAAAAAGAACAAGAATTAAGGCTCAAAACTTTAGAAAAAAGAGAATGAGAGTTTTGAAAGAATGATGCAAAACTTAACAATAGATGTGTAAGCTCTTGTTGTTGTGATTTTTACAAAACACAAGTGAGCTATTTATAGGCAAATGAGTCACACTCAGTCATCTTTCAAATTCAAAATTCAAATTTTGATGAAGTCATTGCATATGTCATTCAATTTTCAAAATTCAAATTTTTTAATGAAGTCATTGCATATGTCATGCACATGTAAAATATAATTTTTGAAAATAAAACTTTTAATGAGATCATTACATATGTCATGCACATGCAAAATATAATTTTTCAAATTAAAACTTTTAATAATGTTATGCATATATCATGCTTATGTCATGCATAAAAAAAATGCAATTTAATGTTTTATGAGAAAATATTAATTTTTAAGCCTTAATCCAATTTTATCAAGAGATGTACAAAAATAATCTATGAGTTTCATTTGTAGACTTGTTCTTTTATACTTGATGTGCGTTTTGCTCCATTGCATAGATAATTTGAACTCGAGACTTGAATTTATTTGTTATCATCAAAATCTACACGTAAATACGAAACTTGAAATCTTGGATTCAACATGAGGTGTGATAATTTTTTTTATAAAACAAGTTAGATTGTTATTTATATATTTGTTTATTCAATTTTGAATCGAGGCCTTATTTCATTTTCGAGTTTTAATATCAAGATTTTTTTTTTTCGAAAGAATTAATTTAAACAGTTTATAGTTTAACCATTTTATGTTGTCTTATTTCCTTTATCCAAGTTTAAACCTCATTATTCTGAAATGGACCCTACCCATTCTAACCCACGGCCCAAGTCGGCATCTTGTTTGACCCCCTTTGCCTTGCAGAGCATCCCCCATTTCACGCTCTATTTTCTTGAACTTTTCAGTTACCATATTTGTACTTATAACCTGCATTTACCTACTTGTGCTTTTGCTTTCATCATATAGAATTTAGGGTTGCCGCCTCTTCCCTCCCTAGGGTTTTATTCGTTTGTTCTCATTCATCTTTATATACTCACTGTTTGTCCCTAACCTCCATCGCAAGTAGCAGCCTTGAGCCGCATCGTGCATTTCTCCATCCCACTCTTTTCATATTTCTTATTTCGCCTCTGCACCTAACGGAAAGAAACAAAGCTTTGCACCATCGGAAACTACCAGACCCCACAAACTAGTCTCTGCTAGTTTCGTAGCCCCCAAGACCACACCCGAAGGTCATAATAGTCCCTGTTTTTAATATTCAAAACAGAGCATCACACCATCTGCTGCCACCGACCCCACCACGTCCGGACCACCCAAAACAAAACAGAAAATCCCAGTGATGCACCCCTGGGTCCTTCGAGATCCATCACATGCAGTGCTATCGCTAACCACCACGCCCAGCCACTGGCCGCCTATCCCTGACTCTTCCGCACGCAACCTCCTCTCTCTACGTGCTCGAGTGTTTACCCTCGCGTCACGTAGTGTTAAGGTCGGCTTCTGTAAGCTTACGTTTCTTCTTTCCCTCAAATGTTTTCTTTTCCGTGCTTCTCCTTATGTTTAGAAGTGGTCCTTCAAATTCTAAAATACATTTAAGCACCTTGCAATCGGATCTTTCCTTTTATTCGTTTGATGTTGCGCTTTTTTAAATAGTTTGCGTAGATAACTTTATTTTTTTATTTTACCTTTTTAACCTTTATTTAAGAATTGACTTTCTGTTTCTTTCTGTGGATTATGTGAAGTATGAGTTTTTCTTGAGGAAATTACGTGTCTGTTTTCCTCGGCTCTAAAAACAACTTGAGTTTTAATGTTGCAGTTCAGTGGCCTTTTATTGGATTTCTGTTATTTTTATCTTATTTTGTATGCGTCAGGTTAAAGTTGAATGTGGTGAGGACTTAGTTTGTAATTTTTTTTTTTTTTGGGCTGGATATTTTCTTTTTTCATTTGAACGACTTTCCAATAGATCCTTTTTTTTTTTTTTTAATTTCAGAAAGAGACTTGATTTGAGTGGAAGTTGGGTTAAGCAAATAATTTGTGAGAATTGAGGTATTGGAAGATTTATTATATTTTAGAGTTTTGGAGAAATCTTGATATATTCAAAGGATTTTGGAGAGTTGATATTATAGGATCTTGAAGACGTTTAGATTTTGAGGAAAGATATGATTTTTATTACCTCAGACTTTATTTTCGAAGTTTGTGATCAATTAGAAATTTATGGAAGTGCATGTCTTATTTTATAGGTGATATTTAAGTTTCATTCAGTATTGTTGTGGAGATTTTCTGAAAACTAAGAAATTTAGGTAAGCGGAGTTTCTATGCTAGACTTTGAATTAAAAATATGAACTGAGATTTCTTTTGAAAAATATGCATGTTTTAGTTACGAAAAGAAATTTTGAAATCACTTTAGTTATTTGTTTCGCATATGCATAAGATTCTGTATAAGAATAAAGTGTTTCTGGCATGAACTGGTGTACATAAGCTAATTTTATTGCATTTTGTTTTCCGAACTGAAAAAGAGCGAATATGAAAGTTTCTACATAAATTATATTTTTGATATGATTTTGTTTTGTTTTGAAAAAGTTCTGTACTCTGATATGATATGATATGATTTCTGAAACCTCTAGCATGACATTCTAGTTTTGTTCTACTCTGTTCTGTTTTGGGTTGGTACCAACTATTCTGTTTTTGGTGCACCCACTTTGGTTGCAAAGTAGTTTTCTGAGTGATCTTTCCTGTGTGTACACTCGGGGCTCCGAGAATAATAAGGAGAAGATTTACATTCTGTTTCTGCTCAGTTGGCCGTCGGGATTTGCACAACCCTACTACGGGGGTTAAACATGGTATTTCTGTTCTGATAAAATGTTTCATTTATGCTATGCCAAAGGGATTTTCTGTTTCTGTTTATACTAAATCTTCGCTCTGATTTATTTATAACATGATTTGTTTCTGCATTTCTGAAGATAAGAAATATATTTTTTTGTTCAGCATTCTGAATTTGGTAAATGTTCATATTTGCACACTAGTATATGTCATTTGCTTACTGAGTTGTGGTTAAACTCACCCATTTATCTCTGAATATTTTTTAGATGAGTTTGGATATTTCAGTCAAAAATCGAATTATGAAGCATTGGGTGATATGACCTAAGAATGATTGATTAATCATAGAGAGTTTATATGAGTATTGACAAGTATTAGTAAGGAAATACTATTATATTCTTGTGACGTAGAATTTCTGGAATTGATGATATTAAGGAAAGTGATTTTGGAACCAAGTTTTATATAATATTGGAGAATTTTTAGTCTTTAATTATTTTGTTAAAATGTGGGTTCTGTGATAGGAGGTAACTCTCCGATCCCTGCAGGACCAGGTCGTTACACTAGTTATGTTAATCTACGATGCAACTAAACAGAGAAGAGGAAAAGTTGAAAATGAAAATGATAAAGTTGGGAAAGATGCTATAGAGTAAATTGTTAATAATATTTATATTTAATTATCCGAAACAAAGTCTTTATCACCTTTATCTTCTTTTTAAGACAAGAAGTTATAATATGCCTCGTGGAGTTGGAATTTTGGATTGCTTTTTGTAAATGTATTATATGTTTTGGATATCGCCGTTGAACATTCTATAGGAGCTCAATACTATGATGATTTTTGTGGCACCATTTTAGAAGTTTTTCCTTTAATAAGCTAAAGTGTATTGTCCCCACATCGACATTATTAATGGAGGTCTTTCATTCTTATTATTAACTCAAATTTCACAAATATATATAGTATAAAGGCTTATAATAAGTAGTACTTCATGATCTTATTGACAAGTGAATCATCCAATGCAGAATCATCCTGAATATTCTTTGATGATTCTTCGCAACTTCTTGTTTATGGTGAGATGAAGTTACAAGCCTCAATACCGTTATATCGTTTTTCTGAGGTATGAATTCCCTGAAAATACTGTTAAAAACACAATATATATATATATATATTTCTTCAGCATACATGGAAAGTCCACTCTCATTTGCTCCACTTTTCTTCAACTAACCCTTCTAACCACGTAAAAAAAGCTAGTAAACCATTCCCCTTCCAATTCCAATATTACAAGAATATTGATTCTATTTGTATATAAAATCAACAATTTCCTCAATTGGCAAAGCTGAAATGACCAAGAGCTGCTATCACCCACCTCTTTTGTTCTCAAGGCCACATTCCACCTCTTACTTGCAGCCATCACCACACTTCAGGCCAATACAACCACAATCCTTGCTGAGGTGGACACTCTTGCACCAATTCCCACAATTGAAGAGTCGAATTATGTCCAATCACTGGTGGCGGCCGATCCTACTACCACAACACCGGCCAGCACCAATTCAAGTGCCAGGGTGGAGCAACTTGCATTTTCATTTTTTATGCACGACATCTTTGGTGGATCAGCTCCCACAAGTAGAATTGTGGCAGGGAAGGTTGCCGCTGCTACTCAAATCAACAACCCCCCTTTCTCAAAGACCAATAATTATGGCGGGATTTTCCCCATGAATGGTGGTATATTTCTTTTTCTACCATTTCTTCCGTTACAAATGAGGATTTTTAATAAATTGGGATACCGTCCTCCTCTCTAAAACAAGGAAAAAGAAAAAAACCTATTTTTTGCCATTGATGGCTAGCATAAACAATGCATAAAGTTTATTTATCAATGGAGACTTAACTTCCATTTGTCAATGCAGGCCAATTTCTGCCAGGAGCCCTAATGCAAAAGCTTTTATTTGGGACAATCACCATTCTTGATGATGAGCTTACTAAAGGGCATGAATTGGGGTACTTTATAATTGGGAAGGCACAAGAATTTCACTTGGCTACCTCACTTGATGGAAGCAGCCACACCATGGCATTTGCAGCAGTGTTTCACAAAGAAGATCATCACTATTACGATACAATTAGTTTCTTCGGGGTGCACAGCACGACTGCTGCACGTGACTCTTAGTTGGCTATTGTTGGAGGAACTGGGAAATATACGAATGCTAAAAGATATGCAACCATCCAGATTCTTCATCTATCTGATCAGCTCATCACTGATGGCGTGGACACGATACTTCAGTTTAATGTTTACCTTATGCAATAGCTATTTTCTTTTAATTCTTTTTTTGGTCATTCGCCCCCCCCTCCCCCCCCCCCCCTCTCTCATTCTTTCCAAAAAAAATGTTACAGAGAAGGTTATATATATTTGTTTGAAGTTGCGTCAGATGCGAAGAAATTTAAAGAAAGAGATGGTTTGTTGATAAAGCAAACACATTGTAATATCAAATAAAGAAATATTGAGGAAGGGAGATATAAAGGACGTGTTTCACACCACCAACTGCAAGGATGACCTGCGACAAGTGAAAGGACAACACGAGATGCCCAACTCTAATACGTAAATTAAAGAGTAGTCTCAATATATGTATGTAAATGAATGCATATATGTTACCTCCAGGTATTATATACTCAGAAAAGCATAGAGATATTGATAACTACCAGCTCCAATGGTTATCTTGGATAATTCTTGAATAAGTGGACAAGATAACTTTATAGATCTTTCAAAAGGCGTTATCAATATTATTCAACATGCGCCATAGCCTCCTGAGCCATAAGTATCCGAGTCTTAAGATCTTGAGCTAAGTCTCCTCTCTAACTTAAGCTTATTTCTTCAAGCCATAAATATCCCTCCAAGAGTGAAATGCTTGAATTGTTCAAAGTAGGGATTGATGCAGTTTCTAGAATACATAATAGAAATTTAGTAATTTAGAATGTGTGGGTAAAACTCAATGTTAATGTTGATGATGAGCTCAAAAAAGTCGCAACTATTGTTAACGATGAGGCAATGCCCCCCAACTGTACAACCTCTATAGCAAGTAAATAGTAATATTCTAACCTTACACTGTTGAAGTTTTGCAAGATGTTTTTTAAAAGATAAAATAAGTTGAAGTTTTGCATATAGTTTAACTTCTTTGCTCTTGTAATCTAATGTGTACCCAAATGTACCCCAAATTGTAAACTCATCCAAACAATCAGGCTAAGGATTCAAGGCCAAATTATATACTTTGTGTCATCTAAATTCTGAACTACATAAGTTCGACACAAGGCATTCAAAATGATTCATCTTCTTCCAATAATAATGCCAAACCCACTAATCATGGGCAACCCATATGGAAAATAGTTTTTGGGGCCTCTTCAAGAAAGCAACATAATGCTTCAACTAGCTGAAATTCTTATTTCTTGGGACAAAATCTGATGTTTTCATCGCATCTTGGCCACTACAATGAAATTATATATAATCAATCCGCATGCAATTCAAAAAGAAACTTTTTGTCATCGTCCACAAATGAAGTACATGGGCCGGGTGGCCTTGGTTCGATTTAATTTCATTAACAACTTCCTTTATTTTGATTCAGTATGTTATTTGGATCATAAGATAGTTTGGTTTTGGGCCCTCAATTATTTTCTTTGCATGCTTTTAGTTTTGTTAGCCTAGGCCCATGTAGGGGGCATCAAGTTAATATACGAGCCAAGGGCTCTAGTTTTCAAGATCAAGAAACTTAAATGTTTTTTTTTTCTCTTATCATCTTCTTCCTATTTTTTTTCTGTAGGTGCTCCCCTCAACTTGAGCAATTTCAGTGTGTTTTATTTTGAGTAATTTGAGGTATGTTACACTTTTCAATGGCTATGTAAAAGAATTGGAACTTAACCATTTCCAATATAGTTATAAAACAAGAAAACTAAAGATTGCGGTATATGAGACATTAAAGAAGAATCTTTTCAAATTGCTAGAGGAAGATTTTGAAATTTAGAGGTTTACCTATGAAAGCCGTCCATAGTTCAGCCCTAGCTTGATTTGGTTGTTCCTAGTAGTGGTTTGGGTAATACCTGCTTGCAACTTCTACAACATCATAAATCCTACAATGAGTTCAACCCTATATTTAAAATCTCTCAATTTCCACAAGGATTATAGTTTAAGTCCACCTTCATCGTCCAATAGTCTCCAGCCAAGCACTTACTAAAAAACTTAAAAATAATATTTTTCATATAGGAAAATTGTGTTTTTCGGTCTGAGGAAGCCTTGCCCCCCTTCAGTGTAAAGTCTGAATAATTTTCTTAATATATATTGCTACTATTTTGAAAAATAGATTCAAACATTTAGAATTTGTGGCTCCAATCTAATATTAAGCTTTTCACACATGTAAAATCTATTTGAAAAGCTCTAAAATTACCAACTCTCATTTTAAGTACTAGAAAAGAAAAAGTACTATAAGTGTTTGACATGTCAATGTTAGCATGGCACCACCACCACCATATCTACTAATGAATATATCATAATTTCAGCTTGGAGTCTTTTACCCCAAACCTAAAGTCCTGGCACCACCACCATAGAAAACTTTTTCTATAACAAGGGATGATAATAATTACAGATGATGCTCGAACTTTTTTTATTTGCTTCAACTTGGGCTGAGCCTGCCCTCCAAAATTATTTCAAGTTCTATAACTCATCCTGAAAATGTCTGATGTTACAATGTAATGCTCAAATCTTTGAAGCACAATGGTACTCAATTGTCTAATACTCAGTTTGGCTACACAACTCTTCTAAACTATTCTTAAAATATTTTACAATTATTTATTACTTTATTATTATTTTATTCCTACTTTTTATTACTATTCAATAGTCTATTATTACTTTTTCACTACTATTCACAACATTTCTCACTGTCCAAAAGCCAGCACTCATATTTTGTGACCATTCACAATCTCACTGGCAACCAAATTTGGGCCACAACAAATATCATATCCAGAAAGTGCAAGTTAAAACAACCGACAGTGCATATAATTTGGAAAACTTAAGAACATCATAAAAATCAAACTAAAAAGAACAAATACAAATTATATGAGTTTTAATAGATTTAATCCAGAGTATGTGCTTCTAACTAAATAACTTCCGCACTCTATAAATATAGGCAATAACGGGAAAAAGAACCCACACAAAATTGCTAGTCTTGATGATATTACAAAACAGTTGCATTTATGTAATTTGAGCTGATCAAGAGCATCTTCCTCGTATGACTGTCATCCCAAATATTTCACCCAAGAATTGGCCAGGTTCAAGTATAATCCATGTCACTAGTCATATATCATAAACCTTGCAGCCTTACCAGAAGCCTGAAAAAAAACTAGAGCATTAAAACTTAAAATAATCCCAACAAGAAGGCTTTAGGAGATATGTTGGCCAGTAATAGGAAAGTAAGATTTGATGGCGAGAGCACTTTAGTCCTTATTGACTAGAACATATTTCGGCTATATTAAACTTGGAGTTTGGTGGATTCATAGAAACGCCAAACAAAGAGAGAGATTGATAAGTCTGCATAAATCAAGATGCAGCCGCGGATCATACCACAGATGTGTGTTTAAGAACAGAAACATTGTAGATGCTGCTTCCTTGTTCATGGGAAAGCTGAAGCCTAACATGTGGGATGCTCTTCCAACTCTCTCCAAGAGCTGGTTTAGAGATACCTCCCTCTCCACCCACGGTGTGATTCGTCACCTTCAAAAATTTGTTCCACGAAATTTATTTCAAGGTGCAAGCATTGCCACCTAGCTAAATAATCAGAAATTGAAAGCTTAGGAGTTCAAATTTTACTGTCATTCCCATAAGCATGATAAACTTAACTCTACATTTTTTTTGCACCTACTCGATACCATGACAATTGAGCTTATCTCACGATGGAACGTCAGGGGATGCAAAACCAGGTAATAGTTTTAATAGTATAATTTACACTTAACAAAGTTACTTCGAAAGATGCCAATTTATCAAAAGAAAGTAGAGAGGGCTGTTACTGCTTAAAAAAAAATGGAAAGTGAGAAAACACTTAGACATGCAAACAAAGATTATTCATAAATTTCTATATTTTTCTTTTTCTTTCCTTTGTTTTCTCCAAGGCCGTCAATTAAAAACCCTGGCTTTATCTTTAGACACAAAGAGGGATCCTATTATAAAACAATGATTTAGCCATGGGGAAATTGGATTTGCATCAACAAAACAATTCAGGAAGGTAGGATCTTAGTAATGAAGGAAACCAAACAAGAAATTCAATCACAAAACTTACCAATACGACAAGATTATGCTCATGTGCTAATTTCTTCAGCAGAAATCCAGCAGAAGTCATTAATGCATGTCCTGTATTTATCAACCAATCATAGTACCTTCAATTCGTAATTGTTGCTATTTGAATTTGAAAGATTTCAGAACTAGACAATCCAATATCCTAGAGTGGAGAGAACCATATACTATACATGCTTAAGAAACCACCTTTCCATGGAAAATGAAATTTAGCACCTATAAATAGAAACAATAGAAAACAAGAAATAGAATTCTTCCTTAGAGAAGAAAAGGAACATATTACAAAAAATTTTAAACTAAAGCAAAAAGAGAATTCCTAATCAAGCCCTGAGCAGCCAAAAACATCCATTGAATAGATTTGAACAAGTTAGTAATGAATACGGTCTTTGTTGCAGTCTATTTTCTCTGGTGTTGCTAGCACAGATCTGATTCAACAAATATTCATTTTTACACAGGATCACTAAGTGAACAGTCATAAAAATTAGTGGTCAATCATGGAAACCATAGATTTTTAAGCCAGAAAGTGTCTTTATTCGTACGGTGAGAATGATTCAAAGGTCTATATTGGCAGCAAAAACATTTGATATGTTGAGACTTGGTTTAACAAAAGGCTAGCACTCTCAAAACTGTCATGCTGCAACACAAAATTGAAAGTTCATATCTCTCCCCAATGGTGCACAGTCGAGAATTTTTAGGATGCTTCAGAAAGTTTCATTTATTCTCATTTAAATAAAAAAGAATGTTGACAACTTTCTGGATAATTATACTAGTAACGACAGTACAATTTTGAACTATATAGTTCACTATTATCTTGGTGATTACACAATAACTGCAATCATCGAAGAAGAAGATAATAACATCAATGTTTAAACTCTTGCAACTAACTCTTAAAGTATATAAAAAGTTTTCCAGAATGTGTATATCAAAGTATAGATAAAAATCATAAAACAGACAATAATCCCGAGGAGAGAGAGAGAGAGAGAGAGAGAGAGAGTCAAATGCTACTGTCTGAACCCAGAAACATTGTTCTACCATTAAAAAAGAACTACAAGAATTTTGATTTTCCTAATTGTGAGCTCCCAAAAGTTCCAACCCAGCCCCCAGCTCCCGTCCCCCCCCCCCCCCCCCCAAAAAAAAAACCTACCTTCCCTACCTAATTTTCCAAGTTTCGCCCCTTATTCAAGTTGATGAAGGTTTGTGAAATCATGAGAGACAGAGACAAAGACACACAAAGAGAGATGAAAAACTTGCCAAGAATGTTTGTATCTCAAAGTATAGATGAGAAATCATAAAACAGACAATAACCAAAGGAGAGAGAGAGATTCAAATGTTCCTGTCTAAACCAAGAAATGTCATACTAACATTAAAAGAATAACTACGAGAATTTGGTTTCTGCGAGCCCCCAAAAAGTTCCAACCTACCCCCCTTTCCCCTGACATGGGGCAGAAACAAAAAATAAAAATCGACCTTCCTTTACTAGTATTCCAAGCTTCACCCCTATTTCATGTTGACAAAAGTTTGTAGAATCATGAGATAGAGAGAGAGATTATGCAACCTTTGTGAGAGATCATTAAAAAATATATTAATATAGCAAGGATTGTCTGATTTATGCACAAGAGTGTATACCCTGAGAACCACCTCCTCCAAGGATTGGTGCAACCAATGATGATATCGAATCAACTATAAGCAGCCGCACCTGACAATCTCCTTTCTGCATGCGAACCAGTTGTCATATGTTCAATAGACTGTAAGTGAAATTCAACCAAAATTTACTAACCAAAGGCTTCACATCCAATGCAAACCTGAGATCTCAAATTGACTTCTAGTTGATGTAGCACATCAAACATTGTAAAGATGTCAAATACTGAGTGGCATAATATTCCATTCATTACCTTGTGCAGAATTCTGTGTTTAGCCTAAAACAAAATTTCAATTGGGATACAATTAGACAGAGAAGAGATTTACAGCACATTGAAGATTAAGAAAAAAGCAAAAAAGAAAAACAATGTACCAATAAAAGTGATGATACACTTAACCTGATCAATGGTAGGGTCAGAATTCTGATGAATAAAGTCTACAACACGTTGGGGCGAAAAGGAGTTGCCTGTATCTAAGTATACAACACTGCCCATATGCTTTTTTGCAACATTTGAGGTGGCTAGAAGGCAAACCTAGACAATAAGAAGAGTTTAGTCATTAAGAAGAGTTTGAGTAAGCTGTAAACAGCATACACATGCATGTTAGAATATTAACTCAAAGTATTGATACTTATAATACCTAGAAATATCCCTTGTATTGTGACCATATAGTATTTTTAAGCATACCAACACATAACAATGACCACAACATCCAGATAAATTTGCAGAGGCGTGACTTACACAGTTTGAGAATTCATCAAGAGAATTTTTTTCTTTATTTTATAAATAAGAGATAAATTTTATTGATATGAATGAAATAGACATAGCCTGTGTATATAAGGAATATACAAAAGAACACTTTTTTTTTTTTATAAAATACAAAAGAGCACTTAAATACATTCTAGTGAATGTAAATTAAAAACGAGAACTCATGAGTGTTGTTCCCATTTAATATAATAGTTGAAAACCACAGCATTAGAGTATGAACAAATTCCCATTTAATACAATGTAAAGAAAATTTTAACTTTACTATTTACTTTTAAAAATAAAGAGTGCTTTTAAACCTTTTTCTACAATTTTTTTTTTTGTAGCTTTTGATTAAATATGACCAATTTTTTTGAGAAGTTGTACAAAAAGTACAATTTTAAAGAAAAATTTTAGCTACTCCATTGAGAGTGCTCTAAGGATTTTGTACGGCGTTTCCTCATGTTGTCCATGGTAAGGCTCTTGTCCAGGGTAGCTATCCACACAAAAATGTCGCTCTCGATGCCGCTTTCGTCTGCCAAACGCTCAATCTGAAAGTATTTGAAATCGTGGGTAATTCCCAGTCATGAATGTTCCTAACAAATAAGACATGCCACTAGGGAGAGCCACGAGAGAATACCCACAAATCTGCCACTGAAGCTTCCTATTTAGCTGCAATACGATAAAGAGCTAGAAAAACCCTATCAAGAGCAACATCTCCACACCACACATCCCACCAAAACTTGATTCTATTACCCTCTCTAGCCATGAACCGAATATGTTTTTCAAAACAAGGCGCCATCCCTTCCTTATAAATTTCCTTAATCTCACACCATACCCCCTCACTTCATTAGAACACCAAACTCCCAAGCACTATGATGTTTAGCATCAATAACTTCCTTCCACAAGGACTCTCCCTCCAAGTGTTAATGGTATAACCATTGAATGGTCTCAAATTCCACACCCCCAAGCCCCCATTTGAAATTGTGGAACAAACTCGTTTTCATTTCACAAGATGTTCTTTCTTCCCCCAATCCCCCCTAATAGAAATACCTAGAAGAGCTTCTCAACCCTATTTGCTACCCCTCCCCTGCAAGCATAGGAAACAATAATAGAAAATAGGTAGGAAGATTAGTTAAGGTACTCTTAATTAATGTGAGTCAACCACATTTTGATAAATACATCGTTTTCCAACCTGCCAGCCATTTTTCTATCTTATCCACAACTCCATCCCCAAAGGTTCTAGCCTTAAACATTGCCACCAATGGAAGACCCAAATATTTTATAGGCAACAAAGACACTTTACAATCCAATAGACTCGCTAAGCTATAAATATTGGGCATCGCGCCCACCGCAACCATCTTTGATTTGTCAAGGTTCACCTTAAGGCTCGACACAACTTCAAAGCATATACAAATGCCCATAGAGCTTGTATCTGATTCTGATCTGCTTCACAGAAAAGTAAAGTATCATCTGCAAATAAAAGATGTGATACGCTAACAGGGTCATTAGAGCCATAGCCCACTTGGAATCTAGATAAGAATCCTCTATCTACAGCGGTCTTCACTATCCGACTAAGCGCGTCCATAATTATAACAAACAAAAGAGGATATAAAGGATCCTCTTGTCTCAGACGACAGACCCCAAGAATTGTTTAAAAAAAAGAAAGAAAGAGTGCCATTAATAAGGACCAAAAATCTAATGGTGGAAACACAGGTCAAATCCAAGATATCCATCTATCCCCAAAACACACATCCCAAGTAAATATAAAAGAAAATCCCAGCTTACATGACCATAAGTCTTCTCCATGTCAAGCTTGCAAAGGATACCTAGAGAACCCTCCCGCAATTTGTGATCCAAACACTAATTAGCAATAAGAACTGAGTCAAGAATTTGCCTCCCATGCACAAAGACATTTTGAGGCTTGGAGATAATTTTTTCCAATACCGGGCTTAATTTATTAGCAAGAACCTTCGAAATGATCTTGTAAACACCACCAACTAAGCTTATATGACAGAATTCCTCCACAGTCATATCCATTTTCTTAGGGATAAGAGCAATGAATGTTGCATTAAGGCATTTTTCAAACTTTTTAAAAGAGTTTTACCACAAGTGAATATAAGGGTTATCACAAATGAAGGGGCTTCGTACCTGTGTTTTACCAGACGATGAAGCCCCAGCAAGTTCAGTTAACTGTCCCATGCGTAATCCACCTTGAAGTAAAAGGTCAATCCTATGTCATGTAACCCAAAACATTCAATCAATTAACGTGATAGAATCATCACTATCCTTGTAGCAAGAAATAGGACAATGTCTTTGATCAAATTACCCCTCACAACTAGTGGATAACACATGTTTATTTAGTTGAGCATCTTCCAACAGCTCCATACCATTCAACCATGGTTGATGTTGACCATCAATGATAGAGACGACTTGGGTAATGCCCTAAATTCCCAGGATCTACTAGGTTAAATTACATCACTTTACCGAAATAAATATATATTTTTTAAAATGATAAGGAGTGTAGCCCTCAAGAAAAGTTCCTCAGGAGGCTAACCTCCTTTAATCTCTCAAAAGTCAACTGTTGCTCTGCAAAAGCAACCAATACATGGAGGTCATGCAAGAGTAAATCCTCCTCTGCAAAAACACAAACATGGAAAAAATATAATAGTTGAAGAAAAAGGAAAAGGCTGGAAGCAAAATGGAGGGAGTGATGGTGAGTTGCTAATTGGATCAACGACATTTGCGTTTATCATTACTTTTTCCTAAGACCAAAATAGATTAAAGGACTAAGATACATAATTTTTTCAATATCAAAAAGCTTTATAAAGTACAACGGAAGAGAAAATAACGTCTTTTGTTTTCTGAAGTAGAGGCTAGAGTTCTAAATTTCACATGCTTGCTTCTCATCTCCTTCAATTTGGAGCAGTCAAACAAAGGAGTAGCGCCAAAAGAGAAGTAAAATTGGAGCAAAGTGAATTATGAGGAAAGTAAACAATGGCGTGAGGATGGGAGAGTAAATGCGGGAAAAGTTGGAGGGGGAAAATGGACCTGAGAAAATGCCATGAGTAGCACAGAAGTTCTGGAAGTCTGAGTCTAATATGGGATACTCTTGCTCCAAATATTTCAATGGTGCCATTTTACATTTGCCCCGCTCTCCTCTCGCCGTTGCAGAGAAAACCACCTCCTCCTTCCCCCTTTTCCCTCTCTATTTCTTCTCTCGTTGAAAGAATTTTTCGTCAAGCCGCACTTCCATCTGTTTCAAAACTTTCGTTAAATTTGTGTCAACAAGTTCTAAGCCTAGATTGTTTTTATAGAAGAGATAGAATGAGATAAAATAAAATAAAATTTTTAAAAAATAAAATATTATTATAAAATATTATTTTAATATTAATTTTATTTTATAATTTAAAAAAATTATTTTAAAATTTAAAAGAAATGAAATTATTTATTTTATTTAGTATAAAAATCTAAAAAAATATAATAATGAGTTTAAAATGAGATTAGATGATTTGTAAAAACAAACTAAGCTTCTTAGATTCCATTTGAATTGAGAGATAAGATGAATTGTAATGAATTTAATTTATTTTTTAAAAATATTCTTGGAAAATAAAACATTTTTGCTTGCTTGCCATTTCTTACAATCTTTTATCCAAATATTTTTATAATTTGAAAAGATATAGTCCCGCAGCATATAAATAATTATCTTAGAACGTTTTTACATTACACACCAATTACATAACATAATTTGATTTAAAAAATAATCTTTTATTTAAATCTTACAAATCAAATTATATTTATTATATATATAAATTATTTGCTGCAAAAATATAGTGAGGTGCCTAATATCGATAGTCTAGTCGAGCTTATGGGTTGCACAGTGTCTTCTTTGCCTATGAAATACTTGGGACTTCCTTTGGGGGCAACTTTCAAAACTAGAGCTATTTGGGATGGGGTCCTTGAGAAAGTGGAGAAAAGGCTAGCTGGATGGAAACAAATGTATCTTTCGAAAGGGGGGCAGCTTACCTTGATTAAGAGCACCTTATCTAATCTCTCAACTTATTTTTTTATCTTTATTCCCATTACTTGCAAGGGTGGCGAATAAGTTGGACAAATTATTCCGAGGAAACAAAATTCCATCTTGTTAAGTGGAATAAAGTTTGCTCCCCTACCTAGGGGTGTAAATAGTCCAGTCCGGTCCGGTCCGGTCCGGAAAATTTGTGGACCGATTTCATTCGGTCCAAGAATTCTCACACCCTGGACCGGACCGGACCGAATAGGAGTTCGGTTCATACCGGTCCGGTCCAATTCGGTCCAGGGGCGGTCCGGTCCGGTCCAGTCCAGGGGTGCCCCATATGATTTAATGGACTAAATTTAATATAAAATTCTACAATGATCAAATATTTTTTTGGCCCAAATTTAACTACTATAAATTATAATATGTTAATATTATAAAAGTATATATTATATATTAATATGTTAGTATATATTATATATTAAGTATGTTAGTAAATTATAACTAATAGTCTAATAGTCTAATAACACTTTCACATTAGTATATGTTAATAAACTATAACTAATAAGTAATAACACTATTACAATTTACATTAGTATATTATATATTTATATGTTAGTAAATAGTGATAAATTAGTAATAATATATTAAATAATAATAATACACTTATTATTTATATATTAATATATAAGAGTATATATTATATATTAATATGTTAGTTAATATTAAATATTAAGTATGTTAGTAAACTATAACTAATAATCTAATAGTCTAATAATACTATTACATTAGTATATGTTAATAAACTATAACTAATAAATAATAACACTATTATAATTTACATTAGTATATTATATATTTATATGCTAGTAAATAGTGATAAATTAGTAATAATAAATTAAATAATAATAATACACTTATTATTTATATGTTAATATTATAAGAGTATATATTATATATTAATATATATTAATATTATTATTTATATATACATATATTTAAAAAAAAATCTAGGGATTCGGTTCGGTCCGGTCCGGTCAAGGGGGATGAACTTCCTGGATCGGGACCGGACCGGAATTTTCCGGTCCATATATTTTTTGGACTGGACCGGACCGGACCGGACTCCAATTGGTCCGGTCCGGTCCCAGTCCGGACTCCAACTGGTCTGGTCC
Organism: Platycarya longipes; assembly: GCA_036559045.1. Lineage (NCBI taxonomy): Eukaryota > Viridiplantae > Streptophyta > Magnoliopsida > Fagales > Juglandaceae > Platycarya > Platycarya longipes. The sequence continues at coordinate 13,669,378 of CM071801.1, forward strand.
GGTCCCGGTCCAGGACGTCCGGTCTGGTCCGGTCCGCCGGTCCGGTTCGGTCTTTTTACAGCCCTACCCCTACCTCCAAAGGAGGCTTGGGAGTGCGCAATTTGAGGATCTTTAACAAAACTTTATTGGGCAAATGGCTATGGAAATTTCACATAAAGGGGAAATCTTTGTGGAAGGAAGTTGCCGTTTCAAGACATAGAGGTGCTGGGGGGGTTGGTGTACTAATGTTGTGAAGTGGAGGTATGGTATGGGTTTATGGAAGCATATTAGGGGGGGTTGGCAATATTTTGAAAATAATATCCGTTTTGTAGTAGGCGATGGCACTAAAATCAAATTTTGGCAAGATGTTTGGTGTGGTGAGAGCCCCCTTGAAAGGGTCTTCCCAACTCTTTTTAGTATTGCAGCAAACAAGGAGGTTTCAATGGCAAACATGCTTGATATCACCCATGGTTCCCCTTAGTGGAATATCCTCTTCATTAGGGATAATCACGATTGGGAATTGCCCATTGTTTCAGAATTTTCCAATTTGTTACATTCCTCAGGAAGCAGAGCGACACAGGGTGACAGGATACAATGACAGTTTATAGATAACAAGAAATGCACAGTCAAGGCCTATTATAAAATTTTGGCCCCCCAAGGTAATGTAGGTTTCCCATGAAGAGCATTTGGGAACAGCCCTGTGTGGACAAAGTGGCTTGTGTACCCCCCAAAGTGTACAACAGCCCTTGGGAATATTTTAACCATGGATAACCTAAGAAAGAGATGACTTATTGTGATGGATTGGTGCTATATGTGCAAAAATCACAGAGAATCAGTGGACCACCTATTATTACACTGTGAGGTGTCAAGAGCATTGTGGAATGGGATATTTAGTAGAGTTGACATGACATGGGTGATGCCTTCTAAGGTAGTTGATTTGCTTGCGTGCTGAGAAAGTATACATGGCTGTCCATAGGTGGTCGCAGCATGTAAGATGATCCCATTGTGCCTTATGTGGTGTATTTGGTTGGAAAGAAACGGGCAGTGCTTTGAAGATAAAGAACGAACAATGGCGGAACTCCAAATTTTTTTAGGCATACTCCAATCATTTGGTTCTCAGCAATTGTACCTAATGGAAGCAATGTGTATGATTTCCTTTCCTTAACTTTGAGCACTTAGAATGTATTTAGGCATTTTCGTTTGTATACTCCCCGTGTACTTGGGTTATGCCTTTTTATATCTACATTAATAAAATTACTTCTTACTTATAAAAAAAAAAAAGTACCAAAACAATGAATTAGGTACCAAAACAATAAACTTTTAACCCATCAAATTTTTCCTAAAAAATGCTTTTAAGTACCAAAACAATAAATAAATAAATAAATTAAGAAAAATTACCCACACCAAATGTGCAAAATAGTAGCCAACGTGACCCAATAAAATTAGATATCCTAAATATTGATGATTTGATCTGGGTTTTAATATTCTCACTACAAGCATGAAGATGGTATTATAAACTAAATAAATAAAAATTTATATAAGTTGAATCTAGTTACCCCGTGACAAATTTATAATAATTTATACAAATTTAAATTTAAGCGAGCCATCTTGAACGATTTGTTAAGTAGTATCGTTTATCACTCAGTGAAACAAACAAACCCAAAATGGTTTGACAAAAACGTACCAAAAAATGGAGAAATGGAAGGATTCTCACCAAAATGGAGCTGTGCCACCGCTGCCACGTGCGCGAGGAGAAGGCGACCTCGTGAGGCGAGGCTGCGAGGGATGCAAGGCCGCGAGGAGGAGGCGAGGGGATGGAGGGCCGGAGGCGGCTGATAGGGTTCTTCAAGCTTCAAAAATCAGAAATGAGTTTATGCTAGGTTTTGATCGGTACATACAACAACAACCATATTAACATGTTAGCAACCCCAAGTGTTCGAGCTTAAATGGATGTTAAGGAGATACGTCTCAGATTTCAAAGGAACAGACCTGGGAGGCGTCGCGGCGAGGGTCGAGACAATGGGAGGCGTCGCGACAGCGGGCGAGGTGGCTAGGGTTTTCTCTCAATCAGCACTTCTAAATTTCTCTCAAAGTGATACAGAATCACTGATATCGCCCCGCCGGGGGGGGGGTCGCTAATTGGGGCCTGGGCGCTTTGCCTGCAACGGGGTAAACGGCGTCATTTCTCAGATGTTATTAGTAAATTATTATATTAGGAATTTTACTAACTTAGTTATATCATTAACTTATAACATATTAATTCTTATTATATTTTTTAAAAATATTTATTATATATGAATAATTTAGCTAATTACATTAGTTTATGTTATTTAACTATTAATAGATGTCTACTATATTAGAAATTATTATATTAATAACTTTACTAATTTATAAGTTTATATCATGTATATACATTAGTAACTTATAACATATTAACACTTATTATACATTAATAATTTAACTAATTATATTAGTTTATGTCATTAACTATTAGTAGTCTAGTACATGTCTACTATATTATAAATAATTATATTAGTAACTTTACTAACTTATAATTTTATATTACTTATATATTAGTAACTTATAACATATTAACTCTTATTATATTCTTTAAAAAATACTTATTATATATTAATAATCTAACGAATTGCATTAGTTTATGTCATTTAACTATTAGTAGATGTCTACTATATTAGAAATTATTATATTAATAACTTTACTAACTTATAAGTTTATATCATATATATACATTAGTAATTTATAACATATTAACACTTATTATACATTAATAATTTAACTAATTACATTAGTTTATGTCATTAACTATTAGTAGTCTAGTACATGTCTACTATATTATAAATTATTATATTAGTAACTTTACTAACTTATAATTTTATATCACTTATACATTAGTAACTTATAACATATTAAAACTTATTATACATTATTAATATAACTAATTAAAACTTATATTATAAGTAGATCTAGTCATCTAGATGTTTATAGCATATATTAGAATCTTAGATGCATATTATAACCTATAAGTTTAAAACATATTATAACTTATTATAACATTAGTTTATGTCATGATATATTAGTAGATATTTATTATATTATAAGTAGATTATTTTATAAATTAATTTAATTATATGTCTATATTTTTTTATAAAGATATGATATATCTATATTTTTATATTTATATACAAAATATCGGAGTCGAAGTCGAAAGTTAAGTTGGAGGCAGAGTTGGAGGCAGTGAGTCAAAGTCGGAGTCGACAGAGGTCCCCCCTCCACCTCCGACTCCGACTTTAAGATAGGAAAAAAACTCTGACGTCGGAGCAGAGCCGTTCGAAACTGGTGTAGGAGTTGGAATTTCGGATTTCTGCTCAACTCTAACATAATTTCAGTTTGAGTAGTGCTATTCTGTTTTTCAATTTATTTATTTGATATGATTTTAGTGTATTTTGCTATTTTATATTTTTTTAGTTTTAGTTTTAAATATTTTTAATATGTTCAAATATTTTTTAAAAATATATTAATATACTAATAGTATTGTTTTAATCATTAAATAAAAAAGATAAATACATAAGTGCTTAAATTGAGAAGACAAAGTGAAACGACATAGTAATATTTTCATTTCATTTTATTTCTCATCTCTCTCTCTCTCTCTCTCTCTCTCTCTCTCTCTCTCTCTCTCTCTCTCTTTCCTTTCCTCTCTCCACCCCCAACGCTTGCAATCCTGGTTCAAACCCCTAGTTTTAAATCTAGACTAGATTTCGGCCTGTGTATACCTGGATTATGATCCAGGCTAGACCCAAATGAATTCGGATTTTAAAAATTCAAAAATCTGAGTTTCGAGTTTTAGTAGGTTTTTTTTTTTTTTAAAGTTTGTCTATTATTAATCTTTTGCAAGAAAAAATGTTGAAAAAATGTTGAAAAAAAAATCCTATATTTATTACAATTTTTTCAAAGAATAATGTTGACAAGTAAAACTTTTTATATAAAAACCTTTATTTTATCATTGTCCATGATAATAAATATATCAAAATGAAAATTTTAATTTATGTTAAGAATGGCGAAGACTATAAACAACTAATTAACTTTTTAACTAAATGCATCTAAAAAACAAATACCACTAGATATTATATTGTTGGAACTAATTTACTTAGAACGGTACAAAACAACAACAAACATGAACTAATATACTAAAATCATTCATTAAACCTTTACCCCCAAAGCCAAAATTTAGGAGAAAGTCCATGCATAGATGAAACAAAAACGAGCAATAGACCTTTGAGCCTCTTGTTCCAAAAAGATCTTGTGTAGAGGCTTGAGTTTTTTAGAAAAGAATATGAATCCACAAGCTCGAGAATTCAAAATCTTGAAGAAGAGCTCACGTCCTTGAAGAGAAGCCTTTAATGGCTAAACATTTCAAAGACAACAGAACTAATTTCTTCCAAAATGCAGTGTATGAAATCATATGATATAAAGATTAGATCTATAAGAAACACTCTATTCTGGGTCGTTTTCCTTTCATTTTCTACACATGTTCCAAAGAAACATTTCTTTGATTCTTTTTCTGCAAAAATGTTACCCAAATCACAAAGAACAAACTTGGGGTCACGAGGATGATAGCAAGTTGGTGATGATGATGATGGGATCACAAGGATGATGGGATTTTTTTGATCGGCACTAAAAGAGGGAAGCTAGGGTTTCTTTGATTGGCATTGAGTGATGTAGGCTAGGTTTTCTTCGATCATCACTGAGAGAAGACTTTTGAGTCCCAAAAGAAATAGGAAGAAGAAGAAAACCACCACAGAAGATAGAGCCTTTGCTAGTCAATTTCTAAATGATCAATGAAGCTTTAATCGATAGAAAGGCTATACATTTAGCATGTGAGAGAGAGAGAGAGTCACATAATCTCATATAATCGACAAAGAGGCTATAGTTCTTGGTCGAAAGTTGTAATTAAAATCCGATTATTCGGATTCCGGATCGGACCGAGTAAAAAACTGACTTGGAGGAACAGTGCTATTGTATATTAGATTATAAAGTAATTTTATATAGTAAAATAGTTCTAGAACCACAACGACTGGGATCCCACCCAGTGCATTTGTCTCATTTTTTTTTCTTTTCTTTTATGTACTTTTTTTTTATCATTTTTAATATCTTTTTTTTTAAAATTACAATATCATTAAAAATACTTATTTAATAATTACGTTAAAAAAACTAGTTGGGAATATTAGGGTATGAGTTTAGCATATAATATAAGCTTATGAGATTACCTATATAAAAATTTTCTTGATGTTACAGCTCTCAATACAAAAACCCATTCTTTGATGCATCAGTAGAAATTTAAAGGTCTTCATGATAAAATTAATAACAATAATAATATTAATAAAAAAAATTAATAAAAAAATAGTAGTAAAATTTACTTTATTATCAAAATTTTAAATTGCTTGTTATAGGAAGGCTCTGCCACCTCAACTTCTTGATGTTGCATTCAATGTAGATTCAGATACGGAGAATCATTTCCTCTAAAAAAATAGAACAATTATTCTCTACAACTGGTTTTTTAATCTCGAAACCACACCTCTTATATGGCAAACTCGGTCTAGACTGATAAGGGAGCCATGTCGATCAGTCCATCAGACCAAAAAACCTCATTCTTCTTCTTTGAGCCCTTCCTATCCGATGAGTTCCCTTTTGAATTTCCAATTTCAGCCTCCTCCGCAACCTTTATCTCCATAACAACGAGCTATCCGGCGAGTTTTCATTCACCTTCTACTAGTATTTGTGTTTGTAATTGAAAGTATTCCTCAATAGTATCCACAATAGGCTTTGTTTTACTGATTTTCCTCTTGCTCTGTCTCAAGAAACGAAGCTTCAGCAGACAATAAAAACTCCAAGCCTAAACAAATATTTTTCTACTTTTGTTAGTTATGTGTTTTTCGATAGAGGGGGAGGGTGGGGAGGGTTTCTCAGAACTTTTATATGAGGGGTGGTGATAGTAATGGGTTAGACCAGATATAAAGAATAGGTGACACAGGTGATGAAGATTGCATTAATTAAGTTAGATTTTAAGAAAAAAATGGGAGCTTTCTTCTAGTTTGTAGAAATTCAAGTGGTTGGGGAAATCGGGCATGGTGTTGAAGAAGCGATGCCACTACAAGGTTCTTGGTTTGAGTCGCGACTACACTGCCAAAGAAATTTGCTCTACATACAAGAAGATGGGTCTTCAGTGCCACGTGGACAAGCTTGTCCAGTCAAACTTCTCCCAAGCTGAAGCCATTTGGTCAAGAGCTGGCCCACACCTACGAGGTCCTCTCCAACCCCTCAAACTGATTTGGGGATGCCTCTAAGAGTAAAACGTTGTTCTTTAATGCAGATTAACCAAAAAAATCCACATAAGCAAGGGTGTGATGTTGGCGAAATAAATGCATACATATAGAACTACAAAAAAAATATTGGAGAATTAAAGAGGACTTCTGATGACATTTTATTCCATCCACCAAGTGAAACGAAAAGCTTGCTTGTAATCTCTTTCTGTTTCATTGCCTGGGCAACTCCACGTAGTTGGGCTTGGTCGAGAACATGTGTTGAGACAAAGAATAGGGGGCTCGAGATAACCAGGATACCTCCAATGCTTAAGTTAGACGTGAAGAGAGTATATAGCAAATCGAATTGAGAAAAAATAGTGAATGCACTCAAATAGAGACCTCTAGGGAGTCAGATGGAGGTATTTATATATCTGGTCAAAGAGATATTTGGATGAAGAGATTTGGAGGAGGTGTCATCCATACCTATTGATTGGATCATGGCGTTGTCACTCGTATCCCGGCTGCGTCCAACGCCATCCTTCTGTTAGGTGGTAAGGCACCCACGTCTAATCATGGTGACCATTGACACCTCAGTCCCTGTCGTGCTATGCTTGTCATTGTTTTCTATTTAATGCAGTGTGAACATGATTGTGACGCCCTAAAAATCCCTTTTAAAAGAACACGGGAATCGAGACGTCGGGATGCTGACCCCACGGGTCACGCACCCCCAATGTCAAGTGTTAAGTGTGTGAACACGTGGCATGTATAAAATAAAATTCGCAGCAGATAATAAAGTCATTAACTAAGTACCAGAATTTTTAGAAATATTTTACAAACTAATTTAACATAAATTCTCCCACAAGAGATTTAATACAGTCATCCAAAAAATAAATCATAAAAATACATATTTATAAAAAGGAAAAAATAATTTCCCAAGATAACGATTTATAACAACAGTACATCAACGGCAGAGCCGTCTCCTCAGACTTAACCTCTTTAAAATCTGCATCCAAAAACTACGACGCAAAAAATGGCATCGCAGGTAAGTACAACCCAAACAAATCCAAGATAATAAATACATTGATGCCACAACAACAACCATGAACAAATTACCATATGCATGAGACTTAAAATCATCTTCCTCAAAATCAATAAAATAACAACACACACCAAAATCCCATTTTGGCCTAAATTAAAATTCCAATAAAATCATCCATCATTTTCCCAGAAAATGATGACCATAAATCCATTAATTAAAACTATTTTCCAGAAAATGGTTTACGTAAAACCAATAATTAAAACTCGTCACTTTTCCAGAAAATGGCCTAAACATCCATTTTATTAACCGTATGCACCATGATCTCCCCTAGGGACTATCCGCACACCCTGACTTTCATCATCACACCGAAGGTAATGACCACGCATGTGACTTTGGAACGGGCGATGCTCAGCTAATTGCGCCCAGCACGTACCATGACTAGTCATCCCCTAGCTCCCGCCAGCAGAGGAGCCATGGAGTCGGCACGAGAGTGTTACCATTCCGTCCGATTCTGTCGTCGCTTAGCGACGACCCAGGGGACATCACTCAGTATATTCCGCTCCCGAGTGATCAGAGGAGCTCCACCTTGATAATGCCCCATCCCGACTTGGGGTCGTGAGACACACACACCTGAAACCATAAACACATAAAGACCCAGTTTTCATTTCCAACACATGAATATGCGCGTAAATACACAGTACAGACGACCATGCACCAAATAGCTAACAATTAATAAATTCTAACAATAACCAAATACAATACTTGTTGATTCCAAAAATATATTTAAATCTTAAAATTTATTTAGAAAATACTTACAGCGGTTAAAAACGCAAATCCTTGAGCAAACGTCACTCCGCAATGCTCGTAGCGGTCACTTGTACGTTAGGCTAAAGTACTCGGTTGACACCAAAATTTAGGGAGATACTCTTTGGAAGGTGGAGAATCTCATGGAGGTGGTGGTGGGGCGACACAACCATCGGAAGGTGACAGATCGGGCTCCAAAAGGGTGGAAACCCATTTTCGGATTTGGGGTTGTACCGGGAAGGTGAGGCCGCGGTTTGAGGAGCTGAGTTAGGGGGTGGTCAGTTGAGGTGGGGGAACATTTTGGTGGTGGAGGTGAGGCTCATGGTGGCGGCAGGCGTCAGCTGGGGTGCTCAACCCGTGGGTTTTAAAAGTCATTTCGTGGCTTGATCATGTGGGAGGAGTGAGGGGCTACCGGTGGTGGGTTAGGTAGCTGGGAGGCCAGTGATGAAGTAGTGAAGAGATGGCGGCCGGTGGTGACCGGAAAACACATGAATGGGTATTATGATACCCATTTGGGTTTCAGCCCATGGAGGGGAGGTGGGAGGAGGCCTGAGGCTGAGATCACTGGGGTAGGCCGGCCGGCAGGTGGCGGTCTTAGTGGTGGGGGCTGTGAGAGAGGCTGACCGGCACAGGGGGTGGTGGCTAGGCTTGACAACCGAACCAAAACCAGGGGGGGCGTTGGTCGCACGGGTAAGGGGGGAACGCAGGGGAAGAAAGGAGAAAAAGAAAAGAAAAAGAAAAGAAAAAGAAAAGAAAAAAGAGAAAAAGGAAAAAGAAACAAAAAAGGAGTCCAATCAGAAAAACACACTAAATTAAATAAAAGCTAACTGAAAATACTACAATTTAATATCAATAAAATAAAATATTTAAAACCCAACAATAAACTAATTTAATTTAAAGAATAATTTAATTATAGAACACTAATTATTATTAAGAAAGCACATCAAATAAAATCACATAATAAAATAAAAGAATTTAATTCCAATTATTAAAATAATTATCTCACATTAAAATTAATAAGAAAATCAATGTAACTCAATATTAACTAATTAATAGCTCAAATAAATATCTTAAATAAATAAAATATGACTACTAATATTATTAAAATAAATTAAAATAATTAACTCCGAGAATAAAATTACATGTAAAAATATACGTAAATCTAGGATCTCATAATAATCAAGCGAGACTACACTATTCAAGCATGTCCATTTATCGATACTCAAGTGCAAGAGTTGTCCTTGACACCCTGCACTTGAGATGTCTATCATTTGTTCGGTGCCCTAGCCTTTGGTCAGTGCCATCGATACTTGGATGTCAAAGTTGTCCTTAACACCTTAATCATAGATTGTTAGCCGCTTGTACTCCTAGCTGGGCCTCTTGCTTGGCACATCTCCTTCCTTTTACCATTGTAAGCTTCTTGGACCAATATGGTCCTCTTCAACCTAATTTTAGTTTACATTACTGAGCTTTGTGGGATAGGCTTGCTTTATCTAGCCCATGCCTCTGGATTTACTCCCCTCACAACCTCTATTAAAAAGGATCTTAGAATGCTATTGGTGAGTCATATAATTTCAAAAAGACTAATTACATAAAAATAAATATATAAAATATCGTTATTTAATATGATTCATTAAATTATAAAACTATTTTTGTAGTCATGATTATCAAGTCGATGTTATAATTTGGAGCAAATTAGTGGATTCTTGAAAATTTCTAGATTAATGGAAAATGTAGTATGCGTTTGTCACTATATTTTTGCAGCAAATAATTTATATATATAATAAATATAATTTGATTTGTAAAATTTAAATAAAAAATTATTTTTCAAATCAAATTATGTTATGTAATTGGTGTGTAATGTAAAAAGGTTCTAAGATAATGATTCATATGCTACGGGACTATATCTTTTCAAATTATAAAAATATTTGGATAAAAAATTGTAAGAAATGGCAAGCAAGCAAAAATGTTTTATCTTTCCAAGAATATTTTAAAAAATAAATTAAATTCATTACAATTCATCTTATCTCTCAATCCAAACGGAATCTAAGAAGCTTAGTTTGTTTTTACAGATCATCTAATCTCATTTTAAACTCATTATTATATTTTTTTAGATTTTTATACTAAATAAAATAAATAATTTAATTTCTTTTTAATTTTAAAATAATTTTTTTAAATTATAAAATAATATTAATATTAAAATAATATTTTATAATAATATTTTATTTTTAAAAAAATTTATTTTATTTTATCTCATTCTATCTCTTCTATAAAAAACAATCTAGGCTTAGAACCTGTTGACACAAATTTAACGAAAGTTTTGAAACAGATGGAAGTGCGGCTTGATGATAAATTCTTTCATCGAGAGAAGAAATAGAGAGGGAAGGGGGAAGAAGAGGGTAGTTCTCTCTGAAACGGTGAGAGGAGAGCGGGGCAAATGTAAAATGGCACCATTGAAATATTTGGAGCAAAAGTATCATTATTAGACTCAAACTTCCAGAACTTCTGTGCTACTCACGACATTTTCTCAGGTCTATTTTCCCCTCTAACTTTTCTTGCATTCACTCTCCCATCCTCACGCCATTGTTTACTTTTCTCAAAATTCACTTTGCTCTAGTTTTACTTCTCTTTTGGTGCTACTCCTTGTTTGATTGCTCCAAATTAAAGGAGACGAGAAGAAAGCATGTGAAATTTAGAACTCTAGCCTCTACTTAAGAAAACAAAAGACGTTATTTTCTCTTCTGTTGTACTTTATAAAGCATTTTGATATTGGAAAAATTATGTATCTTAGTCCCTTAATCAATTCTGGTCTTAGGAAAAAGTAATGATAAACGCAAATGTCATCGATCCAATTGGTAACTCACCATCACTCCATCCATTTTGCTTCCAACCTTTTCCTTTTCCTTCAACTATTATATTTTTTCCATGTTTGTTTTTTTGCAGAGGAGGATTTACTCTTGCATGACCTCCATGTATTGGTTGCTTTTGCAGAGCAATAATCGACTTCTGCGAGATTAAAGGAGGTTAGCCTCCTGAGGAACTTTTCTTGAGGGCTACACTCCTTATCATTTTAAAAAAATTATTTATTTCAGTAAAGTGGTGTAATTTCACCTGGTAGATCCTTGGAATTTAGGGCATTACCCAAGTCCTCTCTATCATTGATGGTCAACATCAGCCGTGGTTGAATGGTATGGAGCTGTTGGAAGATGCTCAATTGAATAAACATGTGTTATCCACTAGTTGTGAGGGGTAATTTGATTAGAGACATTGTCCTATTTCTTGCTATTTCTTGCTACAAGAAGAGTGATGATTCTGTCATGTTAATTGATTGAATGCTTTGGGTTACATGACATAGGATTAACCTTTTACTTCAAGGTGGATTACACATGGGATAATTAACTGAACTTGCTGGGGCTTCATCGTCTGGTAAAACACAGGTACGAAGCCCTTTCATTTGTGACAACCCTTATATTTACTTGTGGTAAAACTCTTTTAAAAGGTTTGAAAAATGCCTTAATGTAACATTCATTACTCTTATCCCTAAGAAACATGGATATGACTGCGGAGGAGTTCCATCATATAAGCCTGGTTGGTGGTGTTTGCAAGATCATTTCGAAGGTTCTTGCTAATAGATTAAGCCCGGTATTAGAAAGAATTATCTCCAAGCCTCAGAATGTCTTTGTGCATGGGAGACAAATTCTTGACTCGGTTCTTATTGATAATAAGTGTTTGGATCACAAAATGCGGGACGGTTCTCTTGGTATCCTTTGCAAGCTTGATATGGAGAAGACTTATGATCATGTGAGCTGAGATTTTCTTTTATATTTACTTGGGATGTGTGTTTTGGGGATAGATGGATATCTTGGATTCGACCTGTATTTCCACCACTAGATTTTTGGTCCTTATTAATGGCACTCTTTCTATTTTTTTAACAATTCTTGGGGTTTGAGACAAGGGGATCATTTATCTCCTCTTTTGTTTGTTATAGTTATGGACATGCTTAGTCGGATGGTGAAGGTCGCTGTAGATGGATGATTCTTATCTGGATTCTAGGTGGGCTATGGCTCTAATGACCCTATTAGTGTATCACATCTTTTATTTGCAGATGATACTTTAATTTTCTGTGAAGCAAATCATAATCAGATACAAGCTCTATGGGCACTTGTATATGCTTTGAAGTAGTGTCAGGCCTCAAGGTGAACCTTGACAAATCAAAGATGGTTGCGGTGGGGCGATGCCCAATATTTATAGCTTAGCGAGTCTCTTGGATTGTAAAGTGTCTTTGTTGCCTATACAATATTTGGGTCTTCCATTGGTGGCAATGTTTTAGGCTAGAACCTTTTGGGATGGAGTCGCGGATAAGATAGAAAAATGGCTGGCAAGTTGGAAAACGATGTATTTATCAAAATGTGGTTGACTCACATTAATTAAGAGTACCTTAACTAATCTTCCTACCTATTTTCTATTATTGTTTCCTATGCTTGTAGGGGTAGCGAATGGGGTTGAGAAGCTCTTCTAGGCATTTCTATTAGGGGGGCTTGGGGGAAGAAAAGAAATTACATCTTGTGAAATGAAAATGAGTTTGTTCCCCAATTTCAAATGGGGGGCTTGGGAGTGTGGGATTTGAAACCATTCAATAAAGCTTTACTAGGGAAATGGTTATACCATTAACACTTGGAGGGAGAGTCCTTGTGGAAGAAAATTATTGACGCTAAACATCATAGTGTTTGGGAGTTTGGTGTTCTAATGAAGTGAGAGGGGGTATGACGTGTATGGAAATTTATAAGGAGGGGATGGCGCCTTGTTTTGAAAAACATATTCGGTTCATGGTTGGAGAGGGTAATAGAATCAAGTTTTGGTGGGATGTGTAGTGTGGAGATGTTGCTCTGGTTAAGGCCTTTCTAGCGATTTATCGTATTGCAGCTAAATAGGAAGCTTCAGTGATAGATTTGTGGGTATTCTCTCATGGCTTTCACTAGTGGCATGTCTTATTTGTTAGGAACATTCATGACTGGGAATTACCTATGGCTTCAGATATTTTCAGATTGAGCATTTGGTAGACGAAAGCGCCATTAAGAGCAATTTTTTTTCGTGTGGACAGCTACCCTGGACAACATGAGGAAATGCCGTATAATTGTGATAGATTCGTGTTGTATGTGCAAAAAATATGGGGAATTAGTAGATTATTTACTCTTCTACTGCGAGGTGACCAAGAAATTGTGGGATGAAATTTTCACAAGACTTGGCTTATCATGGGTCATGCCTTTTCACTTGGTGGATTTTTTAGCTAGTTGGAGAGGTCTTCGAGGTAACCCACAAGTGGCGGCTATATGGCGTATGGTTTCTATTTATATGTGTTGGTACTTATGAAGAGAGAGAAATGCTAGAAACTTTGAAGATTGTGAGAAATCTATGGAGGAACTCATTATTTTCTTTTATAAGACTTTGCTTTCTTGGGCGGGATTCATTGATTGTAACGGACTTAATATCCATGATCTTCTTTTTTCTTTGTAACACTTGCTAAGTTTTCTTAAGTATACCTCTGGTATACCTAGGCTTAGCCTTTTTATTAATGAATTCCTTTTGATTACCTATAAAAAAATATATATATATATTTCAAATTGATTTACTCTACGGGACACATAACCGCACAGGGGGATAGAATGCAGTGGAGATCCAACGACAACAAGAAATGTTCAATCAAGGCTTACTATAAGTTATTGACATCATGTTCCAACGTTCCACTCCCTTGGAAGAATATTTGGAGGTTGCACGTGCCTTCAAAAGTGGCAAACGCATAATGGGGGAGCTCAAGAATTTGTTCATACTCTAATGCTTTGGTTTTCAACTATTATATTAAACGGGAACAACGCTCATGAGTTCTTGTTTTTAATTTACAATCACTAGAATGTATTTAAGTGCTTTTTTGTATTTTATAAAAAAAGAAAGCGTTCTTTTGCATACTCCCTATATACACAGGCTATGTTTATTTCATTACATTAATAAAATTTATCTCTTACTTATAAAATAAAGAAAAAATTCTCTTGATGAATACTTTAACTGTCTGAGTCATGTCTCTACAAATTTATCTGGATGTTGTGGTCATTGTTATGTGTTGGTATGCTTAAAATTACTATATGGTTATAATACAATGGATATTTCTAGGTATTATAAGTATCAATACTTTGAGTTAATATTCTAACATGCATGTGTATGTTGTTTACAGCTTACTCAAACTCTTCTTAGTGATTAAACTCTTCTTATTGTCTAGGTTTTCCTTCTAGCCATCTCAAATGTTGCAAAAAAGCATATGGGCAATGTTGTATACTTAGATACAGGCAACTCCTTTTCGCCACAACGTGTTGTAGACTTTATTCGTCAAAATTCTGACCCTGCCATTGATCAGGTTAAGCATATCATCACTTTTATTGGTACATTGTTTTTCTTTCTTCTTTTTTCTTAATCTTTAATGTGCTGTAAATCTCTTCTCTGTCTAATTTTATCCCAATTGAAATCTTGTTTTAGGCAAAACACAGAATTCTGCACAAGGTAATGAATAGAATATTATGCCACTCAGTATCTGGCATCATTACAATGTTTGATGTGCTACATCAACTAGAAGTCAATCTGAGATCTTAGGTTTGCATTGGATGTGAAGCCTTTGGCTAGTAAATTTTGGTTGAATTTCATTTACAGTCTATTGAACATATGACAACTAGTTCGCATGCAGAAAGAAGATTGTTAGGTGCGGCTGCTTATAGTTGATTCAATATCATCACTGGTTGCACCAATCCTTGGAGGAGGTGGTTCTCAAGGTATACACTCTTGTGCATAAATCAGACAGTCCTTTCTATATTAATATATTTTTTTATGATCTCTCAGAAAGGTTGCATAATCTCTTTCTCTCTCTCATGATTCTACAAACCTTCATCAGCTTGAAATAGTAATTCATGATAACGAAGGTTTGTAGAATTAGGGGTGAAGCTATTTTATGATTTCTCATCTATACTTTGAGATACAAACATTCTTGGCAAGTTTTTCATCTCTGTGTCTCTGTCTCTCATGATTCCACAAACCTTCATCAGCTTGAATTAGGGGTGAAGCTTGGAAAACCAGATAGGGAAGGTAGGATTCTTTTTTTGGGGGGGGAGGGGGGGGGAGCCGGGGGCTAGGTTGGAACTTTTGGGAGCTCACGATTAGGAAAACCAAAATTCCTGCAGTTCTTTTTCAATGGTAGTACAATGTTTCTGGGTTCAGACAGTAGCATTTGACTCTCTCTCTCTCTCTCTCTCTCTCTCTCCCCAGGGTTATTGTCTGTTTTATGATTTTTATCTATACTTTGATATACAAACATTCTGGGAAACTTTTTATATACTTTATATACTTTAAGAAGTTAGTTGCAAGAGTTTAAACATTGATGTTATTATCTTCTTCTTCGCTGATTGCAGTTATTGTGTAATCACCAAGATAATAGTGAACTATATAGTTCAAAATTGTACTGTTGTTACTTGTATAATTATCCAGGAAGTTGTCAACATTTTTGTTTATTTAAATGAGAATAAATGAAACTTCATGAAGCATCCCAAAAATTCTCGACTCTGTACCATTGGGGAGAGATATGAATTTCCAGTTTTGTGTTGCAGCAGGACAATTTTGAGAGTGCTAGCCTTTTGTTAAACTGAGTCTCAACATATCAAATGTTTCTGTTGCCAATATAAACCTTTGAATCATACTCACCGTACGAATAAAGACACTTTCTAGCATAAAAATCTATGGTTTCTGTAATTGACCACTAATTTCTATGACTGTTCACTTAATGATCCTGCGTAAAAATGAATATTTGTTGAATCAGATCTGTGCTAGCAACACCAGAGAAAATAGACTGCAACAGAGACTGTATTCAATGGATGTTTTTGGCTGCTCAGGGCTTGATTAGGAATTCTCTTTTTGCTTTAGTTTAAAATTTTTTGTAATATGTTCCTTTACTTCTCAAAGGAGGAATTCTATTTTTTGTTTTCTATTGTTTCTATTTATAGGTGCTAAATTTCATTTTCCATGGATAGGTGGTTTCTTACACATGTATAGTAAATGGTTCTCTCCACTCTAGGATATTGGATTGTCTAGTTCTGAAACCTTTCAAATTCAAATAGCAACAGTTACGAATTGAAGGTACTATGATTGGTTGATAAATACAGGACATGCATTAATGACTTCTGCTGGATTTCTGCTGAAGAAATTAGCACATGAGCATAATCTTGTCGTATTGGTAAGTTTTATGATTGAATTTCTTATTTGGTTTCCTTCATTTCTAAGATCCTACCTTCCTGAGTTGTTTTGTTGATGCAAATCCAATTTCCCCATGGCTAAATCATTGATTTATAATAGGATCCCTCTCTGTGGCTAAAGATAAAGCCAGGGTTTTTAATTGACGGCCTTGGAGAAAACAAAGGAAAGAAATAGAAAAATATAGAAGTTTATGAATAATCTTTGTTTGCATGTCTAAGTGTTTTCTCAGTTTCCATTTTTTTTAAGCAGTTATAGCCCTCTCTATTTTCTTTTAATAAATTGGCATCTTCCGAAGTAACTTTGATCAGTGTAAATTATACTGTTAAAACTATTACCTGGTTTTGCATCCCTTGACGTTCCATCGGTAGGTAAGCCCAATTGTCATGGTATCGAGTAGGTGCAAAGCAAATGTAGAGTTAAGTTTAACATGCTTATGGGAATGACAGTAAAATTTGATTTCCCATGCTTTCAATTTCTGATTATTTAGTTGGGTAGCAATTCTTGCACCTTGAAATAAATTCCGTGGAACAAATTTTTGAAGGTGACGAATCACACTATTGGTGGAGAGGGAAGTATCTCTAAACCAGCTCTTGGAGAGAATTGGAAGAGCATCCCACATGTTAGGCTTCGGCTTTCCCATGAACAAGGAAGCAACATCTACAATGTTTCTGTTCTTAAACACACATCCATGGTATGATCCGCGGCTGCATCTTGATTTATGCATAGACTTATCAATCTCTCTCTTTGTTTGGCATTATATGAATCCACCTAAACTCCAACTTTTAGATAGCCGAAGCATGTTCCAGTTAATAAGGACTAAAGTGCTCTCACCATCAAATCTTACTTTTCCATTACTGGCCAACATATCTCCTAAAGCCTTCTTATTGGGATTATTTTAAGTTTAATGCTCTAGTATTTTCTTAGGCTTCCGGTAAGGCTGCAAGGTTTATGATATATGACTAATGACATGGATTATACTTGAACCTGACCAATTCTTGGGTGAAATATCTGAAATGACAGAGAGTCATACAAGGAAGATACTCTTGATCAGCTTAAATTGCAGAAATGCAGCTGTTTCGTAATATCATCAAGACTAGTAATTTTTTGTGAGGTTTTTTTCCCCCCATTATTGCCTTTATTTATAGAGTGCGGAAGCTGTTTAGTTAGAAGCACATTCTTTGGATTAAATCTATTAAAACTCATATAAATAATTTGTATTTGTTCTTTTTAGTTTGATTTTCATGATGTTCTTAAGTTTTTCAAATTATATGCACGGTCGGTCGTTTTAACTTGCACTTTCTGGATATGATATTCATTGTGGCCCAAATTTGATTGCCAGTGAGACTGTGAATGGTCACAAAATGTGAGTGTTACCTTTTGGACAGTGAGAAATGTTGAAAATAGTTGTGAATAATAGTGAAAAAGTAATAATAGATTATTGAATAGTAGTGAAAAGTAATGAATAATAATAAAAAGTAGGTATAAAATAATAATAAAGTAATAAATAATTGTAAAATATTTTTAAGAATACTTGAGAAGAGTTGTGTAGCCAAACCGAGCATTAGACAATTGAGTATCATTGTGCTTCGAAGATTTGAGCATTACATCGTAACACTAGACATTTTCTGAATGAGTTATAGAACCTGAAATAATTTTGAGCTATGGAGGGCAGACTTAGCCTAAGTTGAAGCTAATAAAAAAAGTTCGAGCGTCATCCGTAATTATTATCATCCCTTGTAATAAAAAGAGTTTTACATTCGTGGTGGTGCCAAGATTTTAGGTTTGGGGTAAAAGACTCCAAGCTGAAATTATGATATTTTCATTAGTAGATACATGCTAACATTGACATGTCAACCACTTCTAGTACTTTTTCTTTTCTAGTACTTAAAGTGAGAGTTGATAATTTTAGACCTTTCCAAATAGATTTTATATGTGTGAAAAGCTTAATATTAGATCGGAGCCACAACTTCTAAATGTTTGAATCTATTTTTCTAAATGGTAGCAATGTATATTAAGAAAATTATTCAGACTTTATAGTGAAGGGGGGCAAGGCTTCCTCAGACGGAAAAACACAATTTTCCTATATGAAAAATATTATTTTTGAGTTTTTTAGTAGGTGTTTGGCTGGAGACTATTGGATGATGAAGGTGGTCTTAAACTATAATCCTTGTGGAAATTGAGAGATTTTAAATATATGGTTGAACTCATTGTAAGATTTATGATGTTGTAGAAGGCATTACCCAAACCACTACTTGGAACAACGAAATCAAGTTAGGGCTGAACTATGGACAGCTTTCATAGGTAAACCTCTAAATTTCAAAATCTTTCTCTAGCAATTGGAAAAGATTCTTCTTTAATGTCTCATATACATTTTCTTGTTTTATAACCATATTGGGAATGGTTAAGTTCCAATTCTTATACATGGCCCTTGAAAAGTGTAACATACCTCAAATTAATCAAAATAAAACACACTGAAATTGCTCACTTTGAGGGGAGCACTTACATAAAAAATAGGAAGAAGATGATAAGAGAAAAAAAAAGACTTTCATTTAAGTTTCTTGATCATGAAAACTAGAGCCCTTGGCTCGTATATTAACTAGATGCCCCCTACATGGGCCTAGGCTAACAAAACTAAAAGTATACAAAGAAAATAACTGAGGGCCCAAAACCAATCTATCTTATGATCCAAATAAGATACTGAATCAAAATAAAGGAAGTTGTTAATGAAATTAAATTGACCCAAGGCCCACGGCCCACGGCCCATGTACTTATTTGTGGTGGTAACAAAAAGTTTCTTTTTAATTGCATGTGGATTGATTATATATAATTTCATTGTAGTGGCCAAGATGAGATGAAAACGTCAGATCTTGTCCCAAGAAATAAGAATTTCGGCTAGTTGGAGCATTATGTTGCTTTCTTGAAGAGGCCCCAAAAACTATTTGTCATATGGGTTGCCCATGATTAGTAGGTTCGCATTATTATTGGAAGAATATGAATCATTTTGATTGCCTTGTGTCGAACTTATGTAGTTCAGAATTTAGATGACACAAAGTATATAGTTTGGCCTTGCATCCTTAGCATGATTGTTTGGATGAGTTTACAATTTGAGGTACATTTGGCCCTTTGGGTACACATTAGATTACAAGAGCAAAGAAGTTAAACTATATGCAAAACTTCAACTTCTTTTATCTTTAAAAAAATGTCTTGCAAAACTTTAGCAGTGTAAGGTTAGAATATTACTTGCTATAGAGGTTGTACAGTTGGGGGGCATTGCCTCATCCTTAACAATAGTTGCGATTTTTTTGAGTTCATCATCAACATTAACTTTGAGTTCTAACCACACATTCTAAATTACTCAATTTCTATTAAGTATTCTTCAATCTGCATCAATTCCTGTTGTTCAAACTTTGAACAGTTCAAGCATTTCACTCTTGGAAGGGATATTTAATTAGGGCATGAAGATATAGGCTTAAGCTGGAGAGGAGAGTTTGCTCAAGAACTTAAGATTGGGATACTTATGGCTTTGGAGCCTATGGCACATGTTGAATAATATGATAAGCACTGGAGCTGGTAGTTATCAATATCTAGAAAGTTATCACGTCCACTTATTTAGGAATTATCCAAGATAAGCACTAGAGCCGATAGTTAACAATATCTCTATGCTTTTCTAAGAATATAACACCTGAAGGTAACATATATGCATTCATTTACATACATATATTGAGACTACTCTTTAATTTAGGTATTAGAGTTGGGCATCTCGTTCTGCCCTTTCACTTGTCGCAGGTCATCCTGGCAGTTGGTGGTGTGAAACACGTCCTTTACATCTCCCTTCCTCAATATTTTCTTTATTTGATATTACAATTTGTTTGTTTTATCAATAAACCATCTTTTTCTTTAAATTCTTCGCATCTGATGCAACTTCAAACAAACATATATAACCTTCTCTGTAACATTTTTTTTGGGGGAGGGGGTGGGGGGAAATGAACAGAAAAAGAATTAAAAAAAATAGCTATTGCATAAGGTAGACATTAAATTGAAGAATCGTGTCCATCCCATCAGGGATGTGCTAATCGGATAGATGAAGAGTCTGGATGGTTACATATCCTTTAGCATTCGTATATTTCCCAGTTCCTCCAACAATAGTCAGCTGAGAGTCACGTGCATCAGCCGTGCGGTGCACCATAGAAACTAATTGTATTGTAATAGTGATGATCTTCATTGTGAAACACTGCTGCAAATGTCATGGTGTGGCCGCTTCCAACAAGTGAGGTAGCCAAGTGAAATCCCTGTGCCTTCCCAATTATAAAGTACCCCAATTCATGTCCTTTAGTAAGCTCATCATCAAGAATGGTGATTGTCCCAAATAAATGCTTTTGCATTGGGGCTCCTGGCAGGAATTGGCCTGCATTGCCAAATGGAAGTTAA
Organism: Platycarya longipes; assembly: GCA_036559045.1. Lineage (NCBI taxonomy): Eukaryota > Viridiplantae > Streptophyta > Magnoliopsida > Fagales > Juglandaceae > Platycarya > Platycarya longipes. Next base: position 13,690,234 of record CM071801.1, read on the forward strand.
GCCTCCATTGATAAATAAACTGTATGCACCGTTTAGGCTAGCCATAAATGGCAAAAAATAGGTTTTTTTCTTTTTCCTTTTTTTTAGAAAGGAGGACGGTATCCCAATTTATTAAAAATCCTCATTTGTGACGGAAAAAATGGTAGAAAAAGAAATATACCACTATTCATGGGGAAAATCCCGCCATAATTATTGGTCTTTGAGAAAGGGGGCTTGTTGATTTGAGTAGCAGCAGCAACCTTCCCTGCCACAACTCTACTTGTGGGAGTTGATCCACCAAAGATGTCTTGCATGAAAAATGAGAGAATGCAAGTTGTTCTACCCTGGCACTTGAAATGGTGCTGGTCGGTGTTGTGGTAGTGGGACCGGCTGCGACTGGTGACTAGACATAATTTGACTCTTCAATTGTTGGGATTGGTGCAAGAGTGTCCACCTCAGCAAGGATTGTAGCTGTATTGGCATGAAGTGTGGTAATGGCTACAAGTAAGAGGTGGAATGTGGCCTTGAGAGCAAGAGAGGTGAGTGATAGCGGCTTCTTGGTCATTTTAGTTTTGCCAATTGAGGAAATTGTTGATTTTACAAATAGAATCAAGATTCTTGTAATATTGGAATTGGAAGGGGAATGGTTTACCAGCTTTTTTTTATGTGGTTAGAAGGATTAGTTGAAGAAAAGTGGAGCAAATGAGAGTGGACTTTCTATTTATGCTGAAGAAATATATATATATATATATGTTGTATTTTTAACAGCATTTCAAGGAATTCATACCTCATAAAAACTATTTGAGGGTATTGAGGCTTGTAACTTCATCTCACCATAAACAACAAGTGAAGAATCATCAAAGAATATTTAGGATGATTCTACATTCGATGATTCACTTGTCACTAAGATCATAAAGTACTTATAAGCGTTTATACTATATTTGTGAAATTTAAGATAATAAGAATGAAAGACCTCCATTAATAATGTTGATGTGGGTATAATACAGTTTAGCTTAGAGGAAAAACTTCCAAAATGGGGCCACAAAAGTCATCACATAGTACTGAGCTCCCATTGAACGTTCAAAGGCGATATCCAAAACATATAATACATTTACAAAAAGAAATCTAAAATTCCAACTCCACGAGACATATTATAACTTATTGTCTCAAAAAGAAGATAAAAGGTGACAAAGACGTTGTTTCAGATAATAAAATATGGATATTATTAACAATTTACCCTATGACATTTTTCCCAACCTTATCATTTTCATTTTAATTTTTAACTTTTCCTCTTCTCTATTTGTTTGCATCATAGAATAACACAACCAGCCAGCTGATCATCCTAATTAACTTGCTTGTCCTCTACTTCTTTTTAAAATCCTTTTGTCTTTTTATTTTCCCATACTTATTTAATTTAATTTTTATTATTATTCAACCAATATTGTTAAATGATTTATATTGCATTGGTCTCGTTTGGATTCTAAGATAATCAATTCAACTCATCTAAATTTCATCATTATAATTTTTTAAATTCTCACACAAAAATAATAAACAATTCAACATTTTCAAACTTTATAATAATAATAATAATAAATAATATATAAATAAGATTCTATTCAATTTTGAGAATTCATTTTAACTCATATCATCTTATTCCTAAATTCAAAAAAGGCGCCTTAACGTTACATCAGAAAATGAGGAACAAAAATAGAACTTCAAATGAAACACAGATAATTAGATAGGAAAGAGAGAGTACTACTACCCAAATCACCAAACATTTTTACCAAAATCATATAATAATTTCTTAATGCTAGGTGGTCCTTTCTCCACTTTTTTCTTGCTTCCTGTCATTTTCTTCTCCAGCGCAGCCGTCCAAGTTTTTTAGTCAAAGAAGTAAAGGAACCAAATGTAGAGCTGGAAAAAGATAAAGTAGAAAGACAAATTATTATTGTTGGATCAAAGATAGAGATCAATTGTAATTTTTCTTACTTCTACAGTACGGACTACACATGCATCATGATAATCCAAAATCAGTACTTTTGTCTCGATCGTCAAATTTGTTGAAAGAAGAGGAAGTTTTCAAAAGCAAATATATAAAGCTATGATGATGAAACAGCCCCACCACTAGAAAATTTGAAATGGACTTGTGACTAAAAGTTTACCATGCTTTCATCATTTGGTCCATTACGAGGATGGGACATGGATGAACAAAGCTGCAAAGGATTGCCAGCAATATTATTCTGGCAGTACGTACAGATCATAGCCCAGATTAGGGTAAAAAACTATTGGAACTTCATTAAATATTATGCTTAAGGATATCATGAAAAATGATGATTATTGTCTAGGTACGACGTCCTCCCTTCCTCTCTCCCTTGTGATTACATATCCATAGTCCCCAAAACTAGTACTTGAGCTAGCGCCATGAAAAATTGTGAAACAAAATCATATATATTTGTCCAAACCATGAAGAAGTAGAAGAAGAAGAAGAATTAAAAGACGTAATTCATGCTAAAGTTCTAAACTGGGAAAAAGCACAAGAATCCAAATTCTGACCATCCAACAGATCAGAGAAGAAAAAGTATATATAGTAAAAGTGCATGTCGCATGTCTGTCTCCCCCAAGCAGTAACCTCACTTGTCCTCGATTGCCCACCATTGCACCCGCATGCATTCTCGTTAATATGATCTCGACACGCTCTCTTGAGTGATGCTTGTCATCTTTTTGTTTATAACATTGATCTACTCACTTGTCACTACAAGATTTTGACTTTTTACTACGGATGTGTGATCCAAAAAAGTATATGTAGTTTAGAAAATGAATTTTTTTCTACCAATTTTATTGATGGGAGGTTGGTGGCATATAATTCATGGATAATAATATTTTATCCACCAACAAAATACTTCTTGAAAATAACCATTTTTTTCCCCATGAATTCAACCAATGGCATTAAGTATTTTCTTTCGTGGCAAATGATGTTCCCATCCAGCCCATTGTGATTAAAAATATTAGTTTATCCATGAAAGTAATTGGTCGAAATACATCCATGAAAGTAATTACTCATCTTAGTTTTATACTTTTGGAAAAAGATTGTTTCTTACCAACACATTTTGTGCAAATAGGTATTATTTATTGATTGTATAGTGGGAAAAAGTATTTGTCACAAGTTACATTCACGAGAATTGCTAAGAAATTTCAAGAAAAAAAAATTGCAAAATCAAAAAATGAGACTTGAGCAAAAAAATAATCATAACAAATATTTAATATAGGCAAAAATAAATATATCCCAACATTAGAAATTGAAACCGACACTTGTTTACATTTGTTTTTACAAATTTAATAATAGAATGAAGTAAACCACCTCACAGAACCTTTACATGTGGTAACCTCTACATGGTAAATGGCTAACCCTCAACAAAGTTAACAAGTAGGTGTAAAAAATTGACTTGAGTAATTTTTTCCAAACCTTAGGAAGTATAGTGAACATGCCATCAGAATAACACTGAAGATTTCTCACCGAGGTGCTAGAGAGAATATATACTATGTATTTTTGAACCTCAATTCTGAACTTTATTCCACCATACTGCTTCACCATCAGCTATCATTCTATCAATTGTGTCAAAGTCTTCCTGTAAATCCACATATGAAACAATTCATCAGGCAAATCAAAAATATAAAGGAACAGAATTTAGTCACGAATTGGAGTTGCATTTGAATACAGTACTAGAATTGATTACCTTTCACCATCATATCATAACTGCCATCATAATTGTTTTCTCTACTACAAGTGAGAGTTTTTTAATAAATTTGAAATATGGGTTACTACTGGACATGTGACTCTAAATCTTAAAAAAAAAAGCAATCGTCATAATTGTAATAATAATTTATATGCCTTCTGGAATTCTACAGTAACTGCCTCAATCGTATACTATATAGTCATGTAAAAACAACAGTAACATCTGGCCTACATTATAGAAACTTGAAACTAAATTGGATGATATGTGAATTGCACACAAGACGTGTTGCCAAGCTCGTATACTTGAATAACCTTTTTACAAGCTCAGGAAAGGTTTCTCCTAAAGAATTAGCATTATGCTACTCTTGTCATTTTTTACTTAGGATACTCCAACAAGATCTTCATTATAAATCACACAGAGAAAAAAAGGCCGTAAAGGTCATGTGGGCGCAGGCTATGATCGTTGGTTGGGCTCATAGATGGTTGTGTCTTGGTCGTTAATTTTGATTGACATCATGTACAGATCTCTTATTCTAAAGCTCAAGTAAATATTGGAGTACTGTTGATCTTAGTAATTTTCTCTGCACAATGATCTAATATGTAACATATCATAGTCCTAAAGCCTGATGACTCTAGTAGTATAAAGTTTCTCCCCTATTAGTGATATTCATAAGAAAAAAATGAAGTTAACAAACAAGAGGGATCATAATTAATAATTCGATCGAGCCATTCAATTTCAGAAAAAGAAACCCCGACAAGAGAATGGAGAAACTTTAATCAAATTAAGGACATTAAGGTTCCGTTTGGGCAGTAGAATGTTTTGAGATTACTTCACTACTATTAATGATTTTATCATTACTTTTCACATATTTTTTACTATTTTTTATCATTATTTAATATCTTATAATTATTTTTTCATTATTATTCATAGAATATCTAAAATATCTTCGCCAAAAGTTGAACAAAAATTAACTGATACATCGTTCTACCTGGGTTTAGCGGTCGAGTCGAGGTTGTTTTTTCTACACATTAATCACCATACGCGTTGATGGAGTAGTGGATGGTTACAGAATTGCCCCCACACAAACAGGTCGGGCATTATATGGGAAACAGTAAACTATGAGACATTTTCAGAGTTTCCAACCCTAAGTATGCTTTTCATGAATTCAAATTATAAAGTAGAAGGGAATACTTAGAAAGACACCAATATTGTTTGTTCCAAGATATGATGATCAGAATTCACAGCATGAGGCGTACCATATTAATTATATATATACTAAATCCCCCTTGCTTTTACTTTTAGATTATGATATCAGTCTAATATATAGAAGAGAGCTTACATTTTCATCACATAAAAAAGCATGATAAGTTTATTTTATGTATCTAATTAGCATGCTTACAATCACACACCTCCCATCTGGAATACCCAACTGATCATATCAAGAGTAAATGGAAACTCCAGTTTATTTGTAATTATTCATGCCGACCATCCGGAGGATGGCAATGGGGACTTGGATGATGATGTACTAGGAGACGGCCAAAGCTGTGCGTTTTTGACCTTGGACACACTGGCAAGTACACCTAAAGGGGTCACGTCCCCAATTACAGTAACTTTCTTTGTCTCCAAATCAATACTATAGGATCTCACTCCTGCACAAATTAGTTAATTAGCCAAAGAAAAAAAAAAAAAAAGAAAAATCACTTTAAAAATGGCAGCACTGCAAATTAAGTGTAAATTCACTTTTTTATTTTTATTTTTTATTTTAATCCCTTTTTTACACAGTTTTAAATATTTTTTTAAAAATAATAAAAAATACCAATTCAGTAATATATATTTACTTCCTTAACTATCAAATAAAAAAAATATTTCAATCGATCTTTTTTATTGGTAATTTTCATCAGTTCAATTAGGCATTTTTCTAAGGATATGTATAGACTCAACGTTAGTACATGGGAATAATTAATTAAGCTATTTAAAGAAAGAAAGACTAGATGTCTAGTACTATCTGCACTAACCTTCCATTTTAGAAATATGTTTTCTCACTTTTCCTTCACAGCCCTTACAGTGAATTGACACCCTTAAAACCACGACCTGCAAATTCCAGTATCAGTACTAAGCTAATAGAGTACTGCGTATATATTTACATGATATCATGAAGACTCCAATTAGTAGATATGTTCGAGTAAAAACTGTATATATATATATATATATAGGAACATGTATTAATTTTCGCAAACCATAAGACTAAACAAAAAGAGAGATTAATAATATAAAAGGAACCTGTTCGTGGGATGGAGATGAGGAAGAGGATTTCAAGGCAGGACTAGAGTGATCATTTGATGAACTCAGGCGGCTAGGCTTTGCCGACGTTTCAACTGGAACAAGCGCAGAGATGGGTTCGGACTCTGATAACCAGTCGATCAATGGTTTGTCACTCAAGAGATATCTAGAGGAACGTCCCGGGGTCCTCTTATTAAGATCATCATTTATGTCAGCGGAGCTTTTTCTGCGCAGATCACTTTGCTTGGCTGAACTCCTCCTTTGCTTTTCATAATAAGGCTTAGGATTTATGGGCAACTGAGATATTGAAGTGCAAGGGACGTGAGAATGGAATTGGTTTTTCCGTCGACCATGGAGATCATCATGTCGATTGTGGCGCCGATCAAAGTCGGGTCTGGCCGCCGGGCCACGGCGAACCATAGAATAACGGTGTTCCATGCTAGAGCATATAGCTGTGGAGGCTGGAGATGCACAGAAAATATCCATTCCCTTCATGTTTGTGGGGAGAGAGTAGTTGGGAATAACTAGGAAGAGATTGCTTTTCTGAATATGCAACTCAAGCAAAGTATGCTAGAAGTAAAAGATCTAAAGTATCTTCAGGGTGAGGCCAACTAATCTCCTTTTAAATTTGAGAGAGAGAGAGAGGTCCCACAAAAAGGATTAGATGAGTAATGATGTCTTGGAAGAAATGTGATTAATCTCGACCTTTAATTTAAAGTTGTCTAAAGACTAAACCTTTTTTTTTTCCTTTAGTTTGATTGTTTAAGATGTGGGGGCTTAAAAGGGTAGGCTCATCTTTGTGTGATATGATTACTACCACTACTAGTAGTGAAAAGAAAGCCTCAAATCAAGCAAATCAAATTATTTAGACATCATTGTTTTGCCATTGACAATTGCATCAGTAGCGTACAACCTAATTCTAGGTGCAACTCATGTTTATGTGGGACATTTGGTTTTGGGGATTTGTAGCATGGCTGGATAATTTCCCAATCATCTAATACTTGACATTCCTTTACAGTTATAACAAATTCAAGACCTGCTCATATTATTGAAACTTGTGCTCATTTCAGTTGATTGCAGTTTGCATGGACCAGTACCATATATACTGACAGTCTTGCAATGATTCAAGCAAACCACGAATGTTTGGGTTCAATAAGGCAAAGGCCAGGTGGGTGGCAATTTTGTGTATACTAATCAATAAATTATATAAAAATTATTTCATTGATGTAATTTGCCAAATTTTAATATTATTTTTATTATAAAACAAATTATTTAATAAATTATATAAAATTATGTCAATTTATAATTTTTTTTATATAATTTATTTGTGATTGTAGCCGTACTCATCGTGTATTCGTTAATGTGTAAGTCAATTTGTATAAATTTTAGTAGTTCCATTGCTTTTTAATTCAGAACTGGACATGCATTTCCCAGCTTGGAGTTGGTCTCTGATCTTTATGATAATCTACAAAGAAACAAATAATATTCTTTTGAATAACTTTTATAAGAGCATTGATATTGGACTCATCAAAATTTATTATTAAAAATTGATGAAAAGTATAAATTTGCATATATATCAAAAATTTTTTGTCATATTTGATTAAATATGAAAAAAAAAGTAGGAAGAATAGTATAAAAATATTTTTTACTTAATTTTTAAATAGTAACTCATCAAAAAATTTGAAGATAAATTTTGATGAAACGAATACCAATACACTAATATGTAAATATTGTTGGATAAGATGGAAACTGCGCAGCTCAGTAGCACATGGCTTGTTTAGATCAATAGAATAATATTCGTTACCGTCTTGAAGTCGCAAGTAATCCTGTACACTCCATTTTAAAAAAATAAGATCGATCAATTTTATAATAAAACTAATCATGCATGATTCGCAAGCTTGACTACCCTATTATTCCCATAAACTTAATGATAACACTACAACAAAATGGGGTTAAAACGGCACTTTTGAGAATGCCACAACAAAATTCGCCGGTTTGAAAACCGCGTTTTAATGTAAACGGGGCGAATTTTATTTTTTGCGGCGATTTATTAGCTTTTTGCGGCGAAAAGTAAGCGCCGCAAATGGTCTTTAAAAATCTAGATACGCCTAACACCCCCTGCCCCCCTCCCCCAAAACCTATTCTCTCTCTCTCTCTCTCTCTCTCTCTCTCTCGATCGCGATACCCCCAACCCCCTGCCCCCCCCCCCTCTCTCTCTCTCTCGCTCTCGCGATCGCAATACCTCCGACGGACATTCGAACCCAAAATCGCGATTGCGATCGCGATCACCCTTTCGTCGATACCGGGCCATCGCCGTCTCCATATCCATCTCGCTTGGCAGGTGAGTCTTTCTAATCTACGCGTCTCGGATTTCCTTCTCTTTCTCCCGTTGCTTCCCGTGCCTTCTCCTGTTTCTCCTAACACTTTGATCTTCCTCTTCCAAGATCTATTTCGCAGGTTAAAGAAGGAGATTAGGATTGGGTTTAGACCTAAACCTAACATATTACTTCGTCAATGGCCATTATATTGAACTCAGGTATGGAATTCATACCCGTGGGGTAATCGTAGGTCAAAAGTATGCACTTATTTTGCAAAACTGATTGATCTGTGAATTTAAATCTCATTTGTCCAGTTATTTGTCGGATTATTTTCATGAAATCTTCAATAGTGGTTTCCTAACCTCTGTTTTTTATTTTCTCGGCTATTTTGTCAACTGGGGTATTAGGCATTTAGGTGTTTTCATGAGCCAGCTTGGATTTACAGTGCCCAATGATAGATGAAGCTGACAGGATACTGGAAGCAATCAGGTGTTTTCAAGATTTTTTCTCTTGCTTTTTAATTTTGGGTTTTGATTTAGCATTTTCAATCAGGTATTTAACATATCTAACTTAATATATCTGTTTCTCTTTCTAATTGCATATATAATTTATGATTCTTAATAAATACATGATACATGATACATGATTATATAGGATTTAATCTCTTTTTTTTTTTTTTTTTTTTTTTAAAATTTGGATGCAGAGAAAGCAGGTTGAAGCAGCAGTAGTTAATTCATGATGTATGTATTTCCTGAGTCTGTACTCCCTGATGTATTTTATTCCATTCTGTTTATGCTAATATACTTTTGTATTCATACTGAGTGTGCTAGACTATGTTTGTTAGACTATGTTTGTATCTTTACTTGATCTCTGTTTTAATTTTTTAAGTGAATGGATAGTATATGATACTGCCATGTTATATGATACTGGCTTGTTACATATTATAAAAAATATATATTTATATATACGTGGACATTTCTATACTCATGACTTATGGTAGATTTATTTCTATATTGTTGTTGTTGTTTGGGAAATGTCTTTTGTATAGGTGGCAGTGGTGATCTTAGCCTTAATTTGGATGCCAGAGAATACATTGTTGGGCTGAAGTGATTCACCATGTATGGTGGCTACTTTGTATTTCCTTTTTGTCATATACATGTTGCTGCACTACATGTTGTTGATTCACCAATAGGATTGGTTGTATGTTGTAAATATTCAAGTGCAAATTTGTTGTATTGGCTGTATGCAATAGGATTTTGCTTTAGCTAGTAAAATTCCTTCCCCATTTTTTTTTTCAGTTTATCAGGATTGCTCCATATGATTTGCAGTTGGAGAGACAAGATTAAAACTCAAGAGCAGGTATGAATAATGTTTGGATTATTTAAATGAATGCTTTTAGAGAGTTTTTATTTTACTTTAAGCAAGCTAGAAAATGATATTGTTGAATTACTATTTATTTACTGTAGTTTGAGTAATCTTTGCATGTTGTGCACAAGTTTTGCCTTGCTTATTGTTATAGAATGATATTGTTATATTGTTTATATATGTCATGTGGAGCTCTGTTTGATATCTTAATATGTTTAGTTTGCGGCACTGACATTTTGTTTAAAATAGAGTTCTCTTAATTCGTTTAGTTTTCTCATTATATTTAAATAACAATAGAGATCAAGATTATACAGAAATAATTTATTTTTTCCTGCCAGTAGAAATAACTATTTGTGATAACATTGTTATAGTTTAATTGTTCGATTTTATTTCTTCCAGCTCTCTTCTTTGATAGTCTTAGAAAATTATTTATCTATTGATCTGGAATTGTTTTTGATAGTCATCACTTATTTATCTTAGAAAATTAGTTGTTTCTATTTGGTCTATTTTGTTAGTGACTGGTACCATCCAGAATTTTGCAAGTTCATGTTCTTTCCTTCTTTTGTTTCCTTTTTCCTCTTGATTCTTTGTCTCCTTAGACTGTGAGTGTAGTCCTGTAAGGTTAGCTTATTCATATTTTTAAGCTATATAATTTTCAAAGCAATAGCTTTGCTTCTGTTAAGCCATCTCATTGAATCTTGTATTAAATAATTATGAATATAGTCCTGTAAGGTTACTTTCCCTGTTTGATTATTTTTAGTTTGCTTCTTTGTTTTTTATCGATTAAAAAAGTGTGCTTCTTTGTTTGTTTGTCCATTTAGTCATAAAGGGTCTCCTTTATATATAAACTCTTGTGTTTAAGAATAGTTACTAAATGGTTTATCAATTTTAAAAAGGTTATTGTTGTGACAAGCTCCCTCATGAAGGAAATGACTAGCACGACTGACATGTATCGGGTGGATGCTATCCGTGTGCTTTGCCGGATAACTGAAGGAACCCTTCTCACCCAAATTGAACGTTACCTGAAACAAGCAATAGTTGACAATAATCCAGTTGTTGCAAGTGCAGCCTTAGTTACTGGAATTCATTTGTTTCAGGTATCATCACTTTGTACTCTCTTAATTAGATATTGTTCTCCACTAGGAAATATGGTTAACTGTAAGGGCGGATAAATCTTATTGCAGTCCACAAAATGTGGACTGCAATGCAGCCCAACTAAAATACAGTGTTTCATTAAGTAAATGAAACGCAGCGTGTTGGATTTCAATTTTCACCAACTAAAGCAATGTCTTTGTGACTCTATGAGGATCTTGAAACAGTCATCCTCTTTTGGATTCCATGAAACATAAGGAATTTTCTAAATAAACACAGAAACCAGTCATCTTCTGATATTTGGGTGATTTTCCCAATCTAAATCGCATAATCCATTTAACTGAAAAATAAAGAAAATATGAAAAAGAAGTAGTTAGCATTGCAACTCTAAGCTTTAACCAAACATAAATTTGTATTGTTGTATGAACGGGAAAGGTTCACAGTGGTCAACTCTGAGCTTTGCAAATCCAATAATTTCAAATATTTGAAACTTTCTGCAATAATATTTCCACAAAGTGAAAGAATTATAGGACATAAATCCTTGGGAAATCCCCTTTTCTTTTTTAAATCGTTGGGGAAAACCTTGGTACAGCAGAAGTCAAGGGATAGTTTTGAACCTTTTCAACAGTAGCAGCCATGCAATTGAGTGGAGCTTCTTCCTCGGCCATTTCAGCCTGAATTTTCAGAGCTTTGAAGGCCATGACCTTGATCTTCTGGGCTGATTTTTGATTTAGAAAGTAAAGGGTATTGTGGTAAAGTTGGTGATAAAATGGGGGATAATTTTGTCTATTTTTATATGGACTGCAAAGGAATCCATTTTGAATGGATTGTATCTAGCACAGCCCTTTAAAAAAATACTGGTGAAACTGGTTCACCAGTATTTTTTTTTTATTTTTGTAAAACACTTTTTGCGGCGCTTTTATCTCGCCGCAATAAGGGAGAAATTCGCCGCAAAAAGCCTTAATAAAATCAGGCGTATACGCTTTTTGTGGCGAATATATGAGTATTTGCGGCGGCATAAATTCGCCGCAAATAATAAAACAACAGTGGCGACACGCCAGTGCCCGCAATAGAATTGTACCTGCATCTTTTTTACCGGCGAAATTCCGGCGCTACAGTAATCGCCGAGGATGGCTTTTTCCGGTAGAAAATCTTAATTTTACCTACTAATTTTAACGCCGGTAATAGTCACGTTTGTTGTAGTGTAACTTTTTCACCTGCTGCAACTAATCTTTGCCGACTTAATTCATTAGACATCTGATAAATAAAAAAATAAAAAAAAATAAAAAAATTTCAAGTTCAAGAGTAAAATCCAAAAGAAGTCGTTAAAGAATTTATTATTTGGAATCCTATTTCCGGGATTACCTTCGAATCGGACAGAGAAAAGGTCAAATAGTCAGTAATGGTCGACTGCATTAAATTGATTAAAATTTGAAATGAGGGCAAATGAGATAATTAATTAGAATTAAATAGGGCAAAAAGAAAATGATCTAAGCTGAGGTTCAAGCAATCTTACGTACGTACGTAGCCAACATATATATAAACTTCTGCATCTTCACTAATTTGATTATATAAACAACTAAATTACTAATTCTTATTTAAAGTTAAGTGATTTATAATTTTTCTCACGCATTCTTTTATTTCTCAACTCATGGCTTTTTAGTTACCTATAAAAGTTTTTAAATTTTAGAGAAAGACTAAGAACTTAAAAATTATGATTCTTGGTGTCCAAATTATCATGATGTACTAATTAATTACTATATAAAAAAAATTGGCCTTTTTCAACACAATAAAATTGCTTGAGTTCTTTCCTTGCCAAGATTTATATATAGAAAAATTTGGAAAAATTTGGATATAAGCGATTCTGTGTATCAATACGCACATCTATCCAACGTGATTGATTAGAAAATTAGACTTTAATGATAATGGTATGAATTTAAGTTTTGGATATGAAAGCAGAGACATTAGTATGCAAATCGGTCCATGAATTTGTTTGTACATAGCAAATACCATTGAAATCAGAGAGTAGAGCTAGTAATGGAAAGAAGATCAAGATGCAAATTACATTAATATTACCGCTAATATTTACTCATTAATATGCTAAGTTTATTCCTGAAATTCAATGGAAATAAAATAGGAGTCTTAATCACAGTCTATCGTTCCTTTTTTGTTTTGTTTTTGGAACCATAGTCTATTTATTCCTAATAAAATAGGGTTAAATATTCTCTATTTCAGATAATAATGCCATTCATCATTTCGTACAGTTTCCGCCCATAGTGTCTGTTTTAATAATTTTAGCATATTTTAAAATTTATTTAGAGCTATATATATATATATATATATAATGCATGGCATTGATGATTAAGTTTGGATATGGCTGAGGTGTTCTCGATCAAATGGCGAACCGGTGGGTCCAACATCCTTCTTTCCTGACACACATAATAAAGTTTGAAAATACTAATGTGTCTTCTAATCACGATATATATATATATATATATATATATATATTTATATTTATATCTGTCAAGTATATTGATTAAAAAAACATATATCAAGTCTATTTTGTTGAAGGATGCTAGGTGCTATTATAATATATGACGGTTAAATCTGTCTTTTAATGTAAATTCTAAATTGTAATTTTTAAAAATTAAAAATATTAATATAGTTATTTCTTAATTATTAAGTAGAAATAAAATAAATATTTGAGCGGTCAAATTGAGGCCACAAACTCAACGGGCATGATATCATTTTCTTTTTTGCTTTTTTTTTTTAAGGATTTTCTTACGCATTTACGATGGGCTCAACTGGTTATGACAAAGTTTATTCATTTATTTATTTTTAAGGCGAGTAATTTATATTTAGAAAATGATACCGATAGCTAGTGTTTTTTTAGCATTTTTATTTGTTTATCTTTTGTATTATATATTTTTTTAAAATACACAAAAAATGAAGAAAAAAGAAATAACAGAATATACCATTCGGTACCTTGCATTTTGGTACCAAATGTTGGTGAGAATAGCAAGACAATTGTCTAAGACTTCCTAATAGATAAGGCCTCCCAAAAAATTTAAAGTATAATTTTTTTAAAAAAAGAAAAAATATCCAATTAAAAGAAATCAATAAGAGAACATCAAAATTATTAAATAGATATTATATACGTCATTATTAATTAAAAATATTAGTTAAAGATGTAGAATAAAATTTTTAATAGTAATTTACTTGACAAATAATAGGAATTATTTTTGAGTAAAAATCCAATGTAAAAATTAAAATAAAATAAAACTAAAAATAAATTTATTTAATTCTACTTAAAAGAAAATCTCAATCAAAATTCTAACTTTAGGCTCCCCATCTGTTAAGCCGGCCCTGCACTCCACTTAAGTTTTTGTTTAAAGTTTTAGATGAGATAGAGACCTATAAAGTGAATAAATACTCTGTAATGAACAATTGATACTACTCCAGAGATTTATGTGTGCAATAATAAATACTATATATATATAGAGCCACTTCATTTATTAATTTGTTCTATTATTTCTAGTATCAGAATTCAGATTGATCATATTTTAGAAAATCTCAATTCATACAGGAATAATTGAGAATTCAGTAGATGTCTTGTGTGTTCAAAATTAGAGTTTTAAGTGCGAGTATTATAAATAACAAAAAAGCTCTCCCAAGATTACATCCCCATCAAAGTTTTTGATAATTAACATCCCCATCAAAGTTTAAACATACAATAATCTCTCTCTCTCTCTCTCTCTATATATATATATATATGTACATGATACGTATACATTGCATGCATATGCATTCAGCTTCGTCCATATGCATACTTCTAATTCTTGCTTATCTTGTTTTCTTTATCAACCATCTTTTGATCTTTTGAGCCTTTATCAGACTCTCTGAAGTACTTTAGAATGTATAATATCATATTAAGCCATTTGTTGTATAATCACGATTCACGCGTATAAAGATGTGGGTCTTTCTTTAATTAGTGAAAGGAATTAGGAGGAAGAAGGGTCCTTTATTAGTTCTTAATTGCCCTCTTTTTCCTTTTTCTTTCTGAATTTGCTTTTGCTTTCTGAAGCCCCCATGCCCTCTTTGTTTCTTTCCTCCTTAAGTACGAGACGAGACTTTGAGAATTGTCAATATAGTGATCCATGACTTGAAATTGATGTTTCCAAGCTCTATTATGTTCAAAAGTAATTACTAATTAAGCCCATAAAAGTCCCCCTCTCAACATCTAGATAAAGAATGTCCTACTTCTCTCTAAATTTTCAACCCCTTACTAAGTGCCCTCGCCAGAGGGGAGGGTGGAGCTGAGACTTTTACCCTTCTCTCCTCTTCCTCCTTGTGTATACACTCTTCTAGTAGATTTTTTTTTCATCATTTCTACATCTCCAATTCGGTTTTTGACAAATGATCTGTTGCCCTCCGTTCGCTGCCTATCGACACGCACCCCACTACCGTGATCTACTGTCTTCAATCTACTGGGACGATGCGGAGTCGCGTTGACCACACGCACAGCTTGTTCCTGCCTGTGTCTTAACGCGTCGTACCAGTAGATTTCTCATCTTGAGATCTTCTAGATCTGGTCCTCCCCACCTCTATCCCACTGGCACGTGGTCCCCATGCACCATCATAGATGCGCGACCATAATGTTCGGCGACAGATCTATCCACGTGATGCCATGTATCCCGCTATGTTACTGCTTTCCTAACCAATGATCAAATGGAAGTAGACATGCATGCGAGTTCTCACAGTCAGCCTAGACTAACACGGTACAACACACACCTCTTTGCTGCGGCTTTCAACCTCAGGTTTAAAAAGTCTGTTCATTAGACTATTTCAAAACCGTCTCTAAGCGGTTTTACTTTTACGGGAATGGGTGAGAGCGATTCTTTCATTTCCGATTACCCACTTTTTTTTTCCTTGTGCATTGCATTGTGTGTTAGCTTTTTGAAAAAATTGTTAGGAACTCTCACCTCACTCAAATTTGTATAATTTATCCTTTAGTTAATATATTAAACTTGCTTAGAAAAAAAATACTAATTAAGCCCACCATCGCTCTGTTATTGGAGTTATAGACGCATTTATGCATTTAACTACTACAGAAAACTGTTTTCTGTAATACAGAAATAATCATCTCTCTATCTCTCTCTCTAAAAGTTTACCACACAAACACCCATATATATTCCCCCCTTTATTCCCTTCTCCTAGCCATGTTTATACTATTATTTTTTTTCTAGTTTAGTTTAGTTTAGTTTAGTTTTTCTCCTTAGCTAAAATTAAGCCCAATTTATTACATGTTGATGACACAATATTCACACGCACAACTGGGTCTAGGATATGTGACTTCTAAAGAAAAAGAAAAACAAATATCATTGTCCCCTGCGTCTATTTCCAAAGATATTGTATTTGTTAAGGAAAGTCAAGAGAAGAACAACAAAAAATCCTTGGTGCTGAAAGGTGTCCATGCAAGGAACTTGTACAAAGATCTAGCACCTAGCATGTTGAAAAATGGTAAGTATAAAGGAAAGCGTACTCCTATTTGTCATCATTGTGGAATTATGGGTAATATAAGACCATATTCCTTTAACATGTCTTGAGTGCAGAAAATTAAAACTAAAAAAAGTCTAAGAAAGAGAGAAAAGAGCCTACAAAATCAAGTTGATAATATGAGCCAACAAATTAATTTTGTAAGTTGTGAATTTAATGAATTGATAAGGTTGTGCATTCAAGATAAAGAAAAGGACAAGTCAAAAATTAAAGTAATGTGGGTGGTAAAAAATGATGTCATGTCACATTAGTTTAGATGACTATATGTATGTTTTTGTATTTCTTGCATATCAGTAGTATAGGATATGCATTTTTATTTAGTTTAATTTAATTTTAGTTTATATTTAAAAAAAATGCATATTTTTTTTTCTAGTTTGTTTATTTTTTCTAGTTTTCAATTTTTCTTATATAAAAAAATGTGTGTTTCAGCCCAATTATGTAAAGTGTATAATTGATGATGTGTTGAAGTTTTGAGCATGTGGATACTCATCTAAATTAAATTCTTGAACTCATGCATTTTTCTTGTTTTGTACATCTCACTTTGTGCATACTAATTCTATGAGTCATCTTAGCAAAAGTTCATTTATAATATACTATGAAAAGCTTGTATGACTGCAATTTTAATGATAAAAGGGGATGAGTAAGTGTTATTAAGATACTCATTATAGAGGGAATCCAATCCTTAAATTGACTAATAATAGTTGAGTCTAGTACAACAATTAAAAAGGTCTCCTATTGTCAAGCACAACTTGTCGATCTATATAGAAAGAGTCGGTGTTAAAATTATTGCGAAAAAAAACGAATACCCTAAACGGATCTAACATTGAAAGTCCTTATAGAAAAAACCGTTGCTTCAATCATTGCGAAAAAGATAAGTAACAAAAATAAACCAAAAATGGGCTAAGCTAGTAAAGTGTTTGGAGGAGACACTTATATATTTAGGCCATAGCATAAAGTTTGCTTTAAAATGAGTGAAAAACTCTTGGAAGCATTTTCAATAAGAAAACACTCATAAAATATATGATCAAGAAAAAAAAAGCATTACATGAAAGATAGAAAATAAATTCATTAAGAAAAAATTGCTACATTTTATAAGTTACTCACTTACACACTCATATGCATTTTGGTTTTGATGATTCTATGAGAAGTGAACATCTATTGTGATTGTTGCAACCAAGATGACGTATGATCTTAGATTTATTTTGTGAGTAGTATTTTGATTGAATCTAAATACATTTCTTTATGCTACTTGCCCCATTATCGTTAATTTTTTTTTTTTTTAAATCTGCATATAAACTTATTTTTGGCAATTTATTTTCTGACCAACACATAAAAAAAGGGAAAAAATATTTTTTTGGATCAATTTTTGTGTTGACAATGCATGTGAGGCATTTTTTTGAGAAACAATATTTAGGGCTTCTTGAGGTGTATGTGGTGTGACTATGTCTCGAAGGACCCAAAAACAGTGCTCATGTTGGGGTTTTGAGTCTTGGGTACTCAATTTCTTTTAGGGATTATGCCGTGTTGAAGTCTCAGGGGGACTTAAGAGAGGAAGGGTCCTAGGTAAGGTTCCTCGGTAAGGTCACAACATGTGACTAAGTATTTGTCACTTAAGTGATACATGACACTTTAGTTGTCTAAGACCCGTGCGATAAGCCCACCCCCCCTGATACTCATATTGCACGAAAGGCAACCTTGTGCTCTAGCTCTTACTTCTACCACTTTCACTCAAATTTCTTGAGGAAAAACACTGAGGTGTATTCGCACTTCACTTCTGTGGATCAAGAAAGGTAAGTCTTTGAATCCCACTGCCTTATTTTCTCTATTTCCCCATTTCTAAGGTCCGGTCATGTGCTTTGTTGAAATTGATCTTGGGTTGTTTCAAATGCTATATTTTGGGCTTGAATCTTGGTTTGGATAAGTTGGTTGTTGCATATTGAGTATTTTGAGCGTGAATTTTACATGTATTGAGACTTATTTTTCATGAGTTCAGGACTTATACATTTCAGATTGTCATAGATGCACACTAAGTGTTTTATATTTTGCTTGAGTCAACTTATAATGCTTATTTGCCTTTCACTTGCTACGGCTATCCCACCTTTATAGCAATGATATATGTAAGTGAGTTTTATGTATGACAAATGCTCCATACCAAGATATAATTTTCACTTTTGTATTTTAGTTTCTCACATGTAAACTAACTTGTGAATCTATTTTCTCTAACTATGTTTATGTGAGAACTCTCTTCGAATATTCAATAAGTCGCAACACATGTAGTCGATGCTTTGGAGGCTGAAACCTAAGTATTTTATGGCTAAATGATGACAATAAGGAGGAAAAAATTGAGGAGTAAGAGAGAGCAACAACACTGATTAAGGGGGAGAATTTTTGATAAAGGGGGAGAAAACTCGATAAGAACATGCGAGCTGAGCTGCTGATTTTTTTTTTATTGTTTTGATATAAAATTTAGAAAATTCTATTTTGATACTTTTAATATCGTCTGACCATAGTGTCATTATTTCTTAGAACAATATTTGATATGTTGATATAAATATATATATATATATATAGATATATATGAATGATGAACACTATGGTAGACTTGAAGTAAATAGACTAAATGTGATATGATAGGATTTTTGATTTTAATTGATTATTTTTTACTTTGTTCATGATCACAGAAAACATACATTTATGAAAGAATGTTTTGTCACCTATCAATCAAAGGGGAAGATTGTTTATGCAGATTTTGTTGGCTTAGATTAGTGTTGAGGTGTTTGAGTTTAAATAGGTTAGGATTTTATCTTTTCGTGAAAGTTTTGATTTTTGGATGAATGTAATTTAAATTATGAATTTATCCATAATAATTTGAATCCATTTAAAAGTCTAAAGAGTCAATTAAGGTTGTTGGGTTATGTAATATCGGAGTCTGAAAATTTCCAAATATGAAGATAATTTGAAATCAAAATACTACAGAAATTTTTGAAAGCCTGCTAGCAACCTGTCAGTAGAAAAAATTTGATGAAGCACATCTTGTTAACATCAGCAGAACTCTTTTGGACAAACTATTTAAATCAAATCAAATTATAATCCTACTAAGGATTTTCGACTAGAGTTAATATTTAGAGAAATTTGAGAGTTGTTTGAGAGAAAAATTAATGGAGAATTGTTCTTGTGATTTGTATACATTTACAAGTGTGATCTTGCTCAAGATGTGAAAAAATCATTAATTGGTGATTGGATTTCAACTCCTAGAGGTTTTCGGAGAAAAGTCATTATTTGAAGATCGTAAGAGGCTTTGACTGATATGGCAGTAGAAGACAAACAAGCCGTTTGTCTAGTCAAGTAAGAGTATCAATTGATAAAGATTTTTTAATTGAATAAATTTGCTTATAAACTGATTTTCAAATAAATAGTATCTTTTTTAAGTTTGGCTGTTCTATAAGGTTTTAGCTTTGAAGAATTTTTTAAAAGGTTTCTTTTCATAACTAATTATTGTGTTATATTTAATAATTTATTTATTATATATATTTAATTATTTATATATTCACAAAATTAAAATCTAACTAACTTGATTAAAAAACTTGATAGGTAATATTCGGCCATACAAGAGAATACAGGAAATTTCAAATCTTATTATACGCTCATGTACAAATTGTAATCATGCGGTGTTTGTGGAAAGTTTTAACGTACGCTTTTCCCATGTATTTTCCATCGGTTTACTTAATGAAATACTTGTTAATTCTTTTCTTTACTGTATCATGATAGAGAGTATAGGCAAGACTACATGAATTGCCTACGTACGGAGCTTACCAATTAATCCATTAGTCCACTTCTGTGTATTAAGTGCATGCGTAACGTTTTGTCGGTACAATTAATAGGCCTTGTCCTTGCTCTTACCAATATAACAAGAGTCTGTTTGAATTGTCTTTTGTCTGCAAAGAAAAAAAAAAGGCTAAGAAAAAAATAATTGTCTTTTGTCATCTTACCTGACCACACTTTCAAGTTTGAATAATGATAAAGTTGACTATTTTCTTACTAGCTATATTTTACTTACTATTCTTTTTATACTATTTTTAATTTTATTTAATGATTAAAAAATAATTACTAGTAAAATTATATTTTTCTTAATTTTTATTAATTATTAAAAATGTTAAAAAAAAAAAAATTAAAAACATTATAAGTACTAAATAGATAATAAGAATGTAATAATCTTATCAGTATCCCTTATAAAAATACTTATTTTTTTAAAAAAAAAGTCTAATAGAAAGAGCAAAGTAACTTTTTTTTTAAGATTATAATAAATTTATTTCTAAGCCATATGAGACTTATAAATATGGCCCCTCACTTATAGGTCATATTTTTGGTACAATGATCATGAGTAAATCGTAAGAGTCCATAATCGATCATAAATTAACCTCTCTATTATCATTTAGAAATATTCATTATTTTTCTTAAAAATTTTAATAGGAGAAGTGAAATAATTTTTTATAAAGACCAGAATGAGTTTATTCTTAAAACGTGTAGGATTTCTCAACACTCTTCCAATTTTAATACTAGCTTGTTGTTATGAAAAGCCATACATACTAATCCTAGCTAGTTTCCTTTTTTGTAAGACTTTTTCCTTACATATTCTCTCTGAAAATGGAGTAATAATAAATACAATTATAGCTTGTGTAAATGATGGGAATTGATTTTGAAAAAAAAGTAAGGTTCATCGTTAAAAAGAATTAATCTTTTTTATATAAGTCTTATATTAACTTATTTTTTTAAAAATAATGCACAACACTTGCACACTCTTTGAATACAAATATTTTTCCTCCTAACTATCAATCCATACGTGCGCCTTTACCTATCGGAAAAGAGTGAGAAGCTTCCGGCCTTTTGCTTTCCCATCTTTCCTAACTTACATATCTTTATACTTAAAAAGCATCTATCCCAATTTAAACAATAATAAACCGTTTTAATTTTGTTTAACATCTTTAATCCAAAATTGCCCTTCAGCTAACACACGGCAGCAGACCAACGTTAACATCTATAATCCAAAATTGCCCTTCAGCTAATACACGGCAGCAGACCAACGCACAGATTGAGTCTAGCACAGACCCACGCACGGCTAGGCTTCACCGCAGGCTCCCACCGTCGAAATCCATGGCCTTCAACCATCTTCAGCAGCTCCCTGAGTTTCTCGAAACACTCAACTTTTGAAAGGGAAAAAGAGAGCATTTTCAGTGTGGTTTGAAACAAGGGTTGACGACCCTTTTAATAGACAAAACGAAGCACAGTAACTTGGGTTTTTGAGCTGGAAAACTCACGTGAAATACACCAAGATTGAGCTAAGACAACCACGAGATTTTATGGAAGAGAATCTCCACTTTTCAAATGAAAAACAGGGAAAATACATTGGGTTGAAACTCATGGTTTGAGATGGAAACCGAGCACGTGATGCACTAATCTGAGAAGAAAATAGAGGGGAAATGTTCATCAAGGTACCGAGCAACTAATAGAGTAACGTGTGGATGAAAAATCAAAGCAAAAGGCTACAATTTAGGGACTGGAATCATGGGTTGAACAGGGGAAGGAGATGAAATGAAGAAGAAATAGATGAATGAGGAGCCGGTTTCGTGCGATGGGAAGAAGATGATCTGGGTTTATTAAACCCATTGAAATGACGCCGTTTGCTACAATAAAAAGGGGCCACGTTGAGTATTTAAAATGTTCTGAGTTCACTTGTGTAAAGACACCAAACGGTGTCATTTGAAGCAAAGAAGGGGCTAGGTTCATGGGCTTTAAGGGCTGGGTAACTGGGTTCAATGGATCAAAACACACTTAATTCAAATATAAATAAAAATCCAATCTAACAAAAACATTAATCTTAATAAGCCCAATTTGAAAATCACTTAAAATAAATTAAATAAAACATATTGAATTAAAAAAATAATTACAACACTTTAATTTAAATACCAACCTAATAAAATAAGGAGATTATATTCATGCATTAAAATAAATGCATCATAACAAAATAATAAAAGAAAATGAATTAACTCTCATTTAAACATAGGAATATCCAAATGATAATAATAATAGCAAACTAATAGATCCAATAAAATAAAATGTTCATTGGATAAAGTAAAACACAACAATTTAAACTATAATAAAACTAAAACAAATAAGCTAATAAAATAATAAAGTTAATCATTCAAATGAAATGGCCAATAACATCAATTAAATAAACTAACTAGAAACGTTATAATTAAGGAACCTCATAAATGCTTGTAGCAATAATAAAAATAATATGTAAGATATATATAAAAAAAAAAAGACTATTGCCATACCAATATAAATGTCTACTATTTATTTTTTCATCATTAATCTTCAAGTTATGATTCAAAGGCAATAGTAAAGTTTTTTTTAAGCATTATTTTTAGGGGGTTGCCCCTTCTTTTCCATAATTTTTTTGTACAAGCCATTTAGAGAACTCAACCAAAAAGAATTTGAAAAATAAAAACCTATAAATGATGGGCATGATTTAAAAATTTATACAACATACTCTAACTTAACCTACAAGCATAAATAATTCATAAATGAAGGGCTCTCTCAGATGTTTGGCTGCTTATAATTCATTAAAAGGTGTAAAAAGAACACCTCATGTGAAGTTTGTTAGATTGGAGAAGTAATGAGAGTAATTAGCAGTCACCAAACCTAGAAAACATCTTATTTTGGGATGGGTCTCAAATGAGGAAGCATAAGGGGTGTGGGTGTCGATATGTGTGTCACAGACTACTCATATTTGACTAAATAATCACATAAGAATGAGCAACAAGAATTTAAGGGCACAAATTATGAATGGATGCATTAAAGAAATTTTAATTACTCAACTTAACAATTTACAATAGGAATTTTTTTTTAATGTGTGACTTTAGACATATGTACATGTCCAGGTAGTTTATAAGAAGATGGAAGATAAAAGTTTGCATGACTTAACTAGATAACTACCAATGAGCATTAATATACAAATTATACTATTTTTTTAGAAGGACATGAAAGAATAAAATGACTCTTCTTAAACTTTATTTCATATACAGTTATTAAATTTCTATTAAAAAAAATGTTTCTTAGCTTTGAATATATCTCATACATATAGCTAAGTACCATTATTTTTTAGCTTTTGCTTTGAAGTTTTTTTTAATATATTATCATGTCTTTGAAAATACACTAAATTTCTTTTTGGGTTAACAAATATGGTTCTGGAAGCAATATTAACCCATTAAAAGATACTAAAAGACTTGATTTTTTTTCTCAAAAAGTTATATAATGATGATCACAGGATGAAAAAACTTTGATAATTAGATCATAAATTATATAATCATATATATGGGTTTCGATGCAATATTCCATTCTCTTATAGATGGCTATTATATCAATTAGACAAAACAATATTAAATTGTCAATAAATAATATTATAACACTCACTTCATGACCGTTTATCTCTCTTTTATTCATTACTTACATAGCTATTATAGACAAAGCTGTAGCATTCACTTAAAAACAAGAATCATGTCATCTAGCAAGGTAAAAAGTATTATTACAATAACTCTTCTCCCATTTGATCAAAAGAAGAATGTCCCATCTTCATCAATATCACTGTTGAAACTCAAAAAATCCAAACATTAAAACACAAGCATTTTTAAGATCCTTGACATATTTGTTAAAAAAGAAAAGAAAGGCCAATCTGGCATACATACAATATTTTACCAGAACCTCTTTGGGCCTACATCATTCATGAACCCACCCAATTATTGTTTTTGCCCAATATACATATATATATATATAAATATAAATATATGTATGTTTGAGTGTATATCACGCATGTGTATTTACATATATGTAAAATATGTTATAATTTCAAATCTACCTGTTAAGTCCAGCTTACATGCATTTGTCCTGAATTTTTTTGGCGACAATATTCATGAACCCACCCAATTACTCTTCTTGTATTTTGCCTAATATACACACATACATATAAATTATTGTAACAACTATATGTCACTCATGAACCAAATAAAATTCTAAGCACTACTACTAGCTAATTAGATGATATAATCCTCTTCTGATTCCATTACCTTTAAGATTATTATTTGATCTAAGCACTACATAGTCTACATTTATATTTGTCACTAAACTTTATATGATATATATTAATATACTTTTAAATCTTTGATAATCAAGTTTTAACTCCAAATTTTTTTATGCAGGAACATTTATCGTATTCCCAAAATATTGCAGCACTATGTTCAAACAAAAAATGGATAATACAACTGGGTACAGACAGAGATCGACTTAAAAAACAACAACAAAAAACTTCAATATTCTCTCCATAAATGCTATGAATAAAGACAATATACCACCTCCAAATGCATAATGTTTAAAACTTTTTTATTGCCATTTCAATGGCAAAGAAAACAAAAATGTTTTATTTCTGAAATTTGCTTGAATCTATGGTTTGTTTAAATTTATTACTGTTTGAATTGTAAACTAATGAAATATGTTATTCTCATTCACTTTAAGTTTTTTATAGTAAATGTTTATATATTTTTTAATTTATTTTATAGTGATGCAGGGCAACGTGCCTCGCACGTTGCATTACTCCTAGTATATAGAAAAATGCTTATTGAATAGATAATAAATTGATAGTTTGACCGATTATTTTCTTTTTTCCTTTGTTTTTGTTTAGTGATTAAAAAAGAGAGTATTATTTAATATATGTATTTTTTATAATAAAGAAAATGTATTTAAAAATATTAAATAAATATTTGAAAGAAAAGAAAAGAAAAATGTAAAATGCACTACATCAATCACTTATTGGTGGGCTCTCGGTCCCATTAGCCCTACCCATATATTAAACAGGCAGGTGGGCTTCTTGACTGTCATCCTATATTTGTACTGCATCCTATTTTTGTGGTACACATTGTGATGCTGATCCATTAGTTAATTTATGGGCTCTAATCTTTCAAATATGAACAGTACTAATATTCCTTCACTACCGGGACCCGCATGCCCTACCGCTACGCATCGGTACGTACTGCAGGTTCTCATGTTTCTGATTATCAACAAAATTATGAAATGTCAAATTTTCTTTACTTATTTCTTTTAAGGAAAACTCTATTCTGTCACCTCTATTTAACCGTTTTATTTGATTATTTTGTAAATTAATTTTTTACTTAATGATTAAGAAAGTAATTTTTACTGTATTGATGTATTTTTTTTAAAAAAAATATCTAAATATATTAAAAAAATATAAAAAAAAAGACAAAAATGAAAAAAATAAAAAACCATTTTGTACTAGGCAATACACTAAATGATAAGTGCTGAACGACAACCTAGCATTGCCCTTTTCTTAAAGATCGAGTCGACGTACCCTCCACTTAATCACGAAAACGAAGAGTTTGCCTTTTTTAATTATTTATTTAGGATGACTCAATACAACTTAATTCCAAAGGCATGCCTCTTTTATTTATTTATTTAAGATTTCTCAACACAACTTAATTACAAGGGTACACCCTTTCCTTGATGTTTGTGCAAATGAATTTGACTTTCAAATGTTACATTAACTAAGCCTTTGTTTAAATTCGAATTTTATTTCATCTTACCTTATATTATTTCATCTCAATTTTATTATTATAATTTTTCTAAATTTCTATATAAATATATTATCAAGAAAAACTTGACTCTTAAAACTTATGGTACGAAATAATTGTTGATGAACTTTATTAATAGAACAAGAAGTACATAAAAATAACACTTTGTTTGAAAGCAAAATAGAAAAATGATTAACAAGATTAAGAACTATTTTGATGGATGCTCAAGATGTTTGTACCATCTATCAATTGAAGTTCGTTCATGCACATTGACAACCATTTGTGAAGATGAGGAAGCCACCGATGATGTCGGAAACATGTAGACATCATTTTCACATGCACCTTTGAATAGTATCGCCCTCATGTTCTCTTCCTTCACGAGAAAAAAAGAAGGGTGAAATTCAATAAAAACACTATTTTGTTTGGTGAAATAATGAACAAAAATCAAATTTTTGTGAATTTTTTGGAACACAAAGTGTGTCATGCAGGTAAAAGGTTTTCTTTGGTGAGTGTAAGTGTGACGTCCCTAATTTACGTTCGTAATTCAACGCAAATTGAAGTGTCAGGGTCAGTTACGCTAGGTTACTCACCCTCGTACTTATCAAAATTTAATGCAAATCGTAGCAGAAAAGTTCTAAATAAAAATTTTATTTCTAGTGATCACATGGTAGCAAAAAAATCACAATAATATTTAATCCTTACATGCATAACCTAGTTAGTTTTTTCAACCAATATGAACTTATCAAAACTTCGACTTAGGACTGCCTAAGTTCCCTCTTCACTTCGGGTATCTTTTCTCCATGCTGATGCCGGTCTCTACTATTATTAATTAGTTACAAACTTTTTAAGAGAGAGTGTACTCCGAGAACCCTTTAGGGTTTCTTTGAGTCTCTCAAGTAACTAGACTTTGCCCATATTCGACATTGAACTCTGCAGTGAAATTTAAATTTCTAAAAATAAAAGAAATATACAAGAATGAGATTTTCTTGAAAATCTCAATAAGTACACACGTAACTTAATAAAAGCATAGACATTATAAAATAATCACATACAAGACAGACAGCCAGAGTATGCATTGGTGGTATGTTTCATGTGACTCATGCATGACTTAAACTTATCTCTTAGGTGGATTTATACCGATGTCTCTCTTTTGTAGACAAACTTATATCATGCATGAACTTTTATTCTTTCTTTAAAATTCTTATTTTTATAAGTCTTTTTTTATATACACTATTATTACCCGTAACTGGACTATATCCACCATTATTATCCGTGGCTGGGCCATATCATATTCACTATTATTACCCGTGGCTGGGCCAAATCATATTCATCATCATTATCCATAGTTGGGTCATATCTTATTCATCATCATTTTTCATGGTTGGGTCATAGCATTTCTACTATTATTACTCGTGGTTGGGCCATATCATATCTTTTATTTATTCTTAAATGCTTGACATGACTTATGACGACACTTATATGACGACATGTAACATAGACTTTTTTTAAAACAAACGTCATGACTTAATGACGACACACGTATGTGACAAAATACAATATACACATAACTTAGGCTTATGACATGCATGTTCCATGTTTTCATATTTCATGCGACATATAAAAACATATTACAAGAACATACATCATATATATTTTTATATATATATATATATATGCACTTACGTCACATAAATTTGTAATGTCAAAACTTAACGAATAATGCTTAAACAATAAAATATAATATTAAAATATTATCAAAACCAAAGCTGGCCAAATATCACGGAGAACTAAATCATATTTATTTATTTATTTAGCTTATTCAACTCAAGCCAAATTTCACATATTTAACGTATCAAATTCCCCTTAGTCAATTTATGCATATTAAAATATTTTTTTAGTATTTCTTCTATAAATTCTTAGCAAAATAATTCTTGAAAACTTTTCAAGTAAATTAGAGTTTCTAAACTTACCATAATTATTAAAAAACCATTCTAAAAATTAAAATCAAGTCACTAAGAATTTAGAATAAAAGAAATTCTCCAATAAAATCAAAGCCTACTATGATAAACTCGGTTCACCACTTCAATCCTAATTTAATCCTTTATTGAGTCCTTATATGTTAAAACTTAATTGTAGAGCTTTATCTTAACTTTCCATAGCCTCTTAACTTATTCAAATCTGACATCAAACGAACAAGTTATGTTCGATTTACCAAAATGTGTCAAATCTGGCAGTAATAACCCTATTAAGGCCGAATTATTCTAGGGTTCCTTTCTTAGTTCTTTCTCAAATCAATATCTCATATTTTCACATAATCTTCTTAATATAACATCATAGAATATATTTCTAAGGTCTCATAATTTTTCTAGCATTTTTTCATAGCAAAAACCACTCCAAAATTCAATATGTTTCAATTTAACACATAACAAAGATTAAGGTTAAATATCAAACATAATCCAATCACCAAACCATTTATTCTATGTTAAGATTAAGTTAATTTGTACACTTACAAATTTTTGTAAAGCTAGATTTGATACTTAGGATAGGTTTTGCACCACTTCTTCTCAAATGCCCTCAATTAGCTCTCTTTTAGCACTTAGGTGATGTGGGTAGATTTTTGTGTATTTCTCTTAGATATTTCTCACTATGGCCGTGATATGTCCCCTATACTTGTGGTCTCATGATCACCCCTAATCTTAGGGGGATTTGCTGATATTTTAATCTCATGCTTGAGATTAATCTACCTATAAAATGATATTTATTAATGGCTCAAAAGAAACCAACTCAAGTGGGATGAGGACAAAATAACATGATGGTTTCTTCCAATGAGGTGTATCGGGCAACTTCCATTCCAAATAAGTCCTTGATCTGATTCGATTATTCGAAAACTATAAATATAAATTTTTTAGATAATCCTCTTAAGATTCTATAAGATTTTAAATCGCCTTATTATGAGATCAAATAAAAGAGATATTCTTAAGTCACCGAAATACATCAAAACCACCCAGAGAACACCCAACCCAAGTTTTCCATTTGTTTTCCTTTGTTTTCTAACCCACCAAAGCTTCTAGATGAATTATTATCAACTTACCACATGTTCCCACACATGTCAAGACCTTAGAAAGTTTGGTAGCCAATCGAAACTTTTGTCACATGGCCGAACATAAGACAACTCATCTAAGTCGGTTACTAGTTGACTCCTATTTCTGTCTGTCCACTTCACACCAGATTTAGTCATTGATCCATTCCTTATTTTTAAAATTTCAAAACATGAAAGTTTTATATTTGCCTCTTAATGTTCTATAAAAATTATAATTACCCCATTTGGACCTCATATGAAGGAGTTATGTT
The DNA here is from genome assembly GCA_036559045.1 of Platycarya longipes. NCBI lineage: Eukaryota > Viridiplantae > Streptophyta > Magnoliopsida > Fagales > Juglandaceae > Platycarya > Platycarya longipes. The sequence continues at coordinate 13,719,547 of CM071801.1, forward strand.
CATTTCACCAAAACTCGATAGACCAGCCCAAGGACATTTAATCCGGGCAGCAAGTGTTTGATTTTTAGTTTTATCACTTCCTCTTGAATTCCTCCCCTAAATTTTAAAAATTTATCTCTTTTTAGGTCCAAATTGAATTTCTCTAATTGATACCTCGTTACAATTCTCAAAGGTCCATCTATAATTTATCCTAGAATGCATAATTTTATATTTTTATAGCTCACAATTATCATCTAAGTCTCAAATTTTATTTTCATGAAAAAATATATTTCCAATAAATCATTTTAAAATATTCTCAAGTAAATACTTTATCTAAAAAATTTAGTCTGTTATAGTAAGGCCAGAGAACCAATGTGTGTATCTGCCAAACCTATATTGTTACCAAGGACAACTTCATCAGTTTCATCATATTCAAAATGTATAGATAAATTTTGGAAGTCACCAGGGATGTTGTGAGATGTTGCCGAGTCGATTAGCCACTTATTTTCATTCACATTTGATGAAGTGGCGTAGTTGACCATGACTTCGGATTGTTACAATTTTGGGCAATATTTGCTATGTGTCCCACCTGGTTACAGAGTTGGCATTTGGATTGGTACCTATGTTGATTGGAATTAGGCTTTCTTTGGTTTTCTGATGAGACCGTGAAGTTGTGGTTTTGTGAATTGGGCTGGTTCTTTGAAGATCTATTGGCTCTTTGAGCTTTTTTCGACTGTTGCCTTCTAGAAGACCCATTTCTTCGGTTTATGTAGTTGTCCACGGCAACAAGATTTTGAGTTGTTGCTTCCAATCTCTAAAGATAGCTCTCATGCCCCATAAGCAAATCATGCAATTCTTCAAATGTAAGTGATTTTTCCCTTGCATGAATGGGGGCTGCAATTTTGCTAAATTCGGGACGCAAGTCGTTGAGGACATAGAGTGTAATATCATCGTTGGGAATTGGATGGTCTATCAGTGCAATTTCATCAGCTAGGGCTTTGACAGCATGGAGATACTCTTGAATTGATCGATTCCCACTCTTTATCAAGATTAGTTCCTCCTTGAGTTGCATGGCTCTTGCATGCAATTTTCTTGCATATAAGTTGTTTAATTTCTTCTATACCTCATAAGAGGTCTTGGTAGTAGTGATTAGAGGGGTGATTGTGGGGGATGTAGAGGCAAGAACTACACTTAGGATAAGTTTGTTTTGTCTGATCCATTGACTTTTGTGGGAGTTGGAGGATGGGGTACTATTGGTAGTTGGACATATAGAGTCACCATTAACATAGTCCATTAAATCATACCCAATTAGAAGAGTTTCAAATTGGGTACACTACTGTGGGTAGGTTGAGGGTGTGAGTATTGATTTGGGTAGTAATGTTGAAAACAACAAGTGGTATATCAGTGGATAAGGATGGCTGAGTGTTTGGGTTGCTTGAGAAAGGCATGGTGGAATTTGGGATCGGGTTCTCGTTAGAGACTTAGATTACTGATACCATATAGAGAAATTAACAGAGGAATGGATCAATGGAAACTTCAAGCACCCTTATATTCATTTTGTATAGTGTATATATATATTTGATTCAACACTTTTCAAAATATACATACTAAATACACTTAATTACACCATTTACAAATTACAAAAAAATGGTTACTCTTACAAACAATAATTTACAGGATTTACACCAGCTATTTATGACTAGATTAGTCCATGATTCTTGGCTTGATCATCTTTCAGTTCTGATTTTGTTTTTCAGTTTTTTTATTTGAGTCAACTTCCCTTATACAACGTACGCCCTTTTTACAATTGTGCAAGATATATACATACATATATTATATATATATATAATTTATATATATATTCATGCAAAAGAGTAACAACACCCAAAAAATGTAATTGGGAATTTGGGGATGACATATTTAATAGATGATCCACGAAATCAGTCCTTGCTATCACGCACAGATTCAAGCAAGTTTGCCATATAAGTCGAGCATGACTCAGGAAGCTAATTTTTGTATATTCCCTTAATTTTAAATTCAGTACAACAAGCCTAGTAATTATTACTCTCCTTTTGTATGAATACTTAGCTTGTACAAATAGACTTTGATACTCTGAATACAATTGAGCAATTTCTTCAAACACAAACACTGACATCTTCTGCAATTCTATATAGTATCAAGAGACAGGACCTCTCAATCGAGTTGATCCTTTCTCCTTGCTTCCACTATGGCCCATACACATTCCTCTGTTACCAACTCCAATAGCTCCATTCATCAGTCAGAAACCAACATTATTTCTATCAATGCCAATTCTCAACTTCCTTACAAATTGACCTCATCTAACTTCCCGGCATGGTGAGCTCAACTTGATAGCATAGTTAGTTATTGGATATGATCTCCAAGGATTTATCAATGGCTCCAATCCATGTCCCATACTTGGGACTAATCCAACTACTGAAACCATTGCTGCCCGCAGTAGATGGATTTACCAAGACAAGCTGCTTCTTAATGGAATTTTTGCCTTAGTCTTTAAGAGTATTTTATCTCTCATTGTTGCATCCATCACTTCTCGAGAAGCCTGGATCAAATTGACCCGGCTTTATGCCAATCGTTCTCAAATGGGGGTCGTGCAACTCAAGGACATGCACACTTCCTTGACTCGTGGCTCCAAGAGTGTCACAGATTACCTTTAGCAAATGAAGTCCACAGCTGATGTACTTGCACTGGTCGATTCCCCTCTCACAATTGATGATCTTAGTCTCTATATTCTCAATGGTTTGGGATTAGAATTTCGTGATAATGCTGGCCCTATTCACACCTGCAAAAATCCTCTTACTTTTGAAGAACTTCATGACTTGCTTGTTAGTCATGAAACATATCTCCATCGGCTTGAAACATTGCAACAAATCGCAATGGCTACTACCAACTTCCATTAAAAGAAAGCTTCCTCACTCTCATCGCACTAAGGCAGACCAAATGGAGGAAACGATAACTCTAGGACCATCCAACTATCCTCTCAATCGTAAAACTCTAACAAATCATTTGTGGTTTGTCACTTTTGCTTCATCCTGCAAATTTGGATCTTTACAAGCAGCATTTGTCACCAAACATGTCTCCTCTGAAATTTGGCACAGTCAGTTGGGTCATCCCACCAAGCAACTTGTTCCTCATTTAATAAAATTTTTTCAATTACCAGCAAATAATCAAATTTCATCTCCTCTATGTTTATCGTGTGCTATCAATAAAAGTAACTTCCATTGCAAGTCTGTAGCATTTCAAGCACTTTGTCTCTTGAATATCTCTTCATGGATGTTTGGGGCCCTGCTCCACATACATCTTTTGAAAGATATTGGTATTATGTCTTATTTGTGGACCATTACACTAAATATTGTTGGTACTTTCCCATGAAACAAAAAACTGAAGTGGCCAAAATTTTTCCACAACTCAAAGTGATAATGGGGGTGAGTTTCTTGCTCTTTAAAGTTACCTTAATCACTATGGCATTAGTCACCTCACAACGGCTCCACACACTCCCAAACAAAATGGATTGGTTGAACGCCGTCATCAGCACATTGTGGAGACTGGCATGACCCTCATCCATTGTGCTCAACAGCCACCCTCATATTGGAGCTTAGCCTTCCAAGCATTGATCTACCTTATCAATAGAATGTTGACCCACCTACATGCTCTCACATCTCCCTTTGAGATTTTGTTTAAGACACCTTCAAACTATCTCAAACTTCAGGGTGTTTGGATATCTATGCTTTCCATGGCTCAAACCATATGCACATCACAGACTTGATCCTAAGTCTCGACCATGTGTCTTTGTTGGATATTCCACCTCACAGAGTGCCTATAAATGTCTTGATCCTACCACAAGCATGATCTATTTATCTCTTCATGTGCGCTTTGATAAATCAGTGTTTCCTTGCACTCGATCATTACCAAGTGCCTCACCTTCTCAACTTGTAACTCCACCTCCACACCTCTTAACATTGTCTGACACATGTGTCTCATCTGCTATAGGGTCCTTGTTGGATGTTGTTGGCTAAGAGGTGCAGTCACACCCTTGTTCAAGTGTTGCTTTTGATCATGTTTGACCAGTCATTGAACAGGTTCCAAATGCTTCACCATCGGTTGAACAAGCTGATGGAGCAAGGTCTCTCTTGAATTCAGCTCCTGATCCACTTGTTGATCCGAGACCTCGTCAACCATCTCGCATGGTAACTCGATCCATGAACAACATCTTCAAGCCAAAGAAGCTGCTCTTGGCCACCAAACATCCTATTCTACCACCATTGGAACCCACAGGTGTTCATCAAGCTCTCAAAGATTCAAAGTGGCGACAAACTATGAGTGATGAATTTACAACTTTAGTTAGACATGGGACATGGAAGTTGGTTCCCCCAAACTCACGACAAAAATCCAGAAATTATTCGTATATATATTTCACAGAAATGTGAAATCAAAGTAGGTGATAAAGTAGATGGAAGGCATGGAAATAAGGGTATCATTTCCAAATTTTGCCTAGACAAGATATGCCTTATTTGCAAGATTGATAGAAGTTTAGCAGCTCGAGAAACGTAGGGATAGATTACTTGGTAAATCTGGTTGGTTCAAAATGGGTTTTCACATCAAACGCAACTCTGATGGGTATCGATCGCTATAAAGCAAAATTAGTTGCCAAGGGATTCCATCAAAGACCTAGATTTAATTACAAGGAAATATTTTCTCTGATCGTGAAGCCTGCCACCATACGTATAATTTTATCTCTTGTGGTAATGAATGGCTAGTCTCTACATCAACTATACGTAAATAATGCATTTCTTCATGGCACACTCACTGAAGATGTCTTCATGGCCCACTCACTGAAGATGTCTTTATGGCCCAATCAATTGGTTTTATTGATGCCACTTTTCCTCAACATTTATGTCATCTTCAAAAATCCATTTATGGGCTAAAACAGGCACTAAGGGCTTGGCATCGTGCCTTACATGACTGTCTATGTGGAATTGGCTTTGTAAAATCAGCCTCTGATCCTTCAATGATGGTTCTAATCCTACTTTCAGCACCATCTACAGATGAGTTATTAGTGAGCTTTAGTACCTAGCACTGACTCGACTGGACATAGCATTTTCTATCAACAAATTAGCTCAGTTAATGCATGCCCCATCTGAGCTTCACTGGGCGACTATCAAGAGACTTCTCTGATATCTCACAAATACCATCTACCATGGTATCCAACTCTCTTGCACAACTGCGCCTCAACTCCTTGCCTACTTTGATGTCGATTGGGCAGGGAGTCTTGATAATTGCACCTTCACGTCTGCCTACATAATTTTTCTTGGCAAAAATCCTATTTCTTGGTGCACTAAAAAGCAATGAGCTGTAGCTCACTCATCAACCAAGGCAGAATACAAAGAACTAGCTAGCACTACCTCTGAATTGGCCTGGATTCATTCCTTATTTCGTGAGTTTGGTATCACTTTGAAGGCACCACCAAAAATTCTCTGTGATAATGTGGGAGCTACGCATTTAAACCTCAATCTAGTCCTCCATTCTCGAATGAAACACATTGTCATCGATCTACACTTTGTGCGGGACTATGTAAGCAAATGCATCCTTCACGTAGCTAATGTCTCCACCAAGATCAGTTAGCTAATTTACTAACCAAGACTCTATCCTGTCAAAGATGTCAACTACTCAGATCCAAAATTGGTGTCACTGATGGGAGCACCATCTTGAGGGGGCGTAATAGATGATCCATGAGATCAGCCCTTGCTTCCACGCATAAATTCAAGCAAGTCGGCCATATAAGTCAAGCATAACTCATGGAGCTAATTTTTGTATATTCCCTTAATTGTAGATTATGTATAGCAATGCTAGTAATTGTTTCTTTCCTTTTATGTGAATACTTAGCTTGTAGAAACAGGCTTCGATACTCTAATTACAATTTATAATTTTAGCAATTTCTTCCAACACAAATAATAACGTGCTCTGCAATTCTATAATATTTACCATCTTTTGCTTAAGGATATATTGGCTTAAAGTAATAACATTTTGGGTGACATATACAGTACTTGCTCTAGACATTGTACATGATATAGCTGCTCACTTGAACTTTTAAGTCTATCTTACCATCCTTTATTATTTTTTTCTCATCAGTTTCATGCATCCTACTTAAATCCTAAAATTTATGCACTTATTATACTCATATAAGATATTCCAGCATTGATTAATTAATCTATTGACACAAAAACAATCAAAAGAAAACTCAAAAAATTTCTTAAAATAAAATATTAGGATTCCTTAGAACTATTGTGAGCTTTAAAATTTAGACAAGTTTAGATTGATATAGATGCATAAATGAGTCTTACAATATTTATTATTGTTTGTGTGAAGTTTTAGTCATTAATATTAATTAATGCTTAATAAATGGTGTGCTTTGTTAAATAAATTAATATTTTAGAATCCCTTTTTGTGTTAGGGCACTCTATCCTACCTGGGGTTTAAAAGGGCAAACAAAAACTCTAACGTTGATATAAGGGTGTTGTAATTAACCAAAACAAAAATGAAAGAGGGAAAAAGAAAACCCCACAAGTATACATTGAAGTGTATAAATTACATGTTGAACTCAAATATTTGGGGTGGGTGGACATACATTGCTCATTTAATTTTTATTTAAATATGAATTGAGTTTGAGCTTATCACTTAGTTACAATCTATGTTAACAAGTAACTCATTTATTCTTTAAATGAGATTGAGTTTGTTCAAATTCATAAACTATTTAATTTTGATAACATAGATTATTTATATATTGTCTTATAGCTTCATTTACAACTTTTGGATAAAAGTAACTTCTGGTTTTGATGCTGGGCTTACAGCTGGTTAATTAACAAAAATTAAGGATTTTAATTGGGGTGGTGTTAGGTATAGTCTAGTTTTTGGACTTCCTTGCAGTCCACCCTAAGAATAGACAAAAAGACCATCATTTTATCAATGACTTCACCAAAATATCCTTAAATCAAAACATCCCAAAATCAAAACAACCATTCCGCTCCCTGCTCAATCTGTAGTGCTGCTCAAGACTCTACGTGCTCAAGACCCCTAACTTAGTCTCCCGCTACCTGGTCAGACTGGTAAGGCTTCTTTTTAAAAAAACTTCTGGTGAGCATATCAACGATGCCATCTCGAACTCCTTCCCAATCAGAAAGGTTCCATCTAACTTACACCCATTGTAATCACCATCACCACTACAACTGGTATTGGAAATTTTGTCACCAATAGACAGAATCAATTGTAGGAGGAGCTTGGATAAGGAGAGAACCTGTCAACGCGAACGATGAACTAGAAACGTTGGTGAAACGCTGGACTTTTTTATAATAACAATCTAAGGGTTCTTTTCCTTTTCTTGCGATAAGTCAATTAAGAGGAGTCCAGACTCCTTTTTCAACACTTGTCCACAAATAAATAGAGGGTTAGGGAAATAAAATGATCTCGAAAAGAAAGGAATATACTCTTGTCGACATACCTAAGAAAAGTAGGGGCTTGTGATGGCACTTGTGAGAAGTCTTGCTCCAACGAGGACAAATTTTCCTCTGTAGAATCTGAAAGTGCAATTGGTTATTACAATCCCATAATCGGTTACAATTACAAATTTCCAGTTTGTATTTGTAGAAGTCCAAGAGAAAAGCTAAGAAATGACTTCTTTTTTAAAGATATAGTCTAGCATATCAAATATTCCTGAGTACCAAACGTTGGAGAATTGAAAGACAGAGTATATCGCATCACCACTAATGCTTTCTTGGTAGCTTGAGAAAGAGAGAGAGAGAGAGAGACAGAGGTGATTGAACTACGGGTTGAATTTTCTTCTGCACTAAGTTAGAGTCTAATGACACTAAAGTGAGGAAAGAATTGACTTATAGCAAACTAGATTTTGCAGTCTGCATGTTGAAACATTGTGTTTCATAATGGCTTGCATTGCAATCCACATGTGTGGACAACAATTTGAATTATTCTTTTAATCGAGAAAAGATGCAACATATAGAGAAAATTTTGAGAATAGAGTTTATTCATAAAAATCGAAAATTAGTTTTGAAACCCGCAAGTCAGGCTTAAATAACTAAGAAAATTTGAGATCTTGAAAAATATTTTGTTAGAAAAGGAAAATTTCCAAATATTACATAAATATAAAGTATGAAATAAAATAAGTATTTAGACATAAATATTATTATAAAAGGACAAGATAACTTAAAATGATGGTTCGGAGTGAGGAAATAGCTAATCTCAAGGTCAAATAAGGGATCACGAGGTGTGGCATGGTGGCCATGACGTGCAGACTAAAAAGGGCTTTCTAAATTGGGCTTGTATGCGTGATTCAGATACCCATGAACTAAAGTTATGGCCAAAATACTGAACATATGCGCAATATTTCCCCAATTCACCCAATCTTCACATTTTCCTATTATATTTGCGTTGATATGCCTTATCAAGGTAATATAGTGCTATTAATGTGGAATCTGCCAACTCATCTAATCAAACTCAAATTCTCTTGCATCAGTTTCCTTGGATTGGAAAAAACTCACACTCGAGTTCATGTTAGCATCGATAAAGCATGGACTAAGGTGTTTAAAGCTGAACACATCAAAAGTCCTCTGATGATTGGAAAGACACAACCTATATGCATTGTTATTGATCTTTTACAGTAGGTTTTAGCAAATATCTTTGTATAGTTTGCATTGACACAAGCATATCAATGATTATAATCATAATGATTTAAACATGTGTCTTGCTAGGGATCACTTGATTTTCAAATTTCTGTTATCTTTTTAAATATTTAAGTCATGATTCTCATAATAAGTTGTTCAAATTTACACAACCTAAATTATAAAATCTAGCTAGATTTCACGGTCGTCTTGCAATTTGCCTTTTATCAAACCGGTCATTCAATTCTAATTTTTTTGATTTTGTCCAGTACAAACTAGATTTTGTATATTACATGAGATGTTTGGTAACTTGTTTGTTATACCAAATAGGTGATTTCATTTGAGTTTTCTTGGATTCTACCTTGTATAGTTCTTGAGTTTTCATTTGAATTTTTGCTTTGTCTAATAGTGTTTTTGTTGTTTTCACTAGTATTATTAGTGTTGGGCAACACCAGTATGACGCCCCCAATTTACGTTCATAATTCAACACAAATTGAAGTGTCAAGATAAGTAACATTAGACTATTCACCCCTGTACTTATTGAAATTTAATACAAATCGTAGCAGAAAAATTCTGAACAAAAATTTTCTAATAATCACATAGTAAAATAAAACCACAATATCCATATCATCAATTCTTATGATAACATTGTATACTTACATGCATAATCCAGTTAGTTTTGTCTGTCATAAACATAACTTATTTTTAAAACTTAGATTAACTTCATGATCATCTAGGCTCCTCTTAGTTTTCTTAAGTCATCAGACCTTCCCTTTTCTCAATCATCAATCATGCCACATAATTTTATTTTTTCAAAAATAGAAATGTACAAGAGTGAGATTTCCTTGAAAATCTCAGTAAATACACACGTAATTTAATAAAAGCATAGACATTGTGAAATAATCACATACAAGCCAGACAGTTAGAGCATGCATTTATGGCATGCTTCATGTGACTCATGCATGACTTAGACTTATATTCTTCATGGACCAATTCTATTATACTTATACTATTTTTTTCTTTTATTTCGTAACTTTGTGAGTCCTACTTATTTCGTATCATTGACAGGCTTAGGTCCCTGTCAGATTTCGTATCATTGATAGGTTTAGGTTCTTGCCAGCACGTTAGTCATACGGGCGTATCTCTGGTTCCCGTTATGATGTGACTGACTTATTAATCTTTCCACTTGTAAAGTTTTCTTAACGTATTTTCTTAAAACAGACTTCATGACTTATCACGACACATATATATGACGTAATGCAACATACGTATAAATTTAGACTTATGACATGCATAATTTATATCCATATGAGCCTCATAACATGTGAGAATATTTAATAATAGCATACATCACATGCACATATATTTACGTCACATCAATTCATAAAATCAATGCCTACTATGATAAACTCAGTTCTAACTTTAATTCCAATTTCATCATTGATTAAGTCCTTATCTCTTAAAAGTTAAAACATAAAAATTGTGGATCTTTCTCTTAGCTTTCCATATCTTCAATCAGTTAAATCCGACATCAAATGAATAAGTTATGATTGATTTACCAAAATGTATCTAATATGCCAATAATAATCCTATTAAGGCCGAAATTCACTAGAGTTATTTCTTTATTCTTTTCCATATAAAAATCTCATGCTTTCACATAATTATCTTCATATAATATCATATAATATATTTCTAAAGTCTCATAATTTTTCTAACATTTTTCCATAGCCAAAACCACTCCAAAATTTAATATGTTTCAATTTAACATATAAACAAAGATTAAACTCAAATAAATATCAAATATAATCTAATCACCAAACGACTTATTCTATACCAATATTAAATTAATATATCCACTTAAATTTTTTTCCAAAACTAAATTGGATGTCTATAGTTGGTCTTGCACTACTTCTTCTCCAATGCCCTTAATTAGTTCTCTTTAAGCACTTAGGTGATATGAGTGGGTTTTTGTATATTTTTCTTGGTTATTTCTAACTATGGCTGACTGGTATCTCTCATGGGAAAAGAAGAGAAGTCCATGCATCTATTTATAGGCATGAGAGGCATGGGATGCAAGGCAAGAGAGTTTGGGCATTTCAGCACACCCTTGGCTGATTGGGGTAATGTGTCCCCTATACTTGTGATCTCATGATTACCCCTAATCCTATAGAGATTTTCTGGTATTTTAATTCCATGGTTGAGATTAATCCACCTATAAAATGATCTTTATCAATGGTTTAAAGAGTTCTAACACATGGGGTTAAAGACAAAATAATATCATAGGAAATCTTCCAACAGGTGTATCTGGCCACTTGGCCTTCCTTAGGAGTCAGTCATGTTCCAGTCCAAATAAGTCCTTGATAAAATTTTATTCTTTGAAAACTAAAAACATGAAAGTTTAATATCATCCTCTTAAAGTTCTATAGGATTTTTAATCACTTCATTATGAGATAAGATGAGAGAGATATGATTAATTCACCGAAATATGTCAAAACTCATCCGAGAACACCCAATTCGAGTTCTACATTTGTTTTCCTTTTTTTTCTTACCCAACAAGACTTCTAGATAAATTCTTATTAACTTGCCACAAGTTCCCACACATGTCAAGAGGTTTAGAAACCTGAGAAACCAATTTGATCTTCGTCACATGGTAAGGTTGGTGCACTTTGCTTAAATCGGTTACCAGTTGACACCTATTCCTGTCCGTCCACTTCACACAAGATTTAGTCTTTGATCAATTTCTTATCTTCAAAAACCCAAAACATTAAAGTTCTAGAGTTTCCTATTAGGATTCTATAAGAGTTAGAATCACATCATTTGGACCTCATATGAAGAAGTTATGCTCATTAAACGAAAACAAGTGTTTGATCTTTGGTTCTATTACTTCATCTTGATTTCTTCCTCAAATTTTGAAAATTTAACTTTTTCTAAGTCCAAATTGAATTTCTCTAATTGAAACCTTGCTAAAGTTCCCAAAATTTCATCCAAAATAACTCTAAAGAAATTATAATTAAACTAAACATTAAAAAAAAACAAATGAAAATTCGGATTAATAGATTCTTCCCCCCTTAAAATAAATTTCGTCCTCGAAATTTGGGAGGTTGAATCTCAATATTGTAAAAGCAATCCATGTCCATAAAAGTTTCAAGCCTACCATACTAAACGTTTATACCTATACTGGTATTTTTGATCATATCATCACCTCCAATCAATATTCCACACCTAACAAAATATTTCTCCTAAATCAACTCACAAGGACATGCATTCTCCAAAATCCATTCATTCATCATTACTAAACCTCCATTATCAAATACCACCGATTAGACCAAAACTCCATCAAATAGAAAACTAACAAGTTAATTGGTTGATTTCAAATTCACATACTCAAAGGACAATTCTTTATCCTCCAAATGATTATTCGTATTTGTTGCCCAGATGACTAACACAAGAGGGGGGGTGAATTGGGTTATATTAAAAAATTAATACTTATAAACTAAATATACAATATAAAATATAACCAAAATATAAAGCAGTAGGAAATATAAAGAGTAGGGTAAGAGAAAGCAAACTCAGTATTTTTACGAGGTTCAGCCCCACTGCCTACGTCCTCGCCTCAAGCTACCCCTTGAGGATTCCCAAATCCACTATTCAATCTCCTTTAGGTGGAGATAGAAACCTATTACACCTTTGAGCAGCACCGCTCCAAAGAATCCGTGTAGAACACCCTCTACACTTCCAATCACCTCACACTTGGTGATTCAACTATTCCCTGTGTAGAACACCTTCTACACACACAAGGGTTATACGCACCCTCTTACTTCCAATCACCTCACACTTGGTGATTTAACTATTCCCCGTGTAGAACACCTTCTACACACACAAGGGTTATACACACCCTCTTACTGATACAAGAATTGATAGTGGGTAGGCTATCAGAAAACACTCCTCAATGAGTGAAATAAGAACAATACAGCACAAACTATATCTCTCTCAACAAGAACAAGAATTAAGGCTCAAAACTTTAGAAAAGAGAGAATGAGAGCTTTGAAAGAATGATGCAAAATTTAGCAATAGATGTGTAAGCTCTTGTTGTGATTTTTACAAAACTCAAGTGAGCTATTTATAGGCAAATGAGTCTTCAATTTCAAATTTGAAAAGATTCCCATGTCCAAGACATCATCATTCACTTTTCAAAAATTTCAAATCAAATCTTTTTACTTTTTGCATGTGACAAAAGGAGCACACTTTACTTTTCAAAAATTTCAAACCTAATATTTTACTTTTTGCATATGACAAAAAGAGCACACTTTACTTTTCAAAATTTTCAAACAAAGACATCTACCTTTTGCATTTGTCAAAAAAACACACCACCTCCCTTCAAGACTTTCAAACAAAATATGCACATGTCAAATATGATAATCAATCATCTTATAAAATCAAGTTTTTATAAAAAATATAATTTTCGAAATTATTTTGTTTGATGGTGTTATGCACATGTGAAAAACATAATTTTCAAAACTAAGACATTTAAAAATGTCTTGTATATGTGGAAAAAGTAATTTGATGTTTTATGAAAAAAAAGAGTAATTTGGAGCCTTAATCCAATTTCTAATTTTATCAAGAGATGTACAAAAATAATCTATGAGCTTCATTTGTAGACTTGATATCTTTCTTGCTCATGCTTGATTTCTTGATGTGTTTAGCTCCCTTCATGCATAGACAACTTGAGCTTGAGTTTTCAATATTATTTGTTATCATCAAAATTTATACGTAAATACGAGACTTGAAACCTTGGGTTCAACAGTATTCTATCTCTGAGAACTTAAAACCCTTTGTCAATTTATCCTCATTAAAATCACTTTTCTAGATCCTCAAAATTGATGTAGCTTGAACCTTCGATCATAGCCGACACTCGTTCTCTTACCATCTTATCTTCTTAAAACATACCAAACTTCATCATAAGTTACCTTTCTCCTTAATAATTCCAAACTTCTGGTATTCAACTCATTCACCGAATCGACCTTACTTCACAAAGATTCAAACCTATCTTATTACTATGTGATCTTTTTCTTATGACAATATGGATTTACCTAGAGTCGTATTGCTCTGATACCATTCTGTGACGCCCCCAATTTATGTTCATAATTCAATGCAAATTAAAATGTCAGGGTAAGTAATGCTAGACTACACACCTCAGTACTTATCGAAATTCAATGCAAATCGTAGCAAAAAAGTTCTGAATAAAAATTTTTTAATGATCACATGGTAAAATAAAACAATAATATCCACATCATCCATTCCTGTAATAACATTGTATCTTTACATGTATAACCCAGTTAGTTTTGTCTGTTATATACATAATTTATATTTAAATCCTAGACTAACTTCATGACCATCCAGACTCCTTTGAGTTTTCTTAAGTCATCAAGCCTTTCATTTTCTCAATCATCAATCCTGCCACATAATTTTATTTTTCCAAAAATAGAAATATACAAGAGTGAGATTTTCTTGAAAATCTTAGTAAATAGACACGTAACTTAATAAAAGTATAGATATCGTGAAATAATCACATACAAGTCAGATAATCAGAGTATGCATTTATGGCATGCTTCATGTGACTCATGCATGAATTAGACTTATATTCTTTGTGGACCTATTCTATCATACTTAAATTCTTATTTATTTTCTTTCATAATATAGTGAGTCTTACTTGTTTCATATATCGACAAGCGTCCCCATTGAATATTACTTATTTCGTATCATCGACAGGCTTAGATCCCTACCAAATTTCGTATCAACGACATGCTTAGGTCCTTGTCGGATTTCGTATCATTGACAGGCTTAGGTCCCTGTCGGCACGTCAGTCATACGGACGTATCGCTGGTCTCCATCATGACGTGACTGACTTATTAATTTTTTCACATGTAAAGTTTTCTTAACGTAGTTTCTTAAAACAAACTTCATGACTTATGACGACATATATATGTGACGTAATGCAACATACGATAAACTTAGACTTATGACATGCATTTGCATAAATTTAGACTTATGACATGCTTATTTTATGTCCATATGAGCCTTATAACAAGTGAAAATATTTAACAATAGCATATATCACATGCACATACATTTACGTTACATCAATTCATAAAGTTAATGCCTACTATGATAAACTCAGTTCTAACTTCAATTCCAATTTCATCCTTGATTAAGTCCTTATCTCTTAAAAGTTAAAACATAAAAGTTGTGGATCTTTCTCTTAGCTTTCCATATCTTGAATTAGTTAAATCCAACATCAAATGAATAAGTTATGACCGATTTACCAAAATGTGTCAAATTTGCCAATAATAATCCTATTAGGACCGAAATTCACTAGAGTTTTTTCTTCATTCTTTTCCATATAAAAATCTCATGTTTTCACATAATTCTCTTCATATAATGTCATAGAATATATTTCTAAAGTCTCATAATTTTCCTAGCATTTTTCTATAGCAAAAATCACTCCAAAATTCAATATGTTTCAATTTAACACATAAATAAAGATTAAGATAAAATAAATATAAAAAATAATCAAATCACCAAACCACTTATTCTATGCCAATATTAAGTTAATATATACACTAAAAAGTTTTTCAAAGCTAAATTGGATGTCTATAATTGGTCTTACACCACTTATTCTCCAATGCTCTCAATTAGTTCTCTTTCGGCACTTAGGTGATGTGAGTGAGTTTTTGTATATTTTTTTTGGTTATTTCTCACTATGGCTGACTGGTGTCTCTCATGGGGAAAGAAGAGAAGCCCATGCATCTACTTATAGGCATAAGAGGCGTGAGATGCAAGGGAAGAGAGCTTGGGCATTTCAATACACTCTTGGCTGATTGGGGTGATGTGTTCCCTACAAGACCCCTAATCCTATTTGGATTTTTTGATATTTTAATCCCATGGTTGAGATTAATCTACCTATAAAATGATCTTTATTAATGGCTCAAAGAGTTTCAATAGATGAGGGTAAAGACAAAACAATATCATAGGAAATCTTCCAATGGGTGTATCTGGCCATTTGGCCTTCCCAAAGGGTCAACCACATTCCAGTCCAAATAAGTCCTTGATAAAATTAGATTTTTTGAAAACTAAAAATATGAAAGTTTAATATCATCCTCTTAAGGTTCTATAAGATTTTGAATCACTTCATTATGAAATCAGATGAGAGAGATATGATTAAATCACCGAAACATGTCAAAACTCACCCAAGAACACCCAATCCGAGTTCTCCATTTATTTTCCTTTGTTTTCTTACCCACCAAGGCTTCTAGATCAATTCTTATCAACGTGCCACATGTTCCCACACATTTCAAGAGGTTTAAAAACCTGAGAGACTAATTTGATCTTCGTCACATGGCAAGATTGGTGCACTTTGTTTAAGTCGGTTACCAGTTGACTCCTATTCATGTCCGTCTACTTCACATCAAATTTAGTCCTTAATCCATTTCTTATCTCCGAAAACCAAAAACATGAAAGTTCTAGAGTTTCCTATTAAGATTCTATAAGAATTAGAATCACATCATTTGGACCTTATATGAAGAAGTTATGCTCATTAAATGAAAATACAATAGACCATCCCAAGAGTTCATTCCGGGCACACCAAGTGTTTGACCTTTGGTTCTTTTACTTCCTCTTTTCTTTCTCAAATTTTAAAAATTTATCTTTTTCTAAGTCCAAATTGAATTTCTCTAGTTGACACCTTACTAAAATTCCCAAAATTTCATCCAAAATAACTTTAAAGAAATTATAATTAAACTAAGTATTAAAAAAAAAAAAATTTGGATTATTACATTCTCCACCCCCTTAAAATAAATTTCATCCTCGAAATTTGGGAGGTTGAACCTCAATAACATTTGGACCTCATATAAAGAAGTTATGCTCATTACATGAAAACATAACAGACCAGCCCAATAGTTCATTTCGGGCACACCAAGTGTTTGATCTTTGTATCTATTATTTCCTCTTAAATTTCTTTCTCAAAATTTGAAAATTTACCTTTTTTAACGCCAAATTGAATTTCTCTAGTTGACACCTTGCTAAAATTTCCAAAGTTTCATCCAAAATAACTCTAAAGAAATTATAATTAAACTAAGCATAAAAAAAAAACAAGTGAAAATTTGGATTAGTAGAACCAACCCCACCTTGTCCATTCTGGCTAGGTCGGGGTCCTCATTCGCTAATAGGAGGTGTGCAAACAAATGCTTATAAGCAATTGGGAGTCGGGAGCGGGGCCCAGATTGTATCCAAGCCAGCTAGGGTTTACTCCATTTGCTAGACCCAAGTCCATACATACACACATATGTTAAGAAAAATAATTTTCTTTGATGAAACAACTTAGGTTACGTTTGGCAAGCGTGACATTCTCAAATATTCTCATAATACTTTATTATTATTTATTAAATTTCACCTACTTTTCACTATTATTTATTACTTTTTACTATTATTTAATATTTTATTATTATTTCTTTATTATTTTATTATTATTATTCATAACTTTTCTCAATACTTCTCACTACGTAAACGTAACCTTAACTTAAAAACTAATCCTCTTCCTCCTCCCATCTCTTTCTTTGTTCTCTTTCTCTTTTATCTCTCAATCTCTTTGACTCTCCCTCCTCGTCTCTCTCTCTATCTCTCACACATTTTCCTCTTCCTACTCCTTTTCACTTTTTTTCTTCTCAACTCTTCTTTCGCTTTTTTTCTTATCCTTCTTGAAGCACAAAATCACAGATTTAAGCAACACTTCTTTCCCTACTTGTGTTAAAAATTTATTCCTCCAACTTTGAACTCTCCCCCATGTATTTTCTTTCAAATGTCTAAAAGCATTATAATTTGACCTACCCACCATAAGTGGTAAACTTAGGTATTTTTCATAAGAACCACATTCTTAACCCCTGCTGCCTAAGTTATCTATCTTCTAATAGTAATAAAAGTATTAGTACTGAAATAAATAGTGGCCTTGTTCTTATTTAAAAATTGCCTTGAAGCTTTCTCGTAATTGTGAAGAAGTTCTTGGGTTTTAAACCATTATAATAAATTCTTCCTTACAAAAATGATGCAATCAATCAGTAAATAACAGATGATTTACCCTTATCCCCTTCTTGAAATAGCAACCCCTCTTGTGAATCCACCTCTTTCAGCTGAGTTTATGAGAGCATTCAACCCTCCAATACACAAAATAAAAATGAAAGGGAAATAGAATCCCCTTGCCTTAAAGCTCTGGTGGGTTTAATGATCTGTCCTAGTTGCCCAATCACAATCACACAATATGTAACTGAGGTTACACATTTCATGATTAATCTGATCCATATCTCTTCAAAACCCAACTTTCCCACCACTACTTCAAGAAAGTTTCATTCAAGTGTATCATAATTCTTTGTCGTATCTAACTTTAGAGCCATGCTTGCTGATTCTCTTTTTTCTTTTCCTCATAGTGTGCAAGGTCTAATATGCTATCATTACATTATCTGTAATAAGGTGCCTGGGGATAAAAGTACTTTGGTTGTTGGAGATGATGTAATTCAGCATCGTTTTTAACTTGTTAGCTAAAACCTTGGATACATGTTTGTAAAGAATATTATAAAGACTAATGGGTCTAAACTCACTAACAATAGAGGAGAATTAACTTTAGGGATTAAGGCTATATATGTAAAATTAATACAAGAATCCCAAGACCCCCAATTTAAAAAACTTAAGACAACATTACATGCCTCTTCCCTTACTATATCCCAATATGATTGGTAGAAATGAGCTCACAAACCATCTGGTCCTGGAGATTTGAGGAAACTCATCTGCTGCAATGCTTCAAGAACTTCTTCTTTAGTAAACTCAAGCAGTTCTTAATTCATCCCAACAGATATCTTTGGCTCAATGACACTAGTACAACTATCAAAATCCTCCTTTGAAAGATTAGAGGAAGTGAATATCCCCTTAAAATATTCATGGAAAGCCTATTATATATCTTTCCTTTCAGTCAATTGTCTATTATGAGCATCTTTGATCTGATTTATCCAGTTTTTCCTTCTTCTTTGACTAGCACATGCATGGAAATATTTCAAGTTTTTGTCTCCCTTTTAATACCAATCCAGTGTAGCTCTTTGTTTTCACTTTACATTTTCTTTTGCCAATGTCAACCATATTTCCTCTTGCATCTTCTTAATACTTTCTACATTATGAACTCCTTCATTCTGTTGTTCTAGTTTCAACAATTCAGTCTTCTCCCTAATACTTTTGCCTTAATCCTCAGCTATTGTAGAACTCTACCTGAGTATATCCGTTCAACAAATGTTAACTTTTTTTGAACTTGTTAAAGAGGATCCATAAATTCATCCTCTTTATTCCATGCCCCTTGAACCACATTACTACCTTCCTCTTCTGAGTCCATTTTGCCTCAAATCTAAAAACTTTTCTTTCTCCTCCATACCTGTCTTTTTTCCTCCATCATGAGCAATAAAGGTCTATGGTCAGACTTTATGACTAGTAGAACATGCACCACCCCATTACTAAATAATTCAGACCATTTAGTATTAGCCACCCCTATATCTAATCTTTTCTTAATGAAAGTGCTATCAACATGTTTATTACTCAATGTATATTTATCCATTTTCCATCCTAAGCCAAAAAAAAGATTATTCTCAATAGCATTTCTGAATTCCTCCATTTGTTTTTCGAGTCTCAACCTGCCCCTTGATTTTTCAGATTGGAATAGCACTTCATTAAAATCACCTAACACACAACATGGCTAGCATGTAGGTGGTTTTATAGCTGATTATAAGCTCAACTCCTTTCTTTTACATAATTCAAGATGCCTATAAAAACATGTTAAGTACCAATCCATTCATTTTCTATCATATTTAACTCTTGAGTGAATATGCAGATGAGAAAAATTAATAATATCTACACCCACATCCGCTATCCATACTAGTGCTAACCCTCCTCTTCAACCACTGGTTCCACCACCAAACAACCCACACAATTTACTCTGCATTTTATTCTTTCAAACTTCTTAGCAAGTAGCTTTGTTTTAATGAGAAAAACTACTAGGGGTTTTTTTTTCCTTCACTAAATGGCAAATTTCTTGCCTTGTCCAGGGGTTTCCAAGCCCTTAGAAGTTCCAACTCAGTGGTTTTATAATGTTTGGCAGGGTTGCCTCACATCCTCCTTTAATACTAAGTTGTGTTTAAGTCATCCTCCCTTACATCAAGCTTCCATTTTTTTTTATCCCTACATCCTTCACTTTGTCCCCACCATCTTTTAGCAGTCTTCATTTATTACCAGATCTCAATAACATAGCAGTATTATTCCCTATTCTATGCGCTCTCCTTTTCCATTTCCCTTGGACAGGCTTCCCCACATCAACCATATGTTGCTCGACTTCTTTTATCATGCTAGTTTCAAGACATGAACATCATTGCTTTTTTTTTAATTAACTGCAATATTTTTACCATCCCTTTAAGCCCATGACACATTTGTCCAGTCCCCATATCCTCAAACCCTTCAATAAGGACTCTCTCCTAGCCCATATGTTGTTCACATATCGAATCATTTTGTTCATGATCTCTAACAGCTGTCATCTTATCCACATTTAAATTCAAATCTGAATTAACATCCTTATCATAAAAACCATTTTGATAAGTGGCTACCATAACATCCTCTTGCAATCCAGTATGTATGGATTCAAAATTTGAACCCCCATGATTCTCGATGTCAGTTTCTCTCTTGCTTGAATCCTCCAATCTCTTAGTACTACCTGCCGAAATTATTAGCCGTGTTTAATTTTGATCCCCCACCACCGCCACCATCACCACCCTTTTGACTTGCATAGTCACTCTCAACAAACTCATCTATGCCCTCATCAAATTGTTTCTTACGAAGATTAACCCTTGGCTTTGATGTTGCACCAAGCTACACCCCAAACTGTCTTTCCTCTTTCATATTTTGTAAGGACTCACCTCTAAGTTTATTGCATCTTAAAGTACCATGCACCAATATACCATAAGTAAAACATACTCGAGGCAATTTTTCATATTCAATTGGAATCCAGATTTTGTCACCTAACAGATTGATGAATCTACCCCTCGACAGTTGCTTCCTTATATCAATTTTCACCTTTACTTGTAAAAAATTCCTCAAGCCAGGTCCTCACATCAGTCTACTTTACAGTACTAACTAACCTTTCAATTTGTTTTCCAATCTCTCTATTCATGCACACTAGTGGCAAATCATGTAGCTGTATCCAGAAACACTCCATCTAGAATTTCATATTATTTGGAGGTGTCATCCCGTCATATGGTTGTAATAAGCACAAATAATTATCAAATAGCCCAGGCTTATCTTTAAGTACTTTGCTTCTATTTGCTTGACTTTCAAAAGAAATAATGAATAGATTGGAACTAATTTTATGAAAAGAATTTTTTTTTTCCAACTTTCCATATCCACCCAATCATCAAACATATCACTTCTTTTCCTATAAATCGATTAGAACATAGCTTCCCTAAAATACTTTTTTCTGCCTTTTCATAATTTATTCCAGATGATTGACCTCCAAACTTATCACATGGTTTTCCTCTTCTGAAAGTCTTAACTTTTTCCATCTTTCTTCTAACTCTTTCATAACTACCTCTCCACTCAGCCCACTATGGACTAGTGAACTTAATCCTTCAATTACTCTTAAGAGTAACCAAGACTAGCTCAGATAGGCTTTTGCTTAATAATACGGTCATGAAGCTGGCTGATCCAAAGTTGTGTTCTACTCAAATTATAAGGTGGTTGAGGCCACCAAGGGGCATGTTTTAACTTAATCTTGATGGTAGTAGTCCTAGGAATCTAGGAAGAGGTGGTGGGTGGGGGTATACTTCGAGATAATGGTGGTAATCTTATTTTGATTTCTCAAAATTCTTTGGAAATTGTTCTAATAATGAAGCAGAGCTACATGCAGTTTTAGAAGGCCTCATTATTTGTAAAGAAATGGGGTATGACTGTGTTAATTATTGAATGTGATTCCGAGGTGATGGTTTCATAGATCTTGACAAAAACTTGTACAATTTGATATTTGTGGAATTTTTGGTATAAGCTTTTGTTATTATTGGATGGTTTTGACTTTACTATTAATCATTGTTTCAGAGAGGATAATAATGTGATAGACGTCCTTGCGTGAAGAGGAGCCTTGGAAGAGAATAAAGTGTTTACAAATGTGGCTCAATTGCCTAGAGTAATTTGAGGGTTATTTAGACTGGATTGGGTGGGTTTGAAAAATATTAAAATTTTTAATTGTTTTATTAAGTCGTTGTCTATAGGTTGTTTGTTATTTTTGTTGGATGTGTCATTTGTTCTGGTATTTCAATTTTTTTTCACTACAATTTTTTTTCGTTACAACTAAGAGTTCATAAATAAACTTGGGGAGGGGTTGCTAGATATGTGACCCTAACTCTTTATCAAAAAAAAAAAAAAACCAAAACTAGCACACCGCCTAACTTTTATTTGAACATAGAGAATAGAGAAAAATTATATGAAACTTTACAAATTGATATTTTTTTTATTATTACTATTCATATTTTTATGCCACCTACTTTATATCACTCATTATGCTTCATTGATATGTCATTATAAATATAATGTCACGTGTCTTATTAAAATAATTTAAGATACAAATATTAAAGAGTAGAAAAAATCTGAAATTTTAGTTTTTTTTTATACTTTCAAGAGTCATTTTGTTTTGAATTTATGTTTTTCTAATTCTTTTAATAAAGCATGTGGTGTCACACCAAGAAGGCAATAGTAGAAATTAAAGAATATAATAACATTTTCCTTAAGCAATCGAGCTGATATAATATTATATCAAGAAGTCAAATATTACGTTTCTTTAAAAGTTTCTAATAATTAATGTACATTTTTTACAACGACAACAAAATCAGGGGTAAGAAAATATCTAAAAATCGCTTGAATTGAATCCAATCGACTGGTTCAGTCATTTTCGAATCGCTTCAAAGTTGGTTCGATTCCCATTTTCATGTTTTGTTTTGAAACTCGATACCAAACTAAGCTAATATATATATATATATATATATATATATATATATTATATGTGAGATCTTAGATTTACGTGTATTTTTACACATTATTTTATTCTCGGTATTAATTATTTTAATTTATTTTAATAATATTATTAGTCGTGTTTTATTTGTTTAAGATATTTATTTGATCTATTAATTAGTTAATATTAGTCTTACATTGTTTTTATGTCGAAATATTGAGTTACTTTATTTTCCATATTAATTTAAAATGTGAGATAATTATTTTAAAGATTGAAATTTAATTTCTTTTATTTTATTATGTGAGTTTATTTGATATGTTTTTATTTATTATTTTATCTTAAGTAGTCTCTACGTTTAAATTAATTTATTCAGCTCTTTGTTTTGAAATTCTTTTATTAGATCAACACTGTGAACCGAGTTGTGGGGACTGGATCTCGTTTATTTCCTTCACTTTTTCTTTTTCTCTTTTCTTTTTTCTTTTTCTTTTCTTTTTCTTTTCTTCTTCCTCAGTTTTTCCCCCAACCCCCGCGCGACACCCCTCCCCTGCTTCCTCTCTTCCGCCCGTTTCTCCTTCCTCCCCTAGCGCCGCTGTCGGCCACTCTCCGGCGACACTGCCTAGCCCAACCACCCCCTCACGCCGGCGAGTCCAGTGGTACCGGAGGTGTCATCTCCGGCCACCCCACCGCCCCTGTACAGCCCCCAACCCGAAAATGAGTTCTTGGATTTTCATGCGTTTTCTGGCCACCGCTGGCCACCTATGGCACCGGCGACCTACCAGCAACCTCCCCTCACTCCAGCGAACATAACCCACCACCTAAAACCACCCAGCTCCGCCGGTTGCTCTTTCACCCGAAATGGGTCTTCAAATGGCTTGTTCTTCGCCGTGCCGCCGTCCGGCCGCCGTGCATCTCACCTCTACCACCAAACCACTCCCCTACCCCAGCCGGTCATCCCCTTAGCTCAGTTTCCCCATACATGGCCCCACCTCCCCAGTACAAACTCAAACTCGAAAATGGGTTTCCACCCTTTTGGAGCCTGATCCGCCACCTTCCGGTAGTTGTGCCGTCACACCATCACCTCCATGAGATTCCCCACCTTTCAAAGAGTATTTCCCTAAATTTTGGTGTCAAACCGAGCACTCTAACCCAACATACAAAGTGTCTAGCTGTGAACGTTGTGGACTGGCGTTTGCTCAATGATCCCCTTTTTACCCGTTGTAAGTACTTTCTAAATGAATTTTGAGATTTAAATATATTTTACATGAACAATTCTGTGTTTGGTTGATGATTGGATTTCTTAAATGTTGGATATTTGTTCATGGTGGTATGCATTGTGTAATTGAACACTTGTTTATGTGTATATTGATATTTGGGATTTTAATGTGAGATTTAGTGTTTAGATTTTAATATGAGATGTAGTTATTGAATTTATGAATTTTAATGGTTTTTGACTGAGTCATAATGGGGACGGCAATACGTAACGCCCGTTGTGATCAATGGGTGTGAATGACATAATGAGGATGGTGATACGTAACACCCATTATGGTCATTGTGTGTGTAAGGCATAATGGAGACGGCGATACGTAATGCCCATTATGATTGATAGTGTGCGAATGATATAACGGGGACGGTGATACATAACGCCCGTTATGGTCATTGGATGTGTATTTCATATAGGGGACGGCGATACGTAACGCCCGATATGAAATGAGTGTGTATAAATCATACTGGGGACGGCGATACGTAACGCCCGGTATGATTAGATTTACAGATATTATTTTCTGAGAAATGATGGACGGTTTTTATTGGAGTTTTATTGTAATTAAAATGAGATTTTGGCGTGTGTTATTTTATTTATTTTGAGAAAAATGATTTTAAGTTTCATGCATAAGGTATCATGTTCATGAGTGATGTTGTTGTTATTGCATGAGTATATTTTATATCTTGTGGTTTGGTTGGGCTGTACTTACTTGCGATGTCATTTTGGCGTCGTAGTTTTTTGATGCAGAGTTTTGTAGAAGTTAAGTCTGAGGTAGCGACTCCGCTATTGAAGTATTCTTATTATAAATTGTTATCTTGGGAAAAAATTTTCCCTTTTTATAAATTTGTATTTTATGATTTATCTTTCGGATGACTGTATTAAATCTCCTGTTGGAGAATTTATGTTAAATTAGTTTGTAAAATAAATCTAAAAATTCTGGTATTTAGCTAATGACTTAATTTATCTGCTATTTTTATTTATGTATGTCACGTGTTCACACACTTAGCACTTGACGTTAGGGGTGCATGACCCGTGTTGTCAGCATCCCGACGCCTCGATTTCCGTATTTATTTTAAGAAGAATTTGGGGGTGTCACATTATATATTATACATTTTATAAAATTAATATAACATAATATTTTAATTTTAATTTTTTATATAAATTTACTCTTAAGCATGAATATAATATTAATTATTAATATGTTATTAGTTATCCTTATATATTAAATTACATACTTTCATATATAATATTGATAAGAGTACACATTTGATGTATATATATATATACATATTAAGGATAAATGCATTTTTGATAGTACATTTTTACACCTTTTTGGTATAAACTTTTCATTTAGATCAGAGAAACCAACTAGCCTAAATGAAAAATTTTGAACAAAGATAATTGAGAAACAATCATGACTGATGTTGATGAGGGAAAAATGGATTTTGAGACTTCGAGTACGTACCAGGAAAGTTTATTTTAAAATTCCCACAAAACATATACATGTAGCCTCCCATGGGATATATATTGTCAAGCACCCATCTTGATGTACGAAAAAAAGCATACCAAAAAACTTACAAAATATGCAAAATAGGCAACCCAACTCACTGAGTCTTTTGACGAGATACAATAAGGGTCGGGTGGGTAGCCAATATCTCTCTCAACATACGGTTGGTTGCCTCATGTTTCTTCTCAAGTGCTGTTATCTTCGCCTTCATTGCCTTTATCTCACGATTGGAGAATTCAGCCGCATACTTGTATTTTTCAATTGTAGCGAGATACTCTTTCTTTCGTGCCTAATCGCATTGTCTTCTAAACTCGGGTATGACCATCTCACCCTCTCCCAAGAGTATCTCTTAAAGAGACCTTAGTCTGGCAAATACATCTTAAGAACAATAGTGGATAAAATGCCGCAAACAACCATCTTGGGTTTTTTCAAGTAGTTTCCGGATTCACCATAATTTGCATTTTTAGAATGTCAAAAATGTTTTTGGTAGAAGACTGTTTTAAAGTCTTCCTGTACATGCAATTGTGTTTTTTTTCTTCCAATGATATTTTTAGTTCTTTCGGCACATGAACCAATATTTATTTTCATAACAATATTTTTTGGTTATGGTGAAGCATGAATGCATCATAATTATAGGTTTCTATAGTATGGGTTGTTGAAGTTTTAATTCTCTCTGATCTTATTCATCCCTGGTTTTCCAGGACCATAATATCCACCAAATATTTGGTTGTTATCACGTTTTTCTCAAGGATAAGTTCTCTTTCCCATGACAGTATAAACCTCTTATTTGCGACCTCTTTTAAGTGATTTTGATTTTCCTGTTTTGAAACTATGTTTTTTTTTTTGTGATACTAAGCCTTTTATTTTGTTTATTTGAATTTTTCCTCTGTTACTGAGATTATTTCAATAGATTTTCAGTTATGGATCTCAAAGATCTTATACAAGGTTCAAATATTGATACTTGTGTTAATTTTCTCTCTTTGAACTCACAAAATTTTGCTTGAATGACAGGAGGATGACTATGGTGCGGGCTACTTAGTTCAACCGGTAGGGCAGGCTAAAGAACGTGACACCGATGGTAGTGTGATGGAGCCAGGAAATGAAGATGATGTGTCTGAAGAGAAGGAAGAAGTTGAGGATGATGATGATGTCCAGGTGGTGCCTCCCTCTTTTTCGCAACTTAAGAGGGACAGTAATGATATGTATCAGTGGCATATTTCTTAATACATTCCTGCTATATAGATACATTCTTTAAGGTATGAACTGGAGCAATTTTTTGGGAAAGATAATGCAGAGGACTCCTAGATAATGCAGGAGGAGATATTTGGGCCTTTAATGCCCATCCAATTAAAGTATTTCTTTTTAGTTCCTCCCTCCCTTGCTTATCTTGTCAAAACCATTAGAAAAGTTTTGACATAAGAGTTATATAATTTGCATTAAGCAGTAGCATTTAAATTCTACATGCTTTTTAATTTGCATGAGAGCTGTATAATCTTTCTCAACAGCATTTAAATTGTACATGCATTTAAGTTTGCATTGATTCCAAGTTATATTCTCTGAGTAGTTTTATGGAATGGGGGCTATATTTTAAAGGATTGGGAGCTGTAAAATTGTTTTATTTCTTAAAATTCATACAAGGGAGAGAGATTAGAGGAACTAGAAGGGAAACAAAATTGCTCATTTTCCATTGCATTAATGCGAGAGATTAGAGGAACTAGAAGGTTACTCAAACCTATGGTTTATAAATAAATATATAGGAAATAGGATGAGCAGAGAAAAGGAACAGAACATAAGAGCTAAAAGTTTTCATCAGTATTTGGAAAACTCAACCTTCCAAACATATGAAAAGGTAAAACTAATGAGTACAGAGTTAATGCCAAATCAGCTTGTCTTCGTTAATGCCAAGTGTGATTTCACATGTTCTAATACCAGTTATTATCAAAGGAAAAAAAGGTAAAGCTAGTTTTCTGAAAGTCCACGAAGTAAAAAGAGGCCTTTTTGGCTTTCAAGCAGAAAAATGATTAAGATCGAGCTTATCTTTTTTACAAGTGATTCAAGTTAACCACATCAATTAAGCTTTTTTCATAAGTCAATGTAGTTGAAAGTTGTGGCCAAGTAATAAGTATTAAATGGTCTCAAATGTCCATATTTTATAAATAAAATATAAATACATGTAGCATTAATTTTATAACTTATGCACACAAACAAGCAAAAAGATTTCCTGAAGAATAGAACTACAAACAAAAATACAGTAATTGAAAATCAATTTCATATGTGTAGCATTACTTGTCACTCTATTGTCCAGAAGTTCATCTTACAAGAAAATTCAGTGAGATTTGAATAGCCAAAATCATTACATGAGGAGCATAAAATGTAATAGATTCATTAATGTTTTAAAAACAAAAAACAAAAAACAAAAACAAAAACAAAAACACCAATAATCTTTTAACATAATTAATTGATATGAAATAAAGCTTCTAAATAGAAGATGTACAGCACAGCCCCAAAAAACAACACCATGCAACTAGAAAAAAAATAAAAATTGATCAACTCAAGAACACATTAATTCATCACTGTATAAAATGTTATCGACCGTCTCTTTTGTTTAGCCAAAGACACCAAATTGAAATTGCTGCCAAAATATACAAAAAATATCGAAAATATAATCAATATATGCATTAATCAGTTCAGAAAACAATCCAAAGCGCAAAACAAAAATGGATACATAAATCCACACATACGCTAAAATCCTACCGAGACCCTAAAAAATCAACTATCGAACTCTCAATATATTTATACCCTACATAAATAAAAAGCTCCAAGTTATTAGAACAGATTCAAAGCTAAAAAATAACTCTTACTACACTTAATCCGCAAGAATGCACTGGAGGCAAGATGATGGAGGAGACGATTTATAAAACTACCTCAGCGTATGTCAAATACCTCAGCTATTCGGGAAATGTAGCAACTCACGAATGTCGGAAGCAAACGGGTGAAGGCGGTGAGCTTGTAGCAGTTCTTGGAGGAGCAGGTGGGCGGGAAGGCTTGGGTGTGCTCGATCGAAAGGGTATTTTGCTGGCTCTGTTTGGTTCTCGTGGATTGATTTGTTTGCTAGCTACCTCCTTCCCGTGTTCTTTAAAGGGTTTTTTGGAAAAATAATGTTTGAGAGAAAATAAGTAGTTCATTTGTTCGTTAAGGGGTTTATTTCGGCGAGTATTTTCGCCGTAAAAGGAGATATAAAACTTAAACACGTTAATTAAGGTGAAATAAATCACCGAAAAAGTTAAGAGTTCCTTGTAGTGTTATTAATGGACAGAAATGAGCTTTTTTGTATTCGTAAGAGACCTTCTGATCAATAGAGACGAAATATCTTGGCGTTGGTTGTCTAAAAAGTACGTAAAAAGTACGTTGTACATTAATAATGGATCACGAGTACTACACAATAGCTAGTGTTGAGTAAAAAGATCACATGGATCAAGAGGGAGAAAGTAGCACTTAATTTGTAGGTGCAACTTGTGGTTGATTTCAACCAATAGTGTTGCAAGGAATTTAATTGGCGTACAAATCAGTTCGTTGGGTAGTTGAGCGTTGAAAAGGAGTCGTAATTAAAGTATTTTCCGCAGGCTCCAATTCCTACACTCTGATCATTCCCACCCCGCTCCTTATATATAAAACTTCCAATTTGGGTTCCCACATCGAATACGTCGGACTTCTCTGATCTCTCTCTCTCTCTCTCTCTCTCTCTCTCTAATGGAGCTTCTGGTTTTACTTTATTCTCTTGCCACCTTGTACTTCCTGTCAATGGTCTGGAAGTGGGTTGGTGCAAAAAGAGATCAAGAATGTTACATTTTGAACTACGAATGCTATAAACCTACTGACGACAGAATGGTATGCACGAAGTTCTGTGGGGAGGTCATCAAGAGGACAAAGAATCTCGGTCTCCTTGAGTACAAGTTCCTCCTAAGAGCCATTGTCAGCGCCGGCCTCGGCGAGCAAACCTACGCACCGAGGATCATGTTCTCCGGCAGGGAAGACAATCCCACACTGTCGGATGGAATCTCGGAAATGGAGGAATTTTTCGAGAATTGCATTGCAAATCTCTTGTCCAGATCAGGAGTTTCTCCCTCGGAAATCGATGTACTTGTCGTTAACGTGGCCATGCTCTCCTCAGTTCCCTCTTTAAGTGCTAGAATTATCAACCACTACAAAATGAGAGAAGACATCAAGGTGTTTAATCTCACTGCAATGGGTTGCAGTGCCAGCCTTATTTCAGTCGACATAGTCAAAAACCTCTTCAAATCTTACAAAAATTTGTTTGCACTTGTTGTGACTTCTGAAGCTTTGAGTCCGAATTGGTATTCAGGTAATGATAGATCAATGATTCTTTCAAACTGTTTGTTCCGTTCTGGTGGGTCAGCAATTCTTTTGACTAACAAAAGGGAAATGAAAAACCGAGCCATGTTCAGATTGAAGTGCCTCGTTAGAACACACCATGGAGCTAGAGATGAGTCTTATAGTTGTTGCATGCAGAAGGAAGATGAGGAAGGTAGGTTGGGAATAAACCTCGGTAAGACTCTCCCAAAAGCTGCTACACGTGCTCTTGCCGACAACCTGAGACAGATAGCACCCAAGATCTTGCCGATGAGGGAACTGGTTCGATTTATGGTAGTGACACTTTGCCGGAAAATGAATCGGAGCTCCTCCAAAAAGACTGCCGGGCCGGGACCAAAAACGTCGGAGGTGAACTTTAAGACTGGTGTCGACCATTTTTGCCTGCACACGGGTGGGAAGGCTGTGATAGATGGAATTGGGAAGAGTCTTAATCTTAGCGAGTACGATGTAGAGCCGGCCAGAATGACACTGCATCGGTTCGGGAACACATCGGCGAGCAGCATTTGGTATGTGTTGGGGTACATGGAGGCTAAGAAAAGGCTCAAAAAGGGTGATAAGGTATTCATGGTAAGCTTTGGTGCAGGCTTCAAATGCAATAGCAGTCTGTGGGAGGTGATGAGGGATTTGGGCGATGGAAATGTGTGGAAGGACTGCATTGATAGATACCCAGTAAAGTCTGAGGACAACCCTTTTATGGAGAAGTATGGTTGGATCAACCAGGAGGATCCAAGCACCTTCGTAGTCCCTGAATTTATATAAATTAAATTCAACATGCATATATATAATTAAGCGCAGCCTAAAAATTAACATTGATCATTTGTTAATTTGGTCGTGTTTATTATCTGCACCTTCCAATTCATGATCTTGCACGCTGTATTTTCAATTATTTTTCTCATGATGAGCACCATTAAAAAAAAGGTCGTTTTGGTGCCAGAGTAAGAAGTTTCTTATTGCCGAAATCGGCCTGGACTTTCCCGATTATATGTACTAGTTCTGCTACGTCATACGTATCAATAGCCTGAGATAATATAATTACTCCTTAATTTGTTTGATTTTGAAGATATATATATATATATATATATGTACGTGCCATTTTCCTGTTTTCGTTATAATTTCTGAGCTGATCATCATCAGCGCTATCATTTTGTGTTTTGCTCATTTCTCATGATTTTAGCTCATGAAGATATTTTAGCTGGTTGGTTGTTTGATTTTTATTGAAATAAAAACTTTCTACTTTTGGTTAAAAAGCTGGCTGAGTTATTTGCCTGCAGGACGCTCCCACCACCTGGCGGGGGATCCTTTTTAAGTTTTAACGTTATGGTTG
Organism: Platycarya longipes; assembly: GCA_036559045.1. NCBI lineage: Eukaryota > Viridiplantae > Streptophyta > Magnoliopsida > Fagales > Juglandaceae > Platycarya > Platycarya longipes. The sequence continues at coordinate 13,750,789 of CM071801.1, forward strand.
TGTTTAAAGGTGGAGTTAAGATAAATAAATTATTATTTTTAAATATTGTTAGAATTTAAAAAATATTAAATCATTTATTTAATTTTATATAAAAAAATTTAAAAAATATATAAAAATTTAAAAAAATTATAATAATAAAATCATAGGTGAGTTAGGCCGCATCCAAACAGGGCTGGATCTAAAATCAAGATGGATACTGGCTATCATATCATTTCTCAGCAAATATTTTATATAGGTGAATTATCTCTTAAGAAAATAATAGATACACAATAACTTCTATAATAATTTGCACAATACATAATTCAGTTAGGGATATTTTTATAATTTATTATTAAAATATTTATATCATGAAAGTTATTATATAAAATATTGTGTGTATTATCTCTTTATTTCTTATTATTTTACGTACATACAATAATGAAAAAACTGGATGCAAGTACATGTAACTTATGATCAGCCTCCTGCCTGTCGCCCAGCCTCCAGCCTGTATATATATATATATATATATATATATGTATAACTAGCAGTTATTGGATGATTCAACGACTCCCTGGAACTTTATTAACGGTATAGGCTAAGTAGTTGAATTGTAAATAGTAATATTTTATGAATTTTTCTTTAGATAAATTTAATTTATTTAATTAAATTAAGATAGATTTAATTTTTTAGAATAAAATAAATTGAGATAAATTTAGTTTTTTTTTATAAGATATTAAAAAAACAGTAAATTCTATCAAGAATTATTTTAAAATAAATTAATTTTGATTCAACAACCAAACACAATCTTAACGTATTAGCTTGCACAAATTAAGCTGTGGAAATCATGAAATGGTAAACGATTTTCTAAAGCTAGCTAATACCAAATATATATAATTATCATATATATATATATATATATATATATATATACATATTACATATTGACTTCAAATGAGGCGGCACAACGCAATTTTATCACTAGCTAGCTAGCTCCATACTTTTTCTTTGAATTTCTCTTTTCAAAGAAGAAAATGAATCGTCCTGTCACCTTTGTTCAACTTGGTGTGTGTAATAAATACTCATTCATGACGTTTGACTATTAATTGCATGTCGTCGATGCATGCAAATTGATGGACTATAGTACTCCAACAGGCTTCAGCGTGCAGCTTGGACGACATCGAAACCCCACTCCCAGCTCTCGATGATCCCTTCCTCCTTTTATCAACTCCCTTTCATGCATTTATCATTTGTTCAGGAAAATAAAAAAAGGTGGAATTACCCCCCAAAAAAATATTGTAAACTAATAATAAATATGAAGAAGAAAATGTTTTACACTTCAAAACTTGCTATTACAAGAAAATTATTTATTTATGACTAATTATTTTTTATCAAATGACTATTTTTAATTAAAAAAATCTAACAAAAAGTCCAAAACCGAACCAAATAAGACTGAAACTAAAAAAAAAAATTGAAGTTTTGGTTTCCAAGATGAACTAGTATGTATCAATTTATAGAATCCCAAATCGACTTAGACCAATTTAATTTCAAAATATGTCTAAAATCGAATAGAATTGAACCAATTACACACCTACACAAAATCGTAAAATAGAAACCACTTTGTTGAAATATGTAACTCATATTCATTTTTGTTAAGTACGTCTGCACAGTTAGAATTAATATAAATACGTATGTTGCAACTCTAATTTTCATATAGTAGAATTTTCGTTGCTCATTCTTGTAGATGTAGGCACACTGCTAAATTATGTTAAATTTTTGTATTAGTTTTTTTGTATTAATTTTTTTTATTATTCCATATATTCATTATAATTATCGTACAGTTACAACACACATCGATCCCAATATCTTCATTAAGTCCTGAACGCTCAATCCAGATGGAGGCAGGGATGTTTTTTAGGTGCTAGAGGCAGAGTGCTTGGAGTCATAAATAAGATAAGTACAAATGGAAAAAAAAAATGGAAACCCCTTTTCTGAAAAAAAAATAAAAATAAAAAAAACAATGTAAGGGGTTTTTTCCTCACCCCAAGGCCCATCGGGAATTCATCAAGAAGTAATGCGCCTCGTTATCCGGCCTGGGATCCAATATTGCCGACGAAGTAACCCACCCGTCTACAAGAAAAATAAGCAATGATGGCTAATGGGATAGGAAGGTCTGGCTGTACTCAACGACATCCCGTGGAAACTTGTACAAGACTATGCATGAAGCGAGGAGACTCTTTGGCCTTCTAACCAAGGGACATAACGAATGACCAAAGAGGCCCATAGAAGAAAACAAATAGGGATGCGATGTCACATTAATGGCATTACAACTACGACTATTCATCATATTAATGACACTGTCGTTGAGCCCACTTTACATTAAAGGACTCTAATAAAAGGATAGTGAAAAAGACAATGATCCACAGAGACAAACACCACTATTTTCCCCTGCTCCAAATATAAATAACGGATTTTTGGATATGAAAAAGTTCTTTAAACTCTCTTTATTTACAAGTTTATAAAGAAATTTACTAACTTAAGCATAAAAAACTTTCAGCTAATTAATCAGGTCGCTCTCTCCCAACCTTTTCCTTCTTTGTTTTTGCGGGCCCAATTTTAAAGACTTGAGTTACTGGAATTTGGTCCAAAAGCATACATAACATGATGTTAATACATAGGCTTACTCTTCATTGCAAATATTTAATATAGTTGCACGCATGGTGGTAAATTAAGTGCGTGTTTGGATTAAAAAATATCTCAATTTATTTAATTATTATAACTTTTTCTAATTTCTAAGTTAAATATAATAAATATTTCAATTTTTTTAAATCTTAAAATAAAAATATATTAAATAAAAATATTTTAATAATATACTATTTAATTTTTAACTCACATCACATCACATCACATTTCAACTCAACTTATATACATTATATAGAGATATAAGAAGTTACCAGAACAAAGGCATGCCTGCAGGGTTGTAATCCCATAAGTAGGAAACTGAAAAAGTCAATCTCTTTAATCCCGACAACATGTACCGGTATTAGAAGTCAAATAAAATAAAACCGCATGGGGTTTATGCATTTATGGTGAAAAGTCCAGATTTTGATTGCAACATGCGCACATGGGTGGGTCAAGGAATAATTAAATGAAGCGTCATGTTTTGTTCAGTATAGACGGCAGAATAGATTTCATTAGAGATATTGATCATTGGTTCAGCACTAATTATTAGCCCTTGGTCAATGTAGATCATAATTAACCGCATATATATACAACTTCATCACGACTTTTCTATTACGTATACTCTTCTAAATGACCGGACTGGAATTGATCAACGTCATGAATATGATTTAATAGCCCACGATCGATGATAATTTGGATGTTGATACAATTTCTCATAAACACATAAAATAAACAGTGTATAGAAAAGCATATATATAAATGTAATTAAATAAAGAAAGAGACATTGAGATCGTTTACGTGTTTAGGCATAAAAGCTTAATTATGTCCACGAATTGTTTGGAGGCAAAATCTATTATATCAAATGATTTTACGTACATTAATCTCTCATGTCCTGATTTTATATATAGCTGATCTTAATAGTTAATATCATGGAGAATTAAGTCCTAAATTGCTTTCTATCATTTTCAACTGTCAATGGGCTTCCAAAGTGGACCCTAATTAATTTATTTCATATTCAACATGTAGTTTTACCAGTTTTCTTTACAAGTTGTACTGTTTTGACGAAAAAACCTTCGTGCATGGATATGATGATCGATGGGCTAATTAATTCCCACGCGTCTTATTCTCCGCCTCTTGTTTCCTTGTCACAAAAAAAAGGAATAAAGATAAAGGTCTTGTAGAGATCGAATCAAACAAAGGAAACTTCGATGATGATCTGGAATCCACAAATCTGAAATAGACGTTCTCAATTTTTATGTGATGATCATTATTATTATTATATTAAATAATTAGCGTGAAAATGACTTGCATGCATGCATGTGACGGATCACGTTTGTAATTATACATGTGGTGCCCGCGCCTCGATTAATGTGGCGTTTTTCAAAGCTTGATCATTAACGGAAATTGGAAAATAAGATCGATTACACTATAAAAAATAAAAAAAAAAGGTTGAGCTGTTATGATATTTTTATAATAATTAAATAAGTAATTATAATATTTTTATATCTTAAATAATTTATCTAACTGTTATAAAAATATCACAACAGATCAATTTTTTTGTAATGTCATTAAATCAAAAATATTATAAAATGACGCTGCAAGAAAATGTTAAGGCCAAGAAAACTGTTCAGTACTATTCGTGATTAATTATTTCTAAAATAATATTTTTTTTTTTTTGTTAAAATGAGCATATTTTAATCATAAATAGTTATTTTCATAACATATAATTCATTAATATAAATAATAATATTTTGTGGTGTACGTGACTAATTTTGTATTCCACACATGACATGCATACATATTCAACGTCAAATATTCATTAGTAGTATTAATGCTATTAATTCTTAAAAGTCAGAGATGATAAGCTAGCGCCGTGGTCGATCCATATATAGGGAAGTTGGTTGGGGGACGCATAGAAGCCGTAACGAATCATTGATTAAGAGCTAAGAATTAGAAGATTCAAAAAATTCAAATGTTTGACGTTTTTCGACTTATAATCCATATAATAATATGCATCATCTTCTTCGATCTAACCTTAATTTCAAGTCCGTCCGTGAGATTCTATCAATAATATATATAGCTAGACGCCATGATGGATTTCTTTGGGTTAGCTTGATTCTGACCCACAAGTAGTACCATCAGCGTGATCATGATGTCCGCCATACCTTCCTTCTTGTGCATTGAAAAATTATATTCCTTGCGCGAATATTTTTAAACTATTCCAATATTAAATATATAAAAACCTAAACACAATAACAACCATTTTCATTTATAAAAGGATACTACATTCATTAATAACATATATTATAACTGGATCTGAAACATATATTACAAGTCTACTACAACTTTTATAGCTCCTTAATATACAAAAATGACTGACATGATTTAGTCATTACTAAAAACCTGTTATACAAATCACCGTCTGAGAAACAACACACATTTGTCCAAGATAGAGTCCATATCCATAATATGATGGAATAGATGACACACTCTATGGGCAAAACAACAAGAGACCCACTCTACGAACTAAATGTCCTAATGACTATGTGTTTTTTATTATACTGTAACAAAATGCATAACAGAAATTAAAAATATGGGAAAAAAATGAATTACAACTAAGAAAGATATAGATCCGCATTTTTTACTTTGGAGAAAACTAAAAACACCAAACGAGCGGCTGTGACGACAATTGAAGGACACGCACCGCCCTTAGAATATGGCAGATAGTCGGGTTCAACGAGGTCGGTGGTCTTGGTCCCAAAAGAGCTGCATGTGGCGGTAGAAAGGCACCCCTAAAGGTGGCACGTGGATCTTGTGCTCTCGTTTCAAGCTACACGAGTGGCTCACGCGCCGCTCCATTCCGCAAAAGTTTTCTCATCTGAAAGATCAGTGCATTGGAAGTCATAGGTTGGGGTGCGTGGAGGTTCCTAGATGTTGAAGAACTTCAAATAGACCATTTACCATAACCAACCAACGCCAAAACCATCCAACTTGTCGGTGAGAACTGTAGGCAAACTAGAAAAGAAATGGAAAAACCAAAAAAAAAAAAAAAGCAAGGAACTATTTTTAGACAAATGGAGTTTTTATAAAATAGCTTATAAAAATAATTTTCATTTATAGAAATATTTTCATTTTAAAGCATAAGTTTGAAGATAACTATAAAAAAGATTACACATATATCATTACTTTACAGTATCTCACTCCTAAACAAATTATAAAATTAGAAAAAAAGTATAATTTTTTATCAATTAAAATGAGTTGGGCATGTTGGGATTAATTGAATTTTTAGATATGACTTTGAAATAGATTAGTGGAAGCAAATAATAAAAATTTGATAGCACCAAAATTTAAGTGGTTTGACTCGAACAATAACCTATGTCCAATATTGGCAGCCAAATCTCTAGCAATTCACTATCACAAAAATGGAGTAAAAGAGAGAAATCAAATCAAAAAATTTTGCAATTTCAAAATCCCGATACACCTAAAGAGCTCTCAAGAATCTCACAAAAGAAATTTCCTCTTCTTTTTGTATATTGGCTGCAAGTCACTCTTTACAAAAATATGTTTATATATAAAATGGCAAATGAACTAGGTTTTTCGAACATTCGCTCGAGTGGACTATCGAGTTGATGTCGAGTGAAAACTTTGTATGAAACTTGCTTAAGCCAAGGTCAAGCCAAAGTTTGCTCGAGCCACAATCAAGCCAAGTTTCTGAAATAGTGTTCTCAACAAGAAATTAAGTCACCATTTCGAAAAAAAACTTTACCATGGCTTGAATTCCATCAAGTTTTTAAAAAATAAATTCCACCAAATTAAATTTCACCATTTGACAACAAAGACATCAAAGATGTCTACCACAGATGGAAAAAAAAAAAAACCTCCCCCACAGATCCCAAATGAGACACAGAATGCCTATCTCTTAAAAACCCATTTCTCTCTAAAAATATTATTCTTTGTAGATAATTTGATCAAATTACAAGTCTGGTCCTAATGAAGAGATTCGACCTCTTCACACAAAAGCATTGCACCACTAAACATACTACTACTTGAACAATGACTTTTGAATACATGCATGCAGAAGGCTAATAATCAATATTCTCCGCCAAAGCTGCTACATCACAAACTCTACGCGAGCATATACTGAAGGTAGTCAAATTGTATTCTCTATCTACTAGACAAAATCGTAGAGTTGTTTTCACTGTGTGCCAATTCCAAAATCAGTTCATTTCCAATAGCATGATCTAGAGTGCCACCTGCATTGTTTTTATGAAGCTTTCACAGCAACTCCACCTTCTCGTCAAAACTTTACTCTCAACTTTTGTGGAAACAGAAACTCCAAAAGCTATGGAATGAGAAGGTTCATCTAATAGCAAATTGTATAGCAAATTGTATTAACTGCGTCACCCAATTTTTAGACAAACCCAGTATACCAAAAGGGTTCTCAGATAAGGGTTTGATTCATTCTGTTCAGTTAACACATTTATGTGGAGTGGACCTAATTGTACAGTATTTGAAATAGCTCAAGCTTCTTGCTTGTAAGAGTCTCAAAGCCTTCCCAAGTGTTTGAACTCATCAAATATGTCACCCACTACTTCAAAAAAACAATTCCAACATTTTCTCAAAATGGTCACCAAACAACATGAGTAAGAACAAGGCATCACCTTGCACAAGATTTACCCCAAGTATCAGAATAAATATTTTGTAGCAAACTTGATTTTGCACTGCTTCACAAAGATATAATGCTAACAAAAAAATAAAATAAAACTTTCATGTCTTCTGATTACACAATAGTAAAAATCTGCGTACTCACAAATGACCATGCTCATTCACCTCTATGACTTAATCACATGTGCAATAAACTAGTAATATCTAAATTGCAACATCTAACTATGACCTTACGCACCAATCATTGTCTCCCCAAATAGAAACAATAGAAAATAAAGACTATCAATCTTTTTTTCGTTACAACCGAAAACCCTAATAGAATTGAACGACTCCACCTTCAGCTGTAAATTGATAATCAAAATAGTCAAGAGTGTCTAAATATATAACATTTTTCTTCAAAGATAAAATATGTCGAACGTTAGACAAAGTTCTAACGGTTCCATCAAATATTTTAATCTTGATTGAACCAATCTTAACAATTTTACAAGCTATATCATTTCCATCCAAAATGAGATTATCGTTGATTGATTAATAGGTAGTAAACCAATCTCTCTTGAGACACATATAGAACATACAAACTGAGTCCATGACCCACTTGTCACTAAAACAACCGACATAATTATGGTTGACTGCTAAGAGAAAATCAGAGTTGTTAGTATTCTCAACAACAATAACAATATTAGAGGGACTTGTACCTTCTTCCTTGTAGTTCAATCTCGGATACTCATTATTGTAATAATAAAACTTGTGATAATAGCGATATTTAACATTTTTCCTATGAAATCTAGAACTGCCACTAGAATTACTCCAATACCGATCTAATCCTCTTCCACCAAATCTACCATCAGAAGAACATCTCACAAACAAGCTATTGACTTGATTATATGGGTCTTGTATATCCATTTTTGTTCTCAACTCTATAAAATTCAAAATAGATTTTACATTCATCAAGAAGATGGCATCTCTGCCATACAATATCAACTTCATAAATTATCAAATGATATAGACAACCAACATAAGAATTTAAAACTTGATCTTCCTCATCAAGTTTAATATCAATATTACTTAGATCCATTATGATTTTGTCAAATTCATCTAGATGATCAAATAGAAGTCTACTTTTTCATTTAGAGAGTGTAGAGTTGTTGCTACAAATACAAACGTTTGCTAAGTGACTTTTTCAAATACAAACTCTTCAATTTTCTCCAAAAACCCGCCATGGTATCTTTGTCACAACTTCATGCAAAACTCCTTCAAAAAAAAAAAAAAAAAAAACCTGCACTACGTGCATTTTTTTCCTCTTCATTTATTATGTAGAAGGTTCATCTGACACCTCTCCTCCAAGTATTTTGCCAACCCTTGTTGTCGTAACAGGGCCTATTTCTCCACTTGTCATAAGCTAAAATCATTTTGACTATTGAACTTCTCTACTTCAAAATTTCACAAAATCCATCTCCCAAGAACAAAGATCCTTCATAGAGCTTAACACTCTAATACCAGCTTGTTAGAATTTAGTGAATATCTAGAGAAGACTTTGGAATAAATTAGTGGAAGCAAATAATGAAAATTGACAATCACAAAAAGAACATCAAGATTAAAATTCTTCGTTTTGAAGAAAGGCATACGTCTACTAGCTAAGTTGATCTCAAACAATTCACTATCACAAAGTTGGAGTATAAAAGAGAAATCAAAAATTTCTCAATTTTAAAGTTTCAATAAACCCAATAAACTCTCAATAATCTCACAAAAGAACTTCCTGACTTTTTTGTATACCAGCCGTAGCTCTCACAAGTCATACTTTAAAAAAAAAATTATATATAGAACAGTGTAGGAGCTAGATTTGCTGAACATTTGTTCGAGCGGATGTTGAGCGAACAATTTGTCTAAAGTTTGCTCAGACAAATTGTTCGCGCAGACTGTCGAATGTATATCGAGAAAACAATTCGTCTAAAGTTTGCTCAAGCCAAGGTTGAGCCAAAGTTCACTCGAGCCAAGTTCAAACCACAGTCAAAACAAGTCTTCATAATTGCGTTTTCAATAGGAAATCAAGCCACTATTTTAACTGGTCACGTGTACAAATATTCTTACAGTAACTTTGAAAAAAACAATAGATTAAAATAAGAAAAATAATAATAATTTAATTGTGGTTATATCATATTTTTGTGATCGCACAAATTTGCACAATCTAAACTTATTTATGGTATTATACTATTTTTAATCGGCAATGTTATATATTGTAATGTAAGTATTGGGTGTAAGTTTTGTGCAGTTTTTTTTTTTTTTTTTTTATCTGAAAGAAAGATAGGACCCATTATGAAAAAAATTAGTTTTTTTTTTTTTCATGTTAGTATCGGGGTAGGCCCACTTTTTGAAAGGTAGGTTGCACATCCTAAGACTCGATCATTTTTTAGTTTTAATAGTCAAATTATTATCTTCTAGCATGACATTAAATAATTAAAATAGTAAACAAATTAATAATAAAATTATTATCTTCTAATTGTTATTATTTACTTTGCTGAGATGATAAAACGACATTGGTTAAGTATACAACAAATAATAATTTTTAAATTAAATGGGGTCTACTACTTCAGTAGAGCATTAGTATTGGTTTATGTATATACATATGAATATGCAAAATCATCTCTTTTAGAGATTCATTTTGTCATATGCATATGCATATGCAAATGCAAAATTCTAACATTGGCTTATACAAATTTGAGACAAAATAATAATAAAATATTCTTTTACTCCAATTTCTTAATTTTTTAAATCATATATGGGATGCATTTCATTAATATATACATATACATATATATATATATATATATACATATACATATATATACATATATATAAATGGAACGTTAACATATATATAAAACTGGAACGTTCCAATTATATATATATATATATATATATAATTAGAATACATATTTTCATAGGTAAACAGTATAAGGAGAGAGAAAAAAATAATAAAATATATTTTCATAAGTGAATAGTGACTCTCTAAATATTTATAGTTACTGTTCATAACTATGCCAATATTTGCATATGCATATTTTAATATGGAGAATTTTAAGTCTATATTATGCAAATATAGATTTACATATGCATATGCAAAAACCAATACCAATGCTCTTAAAGAGATCATCACAGCCCCACCATCACGGGCATACAAAGGAAACGGTATATTTTGTTTGAATATTAACTAATTTATACAAATTAAACTGAGGGTTAGAGATCAGAGTAGTCTAATTAATAAGATGTCATTGATCTCAAACAATCAATTCGTACTGACGTTGTTAACAAATGAATATTTACTAATCATCATTAATTTAATACTACATACAAGAGAATTTGTAGATCGATCTGCATATTAATAGTGCTACTTTCATATCTAAAATTTAGATTTATACCATTTTCATTAAATTAAGTCTGACTTTTAGACTAATTATCACGTTAGATGGATGTATATATTGATGCTTAGAATCATTTACAATCATATTTGTTTTCTAATTTAAAGACCACTTGTTCCATTATCCAATAAATAACTTGAATAGTGTGAGTAATAATAGGGACATGTAGATGACGTGTTCTTGTCCTTTTTTATGATTAATTAGGCTAATTAAACATGTAACTTGATCAACAAGTTAAACAAGAGCTGAAACACTCTCCCTAATTACCACCCATTGGTTAATAAATAATTGGTTGAACATGCTTTGGGATCAAGTTCCACATATGTCATGAAATCAGGGGTAAAGAAAAGGTGATAACTATCTCCCATTGTATCAAACTTATAAATTTACGTAATAAATAGTACATGACCAAATTGTAAGTTTAATTTTTTTTACTAATATGACGGCTTACATCAAGTGTAATATTTCTTTGTAGATATAACATCGTTTCCATCTCTTAAAGTCACACCTCACTAAAATAATAATAATAATAATAATAAATCTTATTTTTTTAATTAATGATTAAGTAAATATTTTTTTAAATAATATTGTAATTTTTTATATAAAAAAATATATTAAAATTATTTTTTAAAAAAAACTTACCTTGGCGGTATCCCATTCCGCAGGAGTGGTTCTACCGTTCTAGAACCATACTTTCTTCGTTGTTGCAGGTAAATTTACATCTGCTTTGATTGCTGCTTATGTTTCTGTGTGTTGCAGCTTTGAAGCTCAATTATTTCATGTCTAAATTGCAGCTCAACATTAATAATGATCTTACGTATACTAGTAATATCTAAATTGCAACATCTAACTATGATCTTACAACTGCACCAATCATTGTCTCCCCAAATAGAAACAAATAAAAAATAAAGACAATTAATCTTTGTTTCATTACAACCGAAGAATCCTAATAGAATCGACTGACTCCACCTTCAACTATATATAACATTTTTCTTCAAAGATAAAATACGTCGAACGTTAGACAAAGTTTTAACGGTTCCATCAAACATCTTAATCTTGATTGAACCATTCTTAACAATTTTACAAGTTTTATCATTTCTATCCAAAATGAGATCATCGTTGATTAATTAATAGGTAGTGAACCAATCTCTTAAGATACATATAGAACATACAAATTGAGTCCATGACCCACTTGTCACCAAAACAACCGACATAATTAATGTTAACTGCTAAGAGAAAATCAGAATTGTTAGTATTCTCAACAACAATAACAATATTAGAGGGACTTGTATCTTCTTCCTTGTAGTTCAATTTTGGATACTCATTCTTGTAATAATAAAACTTGTGATAAAGCGATATTTAACGTCTTTCTTGTGAAATCTAGAGCTGCCACTAGAATTACTCCAATACTGATATGATCCTCTTCCACCAAATTTACCACCAAAAGAACATCTCACAAACAAGCTATCGTCTTGATTATATGGGTCTTGTACACCCATTTTGTTCTCTAAGTCTATAAAACTCAAAATAAATTTTACATTTATCAAGAATATGGCATCTCTACCATACAATATCAAGTTCATAAAATTATCAAATGATATAGACAAGAAACATAAGAACTTAAAACTTGATCTTCCTCGTTAAGTTTAATATCAATATTTGTTAAATCGATTATGATTTTGTCAAATTCATCTAGATGATCAAATATAAGTCTACCTTCCTTCATTCAGAGAGTGTAGAGTCGTTGCTACAAATACAAACGTTTGCTGAGTGACTTCTTCAAATACAAGCTCTTCAATTTTCTCCAAAGACCCACCATGGTATCTTTGTCGCAACTTCATGCAAAACTCCTTTAAAAAGAGAAAAAAAAAAACCCGCATTACGTGCGTTCTCTTCCGCTTCATTTATTTTGTAGAAGGTTCATCTGACACCTCTCCTCCAAGTATTTTTACCAACCCTTGTTGTCGTAACAGGGCCTATTTCTCCACTTTCCATAAGCTAAAATCATTTTGACCATTGAACTTCTCTATTTCATATTTCATAGAATCCATCTCCCAAGAAAAAAGATCCTTCATAGAGCCTATCACTCTAATACCAACTTGTTAGAATATAGTGAATATCTAGAGACGACTTTGGAATAAATTAGTGGAAGCAAATAATGAAAATTGACAATCACAAAAAGAAAATCAAGATTTAAATTCTTCGTTTTGAACAAAGGCATATGTCTACTGGCAAAGTTTATCTCAAAGAATTCACTATCTCAAAGTTGGAGTATAAAAGAGAAATCACAAAAGTTCTCAATTTCAAAGTTCCAATAAATCCAATGAACACTCAAGAATCTCACAAAAGAACCTTCCTGACTTTTTTGTATACCAGCTATAGCTCTCACAAGTCACCATTTACAAAAATATGTTTATATATAGAACGTTGTTGGAGCTAGATTTGTTGAACATTTGTTCGAGTGGATGTTGAGCGAACAATTTGTCTAAAGTTTGCCTGAGCAGACTGTCGAATGTATATTGAGAGAACAATCTATCTAAAGTTTGCTCGAGCCAAGGTTGAGCTAAAGTTCGCTCGAGCCAAGTTCGAACCACAATCAAGACAAGTCTTCATAATTGCATTTTCAGTAGGAAATCAAGCCACTATTTTAACAGGGTACGTGTACAAATATTCTTACGGTAACTTGGAGAAAAATAATAGATTGAAATAAAAAAATGTGATTATATCATATTTTTGTGATTGCACGAAATTTGCACAATCTAAACTTATATTTACTATTATACTATTTTTAATCAACAATGTTATATATTGTAGTGTAAATATCGGGTGTAAGTCTTGTGCAGTTTTTTTTTTTTTTTTTAAATCTGAAAAAAAGATAGGATTATGAAAAAATGATTTCTTTTTTTCATGTTAGTATTATGGTATGCCCACTTTTTGAAAGGTACGTTGCACATCCTAAGACTCGATCATTTTTAAGTTTTATAATCATATTATTATCTTCTAACATGACATTAAATAATTAAAAATAATAAACAAATTAATAATAAATTCATTATCTTCTAATTGTTATTATTTACTTTGCTGGGATGATAAAACAACACTGGTTAAATATACAACAAATAACAAATTTTCAAATTAAATGGCGTCCGCTACTTCATTAGAAAGGTCATCACGGCCCCACCGCCACGGGCATACAAAGGAAACGGTATGTTTTCTTTGAATATTAACTAATTTATAAGAATTAAATTGAGGGTTAGAGATTAGAGTAGTCTAATTACTAAGATGTCACTCATGATCTCAAACAATCAATTCATAATGATGTTGTTAACAAATGAATATTTACTAATCATCACTAATTTAATACTACATACAAGAAAATTTGTAGATTGATCTGCATACTAATATAGCTGCTTTCATATCTAAAATTTAGATTCGCACAATTTTTATTAAATTAAGTTTGATTTTTAGACTAATCATATTAGTTGAATGCATATATTAATGCACAAAATTACTTACAACCATTATTTTTTTCTAATTTAAAGACCACTTGTTCCATTATCCTATAAATAACTTGTTAGTGTGAGTAATAATAGGGACAGGTGGATGACGTGTTCTTGTCTTTTTTATGATTAATTAAGCTAATTAAACATGTAACTTGATCAACAAGTTAAACAAGAGCTGAAAAACTCTCCCTAATTACAACCCATTGGTTAATATATAATTGGTTGACTATGCTTTGGGATCAAGTTCCACACATGTCATGAGATCAAGGGTAAAGAAAAGGTGACAACTACTCCCATTGTATCAAACTTATAAATTTACGTAATAAATAGGACATGACCAAATTGTAAGTTTAATTTTTTTAATTAAAATAAATATAACGGCTTACATCAAGTGCAATATTTATTTGTAGATATAACATCGTTTCCATCTCTTAAAGTCACACCTCACTAAAAAAGAAATAATAATAATAATAAATGTTATTTTTTTTAGTTAATGATTAAGTAAGTATTTTTTTTAATAATATTGTAATTTTTTTAATAAAAATATATATATTAAAATTATTTAAAAAAAAAAAAAACTTTACCTTGGCTCCCGGGATCCCATTCCGCAGGAGTGGTACTACCATTCTGCTTTGATTGCTGCATATGTTTCTGTGTGTTGCAGCTTTGAAGCTCAATTATTTCATGTCTTTATTGCTTGCAAATTTTTCCATTATATTTTATTTCGTGAGAAAGATACTGTGACGTTAGTAATGATCTGATGTATACATAGAAACCCTGTTTCCACAATGATCGATTCAAATATATATATTTTCTGATCAATATCCAATTTAGAATTGAAAATCGGCATTTTTAAACAAATTGGACAAAATTTTAGATGAACTATCATTACAAGAAAAATACATAAAAATAATCAATCTGTTGTATTTGAAAATGGCAAAAGTAATCAAAATAACTTGTTTTGATTATTTTTGTCCACTTTAAATGCAATAGATTGATTATTTTTAATCTTTTTTTTGTAATGTATATGATTATATGTATTATACTCAAGGAATAATGTTAATCAATTGATCGTGATAGGTCTACATATAGAAGACTCTTTCCATTACAGTATTTTATAATAACTGTAGAAAAATATACTTTAAGAACTCCGCCGTCTCTGGGCACACTACTCAGCCAAACAATATTATATGTCATCAGAAATTTAAAAAAAAAAAAAAAAACATAAATGACCCGATACGTACATAAGGTCGTTTGATTTTTTAAACATGTTTGCTGAGAAGAAAATTTTCAATTTTCTACAATTTAAACTTCAAATTTCAATGCATGCACACATATTTAAAGTCCCAAAATTGTATATTTTTAATTTCATCTCCCTCAAAAACATTTTCTACTTTAAAATATTGTTTTATAAAAATTATATTTTATTTTTATGAAAGGGGGGTCGATCTAACGTCTTAAAAAGATAGAAATAATAATTAATGACTAATGGAACCTTCTACTGAGTAATGAGTAAACGCTCTAAGATCATGAATACGTTAAACCGATAGCTCCAAACAACAAAATGACCAATGGAATCTTCTAATTATTATAATATTTTATTTTTATCATTATAAATAAATATATATATAATCAATTAATTATAATTAAAAAGATTATTTATAACAAAAATTGATGAATTTTTTTTTAATAATATGTAAGGTGTTCATCCGAATTTCAGTTTGGATTCAAAATTTTTTTAAAAATTTTAAAAAAAAATTAAAAAAATTTTAAATTAGATTGGGTATAATTGGGTCTGGATGAACCTGCCTAAATTAATATGTTTTTGTTGAGGTGCGCAACCAATAATTGCTTTGCCTCGCGAGTTTGTCTATGTATTGAACCTTGATTTCAGCCGATTAAGAATTAGTCAATACCAAGGATATAATCTATGTTTACAAAGCTAATTAGTGTACTTTGTGATGATTGATGCTCTGGTTAGGGAATATTTCCACGCTTACGACGGGTAACACAATATAATAGCTGTCCAGTCTAAGACGTACGAGATATATTTCCTCGTTGTTGGTTATAATAATAATAATAATAAGCTGGGACATCTTTGATGACGAAAGAAGATATATATTTTGTTTTTAATATCATTTTGATGTTCCAACTTTAAAGCTGATCGAGTGAGATCAGCGTGCATGAGACGTGAACAAAATATTTCTAGATTCATTTTATGTGTGTGTGTTTGTTTTTTTTTTTTTTTTTGGTATTGAATTAATTCTTTTTTTTTTTTTACTTCTAAGTTATGTTTACTCTCCAAATAATTATTGTAAATGGGAGAAAAATAAATTTTAAAAAAAAACAATGCTATATAATACAAAAAAAAAAAAAAAAAGATTTATGTTCTAATTGATTGAGTTATTTTATTTTCAAATATATGAGTAAAATACATTATCCACGTTAAATTTGAAACTAAACATGAATAAAATCTACTTTATAAATTATAATAATGAACCTTATATTTTAAAAAAAATAAAAATTAAGTACGCGAGATTTATACCTAGTAACTGTAAGACTTTATCCGGTATTTCTCTTTTAAGATATTCCATAATCACTTGATTAGAGGGAGCGAGGTCAGACTGATCGTTCGTGCGTCTAAAATAATTAGAATTTTCAGTTTAATTTGTTGGTCTATCTGAGAGTGTTTGTCGCAAAGGGCCGAAGAGAGCGGGTCCACAAAGGAGGCTCCCTATATACACATATATATTTTGGAGGCTACCTGATCTATTTAATTATAGTTTTTTATTTTTGTTGGCCAATATTTAATTATAATTTCTTCAATCATATAATTATAAGCCCTGTAATACATGATTATAATACATAGGAACTGTTGTATTGAAAGTGTCAAAACTATATATAAAGTAACTGACTTAGTCACGGTCTCGGTCTCACCGAAATATGTGTATATAAAATAATTATATAAAAATAAACTAATAAATTGACATGAATTAATAGAATATGTTTAAATTATAAAATTATTTTTATTATAAAATAAATATAATAAATTATATAAAGCACGAGAATTTATAAATTTATTTTTATTTTTATAATACTTCTTAATAAATAAACAAATAAAATATGCATGGCCTAGAAGCCTCGTGCATTAAAATAACTGCAATTTCTGTTTCTCTGAGACTGGTGCAGAAAGGTCCAAGGGGAGGCAGACAATTAGGCTCGCATCGAATTCGTCAAAATTCAAAAACATTTTTTATTTTTATTTTTTGAAGTATAAAGTTTGAATATAGAGGAGTACTAGTTGTCGTATAGAAAAAGTCAAAAATTATACGAATAATAGTAGTAGAGTAGACGGCTTTATCTCGTCTCGGTCTTACCTAAAGGTCGTACGTATATTATTCGTATGGGCATTACCTCATCTTCAAGGAATTAATTAGCTAGCCCATGTATATTCGTGTTGACATATATATGCTAACTACAATAAGTATCTATGACTTCTATATATATTTAGATAAATGATATATTTGTTTGGTGATAAGGTTTGAAATTGTCCCCTACATTTATTTTAAAAAAAAGTAGGCAAATCTAAAACTCAAATAAATAAATAAAAGAGTTAGTCTACCTATAATCTCTAAATGGAGATTGCTTATGCAAACTCATACAATATTTAAATTTTTAATAAAAATAAAAAAAATTATATTATGTACAACATTAATGAGTCTACACAATCTCTTACTCGAGATTATAAATAGAACTTCGATCTATTAATCATATTAATAGAGTGTACAAATTATACGCAAAAGTGACTGTAAATAACATAACAATAAATACTTTAATCACAATTAGATTAAACAAAAGTAATCATTCAAATTGATATGGTTTTATATAATTCGTCAGATTGTAAAATTATTTTTATTATAAAATAGATGTGACGCATCACATAAAATCATATCAATTAATGAGTATTTTTTTTTGTCGAAAATCTCGACAGAGTTCAAAGTACTTATCAAGGAGAATAATTCATTGGCATATATAAGTTATAAATAAGCCATTATACTATTTGTAGGAACCAATAATCAAGGATTTTTATATGAAACTTGAATTCCAAAATCTCATCCAGTCATGCATCAAGCGCGGGAGTATTATATTGTAAAATTAAATGTCTCCTCGAGGCCACTTGCGTATCACAGGTCCTGTGATGACTGATGATCTCTCGAATAAAGATATTCTAGCATTTGCAAGTTGCAACTACATAACTCCATCGGAGACTTTCATGTGCAATATACTATATTTTATGGATAGCTAAAGAAATTTTATTTATATAAGAAACAAAAGTACTTTGAATTATTATGTAAATGAACGGATGTGATCGAATGAAAAAAGTAAATAATTAGATCTTATCAATTCATTTTTTTAAAAGATACGTTGAATAAATTATTTTCACTGGATAGCTCATCAACTTGACTTGTACAGTACTGCTTAGGCAAAACATTTTCCAAATAGAGTGCACACGATCGAATTACACAAATAGTCATTATAAGAAAATTGATTATTTGTGGTTAATTATTTCTTGTAAAAATAACTTTTTTTTTTAAATATTTTTTTTTTTATAAATAATCATTCTCATCGTAAATAATTCATCTTAAATATTTATTTTTTTATAATAAATTTGCATATATTTCTATAGAAACAACTGCTGTTTAAATTTTTTTTTAAAGAAATCAAAATCAAAATAAAGTCAAAGTTGTAGTAGTTAGTAATTAATAGTTCAACATGTTGTGAAATATAACCAAGCTAATATTTTTTTAGGGTTAATTACAAAATTAGTTCCTAGGCTTTCCTTCGTTTGCAGATCACTCCCTCGGTTTCATTCTTTTCAGATTTACTTTTCGAGTAGGAAAAGTTGGAAGACTCCTTAAACGAAAAAATAAACTTAAATTAGGAAATGCTATAGGTGAAAATTTCTTTCACTAAAAAACAGTCAAAAGAACTTTATAATAAACAACAAATAGATATCAGAGAGATTCACAAAATTTCTAAGTTCAAACTCTTTTCAGCCAAGATCTTTGAGTAATTTAGTAGTAACTCAATTGCTAAGCTCTCTCCATAAAGAAAAATAGATCTTCCACTTTTTGACACCCAAAAAGTGAGAAAATGGCAAAAGAAATATTAAAAGATTGGATATATTTACATAGGATTAATTCAAATCAGGATTACATCATTAGACAAGGAATAGACACTCATATCCTTGCTGTGTTGCTAAATAAAAAGTTCAATGATCCCTATAAAGCATTTAGGAGGAATAGAATCTAATCTAGTATAGAGAGATGTTTGGATTAACATTAAGCCAAATTATTTTATATCCATAAATGACCCACATTTAGTGGATACCATTCGCCCTAGGATTAAAACTAAGAGAATTGAGATGAAGGCAAGCTCACACAATTTGTCTATTCACTGAAAAACTGTGACGCCCCCAACTTACGTCTGGGATTTAACGTAAATTAAGGTGTCTGGATGAGCAACACTCGGCTACTCACCCTCGTACTTAACAAGACTAAAAAGTATAAACAATTAAATCGCAGCGGATCAGGTCTTAGATAAAAAAAAACTTTCTAAAGATCACACGGAAATATATATATACAACATTCATTAAGCTTAAACATTGTACTTTATACATATACACAATCCAACTGTAGCAAAACATATTACATTCATCCCAAAAGAAACTTTCCTTCACCTCACTCTTTCTCCCTCTTAACCTCAGGGTATTCTCTCCCATAGCGAAACCTATCCATACTAATACTAAAGTCTCGCTGGAGCTGTTGTCCCTGTGGAGTCACACAAACTCCACACATGGACAACGAGCCGTCTACTCCTAAGGTTAAGCAGCATCCAGTACGTCTCCTCTCCTCGACAAAAGTGGATGCGTCAAGACTCCCAGCTCCGGTGGGTCTGATAGGAGGTCCAAAGGAAACAAAAGAAACGTCCAAAAAGGGACTATAATCGGAAAGTCCCTCAGGACTCCCCGAAGTCTCCTGCCTCATCGGGGCTGTCCCCCGGCTGGTCATCGAATCCTGTATAAAATAATATGCACAAAATATATGGAGCCACAAAAGAGTGAGATTTCGAATGAAATCTCAGTAAGTACATAAACAGCTTAAAGGAAACAGGGAAAACGACCACAAAGTTAAACCACAACTGACAAGGGAAATTACCCTAACATACCCCTCACAAGACCACTGTCTAACTGACACTTTTTTTTCAACTCACCCATTATCTTATATTAAATTATATTGTTTTCTCCCTTAAAATTCTTATTCTTTCATATTACTGATGGGCGTTACGTATCGCCGTCCCCATCACATACACTCATCAATCATCCGGGCGTTACGTATCGCCGTCCCCGTTATGATGAGTCTGGTGTCAATCATCCGGGCGTTACGTCTCGCCGTCCCCGTTATGACACGAAATATATACACATAGTATTGCGGGCGTTACGTCTCGCCGTCCCCGCAAGGATTAATCACACGGGCGTTACGTCACGCCGTCCCCGTGGAGATCACAATTTCATATCACGACAGGCGTTACGTATCGCCGTCCCTGCCGGCACGTCAGTCATACGGGCGTTACGTATCGCCGTCCCCGTCATGACGTGACTAACTTAATCTCGACAGGCGTTACGTATCGCCGTCCCTGCCGGCACGTCAGTCATACGGGCGTTACGTATCGCCGTCCCCGTCATGACGTGACTAACTCATCATTTATATATTATTTTCCTTCTTTATATTCTTCTCTTATACACATGAGTTATCTCACTTATAACCCTTCCCATTTGAAACACCACTTCTGTTCTGAGGAAACCCTAACTCTAAGCAAAACAGGGTATCTCGCTCGAGCGGCCTGTCGAGCGAGTGTCGAGCGAAGTCTCGGGTTGAGACTCGCTCGAGTGGGGTATCGAGCGACAGTCAAGCGAGGGTTCAAATTTTGCCTTCGCTCGACTACCTGTCGAGCGAGGGTCGAGCGAACTTACGGGTCTAAGGGTTTTTCCACTCAAAACATGCCAATCTTTTCCATACACTCCACTTATCTTCTTAAAAGCCTAAATCTAAGTTTCCACAATTTTATTGAACATAAAAACAAGACAATTACAATCAACCCTACTCATATGTCCATTTCCACTCAAACATGTTCTCAAAAGTTCACTACTAGGAAACACAACTCAATCATGCCAATAAACCAGTTCCATGCTTAATTTAAGCTAGAATGTGGACTTACAAGTTCTTCCAAGCTTTAGGGAATTGATCCAACCCACTTTCTCCAAGTTTGCTCCCACACACACTCACTTCACTCACAAGTGATCACTTTGAGGGTTTGGGGAGGGATTTCTGGTTTGGCTTCACAAGGCAAGTGCTCTCTCCTTCTAAAGGAGCTTAGGAAGCTCACAAGGTCCTATATATATGGTGGTGGTCGACCAACATGAGGGAGAGAAAAGGAATTGCACCCAAGGTACCCTAGTTGGCAGATTTGCATGTGATGAGGTGTCCATCTAGGCCAAATCTAATGATGAGGATTAAGCCTCCCAAATCCTAGGCTTTGCAGCTGGATTAGTCATCCAAGGGCTCACAATTGAGGTGGTTTGGCTGCCCATTTTGATCCATGGCTGAGAAGCAAGCTAAAGGGATAAGAGGTGAGGTGGCAATTCACCTAACCATGCATGCATCTCACATCTCCAGCTCTCCCCCTTGTGTCACACGCCCCTCATCAGGTTTTCCCATCCATTTGGTTCCTTCCCAACTCCCTTAGGTCTTCCCTCAACAAGTCCTAGAAGGTCACTTCATAGTTTGGTTAAGGTAGAGCCAATTTTGATCCAATTAGTCACCAATCAACCAGATTTTGGCTCCTTTGGGTTTCCATCACCCCAACTATTCAATTGACTTCCAATTCAACTTTCCATTCATTCCTAACTATCCCTACACATGTCCTAATCCCAGAGAATCCTAAAACCAGTTGCCTATTTGGTTACATGCCCCAATCTAGTTCAATTACCCAACTCGGGTTCCAGTTAAGCCTATTCCAAAGCTGCCCACTTGACTCCCAAATAAGTTATTTATTCCTTCCGAATCTCAGGAAACTTCAAACATAAGAGTTTTAGATCTATCTCTTAGGGTTTTATACCAATTGGAATCACCTCATTTAGACATCATATGGCTGACTTACGATCATTTTCCTAAAACTCGACAGATTGATCCGAAAGTGCATAATTCTCAATACTAAGTAAAACCTCACATTTCCTCAACTAAATCTCCCATTCTAATTTCCCAATAAATAAATGCATTAAATAAATCTCCTTAAAATAATTTTTATAAAATAATTTACCTTAGAAAAATTTGGGCTATTACAAAAACCATCCATGAATTGACAATATCCACAAGGCCATTAAACAAACATCTTGTGGAAATCTTTGAACCAAGAACTTTTGATCAAGAGATGACACCAAAACTCTTGAAATTGAAAGATTTAGAAGTACTCAAACAATGCTTACTTACTGATATTGTTGAAAGGGGTGAGAACCAAGAATCAAATGAATGAACAGTAGAGATCACAGCTTTAGGAAAAAAAATCTCTATTTTAAAAATAGAAAAACCACTCCCAAATATTCTCTGCATCCTAATCTATAATTCCTAACTAGAAAAAGCCTAAGTATACCGAAAGAACCATTTCTACCAGAACCAATACCTAAAGAACCTGGACAAACTAGTTCTAATAACTCTCAAAACAAAACAAAATCGACTAGTGGTACTAAACAAGAATCACTTGGTTACAAAAACATAGAAAGTTCCAATTTTAGTCAGAACTGAATTTGAGAAGAATCTGAGAAGGAAATCAAGAAGAATTTGTACAATCAGCATAGATTTACCATTTTAACATTGGAACAGAAGAAATACTATTTTCTCCTAATCAAGGAAAAAAGAAATCTATGTATATTTTAGGACATTTTAACTTCTTTGGTTATAGACCCTATAACCTAAATGTCTTAGTAGACACTTGAGCTACAATAAGAAAAATGGGTATCAATGAAGCCTCTGATTTTAGTTAAAGGAATTGATGGTCAAGAAACAAAAATAGATTTGAAGACTAAAAAAGTCTCAATCTGGTTGAATGGTAAGAAATTTATCATTCAAAAAATTCTATGCTTTCCAAAAATTCATTGAGATTTTCTTGTTGGAGATAATTTTTTGTCTCAATATTATCCCATGCATATAAATCATGGTTAGATTGAATTAACCATAAACAAGGAGATAATCAAAATTTCAATTTTAAAAGTCCATAAGCATAAATGTAATTCATCATTTATGTCACCCAGACGAGGTAATGAATTAAATTATATTTGTACACTTAATAAAAACCATTTAGTGCACAAAGCCTTAGAAAAAAAATTTCTATGATCACCCTTTAAAACTTTGGTCAAGAAGGCTTAGATTTTATGAATTAAAACTCATTGATCCAAAAGTGATCATCAGAGTCAAACCCATTGTCTACACAAGACAAGATATAAAAGAGTTTGATAATCAATTGGATGAGTTGTTAAAAAAACAACTTATTGAAGAAATCACAAATGCACATTCAAGTCATATCTTTATGGTAAGAAACCATAATGAGCAAAAGAGGGGAAAAGCAAGGATGGTCATTAACTACTAAAAAAAAAAAAGAGTTTAAAATAAAAGAGAAAAAGAAGTAGAGCAGAAAGTAGATTCCTTCTTATGATCACACGCTAAAATCCCATTTTGGTCCACGATAAAATTCCAGTAAAATCATCCATCATTTCCCAAAAAATAATATCTGCAAATCCAATCATATCGAGTGTTACGTATCGCCGTCCCCGATATGATATATACACATCACCAATCATAATGAGCGTTACCTATCGCCGTCCCCATTATGATTCATACACACTCATTTCATAGCGAGCGTTACGTATCGTCGTCCCCGATATGAAATGCACACCCAATGACCATAATGGACGTTACGTATCGCCGTCCCCGTTATGTCATCCATACACTATCAATCACAATGGGCGTTACGTATCGCTGTCCCCATTATGTCATCCACACACATACTGATCACAACGGGCGTTACGTATCGCTGTCTCCGTTATGACTCAGCCAAAAACCATTAAAATTCATAAAACCAAACACCAAATCTCACATTAAAATTCCAAATATTATACACATGAACGACCGTGCAGTTTCACAATGCATAACACCATGCACAAAATATCCAACATTTAATAAATTCAATCAACCAACAAATACCAACATCAACCAATACATAGATGTTAATGCAAAAATATAGTTGAATCTTAAAAGTTTGTTTGGAAAGTACTTACTGCGCTATAATATAACTTTTGAAGCGTCTTCGAGGTTCAACCGATGGCGGCGAAGCAACGTATCAGTATAAAATCGATTATGGTCGTGGGGTCTCAAAAACCCAATTTTTGAACGGGAACAAACAAAAACTTGAGATTGCTAGGGAAGGACTTGGAGGTGTTGGTGAAGAGATTGGCAGTGGTGGTTGGCCGTGGATGGTGGCGTGGGCGACAGTTGGAGGCCGAAAAGCTTAAAATAGAGATGTTGATCAATGGACTATAAGGGTGGCGGATCGGGGCTGAGGAATGGTGAGTTAGGTAGCTGAAGAGTCAGTGGTGAAGTGGTGAATAGATGGTGGCCGGTGGTGGAGCGACGGCGGCGATGGAGCACATAGAGGCCATGGCTTTGAGGTCGGCGTGGGGGTAAACGACAGCATGAATTGGGCTAGAAATGAAGGGGGTTGGTCGCCGGCCGGTGGGGAAGAAAATAGGAGGGGCGGAAATAGCCACCGACAGTGCACGACAGCGCTGGACCGAGAGAGGAAGAACAACGGAAGAGAGGGAAAACAGGGGAGGGGCTCGCGGGTCGAGGGGGGGGGAAGGCAGGGGAAGAAAGAAGAAAAAGAAAAGAAAAAGAGAATAATGAAAAAGAAAGAAAAGAAGAAAAAGAGAACTACTAGAAAAAACACAATAAATCAAATAAAAGCTAACTTAAAATATTACAATTTAATATCAATAAAATAAAATATTTAAAGCCCAACAATAAACCAATTTAATTTAAAGAACAATTTAATTATAGAACACTAATTATTATTAAGAAAGCACATCAAATAAAATCACATAATAAAATAAAAGAATTTAATTCCAATTATTAAAATAATTACCTCACATTAAAATTAATAAGAAAAATAACGTAACCCACTATTTAATTATAAGAACAATATAAAACTAATATTAACTAATCAATAGATCAAATAAATATTTTAAACAAATAAAATATGACTAATAATATTATTAAAATAAATTAAAATAATTAACACTGAGAATAAAATAATATATAAAAATACACGTAAATTTGAAATCTTACAAATAATACTGTAATTAATTCTATTTTTACAAGTGATTTATGTGAGAAGAAGTTATTAACAAAACAAACTAAGTTTCTTCATATAAGAAAAGTAAATAAACCAGGAAAATGACATTTTAAAAGTGACAAAAAAGTTAATAAATCGGTATTAAATTAATGAATAAGCTAAATTTATTATTAAAAAGAAAAGATAAGAAACTCAAACATGATATATAATTTAATTTTATAATAAAATTTGATTGGTAAGTTTCATTTTGAAAGTTGATGGTAATTATAATTACGACATCTTCATCTTAATCTTAATCTTAGCTCAGTTTGTTTTGAAAAGTCATCTCAACTTATCTTATCTCATTTCGTATTTTCAATTCATTTCAACCACTCATTTTAAATTTTAATTAATCTTAATTACTCATTTTATTACTATTCATAATTCATCTCATCTCATTTCTGAATTGAATCAGACCCTTAATCTTAATCTTAATTTTAATCTCCAGCGACTTTTGACCCCTAAGAATTATAACATCGACAATGACACGAGCAATTTACCTGCTGACTGTCGTTTTGACATTATCTTTTTGTCAAATAAAAGCAAAACAAACTAAATAAGCGGCCGGGCCAAGCGCGTATACGGCCTTCAAACGCGCAGTGTAATCAGTCCTTCCCAGACGACAATGTCAACATTTTAACCGTTTACGTAATCCCCAACCGGCCCCAGTTGCCCCCAAACTCTGCATTCTTTGAATCTTTATTCCCTCTCCCTTCCTCTATAAATACCCCCCACTCGTAGTCTCTCACCTTCCATCAAGCGATATTCCAATTCTCTCGCATAGCAGACTACACCAGAGCAAGAATCTACAACCCATCTATTTTTCACAGTTCTCGATCGTAGTCTGTTTAAATCTTATCTGAAAAGATTGAACAAACGAATACCGAAGGTTATAATACAGTGATTACTGCAAAGAAAATCGGAATGAGGAATCATTTCTTGTTCAAATCTTCACCTCCATCTAAAACAATCCCACCTCCTTCACCCTCCCGCACTACTTTGTCT
Organism: Platycarya longipes; assembly: GCA_036559045.1. Classification (NCBI taxonomy): domain Eukaryota; kingdom Viridiplantae; phylum Streptophyta; class Magnoliopsida; order Fagales; family Juglandaceae; genus Platycarya; species Platycarya longipes. The sequence continues at coordinate 13,777,538 of CM071801.1, forward strand.
GAATCGCTAATGGATGAAAACATCGCAATAGCAGAGTCCCTTATTATAAAGTGGAGCACGGATGCTTCCTCTTACGTTAAAATCGCTTCCCTTTTCCACGACGACCGTTCTGAAGCCAAACAGTTCCTACACTCCGTCAGAGACCTGCAGTCCGCCATGAAATATTTTGTTACCCAAAACGCAGCCTCCGAAAAGCTTGTCAGGGCCCAGACCTTGATGCAAATGGCTATGAAAAGGTTGGAGAAGGAGTTCTATCAGATTTTGTCCGCCAATCGGGCGTGCCTGGATCCCGAATCGGTTTCGGTACGCTCCTCGAGATCCTCGGCGGCGAGGTCTAGTGTTTCCGACCTAGAGGATGATGACTCGGAGGACGAGTTTCGTGTTGTTGACGAGTCGGTATCTGAGGTGGAGCGAGCTTCGATGATTGCAATAGCGGACTTAGGAGCTATCGCAGACTGTATGATAGCTTCTGGTTATGGGAAAGAGTGCGTGAAAATCTACAAAGTAATACGTAAATCTATCATCGATGAGGCTTTGTATCATCTCGGGGTTGAGAGAGTGTCTCTCTCGAAAGTGCAGAAGATCGACTCGGAGATTCTGGAGCTGAAGATCAAGAAGTGGTTGAATGCTGTGAAAACGGCCGTGAAAACTCTCTTTTATGGAGAGAGAATTCTGTGTAATGGTGTGTTTTCGACCTCGGAATCCATCAGAGAATCGTGCTTCGCTGATATTTCTAGAGAGAGCGCGATTACCTTGTTTGAGTTCCCTGAAATCGTAGCAAAGAGCAAGATATCGCCCGAGAAAATGTTTCGTATATTGGACATGTACGAAGCAATCTCTGAATCCTGGCCAGAGATCGAGTCTATTTTTTCGTATGAATCGACCTCCATCGTTCGATCACAGGCAGTTTCTTCTCTGGTCAAGCTCGGTGAGGCGGTGCGCACGATGCTAACGGACTTCGAAACCGCCATCCAGAAGGACACATCGAAGAGTCCCATCCCCGGAGGTGGAGTTCACCCGCTCACACGCTACGTGATGAACTACATCTCCTTCCTTGCCGAATACAATGGCGTCCTCGCCGACATTTTCATCGACTGGCCTTTAACATTGCATTCGCCGTTACCGGAATCCTGCTCCGTGAGCCTGGAGTCCGACGATTGTCTGGTTTCCACTCGAATTGCGTGGTTGATCCTCGTCCTCCTCTGCAAACTCGACGGCAAAACTGAGCTCTACAAAGATGCGGCGCTCTCGTACCTGTTCTTAGCTAACAACCTCCAATACGTCGTCGTCAAGGTGCGCACGTCGAACCTGAAACTCCTCCTCGGCGAGGATTGGGTGACGACGCACGAATCAAAGGTCAAACAGTACGCTTCGAACTACGAGCGGATAGGCTGGAACAAAGTATTCTCTTCCTTGCCGGAAAATCCGACGGCTGAGATTTCACTGGAGCAAGCGAGGGATTGTTTAAAGAAATTCAATGTGGCGTTTGACGAGGCGTATCGGAAACAGAGTGCATGGATTATTACGGATTCGAAACTCCGGGACGAAATCAAAATCTCGGTGGCGAAGAAGCTTAGATTGGCGTACCAGGAGTTTTACGACAAGTATCGGGGCAAGTTGAGGTTCGGATCTGAATCTTTGGTCAGATATGCCCCAGATGATTTGGGGAATTACTTGTCGGATCTGTTCTATGCGACGGGGAGTGGAGGGAGTGTTTCGTCATCTTCTTCGTCTTCCCACTCTCGTGGTGGAAGCCATTGAGATTTTTGGGCTCGTGTTTTTTGTGCATAAAAAACAAAAGAAAATTCAAAGTGAAAATAAATTTGTATACGTACATAGAGATTAATATATCTGTAAAGATCACCAACAGTACAGATTCTACAAAATTCTTTGATTCTCCTTCCTATTTATTTAACTTCTCTATTTTTAATTTTGAATATTATTAAAAATATTATCTTTTATTTTTATTTTGAATATTATCTTTTAAAATTATAACTTAAATTGAGATTTACAAATCTGACTAATATAACTTAGAAAACTCAAAAATTATGTCAACTAAAAACTTATTTGCTAAGGATAGAACTCCAAGAATAAATTGAAAAATCCAAAAATTGTACCAAACTGTATCAAACATGTTGGTGAGGTCCGATTTTAGATTAGTCAGGCTCCAAGTCGGTTTTCTCATTTAAAAACCGGCCATAATAGTCGGATTTTGATTTTATATTTTCTAAGACCATATCGATTCAAATATTTATATATTTTAAATTAATTCTTAACAATATTTTTTATATTATATATAAATTCTTATATATAATATATAAATTATAATTATATATAAAATAATGTTATATTAAAATTTATAACATAATTTTAATTTTAAACATGAACATTTGTTTAAGAGTAATGCTCTTCATCATTTCATTTTTCAACATCCTCTTATCATTTTATATTGTATTAGATGATTGAAAGTTATTTATTATATTTAACTTATAAGCCTATCATCTAATGTCATATTATGAAATGACGAGGGGATGATGAGTAGATGAATTCTTTATTTAATCATATGTTGTAAATATAAAATGAGAAATGCTATTTTGCCCACTCACCTTGACACCTCATTTTGACATTTCATGCATTTTAATTTTTTTTACTTAATGGTTGACAAAGTAATTATTAGTATATTGATGTATTTTTTTATATTTTTTAATACTGTTTTAAAATGATAAAAAAGATATGAATAAGAAATTGAAAAAAAAAAATTAGAAGATAATTTTTACCTAGGTGTGACAATGAGCGGTGTTATTCAAGCGGCAGAATAGCACCGCTCATATAAAATATATAATAATTACACTTTATGGCCTAATAAATCTCAACATATCCATTTTGACAAATATATTATTAATAATATTATATTATAACTAACATATAGATATAGTACTATACCAATAGTATTATTGTATACTAATAGTTTTAGTACCTCCAAAAAGAAAAAAATAGTTTTAGTTCATTACTATTATTTATATAAATTAATATGTATATCAAGTACAAAAAATTAGGTATTTAATATATTAAAAATCGAAAAACCAGATCGAACCAGACAAAAATTGATAAAATCGAAAGTACCGATTTAGGAAGATAACTGGTGCAGTATCGGTTCTACTTCAAAATGAAAAATCGGTATATACGGGTTCGGTCCCAAAATTTCTCTAAAACCAGACCAGTTATACCCCTCATCTAGGGAAACTTTTGGTGAGTAAATCTCTTACATTTTTTTCTTGTTTATTGGGTGTTAGATGCAAGAAGAAGACTTATTAAAATTGTGGAACAAACTTTCCCTTACATGAAAGAAAAAGTATGAGCTGATTGTGATTACAGGGAAAGATATACAAGACACCATGGAAAATGGAAAACTAAGCCTAGTGGGGAAAGTTATTGCTAATACAAGAAAATAAGCTGAGAAGCTTCCAAGAATACTATGTTGAAAGTTTAAAAATTTTGTGTTAGAATTAAGATTTTCGAAGTAGGAGAGAATCTCTATATCTTTGAATTTCAATCTAAAGAAGTTTTGAGTAGGGTCGGGTAGGGTCAACCTTGGATGTTTAATAGGAACCTATAATGTTTAAAAAAGTTTGATGGTTTTATTTGACTCACATAATTATCATTCACTCATACAAATTTGCTGATTTAACTACACAACTTACCATTTGGATGCATGAACAAAGGAAGTCGGAATAAGGATAGGCAACACATACATGTTGATGGTAACATAATGATATTTGATGGGGAAAATGTTTTAAGTGTTCTAACAGAAGTGGATCTGATGACACCATGGGCAAGAGCGAAAGTTATGGACCTGCAAGGCCAATGAGTGTTTGTGCAATTCAAATATAAAAGGTTGTCTCGTTTCTGCTTTAAGTGTGGTGTAATCATATGCTATGAGTGGATGTGCAGGATAGAACAAAATGATCTTATCTGGAATGATAATTACAATGGATTATCGTTAAGGGATTCTAGCTCTGGTACAAGTGTTTTGGTCACAACCCAAGAAAATAGATGGCAAGAATGAATAGTCTATGTCTAAAATGTAGGATAAAGTTAACAAATTGTTAAAGGGATCTGGCGGAGGTATTGTTGAGAATAAAAGTATATTGGTTGAAGATAATGATTGTGGAGGTGAGAAAATGTTGCAGGTTCTAACAAATGAAAAAACATATGAAGGTGGCTCTAAAGAGAGGATGATTTTAGAAGGGAATAGCAAAGTAGAAAATAATGTTTTGAATAAACTACTCACCAGTGAGTCTAGAAATACAAAATGTTTCAATGGACAAATCAGAACCTGTTTTCATCATAGCCATGGTGACAACTAATATTGATGCCAGGACAAATTTGGCTAATGATCAGCACAATAATATCATCTGTTAAAGAGCTCCTGATAGAAGTGTAACTAAATGGAAGAGAAGGGATGGTGAGGGGATAAAATAGTAATTTTGATATGCTACTAACTAATCCTTATTCCACCAAGAAAAGGAGGATAGATGAAGAAAGCAATGATCTCTTTGTTCTAGAGAACAATCACGGTGTAAGGAGAAAAACCATCATTGAAGCCTGACATGAATATATCAACAGCGGTTGTTAATCAACCTCACCAAGAGAAATGGAGTTTTTAAGTTGGAACTGTTAAAGACTTGATAACCCTTGAACAGTTCGAGATCTTAGTCTCGTGGAAAGATTAGTTAAGGTAAAAAAAAAACCCTAGCATTTTGTTTCTTATGGAGACTAAAACACATAATAGTAGGTTCTAAATAATAAAACAAAATCTGGATTCAACTGTCTGTTCACTGTTCAAGGTATAGGAAAAAGTGGAGGAATGACTTTGTTATAGAAAGATGATGTGAGGCTTAGCATCAACACTTATTCTCAAAGATACATCAATTTGTGGGTTGAACAAGAAAACTAGTCTTGGATATTGACATGCTGTTATGGTAATCTTAAAATAGAAAAAAGACATGAAGGATGGAGCATATTGAGACACATGCATCAAAATCCCAAAAGGTGGCTTTGCATAGGAGATCTTAATGAGATACAATTTCACGGTAATAAATATGGAAGGGCTAGAAGGGTTGAAAAACAAATGGGATGGATTAGAAGGGATCTACAAGACTGCATACTCAGTAATTTAGGGTCATCAAAGGGTAAATATACTTGGTCAAGCAACATAAATGACCAAACTTTCATTAAGAAAAGATTAGATCAAGCAACTGCCACATTTGATTGGTGTGAAGAGTTTGGCGGGAGAAAGGTTTAAGTTTTGGCCTCTTCAACATCTGACAATTGTCCCATCCTAGTGTCAGTTGGAAAATGGAATCAAAATTCAAGAAGTATTACACCTATGTGCAGATATGAAGATTGATGGTCAACTTTTACAGATTGTGAAATGTTATCATGGAGGCAAGGAATCAACCTAGGTGTAATAATGGAGGTTTGACAACTATCAAACACAAATTTGATTGTTGCATGAGTGAGTTAAAAAGGTGGAGCAATAGAAAAGAATATAACCCAAAATGAACTTTGATTAAGAAAACAAGAAGACCTTCAAATGAATGAAGATCTTCAACTACTTTTCACAAACGATGAGGGTTTAGGGTTCATAATATCCTTTTGTACAGTTTCATATAGATAATAATTACGGATCTATAAAAAGTTCCATACAGATAATTAAGCTATTTTTAAAATCATGTAAGAGATATAATATATTGAGGTTTAAATTTTTAAACCATTGCATTAATTCTCCATTCTCAAAATTTGTACACAATGTTTGGTACTTCATTATGCATTGTCTGCTTGATAGTGAACGAGTTAATTCTATAATATTTCACTTTTCAATCAATGTTTTCTGGTTTCATTCTTCGGTTCCCTACCTTACAGAAACATTGTTTCAAGCATGTTTTTGTGAACTCTATCTTTACTAGATTTTGTATTTATTATAATAGAAGGCTTTGATGTTCCTTAGTCATATATGAGCTGAGCATTATTGCAAACATTTGTTGTGCATTCATGGTTAATGAAAATGACTCGATTAGATATGATTCCACTCCTTTTTGTTATTTCTTATTCTCAGATCAGTTGTTGCAATGGAAAAGAGGAAGCCAGAGGGGAATGGTGCAACCACGAAAAGTAATGTGGGCCGTAGCAAAGACATTCCAAAAGATGGGAAGGAAGAAAAACTTTCTTTCTCAGCAATGCTTGCCAGTATGGAACAGAAACCTAATAAGCCTAAAAATGATTCTTTCTCTTCCTTATTTGCTACTACAAGTAAAACTAGAACAAAAGTCGCACGAAAAGTTTCATTTTGATCACGCTAGTGATGACATTGATCTCCCTCGCCGATCCGATGATGAGGATGATGATTATGCCTCTCAAGAAGAGCAGACTGATGGCCATAAGCTATCAAATCGACATCAGACTGATGACCAGACTGATGTTCTTTTTGTTGAACAAAAGGTTGTGCTGTTGCAGAATGCATCTCCTGTTGTTCATGGTGGCAATGGTGATGATTAATAGGAGAGGGGATCGTTGATCAGTTGAATAAGAAGTTGAAGATCTTGGGTTCGGATGCATGCGGCTAAGGCCTATAGAAATTAATGAGCTTAACTCATCTTATAAAACTAGTTCAACGAGAGAGACTTGCACTTTACTTATAAGTATATTCAAGACTTTGTCTATAGACAATATGAAATTTATTCATCAACAAGGCTCAAACATCAAATATTCTTGCTGGGTTAAATGAACACTACTTCTGTTATTGAATGAACCCACAAATCATCTCAACGATTGATTAGTAAGATATCTTTTCTTTTTACCTAATCTCATGTAAATTAAATTACTCCACTTGTGTTGTAATATCGTTGCTCTAATTATACTATTTCACTTTCCATTTTACTGTCGTCACAACCCCAATATTTCTGCATTGATTTCCATGAATGAGTTCTATATATGTTGAACGCTGTATTTATAAATTATAATATTATAACAGTAATCTATCTGTCTTTGTTTTGTGCCAGAACTCCTACAGGTGAATAAATGCACCTGCAGTCTTGGTAACAATTGGGATTAATGCTTGTTTTGGATTTTGGAGAACAAGTGCTAAATCTCTCGTAGGGAATAATAACATTTAAGCCCAGTTCATTCTCTTTGGGCCCCTAAGTTACGGTCCAGATTCACAAGGATGTTCTGTTTCAGTGCTCAAATCAAACCCCCACCTATACATATTCTTTTATTTCTCAGAGGACTGATGTGATTCAGTAAATTACTATGAGAAATGCTTAGGATGCCAATATCCGATCCTGAGCATTTCTCCCAACACCTTTTTTTTATTCTTTTTATTTAGTAATTAAGTAATTATTTCTTTTTATTAATGTTGTGAATTTTATTATATTTTAAAAAATAACAGAGAGTATTTTAAAAATATATGAAAATAAAAATACACTTGTTGGGATCCAAACGTAACTGTAGAGACACCCAATTACTATATCTATCCTTCTTTTAACATAATTTCTAAACGTAACATTTTCCATCATTTCATCGTAATAATATGATAAAAGTGGAATGATAATGCTGTACATATAATTTTCCTTAATTTTTTCAGGTTATTATACAAGCGTAAATTAATAAATAAAAGAGAAATAGTTACTTGATAACGCACGTAAACTTTAGAACATGTTTGGCAAAGATGAAATTCTTAAAGTTTTCAAAATTTCTAACTCCATTATCTAAAATCACTCAAACATGTAACAAGGGTTTTTAATTTCAAGTTTTTAATTGTTTTTATCTAATTATTTCTTAATTATTACTCAAGCACAAAAATCAATGCAAATTTTACAAATTTCAAGATAAAATAAAATAAAAAATTGAATACAACTTTTATAAATTTTGAAACAAAAATAATATTAAAAATACTTTAACTTTATATATTTATTTTTACAAACTCTAATACAATACTATTTTAAAATATTTTTATTTTTATTTTTAAAACTCTAAGAAATATCTTCACTTAATCTATTTCACAGTTACCATTATTGATGAGATTTTGAGAGACTTCAAACATCCAAACTCGCTCTTAACTTTATTATCTTTTAGGCAAACTTTATTGATACAATGAAACTAAACGTGGTTTAGGAGTTGATGAATTAAGGCCAGTTTGTTTTGGGAGATAAATTAAAGTTTTTAAATTCATCTCAAGTTTATCATTATATTTTTTCAAATTTTCAAATAAAATATAATTAAAAAGCTAACTTTTTCAAATTTTAAAATTATTTTTTTAAATCCATATACAAAACTAATATTAAAAAAATATTTTACAATAATATTTTATTATTTTTTTAATTTTTATCTCATCTTATCTCTGAAAAGAAACGAGACCTATTATAGAATTTAAAACTTAAGTTACATTGCAATAATATTTTAATATATCAAGGTCTATTATTTTTTTAAGCAAAATTCTAGTGTTTACTCTTAAATATCCGGCCCACTCATATATTTTAATTCTAATTTTTTCTTAATAATTAAAAAATTGATTATTAATGAATTTTTATTTATATATTTTTTTAAATGTTTAAGAATATTTAAAAAATAATTAAATATACATAAAAAAAAAATCTATTTGCATTAATGTGCGTGTTCGAGTTGTACCCTTACAATTTATTTTAATAGTCAAATTTGGTCCCGTGCAATTTGGGTAACCAAGTGTGAATCTTTGAAATGAAGTCAGCCTAGTTTTCCATTGAATTTGAAAATAAAATGGGTTTAGGTGGATTTAATTTATTTTTTAATATTATTATTATTTTAAAATTTAAAAAATATATATTAGAATTTGAAAAAGATATATTAAAATTTAAAATATATATATAAGAATTTATATTTTATATAAAAAATTATAAAAATGTACTAATAAAATAAAAATAAATTAATATAAATTAAGATAAATTTTAAATACAAACGGACCTATATCAAATTTCATCTTCAATATTTTTTAGAATGGAAAACGAGAAAAGTCAGCCTAATTCTGACACGTTTTAACACCATTAATTTCCTGAAATCTGGAATCTGGAATCTGGGAGACTCTTCTATTTTTCTTCCCTTTGAATGTAAAAACAATGGGATGTCGGATCGGGAGGGGAACTAGCTAGACGGTGCTCAGTTGAATTTTATTGACATTTTTACACGCGGCAGTTTCAATAGGAGAATTTTTTTGACTAATTTCTAAATGATATTCAGTAATCAGTATGTTCTAAAAGTAATTGGTTCACACATTGGTTAGGGACTGTCGTTGACAATTCAATCCGCTATTCAATCACAGAACTTGCGCAGCAGCACTGCCACTAAACTACGCGGTTCACATTTCTTGCCACATCTCTTTCAAGTATCTGATATTTTTAGGGTCAACAACGGCAACACCCACGGTTTATCATTTCAACAAGAGAAATTCTAACTTTCTAGAATTTCTCCTTAAAATTTCTTTCGATACAAAAAATATATATCTATATTTTTCTAATGTTTTTAATGATTAAAATAATTTAAAAAAAAAAAGATATTTAAGAAGATTAAAAAAACAAATTAAAAAAAATTAAAAAGAAAAATCGTACCGTATCAAGAGATTTCGAAAGACAAGCCTCGGATGAAGTAGCACTACTCTTGCAACAATCCTGAGTGGTTGTGATTGTTCGCTCTTACACGCAAAAGCAAATTTGCTAAAGGAAGGTATTTTTTCTGTACCACATAATACTTTTTTTTTTTTTTGGCAATAATGAAATATTAGAAACATATGATTAAATATTAGCTGCATAATTGAAAAATTATATTATTTCCTAACAAAGTATTTTAGGTCTCCATGTTTAGATAGGGCAAAATTTAGAGTGTCTTTCTTTTTCTTGTTTTAGCAAATTAGGAGGTATCTCATTATAGCCTTTAGTTTAAGGTCCCATTTAAATTTGGACACAAGTTAAACTCATCTCAAATCCATTATTACATTTTTTAAATTTTTATACAAAATATAAATTTTAATACAACTTTTTAAAATTTCAATACAATTTTTTCAAATCTCAAAATAATAATAATAATATTTTATTTAATTTTTAAAATTCATCTCAATTTATATGTTCCCTTCTCTAAATATAAACGGAACTAAATGAGTTAAGTCTGATGAGTCTATAATCTGCATAAATTCTTGTACACTTCTTTTTATAGGCTGCTTTGCTACCTAGTTGCATGTACAGCACAATATATTGATTTGATTTTTTATTAGTGGTAAACATTAATTGATGTTTTTTCTAGTTTTTCATTATTCGGTTTATACCACATACTTGTTAAGAAAATAAATAAATAAATATGTAATTTAAGAATAATAAACAAACTCAATTTTCCTTCTTATTTTTTAAACAATAGATGCTTTAGAGTACTAGCAATGGTATTAGTTACAACTTCTCTTTAAAAAGTATAAGTTTGTACAATTTTTTTAAAAAAACTTATCATATTTGATTAATAGTGGGGAGAAGAAAATGTGACAAATAGAATAAAAATATATTTTTTTTACTTGTAAATAGTAACTCTCCAAGTAGAAATAGTAACTCTTTAAATTTAGAGAGTTACTATTTACAAGTAGAAAAAAATATTTTTATTCTATTTGTCACACCTTTTCTGTACTATTAATTAAATATAATGAATTTTTTAAAAAATTATATAAATTTATAATTTTTAAAGAAAAATTTTAACCAACATTATTATAGGGCTGTTGAAAAAGAGACGGGACTTAAAAAAAAAAAAAAAAAAAGGATTCTAATGCGAAAAGGAGAGGTTTGAGAATGGAGCCCAAGATGTCACTAATGATGTCATCAGGTATATTGTTCACTACTTTTAGACTTTCAGGGTAACCTTTTCTTCCACCAGTAATATTGAGTGCCGTTAAAATTATATATTGTAATAATTAAATGGGTCCTAATTCGTAGCTTATAAAACAAAAAAATGGGCCCAATGCATAGGCTAGTACAATCTACGAAACAATTTGTGGAGAGAGAGAATGTGGCAAGAATTTATTTTATTTTAGGAAGATAGCGACGGAAGCAAGAATTTATTTTAGGAAGGTTAAATAAAGTTAAAATTATAATAAAATATTTTTTATTTTATTTTTATATATATTTTTATAATATATAATAATATTTAAAATAAAAATAAAACATGATTAATATAATTTACATATTAAAAAAATATAATATGTTAAGAACAATATACATTTACATTTTTTAAAATTAGAGTACTTATAAGTAATTAATTTTTAAAATCAAAATAATTTTATACTTTAAGAATTAAGATAATTTTTAAGAGGGCCAACATAAAATATGATTAATATATTTCTATTAAATCATAAAAAGTTTATAGACATTATATTTTTTTCAGACTTTTTGGAAGTGGAGGGGACCCTTAATAGTTCCGCCAAATGTCGGGAAATATTATTTGATTTCTTAATCTTGTGGCCTCTTCCACATGAGTGCGCTATATTTTAGAAGGTAGTTTATAACATTGAAGTGTTATAAATATTTAAAATAATAATAATATATTTTTTTTTGTAGTCCATATCTATGGACTGTATTAAAGGTTAATTGAAATGCTTTTATTTTATGCATAAAGAAAATAAGTGTTATAGAATTTGAGAATTTTTTATTTATAAATATAGATATTTTGATCAAATTTATTATAAAATTAAGGTTTTTTCGTCTTTTTATTATTTGGACCGTAAATTAATCTAATTTTATGGACGGTATGTAATGGTACTATAAAAGAAAAAATTATTAAAGTATTTTTGTAAAAGAAAAATGTTAGGAAGTCCTGTGAGTTTATATTTGACGGCCACTTATGTATTTAATGTTTTTAGAAAAAATTATTTAATGATTGATAAAGTGACTTTTGGTATATTAATTTATTTTACTAATTTCTAAAAATATTTAAAAGATGTTTAGAAAATATGAAGAATAAAAGAAAAAAGAAAAATATGAAATTTGTACCAATGGATACGACTAGCAGTGAAAGTTAGGTTGTATACTAGTACTACTCTTTATAAATATATATAGACGTGAGTTTCATGTGATATATTAAATTTGTTTATAATGAAATTAATATATAAGCTAAGATATCACTTCAATCATTTTAATTTATAAATTTATTTTTATAAAATTCATTCGTAACTAAAATATGTCAAGCTCATGCACCAAATTGGAGGAAGTATATGCTGAGATGGATTTTGTCCTGCAAAGGCTTAGCTGTAATCACGATTTGGACCAATGAAACTTTGCCGGGTTGATTGACGGCTGTGTAGCTACTATACACAGATTAATTCAAGACGGTAGAAACTGCCACTTGTTTCATTCTTAGAAAGAATGCTATACGCTCAAATGAAAGAAACACTGCTATATATATTCGCTATTTTTATAAAACTAAAAAGAAAACTACTACTATTGCAAGAGAAATATAAAAGAAACTCTTAAGAACTGAAACTTTCTTTCTCTCTCTATATTTTCTTATGAATTTCATTACAACTGAAGCCCATATTTATAGGCGTTGAAATTACTATGCAAGTTACTATGCAAGTCACTATGCAAGTCACTATGTAGATTTTAAAATAATAGTGGTGGGGTCATTCACATAATTTTACTGGTGGGACAGGGGGCGGCTGCCGTTTCGTTCGTTCATTACAATTCATAATACTCCCCCTTGAATGACCACCCATAAAGAATCTAACTCGTTAAAACCTTGCCAAGGAAAAACCCAGTGGGAAGAAAAATCAATGGCGAAGGAAAAAGAGTACAGTCTTCTTATGTATCCACAAGTGCTTTAAGATTGCCTCATTAAAACCTTGTAAAGGAAAACCCAATGGGATAAAACCTTAGCGAAGGAAAAAGAGTACAATCAACACAAGTCTTCAGGACTTTTACTCCCCCTGGAAAGTGCATGACGATAGATTTTGAGTCTTCACATTTTAATATTCTGCACAATTTTCGTGAATGTCGCAGTTGGTGATGCCTTCGTGAATAAATCTGCCAGATTATCACTTGATCGTATCTTTGATATATCCTCCTTTGATTTGAGTGATACAAGCAGCATTATCTTCGTATAAAATTGTTGAGCTATCAAAATACCACATTTTTCTTGGATATGTTGAGTCATTGATCTCAGCCAAATATACTCTCGACTTGTTTCATGAATTGCAATAATCTCTGAGTGATTTGAAGATGAAAAATAATATCTGTTTGACAAACTTAATAGAAATCTGATACCTGCAGTAATACATAAACTCCCCCTGATAATATGCGTTAGTGTTTCAAGTAATAAGCAAATATGATTTCGGTATATATAACAAGCTAAGAATTCAAACACGATCTCCAACTAAATAATGCATTAGAGAGAGTATGATAATATTTTCATCTAAAATTTTCTCCCCCTCATTCGGCGTTATTAGGGAGAACTTGTTTATATACGGTGGAAATAACATTGGAAACCATCTATATATGCTAAAAGCTGTAAAAACTTTGAGATTTAATATTATCGGTTCGGCGGAAAATCAAATCCGCTTGACATTGTGGACAAACGAGATCTTGAAGAGATTTGAAGCCTTCGGGTAGTTGTTTAAATATAACCAATTTTACCATTGGTTTACTCCAGCAAAGAGATCTCGCATTCCTCATAGATTCAGTTGTTGTTCATCCAGAACGATATTATGTCTGATAGAAATTCTAATGTCCCAGATTTAAACCACGAACCTTTTATACCTCAACCACTTATATTTTCTCCTGAGGCTGTAAACACTATGATAGGAGCAGAGATATATCTTTCTAGTAAATCTGATCCTGAAATTGTTGCAGCATCAAGAACCCTCAGTGCTCAATATGCTGCATCTCTTACAACCATATCTCAGAGGCTACTGGCGAGAACGAGTGAGGTTGATCATCTTAAAACTCAAATATCTGAGTTGCATCAAACGTTTGCAACTAAAGATAGTAAAAATAAAGATTTAAAACAAGAAAACAGGGAGCTGAAGAAACTTGTAGACTGGTATTCTCGTGACCTGAAAACACGAGTAGAAGAGCTGGAACGAGAAAGAGCACAGATACAAAGTCAACAACAGCAGCTAACGGCAGAGATTCAGCGTTTACAAGAAAATAGGGATAGATGTAATTAATCTCGCTAGCTTTTGAAATTATGCATCCAGCATATCTTATAAAGTGAGATTTGAAGAGATGATGGTTTGTCTTGTTCTTATTTCCATTTCTATAAGAACCGTCTTTAGTTTCATTTAGTACGCATCAAATCTTCTTCTCATATCTATAATTCATCTGTATTTGTATTCTTATTCTACAAATTTCCAATGGCTCATCAATTTCCTTTTACTATTTCTCACGATCAACATATGAGGTGTCCTTCACCTCAATTACAAGTTGTTCCTGCATCTTCCGCAGGTGCCATGTTGCAGCAAGCAAATGATCTGGCTAATAAGTCAGATCGTGAAGCTGTTTATGAGCTAGTGACTCTCGGCACCCGATACTCCTCCTCTATTGTTGGATTTTCCAACCGATTACAATCCAAAAATCGTGAGATTGAGGAGCTTAACGAGAAGGTTTCTGTACTTCAACGACTCGTTCAAGAGTCTGACAGAAAAATTGCAGACTTAAAGCAAGAGAATAAGGATTTAAAATCCTTACTTGCCTCTTCATTTCGACTGCCTAATCCTTTAAATAAGGATGGTATGTTGCTTTATGAAGAGCAAATGCATTTGAGAGATGAGGCTAGAAGTCTCAAATTCTTGTAACTCATCTATGAATTGAATAATAAGATCTTTCCTTTTCAAATGCATTCCTTGAATTTATAGCAACCCTTGTAATCTTTTCAAGAGTTTTAACAAGGTAAATCATCAACGTAAACTGCAATAATGGCAAATCCGAATTTTGATAAAACACATAGACATATAGGATTATTCTTAAATCCTTCTTTCAATAAATACTTGTTGATTCAATTATACCACATGCGTTCGGATTGCTTTAACCCATATAAAGATGTTTGAAGCTTTATAAAGTACATACTCCTAAATGTACTTGGATTAGATGCTTCAAGTATCGTATATCTTTATATATGTAATGATCTAATGATCCTTATAAATATGCAGGGACCACATTCATTAACTGCATATCTAATCCTTTTGTAATAACCAAATCGATTAAAAATATGAATGTGATTGCATTCATAACAAGGAAATATGTTTCCTCATAACTGCTCTCGGGTTTCTACAGGAAACCTTGTGCGACAAATTATACCGCACAATTTTATTTCGCATTACGCTTTCGTATAAATACTCATTTATATCTGACAAATATTACACCCTTTGGTGTTTGGACAACAGGTCCAAATGCATCTCGCTTCACTAGCGAGTTTAATTCAGTTTTAATAACTGCTTTCCATTTTGGCCAATCATTTCTACGTCGACATTCTTCGACGATTTTTGGCTCACTTTCTTCATTACTTCTGGTAATATCAAGTGTTATCATATATGTTGTCGACAACAGTTTTATTTCTATCCATAAATTTTCCAGTACTCATGAAATGTATTGAGATCTCATTGTTCCTCTCCAGGGAAAAACATTTCATGAAACACCTCTACAGGAGGTTCCTCTTCAGGAGGTTTATACTCTTCAGGAGTTATACTCTTCAGGAGTTACCTCTTCAGGAGTTACACTCTTCAGGAGTTACCTCTTCAGGAGTTACACTCTCCAGCAGTTACCTCTTCAGGAGGATTAGAAAATACGGTCTCTTCATGAGCACTGATTTTTTTTTTCTTATGCATTAATAGGTCTTCAACGCTTCAGGTGTATCTTAGACTCATTTATTGCTGTTTTAACAACTCGTCCTTCAGGGACTTCAATTCTTGCTTAAGCATTAACAGCATTAATATATGATTTTACAACACCTTTAGTGTTAGTAAATACATCATGTAATTGATTTGCAACACTTTGCAGATAGATAATCTTCTGAACTTCTAGTTCACATTTATTTGTAAGAGGATCAAATTTAAACAGGGCTTTATTATCCCAAGTAATTTCTTGTCGTGCTTCAGGCACCGATATTTCATTATTTCAAAACATGATGAAATATTAATAAGCTTATATATAAAAACTTAGTATAAGTAAATCAAGTGCTTAGCCGTACAACAGGTACGTGACTACTGTTAAGTTATATTACATCTATGACAAACATCTTCATCTTTTTATGAAGAATTATTCTGAGGGCTTTTACCCTTCTCTGAGTTGGATCACTTCTGGTGATACGATATATTTTTATCATTTTTAGTGTTGTCGCTTTTGGGACTAACACTTCTATAGTTTTTCTACCACGTCTACGCCCTTAATTCCTTTGAAAGGATGCTCTGTTCACTTCTAGGAATAGTATAAATTCGATATTATTAATAGGACGTAACTGGTGTAACAAAAACTCATTATTTAGCTCAATCACTGGAAGACAAAACAAAAGTTCAGAATATTTGTTGAACTTTCACTCTCGATATTGCTACTGCAGGAGCACATTCGAGGTATGAAAAATAATGTCTTCTTTTATATATTATCATCAGTGACATTTTCACTGCATAATTTTAATATTGAGCTGATTTTAAAGAGTGCAAAATATTCACTACCACTCTTAAAATCTTACAACTTCAGGTACAATAAATCATAATGATCTTTTGAGAGGATTACATCTTCTGGTGCTTATATCACTCTCTTAATTTATTTCACATAGTAAGATGATTTTTCATCATGAGATACACAGCACGGTCCTTCAGGGACACATGGTTTTCTTCTATGATTGTATCTTTCAAGTTCATCATCATATCCAAATAGATCTCATCAAGGATCCTGGATAAATAACATTTTTCAGAAATGTCAATAGTAATAAATCTCAATATTTGACATTATATTACAAAAATAAATATGTGAATTTAAGAAATATATTCACATTATCATGAGAATAAAAATAAAATTTTATCAAGTAATATTCAGCAATATTACCTTTAATATTTATCTCAAGGACTGCAAATAATATATTGAAAAACTTACTTGAAGTAGAAGACCACTAGCTTCAGTATCGGTAGAACCTCGCGCTGATAACGTGTTATAAAACTAAAAAGAAAACTACTATTGCAAGAGAAATATAAAAGAAACTCTTAAGAACTGAAACTTTCTTTCTCTCTCTATATTTTCTTATGAATTTCATTACAACTGAAGCCCATATTTATAGGCGTTGAAATTACTATGCAAGTTACTATGCAAGTCACTATGCAAGTCACTATGCAGATTTTAAAATAATAGTGGTGGGGTCATTCACATAATTTTAGTGGTGGGACAGGGGGCGGCTGCCGTTTCGTTCGTTCATTACAATTCATAACAACTATTTATTTATTCATTTATTTTTTTCAGGCTCTGAAAATACTCGTTCCAAGAAATATAGTTTTTCTACATAGAAATGAATTTAGAGAATAAAATTTTGGATGGGTTCAACTTGAACAAGTACTCCCTCGAGAGACTTTGCCTTTTTTTATGGCGCGCACGGTGCACACAAGTCTTTAGACGTATGCATCACTTACGTGCAGCGACGTTTTGGTGTGGCCTTGGAACAAGGTTTTGTATCTGGTTCAAGTATAGTATCCAGTGCACTATATCTTCTTATTCTATTCCAACTAGTTTTAGTCGTTTTAATCTAAATTTCGACCCCTTTTCCATTGTGGATTATTTTTATAATTTTCTTTTATTTGAATGATATTTTTAAAAAGATTTAAATTCAAATGGTATTTAATTAATTTTAGAAAATAAGATATATTTATATACTTTATAACATTAAAGATGTCCACTTTTTTTATGTCATTATTTTTTAATATTTTATCTATTATTTTATTTTATGTTATTTGTTTTTGTATTTCAACTCAAGTTTATATTTTTTCAACTTATATTCATTTTATAACTCTTTAATTCTTTCAATATGTACACATATATATGATATACACTTACATATATATGTATTTATTCTATTAGTTGGTAATTTATATATACATATATGTATAATATAATTAATTCTGAAATGACATACCGGAACGAATCGATATCGAAATATTTCGTTGCAGTGCTTCAACCGAAATAGAATTTAAAACTTTGCATTGGAAGCCACGCATGGCTTCGGTAACTTCAGCAGCCTCAAATCTCCTGCATCTGGCCGCCATGCCATCCATCTTATCCAGTGGCAAGTGTGGTGCATGTGCCACCACTGTCGTGGATTTTCCGCGGCGACTTGGCATAGATGTAGCTTTTTCATCTATGCTTTTACTTTTCTTAACCGGTGATCATGAGAAGGGATCGTGAATTTCTCCAACAAACGCTTCAAGATGTCAAGTGATAGTGTATTCGCCTCTTTATCTGCCTTGCGCGGAGATACCACCACTCTCTATAGTGGTTATTTTGTTTGCATTTCTACAAACATTTTATTTTCATGTTTAGATAAGATAGTATCTTCTAGTAGGATAAAGGTACAGATCAAGTTATAGATTTCAAATAAATTCACTTTTCACTTCTTTTATACTATAGTTTCATATTTTGGAGCGATTATTAGGAAACTCCACTTTCTTATCTTGTATTACCCTTTCTAAATATTTTTTTGATAAGTAGACCTTTTTAATTTAATGAAGTTTTATTTTCTTAAAAAAACAAAAAATACTCCCTCTCCGGTGCTGGAGATTGTACACATAATAATAATAATTGAGGGCAGCCGCGGGTCCACACTACTATATGAATTAATTCTCTTTGAAGATTGCTCGGAGCTGACAAAATTAAATCACAAGTCTAAAAAAGGGGTTCAGTAATTACGTACCATTACCCCCATTAAGGAAACATGATAACAACAAAAATTAAGTTCATGATCACGTCAAACCAGAATAGGCTATAGCCTACTTGGATGTCACCAGTCACTCATATTCATGAAATATATATATATATATATATATATGAATAGTTTCCGACATGATCTAATTAAAAATATAGATTCCTAATCGTTCACCTTTTCGACTTCAATAATCACTCAGTTTTGAACTTCAACAATATCGATATTTTTTTTTTTAAATCACGATTAGTGTAAATACAGTACAAACCACTAGGCTAGCTCATGATATTACTACTCGAAGCCAAGCGGCAATATCTCTTGTTGCATGGAAAAAAAAAACAACATGAACCACGGCCTAATATTGCATGAGATCAAGATTTTTAAGTAAGTGTTTTTAAATAATGTTATGATTTTTTTTATATTTTAAAAAAATATTTTAAGATGTTAAAAAAATTTTGTAAAAAAATATATATATATTTTTTATGATTTTTTATGATTTTAAATTATTTTTTTAATATTTTAAAATATTTTTTAAAAATATAAAAAAATACAATGTTATTTAAAAATATTTACTTAAAAATCATGTGGAAAAACTAAAAAAAAAATTAAAATGAAAATTAGGATCCTCTAATAGGGATACCAAGTAAGATCAAATAGCATTTTTTTTTATATTAATCATGTTCATGTGCAAAGCTGAGTAATGTTATGAATACACGATCTTGTATACTTTTTATAGAATTGATGATGTGATAATAATGTCACGTTAGTTAAAATATTAAAAGAAATATAAGAAAAAAATAAAAATATGATAAGAAGGAAATAAAAATAAAAAATATGAATAATCAAATCAAGAAATATGTAAAAATTATATTTATATATAACGTGTGCGTAAAAGATACAGATATCATGTACAAATATAAGTATTTTTATTTAAATATTACTCATGATGTTAAGTCTATACCGTCCAAAATCCTACACAGCATAATAAATATTGCAGACCAAAATTCAAATACAATACATGATGCATCTATCTCTAAAATTAAATCAAACATTCGCAAGCTGCATCCTACGTACTGCTAGTCGAACAACTAACGCAGCTGCTGATAGTTTGGCAAAATATGCATGATTTCTTAACGTGGGATTTTAATTTGTTTCTGATATTATTTCACAAATTGTTGGGATAGAGTCCATGTTGTGTGATCTGTTTTTGCTATTTATTGATGAATAAAGCAGTGTTTTGACATTAAAAAATAACAACAAAGTAATAAAATTCATTAAAATTACAATCTTCTAAATTAACACAAACTTCCAGTAGTGTTACCATTGAAAGAGAGGTGGCAGAAGCAATTACCTGCGACTTTCATTGGATTCGGCCATCATTTATTTTCTTGCTTCGTAACATCGTAAACCTTGTTGACACGTCACTCCACACGTATCCAAACAAAAACAAACGGCCTAACTAAGCGCGTATACTTTACTGTGACACAGTCAACCATTTCACATTGTCCGTCCCAACGTCCCACCCACAGCCGTCGAATGTTTTTCTTCACACCATAAATACTCCATTTCACTGTCTCCCTTCCCTCCAACTCTCCCACGTACACTGCAGACCACGCCTTCCAAGCAATTGATAGATAACAAACTCCCATCCGCTAAATTATTTTCTGGAGATTAAGAAGTTCATTGAAGTTTTTAAAAGCCAAGAAAAGGAATGAGGAGCATTTTCTTCAAGTCTTCGTCTCCGTCTAGAGCAATTATCCCACCTCCCTCCCCGAGCCGCTCTTTTTCTGAATCGTTAATGGACGAGAACATTGATCTCGCAGAGTCTCTCATTACTGAGTGGGATTCTGACGTTTCCTCCTACTGCAAAATCATCTCCCTTTTCCACGGCGACCGTATCGAGGCCAAACAGTACCTACGCTCAGTCAGAGGCTTGCAGGCCGCCATGCAATTCTTGGTTACCCATGATTCCGCCTCCGACCAGCTTCTTAGGGCTCAGAACTTGATGCAAATGGCTATGAAGAGGTTGGAGAAGGAGTTCTACCAGATTCTGTCGGACAATAGAGAGCACTTGGATTCCGAATCGGTTTCGATCCGCTCTTCGAGATCCTCGGCGGTGAGGCCGAGTGTCTCCGACTTGGAGGACGATGAGTCGGACGAAGAACTTCGATTTGCCGGTGAGCCCATATCTGAGGTGGAAATAATCTCTACAGTTGCAATGGCGGACTTGAAAGGCATTGCGGACTGCATGATATCCTCGGGCTACGCGAAAGAGTGCATGAAAATCTATACTACTGTTAGAAAATCAATTATCGATGAGGCACTGTATCATCTTGGTTTTGAGAATCTGAATCTCTCACAGGTGCAGAAGATGGATTGGGAGGTAGTGGAACTGAAGATCAGGAGCTGGTTGAACGCTGTGAAAATCGCCGTGAAAACTCTCTTCCACGGAGAGAGGATTCTCTGTGACAGCGTGTTTCCGGCATCGATTTCGATCAGAGAGTCTTGCTTCGCTGCAATCTCTGGAGAGAACGCAATCAGCCTGTTTCGATTCCCTGAACTCGTGGCAAAGTGCAAGAAATCCCCCGAGAAATTGTTCCGCACGCTGGACTTGTACGGAGCTATTTCTGATCACTGGCCGGAGATTAAATCTATTTTCTCGTTCGAATCGACCTCGGCAGTCCGAACACAGGCCATCAATTCTTTGATCAAGCTCGGTGAGGCGGTGCGTGCAATGCTAACAGACTTTGAAATGGCCATCCAGAAGGACTCATCGAAGACAGCCGTTTCAGGTGGCGGAGTCCATCCACTCACACGCTATGTGATGAACTACATCTCCTTCCTCGCCGATTACGGCGTTATCCTCGCAGACATAGTCGCCGACTGGCCTTTAGTATTACAGTCGCCGTTACCGGAGTCCTACTTCGCGAGCCCAGAGTCCGACGACAGTCCGATAAACGTCCGAATCGCGTGGTTGATCCTCGTCCTCCTCTGTAAACTCGACGGCAAAGCAGAGCTCTACAACGATGTGGCGCTCTCTTACTTGTTCTTAGCCAACAACCTCCAATACGTCGTCGTTAAAGTGCGAACATCGAACCTAAAGCTCCTTCTTGGTGATGACTGGGTGACGAACCACGAGTCGAAGGTCAAACAGTACGCCTCGAATTACGAGCGAATAGGCTGGAGCAAGGTCTACGCATCCTTACCTGAAAATTCGACGGCCGAGATTCCACCGGAGCAAGCGAGGGACAGGTTTAAGAAATTCAATGCTGCGTTCGACGAGACGTACAGGAAACAAAAGGAATGGATTGTTTCAGACCCGAAACTCCGAGACGAGATAAAAGTTTCGGTAGCGAAGAACCTCGTATCGGCATACAAGGATTTTTTTGAGAGGAATCGTGTGGGGTCAGAGTCGTTTGCTCGGTATACCCCTGATGATTTGGGGAATTACTTGTCGGATCATTTGTATGGGAGCGGAGGAGGAGGGATTGTTTCGTCATCTTCATTGTCATGTGATTGGCCTCGTCGGCAAGGCCGTTAACGAGTTTGGGTGGTTGTTGAAGATGTTTCGAATAAAAACAAAAGAGCGCGTAGATATTTTATTCACGTACTCTTTTCCCCGTGTATAGAGATGATTAAACCGCATGTAACACGATTCTTTTATATATATATATATATATATATATCTATATATATATAAATACATAGTATAGTATCGTTATCCGTCATTTTTATATATTTAAATATTATATTTAACATATAATACAAAAATGAAGAATAGAATTTTTCATAAATATATCTATGCAAGTCGGATTGAGGTGTGACACAAACACGCTAAGAAGTTGCGCCCCGACCCACCCAGCTCCCCCCCCCCCCCCCCCCCCCCTCTCTGCAATCTCCAATCCCGAATCTCAATCGCTTCTCCCACTCTCTTGCACCATTTTGAATTTAAATTTAGCTATCAGCCATAATATTTTGAATTTCGTTATAATGATTATTTCAATTTTAGTATTGAAATTAAATATTCCAATTTTGGAGTATTCTGATATATTATTTTAGAACTAATTATATATTATATATAAATATTTATATATATAAACTAACAATTAATAGAATAAAGACATATATATATATATGTAAGTATGTATCACATATATAGATGAATTGAAAATTTATGAAATGAACATAGGTTAAAACAAAATATCTTAGTTGAGAAACAAAAATAAAAGAATAGATAAATTATTAATAATAATGACGTTAAAAAAATAAAATAAGGGGACATATTCAGATTATAAAATAATTAAAATTATTTAAATATATTTTATATTCTAGAATCTTATGTGGCAGTGTACACAGCTCCATAACTAAGCTAGTTGTTGGCTACATATTTCCTACCACTATGACTTGTTCAAGCAACATTTCATACATAATCCCTTGGACATAGGGTTCTCTACCACTGTAGGAATGAAGTGAATTAATTCAATATCATCTGAATTTAAAATTTTAAAAAATTATAATTCAAACACAAAAAAAATTATAAAAATAATTTGAAATAAAATAAAGAATGAAATGCCAATTTTGGTCGGAATGATTGGAATTTAATTTGAATGGTTAGAACAGGCCAAAATTTTAAGTGAAATAAAATAGAGAAATATAATGCATCGGATACTATACTAGAATGAAATATTCCGTCCATAACAAAACATAATTCACAACATTGCAAAACATTCATCGGCCATCTCAAGTTTCAACAAAATAACAACTACATCTAAAAAGTTCTTCCCAAGCTGTAGATTCGGATAGATTTCAATGCATGAACTTCAGGCTCAGGTTAAAGAATTTAGATTGCAAGTTAAAGTATGTATATATAATCAATTAGCTGCAATCAAAATGACTATTTTTATTATAAATAATTTGTTTTTGTGACAAATAATCTTTTTAATTTCAATTAATTAATTATATATACCTATTTTTTTTTATAGCGTTTGGATAGATAGATAATATGAAACAAGAAGAAAAATTTATAATAATAGTGAAATAATTTGTTAAAATATTTAGAGAATGAGATAAGATGAGATTGAAATTTTGTAAATAGTAATAAGATGATTTATGAATAGTAGTGATTCTAGTAAAATAGTTTAATCAAGTATTTATTGGATTTTAGAATAGGAGAAAATAAAAACTTAATAAAAAATATAATAAATTTAAATGTTATTTGAACAAAAATTTTCATAATTGTTTTTGTATATTTGAAAAAATTGAATTGTTTTTTATTTTTTATTCAAAAGTTTAGAAAAATTGTAATGATTAGTTTGAAAGTGTTTGTGTATTAATAATGTTTTGAAACTAAATGAGATAGGACAATACGAGATGAAATAAAATGAGAAATAATGAAAATTGTTTCCAAACATTCTAAATTTTTATTGAATTTTGGAAAAGAAGAGAAAATATTAAATAAAAATATTATAAAGTTAAAATATTGTTAGAATATAATTTTTAATATTGTTTTTGTTTTAAAATTTAAAAAAAATTGAATTATTTTTTATATTTTATATAGACGATTGGAAAATTTGTAACTAATAGATGAATTTAAAAGTATTTGTACTTTAGACTTTTAGATGATATGAGAGCAGCTATATATTCAAACGGGGTGTAAGAGACTCCATCTCATGTCCCGAAAAATATAATTAGATTAAGAATGAATTTAGTAATTTAATTTAAATTAGTTAAAACTAGAACTAATCTCAATCTATTTTTAATTTCTTACATAAGCAATTAAATTGGCTTGTTTTAACTTATTTAAAAAAAATTTAGATAGTGAGTTGAGATGAAATGAATTAAAATAAAAGTTAAAGTTGAATAAACTATTATTAGAATATTATTTTTTAATAAATATATATTCTTGAAATTTGAAAAAATTAAAAAATTAATTATATTTTATTTAGAAATTTGAAAAAACGTATGGTAAAGAGATGAATCGAATTCTAAATCAAAACAAAGCCTTAAACATATTCGAGCTATACTTAAGTTATAGAATCCAAGCGATTATAGCATTTTATGCATAATCACAAATTTAATTAAAAACACTTGTTATTCTCTTAGTTTTCTCCTTAACTAAATAAAATCAAGATTATTATATTTTACTTTTTCAAATTTTCCACACTTCTTATCATGCACAATGATTAGATAAAAAGATTTGAGACAACAAAGATAATTAAATAAAAGAAAATTATGGATACTTAAGGTCAAATACCTTAATTGCATTCTTGCTGAAGTTATTAGATTTATCATTCATATCATATTCATATTTAAAATTCTTTTAAATATTAATTTAATAAATATGTATCATTTAGATTAATTTTAATATATTTAAATCATAATTGTCCTGTAGAACCCTTAAATATAACGTGGTCTTTGAGGACGATCTTCCAAGTAATGGGCCAAAGACTCTTTTCTAGCCCAGGAACCAATATTGGGCTGGTTCTTCAAATGTTACTCCTTGTGGAAAGTTTAATAGCAGAAAAATCGAGGAAACCTAATAGGAAGGAAAAATTCTATTTATTATACGTTCTACCACATATTAACATGTGATTTATTATTTTTATTATTTTATTTACATATTAATGTATATATGTAAATAAAATAACAATAACAAATAAGATATTGGTGTATAATGTGACAACGATAAATGTCATTTCTCTATACAAATGAGCAAGACAATTACAAATCTCTTAGAACACTATTAAACTAGTCAAATGCCATTGGAGCAAAAAACATGGCTTATTTTTTTTTATTAAATCAGCTGCATTGGACTAGCAAAATGTCTTCAAGTAAGACTATGAGCTAAAGTAAAACTATTACAAAAGTCATATTTAGAGAGTTATTATTCACCAGCCAAAAGCATATTTTATTAAAAAAATAATCTAGATAAGAGCTTTCATTTCAAACTTAGGAGTTTGATATTCTCTATTATTTTACATTTAGGCTTGATTTATTTTTAGAGATTAGATGAAATGAGATGAGATAAAAGTTAACAAATAAATAAAATATTATTATAATATATTTTTTTTAGAGTAATATTACTCATCATCCTAATTTTTATTATCTTCTCATTATTCTATAATATGATATTAAATTATTGAAAATTATTTATTATGTTTTACTTATTAGCCTATCATCTAATGCCACATTATGAAATAATGAGAGGATGATAAGAAAGATGATAATAAATAAATTTATTCATTTTTTTAATATTAATTTTCTTTTGATATTTGAAAATGTGATTTTGAAATTTGAAAAGTTGAATTTTTTATTAAATTTTGTATGAAAATTTAAAAAAATATAATAATAAATTTAAGATGAGTTTAGAGATTTTTGATTTTATCTCTCCAAACAAACAAGGCCTTAGTATCTATAAGCAACTTTCTATTCTTCTGATTACTGGAGGCCGGATTTTAAGTTTTCATGTGTTTGTTATAAATTAATGTTCAATTTTATCATCATAAAGTATTAGCAAGAGGGTTGGCAAAATATATTTATTGGATAATAATTAGGCTTGAAAAAAATAGTTGTCAAATAATAATTTAATTAATTTATATATTGGTTAGTATAATTATAAAATTTGAAAAAAGAATTTTAAATATTATTATTATTAAAAAAATAATATTTTATCATTATCTTGACTAATAGATAGATAATCCGAGTTATCTTTTGAATAACAAATGTAAAAAGCAAATCTTGAGATTTTGGGCACTTCGTAGATTGTGCCGAACGAAGCTCACAAAGCGATCGACGATGATGAAATTTTAACTTGGCCTTTGTTTCGGGAAGATCAGAAAAGAGATGAGAATAAAAAAGGTATGCATTTTGTCGGTAGGGAGAAAACATAAAATGAGGGATATTGTTGACATTTGAATAAAATTGTAGTAAAATAATTTAAAATATTAGTATTAATCTAATTAAAATAAATTATTAAAATTTGATTAAAAATATAAATTTGATGAAAAATCAAGATCAAAATAATTTTATATTGAATTTATCAAAAATACTTTCATTATATTTGATCAAAAATAAGAAAAAAAAAATTAATTTAACTTTTAAATAATAATCTTTCAAATGATTAAATTTATACTTTTCATTATATTTTAATAATTTATTTTAATAAAATCAACACTAATACTCTTGAGTCTTAAAGACTCTTGAGACTTAAAGACCCTTTTCATACGCGCACAAGCTTTTTATAGAGACTGTTCGTAGCAGGACCACATATTAGTACGTATATTGACTTGTCTTTGAGAACTGTCTTTTCCAGCACGTGGGCTTAAAAAATCTTTCTCGGCCCAATAAGAAGTGGTGGGCTCATTTTCCAAGTCACCCATAGAATAGTAAACTTCAAAAAGAAAAGAAATAATATTGGTTGCAGCTTAAAGGCATACTGAAGAAATTTGAAATATATATATATATATATATAAAAGTGATGTGCTGGACTGCTGGTGTTCTGCTGGATAGGGATTGCAGCCCAGCACGTCTCAAAAGAAAATGATAGAATTGACTACACTTGAGTAATGATTGTGTAGTAGTACTCTAGTACAAAGTCGAAGCCGTTTTATTCGCACCAACATTTAAGAAAGGAAACTGCCAGGGCCAGCGTTCCGATAAATCCAACCGATAAATATAAAATATATGTTTTTTAATTTTATGTGTGTTTTTAAAGTAGTTTTTAAAAATTATAAATTTATTAAAAAAAATATTTCTAAGTTATTAAATAAACAAAAATCGAACCCATAAATCCAACCGAACATGGTTCCAGCTGCATTTCTTCTCCATCAGAGATTCCAGAGAGTTAAGAACAATTCTATCAATATTTCTGCCTTATCTAACTTGTTGAACATGTCTTCCATTAACTTCCTAACACTCTTGTATGACCACTTGCTTTATCTGTGCTTCCACTTTATAAGCTTCTTCCGGCCCCAATAATTTGTTTCTAATAGTACTGGCCATAATTTATTCATGAGAGCTGGACTTCTTCTTGTATCACATCATCTAGGACAGCTTTGGCAGTGACTCAAACCTACCGATCGAATTGTCCATTACCTTTGTTTAAATATATTGGACCGTTGATAACATGGCCGCCCGGCTGGCCAGTTATGCACACCGCCGATAGCGAGCGGCCAGCACATTAATCTTATTGTAAAGTGTATATGAACATCATTATTCGATTGGAAAATCTAACTTGAAAATTTCATAATCTTTTGATACTTTCTCGAGAATGTTGTATATTTTGTAGGATAAACCGTATAAGCTAAATTTGTATATAAACACTGGGAATATATAAAGTTGCCCAAAATATTAATTGGAAAGTCATATAATTAATATTATGATCTCTAGATCAGCTAGCTTTGACATGAATGTGATATTTGATATTCCACGTAGGAGCATAACATGAGTAGTACTCCTTATAAGAACTAGCTAATATGTATCAATAGTGGCTAGTTTAGGTAGTGTAGTATTCTCATAATATTTTATTACTATTCACTATAACAAATAAGATTTTTTGCTGTATTTTGTTTAGCTGAGAGTTAAATTCTATCACAAATAGTAGTCATTTCTGCATTTTCTAGCCGCAAATAATAGTATTGCAACGAGAAATTAGGTATTTGCTGCGAGAAATTACGCTTATTGTCGTCGTCCAAATAGCCGCGGTTAACCCGCGATCTTCAAAATGCGAAAAATGACTTTTTACCGCGATTTTGAGACTTTTGTGGCGATTTTGAGACTTTTTGCGACGATTTTGAAGTTTTTTACGACGACTTATCAAACGTCGCAAAAAATCTTATGTGTTGTAGTGATTCATTAATTTTTTTATTACTTTTTATTTACTTTTTACTACTATTTGCTATTATTTAATATTTTATCATTACTTTTTTATTAAATTTTTATTGCTATTTACAGAGTATCTGAAATCATCTGATCACTACATATCTAAATTTCATACGTAAAAATCTTCTTTTTCCTTTTTTTTTCCCCTCTTTTTTTTTAAACTGCTAATTAAATAATAGGTCCAAGAGATCAGTGTAAGATTTGTAATGAATGCCAATGCAAACCCTTCCTGGCAATATATCCAATGTAATAGGTTGACAACATTAATAGCCTCACACTAGGCGCTAACCAAATTACCTCAAACAAATTGGTAGTAATATTTACCATGCGTTTAAAGATCAAAACATATGTCATCATTTTAATTTCGAAGATTTTTTTGTTTTAAAAAAGCAATAGCTGATGCATGCATAGATCGTGACACATTATGATCATCATCACAGTGACATGAGAGTCATCACAAAAAAAAATACTTATTTAATGTCACTTATTTAATTACTATATATAAAAATAAGGATGAGACTAAAAAATTCAAACACATCTTAAATTCATTATTATACCTTTTTAATTTTTTTTATATAAAATATAATAAAAAATTAACTTTTTTAAATTCTCATACAATTTTTTTAAATCCATATTCAAAACTAATATTAAAAAAATATCTTATAAAAATATATTTATATATATATATTTTTCACTTTTATTTCATCTCATCTCATCTCATCTCATCTCATCAAACAAACAAAACCAATAAAAAGGGTCTTAAGAATTGTTTCGCCAATTTTATCAAATGTCTTTAATTAGTAATATCAGGCGCCCCTTATGTCCTTTTTAGTTGCAATTAATTTAAGACCAAACTTAGAGGCTAACGTGGCTGGTGAAGTCCGGCCATGTCATGCCAACGAAAAATGCTAACTATAAGCTAGTACCAGCATGTGCTAAGGTGGTTGTGCATTAAATTAAAGGCCGGCCATGCAGCGGCCGAAACCTTTTGTTTTCAAAAAGTAATCGGAAAAGAAAAAATAGAAGATATTTTTTTTTTTAATTAAACTCAATTAACTTAAGATCAGGAGGTATTACTCGGAATTCTAATTATATTATATTTGCAAAAAGAAAAGAAAAAAACTTGAAAATTAGCATCACCAAATTACTGCGAACACTAGCATGATAACTGTTACTGCTTCCATTAATTAACCATTAATTACGCCTGCACAAGTACTACTGATTCAAATCGACGATAGTACTCGATTCTGCGTTTAATTATTTAACTAGTATATACAAAGTAAAGAATCGATTCTGCTAGCCATCTGTTCAACTATAACATTTTGGAGAAGTGCTGTAGCTTTAAAGAAATTTATATACAAAACAAACTTATAAGTTGATTTAGTTTTATAATCTTCTGATTTATTTTATAATAAAAATAATGTTATAATATGATATATATATATATATATCAATTTATAAGTTTATTTTTTGTAATCTTTTTATGATTAAAGTATTTGATCAGGTTTAGAATATTCAATGAGGCAGAATCTAGTAGAATATGATAAAGGACAATGCTACATCTTGCATATTTTTATGGACTTCTTTACCGTCTAAATAATGGACAAATAGAAAAATCTCAATTTTAAAATAAAATTTACTAAAACATATTCTTATTTACCAATAAAAAATTTCAAAAATCTACAAGAAGAATTATTCTATAATTAAAGTATTTGATCAGGTTTAATTTTTTTTTATCATTTTCTTTTGAGTGTTTTTTTAACGTCCTTAATCAATAAAAAAATAAGAAAAATATATAATTTTACTTATAATAGTCAGTTTTTTAAAATCATTAAGTAAAAAAAGAAAGAAAGTAGTAAATAGGTAGTAAAATGCTAGTAATGATCTTATTTATCATTATTTTATTAGTACATGCATACAATATTCTTCTAAGTAAATAAGTTGATTTTTTGTAATGCATATATATATTTATGAGAGGGGATAAATCTACAATATTTTTTACAATATTTTACACAATATATATTATAAAGTATGAATATTTTTTTAAAGTGATGTTAATTTTATAATACAGTTTACAAAAATATCTCTATTTTATAATTTGTATTGTATGAGTGTTATGAAATGTACTGTTGTGTATGTATTACTTATATATATGTATATATATATATATATATATATATAATGCGCCATCAATATTCGTTGATACAGCTTGGATCGAGCCAATTGATTAAGTGGTGTAGTGAACGGTTTTTTTCAGCTAATTTAATGCTCGAATTGCCAATAACTTTTGTATATGCAAACCCTTGCATTAATTCCCTTCTTTTAATGTTTTTATAGCATATATATTAGTAGTACTATCGACTTTGCACTAATATTTTGATAGCAATTAATTAAACACAGAAAGTTGATCACTTCGCAAATTAGTTGGAAAAACTATATTTTTTCTTGAAATATAAAAAGATTGAAAATTCATGTGCACGTATTACCACAAAAGAATATTGGAGTTCTCACATCGATCCAAATTAATAGATATATAGGCAAATTGTTTAAATGATCCACAAAAATTACCGCAAATAATTACAAGGAATTAATTCAATGTTTTACAGTACCCTCCTTTAAGATCTAAGTCTAAGCTGGGCAAAAAGCATGAGAACAAAACAAAATTAATTCATCAAAGTCTATTTTGAATCAATGGAGTTTCTTTTTTGATACAACAAT
Organism: Platycarya longipes; assembly: GCA_036559045.1. Classification (NCBI taxonomy): domain Eukaryota; kingdom Viridiplantae; phylum Streptophyta; class Magnoliopsida; order Fagales; family Juglandaceae; genus Platycarya; species Platycarya longipes. The sequence continues at coordinate 13,809,089 of CM071801.1, forward strand.
AAAAGATTCTTTCTCTACATCTTCAAGAGTATGTTGGGACTCACAAGGAAATATTTTAGGAGAAATGATAAATTAACATATTTTATAATATTTTACATATAACATATATTATAAAGTATGAATATTTTTGTAAACTGTTTTATAAAAATAAAATATGTATATTTTTATAAACTGATAACATTAATTTTATAAAAATATTCTTATTTTATAATATATATTATATAAATGTTGTGAAATATATTATATTATATATATATATATCACTTCTCATATTTTAGAGATATATATGGACCTCGCCAACCGCATGTAGCCTGATGATAAAGTCTGATGTCTCTAAAATGTAGATGGGGGTTCGATCTCCCCTCTTCCAAAATAAAAAAATAAAAATAAAAAAATAAGAAAAATTAAAAGAAGAGATGTGGACCTTGAAAATCTCAACAGCTAATCCAATCCTTACACAAATGGCGGAAGAACCTCACAAAAAAAACCATGCAACTGTCCTGGAAGGGGACGCTCGCTCACCAATAAGACAGATTAACTCCCACCATCAAAATCTTCACTCTTGACAAGATTAAAGAAATAACTATAATTCGTCGGTCACACAATTGATATGCAAACTCTATTGCAAAATGGGCAATTAATTAAGCAACAAAATAATTTTATTTCTAGTCGCATTCGCATTACCCCAGCCTGAACTTTATGAATCTTTTCAATATAATTCATGCAAACAAACTAACTGTTAAATCATGTGTCACAGCTCCTAATTTCATCAATCTTAACAATTAAAATTAAACTAATAGGGGTCTGATCAAGTGTTTGTTTTTTAACGGATCGAAGTAATTTTACTGTGTTATAAGTTTTGATAGTGATGCATCCAAGCAGAGGCTGTTATCATCAAACTTTCTGACCGTTTACACTGATCGTGACATCAATCATGTCAAAATGGAATAAGACACTCCCCAAATTAAAAGATTGAAAATGATAGGAGGGCTGCCCATACAATAGGTAATGATAATGTTACGTACAGTTGTGGAGTTACAAACGACGTGTAGTCACTTTAAAAAAAAATTAACTTTTTCACGTGAGTCTCATATATATTCACTTTTTTTCAAAGCGACTGCATGCCGCTTGCAACTTCATGACTGCATCTATCATTTCTCCCTCACAATTATAGTGCAGCTGGACAGCAACCTGGCAGCTCCCTATTACAGCTTTTAAAGATTATTAACATGTACTTTATCATAGTTATTTTTAAAATTTAGATTTGATTTATTTTTAAAAATATAAATTTTAAAAATAAAATTAAGATAAAATAAAATAGGAATATTCCAGAGGACCGAACCCCCTTTATAAAAACAATCTTTGTCATTGCCAACTACCGTGGGCAACACCATCCATCCCATTGGAATCACCTTTCTTCGACGACCTCACTCTTGTGACGGCGACCCCCGACAACCTCTCACCTTTCCTCGACAACTTAAAACTTGAAATTGGTTAGTTATTGACATGGGCGGTATCGCTCATGGTGGCCCGCGGCAGAAGAGGCTGGATTGAGGTCGAACGCTTCCTATAAAATCATCTTCATTTTATTTTTTTATTGTGTTTTTTATTATATCTTCTTCATTTTTTTTATTCTATTTTTTATTATGTTTTCTAAATTTTATTTTTTATTGTATTTTTTTTTATTGTGTTTTTATAAGGGTTGTAGGGGGCTGTTTTTGATACTAAGGGCAGTCAAATCAATCCCTAACGTCACCCAATAAGATAAGTTAAGATTAAAGTGAAAAGTTAAATAAAATTTTATTATAAATTTTTTTAATATGATTTTTGTATTGAAATTTGAAAAAGTTAAATTGTTTTTATTATTTTGTATTAAAATTTGAAAAAAGTGTAATAATTTAATGAGATGAGATTAGATAAGATGATATATGTTTGAAAACAAACGGGGCCCTAATGAAAAATACATATTTTTTTATAAATTTAAAATTTTTTATTCATAATTTTACATTAAATTAATTATTAAGTTTATTAAAATAATAATATAATATATATTTTTTAATACTAATAATTTTTTTTTTCATATTTCTAAGAAAAGCAAAGAAGCAAAGTGAGCCTCCCCATCTCAATCTCCAGTTCTGACTTTTACTTTCTGAGCTTCTTCTTCATCATCTTCACTTCTATGGATTGTCGTATGCTACTCTACGACACCAAGATACACCAAGATGCACTACGTTCGTTTTTTTCCTATTTTTTCCTTTTTCAATTTTGGTCCTCACAAAGATACACTCTGCTTCATTCAAGATAGTCGACAAGTGCCGGCACCAATAGGCCTCAGCTCCCCACAAGTGCCGGCACCAATAATGAAGAAAGATTGTTATGGGATTAAATGGGAATGGAAAACATATTTGGTTGATAAACTGTAACCTTTTAAATTTAAAAAAACTCATTCATTTATTATAGCTAAAAAATTTTCAATTATTCATTTGATGAATTCGGTGCAGCTAAATTTTGATGAAGTTATCATATATTTTGTATTTGATTAAGTTTTTAATAAAGTCAATGTCAATACTAAATAACTAATTATATGTATATTATTCAATCATAAAAATTATCTTATTGAATAGAGAAAATTTTATTTACAATCTTAAATAGAAGATTGTATATACAAACTTATTGATGTATGTAGGGATAAAAATTTAAACATAACTGTATAGATTAGTATCAATTATCTCTATTTTAAAAAAATAATGTAAAATAACTCGATTGATCAACAGTATTCGTAATTCGCACAATAAATTGAGTAGTATCAATGTTTTTAATCTCGTATCGGTACCAGTCGTACCGATTAAAATCCGCCGTACTAGCCGTCGTCCAGTACAAAAAAATATATGTTTCGTTTTGGGCGATTTTTCGGCCTGTACCGGCCGATACCGGCCGATATTCGTGTTTCGACCGTATTGGATTTCGGCCTCTCATTTTTTCATTAAAAAAACTTTTTGCTATTTTTTAATTTCAATTTATACAAAATTAATTATATAGATATATTTATATATATAATTTATTCATATATTGATTATTATTTTAAAATATAATTTATAAATTTATTTATATATTTAATTTATTTATATATAAATTATTTTAAAATAATATATAAAATGATATGAATATTAAAATATTTTATTCTAATAATTTGATCAAAACGTTTAACAATATCGTATTCAAAATATTGAATAGTATATATGTATCTTGTATATATTTAGCTAGCTAGGTAGGCGCGTACGCAGTTAAAGGCCGACATATATTGTACTTATTGGCCAATTTAAGTTGTTAGTAGCTAGGTCACATCTTGCTAGCTATCTAGGGATCCGAATAGATGGGCTACCTAAATATCAATATTAAGCCTCCTCATCCTATTGGCCTAATTAATTAATATGCATGCATTTCTCAGCTTCCATGTGCCAGTTCACTATAACAAAAAAGAATTTATATGACCATAATTTTTTATTTGTGAAAAAAAATATGACAAGAAATAGAGGTTATCCTAAAAAAAAACGATTTTCTCTAATCTCTTTAGTCCAAAATATAATTTCGCTCTCCTCCCCCACTCCCAATCCTCATCTATATTCGAAATCTCTAATTTCGTATTTCTCTCTCGCTCGCTCACCCCATCGCCCCCATTTTTCGATTGACGATTTTCGTATTTTTTCCCTTATCAATTTCTTCATCTCTTAATTTTCCATCATTTTTCCACTCACCAGATCAACTCTCTCTCTCTCTTTCTCTCTCTCACATATGCATTTTGACAAAATCTAAGGGTCTTCCTTTAGTGCCTTTTGAAGCTAGACGACGATAAATTTTCTTCTGAATCTCATTCGTTTCTGACATTATTTTTAATGAATTTCAAGCTCAATGACGGTAAGCTCCTGTTCTCTCTGTTTATTGTTTTTTTGTTTATTCCAAGTCCTTGTAGGACTTGAAGGAAGGGATCGTTAGGGTACTAGAGTTTCAAGCGGATGATTTTAAGATTTTTAGGTTTGGTTGTTAGCTCCAAGATCTCATTCATTGACAAGATCGTCTTGCTCGGCAAGTGGTTATGTTCCTACACTACGGTTTCACATCTCAGAATGGAGAGCTTCATCAAGAATTTTTTTTTTTTTAATTGACCCCTTTCTGTTTCTTATTTTTGGTATGTTTTAACTTATACGGGGAAAAAAATGAAGGAAAAGATTCTTTTTTGTAGAGAGATTGAAAATTTTAAATGAGTTTCACATCCCAATATAGCAGGCCATATATTTTCTTTCTTTTCCTTTATTTGTATTTTCTCAAAACTCAAGCAGCTTATTCATGGAGGTCAAGGTTAATCTGTGGCTTCCAAACACGGGCCCTGTCACCAATGTTATGGCCTCGTTTCGGGAGGAACCACCTCTTCAACGACTTGGAGTAGTCCAAGTTTGCGTTTTTTGGGTCTGGGAAGTTGTCGTATTGAGTATTTGTTTTTGTTACCTTTTTTGTTTGGGTGTTAATTTCTCCTTTTTGTGACTTTTCATGTTGTGCCTGCATTTGGACTTGATAAGATTTAATGTACGCTGGTTGAATTTGTGATTATTTTTAATTATAAAAAAAAATTGTGGGTATTTGTTTGTTTGCTTGTGGATGGAGATCTTTTTGTTTGGTAAAATTCCTAGACTGTGATTTTTAAGATTGCTATAGTTTCTAAGAGCATTAGTGTTGGATCCATCAAAATTTTCTTTCAAAAAGTATAAATTTGCACATATATTAAAAAAATCTGGTCATATTTGATCAAATGTGGAGAGAAGAAAGTAGAAAAAAAGAATAAAAATATTTGTTGTCTTCAAAAATGAATGGTGAGAAAACTTTGAATTTACTATTCACTTTTGAGGACAAAAAATACTTTTACTCTCTTTTCTTACTTTTTTCTTCCCACTTTTGATTAAATATGATCAGATTTTTTTGATATGTGTGTAAATTTGTACTTCTTAGAAGAAAATTTTGATGGATCCAATGCTAATACTCTAAAACAGGTTGGGAAATGGATAAGGAGAGTGAAAACCGAAATCTTCAAGCATAGTCACATATTTATCTATGACAAGTCAATATTGTAGCTGGAAGTGTTGATATTTGTATGCATCTTATTTTCATTTATATGACATGCCTAGGTGACTTTGTGTATGTCATGCTTTATTATCATGAATTTCTCCTATGACAAGCAATACCTTTTTTTTTTTTAGCAATTCCTCAAACAACTCTTGATATCCTGAGGTAAAAACATCTTTCTTACCTGCTCTTCTCTTGAAGTGCTATGAAAGCTCTAAACCCAGATTAATGTTTTGTGCCACATTAATTCTGGTTTTTTTCTTCATATATTTTATTTTTCTCCTAGGTTCTTGAGGATTCCAATAGTAGACTTATCAGAAGCAAAAACTACTATAAAAATAAACAAAAGAGAAAACTTAAGGAAGTTGAAAACATTATTATTTTGTTGCTCTTCCTCTCTTGTGCTTTATTTAGAGGTTCAATTTTTTTATCCTTCTATGGTTGGGTAGGTACCTTTTCTATTGCTCTTATTCCCACAATGTTGCTCATATCAGATACATAATAATATGATCAGTATATAAAAGGTATGTTGAAATTTCTGCAATACCTAGATGCATGGATTCAAAAGTATTTCTATTACCAAATTTTTGCTTTCAACATTTTACTGGGTTGCTTAACTGTCTTTTGACATCATTGCATCGGGTATTTATTGCATTTTAATGTTTTCTTTGTTCCCTAAGAATTCTCTTATCATTCCAAAAACTCATTTATGTCCCTTAACAAGCTAATCCACCACATGTAAGTAGTTCTCAATGGAAACTTTCGATTTGTATTAAGGCAATGTGCTGTTAATAATATTGTAATAAATTTTTTTTTATAAGTAATATTGTAATAAACATATATGTGTATAGTTTGTCTGCATTATGTAAATAGTGTTGTCATGAATGGTCTAGAGTTTTTATTAAGTACAATGGATACAATTAGTTTGCATTATGTATTTATTACAACTCCTGAATTGTGTATAGTAGATATTCATAACATATAGAGTGTTACCACTATGCATTCCTACAAAACATTTTCACATTTACAACATGATCTATATGCTTAAAATTCATCGCTCGTAACTTTTTCTTTATATTCTCTTCAACATCTTATGTTTTTATATTGTTGTACGTAGGTGATCGATGAAACCCTTTGTGTGATAACATTTTCACCAACTGTTTTTAGAAAGGGAAAAAATAGATGTCAATATAAATGGTCAGTTTATGTTTAGGATTTTCATTTTTCTTAGTTTTCAGTAATGATTAGTACTACTGAAGTCCTTTCGGCATGAAAACAATGGATTTATCATATGATTTATTAGAAATATCTCGCTTTATTTTTAAGTTATACCATTCCCAAAGGTTGGGAAATCCTTGTCTGGTTTAGGAGTGTTCACCTAGATCTTGCAATTTACGAGAACCCAACGGAATGTAATCTTTCCAGATGGGATGTAAGTCTTTTTTTTGTTCCTTTACTCTTTGCAGATGGGATGCAAGTAAAATGATACAATCATGAATTGTGCAAATGTTGCATTAAAAAATAGTGGAATTCACTATTAAAATAATTATCTTTTTCATAGGAATTATATATTTACTCACTTAAAAAAAAAATCACGACAATCATGCATTATAACAATAAATATCATTTCTTAAAATAATATCGTTCTATTTTCAGATCATCAGTACTTTTGTAGCTTTGCATCAATTGCATGATAACAGTTTTCTATGCTATGATTAGAATTATGCTGATTTGTTTTACTTTGTGGTAGAACTATACACCCAAAGTTGGAACCTTCCTTCCCTTTGGAGCAAGAAGCAGGTTGTGCGTTGGAAATGATCTTACTAAGCTGGAAATCTCCATTTTTCTTCACCATTTTCTCTTTCATTATCAGTGAGTTTATCTTTCAACTTTTTTTTTTCTCTAATACTTCAAATAGAAAAAATATATACAAGCATTGCCAACTCAACGTTCTCTTCCTCTAATATTTTTCACAATAATTGAAGGCATTAATACATAGTAGTGTTGAACTCATCATCACTTGAAGTGTTTTTGTTTTCTCTTAATGCATTTTCTATTTTATTTATTTATACATATGTGAATTGATTTATCTATGGATTTTAGGAATTATAAAGTTGTGAGAAGAGATATATTGTTTTACTATTATTTTTTTTATTTCATATAAGACTATTTCCCTGAAAAATATAATGTCACAAGAAATTATTTCCTGCAGTTCTTACTATCAGAAATTTTCATTTCTTACGATGCGATAATGCCAGAAATACTAACATTTCTGGCAGTAAGAATGACGGGTAAAGGGCTTATTCGGCCAGTTATTTCTCAGGATCTTTCTGCGACTGAGAAATGCTAGAATAAATTATTTATGACCATAAAAATGAGTATTTTGGACAAATCTTTCTTGGAAAAAAATATTTTTTTGTTGTAGTGGTAGTACTCTCTTTCAAAAAAAAAAAAAGGGATAATAATAGATCGATCGAACATGCTGACAGTGATGATCACATTTCTACTACCTTTGTGTTTTGCAACATTGCAACCCCCTTTGAATTATATATGGCCTCTCGTTTCATAATGAATGAGTATATATATATATATGGCCTATTGGCGCCGGTATAATAATGAATGACTATATATATATATATATATATATATATATATATATATATATGATGATATCGTGAAATCAGTCCGATACATTATAAGATATTTATGTTTTTTTTTTTTTTCTAAGCCATACGATCGAATATTTATATGTAGTACATGCTAATGGATGGTCGCATGAACCACAGCAGTAGAAAAAAAGCTGGTTTTAATAGCTAATTGATCAGGACTTGAAAGATATTAACAAATAAAATAGAGTAAGATCATGATCATGTATTTTGTTTCTGTAATATTCTCCTATATAGAGATCATTACATGTTAAAATTAAAGAGGTTAATTTGGAAGATAATTAATTAATATATTGGATCTGAATTGCAAGGGAAGGCATCATGTATCGATTCATGAATCATGACCTTAGACATGGTGCAGAATAAGGACGTAGCGGTAGGGCTGGGGATCGAGGGAATGAGGTACTCATGCATGAGCGTCATAAAAACACGCTGCGTAAACATCTTTAGCAGCGTTCTAAAACCGCCGCAAATATTAGAAAAATACCAAAATCTAATCGCGGCGTCATAAAACTCGCTGCTTAAAGTTCTTTAGCAGCGTTTTAAAACCGCCGCAAATATCAGAAAAATACCAGAATTTAATAGCGGCGTCATAAAACTCGCTGCTTAAAATGATTTAGCAGCGTTTTAAAACCGCCGCCAATATCAGTAAAATAACTAGAAACAAATAGCGGCGATAATATATCGCTGCAATTGAAGCTTCTGTCTGCTGTTATTGATCTATCGCAACGATATGTAACTGAAGGCTGGAAGCAGTTTTGCGGCGGCTGGAAACAGATAGCGACGAAAAAAAAACGCCGTGAAATATGATGCTTTTAGCGGCGACTTTTTTATTCCGCTGCAGAAATACAGAAGTGAAGAATTTGTACCGGCGATTGTGCAGCGATTATAAGTCGCCGGTAAAAAGAATTTACCGCGAAAGGAGAGTTTTTTGCAGCGAAATATTTCGCTGGGATAGGTATTTCTGTTGTAGTGAATTAATAATTTGTGTAAGGTGTTCGATCGGCATAATGGAGACAAGCACGTTGACTTTCCTACTACTCTTACTCACCATGATCAACTTGTTATTGATTGATTATATTATATTATTTTCTATCACCTCCATGCTATTAATTCTTTCAACTAACTTTTGATCAGTTTTGGTCCTTTTCCTTTACGTCCATAAAAAAACTATTTATCTAACAGTCATATATCCCCATTATTCTGTCCCCTTCTCTCTCTTTTATTTTTCTATTTATTTATTTTTATTTTATCAACAAACGGGATATGATTAGTTGTAGTCACTACCAAAAAAAAAAAAAAAAATTCGAATTAATTAATTATGATAAAAAGATTATTTATGATCAATCTGAACTATAAATAGTCATTTCACGATAATTATTAATTGATTGCAAATAAACAATTTATATATATATAATGACTACTAAAATTAGTATTGTTGTTGGAAATTAGTAGTAGATCGTGGTTTTTTTTTTCTTTTTAACTTTTTTTTATTGTTGTTTCTAAATTAACCACGCATGCTGTTTTGGAAGCTACATGCATGCATAGTACTACGTACTCGATCGAGTAATATAACCTAACTTAGTCAATGCATGACTGCAAGTTAAGCGCTTAATATGGGTTATTTGCATGAATTCCTTTGTTGGGAAACAGCTTCTAATAATTAATAGTTGTTTCGTGGACTATTAATATGCGTTTTATGATTTCGACTTACATATATATCGAGAATTGATATATCCATGTACGTCGAATAGATTTAGAGGTTCTAATTTATTGCTTTGAAAGGGAGATTCTTGTTTAGTCATTAACAGACTAGACAAGTTGTATGGTTTTGGGTCCAAGCCTGGAGGCCAGGAAGTGATGATTTGAAAGCGAAGCACGCGGATCAGGCCGCTATACACCTTCCGCCCGACGCTTACATCATAGTATTAGAAGTAGGATTAATAAACATATTAGACGATATATCCTCCCATAAATGCGCCTAGCTAGCTAGTTGCCAACCCTTAACAATAACAATATTAATGGTGGGAAAGTCCAACCCAAAATCTTTTCATTTTCATGCAGACAAGATATATGTTGTGATTACCGCGCTTATTGTTATATTAAGTATGCATCTGTTTTTCTTTCTGGAGCTTGACCTCACAAACATGCAAAACCCCCGGCCACCATTTCATTTTTTTTGTTTATTTTTTTTATTTTTTTTTGTTATCAAATATTTGGAATATGAATAATGGGTAAAAAAAATAAATTATTTAAGAAAAATAAATTTTAAAAAAATTGAAAAAAATTAAAATTAAAATAATTGTTTTTTAATTTTTAATTTTTTTAAAAAATTTATTTTTCTTAAATAAATCATTTATTTGACTCATTATTAATATTTTAAATGTATTATAAAAAAAATTAAAAAAAATATGTGGTGTGTGGTGTGTAGGTGTATGTTTAAATTTATATATATATATATATTATATGAAATTGTTAGTATGTCCACCACACTTCTTTTTGATATTTTCATACATTTTATTTTTTAATTTGTTTATTTAATGATTAAAAAAATGATTATTAATATATTGATTTTTTTTTATATTTTTTAAAAATGTTTTAAAATAATAAAAAAAATGGGAATAAAAAATAAAATTTATATTAAATGTAATAGTACTGAACCGTACTACTTAAGCGGCAGAGTTGAACCCCTCTATATATGTATACACAATAAATTTTAATGCTAGACTGACAAAAGCGTGATGGTGTGCGGGCAGACAGACACAAAATTGACTGACTGATATATATTCATGCAAGCTGGGGCGCCGTGCAAATTTCTGCATGGTACTTACCTAGGTAGCAACATTTTAAGTACACCATTAACTGTAGCAATTAAAGTGCATGCACTATGCAGCATGCTTTAATTTGCTTAATTTCTCGTTGTGATTTTATTGAAACCATAAATTGCTACAAGAAATATATATATTTATATATATAATTAAGACGTACCAAGAAGATGACATTAATTAAGCGTCATGATCAGCATGCATTGAATGTTTCACCAAATACATATATCGTATATACTTGTCAAGCTTAATTATACAAGTTCCGCAGCAATTTTATGATTTGATTAACTTTATTATAAGTCTGATCTAATTATATTTGACGATATTATATATATAGTACTTCACCCTTTTGGAATGTGCCCAACATATATATATGTTGTGCCATTGAAGGCCAGCATATATATAACCGATATGGAAACCTAGCTTACCGACCGTATCACGATGAATTTCGAATCTATGAAGATAAGTTCGAGTACTGTGATATTCGCATCGGACGGGCACTAACTACGGAATCGTGCTTAAGAATGTAACGATATCCCAATCTAGCTAGATGCAGAAAATCGTATCTATAGGGAAGTTTTGGCATATTTGGTTTCCTCAACCCTATAAATAACTCACAAGGGATGTACCATTGAGATCATATAGATTCTTTAACAATTGCAAGAGGATAACTCTTTCAATGACTTAAGCATCAGAGGCAATCCCCTAGTGGGTATCCCGAGTCTTCCTTTCTAGTTTTAGGTCGTTAGGGCATGTCAATATAGACATAGAATTGCATCAACATTTTGTTTAAATTAATCACGTCATTCGATGGAGAGATTTGCTCTATCCATGACTCTCAACTTGGCCTTTATATATATATATGGATGTTCAAATTTCACAAACTGGACTTGTTGCATGCTTGTGATTCATTGCGAACATAGGAATAGATCAAATTAACAGGGGATGTTTGAAATAGTCTTTTTTTTTTTTAATCTCATATAATCTCATTTTGGCCTAATTCTCAAACAATATCTGATTCAAATACAAACACTTTCAAACTAATTATTATATTATTTCAAACAAATTATTATATCTTAATAATATTTTAATTTTATAATATTTTTTATTCAATTATTTTCAAATCATCTTATCATTATTCATAAAATCTTCATCGATCACATTTCATTCTCAAGCATTCCAAAGAGGTGTGTGTGAGTGAGTGAGAGAGTGAACGAAAAGCTGTATGTTATTGATGATCACATCATAATGCGTTGCAATGTTATTGTACTCATCCAATCCCTTTCTGTGGTTGACATGCATAGCTAGCTAGCTACGTGTAAATTATATCGACCAATTGTTCACCGTAGCGGGGTACTCCTGCATTATATGTCATCGTTGTTTTTCCAAATAATAAACAATAATTTTTGTATCCACCTCCTTATCTTTATTAAATGATCATATATCGTAGCTAGCCACGTACGCGTACGGGACCTCCAACTTACTAATTAAATGAACTATATATAATTAACGGCGTTCCCTTAAAAAATGATACAAATTAAACTGTATGATCGATTGATATTGATGTAAATTGAGAAGTGCAATATTATATATAGTCGGAAAATACATAAATATTGTATAATTACTTTAAAAAAGAGTGCAGGGGTCCACTATAAAAAGAAATTATTATTATTTATGTGTACTTCACATTTACTTATTTTTTTAAAGTAATTGTGTAACATTTACACATTTAAAAACTGGAAATATCATTTTTGATTGAGAAGACCATTTGATAACCAAGATGAGAATTAAGAAGCCGAATTGCTTGAATAAATACCATAATTAAACGAAAGTCTTGACACGAGAAAATGCCATTATGTTCCTTTATTTCACATGCATGCCTAAGGTGTGACCCCCATTTTTTTTATTGTAATAAAGATTGGTGCAGAATTTAAGTTTGGCACAAAACCAGTTCGTTAGCAGTTGAGTGAGAGATATAACTAGCTAGGCTATAAGCATTTTCACATGTAATGTGCAACGTATCATCCACAGGACTCACACTTCTTCTTATATAAGAGTCCCATTTGAATAACCATCCACAAATCCAATTCCACTCTCTCTCTCTCTCTCTCTCTCTCTCTCTCATGGAGCATCTCATTTTAGTACTTTATGCTCTCCCTCATGTCTTCTATTTCCTGTTCTTGTTTTGGAAATGGGTAGGTTCAAAAAGAGATCAAGAATGTTACATCTTGGACTACCAATTGTATAAGCCAACCGATGACAGAATGCTAAACACCGAGTTCTGCGGCGAGGTCATCAAGAGGACCAAGAATCTTGGTCTCCTCGAGTACCAATTCCTCCTCAAAGCCATTGTCAGCTCCGGCATCGGCGAGCAAACCTACGCTCCGAGGATCATGTTCTCCGGCCGGGAAGATAATCCCACATTGCAGGATGGGATTTCGGAGATGGAAGAGTTTTTCTTCGACAGCATTTCAAAGCTGTTGTCCAGGTCAGGAATTCCTCCCTCCCAAATTGATGTTCTTGTCGTTAACGTCTCCATGTTGTCCGCCGTTCCTTCTCTCGCCGCTCGGATCATCAACCGTTACAAACTCAGGGATGACATCAAGGTATTCAACCTCACCGGAATGGGTTGCAGTGCGAGCCTCATTTCCGTCGACATAGTCAAATACCTTTTCAAATCCTACAAAAATTTGAACGCTCTGGTCGTGACTTCTGAGTCCTTGAGTCCAAATTGGTATTCCGGCAACGACCGATCAATGATTCTCGCAAACTGTTTGTTCCGGTCTGGAGGATGTGCAATCCTTTTGACTAACAAAAGGGAAATGAAACACAAAGCCATGCTGAAACTGAAGTGCCTGGTTCGAACCCACAATGGAGCTAGAGATGACTCCTATGGATGTTGCATTCAGAAGGAAGATGAACAAGGGAGATTAGGGTTTTATCTAGGAAAAACTCTCCCAAAAGCTGCAACTCGGGCTTTTGTCGATAATCTAAGGGTGATATCACCCAAAATATTGCCAATGAGGGAACTCCTTAGGTTTCTGGTCGTGTCCTTTGCTAGAAAAATGAGTCATAGTTCCAACAAAAGTACTGCCGGAGGAACCAAAACTGTGCTGAATTTTAAGACTGGTGTTGACCATTTTTGCATTCACACCGGCGGAAAGGCAGTGATAGATGGCATCGGAGTGAGCCTTGATCTTAGTGAGTATGATCTACAGCCGGCGAGGATGACACTTCACCGATTTGGGAACACATCGGCGAGTAGCCTTTGGTATGTTTTGGGGTATATGGAAGCGAAGAAAAGGCTGAAGAAAGGTGACACAGTATTGATGATAAGCTTTGGTGCTGGCTTTAAATGCAACAGCTGTATGTGGGAGGTGGTGAGAGATCTGCCTAGCAATGGAAATGTCTGGAATGACTGCATTGATGAATACCCACCAGAGACCTTGAACAACCCTTTCATGGAGAAGTACGGCTGGATTCAACAGGAAGATCTTAGCACCTTCAAAATCCCAGATGATCACTGAATTAAACAGGTAATTACTTTTAAAAAAACATTCTTAGTTATTAATCATCGATTTCTATTTAATAAAACAAAACAAAAAACGCTTTCCAATATCTGTCATTATTACTCATGTTTCGATTATTTTCTGTAATTTATTATTATTAAGAAGGTTGTTTTGGTGTAACTTTGAGATGTTCAAATGATCTCTCCCGATCGATTGTCGGATTCTTATATTTTATTTTAATAATAATTTATTTAATTTTTAATTTTCATATCTCATCTGTATAATAAAATACTATAAAAAAATTGTTTATTTACAACTAGTTATTTCTAATGAAATAATTATTTTCGGTTAAAATGAGCTTATTTTCATTGTAAATAATCATTTTTATAATAAATAATTAATTATAAATACTTATTTTTCTTGTAGTGAAACAAGTTGCTGACATAAATCTTATGGTTTTTTTTCCTAATTCTTCTTTGCATGCAAGAAATTTATATAGTGCATATACAATTTCTAAAGAGTGATCTTATGCTATGATCTGACTAGCTAGATTTCGCCTTTCATACATACCTTTCAATATCACCCGGGATCCGCACTTGTTTTTAAATTGTTGAAGGTGTTAGGAGGTAGCATTGATTGCATACACGACTCCTCGAAACTTTATCACAACAACTCGTATGCATTAAGTGAAGGGCTTATAGCTAGCTGCATGGGATACATGCGGGACAATTCCATTGACACAAATTAAGTGCAGATAGAAAATAAATTACAGTTCATGAAATATGTATTGACACTAACTAGCCAACTTTGTTTTCATGTCGTTCGATTGGAGTGCACAATTTTCTTCACTATACAAAAGAAATGAGCATTTATGATAAATTATATGCAACATAAATGACAAATTATATGCAACATAAATGACAATAATAGATTTTTTTTTTTACAAAGAGTCAAAATCACATGTATAATAGTACCATCTACTTCAATTTTATTAATAATATCCACTTACAAATATTCCAAAAAAACCAAAGACCCAAGCATCCAAGAAAGACTATATATAAAGCAAAAAGGACAATAATAGACTTATTTTGACAAAAAAAATTATTGTTAACAAAAAATAATTGATTACAATTAAGCAATTTTTTGGAGACGTACAAGAACAATAGATTTTTGTAACTAATTATTTGTAATAAAAAAATTATTTACAACTAATTTTAATTGTAAATAATTATTTTACTAAAATTAACTGACTATAAATAAACAATTTTCTTTTAATATCTACTTATCAAAAAGACATCGGCTAGAAAATGAAAATAACTTGTTTTTGTGTGCGTGCAGTTGCCCACGTCTCAAACATTTTTATTTGAATGAAATATTATCAGATAATTAATTAGATTGAAGTGATAACATAAATGAGAAGCCCACAGAAAGAACATATATATGCACGTGTACTACACATTAACTAGATCAAATTCTATCTAATTCATGCAAATCCCATTGGATAGATTAACCATTCTCATTATACATATACAAGTTTTGATCGACAATTTCATGGGAAAAGCTTGATATATGTGCATATATATACATATATATATATATATGCATGGCATCCTAGTTAAAACATAACATTTTATTTGTTTATAGTTCTGTCCTTTTTTTAATAGAAGAACCTTTAACAACTGTAATAAATCATATATACTAGGTTATTAAAAGTAAAAGAACATTTTAACGATTTAGGTCCTGTTTGTATTCGAAGACGAGATAAGTTCGTCTCAATTTATTATTATATTTTTTTATATATTTATTCCTAATCGAAATGGGGCCACCAACATAAATGCATCGTTGATGGTCCAGGAGCTTGTACGTACCACACGATCACTACCTTTCTGTCATGAATGCCATTAATTGGGCGACTGCCACTCTGCATTAGTGTTGGGCCTACCAGATGATCAATAGGATTATGAATCTTTACGTTGCGTTCGGTTTCAATTAAATTTATCATAAATCATTTGTTTATCAGGATCAGATTCGTTATTTTTTGAGATTCCTATAAAAGGTTTAAACTCATTTTAAATTATTTTATATATTTTAATTTAAAAAATTAATCTCATCTAAATTAAAAAAAAAAAAGAGAAAAATATAGTTATCATTCTTTTTTTTAATCATTTTCTCATTATTTTATAATATAATATTAGATAATAAGTTTATAAATAAAATATAATATATAGTCTCAATTAAATGATCTAATATCATATTATAAAATGATGTATAAGATAATAGAAAGATAATACAAATTAAAATGATTACGTAAAATTTTTAGTCAAATGAATGGAGAAAATTGCTATGTCCGGATCAAAAGCATTTAAATTTGATAGTGCCTAATCCGGAAAAGAAGACCGGCCATAATCAATTACTAGCCTTAATTAGCAGTCATGCACATGATGATGAACCATTGCTGTGATTGATCGAGAGGCTTTCTAATCTCAAAACGTTCTGCGCGCTTGCCATATATAGCACAGCATCTTCCAGCATATATATGCAGTGCGTCATTTATACGTACTGCATGTCGGCTCCCCTCTGGGATCAGAGGGAATTTATTACTTCGATTCATTGCGCTTTTCTTTTGTCGTGTTTCTAAAATTTAATATAGAATACATGATCATCCAATGGGTCAACAGAATTTCCTCGATCAGTGCCTTTAAATGTGCAATTTATATATTATTTATATATTTAATTGTCATAATTAACGATGAATGAATCATTGATATAATATTCTTTTAAAAAAATGTTAAAATTGTGAGAGTGAAATATCTCTAAAATAGGGTCCAGACCTATTATATAGTGTACTAAAAGACAAGAACATATGGGGGACAGACATAAAAAATATAGGCTGACACACGCAATAAATAATATCCAGACTAAAGCTTCTATATAAAAGCAACCATCAGAATATCAAAGGATCGATCGATGACTCTCTAGCTAAACGATAATTCATCTATTCTCTCGGATCACCTATTTCGTCTTCTCAGACGAACCCAATATTTCATGCCAGTAGAATTATGTATTTTATTCACGTAAAGTGATAGCCCTAAGAGACTGTAAAAATATTCATTATAGTGGATTCTCTTCCCCAAACTCCCGTGGACGTAGGCCTTACGACTTCTCAAACATGCAAATGATGTCCCCCCCAGATAAGTATTCTTAATTGTGCTATTTTTGTATAATATCATGCAAATGTGATAAAATATATCGCCTAAAAGAAAGATTTGTTATCTTCATATCTTTTATGTATAACACTCAGTATTTTCTCACGGACACTACACTCGCCAATTATTATTTTTGTCTTACAAAAATAGCACATGTATACAAGCTCGCCAGATAAAAACCAGGCGAACATACTCACAGCACAATGCATACAGACAGATCACATGCACTGAACTTGGAGAAACACTGTGCACTTAAGTGCACAGTGGGGTCACGTGTGCATGGCACTATACCTTGCCGTGCCCAGTTTATTATGGGTGTGCACCCAGGGACTCGCGGCGCCCCGCTGCGAGTCGTGGAGCTCCGCCGACGGTCCCTTTGTGACCGTCGGAATTTTATGGGCCCGCCACCGTGGCAGGCCCACGACTGGTGGCACGGGCATGCATGCACGCCCACCTTGCACCCACGGGACTATGGCTAGTCCCATGGCCCATTCCCGGATCGATCACTGGCGGTCACCACCGTGACCGCTGGGATTTTCTGTCTCCGGTAGGGTGGATGCCAGGCGTTCCCTGCCGGAGACATGCACGAAATGTGCATGCACGCACGTTGGCGTGCATGCATGCCGTAAACCCATGGGACCCATGCGAGTCCTGTGGCTCAACCTCAAGGCAGCTGCCGGCGCTCACCATCGTGACCGCCGGAGTTTTCTGTCTCGGGCAGGGCGTCAACCTGCCGGAGACATGTCCGGGCATGCAGGGCACAGCAGGGTGCCGTGCCCAGTACCGTGGACGGGTGCCCATTGCCTAAGGACTCGCGGCGCTCTGCCGCGAGTCGTCGAGCTCCGCCGACGGTCCCATTGGGACGGCCGGAACTTTCTGGGCCAGCCACCGTGGCGGGCCCACGACCCAGCATGCCCCACGGGACTGGCCTTACTCCAGTGGGCCCTCCACGGGGTAGCTACCGGCGGTCACCACCGTGACCGCCGGAGTTTTCTGTCTCCGGCAGGGCATCAACCTGCCGGAGACATGCCCGTGCATGCACGTCAAGGAAGAGAGGGCCCAAAGCTCACGGCGTGGCGCCGTGAGCTCGGGCCACCATCCGGCGGTCACCACCGTGACCGCCGGAGTTTTCTGTCTCCGGCAGGACATCAACCTGCCGGAGGCATGCACGCGCAGACCACCTCTCGCAACTTGCCTCGTGCTTGTCGTCACAGCACACTCACAACTTGCCGGCGACTCTCACCTCGCCGTTACAGCACATTCACAGCTCGCCGACGACTCCTTACCTCGCCATCATAGCTCACTCACAGCTCGCCCAACACAGATGAAGGCCCGCCATTTATCTGGCGTTCGCCATAGACCATCACAGCTCGCCCAGTTTATTGGCGGGCATCATGCTCGCTACTTATCCATTCAGACCTTGCCATGCATGCTCGCCAAACCAGTTCACCTTCTCCTTCACAGCTCACCCAAAGCAGTTCGCTTCACGCCCTCACATCTCAGCATACGGCTCGCCAACAGATCGCCAACCCAGCTCGCCATGCATGCTCGCCATTCATCCTCGCCGTTTCTCCCTCACTTCACGGGCACCATGCATAACCCGCCAACGAACTCTCCCTCAGCTTGCCAACTTTACGGCGCTCGCCCAATACACATTCATTTATAAAACAACTTAACATTTGTTCACACTCCCACCAGCTCGCCAATCATGCTCGCCTAAAACAAGTAAAACAAGTAAAGTTACTCGTCTACTCATCTCGCCCATCTCCCTTGCAACAGTAGGGACTCACTATGCATGTTCGCCTGGCACATATAGGCTGAGTTTCTAGCTCATATAACTCGCCTCATTTGTTTAGAAATTCAGGGATTTATATACAGGAAGTCTCCCATGTGAGACTCGCCTATTTTCTATTTTATTTTGACAGGTCACTCGTCACATCAGATTATGGAAATTAAAAATGCTGCAATACTACGGAATCGATTTTCACAAATTTTATACTTCGACTGCACATGCAAATTCAGACCCAACACTCGGACTTAGTGGCATGAAAATTCATATTTCTATTTAACAAAATTGTTTTGCAGCGCAAAGTTGACGCACCCATTCCACGGTGACACCAACTCCATGCTCGTCATACGGGATTAGGTTTAGTCACGGGGTCGTCCGGCCACCCATGACCGGCCCAACGATTCGTTCGTCAAGGGCTCGAGGCTTGAGGTCCAGCACCCAAGCTCACTCGTCAAGTCCTTACATTTATGATAGGCTCGAGGCTTGTGATCCGCCCACCAAGCACACTCAACAAGCCTCATCTTGGATGCTTGCGAATCGCGGAGTTGAATCTCGGGTCTAGGCTTGCATGTAAACCCTCGCACACCTGGTTTCCCGCCAATGACCGCTTGTGGATTGAGGAGTCGTAAACCCTCACACATTACGGCATTTTCTTGATAACATATATATTGCATGTTTTTATTACCTCAGGCTCGGAAGATGAACTACCACCTTCTCGATTTTCGGATACTTTAGAATTCCCACCAAAGTGTCTTTGGTAAGAATTTGCGGGGTTCTGTGAGGGTGAAATATCCCCAAAGTAGGGCCCAGACCTATTATGTAGTGCACTAGAAGACAAGAATACATGGGGGACAGACATAAAGAATGTAGACTGACACACACAAGAAATAATATCCAGACTAAAGCTTCTATATAAAGGCAACCATCAGAATATCAAAGGATCGATCGATGACTCTCTGGCTAAACGATAATTCCTCTCTTCTCTCGAATCACCTATTTCGTCTTCTCAGACGAATCCAATAGTTCATACCAGTAGAATTATGTATTTTATTCACGTACAGTAATAGCCCTAAGAGACTGTAAAAATATTCATTATAGTGGATTCCCTTCCCCAAACTCCCTTGGATATAGGCCATACGTGAAACCACGTAAATACTGTGTTTCTATATTTATTTTTCTGCTATCCGCGTACGTATGGCCGCATCGGAGTCTTATTGGGGGTCCCAAATGACACCCAATGACGTCCAACTCGCTCCAGTGGGCTGGGAATGAGTTATTTTCCTGCTCTGGCCTGTTGACCAATTTTTGTGACATCAACAAAAGTTCTCAACGGATAGAAAAACAAATTTTATAATATTTCTTATTTATTTATTTATTTATTTATTATTTTCCGTAATATTTTATAGATAGTTATAAAAAATGTCATACCGAGGAAGACTTATTTTATATTCTGTTTAATGAATAATGATACTATACATCTTAATTTATACCATGCAGTCACTTTGTCCTTTGACATAATACTGTAATGAGGTACCATATGATTTATTAAAAACAGTTAAAAATACAAACATAACAGGATAGTGGAAATCTAGAATTTTACCCTCTTTTTGTGCTTTATGGCACTATTTTGTTTTAGATATATATTTTTTAAAATTCTTAATTTATTTAATAAGCAGCATGCACTACAAGAAAAATATGCATTTATGATACTTTAATTGCAATCATAATGACTATTTACGACGAAAATAATTTATTTTCGTCACAAAATGCCTTTCTGATTGCAATTAAAATATCACAGATATCTATTTTTCTTATTGTAGTGGTATAACATTTGATATCATGTAGTCAAGAAGCCAAAGTGAGTGATATAAATTAACAAGAGCATAATGCATGACTCATCATACCCTCAAATTCAATATAAGGGTATGATGAAACCAAAACAATCTAAACCTAAAATGGATGGTTAAATGCCTATCGTTTGATTTAGTACAGGATTGTACCAATGAGCATTTTAGATGACATAGATTTGCCTCAATGTTCCTCTGCTATAGAGGGTGAGAATATTGAGAGCTTATATGATCAGAAGCATCCCATGGGTAATAAGGTTGAGAATATATGACATGATTCATTAATGTAATATAAACACGACACAATTTTAATGAATTTAGGCTTGATGTTAATGGGTTTGGTCAAAACAATTTGATTTGTTAAGATATGATTAATAAATGATTCACTAATGGATCAACCCATTTGATACAAAATCAGCCTTTCAAGACTCATTTAGATTTTTATTCAAAATCACACTTATACCCTTTTTACGTCTAAACCAAAAATATGCAAAACTTTAATCGATATCTCTAATCTGAATTCACGTTGTCCCTCTTGAATCTCACCCTCTCCCACCTCCCTCAGTCTCTCTCTCAATCTACCTCTCTCAAGCTTTTGTCTCATAATTTTAGGAGTGCACTAAAATTAGATATTGTTAAAACTTTAGTTTGTACAAGCGGTTGGTTATATGTCGAGTAAGACAACGTTAATTTTATTTTATTAAATAATTGACTACAATGCTTTCAATACAATAATTTTATTTCACAAAAAAAGTTTACTAGTGCCATTTTTTAATAGAAATACTAGAAATAAAATTATATAAGCTAATTGAAAACAGAAGATGCTATGAAGTTGGATATCAACTAGAGCAAGAAGAACACAACACTTCCTTCTTCAAGTTTAAAAATACCTATATTTGTGTTTGCCGTTATTGGGATTGTAACATTAACATTATTACAATATGTTTATGTTTTTATTGCTTGGATAGTAATTTTGGAACTATGCTCATATTTGATAATTTTGAAACTTTAAATTTAAGTGTTTTTATTGTTTAGATTGTAATATTGGATTTTAATTTGGATTCTTGTTTTTATTATTTGAATTGTAATATTCTTTATTACATGTTAAAGTCCGAGAAATATTGATATTAGTATTAGTTTAATATTTTTTTCGGAGATATTGTGATTTTAAATTTTATATAAAATTATGTTAATAAGGTCAAATGGGCTATTTAGGTCAATTCAACGCATTACATAATTTGGTTAAAACGTTGAAATAAGTCATGTTAGTCTGTTATTTTAATGGGTTATGTTAGGGTTTGAAAGTCGATCCATTTAGCTTAACTAGTCGTGTTTGGATTGACCTATATAATATGAATTTCATGACTTGATATGACATAAACACAACCCACAAGCACGATTTGCCACGATTAGTGGGCAGCATAATGGTCATGGAGGTAAGGCCATGGAAAGACTACTTGTTCCCAAATAAGAAACGAACAATCAAACAACTAGGCATTTGTGCTAAGTTCAACACTCATTGTTGGCAGGCAAGTTTGCTATTGCATAGCAGCAAGTTCAATTCTCATTATTAGCAACCAAGCGATGGGTTCATCACCTACCATGGGTGGGTCGAGCTATGGTGGGCTGGTGTTCTCCTTTTGTGGTTGTTTTGGCACAGTTTCCATATATGGAAGTGGATTGGTTGCTCGCCATGAGGGTGGTGGCTATGGTGGGCACACCCATGCTTGCTCGCCGGTAATTCTCAACTAACGTGTGCACGTTTATATATCGTATTTTCCTAGGAACATCAGAACGTTGCACCCAACCCTGCCTCCCCACACATAAAAAAAAAACTTGTCTTCCCCAAAACCAACATTCAGCTATTAAGTTTCCCCAAAACCAGTATTTGATATTTGATATTTCAAACCACAAAAAGACAGTTAACAAAATTTTGGGTAGACGCTAGTTAACCCTTCCCAAGTAAAAGCTACCATAAAATATGGCATATTTAGTCTCCCATGCATATATACTGCCTACTACTAGGGCACAACCAAAATGCACTCACTGCTTAAAAAAGTTGACTGTCATCTTCTAAGTGTAACCAATTCATTGAGTCCCCCTTCGGGCCTCAACAAATGCAGGGAGCTCGACAATCCAACTTTGCAGTATTTTCTCGGTTGCCAACTGTCTCTCCAAAAGTGTTTCCCACTTCCTGTTCATCTCGTCCATTTCAACTTTGTGAATCTCTCCATTCTTCTTATTTTTGGCTACTAAATCTAAGTACCATTGCTCCCGCTCACAGTTACGAACTATTGTAGGTTCTTGTATCACCATCTCACTTAGGCCTCGTGCATATCTTGGCCGACTTAAAAATATCTCCTTAAATATTATTGCTATTGCCTCCTTAATACGTTGGGATGGTTCTAACTCATCCATTTTTCCAACCATGGATTTTTGTAGATGATATCAACTATTTAGAAAAGCATTTGTTTGTCCATTTCTTTTATACATTTGGAGACTTTATATTGAAATAAATGGATCCTATACTTTTTACAAGTAGTATGGGCTAAATGTAATGTATGAAGACTCACATGGATGTCTTTTGTGGCAGGCGTCACGAATTTATCTATTTTCTTCAACCAACGAACTTCCTTGTAAAAGTCGACTAAGTTACCTCGTTCAGTCCACATAAGTAATTTATATGAAGAAAGTTGCTTTTTTTTTTAATTGTAATGCTAAGATATAGTGTGCAACTATCGTATGAATTAAAAGGGTAATGATACAATGTATTAAAGTATTTGGTTATAATGGCATGAAATAAAACAAACATGGACATTTAAAATATCTTCTTTCTTCAGACAGAATGAACATAATCAAATGGATTTTCTAATTATTTTTGTTATAAAGACAATGCTTCTCTATTGCAGTAGGATGAGTGACTTTTGGTGAAATAACTCTACTTGGAAAGTTGAATTTTCTCATTATTGGGCTCAGGCAAGAGTTGTCAACCATAAGCCTGTGTTGGATTTAGCATATGGACAACAACACTGAATAAAAAAATAAGATAAGTAGACTTTTCTTCTTTAAGAACAAAAATAGCCCCGGGTTTAGCAACCAATGCATATATAAAGGCAAGTGCTTAAATGCCTTCTTAAGCTTGAGATTGATTTTGCTAATTAAGCAAGACTGTCTTTTCTAAATTTATGCATTTCTTTTACAATCTTAGGCATGAACTTTGTGATTTAGGCTGATTCCCATTTAAAAAGTTCCTATGTTTTTTTTTTCTACTTTAAAACATTCAAAAATTTAGCTAAATCTTCTACCCATATGCATGCCATTATGGGTAGAAGATTATGCCATGCAACGTGCATAGTGGTATATATCATCATTTAAGGCAAGTGATTTGACAAAATGCTACCAACTTAGCCTTCTCATGCTGCATGTAGATCATCATTGACTTCTGAAATGTAAAAAATTAACTAAAATGGATCATTACATTGATCTGTTTGTTTAGGATCACATTGATATATATGTTAAAAAGACTTTAAAGAAAAATTAATTAAGAAATTAACTACCATACATATTCATGAATTGAATATTACCTTCTCCTTTATGATCTGGATAGACGATTTATGTCCTGCAATGTGATTAGTATTGAGTCTCTTCTGACTCTTCCGACTCTCCCGATTTTTGCTTAATAGTTTATGTCAATAACAACCATTAATATTACATAGGTGCACTCGGACACAACTTCAATCCATATAAGAGTTCATGTATCAGTTATTCGATTAACTAAAAACAAGATGAGCATACATTGAAGGCCTCATATCTCCATCAACCACATAGCCTTACCCATACTAGATTGTTGACCAAATTGGTGCCAGATGTAGCTGTTTCTTCATGGCTACCATAAGCCTGGTACTTCTTGTGCAACTCTTGGTGGAAGTCGTTGAATCTCTTTTGCAATTGTTTTAATATTGGTAGATGATGATTATCCAGCTCTCATTCTAATTCAAAGTCATTGTACATATATCAAGACGTAAAATGTTGTACTGCTTTTTATTATAATAAATACAATTATAAATTTATTACAATGAAGGAAAAAGAAGTCTTACCCAGACTCGTTCAATCGACTCATCCTTTGCCAACTTGGGTAATATCACTCTATCTAGCATAACTCATATCCAAATGACATTTTAATATCCACGTGACTCACGTCGTAAACATTGACGCGTTCTTGCAACAATGTGCGGTTTCTCCATCATTTATCTTCAAGTGGGTTTTTTTGTGCTTCTGCAATTTTTTAAACTTGGTGCTCTTGGCGGACCCATGACCACGTTTAGTAAGAACCTGGTTGACAGCTAGCACCGTTGGACTTTCCATTTCTGTATAATACATGACATGAACACATAAGTATCATTCCAAATATATCAGGTTTTGTCTATCGTACAAGTTTACAACTAAACTCTTAAGCAATAACGAGCATTACCGATTTCATCTCTAGTGGACTCTAGTTGTGGGATTGGATTCACTGTTGAAGTCTACGGTCATCGGATTGAATTCATAGGTGAACTCTCCCAAATGTGGCTGGGAAGCTGTATTGAGTCATCCGAATTGGTCTCAACAACATCGAGCGGGCTATTGTATGTGTCAAGGCGAGCTCCACATGGTCAACAATGACCGAATAAGTAAGACACATCTTGTCTAGCGTTGAACACAATAGGCCTCCCTCTCCCATCGCCACTTCTTTCCATCACATCACCTACAAATATTAATTGATTATGTTTGGCATAAATGGGAAAAAATCCATAGACATTATAATAAAATGTAAGAAGTAATGGCGTGATAGCAATCAACATCAACAGTTGATATGTAGAATAGTTTAGTAAGTTGTGAGGTCAATTCTACCATGCTTCCCTCTATACTGGCAGCAAGCATATATATATATGTGTGTGTGTGTGTGTGTTTGATCAAATATGAACACAACAAAGAACTTTAACCTAAACATAACCTTTACTGTCAACCCAGTATGTAATGAAGATGAAAAAACTCTGTGTGATTAAAAAAAGGCAAAAACCCTTGCTATATTTTTGAGTTTATCATCTTTTTTTTTTTTTTTTTTTTTATATGTAATACACTAATTTTTTCTTCTTTTGTTCTCAAACTCCAACCTGGATTGTATTATTGATTGGTAACATATAATCACATGCATAGTAGGAAGAAATCCCTTAATTAATTAAATTCTTCACTAAGTTACCTGTTATACATTGAAATTTTGGAAGCATGTAGATTGCCTCGAGTGAAACTATATTATAATGACTTGGCAACTGAATATACATTCAGCCACAATTATTGAACTATATATTAGCTCATTTGCCATTAACCTAAATTTATAGCAAGCAAAATGTGACGCCCCCAACTTACGTCTGGGATTTAACGTAAATCAAGGTGTCTGGATGAGCAACACGTGGCTACTCACCCTCGTACTTAACAAGAATAAAAAGCATATATCACTTATTTCGCAGCGGATCAGGTTTTTGATATAAAACTTTCTAAAGATCACATGGGAAATATATTTACAACATTCATTAAAACTTAACATTGTACTTTTTACATATACAATACCCAAACTGTAGTAAAATATTTTACATTCATCCAAAAGAACTTTCATTCACCTCACTCTTTTTCTTTCTTAACCTCAGGGTATTCTCTCCCATAGCGAAACCTATCCATACTAATGCTAAAGTCTCGCTGGAGCAGTTGTCCCTGTGGAGTCAAAAAAACTCCACACATAGACAACGAGCCATCTATTCCTAAGGTTAAATAGCATCCTGTACGTCGCCTCTCCTCAGCAAAAGTGGATGCGTCCAGACTCCAAACTCCGGTGGGTTGATTACTGATAGGAGGTCCGAAGGAAACAAAAGAAATGTCCATATAAGGACTATAGTCGGAAAGTCCCTCAGGACTCCCCGAAGTCTCCTACCTCGTCGGGGCTATCCCCTTGCTGGTCATCGAATCCTGTATAAATTGATATGCACAAAAATATATGGAGCCACAAAGGAGAGATTTCGAATGAAATCTCGGCAAGTACATAAACAGCTTAAAGGAAACAGGAAAAAAGCAACTATAATATTATCACCACTGATGACTAGGGAAAAATTACCCTAATATACACCTCATAAGACCACTGCCTAACTGGTACTTTTCTTAACTCAACCAAAAACATAATCTTATGCTGAATTACACTGTTTTCTTAAAAATTCTTATTCTTTCTTATCACTGATGGGCGTTACGTATCGCCGTCCCCATCACATACACTCATCAATCATCCGGGCGTTACGTCTCGCCGTCCCCGTTATGATGAGTCTGGTGTCAATCTCACAGGCGTTACGTATCGCCGTCCCCGTCTTGACACAAAACATATACACATATTACTGCAGGCGTTACGTATCGCCGTCCCCGCTATCCAGATCAATTTCACGGGCGTTACGTATCGCCGTCCCCGTGAAGATCACACATTCTTATATCGTGACAGGCGTTACGTATCGCCGTCCCTGTCGGCACGTCAGTCATTCGGGCGTTACGTCTCGCCGTCCCTGTCACGATGTGACTAACTTAATCTTATAAGTATTGTTTTCTTTCTTTTTATTTCCCTCTTATTCATACGAGTTATTCACTTATAACCCTTTCCATTTGAAACACCAATTCTATTCTAGAAAAACCCTGAATCTAAGCAAAACAGGGCATCTTGCTCGAGCGGGTTGTCGAGCGAGTATCGAGCGAAGTCTCGGGTTGGAACTCGCTCGAACAGAGTATCGAGCGAAACTCTAGCGAGGGTTCATATTTTGCCTTCGCTAGACTCACCTGTCGAGCGAGGGTCGAGCGAGATCACGGCTCTAGGAGTTTTTCTACGCAAAACATGCCAATCTTTTTAATATGCTCCATTTAGTTTCTTAAAAACTTAAATCTAAGTTCTTACAATTTTATTGAACATATTTACAATACAAAATAAAACCAACCCTACTTATATGTCACTTTGTCACTTAATCATGTTCTTAAGAGTTCACTACTAGTAAATATAGTTCAATCATCTCAATAAACCATTTCCATGCTCAAGTTAAGCTAGAATATGGACTTACAAATTCTTCAAAGCTCAAGAGAATTGATCCAACCAACTTCTTGCAAGTTTTCTTCCAAACTCACTCACTTAGTTCACAATGATCTCTTTGAGGGTTTGGGGAGGGTTTTCTGGTATGGCTTCTAAAGGGCAAGTGTTCTCTCCTTCTAAAGGAGCTTAGAAAGCTCTCAAGGCTCTATTTATAGGGTGGTGGTCGACCAACATGAGGGAGAGAAAAGGAAAAGCACCTAAGGTGCACTAGTTGCCAGATTTGCATGGGTGATGAGGTGTCCATCTAAGCAAATCTCATGATGAGGATTAAGCCTCCCAAATCCTAGGCTTTGCAGCTGGATTAGTCATCCAAGGGCTCACATTTGAGATATTTTGGCTGCCCATTTTGATCCATGGCTGAGAAGTGAGCTAAAGGGATAAGAGGTGAGGTGGCATTTCACCTAACCATGCATGCATCTCTCATCTCCAGCCCTCTCCTTGTGTCACACGCCCCCTTCCAGGTTTTTTCTACCCATTTGGTTCCTTCCTAACTCCCTTAAGTCTCTCTTTAACAAGTTCTAGAAGGCCACTTCTTAGTTTAGTTAAGGTAGAGCCAAATTTGATCTACTTTGTCACCTATCAACTAGATTTTGGCTCCCCTTGAGTTTCCATCACACCAACTATTCAATTGACTTCCAAATCAACTTCCCATCCATTTATAACTACCCCTACACATGTCCTAATCCCATGAAATCTCAAAACCAATTGCCTATTTAGTTACATGCCCCAATTTAGTTCAATTTATCCAACTCGGGTTCCATTTAAGCCCATTCCAAAGCTGCCTACTTAATTCCCAAATAAGTTATTGATTCCTTCCGAATCTCAGGAAACGTCA
Source organism: Platycarya longipes (assembly GCA_036559045.1). Lineage (NCBI taxonomy): Eukaryota > Viridiplantae > Streptophyta > Magnoliopsida > Fagales > Juglandaceae > Platycarya > Platycarya longipes. The sequence continues at coordinate 13,838,031 of CM071801.1, forward strand.
AACATAAAAGTTTTAGATATATCTCTTAAGGTTCTATAGCAATTCGAATCACCTCATTTGGACCTCATATGACTGACTTATGCCCATTTTACTAAAACTCGACAGATTAATCCGAAAATGCATAATTCCCAATACCAAGTGTTATCTCACATTCCTCAATTAAATCTCCCACTCTAATTTCCTAATAAATAAATACATCAAATAAATTTCCTTAAAATAATAACCATAAAGTAGTTTACCTTAGAAAATTTGGGCTATTACACAAAATGTATTCAATAAACCACACCACTTTCTCCCTCCACACCAGTTGTCATTTTCTAATCTTCCATTTTATGTTGCTTCCTAGTTCACCCCTACAGATTTCTCAACATTGCCTATAATGTAATTAGAGCACTTAGCTTTAGACTAAATTCTTTAGACACAACACAACAAATGAAAGGGGAGAGATTTTCCCATATAACAGTCCCCTCTTAGGTTCTCCTTGGTACCCTTAAATTGCATGTCATTTCTGAACCCCCATTTCCACATAACCAAAATCACCCCCTCAACATGCAGCCCCAACTTGTGAAAGGGAAAAAAATGTAGAGAAACCATTCCATTTTTCTGGTATCCATTAAAAAAAAAGGGTGCGAAAAAACATACCTTTGTTTTTAGGATAAGCCTACCACGTAGAAAATGCAAAACCAAGCTATAAAATTGGTAGCAACTACTATCCACTCGTTTGAACAGCCAGAATGAGTTTGGGAATGGAGGATGTTGGTGACTTCAGAAAATATAGAGGAAAATACCTAGTATGACCAGCAATGGATGAGAATGTATAGGGATTCTTTAGTTTGCAGCAGGGTAGCTAACAGACCAAGCTTGAGGGATTTTGAAAATCTCCACCAAAATAAAGTCAAATATGTTTTCTGAGGACTTATGTGCTCATATGATCACAATACAGTATTTATGTGAAACTATCTCTCAATCTTAGTGACCCTTCTTGTGTGTTTAAAAATTTGCCCAAATAGTTAGTACTTTTTGCAATCTCTTGCCCAAGTTGTACAACCCTGTTAGCGCTAAATTTATGTGTTTTTGCCTGAGATAAAAAGTTGCGGGAATAATCAGGTCCAGGATATGTAGATAAAACGGTCAGAAGTATTTAAATAAAACTTTATACGGGCATGTATATATATACCTATGTACATGGGGAACCAAAATGAATTATTTAAACCCTTATCTTGACTGTAGAAGTGCATTGACACTGCATTAACATCCAAAAAGTACTTAGATATATACTTAAATAAATACTTAATTATATAATTAATGTTATTCAAGCATGTATATATGTATGTACATAGGGAACCAGAATTAATTATTTTAGCCATTGTCTTGACTATAGAAGTGCATTGACACTGGATTAACAACCAGAAAGTACTTAAATATATACTTAAATAAATACTTAATTATATAATTAATTCATCAATATTCAAGAGTCTAGCAACATATATATTGTACAAAATACTCACTAATAAGTATAGACAGTTTTATAAGTCCCGTTTTAATAATCAATGGCAAAATTTTCATCCCTCATTTGGCACTTCTCACTTGCCTTGGGAAAAACCCACAATAGTGGCACATCTTTAAGTTTGTGAACTTGTTTTACTGGATATGCCTTTCTACAACAAGCATCACTTTTAATAGGAAAACAGAAGTCAATTGTTGATTGTCATATGTAGTTAATGTATTCATGTATCAATTTCAATATTACCTTTGCTTAAAAACTAGTGGTATTAGCTAACAAATTCTACATAACATAGTGTATCCATAATCTCAATACCTTTGCCACCTTTTTTGCAAATTTTAAAAACCACTATGCTGTAATTATTTGCAAATGTTTTAAAAACTACCTTTGTTGTAATTTTTTGCAAAATTGTTCATTTTGATAGCTAGCTATGCTTTTACACCACACAATAGTGATCATTTAAGCTTACTCCCTCATCAATGAAATATATAAATTAAGTCTGATTCTGCAAAATAAATGTTTTTTAGTGCAATTCTTTTAACAAGCTACTTGTGCAATATAAGTTGAACAGATTTGTGTAAATTTCCTTTATTCATTAATGGCTTGCTTTGTTTAAAATATTGATGTGATGTTACTGGCCATTTCATGTTGTTGGAGTAGGGGTGCTGGTCCACTTTGCAACACATCGTCAATGTATGTACGTGGCATAAAGACGATCATCCATTGCTTCTTCTGCAGTCCTCAACAACAACACCTCATCTTTGGAACATGACTCTACTTATTTGCTGTATTAACATCACATACACAAATTAGGAAGTTAGTGAATTGTATGTAATCACTAGATTTTTAAATTGTGAACAAAGTGTGTTGGAAAAAGTGAGACAAGAAATAGAGGCTGGAACTATATGTCATCTATATATATATAGATAATCTCTCATTCCTTGGAGCATACACCTGTGGACGAAACCATAAAAGGTTTGGATAGCATGTTAAGGACATGTGTTGTGAAATCAACATATATATATATATATATATATATACACTATTGGTGCATCTACAATTCTCTTCAAGGAAAAAGGTGTGAGGAAATAAAGACATACCATTTAAGTGGCCTTAACTAGGTTGTTCATACGCCACCCATTAACCTAGATGAACAATCTATTTTAATACTGACTCCTCATCCATGGATAGGTTTTTCTCATCGAAATATTCCTTATCTCCATAAGCATTTACTAAACCAGGCAAAGCACGGGAATCTTCCATTACTATATCTACTAAATGTATGCCTTCTAAACTTTTCATAGAGGCTTCGCGTGCATCAATTTATATAGGCTCTAGATCCATCCTATTTAATAGAGTTGAAACAGGGACATCACCACTATGCATGGGTACTTAATGTGATACAAAGTCCTATCTATGTTGATACTAGTGATATGGTCGTCTATTTATACCCCCTATTTTTATTACCAACATCAAACCAATCACAACTAAATAAGTAGACTTGTCGACCTCCCATATAGTGTAACTCAAGGATATCATTGATGACACCATAGAAGTCAATGCTGTTAGATTGGTGGTCCCCGATTACCAATAGACCCGAATTCTGTGTGCGGCGTCGGATTTCCTACTGCTTTGTATGGAACCTCTGCTTATTTATAATGCAAGCAACATACGATACAACCCAATTGTCAGGATCACAAGCTAACCCAATTAAGTCGACAGAGACCTTAAGTGGGTTAGTGGCTCGCTGCTCTTGAACGTACACAATTTGAATACATAGTAAGTGTAGCTCTAATTGGCAGTCAAACCTGCATGTAATGGAATAGCTATATTTTTATAGTAAACAAACATCATTCTAATTTACACGTTCATTGAACGATGTGGGAAACTCTAGTTGATGCGTTCGATCAACAGAAGTTGGTTGTTCATCTGACATCTCTTATAGTGCTTCATGCACACAAAACACATGATAATCCTACCATATATGTCTTCTCGTATGGCGCATGCAACCTAGTTTTGTTACTCAAATTCTACAAAAAAGCGTAAAGTAGCAGGTTGTATATCGGTTTTCACAAATGTATTAAAGATAGTTACGCTAAGTAGGTTCCAATCTCAGTGTTGTTGTTAAGCACATACCAACGGGCAATGATAAGGAGTTTATTTTCTAATCACTTCTTAAAAGCTATACCCAATGGTTAGACTTTTTGGTTAAAAACTAAAAATCCATCGGTAGTTAACTTTTCTTGTACATCAACATTGTGGACCGGTCGGTTAAAGCTAGTCTCAACATCATTGAGATACATTGAGCAGAATGTCAGGCATTCAATGTGAATTTATGCTTCTACAATTAAACCCTTTGGGCATGCTTTATTTTCTACATACCACTTGATTTGTCCAAATACCTCTTAAATGGATACATCTACCTATATTGTACTGGACTCCCAAGTATGGCCTTACGAGGTAAGTGAACAGCTAGGTGCACCATCACTTCAAAAAACGAGGGAGGGAAGATCATCTCTAATTTACATAGAATGCTTACAATGTTAATTTCAAGCTGTCGTAGACAAGGGACATTTAGTGTTCTTTCACATAACTCTTTGAAGAAAATGCTTAGTTCTATTAACGCCTATGCAATATCACTTCTTAAGTACCCGCTGATAGCAATAGGAAGCAAGCGCTGCAAGAAAACATGCTAGTCATGACTTTTCAATCCTGCGATCTTGCATTCATGTACAGAAACACAATGGGAGATATTGGCTGCGAAACCATATGAAGATTTCACATTGGCCAACCAAGAACAATTATATTCCGTTCGTTTCAGTGTAACGTGTACAATGCATAAGGCATCTTAATTTTTCAACCTTCATACTTCGAATGCAATACCTTTCTAAACCCCAATAACTCCAGATCATGTCTGTAGTTTGTATTATTCTTCATTTTTTCAAGAAGGTTCATTAAAGTGCTGAAGATGTTATCAGATATATTTTTCTCAATATGCATCACATCTAAATTATGTTGGAGACTTAGTGTTGACCAATAAGATAACTTGAATTGTATGTTGTCCTTCGTCCAGATCAACTCTTCATCAGCTCATTTTCTTTTCCTAAGAGATTTTCCAAAAGACACATTCCAAGCATCTATAGATGACATAAAAAGGTCTGGTCTTTCTAACACATTTGGTTGCATGCTATGATCTTCTTTACCATTGAATAACAATTCTTTTTTCCTCCAAATGTGGTTTTGCAAGAGGAAACGCCATTGACCCATATAATAGTGTTTTCGGCCATTCTTCAACCAATTACAATCAATATTAGCATTGCAACTTGGATATGCGAGTTCTCCTTTTGTTGACAAGCCAAAAAGATTCTTATAGACGGAAAAATCATTGATTGTCTACATTAAAGCAGCATGCAGTTTGAACATCTTCTTTGTGGAGGCATCATACGTAGTTACCCTATGTTTTCAAAGTTGAAGCAATTCATCGAGCAGTAGCTACATATAAACATCAATATCATTCTCAGTGATTTTGGGCCAAGAATAATCAGGAATTTTATAAAGAATTGATCTGTGATGTATAGCCACGGGTACAAGATATGTGAGATAAGGATGACTAGCCATATGTTATAAAGTTTAGCCATATTTTTTAAGGGATTGATGCTATCACTCGTCGAACCAACTATAAGATTCATCAAATGACTTCCAATAAGTAGAGTCGGCTGGATGACGCATATTACTGTCCTCTGGCATTCATTGATCTCTATGCCATCTCATTTCATTTGCTACCTTTGGAGACAGAAAAGTCATTGTAATCTTGGCTTTAAGGAAAAATGCTACAACACCTTTTGAGGGATCACCCGTGTCCCATTTGTAGTTGGCATCCATCTATAGGACTTACATACGAGACATGAATTCAGTGATGAATTTTTATTTCAGAATAAGATACAGTCGTTTGGGCATGCGTAAATTTTATTGTACTTGAAGCCTAAACCTTGCTCCAATAAACGAGTATCTTCATATGAGTTTGGCAGTTCAGCATCCGAGAAAGAAGACTTTAATAAGGTCAAAAGCATATCAAACGACTTAATTGACAAATCATTAATGGTTCTTATGTGTAACAACTTCACAATGAATGAGAATTTTGAGTAATTTGTACAATCTTGGAAGAGTGGACGTCAGACATCCTCCAATAGTTGGTCAAACGATTATATCAGTACTGATGTAAGAATTGAATCTCGGTCTGGCAATGAAGTGTTGCTTTGGGGATCATTGCTATTTGCCCCAACCCGTATGTTGTCTAACATACTTCCATATTATCAATGAATCTGTCATCATCACCAATATCAATATTTTCATCGTTCACTTGAAATTCAGGATTTCCTTCTCACCATGGAAAATCCATTGCGTGTAGTTCGAAGTGATCCTATTTAGGAACAATTGACTCTCTACGATAAATATAGGCATGAAGAGATTATTACTACATATATGACATGGATACCGAATGCGATCACTTCCCCTACTGTGGTTTCAAGGCATGTCAAGAAAATTGGTAAAGAAGAATGGTACATCTAAAGAAGGTGATTGAAGTCTATAGCCCTCTATCATCCAAGTTTGTCCATCTAAAGAAGAATGGTACAACATTACTAGTTGATTGACAAATATCGTTGAAATGAGGTCAATCTAAATGAGAATATAACCCTATAGAAATCAGGGGGTAAAACTTTAGTTTCGAAAAGAGAGCTAAAAGGGTTGGATGAAAATTAATAGTATGTGCAAAATTTTGCAGGCAGAATACACTAGTGATAACTAGTGCTATAAATGAAAGTAAAGGGAAAGTTGTACAGGACAGTTGAGCAGGACCAATAAAAAAATTTCTGTGAGAGGAGGGAGAGAGAGAGAGAGAGAGAGAGGGAGCGTTGAAAAGATTCAAACAACTAGTAGATCTAGTAGATAAATGGTAGATGATCAGTGCTGCCAGTAATCTAGGCTATTGCATTCAATCATAAGATGGTTTAGGGTCATTGCATTCAATCAGAATATGGTTTAGGCTTTGGCATTCCCCAAGCACCGTTTGGACCATCCCAACAACCAAGTAACAAGTTTAAATAACCATCTTTCTTAACAAATTCTATAATAAACCTTTGTCATTTTTTAGGCTTAAGAGATATGTGTTAAATTAAGCACACAAGTCATGTCTCTCGACAATGTGGTTGCCAATACTCATTGAGTACAAAGACATCATAACAAGCTTAAATAGTGGTGTTCCTCATCATTTCTTCGTGCTTTGTAAAATCGAGCTTAATGCAATAGCTAAGGATGAGGAGGAGACAAACATATCTCGAATATATTATAAGATAGTATGCAATGGGATCCACAATAGTTCTCATAGTTTATACTGCCCACTAGAAGATAGCAATTATCTTCCAGTGAATCAAGATGTGAACGCACGTATCACGAGAGCAAGGACAACATTTGAACTAGTAGGCAGCAACCTATATGTAGGCATGCAATTCACAAAATGTATCTAATAACAGAATATCGCCTAGCATGCTATTTGTTTTTTGCTGCCTACATCTATCCGAAAAATATCGACAATTTGTGTTTTTGCTCACTTGATTTTTACAAGTGCATTGGCATTTGCAAAATCCCATACACTTGTGCAATAAGTTTTCTCTTCAAACGCGTATTTTTGGATCTGTTAGAAACATTATGCTGAAGCTAACATGATTTAAATATAAAGACACAACATTGTTCCATAGATGTTGGGCAGATGAATGTAAACTTAGCATACGACTAAACATGGCATAAAAGACAGCAATGTATGCAAGATATTTTAGTCATTAACCATAAACTATGGTAAGAAATGGAGACGTACTTAATAGCCAAGTATGAGCTAAATATTTTAGTTGGACCAACTTCAATCTCCCTTGGCACACTATGTAAGAATGAGTGGCTTGCAACAAAGTCCACCTCCTTAAATAAGGCGATTAAAAACAGCTAAATGGGATGTTAGTGCGAATGGAAATGACAAGTTGCGAATGCAACCTAAAATGTATTGAATAAGTGCAATGCCTCTCAACTGGATACATATAATTTATAAATCTCGGAAAAAAAAAATCAACAATGCAAATCATAGCCAATGCATAGCTTCTAGAGTAGGGAAGGCTACTTTAGGAATAGAGAATAGGAGTAGAGAACAAAAATTTATTTATTTATTTGATAAGGAGTGGGGAAGGCTATTTGGGATGATCACACATATATTAAGGATTTTACATATAACTGTCTTCTTTGCATGCAAAGTAGCTAGCATGTAGTTGTAATATTCAAAAGCTATCTAGCCACAAAGTATAACAATCTTGGTTGGGGTGCTAATTTTTCTGATTTCGCTTTCTACCTATTTAGTATTGCAGAGAAAAGACGTGTGCTATAAAAGTCGAAAACTTCTTGCAGAAGTTATAACTGATAGTAACAACTTGTAGAATCCATCTTCTTTGACCATAAATACACTTCCCAACCCTATTTTTGTGTCTATCCCTTATATAATACACATATATATGGGTATTGGATAATGCATAGCTATTAATCCAGTCATCTAGTAATTATCGAAAGCAAATACATGTCTATGTTGCAATCATAGTCTTATATATATATAGCATGAAAATTTGATGTTGTAAAGTTGCATGTGCTCCTTCAGATAAGCAATAATATAGCATGGGGTAATGAGCAAGTATAATCACTAGCAATGCTATGGAAATACTCATTGAACTCAGTGAATTTCAAATGACTTCCAAGAGAAAAAAAATGTATACAAAAGAAAGACCAAAATAAGGTTGTACTACTTTTTGGAGTGTATGCATTTTAGTATGCCTTCATTCATGGCTTCACTTATACACTCTAGGTTTTACAATAAGCTTTTAGGTAATTCTACGAAGTAGAAGTTCTATGTGCAGTGTACACAAGTGTGTATATATATATACATAGATAAACCTAAACAATGGAGTGCACACTTGCCTGTGATGTCATAATCCAAGGCCAGGTGGGATTTTCTCCATCTACAGAAACTAACATCTAACTATGATTAATAAAATGGAATTGACTCAAAATAAATCCCACCTGACACATAAAAATCAAATGCATTTGCATTTTTTTTCTGTTTCTCTCTTCTACAAATCACCAACTTGTCAAAACTCAAAAGGAAGTCATCGTTCAAATAAATTAATGTACTAATGTGTTTCAAGAATGAATGTTCATTCTTTTAGTCTTCAAGAAAATTAGTCTGATGCTAAATTGAAGTCATGAGTCTAAATCAAAAAGAGAGATTTGCAACAACACATTCATTTTCGAAAGTATTACAAATACATCTCATCAAATCTTATAGAATCTGGTGACATATAGAACTGAATCAATTGTCAACAACAACAAAAAAAAAAAAAAAAACCAAAAACGAAAGCTTTAGACATAAGAGTACTCAAGTGGTAGCTACAACTAAAGCCAAAAATAACATACAGTTAGAGATCAATTATTCTATGTTCTAGACTATATATTAGCAACAGACATCTAATTTTTTACAATTAACTTAGTCAAAACAGAAGCAAAAAGTGTAAAGCGACAATAGAACAAAATATGAGATTAACAAAGGATCGAAGTCAATGGGTGTATTCTAGGAGCTCAAATATTGTCTATTTTGGAACATAATCCATTATACAGTACCCATATATAAGGAAATTGGACCAATATATATGGAATGACAATAGTAAAGGGGGGCGAAAATCAAACAAAATACAGAGTTACCTATAGGGTTTATAAAAGTTTTGCCTTCATGTAAAAATATTCAAGATTTTTGGCATGCACTGAATGGGCTACCCACCATCCACCGACGAAGTTGTAGAGGCTGAGCCAATTCGGTCGATGTCCAAGAACGAATCGAGGAAAATCTAACACTAAGCGTTCAAATCCGCACATGCTGAGACAAAAGCAGGGACATGGTGAAGCTCGAGTGCGTGAATCACATGGAGAAGGGAAGATTGAGAATGGGAGATTTTTTCGTGAGTCCTAGGGTATGATTTCGAGGGTTTGGGTTTTCCAACAAAGCCCAATGGTCCAAAACACATCTAAAATTGTCCCTTAATAAAACTTGGATCACATAGCCTCTTGATCATATTCTACACAGTAATCCTTTTAAGTTTTTCAAAACATATTGTTGATGCAATTTATGAGGAAAAAAAAAAGATTAAGAGGTTGTTTAGATTTAGTGTTGATCTCAACTCATCTCATTTCTTTTAATCATTACAATCTTTTCAAGTTTTCAAATAAAATATAAAAAATAATTCAACTTTTTCAAATCTCAAAACAAAAATAAGAAGAAAAAAATTATATTCTAATAAGATATTATTCAACTTTCAACTTCCGTCTCAACTCAATTTTCACTATCCAAATGGGCATTGCTTAGAACCAATAAAAATCTTGGGTCATTTTTTACAGAATGTGTATGCATAAATTATTAGTGACATGCATTGATTATGCTAGTTGAGACAACCACATACTATTCAAAGAACTTTTCACAAATGTCATTTCATTCTAGTTGTAACTTTTCAATTATGAGCTACGTATAATTTCATTTATATACGTTGTGCATTTCACAAATACAATTTCATTCTAGTTGTAACTTTTTACAAGCAATATTTCATTCTCTATAAATAGATAAGCCCGCCCACAATTTACATCTAATTTTACTCCCTTTTGGTTTTGACTATTTTATATTGGATCCAAAGCCCACTATAAGAAAAATAGATTTTTGTGACCAATTATTAGCAAAAAAAAAATTATTTGAGATTAATTTTAGTTTTAAATAATCATTTTGCTAAAATTAACTGACTACAAATAAGTAATTTTCTTATAGTGAGGATGTCCTTTTGTGTGCACCGATAAGGCCGATATTAACAAGAACCAAAGTTATATATTGGAAATTAAGAAGTCTAGTGCATTTTTAAATTTAGAGGCAACATAATCTACTCCAAAGAAAGCATCCATTACAATGTGCCTCAACACCCGGTTCTTCATGTTTAATTTTTTCTTGTTATTTTACATATTTTCTAATTTACAAAGTGTTGACTCATATATAATTTATTATTCAAAATATCACCAACATAATCAATCCCCAACATACATGCGTGGAACAATTTATTAATGGACATAAATGAGCTTTTTGTATTCACGAGAGACCTCATTACAAGAAAATCACGTTTTTTCAGCACTAAATTTTGACGCAAAAGGTGGTTCAAAATGTTGCAAAAGGTGTATTATTGGCGAAAAGAAATAGCCGAACGTTGGTTAAGAGAGTATTGATTTTTATTGATTTTTATGTTCAATTGCAGCGAAATGGTAGAAACGCTGGAAAAACTCGGGCTTTTCCTACGACCTATACTTGCCATAAATATTCAAAAATTCGCCACAAATAAGTGTACAATGCAAATATGTCAAACACTAGAAACACATCATTGGGACAAAAAATTTTGCCGCAATAGTTCGTTTCTTCATCGTAACAAGATGCTCCACATAATTTGATGAAATATCTATCTCCCGGCTAAAATGGTTGTCGTTGCAATAGTTTTTGGCAGCATGATTCTTAGCCATTTCTATCTGTTTAACATTTCGTCAGAAGTTTTTAACCCTTTTTTTTTTATAATTTTATAACAAATGCAAGGTGCATGTGAGAATAATAAAAAATCTTTGGAAGAAGTACATATAAATGGTTGTTGTTGCAATAGTATTATTTGTTGCACTACATTTGTTTCCATTTTTTGATATATGTGCAACTAGGTGCTCAGCCAATCCTGTTTATTATTCTCAAATGCACATATATTCTCACAGCCAATCCTGCATTAATTAGTTAATGCAGTGTCCAATTTCATTATATATATGTGCAACTAGGTGCTCAACCAATCCTGTTTGAATCAATTACAGTATTTAATTAATATATATTACTATATACACCATAAAATAAGTAATTTTATTTGTAATGACTTTACTATATTGTTTCCATATAATAAACTGAATAAAATTATGAACACTGCATTAACTAATTAATTCCAACACACTAGTGGGATCAGAACATGAGCAAATAATCTATATTAAAATAGGAAATATCACATGGGTTCCCCCAAGTCACTTGCATCAAAATTATTGTATATATACTTCATGTTTTGATACATATAGTAGCGGTGCGTTTTGGCTATAACTTGTAGAAAAACAAAGACATTTCTTGGGCTATTAGTTACCTACAGGTTGTAGCAACCCCAAAAATTACAATCTGAAGTTTGTTTACTTTCATGTCAAACCACAACAAGCTAAATTGCAATCTACTTGTCTTTGGGTATTGGATGGTGCATTTTCCATGAGCCAGCTGCTTTGTTGAAGGGATTGTCCATCTCCCATCAATCCAGGAACATTTGGCTTGTAGAAGAATGGTGGAAACATCTTGTAACAAACCATGATTCTACCCGCAACACAAGGCTGTAACTCATTAAGTTTTTTACAAGAAATAGTTACTACATTAACATTGCTATCAATAATATAATTGGTGTACCCTCATTTTTAAATGGAATGCTACTAAAGCATTGTAAAACTCTGTTTCAAACTTTCTACAATAAACTTGTTTCCAACACTGATTTTCTTGTTAATAATGTATATAAGGAATAAATATAACATGTTGTTTTCTAATGGAATGTGTTCAGCCCATACTTTTCAACCACCATGCTCATACTAACTAGATGGAAACACGTTTTAATGTTATTTGTATTCCTAGGTTTTTGATGTAATATACTTTACATATACTATTTTTACCATGTGTCCAAAAATTTCATAAATTGTGAACTCTTGTAGATAAAAACTTGCAATAAGATCTACATTTAGATCTTGTCCATTGTATGATGTCATTTTGGGTGATGTCTCCTCTATGGAATGTCCCAAATATGAAGGCTCGGCAGTAATGACCAACTGTATGAACCCATCATAGTCTACCAGATCTTATAAATTCAAAGTTGCTCAATTATTTTAAAAGGAAAACCACATACCTTATGCTCCATATCAACCATCTATATATATGTCTTCTAACCACCAGCCAGTACACCTCAAATTAACTTGACCACAATGCAACAATCAACTCTTCCAGCTGGTCTGCAAATATTTTCCTGTCCGCACCTGTATAACAACATTTTAATGATCTACCTATTAGCATGTCGTACCTCAAATTCCATTTAAAAATAATTAAAGTACAAGAAAATGAATCAACAATTCAGGAAATCTACTAACCTCTTACAAGGTATAGCACAGCATTAGTCCCCCCCTCCCTATCAAAAGAGAGAAATTTAGTTTCTATACCTGACATATCTGTGGTTGTATGTTACACCTATCAAAAACTGTCATACCCTGGAAAAACTTCCAAGACATGCACGAAAAATGTCCAAGCCGGTTACTAGCTACCACATTAAACTACATATTGTCGCCTATAGTATGTCATATATATATATATATATATATATATCCCAAGAAGCTAACTCCTATCTATGAAGGCAGTTCACTGAGTCTGCCTTTGTGCCTCAACGAAGGCAGGGAGCTCGGCAATCCAGTTAGCTAACATTGCTTCAGTCACCAACTGTCTTTCCAAAAGTTTTGCCTATTTCCCTTCCAGCTCTTGAAATTCAGCTTTGTGCTTCTCCTCATCACTCTTATTTTTTGCCACTAACTTTAAGTACTGTTGCTCCTGCTCACGGTCATAGACTCTTGTTTGTTCGCGTATAACCATCTCACCAAGGCCGTGCGCATATCCTGGTCGACTCCCAAGTACTTCCCTGAACACAGTCATTGCTGCCTCCTAGTTATGCTAGGCTGGTTCTAACCCATCCCACTTCCCAACCATGGCTTGTTGCAAATGTGGAGAAAAATTCTATAGTAATCACAAAGTCCAACAATGTTTATAACTAAGTTAATTAAAAAGGCAAACTTTTGAATATCAGTAATGAGGAAAAACTTCATTTCACTAATGATGTGTTGTAACTTTGACTAGTATCCACATATGGAGTATGATCAGACTGATGTACTTCAATTAAGTAAATATAATATGACTAATGCTGGAATTTCAAATAAACCATGCTTGTGCAATATGTAAGTGCATGTATACATATTGTTAATGGCTATCAGGATACGTTGTTCTCACTTTTGATCAAAAATAGTTTTAATTTAATTTGCTCCAGTCATATTGCACGTAAGCATTGTTCAAATTATATTGGGCTTTGCTCTATTATTTTACAAATTAATCTATTGTTATTCTGTAATGCATGCATTGATTAGTGTTACCGGTAATGTACCTATTACAGCACATTTACACAGTAATATCTACTAATGATACATAATGCATCATTGACCAAGAGTTCCAATAATACAATGCATTAATTGAGGTATATGAACTCCAAATCATATGCATTTCCAACTGGGCAACATATTTTGTAATTAATAAAAAAAAAATTGCAATGGTTGTGCATTATATATGTAGGCAGGAAGCATAAATAATAGACGAGAGTGTAAAACGATTGAATATGTCACTATTAGTTTTTACTAAATTATGAATTGTTATGCATCCAAAACAGAATTTGTAAAATATGCTAATTCTACCTATTGGCCAGTTACCCATAAGGAACATCTAGTAGTTCTATGTAATTCGTAATGCATGCATAGCTGACCTCTATCTATGAATATGCTATTGTTATGAATATATTATGAATTTGGAGGAATGAATTTATTTAATCGTGATTACAAGGTAAGTTTTTAATGCTCACATGATTCTCTTTTGTGGTTGGCGTCACGAATTTATCCATCTTTTTGCTCCAACGAGTGGCCTTGTAGAAGTCCACCATTGTGCCTTGTTTAGCTCTCTGCAAGAGGGAAAGACTGGGTGAAGTAGCTATATATGACATCTAGGAGATCCCACCACTTAGTACCAAACTGATTTGAGTTGCGTTTCATATCAAAATAATTAACATGCTACATGAAGGCATTCTAACATGTACACTTTTGGCAGATGGCACGTAACTACATATGACATCCACTTGTATTCCTTATTGTCTGTTCCTCTAGGATCCGAACAAACGATTTGCGACCTGCCATGTGGTTCGTACTAAGCCTCTTCCTGTTCTCCCGATTTTGACTTGAGAGTTTTTGTCAGTAACAACCATTCAAGAAAATTACTGCACTCGGTACAAACCAAAGGGATCCAAATCTTCATGCTTGGTTGCCCACTTAACTAACTAGTATGAAACAAGATGATCATACCTTGAAGGCATCCGATCCCCAACGAGTACATAACTTTACCCATACAAGATTGTCGACCAAAATCGTCCTTGATGCCAATGCTTCTTCATGACTGGCAAAAGCCAAGTACTTTTTATGTAACTCATGGTAGAATGCATTGAATTTCTTTCGAAGTTGTTTTGAGACTGCCATCCGATGGTCATCCCTCCCCCAATCTAACTCGAAGTCACCCTAGATTACTTAAGAACGTTAAATAGTGTCTAGCTTATCGTTTCCATATTAAATTGAAAACCACTTTGAAATTTAAAACAAATGAATATATAGGCAGCAACTTACCCAAACTCGTTGAACCAGCTCGTCTTTTGCTGACGTGTGTACATCAGTCCATCAAGCATAGCTCATGTCCAGATGATGTTTTACTAGCCACGTCACTCGCGTCGTAAACATTGACGTGCTATCAAAACAAGGTGCGATTTCTCCATCATTAATCTAACGGCTAATAGGATCATACTTACGCAAATTTTCAAATTCAGTGCACTTGGCTGGCCCATGACCGCGTTTGGTCTAAATCGAGATTACAATTGGCAATGTTATGGCCTCTATTCCTGTAGGAAGCTGAAAAATATAAAACAAACAGTTATAAACCTTCTAGTTGTTCATACGTCCAGCCCATTCTGATTGGTGGCATCAATAAATTTAAACATTGACCCCGGCCCCGTTTAGATTTGGAGATGAGATGAGTTTAGATGAGTTTAGTTTATTTTTTAATATTATTATTATTTTAGGATTTAAAAAAATTGAGTTGGAATTTGAAAATTGTGTATTGGAATTTGAAAAATGTGTATAAGAATTTGTGTTTTGTATGGGAAATTGAAAAAGTGTAATGATGAAATGAAAATGAGTTGAGATGAATTGTGAATCCAAACTGAAAATAAGTATCCTTTCCGATTTCAGGTGATGTGGGCGGCTGTTGTGGGATTGGAGTAACAGGCGCTAAGAAAATACATAATATAATTAGTGGGTAACAGTCTGTGTTGTTCATATGTCCATCTCATTTATTTTATAGGCATCAATAAATTTAAGCATCAACTATCCTTACCGGTTTTAGGTGATGTGAGTGGCTGTTGTGGGATTACCATTGTAGGCTTTGCAAAAAATAAATGAATACAATAAGTTACTAAATCTGAAAGTTGTACATATGTCCACCTCATTTTGCTTGGTTGCATTGACATTTGTGTTAAGCATTAACTATCCTTACTAATTTCCCTTGATGTGGGCTACTGTTCTGGAATTACCATTGTAGGCATTGCAAAAAATATATGAATACAATCAGTTGCTAAATCCAAAATTTGTTCATATGTCCACCTCATTTTGCTTGGTCGCATTGACATTTGTATTAAGCATTAACTATCCTTACCATTTTCTCTTGATGTGGGCTACTGTTGTGGGATTATCATTATTGGTACTATAAAAAATAAATGAACACAATCAGTTATTAAATCTGAAATTTGTTCATATATCCACCTCAGTTTGCTTGGTCGCATTGACATTTGTATTAAGCATTAACTATCCTTACCAATTTCTCTTGATGTGGGCTACTGTTGTGGGATTACCATTGTAGGCTTTGCAAAAAATAAATAAATACAATCAGTTACTAAATCTGAAAGTTCTTCATATGTCCACCTCATTTTGCTTGGTCGCATTGACATTTGTATTAAGCATTAACTATCCTTACCAATTTCCCTTGATGTGGGCTGCTGTTGTGTAGTTGGAATAACAGGCACTATTTGTAGTTGGGGCTTAAACAAATTCAGATTAGGAGTCTCCCAATGTTCGTGGGAAAGCTGTGTTGAATCATCTAAGCTATTCCTTTCATCCTCTTGAGTGGTATCGTATACTGTGCGCTTAGCACCATGGGGTTGCCGATGTCCGGACAAGAATGAATGGTCTCGTCTTGTGTTGAACACTGTAGGTCGCCTCCCTCTCCCACGTCGTTTTCTTTCCATAATATCCCTTAGAAAAGCAAACTAACCAACTATTAAGCAATATATTATAACTTATTAAGACTGGTCTATACCATGCATTGTACACTCATTAAACAGGTCCTATCCATGTAGTTTGTTAAATCTGAAACATGAAGATGCATGATTGTAAACTAAAACTGAGACTCATATTAGTGGAATCTTAAGGCATGAAGCTTGCAAATACAACTATGTGATGCTTAGTTCATAGCTATGAGTGTATAATTCAATCAAGAAATTCGTTTAGAAGTCCTCAACAAGCAACATAACAAATAATAATCAGTTGCGATATCATGTCTTACTTGCCCTATTGCATTTAAATGATTAATATCTACAAATTTGTACATTCAACAGCTCAGCGGATAACTTATTTAATTTGAAGAAATCTGAAATCATAAATATTCGTCCCCCCACTCCAGCATAACAAAAATGGAAAAGACCTCGAGTAACACTTTAAAAAAATAATTGTGGCTTTGTCCCCTCTACACTTTAGATAAAATAAAATACTACTTCAAATTGTCATACACAAATGTCAGGCATAATGTTCTTACCCCTGGGGTTTATGAGAAAATTTGAAGTTTAGTAAACCTAGTGTCAAAAATTCTCTACATACCTTAAAACATGCATCTGTAGGTGTTGATGTTCACATGAAAGGATGTCTTTCATGTTTCAGCTAAAATCCCCCCTCCCCAGGGAAGATCAAAAAAATAAAAGTCTGCAAATAAGCACAAGTACCGAATAATGGTCTGTGTAAAAACTGTCTACCATGTGTCAGTGTTAGCAAGCAATACCCAGTAGAAACATCCCCACAACAGAAATTCGTGATGAGAGTTGGTTGTATAACATGCAGTAGCTTATACCTCAACCCAAACCCACAGCAAAGGAGAGTAAAAAAGGAAGAAAGAAGAAGAAGAATCACTTTTGTGGTTTTCCTTAATTTTCAAGAAAACTATGCTGAACATACCTTTGTGGAGTTTTCGTTTACTTGCACAAGTAGAAAATTGGTCTGAAGAACCTCTTCTTGAGGTTAATCTTTAGCTTGATTCTCGATAAGTGAGTGGGTTTGAAATGTGGGCAGCTGGGAGGAAATTACACGCACACCTACTAATGCCTTCTCAGGAGTATAAAATATTAAGCTCAATTCAGACCACTTTCTGTAAGGCTTGCTTTGAGCATATAAGAGTAGCATGGGATATTGTGCCCTCTCAATCTTAGTGATAGCAAGTAGGTGGAAATCTCCATGTCGTTGTTTTACCACATTGCCCTCAATCTATATAAAAATTTTGTAATTCCTGCCCATTAGGAAAATTAGCTAGCGCCAAATTTTTGTTACTCCTAGCCTATAATAACATATCAAAAATTTTCTGCATGGTGTATAGAAAATTCCCTTGTGCTTTAAATTTATTTATTTATTGAATGAAGTACATATATAGGAAATTCAGCACTTGTAACTTGAAAGGTTGACATGTTTTTCAGCTTGGGAATCCAGAAATGATATATAATAATTGCTGATATATAAATATCCATGTTTTTAACATAATCTTTATTTAACTGTTAAATTATAAAATTGTGTACTCAGAAATTATATATATATCAGTTTTACCAACTATGAGAAATTGAGTATTAAGTAACCAGCGCCAAATTTTGTGGTTGTGTTGCAACAAAATTTGTGTTGTTATTGGTCAGTCAAGCAGCAACATCCCCACTTCTCAATGCAATTATCACTTGCCTTTAAAAAAATTCCCTCCCCTATTTGTGGGCATGCCATTTTAATGTTAACCTGCATATATATAAGCCCATCAAAACGCATGGATTCTAATTTCAAGCAAAATTCGATCAAGTTTGGATAATAGTCATAAATACACCTTATTACCATTTCTTTTCTGTTTGAAATTTGGTTTGCCTAATAAATACCTTCCAAATGGCTGCCAGAATATTGCAAAACAATGCCCCCAAGATCCTTCTATACATGTTAGAAATTTAATAAACTACAAATAGAATTTTTTCCAAATTTTGTAGACAAGAGAACTGGCATGTTTTACCTGTTTACCCCATCTGACAAGGCTAACCAAGTTAATTGCAAACAAATAACCCCACACAGTGCTCAAACACCCATTAGTACTTAAAATTAAAAAATACTCATCATTGATTAAACAAGATGTTTTGTGGTTGTGTTGCTCTTTTCTTTCCCCAGATTTTGAGTAGGATTAGGTCAAATACTTCCTTTGAATTTTCCAAAACATGTTAATCATATGGAGAATTTATTAGTTGTACTTTGTTAATGGCCATGCATATAATCGACAAGAGAGCGGGTGGTTGGATTATTTCCATGCTCCTTAATCTTGTGAAATTCATTATATGATTTTCCATCATGCACTTCTTATGGTTTCCACACCTGACATGCAAAAACTAATTTCTGGAACATGCATGTTGAAGTCTCACCTGCATTAAAATCAAATACATGGAAACAAGAAGTTAATAAATATTGGCACATCATTAGATTTTATTTTATTTAATAAACAAACAAGGTGTATTTGGAAGAATCACATGGGAAATGGACAAGTGGGTGACTATTGACATACAAATGCATTAAGGTGACCCCCTCGCCTAGCATACACCTATGGAGATAAAACACATTAGTTTGAAAAAAACAACTGAAGGACAAGTGTGAAATAATTATTGTCAATAATTATGCAATGCACTAACTATGAGTCACATACAACTTACCTCAACTAAAAATGGTGGTTAAGAAATGGCGATTTCAAGTGACATCAAGGGTTATACCATAACTGAATAAGGTGCACTAGTCGAAATTCAGCATTCTGCTCAGGCACAGATATGCCAAATTATGTTGATAGTACTTCCTCATTAAAATATTCACCATTCCCATAGGCATCTATAGAACTTAACAAAGCGCCCTCATCTTCGACTATAAAAGCTGATGAATGTCCTCGTACTAAACTATCGTTGCCACTTCGCGTGCATCAACTTTCATTGGTGGAACATCAGTTCTATTTAATGGTGTAGAGATAGGAATATCATTGCATTGCATGGATATATAACTAGATGATAGTTCATTTTCTTGGTAAGCATCATCGTCACTACATTGACCATCCAACTCTTTCAACATCCTCATGGTCGGTGGAACATCATATACATTCTTGTTTGTGAACTTTTGTACAACACACCAATTTGCCTTCATTCTTAGGTCTCTAATGTAAAAATACTGAGACACCTGGCATTCCAATACAAATGGTTCATCCATATACCAGGTTCTATCCATGTTGACACTAGTCATATGATCGTCTACTTGTACTCCCTGTTTCTTATCACCAACATCAACTATCGGTAGTTGGCTCTTCAAGGACATCAACATTGTGGTCTGGTCGATTAAACCTTGTCTCAACGTCATTGAGATACATTGAGCAGAATGTCAGGCATTCAATGTGAATATATGCTTCCGCAATTGCACTCTCTAGGCGTGCTTTATTTTTTACGTACCGCTTGAATTTGCCCAAATACCTCAAATGGGTACATCCACCTGTATTGTACTAGTCCCCCGAGTATGGCCTTACGAGGTAAGTGCACAATCAGGTGCACCATCACATCAAAAAATGATGGCGGGAAAATCATCTCTAGTTTACAAAGAATGCTTACAATGTCAATTTAAAGTTGCTGTAGGCGAGGGACACAAAGGGTTCTTGCACATAACTCTTTGAAAAATGTGCTTAATTCAGTCAACGCCAGCGCAATATCACGCCTCAAATACCCCCTGGTAACAATAGGCAATAATAGTTGCAAGAAAACATGGCAGTCGTGGCTTTTCAACCTGGAGATTTTGCAATCATTTACACTAACGCAACGAGAGATATTGGCTATGAAGCCATCTAGAAATTTTACATTGGCCAGTGAAGAACAAAATGTATTCCGTTCATCTTGTGTAACATGTACAATGCAGAAGGCATTGTGCATTTTCCACCTTTGCGCTTTAGATGTAGATCCTTTCTGAATCCTAGTAGCTCCAGATCGAGTCTAGAGTTTGTATTATCCTTTATTTTTCCAAGAAGGTTCATTAAAGTGTCAAAGATGTTATCACTTATATTCTTCTTAATATGCATTACATCTAAATTCTGTCGCAGACGAAGGTTTAGCCAATACGGTAAATTGAACAGTATACTAAGCTTTGTCCAATTCAGCTCTTCAACAACGCGCTTTCTTTTCCTACGAGATTTTCTAAATGATGCATCCTCAAGCATCTGTAGCTGGTACAAAACATCTACACCTTCTAACTCATTTGGCGAGATGCAATGATCTTCCTTTCCATTAGATAAAGATTTTTTCTTCCTCCAAATATGGTTTGCAGGGAGAAAACACCGGTGTCCAACATAACAGTGTTTTTGGCCATATTTCAACCAATTACAATCTGTATTCGCATTGACCCAAGACATGCTTATTTCCCTTTTGTTGACCAGCCAGAAAGGTTTCCGTAGGCAAGAAAGTCATTGATAGTCTACCTTAAACCGGCATGCAACTTGAATGTTTCCTTCTTTGAGGCATCATACATTGTTACCCAATCTATCCAAAGGTCTAGGAATTCATCGACCAATGACTACAGATATACATCAATGTCATTTCCTGGTGATTTTGGGCTAAGGATAATCAAGGTTGTAATGAAGAACTGGTCCTTCATGCATAGCTGTGGGGGCAAGTTATATGGTATAAGGATCACTGGCCATATGTTGTAAGGCTTTGCCATATTGTTGAAAGGATTGAAGTCATCACACGCCAACCCAAGCCTAACATTGCGAGACTCGACAACGAACCAACTGTAGGCGTCATCAAATGACTTTCAAGACTCAGAGTCGGTGGGATGA
The DNA here is from genome assembly GCA_036559045.1 of Platycarya longipes. Classification (NCBI taxonomy): domain Eukaryota; kingdom Viridiplantae; phylum Streptophyta; class Magnoliopsida; order Fagales; family Juglandaceae; genus Platycarya; species Platycarya longipes. Next base: position 13,859,732 of record CM071801.1, read on the forward strand.
TGCATAATGTTCTCCTTTGGCACTTTGCCTTCTCGATGCCATCCCATGTTAGATGTTATTTCTGTAGACAGAAATAGACGTTGTAGGCATGACTTTAAAGGAAAATGCCGCAGCACCTTTTGAGGAATCACCCGTGCCCTACTTGTAGTTGGAATCCATCTTGAGGCCTTATAGACGGGGCACGCATTCAGTGTTGCATGGTCCTTCCAAAACAAGATGCAGTCGTCAGGGCATGCATGGATGCGATTGTACCTGAAGCCCAAACCTTGCTCCTAGGAACGAGCATCTTCATATGAATGTGGAAATCCAGCATCCGAAAAGGCAAGCTTCAATAAGCTCAAAAGCATATCAAATGACTTGATTGACCAACCACCAATGATTTTTATGTGCAACAACTTGACAGTGAACGATAATTTTGAGAATTTTGAACACCCATCATATAGTGGTCGCCGGGCATCCTCAAGTAATTGATCAAAAGATGACATGGATACAGATGCAAGAAACGAATCCTGATTTGGCATTGCTATGCTGCTTTAGAGGGCATCGACATTTGTACCAACACGAATGTCGTCTAACATATACTCCATATCATCGATGTATTCATCATTGTTGCCAACATTGAGATCTTCATCGTCCACATTGAACTCTTGTGGCTCCACCTCACTATGAAAAATCCAGTGTGTATAGGTTGGAGTAATCCCATTTAGGTACAAGTGAGTCTCCGTGGTAAATATAGGTAGGAACAAATTATTATTACATATCTTGCATGGACACCAGATGCGATCACTTCCGTTAGAGTGGTTTCGTGCGAATTCAAGGAAATTGGTAACATTCTCTGCGTAAGCAGGAGATCAAAGTCTATTGCGCTCAAACATCCAGCTTTTGTCCATCTATCAGAAGTTTAAGCTGAGATTTATTAGTTCTCAAATATTCTATATCATCCTGAGCACTCGTTGCAATGTAAAAAATGGATTATTAGTTCATCTACAAATGTAAAAGCAAGTAAACACAGTCTATATTATATTTATTTGCTTCCACATGCTGGAAACAAAGGATAAAAATGTCTAGATGAGTTGCGGACGGACTAGTATTGCAGATTGTTTGCCTATATATGACTGAAAAGGGTAAATTGTTTAACCTCAATAATATGAATGGCTGTTACTGGAAATTGTCGAGTTGAACATACCTCTATAGACAACCTTTACTCTACAAAAATTAATATCGTATGTTTGGTAATTTCTTTAACATACACGTATAAAAGTCACATCTACAAGTACAACAATATCTAGATATTTACAATCTAGGAGGCAAATAAAGCTAATTAAACAAGTAATTAATTAATCTATACTATTGCATCCTACGAATCAAACAGCGTTGATGAGTGCATGAGAGTGCATTCTAAATACTCTAATATTTGATTAAATTACTAAAATTGAACAGAAATAATGAGATATAATTTATATTATTAAATTTTATTTCTATTTATATTGAAATGTGCTTACATATAATTTTATAATATTTCAAATCTCAAATACACCACATATATATATTTTTATTTAATTTTTCAGGTCTTATTAAACTTAGACCCCACATGGGCCGCATGTTGGTGATATGCTTAATTTCACTTGAAGCCGCATATCCATTGGGAGCGATACACGACACAGCACATATATGTTCACTTGACTTCACATGGATTTATTTACATAGGCCCACGACTACTTCAAGTTTAGCTTAAATTGGTCTGTACTTCACGCGGGCCTCTAATTTCACACTTGCATATTTGCTTAGGCCACAAATCAAAGGCTTCAACTATCACATCATGGGCCCGCCACTTCAATAAGTGTTGCCTGGAGTTGACTTTGAAGAGGACATGACATGGGTTTGAGTTCCAAGGCTCATATATATAATAAGAGAAATAGTAGTGCCACAAGGGGTCTTTGGAAGCTACAGATGGGGACACGTAGGAGAAAAATATATCATGGCCGCCGTTTGCTTCATTGTTCTTGAAGTCCTTATTTGATTGGTTCTCCTATTATTATTTTCACAAACCATGTAGTCTTTAAATACCTTCTCACAATGAAGAATGGAAAGGCGCGGCTGATACAGTGGATTTTACTTTTGTAAATTTTGACATCGCCATCAAAGACAAGAAAGGAGTGGAGAATGTAGTGGCCGACCATCTCTTGAAGCTCACATTTGAGGACACATCTGACCACTTTCCAATCGGGAATGATTTTCCCGATGAGCATTTACTTTCTATTACTTCTCTACCATGGTTTGCTCATATTGTGAATTATTTGGTTGCATGTGAGATGCCGGTGGATTGGAATGCTTAAGATAAGAGAAAGTTCATAACTGAGGTACGTAATTTCTATTAGGATGAACCTTTTCTTTTTAAAGACTACCCTGACCAAATTTTAAAACGTTGCATCCCTGATGAAGAGATTGCTAACATCTTAAAATTTTGTCACTCCCAAACTTGTGGGGACCACTTTTCAATGAAGAAAACCACTACAAAAAATTCTGCAGTGTGGATTTTATTGGCCTATCTTGTTTAAGGTTGCAAACATCTATTGTCACTTATGTGAAAGGTGACAAAAGTTAGGAGTTATATCCCATCATAATATGATGCCCTTAAACCCAATTTTAGTAATTAAAATTTTTGACTATTGGGGCATTAATTTTATGGGACCATTCCCTCCTTTTGGATATCAATATATTATTGTGGCAGTAGATTATGTGTCAAAATGGGTAGAGGCAGCAGCTTGTAGGAACAATGATAATAAGACGATAATTAAATTTCTCAAAGAGAATGTGTTATCTCAGTTCGGTACACCACGTGCTATCATTAATGACCAACGTACACATTTTTGCAACCGTTCTTTTGAGACTCTAATGAAAAAATATGAGGTGGTAAATAAAATTTCTACTGCATACTACCTCCAGACAAGTGGATAGGTAAAACTTGCAAACAGAGAAATTAAGCTTAGAAAAAACTGTAAACACGGATCGCAAAAATTGGTCTTTGAGAGTAGTTGATGCACCTTGGGCCTATTGTATAAATTTCAAAACTCTCTTAAGCATGTCACCTATAGAATTGTTTTTGGAAAACCTTATCATTTACATGTGGAGATCGAGCATCAAGGCTATTGGGCTATCAAGCATTTCAGTTTTGACATGGGAGAAGCAGGTAAGCTTAGAAAATTTCAGTTGACCAATTTAGAAGAGTTGAAAAATGATGCCTATGAGAAATCTAGAATCTATAAGGCTAAAATAAAAGCATTTCATAATAAAAATATTTTGAGAAAAACACTGGAGCCTAATGATCGAGTATTCTTATATGATTCTAAACTCCATAAGCACTCACGAAAACTTTAGTTTAGCTAGACCAGCCCTTTTGTAGTGAAGAATATTTTCGAAAATGGGTGGTAGAAATAGAGGACTCTAAAGATAGTAGGATCTTTAAAGTCAATGGTCAGCGCCTTAAAATATTAATTGATAAGCAAGTTCCGAAAGTGGAAGAGATTCCACTTGTGGACCCAGTCTATCAACCTTAACTACACCATGCATGTATGTTTTCTTTTTATTTGTTGTTTGTTTGCTTTTCGTTTTTTTTTTTCCCTTTTCTTTTTCTTTTTGGTTGCTGTTGTTTTTCTTTGTTTGTTTGTAGGTTAGTGTCAGTTTGTTATTTCAGTTTGCCATCTCTAGTGCTTAGCGAGCTACTCACGTCACTCATCAGGTATATTCTACCATTTATAGTTACTTCCCATTCAGTTTTGATTGTTAAACATTAAGAACAATGTTTCATTAAAGTTAAGGGGGGTGGGAATGCAAATTCAGCATTTAAAATACTTGTTGGAACTCTGTGACATATTTTCATGTGTCAATTTTTTTTAAAAAAAAATTGCATCACGCATGCAACTTTTTCACATGTGTACTCATGCTCATTCATGCCATCTTAGTGAATTCATCAAACCCATCTTAATCATTTTTCTGAAGCATTCATAGAACTTTTATGCGCGTATCCAAGTTTTGTGGTAAAATGGTGGTTTGACACATGTAGCTAGAGAACTCTTTTGCTTAAGTATTTTTGTGAATTTTGGGAGAGGTTGAGAGCTTACAAATGCAGAAATTGTGATAAGCGTTCATTGATCTATTAAATTGGACATTTCTTTTGAGAATATTATTACATGATCGGTGGTAAGATGGTGGATATACTTGGAACATGACGAAGGTCAACTTAAAATTAACGTTTGAGCCTTTCAAGCTAACATTTCTCATCATAGACCCTTAGTAGCCAATTTTGAGCTAACAAACATATATAGCCTTTTTTTTTATATGCCCACATCATTCATACCTCGCCACATTGGAGTATAGCTTATACACTGATTTGTCTTACTTTTATTGCTTCCAAATGTATACTAGGTGTGGAATTTGCATATTTTCTTTTTTAAAAAAAGAAAAAAAAAAAAAAAGAATGAAGAAAAAAAAAAAAAAATTGAAAAATACAAGCGTGAAGTGTTCAATTGAGTGAGTTTATCAAAAAAAAAAAAACCAAAGAGATTGAAAAGAAAAAAAAAAAGTGGAAAAGAAGAGAGAGAGAGAAACAAAATAGAGAAGTTGAAGAATAATGAAAGACATAATTATTTGATGATCTGAAAAGTGAAAAAGTACATCAGGTGAGAATTGTGATCATTGGAGATGCTTAATAAAATTTTCTTGGTGAGAGCACTTGAAAGTTTTTGAATCATTTTTATCCTTTTATTCATATAGCCCTTAACAGAAGTTACGTTACAACCTTTTTGTATTGATTGTTATGATCCTAAATAAGCTTATGGAATGAGTGGTGGAAGTTCTCATTTGTTAATGTTCCTATCATAAGATCAATATTTGCTTGTTGCTTATACATAATTGCCTGATTTCCCATCAGAGTGTGTGTACACCCATTGTCAACTCCATAAAGAGAACCTCTACACGAAACACTTTTGCACTCGTGAGTTATGAAGTTGAATCTTTTACTTGAGATGTTTTTTATGTTGCATGTGTCAGGATTTGAGGTTAGATGGATATGATTTAGAGTACACACACACACTCTGTGGATTGCTATAGGTGGATTAATTGTGATAAGGTTACTGAATTCCTAAAATTGTTTTGATATGAAAATTCGGAAAGTGTAACCTCGTGATCTCTGTGCATGATTTTCTTTGCTCTCTTTTGTTGTTTTGCCATGAAAATTGTTAGGGACTAGTAATGAGCAAGTTGGGGAGTGTAATGAATGCGCGAAAGTGCATTCTAATTATCCTAATAATTGATTAAATTGCTAAAATGTAAATAGAAATAATGGGATATAATTTATTTTATTAAATTTTATTTTTATTTATATTAAGATATGCTTATGTATAATTTTATAATATTTCAAATCTCAAATACACAACATATATATTTTTTTATTTAATTTTTCAGGTCCCATTAAACTTAGACCCCACGTGGGCCGCATGTTGGTGATAGGGTTAATTTCACTTGAAGCCGCATATCCATTCGGAGTGATACACGACACAGCACATATATGTTCACTTAACTTCACATGGATTTATTTACATGGGCCCATGACTACTTCAAGTTTGCTTCAATTGGTTTGAACTTCATGTTGGCCTCTAATTTCACACTTGCATATTTGCTTGGGCCAAAAATCAAAGGCTTCAACTATCACTTCATGGGCCCGCCACTTCAACAAGTGTTGCCTGGAGTTAACTTCGAAGAGGACATGGCATGGGTTTGAGTTTAGGGCTCATACATATAATAAGGGAAAAAGTAGCGCCGTAGGGGCTCTTTGGAAGCTACATACGGGGATGCGTAGCAGAAAAATATATCATGGCCGCCGTTTGCTTCATTGTTCTTGAATAATTTTTGTTGTCCATTATGTTTATTGTTAATTAAATTCTCAAGTAGGTCTAGAGATGAACTTGTATTAGATAGTATTTTTAATTCATGTATTTAGTTTTTAATTTATTAAAACTCTTTGTTTTATCATTCTCAATATATTGTTGATGGTTTTAGGCTATAGGACATGCAATCAACAAAAGTAAACTTCAAATGATATATTTGACGGATGCAATGATCAGTTTGTGGCTGCGCAGTAAAATTAAAAAGAAACAGGGCAAACTATCAAGCAAACTTGCTTTCGCATGGAAGTTTTATCCAGTTGGGCAAAACTCAGCCCAATTTTCATTATTGAAAAGTGTTCAGAGTTGATGCAAGGCTGGCAAACCATAGTAAATAAACCAGTAGCCGTAAAATAGTTTTTTTAAGCATAGTATTGGTAATCCCCCTTCACTACCAGAGTTCTCTATTGCATTGTACACACATATGCAATAAACTTGCATATGTATATATATGAAAACAAGGAAATGGCAACGAAGTCACCCATACATATATACAGATATATATACACACACATCCATATGGACTAGTCCCCCAATGCTGGTCCGGTTAGAATATGAAGAAGCCCATATACATTACTATCGTGGAGATATAGTTGAAATAGCCCAAAGTACTCTAAACCTAAGCTCTATGATAAACATGCAAATGCTAGAATATGCTGTAGTTGCACAACATATTATTTTTGTTGTTGACCTGAAAAAGAAGTGGCCAAAAAAATAAAGATAATGAGTAATGCAACTGAACTCTATGACTCAAATAATAACAGGAATGTGTCATACCCCAAATCTTATAAAGAAACATAGTGTTGATTTTGTCGCCTTTATAGCATGGTTATTCATTTTTATTTTTCCTTTTTTATGCCCCTTTTCCTAGGACGATCAAAGTTTGTATAGAAAATAATGTATGATTTATATGATTCATGTGGTATATTTTGCAAAGGACCCAATCTCAACCACAAATGGAGATATTCAGGCAATCTCTCACCCCTGAACACAGTAAGTCCAGCATCGGATTCAGTTCTAAAGAACATATATATATATATATATATAGTTATGAGTAAAGTTGCATACATAATTGGGTGGACCCAAGCATATTAAAGTAAAAGATCGCTTATGTATATGGTGACAAGGAAAACAAATCACTGAATAATGAATGCGTTTCTAGAATGTTGATTTTATAATCACGACTTATGTGTCCATACCACAGAATTACGGCAAGTTCAAAATAGGTAATGAATTAATAACAACACTCAAATGCAATCGGGAAATAGAAGAATGTGGGTGGGAATCCCTGTATAAGAAAATTGTCCTTAATTCAGATTTGGAATCCCGAGGGTGCCAAATGAGCTACACATAGAGAAAGTTGACATCAATTTCTTGTAGTGTGAGTACTGATGTGTGGTATTTGATTTGTAAAATTTAAAATTTAAAATTATCTTCTATCTCAAATTATATCATCATATGAGTACTGATGTGTGGTATAGAAAAATAATTTCTTATCTATATATCAAATTAGAATAGAATTATTAGAGACCGCCCACAGGAATTATGTCTGATCTAGATTCACCATTTTATTTTTCAAGTTTTTTAGCTTTTCTTATATATATAGTATTTTGTGAAGAATCTGAAGATCACTATATAGTATTTAGTAAAATGACTTTATTCAAACAGGTAGTGAAGAATCTGAAGATCACTATAATATATATACACATACAAATATATAATATACATTGAAATTTGGCTAAGTACTATATATATGTACCATTACCAAATCACCCCTTGGATTACGTAAGGCTAATATATGGTGAGAATAATACCTGGAGGCCAACTACCACAAGGAAAAAACAAACAACAAAGAAATTTATGATCTATAAATATACCTGAATTTGCTAGGATCACACAATTTCAATGCCAGGGTCGTAGCTACAAAATGGAGCCAAACTAATATAGAAAAGTTCAATCAAATACTCTTAATCTATTGCAAATATTAGTAGAGTTGCTATATATGTTCTTACCATGAACATAGTCTAAATAAATCACAAAAAGTGTATAATGAGACAATCAAGAAACTAAAATGAAAGGATTTTCCCCAAACTAGAATCCAAGGCTGCAATAGTTAAATTTGAGGAACTTATCAAGTACCCAATACCCATATATATGATTAAATGCAATGCACTATCCAGGATTGCAAGGGTGAGGGGGTGCAGAAATCCAAAGACATTGATTCGTTACTTATAACAAAGGTCGAGCCTCTCCGTTGATTGTGTTGGTGATATTGCGAACAGTGTATTCGAAAATCATTCGATGTTCGTTCTATTTTCGTATGTTCTCGCTATTACTGTTCTTCCGAATCCACATACTCGGAGGCAAAGCGCTGGAGATGGTGAAGGTCCGAAGAGGAGAATCGCAAAGTTGAAGGGAAGATTGAAAAGGGGATGAGTTTTGGATAAACTAATCTCGGGCACGAGGGCTTTGCTGCATTTGGTGCGTGATGGCGCCGAGTTAATACGATGTTATAACACATTTACTGTCGATGATTACCAATATGTTGGAAATGTTTTCGCGTCATTTTATATTGCCGTAATAGGAATAAATGGTGACGCAATAGGAAATCACCTTCAGACAAATAGGCCTTCTGTCACATTTTCGTTCCTCACGCCCGATGAAGATGAAACCACTGCAAGAACGTCTCATTTGTAGTGGAAACAATTGTGGTGAAAAATAAAACACTGAAAAAACGTGATTTTCTTGTAGTGGATCTTCTGATCATTAGAGACGAAATATACATGGTAGTGGAGATACGTATAAAGCTGATCCATTCGTGTAGAAAAAATTGTTGTAGATATACATGGTAGTGGAGATACGTACGTACACTACAGGGAATCATGGTTTTTGCATCAAGGGATTTCGTCACAAATAATAGGTTTTATTGCTGGAATTGACTTTTTTCGACGAACATAGCACTGCCGCATTTTCGACGCTATTCTTTGGCTACCCTTGCGCAGATGCATCGTTCGACATATTTTGGCGCAAAAGGTTACTAATTGTGACGAATTTATGTCGCCGTAAAAAGTCGTAAACCTTGGTTAAAAGTTTTAAGAAAAAACTTTGCGGCGAGTTCAATTCGCCGCAGATAACATTTTTACAAAAAATAAAAAACACAAAAATTAGTGGTTTCACTGGTATTTTTTTAAGACCCCAACCAGCACACAATATATATTATTGTACCATCCAAATTGATTTGTTGTATCTCAATTACAGATTATATCAACTTTAAAAACATGCATCCCACTTCTAGAAGAGTTGTTAAAAATATAAAATTTTATTCCAAGAGTTCAAAGAATGCACAAGAACCTCTAAGTTCTCAATGGAGGAAGACTGGCAGCTAGTTTTTCTGTATCTGCATAATGGCACATAAAAATAAGAAAGATACTTTATTGAAGCAAATGAAAAAGGAAATCAACATAAAGAGTGTCTTCGAAAAGTCCAAAACAGAACACATTTGCATAAATCTAAAGGAAAGTCTACACAAAATGAAAAATCACAAAAAACAAACATTGAGGAAACACCCAAATAATAGACGGTAAAAATAATTTTCCATCTATCCTAAAAACAACCCCTGAGGAAAAACTTCTCAAATCTAGATGCAAAGGAAAACAATTTCCCTGGATTTCAACAAGGAAAAGGAAATTAAGCAAGTTAAAATTTGGATAACAGAAAGTGGAATAACACAGAATACCGAGAATAATAATAAACAACAATGTCAAGCATTGTAACATCCCGACCCTAAAATTTGGAATTTATTTATTTTATTATTTATCTTTTTATTCATTTAATTATTTATATATTTATTCATTTATTTAATTATTTCTTTTAGTATTTATCGGATTATTTTACAATTCTCAATATTAGTATTTTATCTTTGTTAACTAGTAGTAATCCTTTACATATGTATTAAGATAGAAGTTTCGAGTTTTAAATAAATCTATAGCCGATCGGATTTTTGTTAGTCCTATTGTAATCCATTTCACCAAATTCGTGTGTTATCCCTTTCAAAATTTCAGTTTTTACATCTCTATTCCGAAACCAACTCAACCACCTATTGATCAGATTTTAAATCCCAAATCTCTTAATTCAAATTTTAGCAGCACTTGCGTGCCCTCATTAACCAAAAACAATAGTAAATCTTGTAATTATTCCCCTCTCAATTTAGTCTTCGATAGCCTTCCATCTTCAGCTTTCTCGGTATACAAGCAAAATTCAAATTTTAAAACAAATCCAACCAAAATTCAAACTTTGAGATCCAAACATCTTCACATAACCTAATCCCCTTCTCTATAAATTTCCCACGAAATTACTAGAATAAAACACAACAAAACATCAAAGAAAATACCCAATTTTCAACAAACCAGAGTACCCCGTTTCAACCACCGCCAATCACCAATCAGCCTCCAGCCATCACAGAAAATGTTGGCCAGCCTTGTCTCGAGAAGCCCACTCGTTTTCCAATAAGCCTCCAGCGAAATCTCTCCATCTCCCTCTGTTTTCATTCCGTCCAAGTTCACTGAAATTATTTTAAAATCCCCAGCTCATCCCACAAACCACCCATATCTGGCAACGCCGTGCGCCTTGGCCAGCCACCCAAAGATCGCCGCACTCAGTTTCTCCTCTTGGTAAGCATCACTCGAAATCCAAGTTCACACACATATTATTTGCTTTTATTCTTTGTAGCAGACGGCTTCTAATGAATGCCTTAGGCTTTTTAAATTTCAAAGACTTGGATTCGGGCCTTAAGCCCATGCGACCAGTACACATTAAGGGCCTTAGGCCTTAAGCCTTTCGGTCCATCCTATTATTTGGATCTGTTTAATTGTGTTTAAATTGTATGAGCCCAAAATAATTTATTACAAAATCCTAAAGTTATAAGGTACATTTAAAGTATATTTTAATACTTTATTAAATCATTTATTATGATTTTATGGAAGTAGAAAGTTATGAAACAATTATTTTAGAAAAGTAATGACGTTTAACATCTCGTATAGGTTACGAGCTACGTCGTGAATTTGAAAGCAGCGCTAAGAGGTAAGTAACATGATCATACTTTTTACGCATGTATGGTAAACATGTTTTATAAAAATATTATGTATATATAGCCATTATTTATGGTCATTATTTGGAAACCTCTTTTTATGTACCCATGATACAAAAATTATGAAAATTCATGTATGATTTATAAGAAGGATTATGCATTAAAAATATTTATGAAATGTTATGATTTTTTTTTTATAACAGAGCTATGCATTAAGATATTTATGAAACATCATGATTTTATGTATTAAAGTTATTTGTGAAAAATCATGATTTTATGTGAGAATGCATAAAACTAGTTATGAAAGGTCATGAATTCAAGTAAGTATGCATCACGACATATTATGAAAGTATGTGATTTCTTCTGAAATCTATGTTATGAAAGAATGCCTATGTATGATATAAAGTTAATACCTATGTATGGACATATTGCATTGTCAGGTTGTACATGTTAGTAATACACTCAGTATGTCTTCCTTATGTATGGATTCCATAACCCGCAGTCACAGGCAGAATCAGAATCTTTTAGATTCGCTAACCCTAATTCATGGGGGTCAATAGTGGGTGACGACTTATGATATGTACGATACGATAAGATACGATATGATATGATAAACAAATTCACGTTTTTATGAAAAGCTCATGTTCTCAGCATTTATGAAAAAGTTATGTTCAGCATTTTTTTGAAAAGATCATGTTCATATTAGTATATATGTATCTATGAGTATGCATGTTTTGAGAGAACCGATGAATATTATTTTTACTGTATGATATGATACTTATTGAGTATTCGACTCATTTTATTTTTATTTTTCTGTTTCTATGTTTCCTTTTAAAAATCATCACAGGCGATAAGGATACTCGCTGGCAAGATTTGACTTAAGGAGGTAATGCAGGGGCCTAGACAGTGTATTAGTTTTATTTTATGGTTTTCAGTAAATAAAATGTTTTTGTAAACACATGAGATTTCAACACATTTTTTTTAATACTTCCGCTGACTCTCTTTAATTTTTTATAAAGACTGTTTCATTTATTATAAAACGTTTGTACTTTGTGCGTTTTGTAAAGAAAAGTTTTAGTAGTATACTGACTTCCTAAAATATTTTAAAAATGCTTTATTTGGGAGCGGTATGTTACAATAAAGCACAACAAAAAGCAAAAACTTATGAAAGACCCACTGGTGGGCCAAATACTATTTTACAAAAAATTTAAAAAAAAAGTGTTAGTGAACTAGTTTCACTAGTATTTTGTAAAAATATATTATAATAAGCTCTCATATGATAGCTGATCACTATTCTAAGTAATGACTACCGAAACAACATCCAAAAAAAAAAACCCATTCAAAACAACAAAGAAATTATCCAATTAAACTAGTTGCCCAAAAAAAAAAAAAGCTTAGAAGCCAAATCCTAATACACAAATATCCATTAACATTCCTAAAGTTGGGAAGTCTGAAAATGTGATGCATTATAGATTATAAAACCCAAATCACCCATATAACTTTGAAAAGAAATAAAAATGATTTGGGCTAACAAGTGATAATTATTTGCAAGATGGTTGCATTAATTGGCTATTCCTAGTTCTCATTCAGATAAAAAGGTTCTTGCATCAACCAGAAAAGATAAATGAATGATTTTTTTTTTCAGAAGCAACCACAAAATCTATACACCCAAGCTTGTGAAGCAGAGGAAGTAACATCCATGATATAGAGGTGCCATAACTAATTATTAGTGTAGCAATGACTGCACTCAAGTTTTCCTTATAATGAGAAATAATTCAAGAAGTTGGGAAGTCTATGAAATTGTGATGCATTATAGATTATAAAACCCAAATCACCCATATAACTTTGAAAAGAAATGGCAATGATTTGAGCTAGCAAGTGATAATTATTCGCAAGAAGTTGTGCATTAACAGGCTATGCCTAGTTATAATTAATACAATCCTTATTTACAGCTAAAAAAAAATGTTCTTGCATCAACCAAAAAAGATAAATGAGTGATTTCGTTTTTCAGAAAGCAGCCACAAAACTAAAAATGGATGGATTCAGTCTTTTATTGTTTAGACAATCTAAGAGTACACTCGGCAGCATAGAAAAAGACTGACTAGAAAGCATCCAAGCCAAGTTCTGAAACTTTAATAATGACCATTGAAACTATTAGATACCTACAGATTAGTCTTTGTAATCTCGTAGAGTCAACTACATGCATTTGCCAAGTCATCTTCTAAATATAACAAAACTCAGACACCCAAAAGTGTGGAGAACAAAACAAAATAGCAAAACAAGATAAATGACAAGATACAACATGAATATTTAGCCCCTAATTAAAAAAAAAATGATCAAAATCAGTGGCTATCAATTCAACAATCCAATATCAATTCTATGCTGCTGAATTGCAAAAATAAAATATTGTAGGGAGAATCATGACTTCACCTGTTTATGAGTATTCCACTAGTACAAAGACCGCGTCCAACTTTAGCAATGTCTTAAATCAACCACCATCCTATTCATACCATTTTTTGTTCCTGCATAACCAAAAACAAAACAAAAAAGTACACAAGTTAGGATGTATGCCACATTGCCAATACACATCGTGAGTTGTGCATAAAATGGGTGTCTTAGTTATTCTAGTTAGCTAATTTCTAAACAAACAACTTATTTGATTTTGGGAATCTATTGCTTGCATCTATTTAATTATAATCTTCATTAAATCATAAATATGCAAATTTACCTTACTAATAGGGTAAGATAGTCCATTACACATGCAATCATTTACATTGAGCTGTGCATTAGTGATTATACCCTAACACACTCTTTTGTAGATTCAAAGACAAATTTTTATAAACTTGACAGCCAACAAAATAGAGACTCTCTTTGCAGACAAATAGCAGATTTTTTTGACACATGCACAAGTGCTTTTTCATTTCATGAGCATTTTTGTTGCTAAGGTTCTATTTTTTCAATGTATATTTAGATGACATGTCACCAACAAAAAAACATGAGAGATCAAAGTTGTACCAAATTGTAGTAGGTGTGTATCATATTGCAGATAAATTAAATGTCTATTATGCAACCCAGCAATTATATGATATGTTTTAACCATATATGAACAAAATGCAATTAAAAAAAAAGGCAAATAAGTACCTATACATGTATAGAGGTGCTTGAACATAATTGGAAATATTCCCAATAGAAGCTGGAATTGGTATTGAAGCTAATATTATTCACTGAATTGCAATTGATATATAACAAATGAAGAGCTTCAGTTTAGGAACACAAAGAATGCATGTTAGAAACCAACCTATCAAAGCCATTGTTTTAAAATCCAAATGGTCATCAACTATAAAACAACAAATTAAACATATAGCAAGTACGTACACACAGCTATTTGCAGGTCCAGTTCGACAATAAGTTGGAGGCAAGATATATAATATTGATAGAAAACCTCAAATAAATACAAACCCAAATCATATCGAAGATCAAGTAGTATTGCAAAGTCTAGCTAGCTAATCTAAAACTCCTTGTTCTATAACAAATTAAAACAGAGAAGGAAATCAGCTTAATAGTCATTAGATTATCTGGACTTAATCTAGTATTTTTTTTACACAAAACAGGTACATGCAGTCTGTTGTGGGGTAAAGGGGGCTTTCTCTATATACATATATGTTGCATTCTCTATAGATGATTGAAAAACTAGGGATTTTATGCAAAAATCCATCAATCTGTGGTGTGAAAAATAGAAAACATCACCCAAAAATTACTAACATCTACAATCCACATCAACACGTAGACAAAATGCAGATATAAAGGAAGCATTTTCGAGCAAAAAGATGCAACAAGTCGTGGTAGCACAGGGAAGAGAAGGGTGGTGCTATGGCAGAGGAATAGAGATTTCCCGACAGATTTCCCTCTCAACTTGTATCTCGTACATGGATCCTTTCCATTCCTCTATCGTAACACTATCCTTTATATCCCTCTCAACTTGAAGTTATCAGACTCAAACCTTAGAAATTAAATTAAGCAACCAGTCTACATAACAAGGGGAAAGATAGAAAAACAAGTTGCAGAGATACCTGTGTTCATGAAAGGGATTCACTCCATTTATGCTCGAATATGCTCGCCCTCCGATAATTGAAAATACCACAAAAATTCCCTCTGAGATCTCTAGATGGAGGCACAGATTTGGTATGGGAAGAAAACGACAACCCTAAAATCTATGGAGAGGAAAATCATGAAATGGAGGCCAGATTGCATATGAGATGAAACCGAGTGTATGAGTGAGTGGATTTAATTCCGTACAAGTAGCCAAATTCGAGAAGAACGTCGAAGGGGAGAAGGGGGTATTGCAGACTGGGAAAGGCTTCGGTGTCGAGGGTGGGTGGGTTTTTTTTTTTTTTGTAGGGGGGGGGTGGGGAGGGTGAGGGGGAATTTGAAAGTTAAAAAGTTTTTGAATGTGTTTTGGGCCTTTTGGTGTCCCCCGAAAATATTTTTCCATCTTCCATCGATTTCTTTCGTCCATTAGACAATAAATCCCTGCAAATGAAAAAGTTAGGAGACTACCATGTTTAAAGTGAAAATTCATGTTAAAACGCTACGTCGATTTAAGTTTGCTAGAAAAACAGACTAATTGCAACTATTATAACTGCAACAAAATTAAATTGCTGGAAAATGTATTATTTTGGTACGTTGTACAATAATGGATCATGACCACACAATAGCTAGTGTTGAATAAAAAGATCAAGTGGATCAAGAGGGAGAAAGTAGTACTTAATTTGTAGGTGCAACTTGTGGTTGATTTCAACCAATAGTGTTGCAAGGAATTTAATTAGCGTACAAATAAGTTCGTTGGGGAGCTGAGCGTTGAAAAGGAGTCGTAATTAAAGTATTTTCCGCAGGCTCCAATTCCTACACTCTGATCATTCCCACCCCGCTCCTTATATATAAGACTTCCCATTTGGGTTCCCACATCGAATACGTCGGACTTCTCTCTCTCTCTCTCTCTCTCTCTCTCTCTCTAATGGAGCTTCTGGTTTTACTTTATTCTCTTGCCACCTTGTACTTCCTGTCAATGGTCTGGAAGTGGGTTGGTGCAAAAAGAGATCAAGAATGTTACATTTTGAACTACGAATGCTATAAACCTACTGACGACAGAATGGTATGCACGAAGTTCTGTGGGGAGGTCATCAAGAGGACAAAGAATCTCGGTCTCCTTGAGTACAAGTTCCTCCTAAGAGCCATTGTCAGCGCCGGCCTCGGCGAGCAAACCTACGCACCGAGGATCATGTTCTCCGGCAGGGAAGACAATCCCACACTGTCGGATGGAATCTCGGAAATGGAGGAATTTTTCGAGAATTGCATTGCAAATCTCTTGTCCAGATCAGGAGTTTCTCCCTCGGAAATCGATGTACTTGTCGTTAACGTGGCCATGCTCTCCTCAGTTCCCTCTTTAAGTGCTAGAATTATCAACCACTACAAAATGAGAGAAGACATCAAGGTGTTTAATCTCACTGCAATGGGTTGCAGTGCCAGCCTTATTTCAGTCGACATAGTCAAAAACCTCTTCAAATCTTACAAAAATTTGTTTGCACTTGTTGTGACTTCTGAAGCTTTGAGTCCGAATTGGTATTCAGGTAATGATAGATCAATGATTCTTTCAAACTGTTTGTTCCGTTCTGGTGGGTCAGCAATTCTTTTGACTAACAAAAGGGAAATGAAAAACCGAGCCATGTTCAGATTGAAGTGCCTCGTTAGAACACACCATGGAGCTAGAGATGAGTCTTATAGTTGTTGCATGCAGAAGGAAGATGAGGAAGGTAGGTTGGGAATAAACCTCGGTAAGACTCTCCCAAAAGCTGCTACACGTGCTCTTGCCGACAACCTGAGACAGATAGCACCCAAGATCTTGCCGATGAGGGAACTGGTTCGATTTATGGTAGTGACACTTTGCCGGAAAATGAATCGGAGCTCCTCCAAAAAGACTGCCGGGCCGGGACCAAAAACGTCGGAGGTGAACTTTAAGACTGGTGTCGACCATTTTTGCCTGCACACGGGTGGGAAGGCTGTGATAGATGGAATTGGGAAGAGTCTTAATCTTAGCGAGTACGATGTAGAGCCGGCCAGAATGACACTGCATCGGTTCGGGAACACATCGGCGAGCAGCATTTGGTATGTGTTGGGGTACATGGAGGCTAAGAAAAGGCTCAAAAAGGGTGATAAGGTATTCATGGTAAGCTTTGGTGCAGGCTTCAAATGCAATAGCAGTCTGTGGGAGGTGACGAGGGATTTGGGCGATGGAAATGTGTGGAAGGACTGCATTGATAGATACCCAGTAAAGTCTGAGGACAACCCTTTTATGGAGAAGTATGGTTGGATCAACCAGGAGGATCCAAGCACCTTCGTAGTCCCTGAATTTATATAAATTAAATTCAACATGCATATATATAATTAAGCGCAGCCTAAAAATTAACATTGATCATTTGTTAATTTGGTCGTGTTTATTATCTGCACCTTCCAATTCATGATCTTGCACGCTGTATTTTCAATTATTTTTCTCATGATGAGCACCATTAAAAAAAGATTGTTTTAAATTGGTTCCAACTGCCATGCAGCGTAAGAAGTTTCTAATTATTGTATCAATAGCCTGGACTTTCCGGCTGATTAATATGTATCAATAGCCTGAGATAATATAATTACTCCTTATAAGTTGTTTGATTTTGAAGCTATATATATGTACGTGCCATTTTCCTGTTTTTGTTATAATATTTGAGCTGATCATCAGTGCTATCATATATATAAAACACTGTGGATTATTTCTTATTCTTTTACGTACATACAAGAATGAAGAAACATGATGCAAGTACATGTAAATTCTAAGAAGTCAATCTTACTGTCTGTCGCCCAGCCTCCTGCCTATATATATATATATATCACGTGGTTTAATTCTACGTATTTGGTCATAAGTTACATATATATATATATATATGTATATATATATATCTAGCTGTTATTGCTTGATTCAACGACTCCCTGGAAACTTTATATATTAACGGTTTAGGCCAAGTAATTTAGAGTACATGAGTTCAGTTGAGTTATTAATAGTATTATTTTATGAGTTTTTTTAAGATAAATTTCCCTTGTCTAATTAAATTAGGATAAATTTAATTTTTTAGGTTAAAATATATAAAATAAATTGAGATGAATTTAACTTTTTATAAACTATTAAAAAAGCAATAAATTTTATCAAGAATTTTTTTAAAATGGGTTGTTTTTTATTCAACAACCTAACACAATCTAACGTATTAGCTTGCACGAATTAAGCCGTGGAAATCATGAAATGGTAAACGATTTTCTAAAGCTAGCTATTACCAAATACATATAGTTCTCATATGTATATACATATATATATATATATACATATTATATATTGACTTCAAATGAGGCGGCATGACTCAATTTTGTCACTAGCTAGCTAGCTCTATAGTTTCTCTTTCCAAAGAAGAAAAGGAGTCGTCCTGTCACCGTTGTTCAACTTGGTGTGTAATAAATACTCATGATTCATGACGTCTGACTATTAATTGAATGTCGTCGAGGCATGCAAATTCATGGACTGTAGTACTCCAACAGGATTCAGCATGCAGCTTGGACGACATCGAAACCCCACTTCCAGCTCTTGATGATCCCTTCCTCCTTTTATCACCTCCCTTTCATGCATTTGTCCTTTGCTCAGGAAAATAAAAAAAAGTGGAATTAACCCCACCAAAAAAAATACTGTAAACTAAAATAAATATGAAGAAGAAAATGATTTATACTTCAAAACTTTTTACTACAAGAAAATTACTTATTTACGATGAATTATTTTTAATAAAATGACTATTTTTAATTAAAATGATCTAACAAAAAGTCCAAAACCGAATCAAATAAAACTGAAACTAAAAAAAAATTTGAAGTTTTGGTTTCCAAGATGAACTTGTATGTATCTATTTATAAAATTCCAAATCGACTTAGGCCAATTTAATTTTAAAATTAAACCAATCACACACGTACACAAAATTGTAAGTTAGAAATTATTTTATTGAAGTATATGACTTATATCTTATGTGTATATAGTATAGAGATATTTTTATAATTTTTTTAAAATACATTCACACAATTAAAATTAATATAAATACGTATAATGCGGGTACAGTATTGAACCAAGTCATGATCTTGCATGCTGTATTTTCATTTTTTTTTTTTCTCATGATCGTGAGCACCATTAAAAAAAGGTTGTTTTGGTGTAAGAGGAAGAAGTTTCTAATTATTGCCAAAATCGGCCTGGACTTTCCCGATTGAGAAATGATAGATGCAGTCATGGAGTTACAAGCGGCGTGCAGTCACTTTGAAAAAAAGTGAATATGTATGGGACCCACGTGAAAAAGTTAACTTTTTACTAAAGCAATTGCACGTCGTTTGTAACTCCACGACTGTATGTAGCATTACCCTTCCCGATTATATGTACTAGTACTGCTACGTCATACGTATCAATAGCCTGAGATAATATAATTATCTCATTAATTTGTTAGATAATATACATATATATATATTGTAAAACCTAAGGTTTCAAGTCTCGTATCTATGTCTAGATTTTGATGATAATAAATAAATTCAAAACTCAAGTTCAAGTTATTTACGCATGAAGAGAGCTAAGCACATCAAGAAATCAAGCATGAGCAAAAAGAAGAACGAGTTTACAAATGAAACTCATAGAGTAATTTTATACATCTCTTAAAATTTGAAATTGGATTAAAACTCAAAATTAATATTTTCTTATAAAACATTAAATTGCATTTTTTACATTTGCATAACTTTATTAAAATATTTCATTTTAAAAATTATTATTATTTTTTCATATATGTATAAAGATTTAAATTTGTAAGATGATTGATTGTCATCTTTAATATGTGCATGTGTTGTTTGAAAATCTTGAAGGGTGGTTGTGTGTTTTCTTGACAAATGCAAAAGATAGATGATTTTGTTTAAAAATTTTGAAAGGTAGTTGTGTATTTTTTTTTTTACAAATACAAAATATAGATGATTTGTTTGAAAATTTTAAAAGGTGGTTGTGTGTTTTTTTGACATATGCAAAAAGAAGATGATTTGATTTGAAAAATAAATCATACTCATTTTGTCATGTATGAAAAGTAAAATATTTGATTTGATTTCTTTAAAGAATGAATGGAGTTGTCTTTGACAAATATAAAAAGGAGATGATTTTATTTGAATTTTTTGAAAAGTGAATAGTGCTCTTATTTGACATGTGAACATTTTCAAATTTATATATGAAGACTCATTTGCCTATAAATAGCTCACTTGAGTTTTGCAAAAAAGAACAACAAGAGCTTACACATCTATTGCTAAATTTTGCATCATTCTTTCAAAACTCTCATTCTCTCTTTTCTAAAGTTTTGAACCTTAATTCTTGTTCTTTTTTAAAGAGATATAGGTTACACTGTATTGTTTCTATCTCATTCATTGATGACTGTATTTTGATAGTCTACCCACTATCAACTCTTATATCAGGAAGATGGTACGTATAACCCTTGTGTGTGTAGAAGGTGTTCTATATAGGAAATAATTGAATCACCAAGTGTGAGGTGATTGGAAGTGTAGAGGGTGTTCTACACGAATTCTTTGGAGCGGTTCTGCTCAAAAGTGTAATAGGTTTCTATCTCCACCTAAAGGAGATTGAATAGTGAATTTGGGTTCCTCAATAGGTAGCTTGAGGCGAGGACGTAGGCAGTGGGGCTGAACCTCATAAAAATACTGAGTTTGCTTCTTATTACCCTATTCTTTACATTTCTTACTGCTTTATATTCTGTTTATATTTTATATTGTGTATTTAATTTATAAGTGTTAATTTTTATAATATAACCAAATTCACCCATCCTCTTGTGTTAGTCATCTGGGCAACAATTGGTATCAGAGCAATGGCTCTATTATAAAATTAACTATCTGTTGAGTTAAGATCATATAGCTAACATTGCAGCTACTTTCACTAAAAGTCAATCCAGTAGTCGACCTTCGCTATTTTGTGGAGATAATTATACTTTCCGGAAAGTTAAAATGATAATATATCTTCAGTCTCAAGGTCGAGAAATCTGGAAATGTATTGTAAATAGGCCTTATATTCCAACAAAAACTGTTGATGGAGTAAAGGTCAAAAAGAAAGATGAAGAGTTTGATCGCGAAGACGATAGACTTTATACTGTGAATGTAATGGCTATAAATTTTCTATATAATGCTCTCAATAGTAATGAATTTAACATAATAATGACTTGCAAGACAACAAAGAAAATTTGGAACAACTTGAAAGTAACCTATGAAAGAATTTCGCAAGTCAAAGAATTAAAAATTTATGTTCTTACGCATGAATATGAAATGTTCAAAATGAATGATGATGAATCTATCTCTTCTATGTATACTCGTTTTACTGATATTATAAATAGTTTGACATCTCTTGGTAAAGTTTATTCCAGTTTGGAGATAGTAAGGAAAATTCTCAACTCCTTGTCAAAACGTTGGGAATCAAAAATAACGGCGATTCTTGAAATTAGAGATTTTAAAAAACTCGAAATAAATGAACTCATCAGGTCACTTATTACCCATATTGAAAAGAGGAGAAGAAGAAGGAAAGCAAAAGAAGAGTTTGGCACTCAAAGCCGTTCCTCATGAAAGTGAAAGCGATGAAGATGAAGAAAGTGATGACGAAGAGATTGCAATGATCACAAGAAGATTTAAGAAATTCTTGAAAAATAAAACTCCTCCAAGAAAACCTTTCAAAAAATCTTCCAACAAAATTATAGGTAAAAATGATTCATTAATTTTTTATAAATGTAAAAAGGCAGGACGTATCAAGCTAGATTGTCTCCTGCTAAAGAAAGATCGATATAAAGACAAAAAAGCAATGAAAGTTACATGGGATGATAATTTAAGTAGCTTAGACAGCGACGCAAGTAATGAAGAATCTGTAAATTTTTGTCTTATGGCTAAAGATGATCTTGAGGTAACAAATCTTGAAAATCCCTCTTATGAAGAATTGCAAAATGCTTTGGAAAAGTTATATGAGGAATTTGAAAATTTTGGTATTAAGTATACCGCTTTGAAAAAGAAAAATTCTTCTTTAATAAATGAAATTGATGTTTTAAGAAAATAAAATATAGTTTCAAAAGATGAAAATAATGAACTAAAAAAGAAAGTAACTGATTTAGAAAAAATTGTTGAAAATTTCATAAAT
The DNA here is from genome assembly GCA_036559045.1 of Platycarya longipes. Lineage (NCBI taxonomy): Eukaryota > Viridiplantae > Streptophyta > Magnoliopsida > Fagales > Juglandaceae > Platycarya > Platycarya longipes. Next base: position 13,882,029 of record CM071801.1, read on the forward strand.
GGAAAAAAAAAATTCGAAAAACTTCTTGGTAATCAAATATGTGTTTTTGATAAGGTAGGCTTGGGATACATGCCAAAAGAGAAACTCAAACCCTATAAAAATTTATTTGATAAATCCATTAAATCAAAACCAGATTTTCAAAATTTTTTTCCTAAAAATAGATTTGTCAAAGAAAGACATTATTACAATCACTCAAGTTCTTCAAGTATGTTACATGTTATTTGTAATTTTTGTAATAGAAATGATCATAACTATCATGCTTGTCCTATTAGAAGAAAATATACAATGACTATTAAGGTCATATGGGTACCAAAGAATCTTATTTCTTCTAATACTAATAAATAAATGAATCAAAGAACATGGGTATCAAGAAAAATTATTTTAATTGTCTTTGTAGGCATGCATGAAGTCTTCCATAAATAAAACAAGATGGTTTTTAGATAGCGGATGCTCAACACACATGACAAGAGATAAAACTAAGTTCATTGATCTCACTCCTAAAGAAGAAGGACACGTGACATTTGGAGACAATTCAAAAGGGAAGATTGTGGGAATATTTAAAGTTGGTAATAAGTCTTCTCTCATAATTGAAGATGTTCTACTTGTTGAAGGTCTAAAACATAATCTTTTAAATATAAGTCAATTATGTGATAAAGAATTTACAGTTACCTTCAAAAAGGGTAAGTGCAATATTTTGAATAATCATAATTGCAATGTTTGTTTTATTATTCTTAGAAACAATAATGTTTATATAATTGAATTTGAAGAAATTACCTCACAAGATACTATTTGTTTATCAGCTCAACATGAAAATAGTTGGTTATGGCATAGAATGTTAGGTCATGCAAAAATGAAACTTATTTCCAAACTTTCAAACAATGATCTTGTGAGAGGTTTGCCAAAAGCAAATTTTTTTAAAAACAAAATCTGTGATGCATGCCAGTTTGGTAAACAAACAAAAATTTCTTTCAAAATCAATAAACATATTTTCACTACTAGACCTTTGCAACTAATACACATGGACCTTTTTGAACCAAACAGAGTTGCGAGTCTGGGAGGAAAAAATTATGCATTTGTTATTGTTGATGATTTCTCTAGATATACTTGGGTCATCCTTCTCGTTCATAAAAATGAGGTACATAATGCCTTTACCAAGTTATGCAAAAGAATTCAAAATGAAAATGGCTATACTATTTCAAACATCCGAAGTGACAGGGGGAAAGAGTTTGTCAATAAAGATTTTGAGTCTTTTTGTGATGAAAATAGTTTTCTGTATAATTTCTCTACTCCTCGAACTCCTCAACAAAATGGGGTAGTAGAAAGGAAGAATAGATCTCTTCAAGAAATGGCAAGAATAATGCTTAATGAAAATAGTTTACCTAATTATTTTTTGGCCGAAGTAGTAAGTATTGCATGTTATGTTATAAATAGAGTTATGTTAAGGTCTAAATTATATAAAATCCCTTATGAACTTTGGAATGAGAAAAAATCCAGCACTGGTTACTTTCATGTATTTGAATGCAAATGTTTTATACTCAATGACAGAGATAATTTAGGAAAGTTTGATGCAAAATCTGATGAAGGTATCTTTATTGGGTATTCAACAAGTAGTAAAACTTATAGAGTATTCAATAAAAAGGCTTTGACTGTACAAGAATCTATGCATGTAGTATTTGATGAATCTAACCCTCTACTCTCTAAAAAATCTATTGATGAAGAATCAGAAGGTACAAATAACACAAATAGTCTCAATCTCGACAAAGAGAATACAATGGAAGAAGTCCAATATGGAGACATCAGGAAAGATCATCAAGATTTAGTACAAGATGCAACCAAACAGTGGAAACATGTGAAAGATCATCCGGTTGAACAAATTCTAGGAGAACCTTCACGAAGTGTAAGTACTCGATCATCTCTTAGAAATATTTGTAATCACACTGTTTTTCTATCTCAAATTGAATCCAAAAATATTGATGAAGCACTTATTAGTGAATCATGGATTCTAGCTATGCAAGAAGAGCTAAATCAATTTGAAAGAAATAATATATGGACACTTGTTTCTAGACCCAAAAATCATGCTGTTATTGGAACAAAATGGGTTTTTAGAAATAAAAAAGATGAGTCTGGAATCATCACTAGAAACAAGGTTTGACTTGTAACCCAAGGTTTCAATCAAGAGGAAGGAATCGATTATGATGAAACGCATGCACCTGTCGCAAGATTAGAAGCTATTCGAATGTTACTTGCATATGCATGTTATAAAAATTTCAAACTTTTTCAAATGGATATTAAAAGTGCTTTCTTAAATGGTTTTATAAATGAAGAGGTATATGTTGAGCAACTTTCAGGTTTTGAAAATCATATTTCTCCTAATCATGTTTTTAAGCTCGCAAAAGTATTATATGGACTCAAACAAGCTCCTAGAGCTTGGTATGAGAGGTTTAATGGTTTCTTGATTGAAAAAGATTTTTCAAGAAGAAAGATCGATACAACTATTTTCATCAAATATGAACATGATGATATTCTTCTAGTTCAAATTTATGTTGATGATATAATATTTGGTGCTACTAATGAAAATATGTGCCAAGATTTTTCTAAAAGCATGCAGGAAGAATTTGAAATGAGCATGATAGGAGAACCTAATTTCTTTCTTGGATTATAAATCAAGCAAGCAAAAAGTGAAACATTCATTAATCAGTCAAAATATATCAAAGAGTTACTCAAAAAGTTTGAGATGGAAGGTGCGAAGGTAATTGGAACACTAATGAGTCCAACCACCAAACTTGATAAAGATGAAAATGGTAAGCCAGTTGACTCAAAGGTATATCGAAGTATGATTGGTAGTTTATTATATTTGACAGCCAGTAGACCTGATATTATGTTCATTGTATGTTTATGTGCACGTTTTCAATCATCTCCAAAGCAATCTCATTTGATTGTAGTCAAGCATATTTTTAGATATATTGTCGGTACCATTAACCTAGGGTTATGGTATCATAAGCACACTTCTTTTGATCTTATTAGTTATTCAGATGTGGATTATGCTGGTTGGAAAGTTGATCGAAAAAGTACTAGTGGAACATGTCATTTTTTAGGTCATGCACTTGTTTCATGGTTTAGTAAAAAGTAAAATTATGTTACATTATCTACTGTTGAGGCAGAATATGTTGTTGCAGGCAGTTGTTGTGCTCAAGTTCTTTATATGAAACAAAAACTTGAGGATTTTAAACTTATATACAATTATATTCCTGTTAAATGTGATAATACTAGTGTTATAAATCTTTCAAAGAATCCAATACAACATATTAGGACCAAGCATATTGAAATTAGATATCATTTTCTTAGAGATCATGTGCAAAATGGCGATATTGTATTAGAATTTACTAGCACACATGATCAATTGGCAGACATTTTCACAAAATCCCTACCAGAAGATAGACTATGCATGATTATAAGAGAAATATGAATGATGCATTCCATGAATATCTATTAGATATTTTTATTCCATTATCTCAAATGACTTATAAAAACTTGAGACTTATAGCCTCATCTTTCAACTGCATTTGCTCTTTATAGATCGACATGTTATTCTCATCTAAAAGATTAGGCAGTCGAAATGAAAAGGCAAGTAAGGATTTTAAATCCTTATTATGTTGCTTTAACTCTATTATTTTTCTATTTGACTCATAAACAAATTGTTGAAATACAGAGACAGTCTCGCTAAATTTCTCAATTTCGCGAGTTTTAGACTGCAACCGAGCGAAAAAAGCAACAATGGATGATGAGTATCGAGTTCCAAGACCCACAAGCTAGTAAATGGTGTCATGATCTGATTTATTAGTCAAATCAGTCTCTTGTTGTTTCATGGCACCCATGACAGATGCAAAAATAGATTGAGACTGAAGTAAAGGATACCTCAAATCTTGATCAAAAGAAGTATTGAAGGGAAATCGACGAGCCATTACAAATTTATAGAATGAGAATGTAAGCAAATTGCAAAAATGAGAATAAGATTTGATGCGAAGTAGATAAAGTTAAGGATTGCTCTTATAGAAATGGTAATAAGAATAAGACAAGCTTACAAATCCTGATAATATCTCATTTGTCAGCAACATCAAGCAGATTTCAAATCTCTGCACTGAATTGCCAGAGCTAGACCTCTAGCCTTTACAGATTTTGTCGGATACGGGTGACTCCAATTATTCAACTCTTTACAAAATTTCCTTCCGCACCGAATTACCAGAACTAGACCTCCAGTCTTTGCAGGTTTTGTCGGGCACGGATGATTCCAATTATTTGATTCTCTACAGCTTCTACTAACATACCGTTTTATTTGATTATTGCTTATTGCGGGAAGAAATCTTAAATCAATTGCGGTTCCTTTTTAATGATGCCAAAAGGGGGAGAAGGCATTAGTATTATACCACCCTGTTATATATGCTAGAATTATGTTTATATTTTACTTGAAAAACTAACGCATATTTTCAAAGGGAACTTAAGTATTACTACAGGTCGCAGATTTCTACTAAGTATTTGTCATCATCAAAAAGTGGGAGATTGTAGAACCCAAGATTTCAAGTCTCGTATCTACGCATAGATTTTGACGATAACAAATAAATTCAAGACTCAAACTCAAGTTGTTTACGCATGAAGAGGGCTAAACACATCAAGAAATCAAGCATGAGCAAAAAGAAGAACAAGTTTACAAATAAAACTCATAGAGTAATTTCGTACATCTCTTAAAATTTGCAATTGGATTAAGACTCAAAATTAATATTTTCTCATAAAGTATCAAATTGTATTTTTTACATTTGTATAACTTTATTAAAATATTTAATTTTGAAAATTATTATTATTTTTCCACATATGCGTAAAGATTTGAATTTGTAAAATGATTGATTGTCATTTTTAACATGTGTATGTGCTGTTTGAAAATCTTGAAGGGTGGTTGTGTGTTTTCTTGACAAATGCAAAACATAGATAATTTTGTTTGAAAATTTTGAAAGGTGGTTGTATATTTTTTTGACAAATACAAAAGATAGCTGATTTGTTTGAAAATCTTAAAAGGTGGTTTTGTGTTTTTTTGACATATGCAAAAAGAAGATGATTTGGTTTGAAAAATAAATCATACTCATTTTGTCATGTATGAAAAGTAAAATATTAGATTTGATTTCTTTGAAAAAAGAATGGAGTTATTTTTGACAAAAATAAAAAGGAGATGTTTTTATTTGAATCTTTTGAAAAGTGAATAGTGCTCTTATTTGACATGTGAACATTTTTAAATTTGTATATGAAGACTCATTTACCTATAAATAGCTCACTTGAGTCTTGCAAAAAAGAACAACAAGAGCTTACACATCTATTATTAAGTTTTGCATCCTTTTTTCAAAACTCTCATTCTCTCTTTTCTAAAGTTTTGAGTCTTAATTCTTATTATTTTTTAGAGAAATATAAGTTGCGCTGTATTATTTATATCTCACTTATTGAGGAGTGCATTTTGATAGTCTACCCACTATCAACTCTTGTATCAGTAAGAGGATACGTATAACCCTTGTGTGTGTAGAAGGTGTTCTATATAGGGAATAGTTGAATCACCAAGTGTGAGGTGATTGGAAGTGTAGAGGGTGTTCTACACGAATTCTTTGGAGCGGTTCTGCTCAAAGGTGTAATAGGTTTCTATCTCCACCTAAAAGAGATTGAATAGTGAATTTGGGTTCCTCAATAGGTAGCTCGAGGCGAGGACGTAGGCAGTGAGGCTGAATCTCGTAAAAATACTGAGTTTGTTTTTCTTACCTTACTCTTTACATTTCTTGCTGCTTTATATTCTGTTTATATTTTATATTGTGTATTTGATTTATAAGTGTTAATTTTTATAATATAACCCAATTTACCCCTCATCTTATGTTAGTCATCTGGACAACATATTATGTACGTGCCATTTTCTTGTTTTTGTTATAATATTTGAGCTAATCATCAGTGCTATCATTTTGTGTTTTGCTCATTTCTCATGATTTAAGCTAAAGATATTTTAGCTGGTTAGTTGTTTGATTTTGATTGTGAAAAATGTGTTTATGTATTTCTGTCACTTACAATTTTACAATGAAGAGTCCTGCTATACAACCTTCCTTTATTTGTCTATACTGCAAGATTGTTTTTTTTCTTTTCTTTTTTCTATTCCAATTACCCATTTTCCCAACCCAGGCTCCACCCATTTCTCAATTCTTCCTTTTGAGTTCCCCCTTTCACCCAGATCTCGAATCCCCACCCCCCATTTCCACCTAGCGTTTTCTCCTCCTCTGCATTCGGCTAGAAGCCCATCGGTAAGTTTGCTATGTTTTGCTTCATTTAAAACACATTTTTGTGCATATCATCAACACAATATGGTACAGCTAGAAAAGCAATCCCTTTTTGGAGTAATTACAATATAAGGGAAAAACTGAAATCCGTTGTAGGAGACAACGCTTTGCCGTAAATCCCTATTGCTTTGAATGTTGGATGCCATGTCCTTATTTAGCAAATTAAGTAGTCAGTCATTGACATTCCTCTTCAAATCAATTGGTATATAAATAAAGCAAGTATGATAAGCAACTGGTATATGATAAAGCAGATTTTTTTTAAGGGGGGGAGTAGCAGATGGAAGGAGAAGAGAAGGGGAGTAGCAAATGGAAAAAGAAAAAGGGAGAGGGGAGTAGATCGAAGAGAGAGAGTAAGTCTGAAAGAAAAAAAGGGGGTGGGTCTAAGAGGGCTCACGGATATCCAAAATAGGGGGAAAAAAAAACAACACATCGATTCATGCAGCGGACAGTGGTCATTTTGACAACTAGAGCAAATGTCTCATAGTAGTCAAAGCCTTCTACCTGAGTATAACCCTTAAGAACTAGCTGAATTTTGTATCTTTTCACAGAATCGTCGGCTTTGAGTTTAGTCTTGAAAACCCATTTACAGCCAATGGATTTCTTACTAGGAGGAAGTGGCTCAAGAGCCCAGGTGGAGTTGTCCTCTAATGCATGAATCTCAGTGGATATAACCTCTCACCAATGGGTGTGATGAATGGAAGTAAAATAACATGAAAGTTCAACCAATGTGGCGAGAGCAGTTAAAAAGGCAACATGAGAAGGTGAGAAACGTAAATAGGAAAGAAAAACAGATAAAGGGTGATCAGTACCTGAGACTAAAAAAGTCGATGAGGATGCAGTGGACTTTGTATGTATGGTCGGGCAAATGTAATCCTGAAGATATGTTGGTTGAGTAGTGGTGCGCCGAGGGCGAAAAGAAAGAGTAGGCGATGTAGGAGGAGGTGGGTCGAGATTATTAATGGTGGAGGGAGGAGGAGAAGATGGTGGTAATATGAGCTCAGGGACGGGGAGAGGAAGTATAGGAGATGTATCGAGAGGAATGAGAGTGGTTTGGAAATGGAATATTTGTTCATGAAAGGTGATATCGCGAGAATAGAAGATGGCCTGGGTATCGAGGTTGTAAAGCCTGTACGCTTTATGAGTGCTACAATATCTAAGAAAGACACACTTAGAAGCACGGGGCGAAAATTTGTCGCGAGAAGCCTGGAGGGTTTAAGAATAACAAAGACACATGAATATGCGTAAGTGAGCATAACTTGGCGGGTAGTTAAAAAGAAGTTCAAAAGGGGATTTATCTTGAAGAATACGACTTGGGGTGCGGTTAATGAGATAAGCGGCGGTGAGAACACATTCGCCCCAAAATTTTAAGGGTAAATATGCTTGAAATCGGAGACTACAAGCTACATTCAGAAGATGCCAGTGTTTGCATTCCGCAACACCATTTTTTTGGGGCTCTCAACACAAGTACGTTCATGAATGATGTTGCGGTCATAAAGATAATGTTGAAATTTGTGGGAAAGATATTCTTGTCCATTATCAGTCCAAGTGGTGAGAGAAAAATTATCAACGATTGTAAGAAAGTAATGAGCATCACATATTGAAGAGGTATGATTTCCACCCCATATATCACAAAAAATTCAATTAAAAGCAAATGTACTTTTATTAGCTGTGAAAGAAAAAGGAAGTCTAGTATGCTTAGAGCGAGCACAAATACCACAATCAGAAGTAATACATGGATTATTATTAAAAAAAACTAGGAATATTTAGGCGGGATGGATGACTTACGAGTTGGTGCCATAAGATTTTATTAGCAAGAGTTTGAGTGGAGTCGTAATGGGTTGGGGTCGATATATGTAAAGTCCATTGCAAATCTCACCCGCTTCAATTAGCCTCGTCGACTGTGGGTCCTGAAAAAACAGTGAGTAGAAGAAAAAGACACAAGACATGAATTATTAGCAGTGAGTTGAGAAACGGAAAGGAAATTAAAATGAAACTAGGGGGGCAAAAAAGACATTGTCTAAAATGTGGATTTCGGTCAAATGGTAATGCCGACCCCTTCAATTTGAAGGGTATGACTATTGGGGAAAGAGACTTGCTGCGTATGGGATGGAGAAGCAAGCTTTGTGAAGAAGGTTTGATCCGAGCACATGTGATGGCTGGCTCCATTATCTACAACCCATGATTGACAACTATCAAAAAGAAAAGTGGAAGAAACATTACCCATAAAATTTGCAGATGGGTTTTTCGGGTTTAGCAAGTCCAGGAGCTTGTGATAGAATTCGGGGGAGAGACCAGGTACCGGTGACAATGGGTTGGAGGAGGACACTTGATAGGCATAGCGGTGGCAAACCAATGGGCGGTTTGACATGGAGAAAGAGTTGTGGCTTGCCGCGAGATTCACGGCCTGGAGGGTACCCGATAATACGCCAGCAACGATGGTGAGTATGTCCATCCTGGCCACATTCCAAGCATTTGAGTGATGATTTTTGGAAACCACTAGAGTGAACGGCGAAGACCTGGGACTCCAATAGAGGGAGTCGAAGTTGAAGGAGTCTCTGTTGTTCCTCTTGAAACAGAATAGAGAAGATTTTTGTGATGGGGGGAAGGGGATCCATTGCTAAGATCTGTGTTCTAATTTGGGAGAAAGAGTCGTTGAGACCGAGCAAGAACTGGTAAACTCGCTCATCCTCCACTTGTTGTTAGAATTCTTTGAGGTCACTATATTTTTGTAGGTGACCGAGCTCATCCCATAGTTGCTTAATTTGATTGTAGTACTCATGGATGGATTGAGTATTTTGGTGCAAGGACAAGAGCTCTCTTTTGAGATGGTAGACCTGAGCATTATTTCCATGGCAAAAGCGAGACTGGAGATCGAGTTATACCTCATATGGATCGGTATGAAATTCGAGAGAGTTGGCGATGGACAGACTTATGGGGTTGAGAAGCCAGGTAAGGACCGGTTTGATTCCATTGAATATAATCTGGTGAATTGGTATCTGGTGGGGAGAGAGTGTCATCAATAAAACTGAGTTTATTTTTGGCGTTTAGAGTATGGGTCATGACTTTTTGCCATTTGGGAAAGTTGTCTTAAATAAGAAGTCCATAGATTAAAATGAGACTAGGGGAATCAGGAGGGTGAAGTAGAATGGGAGAATGAGAGTTTGTGGGGTTAGCAATGGAGGCATTAAATGGGGGTTAGGATTGATTTTGGGTTGATACCGTGTGAAAAATGTGTTTCTGTATTTCTATCACTTACAACTTTATAATGAAAGATGTATAAATAAATAGATACACGTCTAGACTTTTTATGGTAACTATCAAATTTGAAAATAATTATAATTAAATCACTAATTTCTTAAAATTAAGAAATTGTTGATTTTGTGGTGAAGGGGCTGATTTTATGGTGATTTGATCCTCTCAAATATTGATTGAAATAAAAACTTTCTATTTTTGGTTAAAAAGCTGGCTGAGTTATTTGCCTACAGGACGCTCCCACCACCTTGCCGGGGGCCTTTTAATGTTAAAAGCTCGAATCTGAAATCAAGATATATAGATATTGGCTGTCATATTATTTTTCAGCAAATATTATAGAACTTATGTGGATTATTTCTTATTCTCATTAGGGGTGTAAATGGTGCGGTCCGGTCCGGGAAATTTGTGGACCGATTCCATTCGGTCTAAAAATTCTCTCACCTTGGACCGGACCGAACAGGAGTTCGGTCCATACCGGTCCGGTCCAATTCGGTCTAGGGGCGGTCCGGTTCGGTCCAGGAGTGCCCCATATGATTTAATGGGCTAAATTTAATCTAAAATTCTACAATGATCAAATATTTTTTTAGTCCAAATTTAACTACTATAAATTATAATATGTTAATATTATAAGAGTATGTATTATATATTAATATGTTAGTATATATTATATATTAAGTATGTTAGTAAATTATAACTAATAACACTATTACATTAGTATATTATATATTTATATGCTAGTAAATAGTAATAAATTAGTAATAATATATTAAAGAATAATAATACACTTATTACTTATAAATTATTACTAATATTTTATATAGATATATTATAATTTATATTTTTATACTACAACTAGTCTACCAATAAATAATAATATGTTAATATTATAAGAGTATATATTATATATTAATATGTTAATATATATTATATGTTAATATATATTATATGTTAATATATATTATATATTAATATATTAATTTATATTAATATTAATATGATAATTTATATACTATTTTTATATATACATATAAAAATATATATATATATATGTGGGGTTCGGTTCGGTCCGATCCAGTTCAGGAGGAGAAATCTTTTGGACCGGGACCAGACCGGAATTAATTGGTCCATGTAAAATTTGGACCGGACTGGGACCAAACCGGAATTAATTGGTCCATGTAAAATTTGGTCCGGTCCGGTCTCGGTCCGGGACAACCGGCCCGGTCCGGTCCACCGGTCCAATCCAGTCTTTTTACGGCCCTAATTCTCATATGAAACCCCACTCCCAGCTCTCGATGGTCCCTTCATCCTTTGATCAACTTCCTTTCATGCATTTATTCTTTGCTCAGAAAAATAAAAAAGTGGAACTACTCCCCAAAAAAAAATATTGTAAACTAATAATAAATATGAAGAACTAAGAAAATGATTTACACTTCAAAACTTTTCACTACAAAAAAATTATTTATTTACGATTAATTATTTTTAATAAAATAATTATTTTTAATTAAAATGAATATACTTTATCATAAGTAGTTATTTTTATTATAAATAATTAATCATAAATATTATTATTTTTTAATATCCATCTTTATGGTCGTAGCTAGGGTATTAATTTAATTAATGTCATTTTCAAATAAATATTATACGTAACTATAGACCATGAACGTTAATATGATCTCTTCCATCGTAATTAATGAACGTTCCTATTCATGGAGAACGTTAATATGATTAACTGCTCCACGGCAAAAAGTTTGAGCAGTACACGTTAAGACTTATCAAAAAGGGACCATCTTGAAAGATATCGATATCGATATCGACGTATTATGTCACGTCTTCAATATTCTCGCGCGGAATAATTCAGTATGCATGCCATAAATTAAGAAATTATAATTAATCTATTGAGCGGACGGTTATCGCTTCCTGTTCTATTATCAAATTATTAAATGATTTTATTATTATTAATTTAAATCTTGTATATTGATTTACATAATAACTTACATAATAATTTTAAAACTTATAAATATGGACTTCAATTCTTATAAATTTTATAAGAAAATATATAACAAGAAGAAAATTTTATAGAGTTTTAAAAGAGTTTCTTTTTTTTTGCAATAGCAGTTCTTTTTTAATTTTATAACACATTATCAATACGACGATTCTACCAATTTTAAAATTAGTGGTCTTATTCTTCAAACCATGGATCACATTGATAAGCTTTTTATCTCTAAGTTGAATGATAAAGATATATGTCTGGCTGACAATACTACAACTTACACAATTCTCAAAAATAAGAAATATTTTCAAAATCTAACACTAACCAAAACCTATGTCCATAGCCAGGACGGAACTAGGATTTAGTGTTTGGGGGGGAGATCGATAAAGTGTATGATATACATATATATATATATATAAATTATATATATTTTTTATACATGACTATATATAAAGATAATAATTATATATTATAAAATTATATTTACAATAATCTCACAATTATATAAATTAGAGTGAGATTAAATAAATATAATCAATTAATTTTGACAATTATAAAAATTTATAATCAATTCAAAGTGACAAATGAGCAAGTTAATTATTACAAAATATCTCATAATTCATAAATGCCATGACCAACAAAAGAAGTGAAATTAGCTAATTTGAAATTCACAAATCCAATCATCAACACAAAACAATTAAATAAAATTTCAAAAATGTAAAACATCAGAAAAAAAAAAGCTGGAAACTTAGTCTATTTGTTTAGTAAAAATTTAGTAAAAATTATTGGGGGGACAATTTTATTTTATTTTATAATCTAATAGAGCAATTTTAATTATATATATAAATAATTACATGAATTTATATACTATATATTTTTTTTGAAAATTTTTGGGGGGGCGGTAGCCCCTCCTAGGAGTAACGTAGGTCCGCCCCTGTCCATACCATATCAGGTTAATCAAAATTAATTGAGGGATCTTGAAGAGTTTATATAGTGTTGTTTAATGGCACCGAATTTTGTATTGATGATGCTATATTCTCTTCACAATTCAAAAGAAATTTATTAACTTTTAAAGATATACGTCGTAATGATTACCATATTGAAACGACTAATGAAGGCACTAAAAAGTATCTTCTTATTACTAAAATAATATTAGGTCAGAAGTTCGTATTAGAAAAACTGTCTGCTCTATATTCTGGATTGTATTATACAAATATGAAAACAATTGAATCATATTTGGAAGTACACCATAAGTGTATTGACTCCAAAGTATTTATAACTTGGCATGATCGCCTTGGACATCCGGGAGCTATAATGATGAGACGAATTATTGAAAATTCGCATGGGCATCCCTTAAAAAATCAAAATATATTTCTACCCAATGAATCTCTGTACTTTGCATGTTCTCAAGGTAAGTTGATTATATCTCCCTCAAAAGTTATTGTTGAATCTCCATCCTTTTTACAAAGGATTCACGGAGATATGTGTGGGCCTATTCATCCATCAAGTGGACCATTTAAATACTTTATGGTTTTGATTGATGCATCTAATCGATAATCACATGTTTGTCTGCTTTCCACTAGAAATGTTGCATTTGCTAGACTTTTTGCTCAGATAATCAAATTATGAGTACAATTTCCTGAGTATCCAATTAAGACTGTTCGATTGGATAATGCAGGTAAATTTTCATCTCAAACTTTTGATGATTATTGTATGTCAATAGAAATAGATGTTGAACATCCTGTTGCCCATACACATACTCAAAACAGTTTAGTTGAATTTTTGATCAAAAGGCTTCAGCTAATCGCTAGACCTTTACTTATGAAATCAAGACTTCCTGTTTCGGCTTGGAGACATGCTATGCTTCATGCAGTATCATTAATTCGCATTAGACCATCTACATATCATAAATATTCTCCATTACAGTTTGCATTCGGTCAACAACCAAATATTTCTCATCTTCATATTTTTGGATATGTTGTATATGTTCCAATTGCACCTCCACAGCGTACAAAAATGGGTCCTCAACGTAGACTTGGGATATATGTTGGTTTTGATTCTCCATCTGTTATCAGATATCTTGGGCCTCTTACAGGGGATATGTTTAAAGCAAGTTTTGAGGATTGTCACTTTGACGAATCCACTTTTCCATTAATGGGTAACGAAAATTCAGTGCCTGAAGCACGACAAGTAATTAGTTGGGATAATAAAGTCTTGTTTCAATTTGATCCTCCTACAAATGAATGTAAACTGGAAGTTCAGAGGATTATTCATTTACAAAATGTTGCAAATCAATTACCAGATGTATTTACTGACACTAAAGGTGTAGTAAAATCTTATATTCCTGCTGTTAATGCTCCAGGAAAGATTAAAGACTCTGAAGGACAAATTATCAAAACAGCAATAGGTGAGTCTAAGACACATCTAAAGCGTGGAAGACTTATTAGTGTAAAGGATAAAATTTTTCGAAATAAAAAGATACAAAATGAATTTTATATTCCTGAAGAATCAATACCCACACTACAGGCTAAAAATATAATTGATGCTCTAGAAGAGGTTAAATCTCCTATCCCAAAATATCCTGAAAAATGACCTCCTGAAGAGGTGTTTTATGAAATGTTTTTCCCTGAAGAGGAATAGGTTCCTGAAAATAATGAGATCTCAATACAATTAATGAATACTGGAGAAATTTTAGATAGAAATAAAATTGTTGTTGACAACATATTTTTATATAAAATGACCATTGACATTATCAAAAGTAATGAAGAAAGTGAGCCAAGAACCGTCGAAGAATGTCGGCTGGAGAAATTTTAGATAGAAATAAAATTGTTGTTGACAACATATTTTTATATAAAATGACCCTTGACATTATCAAAAGTAATGAAGAAAGTGAGCCAAGAACCGTCGAAAAATGTCGGCGTAGAAATGATTGGCCAAAATGGAAAGCAACCATTGAAGTTGAATTAAATTCGCTAGCAAAGCGAGAAGTAGTTGGACTTGTTGTCCAAACACCAAAAAGTATAATGCCTGTTGAATATAAGTGGGTATTTGTACGAAAACGTAATGAGAAAAATGAAATTGTGCGGTACAAAGCACGACTTATCGCACAAGGTTTCCTGCAGAAATCTGGGATTAATTACGAAAAAAACATATTCTCCCATTATGGATGAAATCACATTTAGATTTTTGATTAGTATGGTTGTTACAAAAGGATTAGAAATGCGGTTGATGGATGTAGTCACTGCATATTTATATGGATCCTTAGACCATTACATATATATAAAAATCCCTTAAGGATATAAAATGCCTGAAGCAACTACAAGTACATCTAGAAATATGTACTCTATCAGACTATAAAAATCTTTTATATGGGTTGAAGCACTTCGGACGCATGTTGTATAATCGCCTAAGCGAATATCTATTGAAAAAATGATTTGAGAATAATCCTATATGCCCATGTATTTTTATTAAGAAATCAGAATCCAGATTTGTCATTATTGCGGTTTATGTTGAATTTGAAATAAAAGATTTTGGCAAAACAAAACTTTGTCTCGGCCTGCAGCTCGAGCACTTGCCAAATGGAATTTTTATTCATCAGTCCATGTATACAGAGAAAGTCTTGAAACATTTTTATATGGACAAAGTTCATCCCCTGAGTACTCTAATGTTGTTCAAACACTTGATGTGAAGAATGATCCATTCCGTCCTTGTGATGAAGATGAAGAAATTCTTTGTAACACCCAGGCCCAAGCCCGCTGCCCAGGCCCAGGCTCGACCCCGAACCGTTTCAGCCCAACCTCAGGACGTGCAAAACGATGTCATTCCCATCAGGTAAACGTTAAACCCTCCCAGCTCTGTTTCTTCCTTTATTTCTCGCCCCCACCCCGACGAATCAACCCCCTGTTTTCCCTGCCTTCTTTCGCGCACAGGCCTCCACGTTTCCGGCGGTTTCCTTCTTAGATGGAAGCTATCTCTCTCCCTTCCTCTTATCACGTCCTATTTCGGTGTTACAGACCTAATCACTCGCTAGGCACTCTCTCTCTATGGTCTCTACATTTTCCTGCTTGGGTCTCTCCACTGACTTCTCCGAGTTCTTTTATCTGCACTTTCCATCAGTAAGTCTTCTAAATTCTTCACTTTCTTTCTTACGATTCCTTCTATCCATAGGGTGCGGTCCTGGAGCGTTTAATCACTGAAGAACTTGCGTGTTTCCTATAGGCAAGTCGAGTTTAGAGGAAGCAAGAATCTAATCTGTTGGCCCCTATTTTTCTTGCTATTCTCTCTTCAATTCGAAGTAAGATTCATAGAACTTTAGATGTGTGCTTGTCCCAGATAAAATATGTAGAGAAATCCCGTTATTCATTGAACCCTTTTTTTAGGGGTATTTTGGTAGCTGCCCAAAAATTTATGATAAAATTTACCTTGCTGTCCTATTTTGCTCTTATTGTTAGTTCAGAGTGGTTTAGGTTGCTGTTGTTTGAAGATGCTTTGGGTCCTTTGTTGAGAAAATTCTTACAAGTCCTTGGTGGTGTTATTTAAATTTTATCACTTGGATGTTGCAAGTTTATGAGTTGTTGGTTGAGAGGATTATTGGTGGCTGATGTTGTGAAATAAAGAAATTATTTTCCAAGGTATTTTGGAGTTATTTGAGATGAATACATAATGAGCTGAAATAATGAATTTGTTGGAGACAGTATTCATGCTAATAATTGATTTTGGGTGGCTGGTTGCTTGGAAATTGTTTGCTAGAAATTATGAATTTAGGCGGGCAACGTAGTTAGCTTATAATTTTTCAGATTTAATCCTTCGGGGTGGTCATTAACATAAAGGAATTTATTTTTATAAATAGGTGACGAGAATCTTAGAGATCGGATTTAAAACTTTGATAATTCGCTACAGGAGTCAGGTAAGCGGGACTTCTATCCTAGATTTGTATAAAAAGAAAATTTGTTTGAGGTTGGTTTTATAAAATGTGCATATTATGATTTTAAAAGAAAAGTGGGAAAAACAACCTCAGTATATATATTTCTGCATCTTCTTATGAAATTTATATGATAGAGAAAAAATTCTCTATGACATGAAATGTGTAGACATGAACAATATTTGACATGTTTCTAAGATATGCATATGGGCGAACATGGATTTTATTGTTTTCTTGTACATGTGAAGTAAAGTGTGTTGATATGTTATGTTCATGGAAAATCTTTGGCATGCTTATTTGTTTGTCTTGGTTACTGGATATGGTTCTAATATAAGAATATGTTTTCACGTGATATGGTTGGTACCACCATAATATGATATGATATGATAGGAGTGCAATCACTTTGAAAACAAAGTGATCCTTTTATGTGTTTCTTTCTTATGTACACACTCGGAGCTCCAAGAATGAATAAGAGAAAGTCTCACAATATGATACTGTCTGGTTTGGCCACTGGGGATAGCACAACCCTACCACGGGGGTTAAACATGGTTTATGTTCTGAAATATTGATAAGATGAGATGTTACAGTTACTTATGCCAAAGTATTTTGTTTGAAAAGTTAGTTTTGTGTATACTTTGTGAAAAATAAAGGTTCGCTCAGTTTTTGTTGGTTTATAAGTTTTGGAATTGTTTCCTTTGAATGAAAGTTTTTTTGTTACATGCATAAGAGTTTTATTGAGAATGCTCATGCTTTACACACTAGAATAGGTGCTTTGCTTATTGAGTTGTAGTTGAACTCACCCCCTTATCTATATACATTTCAGATGAAGTGGATGTCTCGACTAAGGACCAAGACTAGTATGTTGGGACCAAGATAAGCGGTTACCCTTTGGTTGAAGTGAAGACTGTATTTAATAATTTGATGTTACGTTATTTAGCATTATTAGATTCAAGTATTAGTAGAATATTTTTATTCTTGTGATGAAAAGACTGTGGACTGTATGTGATGGTATTATTTTTAAATGTATGAACTCAGTGGATATATTTAGAATTGGATTGTCTGGATTTGGAGTTGAGAAATTATTTGTGGATGCTTGAAAAATATTTAGAAATAGCGTTTGTAGATGAAAACAGGTCACATCAAACAAGTTGGTTTTCAGGACTCCCTATGAGTACGGGGTGTCACATTCTTGATCCTGAAGTACCATATCTCAGTAGAATTGGAGTTTTGATGTATCTTGCAAATTGCACTCGACCAGATATTATATTCTCAGTTAATCTGCTTGCAAGATATAGTTTTGTACCAACTCGAAGGCATTGGAATGGCATTAAACATATCATTCGTTACCTTCATGGTACGGTTGATATGAGATTATTTTATCAACGTGAATCAAGTCCACAATTGATTGGGTATGCAGATGTAGGTTATCTTTTAGATCCACACAAAGGTAGATCTCAAACTGGATATTTATTTATTTATGGAGATACTGCCATATCATGGAGATCTGTTAAGCAGACACTATCTGCTACTTCTTCAAATAACTCAGAGATCATTACAATTTATTAAGCAAGTTGAGAGTGTATTTGACTGAAATTAGTGATAAAACATATCCAAGAAAAATGTGGTCTTCCAATGATTAATAATAGCTCAACAATTTTATATGAATATAATACTTTTTGTATCACTCAAATCAGAGGAGGATATATCAAAGGTGACAGAACATATTTCACCTAAATTCTTTTATACTCATGAACTTTAAGAGAAATGTGAAATTAATGTCAAGCAGATACGATCTAGTGATAATCTGGTAGATTTATTAACAAAGGCATTACCAACTACAACATTCAAGAAGATTATGCATAACATTGAAATGTGAAAACTCAAAGATCTATCGTCATGCACTTTTCAGGGGAGTAAATATCCTGAAAATTTATGTTGATTGTACTCTTTTTCCTTCGCTAAGGTTTTGTCTCACTGGGCTTTCTTTTGTAAGGTTTTAATGAGACTATCTTAAAGCACTTGTGGATACATAAGAAAACTGTACTCTTTTTTCTTCGCCATTAGTTTTTCTTCCCACTGGGTTTTTCCTTAGCAAGATTTTAACGCGATAGATTTTTTATGGGTGGTCATTCAAGGGGAAGTGTAATGAATTCATTGGGAGGATGGCTGCTACCCCCTGTTCCACCACTAAATTATGTGAATAACTCCACTACTATTATTTTAAATCTTATGTAGTAACTTGCATAGTAATTTTAAGGCCTATAAATATAAGTTTCAGTTATTATAAACTTCATAAGAAAATATATAGAAAGAAAAAAGTTTTAGAGAATTTTAAAAGAGTTTTTTTTTTCTCTTGCAATAGTAATTTTTTTTTAATTTTATAATAAAAATATATTAATGATATTTGTTATAAGATCCTAATAATTTTGTGGCTACAATTTTAGCTTATGACGTTGCAGCTAGTCAGCTGGCCCGGCTGAGACTGATCTGGAAATTAATAACATGATATAAAGACTATTTTCATAAGTGAAGGATCATTTTCGAATTAAATCTGCATGAAGAGTGCCCTAATACGACTGATCTTTTTAATTTGTAGAAAAAAATTACGTTGATTCGAGATGATCATCACCAGATTATAATTAGGAGGTCAGGTCCCACCTAATTAATTGACTCTGAATACCGACGTCGGAGAAAACAAGGTATCATGCTACGTTCATCATGTACGTGCACCCATTAATTAATCCTTTTTTTATTTTTGATTTTGAAAAATACTATTTTGCACCTCAAAATGCACCCACTTTAAAAGTGTTTTTTGTCAATATTAAAAAAAGTTGTACTAGGAACGTCAAAGTAGGGTGCAAAGTAGTAAAATTGTCCATATATATATATATATATATGTATGTATGTATATATATAGAGACATGCTAGGGAGAAGCCACATCCAAGAGCACTCACTCACATGAACAGTGACATGAACAGTACATGTTACTGTTCATGTGAGTGAGTGCTCTTGGATGTGGTTTCTCCCCATCATTTTTGATATATATATATATATACATATATTAATGTCGACCCATCGAGGTTAATTTCAAATTATAAATTGATTTGATTCTAAAAATATATATCTGCATTATTTTTTGAATACTCTGGCACGGATACGATCTGTACGAATGTTCTGGTGCAAGATACTGGCGCAGGCGGCCTATACCTTGTATATATAAAAGAAAAAAATCATGGAAGCATTAGCTAATTTTTTTTTTTTTTTTTATGAGAAATAGGGCTGCAAACGAACAGAGCTGCTCGTGAACAATTTGAGCTCGACTCGTATAAACTCGATTCGAACTCGATTCGTTTAATAAATGAGTTGTTCGTGAGCACTAATATTGGTTCGAATATTAAATGAGCTAAACTCGTATAATCTCGACTCGACTCGTATAAACTCGATTTGTATTCGTGAACAAGATTCGTATAAACTCGATTCGACTCGTTTTGAGCTCGTAACAATACTCTTAATATTTCTATATACATATATATAATCTTGTATATATTCTTACATATATTCTTTTATTATATATATTTTTTGTGTTATATATATATTATTTTTGATATTTTATATAAGTAATATATTTTATTACTTTATGTAGAAGTAGCATTTTATTTCTTTACAATAATAGTGTATTAAGTTCATAAAAAAATTATTGAGTCAAATATTTATAAAGAGTAAGAAACTCGAGTAATTACTCGACTAAGTTCGGCTCGTTCGTTAGAGAGTAAAAACAAAGATCGATAAATAACTCGATTCGACTCGAGCTCGTCTTTGATCGGCTCGAATTCGACTCGACTCGACAAACTCTCAGCTCGACTCGAACTCGAACTCGAGTTATTTGAGTCCAGCTCGATTCGACTCGACTCGAACTCGTCTTTGATCGGATCGTTTGCAGCCCTAATGAGAAATGATAGATGTAATTGTAAACTTACAAATAGTATATAGTCGCTTTAATATATATATATATATATATATATATATATATATGATTCACATGAAAAAAAAATTAACTTTTTAAACAGTAGACCTTATTTTTTTTCAAAACGATTGCAGATCACTTGTAACTTTATAATTGTATGTAATATTACTCACTCTTTATATATATTAAATAGTTTTGCTTGATTGGATATATATAATAATATTTTAAATTATAAAATTATTTTTATTATAAAATAAATAAGATATATCATTTAAAATTATATTAATTTATAAATTTATTTTTTATAATGACTGTAACACTTATGGTGTGCGTATATGATAGTACGACTATCAAATATATCTAGTAAATGTGTTTATTCATATATTTTTATTTCTTATTTTTAATGATTAAATAATTGACTATTAGTGAATTTATATTTTTTTAATAATTAAGGATGTTTAAGTTTAAAAAATTCTTAAAGAAAAAAAACTCATTAATATTAATGTGCATATTTGATAGGTACTCTAATATTATCCACATATATGTATATATATATATACACATATGTATTATATATATATATATATTGTGCCGTGTAGAGGTTGATTAAAAAAATAATGAGTAAATAAAGAAAATTAGGAAAGATATTTTATGTCCGGGTTCTCAAGGAGTTTTTTATTTTTTTTAACATGAAAACTGATTTCATAAATGCAGTTTAAAGTAACTCTGACATTACAAAAATTGAATACACGTAGGACATTTTTTGATATCCTAGTCATTCTCTGAAAATGATAAAGGTCTGTTTTGGTGCCCGCCTTTTTTTTATTTATTTAATGATTTAAAAAAATATTATTTATTAATATTATGAATTTCTTTCTTTTTAAAAAAAAATATTTAAGAATGTTTAAAAAAATGATATAAAAATAAATTAAAAAATAAAAGAAGAAAAATACACTAAGTGAGTACAAGAAATGAACCCTCCATTGTGCTCCCTAGTATCTCTCTACATCCTTTGATAGAGAAAATACAGATTTGGCAAATATGTGGACAGCTAGATTAGTCTCATGAAAGGCATGAGCCATTTCCTAATTGCAATGACCAACTAGGCGCTCCTTTGCATCCTCAATTAACAACCTTCCTAAACTCTAATTAGGCTCTTGTCAGTTTAACTGGTCTATGACAAGTTTGGAATCCATTTCGAGAAGGACTTGCTTGAGAGCAAACTCTTTACAAAAGATAGCTGTGAGCAAAAGTCCATATGCCTTAGTGTCAAAAGCATTGCTTGTGAACTTCATGTTTGCTCGTTGTGCTCCAATAACAAAACCTTGATGGTCTCGAATTAGAACTCCCACTCCTATCATGCCCATTTATACTCGTACTGCAACATCCCAATTAGTTTTATAGGAACCAGTCTTGGGAGTCTTCCATGTATGTCTCCTCTATCCTATCTGGTAACTATCCAGATTAGCTGTATTGGTTTCTTGATATGCTTGCAGTTTTGCTCTGTCTCTTTCCAATAAGAGAGGGTAGGGGGATAGAATAATTTGTTATAAATTATATCATTCTTCTAGTCGATATTCCTCTAAGAATAACTGCTGCTTCCTCGAGTTCTTTGTGCTCCAATTTCTGAACTAGGACAGACCAAAATCTAATGAAAAGATCATTATGATTAGACATTTTTTGAATTTTAATACAACCTAGTTCCAGACATCTTTAGCTACTTCACAACCCCATAAAAGCATGGTCTGAGTCTTAGTTTCTGAGTAGCATATTAGGTGATAACTCTCATCCATTATTTCCCTCTTTTTCAAGTTAGCTAGGATTGATAGTGCCTCACTACATGCCCTCCAAAGGAAAAGCTTTATTGTAGGTGCAACTCTCATTTTCCAAATGCTCTTCCAAGTAGATGTGTCCTTCCTACTGCTCGATGGTTCTCTCTCTATATCATTCTCTAGTTGCCTCTGGCAGTGATAGCCACTCTTATCTGTGTACTGCCCATTTATTGTGAATTTCCAAACAAGTTTATCTCTGCTACCTTCAAGACTAATAGGGATTAGATTAGTGGCCTTAATCTCTGTGCCTAAGAATAATTCTTGCAAAAGACCATCATTCCATCTTCTTAGTAAGGGTTTGATGATGGCACACACATTTTCATACCAACAATCAATGGTTCTTAGGGAGAACACTTAGAGTGAAGGTAGGGCTGGTATCCATTTTTCAGACCAAATAGTTATATTCTTTCCATTACCTACTTCCACATAAGGCCTATTTTGAGAAAGGAGAGACCGGAGTGAATGCTCCTCCATGCATATGAAGGACCCGATCCTAACTTAGCCTCCATTAAGTCATTTGAAGGAAAATATTTTTACTTAAGCACTTTGGAGACAAGTGATGAGGGATCTTGAAGCATTCTCCAGCTTTATTTGGCCAGAATTGCAATGTTAAAACTTCCAAAATTCCTAAAATTGAGACCCCTAATTCTCTGGCTAAGCTGAGTTGGTCCCAGGAGATCCATTGGATTTTTTTATGAATCTTCATTGTATCTCCTGCAAAACTTCTTAATAGAGTGGGGGAGGAGGAGGATACTCATGGAATAGGTAGGGATGGCTTGAAGCATAGCGTTTAATAATATTTCTTTTCCAACAATGGAGGGATGTTTAGTGTTCAAATTTACTTCTCAAGCCTAGGTTCTATCTATAAGAGAGTGGAAAGCAGCTATTTTTCCCCTCCCTATCATTGCTAGTAGTCCTAGGTATCTTTCCATGGTCCCAATTGACTTAATACCTGCTATTTGTAGAAGGTGTGCTTGTGTATCTTTCTAAGTATTTTTGTTGGAAAAAATAGTAGACTTATCCTTGTTTAGCACTTGGCCCGAGGCCTGTTCATAGAGGCTCAGTATAGTAAGAATTGTGGAGAACTCAGTGGGTGATGTTTGGTAGAAAATTAGGCTATCATCTGCAAAAAATTGATGGCTAATCCTTGTTGGCCTTCTACCAATTGGGGCACTGGTGATTTCACCTTTAACTTCTACATTGATCAATAGAGCTGAGAGAGCCCCAACAACTAAGATAAAAATGTAGGGGGAGAGTAGATCCCCCTGTCGTACACTTCTTGAGGGATTGAAAGCTTGTTGAGCTTCTCTTTTGTCTAGTATGGAATAAGTCACTACCCGAGACGTCTCTGGACCAAGCCAATCCATTGGGCTAGGAAACCAATCTTATCCATCACAGCTTGAACAAACTCCTATTCAAATCTGTGGTAAGCCTTGCTCATATCTAGTTTTAGAACCATGAGCCACTTCCTCCTTTTTATTCTTGTTGTCATGAAGTGTAAAACCTCATATTCCACCAATGTGTTATCGGAGATAGGCCTACTAGGCACAAAATCACTTTGGTTTAGTGAAATGAGCTGAGGGAGGATAGCTTTCAATATGTTAGCTAGAGTTTTTTAAACTATTTTATACAACACATTGCACAAACTTATGGGTCTGAATTCAACAACTTTCTTAGGGTTTTTAACCTTTGGTATAAGGGAGATGTAAGTATCATTGACTTCTCTAAGTGAGGCCCCCTTGTTCAGAGCTTGTAATACAAAGTTGGTGACATTTCCCCCCACAATTGCTTAGATTTTCTGATAGAATTGAGCTAAGGGTTCATTTGAAACACTACTAACTTCACCTCCTCCAAAATTTCAAGGGTGATTTTTTGCTTTAAGAGGTAAAGATGTCTTGAACAGAGATGAGAAAGAACCTGTGAAGATGTCTCCAAAGTCACTTGTTCTGTGGCAACTCGATCATTAGAGTTTGCAATTGTAGTGATTGAATTGGTTTTCCTCCTCTGGCTTGCTTGTTTGTGGAAATACTAAGTGTTTTTATCTTCCTTTTTTAATCAATGTTGCTTTGTTCGCTGTCTCCACCTTATGTCTTGTTCTACCAAGGAAGTCTCCACCTTGTTTTGTAATTGCTTTAGTTGGTGAAGATAATTGTCCTCTCCTGTGTCTTGTAGATAACAAACCTCTCCTAAATCTCGAATTGAGTTCTGTTGTTCCTATTGTCTCAATTTTTGGTTCCATGAGATGAAACCCTTTTGACAGTTCTCCAGCTTTGCTCGCATATTCTTAGCCATGTTATAATTCATCACCCCCTTATCCATGCCTGCTCAACTATAGCATCATAACCCACCCTGATCTCCCATGATGCCTCATACCTAAAAACTTGGTGCCTTCTTTGTCTTCTATTGCTATTGTGCTGGTTGCAAATGTTGAGAGGGGAATGGTTAGATTTTACAGCCACTAGGACATTGTAGAAGACTGAATTGAAAATGTCACACTACTCCTTATTAGCCATAGCATAATCAATTTTTTCTTTAGTAAAATCTTTACAATTCCTACTGTTTGATTAGGTGAATTAGGGCCAATTTTCTCCAAGTCTCGAAGTCCACAATGCTCTAGAGCCAATATGAAGAGTCCACCGCCGCGAATGCTAGAGGTATATTAATTCTATTAACATCCATATCATAAACTGATTTCGGGTACGAAATCTTCTTTTTAGTGGGGGAGGATGTAACGACCCAAGATTTTCATTTCGTATTATTTAATTGAATAATTATTTTGATAAAGTGGTTAATTAATTAAATTAATAATATTGAGAGGTGAGGAAAAAGGGCATGGGCTTAAAATTGGAGCCTTTAAAGTTAGAATCAGTTATTGGGCCTAAAAAGGAGTAGCAAGCTCAAAAGCCCATGACATTGACCCATGACCCACCAAGCCCACTCATGGGACACTTGTCACTCATAAAGAAATCCTAGTGAGTCACCTAAAACTAGTGGGTGAAAATGGAAAAGTACTACTAGGTAGGAGTTGACTAGTGGGTAGATAGTAGGGTAGAGTGTGTGATCTTGTGATAGGATTTTCCCATAATTGGGATATCTTTGGAAAATACTAAGATAATGTCTATTTTAGTCTATCTAGTACATGCCATGTTTAGAGGAGTGACACTTGTAGATTGAAATAAGAAGTGGAAGAGAAGAGAAGAGAGGAAATTCGGTTAGCTTGTAGCCGAAACCCCTTAGGGGTTTTTCCTATGTAATCCTCTCCAATCTAAGCCAATGATCACACATAGGATCATGTAAGAAAGAAGTGACAAGGTGATTGATAAGTAAGGAGAAGTTTCATGAGGAAGAGGAAAGGAAAAAGAAGAAGGAAAGCTAGAAGGGATCCGGATAGAGGTGCCGTGTGCATCCTTTGGAGGTTTTCTAGAAGTACTTGCAAATCTAGTGGAAGGGACATCTTTGACTTGTGTTAGAAGATGAAGTATAAGGTATAAGGTGTGTAAGAGGTATGGTGGTGTAGGGAAATGATTGGGGATTGCTTCTAATGGAAGGAAACTAGGAATGGAGGAGGGGGAGTTTCGGATGACACCTAGACCCAAGGCATGGCCGGACCATGCATGCTCTCTTTCCCAAAAGCATAGTCTTAGAATCTTTTGGATTGTCATGAGAGTGGTTAGATGAGTGTGTAATAGGATTGAAATGACAAGAGAATGAGGAAAGAAGAAAGGGATTTTTCGGTGGAGACCCTAGGGAGGCAATGCAACCGGATTCTCACTTCCTCCCATTTTTCATCATTTGCTTTCTTTTCCCCTGCAACCACCCTTGTCTAATCATGTGTCTTTTATCCCAAGGTATGGTGGAGTGTCCTTGAGCCTTAGGAAAATAAGCATGGCCGAATACCCTTGAGAGGACTCACTCCTCACTTGGCTATCTCACAATCTCACAAGTTTTCTCTTTCTCTCTACCTCTCGGCCAACTCCACTTCTCCCTCAACTCTCTTTTGTTTTACTTTCTTCTAACCTCTAAACATCACCTTATCTTAAGAAGAAAAGAGCTATAACAAATAATTTTGAAGAAGAGTTGCTCTTGAAAAGGTAAGTGCATTCTTATCCTACTTTTAGCATTTTAGTATACTCTTGGATGAATTTGAGTGTTTTGTTTGAATCTTTGTGTATGTATGTTAAAATGAAACCCTCTAGAGAGAAAAATTGCCATGCTTAGTTAAGTAGAAATCCATGCTTAAGTTATGATATTTTCAAATTGAGAATCTAAATTGATATGTGGTTTTAGTTAGTTACTTAACATGAGGTGGAATGAAGGAAATGCATGCATGGTTGTAGGTTTACTAGTGAGATGTTGGATGATGCCTCTAGTGTTGTTTATTTAGTGGTAAAAATCCATGTCTAACTTTAAATATGTTGCTAAGAATAAAGATTTTTTTATGTGGTGAATTTGAATATTTGATATGGATGAAGAATATGGTGTGATCAACATGATGAGTGAAGATGAAAATATGCTTGTTAGATTTTGACTTGGAGATGAAAATATTGGGTTGTGCATGCATGTATTTCGGACTCAAGGTTTTCTTTTGGGTTGAATTATTGATTTGATTATTGTGCTATGTTATGATGATATACTTAAATATTTGGAGCCATTAGATGCATATGAATAAAATGATTGCACTAGCATGATTGGTGGTTTTCACCTAAACCATTGGGTGAGTATCTTGGAAGAAAAAAAGAGAAGAAGTGAATAAAATATTAACTTAAGGACATAGGGTTTCAGCCAAGCTATGTTTTTAGGGTTAGAAAATTATATTTAAGTGGTTGAAGTTAAATTGGAGTGCTTAGAGAAGAATAGGAGACGAAAAGTTAGGAATTTACTAAGGGAGGGTCTCGGCCCAACCCTAGGGGGGAGGGGCCAAGCACCCCTAAGTGTATAAGAGACCCATTAAGTGTTTTTGGGTAGGAAATGAGTAAAATTATGATGTGTGAAAATTGTGAAAGAGCTTGACATAGAATAAGCATTATGTTCTTCACACATTTTATATGTTTCGTGACATGAGTCTCATGTCTCATGCATACAGCAGAAAATCATGTTTTAAACGTGTTTTTAAAGAAAAGAAATTAATTAAAATTTTATAAGAATCCCAAAGGTTAGGACGGGATAGTGCCCTAGTGGAACTCTTTGTTCACTCAAGAGTGATTAAAGTCGACTGAAAGCCCCTGGGTCGACAAAGAACCGTCGGCAGACCATGTATGGCTCTAAAAGGTGTCCAGAGCGTAGTCACACCTAAAACTAGTGGGTGCATACAGGACGGTGTTGGCTTCGACCTCATCGATATAGAAAAATTTGTAGTCGCTCGATGAGTGATCAATCGCTGAGTGATGAAGAGCGCGAAACGTAGCTACTTAGGTTTGATACGGTCGCCGAGTGCTACAGTAACTAGCAGGAGCACACGGTGCGTAGGAGAACCGTGAAGTATCCAACAGAGGTCATGACAAAAGATGGGCCTTCGGGCCATATATGATATGATAAGTGGCGTCTAAGATAAGAAAATGAAAAGTATTTACGAAAAGATGAATTTTGAAAGAAAACTCTAATGTTTTATTTTCTGAGATTATAAGCAAGCATATGAAGAGAATAAGAAAAGAAAAAGGGAATTGAAATAACACAGCATGAGTATGAGCATGTGCATATCACAAAGTCATGAGTCTCATAATGCATAAAGTATAACTGATTGTTTGCTATTCATTTATTAGTATGCTTAAAATGCTTTCGTTATGATATAAATATACTTACTGAGATTTCTCCCGAAATCTCACTCTTATTTATCTCTCCACTATCTCCTTTTTGGGATGATAGAAGTAGTAGCAGGTAATAACGACTTTGAAGAAACCCCAGGGACGGTGCCTCGGACCCCCATGGGCTCGACTGAGTCCATCACCTCCGAGCTAGTGACTCTCGACTACTTGAGCCGATGGGCGGTAGAGTCACTACCCCTAGCTATTTACATTTTGGGAAACATACGCCCTATCGGGTGTTGTCTAGTTCTCGGCATAGACGATTCCCTCCACACGGGTCGCCTATATAAGTCATCTTTCGGGATGAATTGTGAGGTGGGACCGACTTTGGATTTGGACCATTTCCGTTACGGCCAAAACTTCAAGGAGATTAAGAAGGAACAGATGGTTTGAGAAGTTATAGCTGGGGATCCTCTATGCAGCTTTTGTATTTATATGCATATATTTTGGTCTTCCGTTATTTTGGAATAATGAACATTCATAAAGGATCCTTATGTTTATATTAATGGTAATGCAATATTTTGAGATATTATTTTGTAAAGCCATGTGATATATGCTTAGAAAGGGTTGACTTTTTTCCGCTTCGAAAACCTTCTTAGAAAAAAAAATCAGAGTACACGATAAGACGAGAGGTGAACTTCCCTGTGATGCTCATCCCCGACGTCACGGTTTGCGTACAATTCCAAGCGCAAGCTGGGGCGCCGACAAGATCAGTTACAAACTAAGAGAAGTTACTTATCAACATGTTACATGCAACTTTCGAAAGCACTTGTTATCTACCTGAATTAACCTAACACCAATTGAAAATGTCAAGACTTGCATCTTGTTGTTCACAACTTTTAGCTAAGTTTTATCAACATCTAATTTGCTTTCCAAAGAATTTTACAACTGTAATCGTTGCTTAAATAGGGTTCATCTTTGTGCCTTTCTATCCTCAATTCTACTAATTGTAGCACTTACATCTTCACGTAGGGGACATGCACTTTTGTTGTTGACATAAATTGTTCCCTTCTTCATTTTCAACATATGCATCATGCATACGGGTTAAAGCATCTTTTACTTTCCAACTCAAATCTCTACTTTTGTTCGCTCATGGACATACATTGATTCTAATGAAAATTCAAGGGGCAATCTTCCATTACTCTCGTGCCTGACTATTTTCTCGTCTGGTATCTCCACTAGAACCTTCAGAGATAAAGGCTCCGCATTCAACTTACACATTTGAGCACAATCATAAGAAACAAACGATCGCGACACTTCATAATTAAATAAAGTATACGTCACATGTTGCATCGATGTAACCTTGCCTAAAAAGGTTAACTACTATTATTCCATACCCATAAAAATCACATCTACTAATTAGGATAAGGTTAGGAAATGTTACCAGTAATTACTTTGACATCAGCTGCTTCATTAGTTTCGAGATTCACCTGTCTTGGCGTGATCGCATACACCTTTACCTTTACAGATGTTTTCATCTTACCTCTTGGCGTTGCAGTTTGTCCTAGGGTATTCTGAGGACAATCCCAAATCATGTGGCATGTCTACCTGCATCTAAAACATGCTCCGATTGCAAGTCGACATTCACCACATGTGGTATGTCTCAAGACGCATCTTTTACAAGTTGGGGTGTGCTGGGTACTACATGCCCAATCATCTTTCCTTTCCCATTGTCCATTGTATAGGAATTCTTTTTCTTTCCAACATCTTTTTTTGGTGAAAAGGGCAATCCTCTTTTCTAGTTTACTTGAGCTTGCGAAATCAAACTCCTTTTTTTCTAACTCAGCAAAAAATGCTATATTCACCAAATCTTGAAATTTCTCAATCTGTAAACATGTAACTTGGTTACAAGTTCTTAGTTGTAATCCATCTTGAAAATTCTAAGCTTGCATCTTTTCCGTCCCACTCAAATGAGTGGCAAATCTTCCTAATTCTATAAATCGAGTTGCGTATTGTTCCACTGTCATATTGTCTTGTACTAAGTTTGCAAACTCCAAAGCTTTTTGCTACTTGGCCATCTCCATAAAGAAGCGGCTATCAAATCTCAACCATTCCCACGTGAGAGTAGCATTATTTCCTAATTCTCAATCCAACAATTGCCGTTTGGTGTCCTACCAAAAGCTGACTTCTTCTTATAGCAAATGTCCCGCTTACTAGACTTTCTGTTCTTCCATACATCCATTGATACCAAAGGTACGCTCCAAATCTAAAATCCGCTTATTAGCCCTCAAGGCTCCTTTTGTTCCCACAAAGCTCGGATAACGATAAATCAAGAATATCTCAAACAAACATCCTTGAGTCTCTCCTCTAGGGGCTTATTGTCGATGAATCTAACCTTACTCTATCTGACTCCTTACTACTTCCATCATTTGGCGAATAGTCTCCGCTATTGCTTGTCCGCCTTCCTGCTCTTTGCGTCCAGGAGAAGTTTTGTCCCAATGATTCGTACCATTGCTTCTTCGTATCTCCTAAAATGTACAAAGCTAGTCGTAAGTCAAGCGTCCTTAACGAAGAACTACAGTTCCCACTTTAAGGCATCCACGAGTTCCACACGTAATCCAACTTGATTCAACTCGCCCAAAGGTTTAAGCCTATAGCTATAAGATTAAAGTCTATAAGATCAAAACTTAACTTAATACCATGAAATTTCTCCCTAGGACACACGTGGATTTACCTAGAGACGTAATGCTCTGATACCACCGCCTGTCGGCACCCTAGCTCTTTCTTGGGATTTGACGGTGATATCGAGGACACATAACGCAAGACTACATACCCCTCGTACATAACAAATAAGATGTAATGCACCTACCTTACTA
Source organism: Platycarya longipes (assembly GCA_036559045.1). Lineage (NCBI taxonomy): Eukaryota > Viridiplantae > Streptophyta > Magnoliopsida > Fagales > Juglandaceae > Platycarya > Platycarya longipes. Next base: position 13,912,962 of record CM071801.1, read on the forward strand.
GCAGTATGCAATAAAAATCGCAGCAAAAAAATAAATTCGTTTATATCAGTCTAGGGCAATGGTGATATAATATATTATTGTAGGGTACTATAATAGTGCAAATATCCCAAAAAGCTTAATATAGCAAATGCACCTCAAAAGTTTTAATGTCTAGCACTCCAAAATAAGTATGGACCATATCCCAAATAACAACCTTCAAAATAACTAAGTCATAATTCTTCAAGTCTGAGTCCTCCCAATAGCCAGAATTCCATGAAAGGATAACGTCAGGAAAACTACGTATGATTTCTGAGGTTTGAGTGATACGAGGCTCAGATCTTTAGCTACCACATTCGCTTCAATACTAACTTCGCTAGCGTGCTTAAGGAATCTGGTAGCCTTATACATCTTGCCACAGATCTTGGCACTCTTCAAAGGACACATATGCATAGCATTGAACTCCTAATCTCCCAAGCTCTCAAGTATCTCGAAGAAGAAGAGAGCTTGTATGTCTTAACGAATCTAAAACATAGTCCGGACGGCCTGGACAATATACTCGTCCTCGATCATGGAGCCATCCAAGTTCATGGCCTGAGGTACCTGTAACAACTTCTGCCATTCTGTGAAAGAAATAGCAGTGGAAACTAGCACAATGAGATTTCTAGAAATCTCAGCAAGTAAACAAGCAACAAACCACAGATATCATAGGCATATAAAGGTAAACGTAAACAAATGTATGGACATGTATATAAAACTTGAAACTCTAATTTATGTATCATGTACTTCCTTGTAAAAAGTCATTTTTTCTTCTTTAAAATCTTAACATGTATTCATATCCTTTGAAAAATTCTATCATTTCATAATATATCATATAAAGACCAAATTTTATCTTTTCATGTCAAAATTCATATTAAAACATATTGCATCATGGCATGTCATATCATATCATGGATTCATATCATTCTTATTTTTATCATGTCATACTATTAACATGTAAGGAAACCTCACAACTCTCGTAAGTACTGTATGTTCCCTATTAGTTAACATATCAACCTACAACTCACTTAGTCGAGATAACTACGGCTTACATCTTATAAACCCTTACATGGTAGTTCGCATATTTCACATTCACCGTGAGTGCACCCATTATCTTTAGACTCAAACCTTGCTCCGGTATCCTTCCATAAGAACTATTCAAGGTTCGTCAACTGTACTTTATTGACCTAGGGGTGGCACGTGATTTTAAATCATAGTTTTGAATTTCGGTCTAGTATCCAATACACTACATCCCTATATTGGGTTTCGCTCCGAATTTCGGCTCGTTTCAATCCGTTCCGGCCATTCCAGTCAAGTTTCTACCATTTCTGCTGGAATTGGCATTCCAATCCCTATTCCATTTCGGACTGTTTTTGTAATTTTCTTGTATTTGAATGACATTTTTTAAAATTTTAAATACAGATAATATTTAATTAATTCTAGAATATAAAATATATTTATATAGTTTTTTTTGTAACTTTAAATATGTCCCCTCATTTTATTTTTTTTAAATATCATTATTATCAATAATTTATCTATTCTTTTGTTTTCTTTGTTTTTGCTTCTCAACTTAAATTTTTATTTTGTTTTAACATATATTCATTTTATAAGTTTTCAGTTCATCCATATATGTACATATACATATATATATATATATATATATATATGCGATACACACTTACACATATATGTATTTATTTTATTAGTTGTTAGTTTATATGTACATATAACTATTCATAAACAATATATAATTAGTTTCTAAAATGGTGCACCGGAATATATCGGAACCAAAATATTCCATTATAGTACATGAACCAGAATGATCACTAGAACGAAATTCAAAACGTTGTTTTAAACACTTCTGAGTGAACAATAAGTTCCACTAGGAAATTTTTCATCCTAGCATTTGGAGTCGTTATAAAACTTTTGATTTTTTTTTTTTCAAAACATGGACCCAAATGCATGTGACATGTGACATGGACTCACATGCAAACATTGACCCATCCATGCAAGGTATGCAAGCCAAAATCATATACTCCCATTAATAGCATACATTTCTAAACATAACTTGAAAATATTAGAACATGCAAACATGCATTGTTTCATATAAACAAAAATCATTTCATCCTTAGAAGTATAAAAACCAAATTTATAAAACTATAAAAGGTAGTGGCCGAAACACATAGGTGATACAAGTAACCATTTTTACCCATTTATCTCATAAGCTCATGCATCCACTTAAATACTTATTTAAAGAAACCTGCTAAGCCACTTTCAAGGTATAGTCAAAATCATAAGGTTTCCTCTTCTTCCATCAAATCATCACAACACATCTTCTAGCTATACTATTTTCTCAAGGCTGAATACATATATCCTATGACTTGATTAATTTCATTATTAACATGTAAAAATTAGTGTAGGCCGAAACATGCACCCATTTATGCATTGAAATCTTTATAAAGCATAGCATTTACTCATGGCCGAATCATACAAGTCTCCAAACATTATAATTTTCATCAACTAATCATTCATACATGTCTCCAATTACATAGGCCGAATTATATAGATCATACAACTCCACATTTCCACCAAATGATCAACAACCATTTCCCAAAAAATATAGACCGAAACCTTCACATATAACTTGAGATAACATTTGAATAGTCAAACAAACAAATAACAAACAAATAACAAACAAAGTTCACAAAACATATACAAATGATATCCAAGATAAGTTAAGAGTTTACTTACAAAATTTCAAGATTAGTAAGCAAAAAAAATATGAAAATAATCAAGGAAACATATCAAGATTCAAACATGCAAACCCGAAATCTGAAATTTCTAATGAGAGTGAGTGCTTGGTGTTTCAGAAAACTAAATATTCACTCTGAAAATCCTAGGGCCGAAACTCTAAGAGATCAAACCCTAATTTTCCTTTTTCTAGTGAAATCCAAAACTCTCCCTCTCAAATTTTGTTTTTCTACTTTCAAAACATCAAGAACACCTAGGGTTCTATTTCTAAAACGAGAAAACCCTAATTTCTAGAGTGAAGGTGGGTGTTGGTATAAGGAATCATTGATTCCGAAAAAAACTAAGGGTGGTTCTTCACTCTAAGTTGGGTATGGTGTATTAAAACTAATGAGGAATTGCTTACCTTCGTGTTGTGATCTCTCACTCAAAAAAATGACGCTGAAATCTTGAATGTATGAAAACATAATAGTGTTTGGCAAATGAGAAAGTGAAGAAAAATGGTGATCTAGTGAAGAACTTGTCTTGGCCGAAACCCTAGAGTGGACGGAGACCAAGAACATATAAAAAAGCCCCCTTCATTTTTGGCTCTAGCTTTATATAAGATCCCCACATGCATTTTTCCATCCAATGCATGCTTGCCGCTTATCCATTTCTTCCACATTTTTTCTCATGATAGAATGTCATGGAGAAAACAAAATGTGAGTAAGGAATTCAACCAAGCCTTCCCTCCTCAAATTCGAAACTCCAATCTTTCCTCTTTCACATTTCACCCTTTAACTTGTGTCTATGTTCAAAACATCAAAAGGGCTTCCAAATCATTTCACTCAAAATCCTAATCCTCCTCTCTTACATAGGTGACATGTGGCGTGTGTGGAGTGTGTGAGAAAACCAAATATGACAAGTGAAAGGACCTCTTGTCATTCCTAAGGTAACTTTTTACCTTCTCACACTCAACCTCCCTTTCATGCACGGGCCATAGCTCTTCTCTTTGCTCAAATCCTTCTACAAACCACATTTTCCTCTTTCCAATTAAGACACATTTTAGGAAAAGAAAAAGTATGTTGTGTCTTATCTTGACTCGTGTCCAAGTGGAATTCAAAAATACAAAGTGGCACCTAGCACCATGGCCAAACATTTGGGCCTGCATCCACTTTCTCTTTCCTTTTCATAAGATTTAGACAAGTGTCCATTGTACTCTTTCTAGAAATATCCATTATATCATTCCTTATTGCTAAGTGGCGTCTCCTTGTTCTTCCAAGACTTATCTTGGGTTTTCAATATAATAGACCTAATGGGCTCACTTTTTTGGGCCTAATTCATTTTATACCTTAACAAATAGAAAGCATTGCACCAAAAAGGGGTCCAAACCAAATAAGAGTTGAGATTTACTCAAAAGGCTCTATATGTCAAAGCAAACACCTAAATACAAATATTATTATTATTCATTCCAAACATACTCTTATAAAAAATCTGGGATGTCACAATGCAAGAAATGATGTCCCAAGAAAGTGTTCCTCCTATGCTTGATTTTCTTTTTCAAATAAAATATTGCTCCATAGAACTTACATTATAAACAGTTATTGCAAATATTTTTGGTCACCCCCAACATGCAAACACACCTCTATGACCTTACCAAGTGTATCACTCTTGTGCTTTTTAATCAAAGATAAAGAATAAGTATCTTGTCTATATTCCAATCACCATCAATAAAGTATGTAGTGACACACATATAATTGAAGTTTTATACGGATGTCCATATACCTATAGTAAGGGAAATCTGTTGCTCTGGAAGAGCAATTTTTAACTTACTTTTTTTCCTCACATACACATTAAAACAATCTTTCACAATCGTGACACTGGATGAAATCCCTACACACTTAGAGCAAAAAAAAAGCATAAACATTTTGGAACTCTCCCTTTCAACGAACCTAATTGGCAACTCATCAAGAATCAATATCTTCGCTAAGGCTTGTCTACAAGCCTCAACACAAAATGCTATAGGAATAAGTCCTCCACTACCACTTACTCCATTCTTTACCTTCTAACCTGAATTAGTATGGGATTTGTCTGTCTTATTAAACGGACATTTGTTACACTATTTCTCAATGTGGTACTTCATGAATTTTGAACCATTGGGCTTTGTATCACATGTATACGAAGCACCACAGTATTTACATGTAGCCCTAGTTTTATAGGAATCACCTTTTGGTATTTTTGTAAAGTGATTTGGAACCATTAACCTAGCTCTACAGACATTAGGTCTACTGCCACTCATTTTAGCACTTACATTGGGTTTAGGTGGGAGTGGAGGAATGCCACTAAATCCATGTGTTGACTCAATAACATCAGAACATGTTAACAAGTTCAAATCTAAAACTTTTCTAAATGCGTTTATGACATTCAAATGATAAATCTGAAATCACTAAGCCAGTAACAAATAGTTATATTACTAACTTAACAATTAATATATTAGTAACAAACAAGTATCCACATGCTGCTTCATATCCATAATCAAACACATGTAAACATAAAAAACTTACAAAGATCAAATCACATAATCATCAAAACTGCGAAAGTCCCATTTAGTCATAACTATTAACCAATAATCAAACACATGTAAACATAAAAACAAAAAATAAAAATCAAATCAAAAAATCATCAAAGACTCAAATGTGCAAAAACCCACTACAAACTACCCATAAAAAAAATTAAATCACCACTCTCCAAAAGCAAAATAGGCAAGAACATGAGAAAGAAATACGTGATTAAATCAATTGATATATGGATCTTTTTGGTTTCCTAAACAAATTCATTTTTTCCAGTTTTTTTCTAATGTAAATAGGAAAACACAATGGATCCTTCACCTTGATAAAATTAGTTTACCTTCGATAAGGTTTTAATGGTTATAGGCATGTGTAGAGTGGTTTCATTTATTGGCATGGTTAGATTGATTATTTGATTTGTTGTATTTGATACATGGGATGTTTTTTTATTTATAATATGTATATCCTGCATGTCGCATTGTTACCATGGTATCCTCCGCCATAAGTAAAGGCTATTAATAAAATTAGGAGGTGGTCACTCATGAACATGTAGCCCTCGTCTCTTTATAAAGATTAAAAAAAACACAATGGAGGTGCTGGAGGCGCTGGGTTGTTCCATACCTTAAAACAATGGCAGCGTGCAATGGAGATTGGAGTGGCTGGAAGCTACGGCAAAGTCGCTGGGAGTTCTAGAGTTTCTTCGACCGTTTGAGAGAGTGACTCAAGAGGGAGAATGAGAGAGTGAGAGAGAACTGAAGGGAAGGGGGCAACATTGGTGAGAACTTGGATTGAAACAACGTTATTTTTCTTGAAAATAAAGCTAAACGACATCATTTCATCATGAGTAATTTACCCAAAAACAAAATGAACAGCAAGCGTCCATAGTAACCCATGAGTTTGCTTGACTTCTAGCTGTTCGATATGGCGCTTGAGTGAAGATCGACCTACGAGTTTGCTCTATAGGTGTTCAACACACTGCTCGAGCGAATATCAACCCATGATTTTGCTCGATAAATGCTCGACACACAGCTTGAGAAAATATCAACACATGAGTTTATACAATATAGGTGCTCGGCACATTGCTTGAATGACCCATTAACCCTAGTGTACTACTAGTCTACGCGAAGAAAATAAAAATTAGCAGTGAATAATATTGAGCTCCTAAATAGCCAATTTTATCTTGTATATTTTGTTATCTCTCTATAGTTTCATAACAATATATCATATATGATTAATTAATAGCATATATTACTAATGTTTTTTGCAACTTAGGTATCTTAAAAAAATCATAAAATTACTTTAAGTCTAAATAGTAAAGTATGTATAATGTATTTACCATTATAGTAATATGGTATCATTTTATTTTTAAAATGCTTGCTTGTTTAGCTATGTGTCAACCATGAAAGACTCGTAAAGGGTAAAGACCGATTGATCAAGAGACCAAAAAATGTGCAAGAATTCTTTCAACCAAAAGTCTTTTAAGTTTTATATACTGAAAATTTGGTAGTTATATATATATAATTATTTTTTGTACTAGTGATATTCTTTGTATATATTCAAGTCTTTGATTACTTATTATTTTATTTTTTTCAAGAAAAATTGCATGAATTGGTAATTATAACTTATAAGAAATAAATATTTTTATGAGATCAATGATGGTTGGCTGTCTGATTTGTAGTAATGTATTTTTCACATGATGTATATATTTTCATATGAATAGAATAAAAGATAATTATGGAACTAATATTTCTTCATGAATCACTGTTATTGTCTTTCTCATATAGTTACATAAATGATATAATTTATGTAACTTATGATATATTATTAATTGATAGCATATATCATTTAATATTTTATATGGTCAATGATAATAAATTAGGTAAAGTTTACATCATTAATTTATATAATTACTATATAAAATAATATATTAAATTAATAAAAATATTTTAAATATATATAAAGCAGCTCGGTCCGGTCCAACACTTGATCTAGACTCCGAGACCAAAACGAATTTTTTCGATCTACAATATATAAGACCAAAACTGACTAGTACAGGTTCCGATCTGGTCCGATCGGTTTCTTCCGTCCAAACCGAAATCTATTCATGCCTAAGAAGGCCATGTGGGAGCCTTGTTTTTCTCATACAAAGATTGATTAGCAAACTAGCAGTTGCTAATCTCCCTTTTACAACCATTAAAGGTAACATCATCCATGTCTTGAACATTTAACTGCTTGCTGCATAGAGTTTATAAATGAAAAGTCGATTGAACATCCATAAATCTTCCAATACCAGCACTTTAAATAAGGCCCTGAGCCAGGAGCCATACCATTGAAAAGTGGATAATCCAACTATAACAGTAGCATTCTTCTCGATCTGAAGAGAGCTTAATCTAGAATGTGTAATATTCGTGCGACAAGAAAAATAGAAATTGGGTAACCTTTCATATCTGAAAGAGACAAAAAAAAAACCTACTTTCCACCCAAATACAAAATTTCCCCTTGATCAAAGTTTTACCAAGTTCAGTTTCAACAAGAATTTGCAAAAACTTCCCCCACAGGCCCTTACCTTGGTCAGCAATTACCACAACATGACGGAGTACTTTACCAATACAAGTACCAATTAGTAGTGAATCGGTCTCAGAATTCATATAACCATAAGGTAAGTTATGCAATTGAATCCAAATAAACGTGCGAGAGAAAGAGACATCATTATGGGTGGAGTCAGACCATAAACCACTTCTAATAAATGAGATATTGATCAAATTAATCAATATGGTTGGCTCTCTCAGACACGACGTTGTAAGCCATATGCAGAAGCAAATTGAAAGATAAAAGTATTTTCCTCCACTTCAACAAGAGTACTTGAAGAATCAAGTTTCCGAACTTTGAGCATAGTATTCTTAAAGGTTAATTCACGATTGATGCACTTCTCGATCGTAATCAACAGAACGTATTTATGCAATCTAAAATTACAAATATTATTTCTCTAAGAATTGAATAAATGACTTAATCAATGGTTCACAACCCTCTCAAATTTTAAAATGGGCGGTATATGTAATTCACATTGTTTAAAATTTCTTTATAGATAATATTAAGATTTATGTTCAAAAACCTATGTTACTTAAGAAGAAAAGACTATCTATTTTCTCTATAGGTAAAGGCAATTGTTTCATTTCTAAAAAAAAAATAAGAAAAAAAAAATGTTTCAGAGAGTACGACGTTAATTTATAATATCAAAAAAAAAAAAAAATCAAATATAATGACCTAAGTATATATTTGAAGAACATAATGCCTTAAAAATAGGATCAAAACGTATTAAACATATCTTACATGAATCACGATTGTTTATGACTTGGGTTGGATATGTTTTTTTATTTTTTCCACTAAGAAACGTTAGATTTATACACAAATCTTATACAAGGACCGAAATTTACACACTGATGCAGTATTATGTTTCTTTTAGAAATAAGAGTAAATTTTATTGATACAAATGAAACAAGCATAATCCAAGTATAGAAGAGGTATATAAAAGAAAATCTAATACATTTTAAGACAGATTGATTAATAAAGATAACAAGAAGTCATGAACATTGGTTCTATTAAATACAATGGATGAAAATCAAAGCATTACTAACGTAATATTATGTAATATGTTATCTCTATTGTATAATAAAAAGAATTTTATAATTTAACAGATCACATTAAGTATGGTTAGTGTGTAGATTTTCTTATATAAGATCTGTATAGATTAAACATTTTTGTTTTCCATTTGTTTTGCTTTTATAATTTAGGTAAAATGGAACCCATGATATATTACCTCGTAGCACATCTTTGCTAGGATAATATGAAGCATGCAACTGATCGAGTGCAAGATTAAGGATGTCGAAAAATACTATAGCTTGAGCATGTTCCTGTCCAGTGGCGAAGCCACGTTGGGATAGGGGGGCCATGGCCCCTCCTACCCTCTGGCTCCACTCTTTTTTTAAAAAAAATGAAATATATATTTTTTTCAAAGGAAAAAATCATATAGGTTAGTTTTTTTTTATAATTTAATAGGATAAATATTAATTTTATCTTGTGTTGGCTTTCTCTCTAAAAATTATCTTGGCTCCCCTCTATAAAATTTAATCTAATTTAAAAATAAAATACATCTCATATAAAATAAAATGATATAATAACATAATGACATGTTTTTATTATAGATAAAAATAAAAATAAAAAAGAATTTGGATGATTTCTAATAAATTTTTAATATTTTTTTTATTATGATAACATGTTCTTAATATATTATATATTTTTTAATATATTAGTTGTATTAAACGTATTTTATTTTTATTGTAAATTTTAATATTTGATTATTCTATACTGCATAAAAAAAATATATAGAAATAGAATAAAAAATATTTTATATATTTTATGTTAATTTTGCTTGATCCCTCCTAAAATAAATCTCTGGCTCTGCTACTGTTCCTGTCTGCATGAGAGTTTCTATTTAGAAAAAAGTTCCGTTGCTTATAGTTGTAAAAAATGATTTTAAAACATAAATATTTTTATGTTAATAATATAGTACACTTCCAAAAAATAAAAAAAAATAAAAAAAAATATGAGAAGCTGATTTTGACCTAATGGTAACTTGCAGTGGGCAGATGCAAATGGCATAACAGCACCGCTCTTATTATTATAGACGACCACCATTATTGGTGTAGAAGAATGGTGCTTAATGTGAGATTATTGATAAAAGTACGGACTGATTAGTATTTATTCTAAACCAAAGTAAAAGTAATGTAATAAAAAGTTTAGGCAAAGGACATTGATTATTTTGTTCCCTTTTTCCTCGCCGCCGCAGGAAAAATGGTGGCACATTAGGTGAGACTCTTTACATACAGTCCGGCCGCGTTGTCGGGTAATAAGGAATTTAGGTTCCGTAATCTTCATGAATAATGCTTGTTCTTGATGTATTTTATTGATGTTATTAACAAAAATAGTTATTTGTTATTCAAATAAATAGATACAATTAATTATATTAGTAAAATATATAAATAAATAGGTAAAAGTAATTTATGTATCTAATATTATGTCTCGTTTAAATAATGAAATAGAAAATTAAATTAAATAAAAATTGAATAATTGAATAATATTATTAGAATATAAATTTTTTTAAAATTTTAAATTTGAGAACTGGTCAGACATTTTGCTTGCGCGTAAGATTCCCATGGAGAAGGCAGCAGTTTCTGCTAGTTCCAAGGCCAGTGAGCCTTCTCCTTTCAAGCTTCTCCTCTCCTGCCCCGCTGGTCTTTCACCATCACAGGTTCTCAAAACTCTCATCTTTTATTTCTTAATTTATTCCTTACATCTGTAATCTATATGCTTGTTTAATGTTTAATTACTTTTTTTTTTTTTCTTTACAATGTGGATAAGGTATCTGTGGTTTTTGATGAAGCGTATGATCGGATTCGCCACCCGGACACCTACTTAGAAAATTCCATTGCTGAGGTGATCCTGAATTTTTCGAATTCATTTACTGATTACTTCTGATGTAAAAAGTTCCGTATTTTTTCTATTTCTTCATTCCATAAAGTTGTCGATTCAGCGAAATTAGCTAACTTTCTGGAAATCGAATCAGATACTGTATTTTACATTGGATTTTACACGTGCCCATTTGAGCCTGTTAGTACCTTAATGGAGCTTTTTGTTTTCTATTACAAATTTACAATCAGCTTGAATTAGTTGCATTATAAGAGTCCGATGTGTTTCTGTGTTGATGGTTATGTAATGCGTGTTATCTTATCGAGAACTTAATGGACGTTCTGTGTTTCCATGGAAATCAAATAATTTTCTTATCTATACAGTTCACTTTTTCACTGTTATTTATTTCTTCCTTTATTTTTGCTTAGATATGGGATCAAAGGGTTCAGATAAACAAGTCATTGTACAACGGCACAAAGTTCCGGGTATGAGTGCCTCCTTGAGTACTTTATGCCATTTATGTCGTTTACTTTGTAAACTAACAACTTCATCATAATAATATAATGATTAAATTGGTTTATTTCTCCGCATGATGCAAATGACTGAGATAAGTATGGGACCGTTGTTAACCAAGGACTTAGATGGTAGCATTCCTACTTCCTCAAAACATATGTTTATGAGAGTTGAATCATTTAGAGATCATAGCCATTTTGTTTCTGGATGCAAGCTTTTACATTTTCTTTTTCTTCTTCTACTTCTTCTTCTTCTTCTTCTAGACGCAATGGTCGGTGACTATAAAATAAAATATGTTTTTTCTATGATACTTCGGAATCTTGCTTGCAGTCTTTTAAATTCTGAACTAAATTGATTCCATAGCGTCTGTTAATTCCTCTTTCCGATAATTCTGTGGAATCTTGCATGTACTTCTTTATTTTCTGAACCAAATTAATACCATAGTTTTGTTTAAATAAAAAAACTCATGTAACTTCCATTCAGCAGTACCTACCAGGGTGAGATCAACACCATGGTACATCCCATGACAAAAGCTCATGTAAGGCATATAAGGTCAGTCCACTATTTTATACAAGGTACAAAATCTTATTTACATCTCAAGGGAAGAAGAGCTGATTTTTCAACTACCAATTGCCCTCTCACTCCCTTTGGAAGGTTCTGCCCATCCAGAAATTCCTATTGACCCCTGTGCACCTGCTTTAGCAATTAGTCTGCCACCTGATTGACTCCTGATAAAATAGCCTCACGATGGAGAATCGTTGACATATCTCTAATAAATCCTTCCAAAGCTCAATCAAAACCCAAGAATCCTCCCTTTCCTCTCCAGCCAATAACAAGAACTTGAGAATCCCATTCAAGTTATACTGCCATAAGATGCAATCTCAAATGTAATTGAACATCTGACATTGGCCTCTATTCCGCTAAGGTATTAGTACCCACACCATAACGATTGGAAAAATCCACACGCATTTCTAATTACCCACCTCCCCCACAAGGCCCAAGATTACCATAGGCATTTAGTAAAGCCGGAATACCTAAGGCAAAACCTGTAGCTTAGGTATCTTTCCCATTAAAACTGGAATATCTAACCTTTGCAACAGCAACATCTCCCTACACTTCGGCCTCTTAACCTTTGTAACTTTAGAAAATTCCTCAACAAGCAGCAATTTCACTTTAAGTTTGTGGTATCCTCCTTTTCCAGTGTATTCTCCATTTGTGCACTACACCTCCTCAAGCACAAACACCAACTAACTGAGGAAGCCATTTTCCCAACCACCTAACCCAATTGAGAATAAAGAGAAGCCTTACAAAACCACAAGGGAACCCACTCTTGTCAAGGCTACGGTCAAACAGGTCTAAAGCTGAGCAAGTTAGAAAAATATTTCAAACAAGATCAGCACAGTCGCCAATACATAATGCATGATCGAAGGACTTTATATTTGGATTCTGTAACGCCCCAATAAAAGACCCAAAGCACATGACCTTTATTCTAAAAGAACTAGTCAATGATATAATTGAAACTCCATTGGAATCTTATAAAGAGCAAGAACCTCTCCTTTTTAAGCAATATGAGATCTTGTACACTACCTATCATTACCCTTATCATATAGAGTATCACAATCTTCCTCCTTAAATTTCTGACATCGGCCAGTATATCATAGGTTACGGCTCAAGTCTCATATTTCTAATTGGGATAGGCTCTAATACTATTTGTAATATACCAATAGAATATCCAAACCACATAATCTTTACTCTAAAAAGACTGTCAATTATACAATTAGAGTCCCATTGGAACTTGAGAAAGAACAAAAACCTCACATTTCCAAACAATCTGGGATTTCATACACCATCTACCATTATCCTTATCATATAGGGGTATCACATATTCAGATCATTTCAGGATTCTTAATCAAATGGCAGACCCTTGTGAAAATATTTCCACATACAGACAAATTTAGAAGGCAGAGTTTGTTGCAATCCCAGTTACTCCAGCTAACAGGTTCCCTTTAGTCCTTATTCTGTTCCCAGAAGATTTTGAATAAAAGCAGCCATATTTTCATCAACCCAAATGGGAATATAAACACCAGAACCTATCCTCAGTGATTCAGACATAAACTCATCAACCAAAACATTCCTTTATAAACGTTTAAAAAGCTGTGCATTCCATCCCTCCACTGGCCAGACATCATAGACCTCCATGTCAGGACTCGAAAGATGCTTGATCAAAATCTGCTTCTCTCCATAGGATAACAGCCCAGACGCCAACCATGCCTTTGTTTCTTAATCTTCAGTACTAGAAGCTCCAACATAGAAGTTCCAATCTTCTAATACGCTCAGGTACACCTAAATATGTGCAAGGATGGCTCCTTAAAAGTTAAAACCAGCATTATGCATCGCAATGGACTTCCTTATTGCAGAAATTTGTTAGAAGAAAAATCCAGGATATTTTGATTTATTCACCAACTGACCAAGATCCGTTCATAGAGCTGCATAACCTCTGCAAATGCTAACAATGAAAAGTTTGCTCCATTTAACAGTAGCTTTGGTTGAAGCATTTGATGCAAGTTGCAGTAACCTACATGTGCCCCAACCACATGTTGGACATCTGAAATAATATAGGATTCTTTTTCTAATAAATATTATAGTCGGATTGCTTTAGAGTTTACCCCATGTTTTGTATCGATAGTTTTCTTAACTAGTATAATGTATTCGTTGTGTTGTACAGTATGGAGGATACGTCTTGCTTCATGGAGATGGACCTAACCAAGTTTCTCGCGTCTGCCTCCACCTAGGTTTGACAGATTACAGGTTTCTCTCTCTTTCTGTGGGTACCTGGGTGACCATGTGTCCCGCTGTGTATATGCACACCTTTTCTGATAAATATAGAAATCCATGGACTGAGTTTTAGATGTAATATCCTTCATATTTAATATTTTTGTCAGGTCACAGTAGTTAAAAGTGATATATGTTTTACATTTTTTACTTATCAAAAAAAAGAATATTACTTATAAAAAATATTATTTGATGAATAAAATTTTTACTTATAAAAAAAGAATACTTAACATTTTTCCTCTTAGCAAGTTTTCATTACTTACTGCTGGTGGCCTTAGGTGGTCATTGTTTGAGTAGTTTCTACATTTTGTTTTGCTAATTGATATTAGATCTGACTGCCATGCCAAGTTAGCCATTTAGTGTATATTATGTTTGAAGATTCATAATATTTAAGTTACAAAATAAGTATCAATCTTGAACACCCCTGTTCATGACCAGTGGAAGTAGGTTTGGACAACCACAACCCTTCTACTACTAGAATTCAAGCACTAGTTATCATCCATGTTCTATCTGAAAAATTTATTTTGTACTCATCCTGTGTGGTTGTGTGCTGCCTTGGTTCTTATCGACGGAATTATTTAACTATTTGCAAAAGAAGCTCCATCATTTCTAAAGCATATTTTTATTTCAAATGCTGTAATTTGGCACACAAACGGGAAGGAATGCCAGCTCTTAGGAACCCTTAATTAAGGAGATTGGTTGGCAGGCAATAGGATTTTGTTGTTTGAAACATGTGTATTAACTCAAGGGGTCCTTTAGATGACCTGGGAAATGATTAATTCAAATGTAGAGATGCAACCATTCTCTGATAAATACTTGGAAGGCTTTTATTTTATGAAAAAGATGTATGATTTATGGTATTGCAACCACCAAAATGGAGAATAATTGATATTGTTTTGGAGATGTATATAGCAATAGGATGTACAACTACCTTTCTATTGACTGGCCTCTGAATTTGTTTAAACAAATAAAGTATTGGTTTTCTGCAATATCCCTAGTAGTGATTTTTCTTCAACATCTTGATTCACTTATCTTGATCCATGCTGTCTATAATTGCACTCTTTTCTCAGAGTAAAGATTTCTGCCATCTTCTTGTTACCAGGACTTTTGTGGGAACAAACTTAAATCCTTTGTGGGAAAAGTTCTTGGTTCCGTCCGAAGGTATTTCTACCTAAAGTTGAAAACTTATGTTCTGGTTTTATTTTGTCTCCATTTTTTCTTTGATGGTCTAGCTGAATTCATACTGCCTATTAAGTTAACAAATTATCTGTTGCCATACAACTTGTGTCCTTCATCTCCCTGAAATTCAAGTCATTTCTGCGGTGTCAGATATAAAAATAAAGCATGAGATTATGAATACTAAGGAAATGATGTAAGAAATAAACCTCAATACACATATCTTTAGCTCTTTAAACCTCTAACATTAGGCCTAAGTTCATAAGATTATGATGACTCGTGATATGTTACAGTTAAATCAAATTAGGTCACGTAGTAGAAACAGCTTTTCTTATGGTTTATCGATGCAATCCAAATCTTTTGAGCATTTCTAGCTTTTATTTTCCTGTAGATGACAGTATTTGTTGTCAACACACTTCAAGTCCACTGGGTAACGGTGCAATAGTGGAGACATCCGACAATAGAATAATTGTGCTGCGAAGGAGTACTAATGTTGGGGAATTTCCTGGACACTTTGTTTTCCCAGGAGGTCATCCAGAGGTATTGGGTTTTGTAATTTGAAATCTTCTTCCTCTTTTTGAAAGATGGGGGGGCAGTTCTGCAACATGTGGCTTGCAAAGTTGGTCTTTTGCAGAAAATCTGGACTTAATGGTACACTTTCTGATGGTTGACAGCCCCAAGAAATTGGAATAACATCCCATCAGTATGCCAAGGACTTGACAGAGTCTGAGCTTATCAACCAAAAAGTTTCTCAAGAGATGTTTGATAGCATTATTCGTGAAGTAGTTGAAGAAATTGGAGTACCTGTGGCATCCCTTGTAAGCTCCAGTCTCTTTGTCGTGAAAGTGCCTTTTGTTCCTGCTTGTTTCATATATTTTGATCAATGAGCATCATTCCTGTCTATGATCAATTTGTTTATAAATGTGTGTACTGCTTGTGGTCTTAAGTTTATTTATCTGATTGTAATACCTTTGTTGAAACTGCTTGAGCAATCCACTTTGCGCAAGTGATGTTAATTGCTATAGCTCATGTAGGGGTTTATTGGGTTAGAGAAACATGCTTCTTTCTCATTTTTTTTTTGTTTGACTTGTTATTTAAACTATCTTATATCAATCTTTTGATTCTCATGCAGCACAATCCTCTTTTCATTGGTATATCCCGCCGGGAGTTGAATGTAAGACCAGCTGCATTTTTCTTCATCAAATGCAATCTGGAGTCAAAGGAAATTCAAAAACTGTATTTGAGTGCACAAGATGGTTATGAGTCAACTCAGCTCTATGCAGTTTCAATGGTTAGTTTAAACTTCATTTTCTTAAGGTGAAACTTATGGTTCGTTTGTGTTAAAGATCGAGCCCATAAACAATCATAGTGACAGGAGCATGGCATTTAGGACTACTCCAAACCACCAGTTTGGCAATGCATCCATCCCTCCAACTTCCAATTTTGTAACATTGCATCATCAAACAACTACAAAGTTACAATGGGCATTGGTTATGACTCGACTATCAAGAGGCCCAAAGGGTACCTTGCAACTTCTTTTATAAATGTGAAAAATTATTAATTTGAGTGCACGTTACAAAATGGTTAGTGTTTTAAGAGTACATGTATCGCCCCCCCTTTTTGGTTCATGGTAAGGAGGGTGGTGGCAGGGTAGTAGACATGATTTGGAAAAGTGAAAATGGTTTCTTTCTTTTGTATGTCTGTAAAGAAACTTGCTTTTATATTTACTGCTGGGGTGCATAAGAAATTACATTTAGCTTAAATAACAATTCTTGCTTTATATGACACTGTAGATTGAATTTTTCATTTTATATATATATATATATACTAAGATGTGAGTACTCATCAGTTTTTCTTAATCAGACTGAGTTGGGGAACATGGCATCAAATATGCCAGGCTGCCATCAAGGTGGACTGGCCCTCTACAAGTTGATGGTAGAAGCTCTGACTATATCTTGAAAAAGTTTGTGGTTTTCTAGTAGCTTCAGTTCAGGTACATTTTCGTGGCTTTGATCTCCTTTTGATATGTTTCTAAACGAAAAATACGCATAACCATCTTCCTCAAATATATCAAATCAAATGATGGAGAAAGGCACCAAATCCTCCAAAACACATGACCCAACTAAAAACACATATTTTATCTACTGAGGGATGGAAAGAAAAAGCAAAAAATACCATATGTTCTGTCCTTTGATCTACTTCATATGAAACTGTATTATCGTCTGATTTTATCTATTTGGCATTGCAATATAAGGTAAGAACATGGTTTCAGCACGACCTGCTTAGTAAATCCAGAACTTCGGAGCCTCCTTGAGCTCTTGCTATATTAGCTAAGAAGTACTCAAAATTCAGCTTGAGATTATTCTGCCCAGTTGGGCATGAATTATCAGTACTTGCATGTGTTAGTTGCTTTATTCTGAAGCTAGATACAAGCAAGAAATGGACAGAGTAAGCCATGAGATCAGACAGTTTTTTCGTTTTTTTTTTTATATAGAAATACTGATTTTCATACTGGATTTTATTGTTCTTAGAATTTTAGTCACACTATTTAATGCATGCGTCAATGGTTGGCTTCATGGAATGACTGGAAGTTATAAAATCAAGGATGAAGAATATCAGTATCCCATTTTCAATGCAAAAATAAATATCTATATTGAGCGGATGAGAACGAAAATTTTGAACCAATAAATTGGTCCTGTTCTATTATTTCGTTCGACCACTGCTACATCTATAAAAAGATTATATAAAAATAATTTTACAAATTGATATAATTTAATGTGATTCTTTAGATTTATTTTACAATAAAAATAATTATACAACTTTGCAACAGGACGATAGTTTAAGTAATTATTTATGTATAATCTCTTTAGGGTTAAAGCATTTCTTTTCTTAAAAACGGCCCCAAGTTCCATTGTTCCAACTTTAGTCAACCTAAGTGTATCCTTTCATGCTGTTGAATTCAATTGCGTTAAGTAATTCTCAACGATCCATGAATTGAACAAAGGGAGAAGGAGATGCAGTTCCCAGAAGAAAAAAAATAAAAAAAGAAAAAGGATAAACAAAACATGTTGTCAATGAGACATCATGTGGGACTCACACGTGCTTATAGAATGGAAATTCCTGGTTTTCTACCATTCGAAGAAAAAGAAAAGGAGAAAAAAAGGTAATCTCATTTTCTTTCTTTTCTGGGGAGATAGCACCTAGTGGATATTGAGTGAATATCAAAGGTTTTAGCACGAAGAAAGGATTATTTTTTTAATTGTTTTTTAGTCAGCACATCAGGAAGAGTTTTCGCGTAGTTAATTCGCATCCTTTAAGTAAGAATCTTATGTCAAAGCAATTATGGGATTATATGCTCATAGATGAGTCATGATATGCTTACTATAGTTTTTCCACTTGTGTTACGATCACAAGTGTATTTATTTTTCTATTATTTTCTTTTAAATGTATTTTCAACAATCTTAATCATTAAAAAAAATTTAAAAATATATAATTTTATTAATGATCACTTTCTTAAACATTAAGTAAAAAAAATTTTAAAAAATGGTAAATGAGTTGTAGATGAGAAGTAAAGCTTTTATTATTTGCTCATAGATTTATAATAGTCTTCGGATTGAGACATCAAATTTCATTTTTAAATTATGAATGCCAACTATTTCTAAAGTGGTCAAAGTTATACGTCATTGCATCAAGGGCTATTGCAGGCAATCTATTTTAATGCAAATTTTCAAATTTGGCTCAAGGGAAAGGTCTAAATAGAAGCCTTTTGGAGTCCCTCTTTCTCTTTCTCTCTCAAGCAAGCAAAAGTAGGGTTTCAGTACTGCTATTCCTTGGGACAATCGGCGAGGTCTCATCGGCGGTGAGTGTCCAGTGCTTCTTCTACTTCAATGAAATGGAAGAGGATTTGACCAGGAGACTGGAAACGCTGAACCTTTCATCGGAGGAAACAACTATTGCAAAGATCAACTCCAAGAGCCCAAGAACAGTGTCACACCAGAAGAAGATCTGCATAATGGGTCGCATCCTGACGGAAAAGGGGCTCAACAACGAGGCATTCAAGTCGACGATGACACAAGTATGGAGATTGGTTGGTTGGTTGCATTTTAAAGACTTTAATAATCATTGTTTCTTAATCAAGTTCCAAAAAGTAGAGGATGAGGAAAGGGTCTGGGGGGAACCTTGGTTTTTTGATAGGAACCTGGTAGCTATCCAAGAGATTGACGAAACCCTCTCAATCACGGTAATCTAGTTCCATTTTGAACCGTTTTGGCTCCAATGCCACAATTTCCCTCTGGCGGGCATGAATAAGGAAATAGGAAAAAAAGTTTGGAAATTCTTTTGGCCATATCCTACAAGTAAAGGTTGAGTCAGATGGGTTGGCATGGGGTAGTTGCCTACAGATTAGGATGGTAGACCTACACAAACCCCTGTTAAGGGGAAAGTAGATGAAGTTTGAGAACCAAAAATATTGGATTTTTTTAAAGTATGAAAGGCTCCAAAACTTATGCTTCCATTGTGGAACCCTTTTTCACAATAACAAAAGGTGTACTAAACCTAGCTATGCTCCACAAGATAGAGAAAAAGCCACTACCATTTGGTCCCTAGTTGAGGGCACAACCTATGAACACCTTCTATTTTGATCAATGCATATATGGAGGAAACAAAGAGAAGAGTCAGTCAGATAGCACAAAGTAGGACAGTCCAAAGAATGTTCAGAACAACAAACAGGCAGAAAAGCCACTTGTCTATCCTTAGACACCCCATGTGTCAAAGAAGGAATCTCTGGACAAACTGGATAAGACAGAAATCAAAGGAAGAAATGGGAAGGGTCTGGTCCAAGGTCCTATATGGAAGTGGATCTTGGATGGGCTTATGAGAAAAAAGAGGCATAAACAACTGAAACTATACCGACAGAAGGGGAATAAGTCAATAAGAAAAACCATGAGAGGCCCAGTAATCAAGTGACGACAGTGCACACTTTGATAGTTGTAGGCAAAGATAAGGAGACTGTAACCTCAAGATAGTGAAAAAGAAAGGCCTGAATTAAGGCTACCAAGGAAAATGCTCTCCAAGATATCTCTAACATTCCTAGCTATACAAGTAGCAAATGAAGTGGCCCTAAACAGGAAACAGATTCAATAGTTGTGTCCAAAAAATTCAAAGTGGATGATGATAATGTTTTGACCCAAACTGAAGTGGCAGTGGCTGGTTTTTAGCCCTGCCACCACTAATGGATATCCTCACATGGAATTGCTAAGGGATTAGGTCCCCTCGAGTGATTCGAATCCTTAGTAAAATTACTAAGGAAAAACAACCTCATTTGGTTTTTATTGTGGAGAGTAAGTGCAATCATAGAAAGATGAAGAAAGTGAGAAGAAGTATGAAGTATGATCACTGATTTACAGTAGATAGCTTGAGATCGGAAGGTAGCATTGCTCTAATGTGAAGAGAGGAATGGCATGTGAGAATAGTCAGCTTTACCATATGGCATATTAATGCCATTGTCAGTAAAGGTGATAACGACAACCCATGGCAATTTACCGGATTCTATGGATATCTAGAAACAACAAGAAGAAAAAGGAGTTGGGACCTTCTTAGATTACTGAAACTAAGCAATCAAATGGCTTGGTTATGTGCAGGCAACTACAACGAGGTGTTACACTAGAAAGAAAAGTAGGGGGGAGCATATAGACCCTACAAACAAATTGTGGATTTCAGAAGGACGCTAGAGTTCTGTGAATTACAAGATATGAAATATAGAGGACCACAATTCCCTTAATCCAATGGGAGAAGTGGAAATGTCTTTACGAAGAAAAAAAATTGACAGGACAATGGCAAATAAAGAGTGGTTTTAAAGATTCAAAATGGGTTCCTGTGAGGTTTTGGCAGCAGTTAAATTTGACCATTGCATAAGCACTAGAGACAAAGGGCTAGTAAGAAAGCACATAAATGTTCCTTTCAGATATGAAGCGGCATGGTGGTCAAAGGAGGGGCATGAAGCAGTGGTCGGAAGGGCCTGGAATCAAGTGTTTCTAAGAGATAATCCGGCAGGTGGACTGAGAGCTAAACTCGAACATTGTCAAAGGGGGCTCCTATCCTGGTCTAAATAAGTAAAACAACAAGAGAAATGAACACTGGAACGAGACCTGAAACAGATCAGCCACCTATAAGACAGTGACAATGGCTCACATGTGACCCAACTACGAGTACTCCAACAGAAAGTAGAGGCCTCACTGGCAGAGCAAGACATGCGATAGCGACAAAGGGCCAAGCAGCACTGGTTGAAGCATGACGACAATAACACTAATTTTTCCACAAACAAGCTTCACAAAGAAAGAAGATCAACACCATTGCAACCATCATCACTCTCTCTGGACAGATTGTGCACTCTCAGGACCTCATTGGAGCCACCTTCATAGGTTATTTTTTCTCTCTTTTCTCTACTTCAAACCCTTCCTACATACAGTCTTGCCTTAGGAATGTGCTGCCTAAGATCTCCCTTAGTATGTTGGAAAGGCTGGAAAAACCCTTTGACGGTGAGGAAGTTAGACAAGCAACATTCCAAATGAATCCACTCGAATCCCCTAGACCCGATGGGTTCCCGACCTTCTTTTACCAAAAAATATTAGAGTTTGGTAGGTGAGGAGATCACTAAGTTTTTCCTGAATGTTTTGAATGAGAGAGGCTCAATCAGTGACATTAATGACACATTTATTGCCCCTATCCCGAAAGTGAAGAATGCTTTGAAGGTAGAGAATTTCTTACCCATAAGCCTATGCAATGTCCTTTATAAGATAATCTCAAAAACTATGGAAAATAGATTGAAAACAATCCTACCCCCTCATCTTGGACAACCAAAGTGCTTTTGTCTTGAGTAGATTGATTTCTGATAATATCTTAGTGGCCTATGAAGCCTTACACTCCATGACTTCTAGAATGAAGGGTCAAAAAAGGTACATGGCACTTAAAATTGACATGAGTAAATCATATGACAGGGTGGAGTGGGTTTTTGTGAAAAATATGATGACAAAGATGGGGTTCCCAAGCCATTGAGTTGAGTTAATTCAAATGTGTCTCCGGTCTGTATCATACTCTATCTTGATTAATGGGGAACCACATGAGTCGTTTAAACTTTCAAGATGTATTAGATAGGCTGACCATTTATCTCCCTACATCTTCATTTTGTGTGCAGAGGTGCTTACTGTGATGCTTAACAAAGCTAAAAGTATAGGTGAATTAACCAATGTACCTATCGGTCGTGGTCTAATAAGGGTTAACCATCTGTTCTTTGCAGATGATAGCCTCATTTTCTGCCAAGCAACAACACGTGAGTTGGAGAAAATCCTAGAAATCCTCATTACCTATGAGCGGGCATCGGGACAGGTGCTTAATAAAGCCAAGTTGTCAGTGTTATTTAGCAAAAATACTAAGGTGCAAACCCAATTTGGACTGGTTAAAATAGATGGGATTAAATCAACTGATATCATGGAAAAATACTTGAATTTACCAGCCATGATTGGAAAGGGTATGGTGGCAATTTTCCACTCTCTTATTAACAAAACTTGGGTAAAAGTAGTCAATTGGAACACCAAACAGCTATCCACAGCTAGGAAAGAAACTCTTCTTAAGGTAGTCCTTCAAGTCATCCCAACTTACTCAATAAGAATTTTCCTTTTACCTCAATTCATCACCAACAAACTTAATCAACTCTTGAGGAAGTTTTGTTGGGGTTACAACGAAGATCATACAAAAATCCAATGTATACCTTAGGATCAAATCAACTCTAACAAGGATGAAAGAGGGCTTGGTTTCACGGATTTCAAGTGCTTCAATCTTGCTATACTTGCTAAACAAGGTTGGAGAATCTCCAAGAGCCTTCATCTTTAGCTTCCAGAGTCCTCAAACAAAAATATTTTTCAAATTGTGACCTATTAAAGGCAAATATGGGCGCTAACCCCTCATTTGCTTGAAGAAGTATACACAAAAGTTTGAGTCTCCTTAAAAATGGATTGACCTAGAGGGTAGGCACTGGCAAACTCATAAACATGTGGGCTGATAGATGGATCCCTTCCTTACACTCCCAAAGAATAAACTCCCCAAGGCAAGCAGGTTGCTGGTGTGAGAAAGTGGCAAACATCATTGACCCAGAGCTGAGAAGATGGAGACAAGATTTAATGCTCGAAAGGTTTTCTCTGGATGAGATCCAAGCAATAGAAAAAATATCAATTAGTTATGGGGTTAGAGAGGATAAATTGACTTGGCAATACACCCCAAACAAAGTTTACTTAGTGAGGAGTGGATATCACCACCTAAAAAGGCAGGAAACGGATGTGGAAGGTGAACCATCTAGCAAGAAGGTCGAAACCCATATCTGGAAAAGCATCTAGAAAATGAATGTTACCCCAGTAGTAAAGTAATTTATTTGGGGCACTCCCCACCTTGACAAACCTGGAAACAAGGAAAATTGTAGAGAATAACATGTGTCCAATTTGTGTCATTGAACCTGAAACTTCCGGACATGCACTATGGGGTTGTAATCAAAGTTTTGAATACCGTACCAGTGCCGGTACTGGTCAAGATACTAGAACGAAATATTTCGGTACTGGTACCGTTTCGTATACCGTTTCGGAATAGTCTATTTATAAAAAAAATTATATATATAAAAATACATATATAAATTATATTTTAAAAAAATAATCAATATATGAATAGATTATATATATAAATACATATATATAAATAATCTAGTCTAAATTGAGGCAAAACAAAAAAAAAATGAAAAAAAAAATTTAAAATCTAGTACGGTGGGTATAGGCCGGTACGACCGAAATACAGGCCGATACGGCTGGTATTTGGGCCGGTACGGTACATGCAGTGTACCTGTACCGTCCAAGTGACCGGTACGGCATATACCGGCCGTAACGACCGGTACAGTATGATACCAAAAACATTGGTTGTGATACCTCAAGAGACATGAAATTATGGGTGTGTAAAGATACAAAAAAAGGCCTGTTATGATGACAATTTTATTAAAATTTGGGTAGGTTTTATTCAAAGGCTAAGTCAGTGGGAGCTTGAAGAGGCTGTGGTGATACTGAGAAGAATCTGGACAAGAAGAAATGAATACACACATGGTAAGGCTTTCATCCCCTGGAATGCTATTTAGAAAAAGTCAAAAATGAATTTATTGTGTATAGAGAGGCTAATTCCAAGTTAAATACCCCAACAAACCCTACATAGAGGAACAAATTATGGAAGCCACCTGATGAAAAATTTGTCAAATTGAATGGGACATTGCAACAAATCTACATATGGGGAGGCTGGGTGTTGGAGTGATTATCTGAAACTCCAAAGGTGAGATAATAACGGCACTGTGTGCAAATAGGCCCATCCTAGATAGTGTTTTTTATGAGGAAGCCCTTGGGCTGCTTATAGCTGCAAACTATTGTGGGGAGCTACACCTCCAACAGCTGCACCTTGAAGGCGAGTCCAAACAAGTCGTCGATCAACTAAAGCAGTCAACTACAAACTGGAGCCTTGGAGGATTAATTATAGAAGATGTAAAAGAATTACTAGTAGGTTATTATATGGGAAGCTTCACATGCCTTTCGAGAGGCAAATTAAGCAGTTCGTTTACACACTTGCTAAATTCGCTTTTAGTATTTGAGAGGATCTGTATGACATTGAAGAGTTTCCTTTGTGCATTCAAAACATTGTAAACTCTGAGATCCACTAATGATATTATGAAATGTTTTTCTTTTCAAAATGAATAAATAAATAAATAGAAGCCTTCCAAATAGACCAGTAAGTAGATGTCTCTTTTATTGCTGAAAACTACACAATTGTGAGCAGGCCGTTACACACGGCATGTATAATTAATGAAAATTGCCCGTTGAAAGAAGGAGAAGACTGCTATAATTGACTTTTAGACAACAAAAGGGTGATGTAGATGTGCACCTATATACAGAAGTTTCTTATCGAAA
This sequence comes from Platycarya longipes, assembly GCA_036559045.1. Taxonomy (NCBI): domain Eukaryota; kingdom Viridiplantae; phylum Streptophyta; class Magnoliopsida; order Fagales; family Juglandaceae; genus Platycarya; species Platycarya longipes. Next base: position 13,938,241 of record CM071801.1, read on the forward strand.
AAAAAAATGATAATAATTTTTTTGCTTTTTTTCAATCATTTTTTAAATATTATAAAAAGATATATAAAAATTTAAAAATTTATTAAAAAATACTTCTTTAACAATTAAATAATAAATAATAAATAACACAATTGGTAAATTTTATCGATAAGTTTTATAAGTGAGAGGTGTTTTCTCAACTAAAAAGGACGGGTCCAACTCATCACAATGTAGTTGGGTATGGTCTTTCTGAGCTTTGCACATTAAACCTGACAGTAGACAGAGATGAATTTATTCTTTATTAACAGTATATATCTACCCAAGAAAACTATACATAATATTTTAATTGGGGCCTCCATCTGTTGTAAATAGTATGGCTAGACAAATCAAAACATGTCAGAAGTAAAGTTCTAACACATTCTGTCAAATGTATAACATGATAGATCAATAGAAGTAGTTGTCACTATCTGTTTTTGTTTTGATGATCATTTTTTTTTTTTCGCAAAAGAAACCTTAGGCGAGTCAATTAGCTCATTAATCAAGCTCCCTCACTGTATATAAATCATGCGGATAGCACAAGCAATATTTTTCTTTTTAGGTGAGTCAATGGTCAATTTTAGAGCACAGTCAATGCAAATCTCACCATCCAAATCAAATATTTTAAATTAATCACCCCTCTCATTTAGAGTGAGAAACTCTCACCTCTCTCTAAAAATTACTAACTGAACATCCTCACCGGAGAGGAAGGTATGAGTCTCAACTCCACATTCCTCTCTTCTTTTCGTTCTTGTTTTCTTTTTTTATTGTGTAGTATTTTACCGGTTCGGATTTTCCCAAATCTGCTTCATTTCGGACTTCAAACGACGACACGCACCCCTCCATGATGATCTCCTGCCGCAGATCTGTTGGTTCGTCGCGGAATCTCTCCTTTCTGGTCAGCGAGTGGCCTTCACGCGCGGCTTGTTTCCGCGTGTTTTCTTCACACGCCGCAGCACTCCGGTTGTCTTGCCGGCTATACGCGCCACACCACCAGATTCTCCACCCTCCGATCCTTCCAATCGGCCCATCCGCTCCTCCATTCCACCTGCGCGTCCTTCACGCGCCTCTCGTGGTGTGCAGATCGTCTGTTTCTCGACTACAAACTCTCTCTTCCGTGCCCGCTCTTTTTAAGGTTTTGTTTTTCCTAAATGGTAATATGGCTGAAGAGAGTTAGGATTTTTCCAACGGATATTTCAAGACTTTCAACAATAGTGCATCTACTTGCATCATATTTAATGGTGGCTTATCTTCAGTAAGTCTTTTAAGACGATACCCTCTCTGTAGGTTTGGGTAGACACCAAGAAATTGGTCTCAGAACCCACTTTATTTTACTTCTATATTGTTGTTGTTATTTTGGGGTATTTTGTTGGGGAGTCTCACCCCTTCTAACATGTTTTACCAATTATATTAATGTCTTATGCTTGCTTAAAAAAAAAAAAAATTTTAAATTAATTTTTTTGTAAAAAAAATAATAATAACAATAGTAATAATAGTTCTCTGTATCATATTAAATTATGATGCAGAGTAACATAGGATTATATTTGCCTTTATTAGAATGGCATTCTGTCTGCAGTGATTTGGGCAAAGACAAAAAATATAAGGGTTTTTTGTCTTGCAGCACGTGCACCTCGCATGTGTGATGGACGATTCCCATTTGTCTTGCAGCTACTCATTCTCCTGCAGAACATTCATTGATTCTCTTCTCTCCTAAAGATAAAAGTTTATTTTCCAGAATAATTATAAAAATATTAACTGCCTTTTTTAATTTCATTTCGGATGCAGTTCCAAGCAGTTGAAGACATTGTAAAATAAGTATATTATATGAAGTTTTTATTTATAAGTCAAAGTACTTATATGGTATAATTTGATTTTTTTTTAAAATTAAATTTTTAATCTTAGCAATTAAATCTTATCATTTAAATAATATGAATAATATGTATACTTTATACACTAACTTGAAAATAGAATAATTATATGTATATATTATATATTCGGTGTATCGCATAATTTATCTTCAGCATCCACACCCAGATGCCTAAACTCCTCAAATCCTTCAATTGTAAGGAATCATCTTAATTTTTTAATTTTTTGACAAAATGAGGTATACAGTTCCTTATTTTAGGATATAGGTTTAGGAGATGAAAAATGACTCTATATTTGGGGAGTTACTATTCATTTCCTAAATCAATTTTTATATATATTTTATTGGAAATAGTTAAAGATATAGAAATAAAGTAATAGAAAAAGTAATAAAGAAAGAATGGAGAAATATGATTTTAATATAATAGAGAAATGATATGAAATGAGCTATAGGAGGCTTTTTAAAAATAAGTAAAATTTAGAAAGAAAATAATAATAATAATAATAATAATAATAAGTATCCTTTTTAACTAAAATTTTTTTTAAAAAAATGCAGAGATCCAAATGGAGATACTTTATGTGTATACTGGGAATGGTTGAGAAATACAATTGCCGAATATGGGTGGGAAGTGTAAAAGGTGGCTTTTTTTTTTTTTTCTTTTCAGAAATAGGCTGACTTTAATCAATAAAATTGAAGTTTATAAATGTGACTAATATAATTAAGACAAATTTATTATACAGATAAACTAAGAACGTTCGGGGCCCAAATTTCTATTTCTCTGCATATAAAATATTTGAGAGACTATTTCTTATCTAAGATTGAGAACTAAAGTCTCATCATCTTAAGGAGGATAGAATTATAATTCTACAAATTTAAAATTTGAGAGACTATATATCAATCATAATATTTTTTTTATACAAACGAAAATTATACAAAAACTAACTAAACAGTAAATCCCACAAAATAAACAATTACACAAAAAAACAAAATCAGTTGTGACAGCGCGTGTCTACACGCCACTCTAAGAGTGAAAAAATTGGCAAATTTGAATAACTCAACGAGCTGAAGATCTGCATGCGACAAGAGAGCGCCTCCAGATCGCGTGGCGCGTAGGGTTGTCGCTCAAAATGGATTCTACACGTGCAATGCACCTCCCGTTCCATTTGATAAAATCTCCATTTGACTTCAAGATTTACAGATGAAGGAGACAACGGCAAAACGCGTGTAAAAAGTACTTTACTTAAAAGTGTACCACTTACCAGTACAATAACGTAATATAATGTAAAGTCGAAAGATCAAACAGTGCCCATGCAGCATGCACTTTGATTAGTTGCCAAAACAATGCAACCTTTTAATTAAGCTTTCTTCGGTTCGAAGTAGTACAACTTGCTTTTAGGCTGTCTACAGATTTGATCCACCGTTATGTTTTAACATCTTTTGATGCCATGTTGAGCAAGAGATTATAATTCCGTTTGGATTGAATAGTGAATTGAATTTATTTTTATTTTATTATTATATTTTTTTAATTTTTTATACAAAATACAAATTTTAATATATATTTCAAATTTTAATATATATTTTTTAAATTCTAATTTAATTTTTACAAATTTTAAAATAATAATAATATTAAAAAATAAACTAAATTTATTTAATTTTCCAATCTAAACGGGATCATCTTGCCTTACCTTTCCCTATGTATTTTCATTCTACTCATGTGTACCAATATCTTATTAATTCTTCTCTGAATTTGAGGCTTCAAGTGGAAGCTAGATAAAAGGAAAATAATGAGGAGCCGATGAGTTCTCGTTTGTGTGTTTTGCTACTTTTTTTTTCCCTAATAATTAAAAAAATATTGTTTAATAATATTGTGAATTTTTTTTTCTTTTTTTGAAAATGTTATAAGAGTATTTAAAAAATGATGTAAAAAACAATAAAAAAAAACAATAGGAAAAAAATACGCTAAGTAAACACAAAAAATAGATCCTTTATTAAACTCTCTAGCATCAGGGCAGCTCTTGCCTAAGGCAAATTAGGCAATTGCCTAAGGCCCTTTAGTAAGAAAATACCCCATTTTAAAAATTTTAAAGTATAATTTATTTTTAAAAAAATTAATTAAAAAAAGCTAATTAATTAAATAATAGAATAAAATTATTAAATAAATATTATATATGCCATTATTATTTTTAGAAGTATTCTACATAATAATTATTTCAAGTACTTTCTTTATAAGAATACACTTCTTTTTTTTTTTTCTTCTTTTTTTGAGCAAATATACTTCTCTTTTATTATTTTTAGTTTAATATATAATGTGAGAATTATAAATAATAGAATCTAATTTTTGAATGTTCATAAAAAAAAAAAAAATGTATAATCTTTTGAAGAGACGAGGGCCCACTTTTTTTATAAAACTTTATTAATGATAATTATTATAATTACTTCTAAGTCTCTTTTAGATATTAAGAATACCTCAAAATATCTAGAATGGTAGTGAAATCATTTGAATTAAGATGTTTTATTAGATTTTGAGTAAAAAAAAAAAAAAAATTAAGTTTAAAAATATCTGATAATACATAAAGATAGTTGTGTTCCAAACATTTCTATTGAATCCAATATTTCAATTTCGTATTTACGTGTAGATTTTAATGATAACAAATAAATTCAAGTCTCAAGCTCAAATTATTTACGCAATAGAGCGAAGTGCACATCAAGTATAAAAGAACAAGTCTACAAATGAAGCTCATAGATTATTTTTGTACATCTTTTGATAAAATTCGAAATTAGATTAAGGCTCAAAATTACTTTTTTTTCTCATAAAACATCAAGTTACTTTTTTCACATATGGAAGACATCTTTAAATGTCTTAATTTTGAAAATTATATTTTTTACATGTGCATAACATCATCAAACAATATAATTTCGAAAATTATATTTTTTTATATAAAAATTTGAATTTGTAAGATGATTGATTATCATATTTGACATGTGCATATTTTGTTTTAAAGTCTTGAAGGGTGGTTGTATGTTTTTTTGACAAATGCAAAAGGTAGATGATTTTGTTTGAAAATCTTAAAGGGTGATTGTGTATTTTTTTGACATATGCAAAAAGAATATGATTTGGTTTGAAAAATAAATCATGCTCATTTTGTCATATATGAAAAGCAAAAGATTAGGTTTGATTTCTTTGAAAAATGAATGGAGTTGTCTTTGACAAATGCAAAAAGGAAATATTTTTATTTGAATTTTTTGAAAAGTGAATAGTACTCTTATTTGACATGTGAATTTTTTCAAATTTGAAATTGAAAACTCATTTGCCTATAAATAGCTCACTTGAGTTTTGCAAAACTAACAACAAGAGCTTACACATCTATTGCTAAGTTTTGCATCATTCTTTCAAAACTCTCATTTTCTCTTTTCTAAAGTTTTGAGCCTTAATTCTTATTATTTTTTAGAGAGATATAGGTTACGCTGTATTGTTTCTATCTCACTCATTGAGAAGTGTACTTTGATAGTCTACCAACTATCAACTCTTGTATTAGTAAGAGGGTGAGTATAACCCTTGTGTGTGTAAAAAGTGTTTAACATAGGGATAGTTGAATCATTAAGTGTGAGGTGATTGGAAGTGTAGAGGGTATTCTACACGGATTCTTTGGAGCGGTGCTGCTCAAAGGTGTAATAGGTTTCTATCTCTACCTAAATGAGATTGACTAGTGAATTTGGGATCCTTAAAAGGTAGCTGGAGGCGAGAACGTAGGCAGTGAGGCTGAACCTCGTAAAAATACAGAGTTTGCTTTTTCTTACCCTACTCTTTACATTTATTGCTGCTTTATATTCTGTTTATATTTTATATTGTGTATTTGATTTATAGGTGTTAATTTTTATAAACTAACACAATTCACCCCCCCTCTTGTGTTAGTCATCTGGGCAACAGTTTCATTAAACTCAAAAGCACATCTAATAAAATTAAGTTTTATAAAATATTTTCTAAATTGAATTTTTTAATAAAGATTAAATTAACTATTAGTTGAAAAGATAGTATAAATCTTAATTAGTAATTTTATTTGACAAATGATATATATTATTTTTAAGTAAAGATGTCATATAAAAATAAAAATTAGTTAATTTAATTTTACTTTAATATAAATAACCTCAATCAAAATTTTTGTCTAAGGCCCCCAAATTTATTGAGCCGGCCCTGCCTAGCATCTCCCCCGATAAATCCGTAAAATATCTACATTATTTCAACTCATTTTTATTTTATTATGACATTTTTTAATTTTTTTTATATAAAATACAAATTTTAATGTATATTTTTCAAATTTTAATATATATTTTTTAAATTATAATTCAATTTTTTTTAATTTTAATATAATAATAATATAAAAAAAATCAATTAAATTCATTTCGTCTCTCAATCTAAACAAGATCATCTTACCTTTCCTTTCCCATGTATTTTCATGCTACTCATGTGTACCAATATCTTATTAATTCTTCTCCGAGTTTGAGGGCTTCAAGTGGAAGCCAGATAGAAGAAAAATAATGAGTCGTCTGATGAGTTCTCGTTTTTGTGTTTCGTTACCTTTTTTTGCTTGATAATTAAAAAATATTGTTTAATGATATTGTGAGTTTTTTTTTCTTTTTTCGAAAAGTTTATAAGAGTATTTAAAAAATAATGTAAAAAACAATAGAAAAAAAAAATACACTAAGTAAACACAAAAAAAATACCTTCTATTAAACTCCCTAGCATCTCCCCCATATAAATCCGTAAAATATCTACATTATTTATTCTTGTCGGCATGAATTACTTTCAAATAATTTTAAAGTTCAGTAAAATATATTATAAGCTGATACAGTACTTTCACATATCTATCTGAAAGGGCGTCCAACTCACCCAGACCCGAGCCCACAAGGTTATCAGGCCCAAGGCCCGTTATCTGCACCCACCACCACGCAGCGTCCAGATTGAACTAGGGAGACTGAAACCGGGGACGGTCCAAGTCCCTGGTTATCCCGATCTCGGCAGAATGAGATCGAATCGGCTTCGAGGACACGCTAAGGCCAGAACGACGGTTCACTTACTGATATGTCTCCTGGATCCACCTCACATCAAGATCACTCCCGCATTTATGAACGACAGACAACCGCCGGCCTACAGATCTCCCCTCTCAAATGCGGAGACGCTAGAAATGCACATCATTAATTGCTAGATTGGCAAAAGACACGGCGGCATTTAATGACCCTTTCCAAAAGGGTCTAATTGAGCATGAAATGAAGGGATATTCAATTAATGCGATGAGACCGACCCAGTCGGATCAGTATTTTTCCCTATCGAGGATGACGAACGAGTGATGTCCCGATTTCCAGCTCTTTTATCACAGGAACTCTCCTTCAAAGGGAACACCTATAAATAACACCAGACCAAAGACGAAAGAGGGTACATTCTCAAATTCTCTCAAGCAAACGTCTATATATTTTCTCCTTAAAAACTAACTTGAGCGTCGGAGCGGTCTCGGACCCCAATCCCCCTTTGTTCTTGTTTTGCAGGTTACGGTCAGGTCGGGATTTGATAAACCAGACTGCAGAATACGTCCTTAACAGTGGCGCCGTCTGTGGGATTCTGTTGTCTCTGATAAACGTACTTTCTGCATGTCTACCCTACCATTGTCCCAGACGACCAAGCACGACCAGCAGCCGGACCCGTCGATGGAAGAAAGACTAGAAGTATTGGAAGAAATGGTGAGGAAGCTGAAGGAGGAGAACGCCGCCCTCTGGCAACCACGTGAAGAGGCATCGGCCCGTGGCGAAACCAATCTGAGAGAGAATGTGAGCTCCCGACTTCCTGAGGAGAGCGAGGCCTCTGAAGGAGAACGACGCCGGATGCACACCGAGCTAAGGGAGTTGGGCGAAAAGTACGCTGAAATGGCAAAACTAATCAGCCCGGCAGCAGGGCACCTCTCCTCACAGGGAAGCATAGGGACACCCTACAGTGCAGACGTCCTGGCCGTCCCTTTCCCATCCAAATTCAAGGTCCCACAAGTAGAACTGTACGATGGGTCTCAGGATCCCGTGGAACACCTAGAAGCCTTTAAAGCACATATCAGCCTACATGGCTATCCTGGCGAAGTAACATGCCGAGCATTCCCTCTCACACTGAAGGGGATGGCTAGGACATGGTTCGGAACCATTCCTCCGGGATCAGTCAGTAGCTTCGAGACGTTAGCCCGACTCTTCATCACCCAATTCATGGCCAGTAGGAAACGGAAGCGCCCCGCGGCGTACCTATTGACCGTCAAGCAAGGAGAGAATGAGAGCCTGAAAGAGTACCTGACCCGGTTCAACAAAGAAAGAATGACCACCGACAACCAGGACGAAAAGATCACCTTAGCGGCCCTCCTGGGCGGCATATGGCCCAAGAGCCCCTTCATGGCGGAGATAGCCCGCAAAACTCCCACCACGCTGAATGGGTTTATGGATCAAGCTGACGGATTCATCAACGCCGAAGATACGCTCGAAGCCTTAATAGCCCCACGACGAGGAGAGCTCCGACAGCATGATCGGAAGACAACCCATGCCGGGGAAAGTTCCAGCCGGCATCGAGGGGGTAGGAAGTTCCCAGATGAAACGAGGAGAAGAGACTCCCCACGGGAACACAGACTGTCGTCATGGCCTCAATCCAGCTTGGTGGTGGAAGATCAGAACCGATCTGAATCGAGGCGAGAGTCCATTAGAAGAAGAAGGGAGAATATGTATTGCGAGTATCACAAGTCTAAGGGCCACAACACTGAAGACTGCCAGGCTTTGAAGAATAGACAAATGGATGAACAGATGAACGATCGAAGAGATAGAACCCGGTCAAGGACCCCCCGTCGGGAACGAGAGTCAAGCAGACACCGAGGCGAACCCGTGTCTAGCCATCCACCAGGCGAGATCAGAACCATTGTTGGGGGACCATCCCGAGGAGGGACTACGTCCTCCTCTCAAAGGGCACATGCGCGAAAGGCCAGATATGGGGAAGTTTACTCACTGGGACGAGCACCGAGACAGGGCAACCTGGGTCCCAAAGGAGAATCGATAGTCTTTAACGAGCAGGATGGAAAGGGGATCGCCTTCCCGCACGATGACGCATTGGTGATATCAGCATTGGTAGCCAATTTCACGGTTAAAAGGATACTGGTTGACAACGGGAGTTCAGCCGACATCTTGTTCTGGGAGGCCTTCATGCAGATGGGAATCGACCTCCGTCAACTTCAGCCCATCCAAGCCCCCCTTAAAGGATTTACGGGTGAAGCAATACACCCCGAAGGCCTGATAACACTCCCGGTCTTGATGGGTTCCGCGCCCAGGACCATGTCCATCATGACCGAATTCCTGGCAGTGAAAGCTCCCTCCTCCTACAACACCATCCTAGGGAGGCCAACCCTAAATAACTTGAGGGCAGTCACTTCTACCTACTACCTCAAAATGAAGTTTCCGACCGATAGAGGAATAGGTGAAGTCAGAGGAGAGCAAGTCACCTCTAGGGAATGCTACGCCCAGGAATTGAAACACAAGGTCAATTCCGTGGCTACGATCTCCCTGGAGGGCGAGCATACCCAGTTTCCGCCTGCGCCTCCCCGAGCGGTTTTGGACGATGAAGTCAGGGACGAAGCGACACTGCGTCAAGCGGAACCCAATGAGCCTCTGGAATTGATTCCGGTCGATGGCGACAACCCGGATCGGACAGTGCGAGTCGGAACCAGAATGGATCTAAGAATACATGCAGAGCTCAAGGCTCTCCTCATTGAGCACAAAGACGTATTCGCCTGGACGCATGCTGATATGCCCGGAATCGACAGGTCCGTAATAGAACACCGGCTGTGTGTCAACCCGACAGCCCGGACAGTTAGGCAAAAAAGAAGAAGCTTCTGTGCTGAGAAATATGCCTCCATTGCAGAAGAAGTGGATAGGCTCCTGACCTTTGGGTTCATCCGAGAAGCTCACTACCCGGAATGACTGTCTAACGTAGTATTGGTAAAGAAGACCAGCGGGAAATGGCGTATGTGCGTTGACTTCACCGATTTGAACAAAGTCTGCCCTAAAGATAGCTTCCCCCTACCGCGCATCGACCTCATTGTAGATTCAACTGCTGGGCACTCTCTCCTCAGCTTCATGGACGCCTATTGGGGTTATAATCAGATCAAAATGAGCACGGACGATGAGGAAAAAACGGCGTTCATTACAGATCACGGGCTCTACTGCTACACCGCCATGCCTTTTGGACTCAAGAACGCGGGGGCTACTTATCAACGGCTGGTCAATCGTATGTTTAAAAACCAAATCGGGAGAAATATGGAAGTTTACGTCGATGACCTCCTAGTCAAGAGCCGTTCCCCTAACGACCACGTGGAGGACCTAAGAGAGGCCTTCTCTATTCTGCGGCATTATCAGATGAAGCTCAACCCCGCCAAGTGCACCTTTGGGGTCGAATCCAGAAAGTTCTTAGGGTACATGGTCTCTGAACGGGGAATTGAAGCCAACCCCGAGAAAATACAGGCTATCCTCGGAATGGCGTCCCCGAGGAACCTGAATGAAGTTCAACGGTTGGCTGGTCGAATTGCCGCTCTTAGCCGATTCATAGCAAGGTCAACCGATCGGTGCCTTCCCTTTTTCCAAGTCCTCCGGAAAGCACACGAGTGGGACACATCGTGCGAGCAGGCATTCGAACAACTCAAAAGCTATCTGACGTGTCCCCCGTTACTCAGTCAGACGGCTCCCGGAGAAACCCTTGTGGCTTATTTGGCGGTCTCTACCTCATGGAACATCTGCAGTTCTAGCAAGAGAAACCGATCAGGGTCAGAAACCTGTATACTACGTTAGCAGGGCCCTTCAAGGAGCAGAAGCCAGGAACCCCCGTACAGAAATGATGGTATTCGCCTTGCTGACAGCTGCGCGTCGGCTGCGTCCTTACTTCCAAGCCCACACCATAAGAGTAATGACTGATCAGCCCATCGGAACTATTCTCCAGAAGCCTGATACGTCCGGACGATTAGCCAAATGGGCAATCGAGCTGAGCGAGTTTGATCTAACGTTCCAGCCCAGGACAACGATGAAAGCACAAACACTGGCGAATTTTGTAGCAGAGTACACTGGGTTTCCAGAGGAGATCCCCAGTGAACCTCGGGGGCAGGCATGGCAGCTGTACGTTGACGGGTCCTCATGCCGAGCCGGGGGTGGAGCAGGTGTACACATCGTCACCGACCAGGGCGTCCAGCACAACTACGGTATAGGCCTAACTTTCAAGGTAACCAACAATGAAGCAGAATACGAGGCCATCATAGCCGGAATGACAATTGCTAGGGTCCTCGGGGCAACAGAGCTGGAGGCCCGAACTGATTCTCAAATAGTGTTTCATCAAGTACTTGGCCAATACATCACCAAGAGCGAAAAATTGAAAAAATATTTGGAGCTAGTATGCATCGAGAGAGATCAATTTAGATACTTTCGTTTGCTGCGGATCCCAAGGGAAGAAAATCATATAGCAGATCGGCTGGCAAAAATAGCATCAGGAAAAGATGAACACCCGCCCCCAGAAAACACAAAGATCAGAACAGTAGATACTCCATCCACGGGCAGCGAAGTCAGAGTAGTGGCTGTTGCAGATCCCGACTGGGCAACCGATATCACAGCATACCTCCGGACAGGCACATTACCTCCTGACCCAGGCCAGGCCCGCAAGATAAAGAGTAGATCAGTCAGATTCACGCTAATTAACGGATCGCTGTACAGAAAGGGTTTCTCCGAACCACTGCTCAGGTGTGTGACGAAAGAAGAGGGACAATATATATTGGCCGAAATCCATGAAGGAATCTGTGGGGCTCACACGGGGTCTAAAACATTAGCCGCCCGCACCACCCGCGCAGGGTATTACTGGCCGTGTTTGTTTCAGGAAGCAAAAGAGTTCGTTAAAAGGTGCCCGAAGTGTCAAGAGTATAGCCCAGTGTTACATTCCCCATCGGAGGAACTCGCTTCAATAACATCCCCCTGGCCCTTTGATCAATGGGGACTAGATCTTATAGGACCATTCCCCGTAGGGAGGGGTGGAACTAAATTCATTATAGTGGTAGTGGATTATTTCACGAAATGGGTAGAAGCCGAAGCCCTCGCCAGCATCACTTCTCAAGCCATCATAAAATTCCTATGGAAATCAATTGTCTGCCGGTTCGGGATACCTCAGAGCTTTATATCAGACAACGGAAAGCAGTTCGATTGCAGTCATTATCGAGAATGGTGCTCCGAGTTGAAAATCAAAGTGAAATACTCTTCTCCCGGCCACCCGCAGGCTAACGGGCAAGCCGAGGCAACCAACAAAACCATCCTCAATGCGCTGAAGAAAAGACTCGGAATGCACAAAGGGGCTTGGGCCGATGAGCTGCCAGGAGTCCTATGGGCATATCGCACAACAGTCCGAACCCCCACGGGCGAGACACCGTTTGCCCTAACATATGGCTGCGAGGCTGTAATTCCAGTCGAAGTCGGGATGCCTACGCTGCGAATCCAGCACTATGACGTTGCTACTAATGATGCCAAGATGATGGAACGCCTAGACTCCTTAGAAGAACACAGGGAAGAGGCCGGTATCCGACTTGCCAACAACAAGCGCAAGACAGAACAATACTTCAACAAAAGAGTAAAGCCACGCAGCTTCAAAGTCGGGGACTTAGTGCTAAGACAGACGGGCATTACGACTCCAGCACAAGGAATCCCGCCGGTATCCGACTTGCCAACAACAAGCGCAAGACAGAACACATCCTTGGAATGAACCCCCGAAGTCGACCCCCTCTCGAAAGTCGGGGGTGGACGTTCGGGAGATTCGTCGGGCTCGACGGTAGGTCGACCGCCCTCGTCTGAAGCCTCCACGGGGCTCCCTTCCACGGGAATGTCAGACCCGCTCGACCTTTCGGGGACGGCCTCGTCCCGGTGTTCTTCGTCCGGAGCCTCTTGCTGACCGAGTCCCTCACGGACGCCCTCGGAGTCGGCCTCCTCGCCAAAAACTTCATCTTTCCCCTCGGAAGCATCCGAGTGACGCTCGGAAGATGAAGGGGGAGGGGTGGGCAATTGATTCGCCCTAGCGACTTGCTCCTCTGACTCCTGTCGGAAGACTTGCGCGAAAGGCATGGCCCCCGGAGTCAAGTCGGCAGCACGATTCAAAGCCTCCTGGAAGGCACGATCTATCTCCTCTCCGTCTGAGGAGTCGACCCCGGCCAGATCAGTCGCTTCGATCTGGGCTTCCATGACCATCCTCTCGGCCTTAGCCTTTATTCCCTCGGTCTACAGGAACCGAAGCCCGTCCGAGGACGACGATGAGGAAGCCGGCTCGGGGCGCCGAACGGGTGAGTCTGTGGGGGCAACACGCCCGTCCGGATCCTCGGTCCGTGGACCCTTCCCCTTCTTCTGCTTCTTGGCTCGGAGTGGCTTCGCCGGCCCGACTCTTAGTGCGCCTCTCTTTTTCTACCTCCCAATCAGAGGCCCGCTTGCGAGAGGAGGTAGGAGGCTCTTCCGGAACGTTGAAGAAGCTTTGACCCTCGGCGTAGGACCGGTCTGGTCGGGTCAGAAACTCCTCAATATTCTCCTCGGTGAGGATATTGTCGGACCATAGCCGGTCGGGGTCCTCTGCCCCCCAAGAGAGGACCGCCTTCACCCTCTCAGCCTCTTGGGCCGAGAGAGTAATCTCCATATGTGTCTGGGAGGGCAGGAAGCCCCAATCTTTCTGAACGGGGAAATCACTCCCCTCTCCCTTCGGGAATTCCCACTCCCTGCCCGAGACAAAGAAAAACCTTTTGTGATAGTCTCGGGCACTCGAATGTCTCTCCTCCATTCGAATCAGCCTACACTTCGGCTTTATCTGGAAGCCAACAACGTTCCCATCCCGACGGAGGAGCCGATACAGCGAAAAGAACTCCCGAGCAGTCAAGTCGGGGTAGGGATCGTTCTTCCCAGACAGAACGATCCGAAACGCCACGCAAGTGGCCAACAAGATACGCCACCCATTCGGCAAGAGTTGGGCAGGGGCCAAACCCAAGAAATGTAGGACTTCCCGAACGGGCCGGATGAAGGGGAGGCGGAAACCCTTCGAAAACATAAGCGAGAAGAGCACGACCTTCAGTGCCCTCCCATCGCGCTCACAGGCCCTAACTCCATCCCCCGGGGCCTTCAAGGTGTGCCGCCAAGAAACGCGATGTTTCTTCCTAAGCGTGTCCACATCGGAGGACTGCATTGAGGACATCCAACCATTGCCGGCGAAGAAAGGGCATGGGTCAGAAGAAGCCATGGGGGCAAGTATAAAGAAAAGCAACGAAAGAACAGGGAAAACAGCGAAGAACAAAAGCAAGAAAGAGGGGCAACAGAATGACAGGGAAGCAAACGACGGAGCAAGGACAATGAGAAGACCCCTGGGTAATTTATACCCAGAAGCCAAAAGTTAAGCGAACGGGAAACGAAGCGACGCCGGAACCGTCACCGTAGACGTGACTCTTGGGAACGGAAGGCACGCCCTAAACTGACCAATCAAAGGTAAGAAGCGTGCGCCGAAATGACAAGTCAGTTAATGATGGTCACGCGCGTGCGTATCACCATTTAATCGCGGATCACTGACAGTTCGGGAATCGGAACGACGGCACAATTAAATTTTAAACTGCATTAAATGCCTGACACGGAATATGACAAGTCACGATTCAGCATTAATTGATCAGAATTCAAATCGTCCCTTTGGAGTCCGGTCGGTAAACGAAACGACATACCAACAGGAACCACCCGAGTACATCCAACCCCGTATTTCCGCTCGGAAGGACAATTACAAGAACACTGCCCAGTATTGAAGGACAGTGCAAACAAAGAAAAGGAAGACCCTAGCTCTAAAACTTTTGGAATTTCCATCGAAGTACCTTCGATAAAAACTCGCGGGGTACTGAAAGGGTGTCCAACTCACCCAGACCCGAGCCCACAAGGTTATCAGGCCCAAGGCCCGTTATCTGCATCCACCACCACGCAGCGTCCGGATTGAACTAGGGAGACTGAAACCGGGGACGGTCCAAGTCCTTGGTTATCCCGATCTCGGCAGAATGAGATCGAATCGGCTTCGAGGACACGCTAAGGCCAGAACGACGGTTCACGTACTGATATGTCTCCTGGATCCACCTCACATCAAGATCACTCCCGCATTTATGAACGACAGACAACCGCCGGCCTACAGATCTCCCCTCTTAAATGCGGAGACGTTATAAATGCACATCATTAATTGCTAGATTGGCAAAAGACACGGCGGCATTTAATGACCATTTCCAAAAGGGTCTAATTGAGCATTAAATGAAGGGATATTCAATTAATGCGATGAGACCGACCCAGTTGGATCAGTGTTTTTCCCTATCGAGGATGACGAACGAGTGATGTCCCGATTTCCAGCTCTTTTATCACAGGAACTCTCCTTCAAAGGGAACACCTATAAATAACACCAGACCAAAGACGAAAGATGGTACATTCTCAAATTCTCTCAAGCAAACGTCTATATATTTTCTCCTTAAAAACTAACTTGAGCGTCGAAGCGGTCTCGGACCCCGATCTCCCTTTGTTCTTGTTTTGCAGGTTACGGTCAGGTCGGGATTTGATAAACCAGACTGCAGAATACGTCCTTAACACTATCCCTCAAACAATAGCTTAAACATGGCTATATATGCTTCAATATAAGCCATGTGGGAGAATCGGGACAGCACTGATGTTAACTAATTAAAAACTTGAAACCATATCAAAGCCACATAATTCCACAACTTTCACATAATTTGGATCAGCTTACCCACGAACTTTAGAATGTTTGGCTAATTCGTAAAATAAATATAAATTGGATATATATATATATATATATATATTCATCTTTAATTGTTAATCCACCTTACTAACAAAAGACCTCTTGTTTTATTTATATGGTTTACAAAGTCATTTATGGTATGCATGCACAGCTGCGCCCTAGTATGTCTAAAATGGTCATAATCTTATATTCCAATACTAATAGACTAATAAAAAAAATATGATGGATAAAACAGTTGATTCCATGCACATGGTGTCCTTGTTATTATTTTAATCTTAGCAGCATGATTAATGCATAGTCTCAAATAATAACTAAATTCACCCATAAACTAGTTGAGAAAGCAGTACATATCGCAGGTAGTTTGTATCCAAGACCATATTGATGCAAAATATAGAATGAATTTGTTTGACCAACATTTTCTGCAATTTTTGTGTTTAAAGTTGATTCTGTCATATCTTATCTAATATGTCTAATTTGTTAAAATTAATATAAAACATGCTAAAAATATGAATCACAATCATCAAGTCTCAATTTAAAAAATATACTTGTGGATCAAAGATATTTGGAAAGTCAATCTTAAAACTCCACAAATGTTAGTAGTCATATCTTTTACTTCTTACTCATCATAAAAGTATTAGCTTTCAATGAGGCAAGTTAATAGACACATGGAAAGGAGAAGAGACCTAATTACCTCATATACAGAAAACTTATAAAGTACTTTCAGTAAAAACTTCAATCCCAATAAAGTTCAAAAAGTTTTCAAAATAAAATTTTAAACTTCCTAACTTGCGTACGTAATTTACTACATTAAAGAGGATATAATCCTATATAATTAAAGTATAAAAAATTCTTAATAGTCACTCAACATATGGAGTTTAACTAAGGTATAATTATTATAAACTATACATCTAATCTGTGTTTATAAAACACAAAATATGCAATAAAATGAAAACCCATGTTTTAAAATTATTCTAATATATTTATCTTATTTTAGCTCCTATAATTTTGAGAGAAAATAAAATCTAAAAAATCCTAAACTAGTTTTGCAATTCCCTACTAAAAACTGGTGATGACAACGTCCAGAAACGACAGCATAAGCAATAATGGGTTACTTCGATGGTTATAGAAAATTATTATTTTCAACTTCTTCTTTTTTTTTTGTGTGTGTAAGCAAGCAAATCTATTAAATTAGAAATATGATACATGAGGAACGAGTATGGTTACCTAATAATCATCCCAAATCAATCAAGAACAATGTAAAAGGGATAGGAAAAATAGATCGACTGAGGTTGGCACTACAGTGAAAAAATTAGGAAAATAATTAAGAAAATAAATGAAAAATTGATAGAAAAATAGGAGAGAATATGGTTGGAGCCAAAATCCAACTCTCTTCCGCCTATGGGAGGAGAAAATACCTGAAGAAGGTTGCCGAAAATCTACAGGGTTAGAGAAAAATATAAAGGAGAGAGAGGGAGAGCAGGAATTAATTTATTATTTTCAACTTCAAGATATATTTGTGATTTGAGGGATATTCTTAGGAAATATGGAAATCAAGACAAATATGTTAGTTTTGGCCGTTAGGTATTTTATGCAAGACCACTCTTTGATATCCCTCTCGTTTTCTGTTAAATTTGGATAACACGATAACATGCAAATTTTCAGTGTTTGTCGGTTCGTCATGTTATTTCAGACGCGCGCGGTCGCACGCTCGAACGGGGGGAATCTATTGAAAGCGTGGCGTGTGCGGTCCAGCGATTGCTCAAAACTTGGTTTTTGTCCGGACTGAGATAGCCACGTGGGTACGCTGAGGTCCGTCCAAAACAAAAGTCGCAGGCTAAGCGCGTGGGACCCAAAAATGAAGCCGCCAAGGGCCCAAGGACCCCCCCATCCTTTTGCTTTGGCCGGCTTTTTCGTCTGCTACTGCATCACTTGCAATTATTGATAGTTGGAACATTCATAATCTATTAACTAAAATTTAATTAAATTTTGATTTAAAATATTATTTTTATAAATTTTAATTAATTATTTTTATTATATCAAATAATAAGTTCAATAAATTAAAAATTATACTATTAAAATAATAATTTTTTATTTTTTATTTATTTTAATTTTAATTAGAACACTCACAACTCACTAGCTATCTTATTTATTTAGTCAAAATTTAACTAAAAAACATAAAAAAAATATTAATAGACTTAACAAAATTAAAATAAATTTAACTTTTTTCTTTCTTCACTCTCCAAATACAGAAAACAATGAGAGATAAAGTTAAATTTATTTGAATTTTGTTAAGTCTATTGAAATATGTTTTTAATATTTTTTAACTAAAATTTGATTAATCAAGCTATTTAACTAGTGGGTTATGAATGTTCTTAATCATTAAATGAGATAAATAAAATACAATGAGATGAAATTTATATGAGAATTTAATAAAATTTTAATAATGAAATAAGGTAAAATAGAATGAAATTATTTCTATACCTAAAAGATTTGAATTTTAAACTAAGAAAAAAAGGGCAGTAAAGTTGTCTCTAATAACTTGAGGGGTTGTTGCACATGCGGCAAACCATGTACAAATCTTCTTTTTTTATTTTTCTCTTTTAGTGTGCGGCAATACACCGACTGCTGTACATTATTTTTGTAACTTGAGAGCTAGATGCTTGAGATTGGAGAATCAAGTATGACTTAATACATATCGAGACTTAAGGTAAAATTTAAATAAATTATTTGTAATTATAATATAATAAAATATAAATTATTATATAGAATATTTTCAAAATTTTCAATCAAATGAGATTTTATTTAAAATATATAAATTATTATTTTTAATTTATATTTAATACAATAACTTAAAATGAGACCTTAATACAAATTTTGTATCTCAATTTAATAAGATATTAAAAAGTTATTTTAAAATATAATTAATTCATTGTATTAAATATTAAATTTAGTGTCATAGGGCCTTGCACATATTTAAAAATATAAAAATCATTTAAAATTTTATTTAATGAAATAGTTTTTATTTGTTTCAAAAAAAAAAAATGAACTTACATAAGATGGGGACCTAAATGGCTTTATCATCGAATCATCCTGTGGAAAATGAAATGAGATAAAAAATTTAAAAAAAAAAAATTGGGTGGTTCTAGAGCCCCACGTGGGGTCCCATCAAGTATAATTTTTTCCTTCTATTGTATTTTTTAATACTTTTAAGTATTTAAAAGAATTAGAAAATTCACAATATTATTAAAAATACATTCTTAATCACTAAATAAAAAATACTAGATTCATAGTCGAGATCCCCAATCGGGGTTTCCATTTGTGGATTTAGTATTTCTTAAAGTCTCTGAATAGAATGAAATAGTTTAATAATAATGCCAAAAAGTTTTAGTAATGAAATTTTAGAAAAAAATGAAAGAGATAAAAAGTTGAATAAAATATTATTATAATATATTTTTTTAATAAAATTCTTATTTTAGAATTTAAAATTTTAAAATTATTTTTTATATTTTATTTGTATGTTTTGAAAATATATAATGATTAGATGAAAAATATTATATTTGTATTTGAATAATATTAAAAAAAAAAATGAGATAAGATGAAACTACGAGACGTTCTGAGATATAAATAAAGGAAGAGATCAAACTAAAAGCTGATGATTGACATGCAGAAATTTGAAAATGGCATAAAGAATAGATAATTCAGGTACCAAATAATTTTATTCTATCATTCTTAGATACCCACATTATATTTATTTATTTATTTTTAATTTTTTCTATAATAAATAATATAAAGTGTGGATGATAAATAGAACCATTGAATTACTTTAACAAAAATAAAAATAAAAATAAAATTATAAATTATAAAAAATAATTTTAAAATATATAATATAAAAAATGAAATATGTCCTTATAAAAGAAAGGAATCTACAACGTGGAGCTTGAATCTACACTCTCGCGGGGCTCTCTCTAAATTCCTTTATCCTTTTCTCAATCCTATTTTCTTGATTGTATTGAAAGGGATATAAATCTCTGTATTTATTTCTTTATTTACATTTTATATTTTTTACTTATTATTTGTTGCCCAGATGACTAACACAAGAGGGGGGGTGAATTGGGTTATATTAAAAAAATTAATACTTATAAACTAAATATAAAATATAAAATATAACCAAAATATAAAGCAGTAGAAAATATAAAGAGTAGGGTAAGAGAAAGCAAACTCAGTATTTTTACGAGGTTCAGCCCCACTGCCTACGTCCTCGCCTCAAGCTACCCCTTGAGGATTCCCAAATCCACTATTCAATCTCCTTTAGGTGGAGATAGAAACCTATTACACCTTTGAGCAGCACCGCTCCAAAGAATCCGTGTAGAACACCCTCTACACTTCCAATCACCTCACACTTGGTGATTCAACTATTCCCTGTGTAGAACACCTTCTACACACACAAAGGTTATACGCACCCTCTTACTTCCAATCACCTCACACTTGGTGATTTAACTATTCCCCGTGTAGAACACCTTCTACACACACAAGGGTTATACACACCCTCTTACTGATACAAGAATTGATAGTGGGTAGGCTATCAGAAAACACTCCTCAATGAGTGAAATAAGAACAATACAGCACAAACTATATCTCTCTCAACAAGAACAAGAATTAAGGCTCAAAACTTTAGAAAAGAGAGAATGAGAGCTTTGAAAGAATGATGCAAAATTTAGCAATAGATGTGTAAGCTCTTGTTATGATTTTTGCAAAACTCAAGTGAGCTATTTATAGGTAAATGAGTCTTCAATTTCAAATTTGAAAAGATTCCCATGTCAAATAAGAGCACTATTCACTTTTCAAAAAATTCAAATAAAAACATTTCCTTTTTGCATTTGTCAAAGACAACTCCATTCTTTTTTCAAAGAAATCAAACCTTATCTTTTGCTTTTCATACAAGACAAAATGAGCATGATTTATTTTTCAAACCAAATCATCTTCTTTTTGCATATGTCAAAAAAACACACAACCACCCTTTAAGATTTTCAAACAAATCATCTATCTTTTATATTTGTCAAAAAAACACACAACCACCCTTTAAGATTCTCAAACAAAATCATCTACCTTTTGCATTAGTCAAAAAAAAAACACACAACCTCCCTTCAAGACTTTCAAACAAAATATGCACATGTCAAATATGATAATCAATCATCTTATAAAATCAAGTTTTTATAAAAAAATATAATTTTCGAAATTATTTTGTTTGATGGTGTTATGCACATGTGAAAAACATAATTTTCAAAACTAAGACATTTAAAAATGTCTTGCATATGTGGAAAAAGTAATTTGATGTTTTATGAGAAAAAAGAGTAATTTGGAGCCTTAATCCAATTTCTAATTTTATCAAGAGATGTACAAAAATAATCTATGAGTTTCATTTGTAGACTTGATATCTTTCTTGCTCATGCTTGATTTCTTGATGTGTTTAGCTCCCTTCATGCATAGACAACTTGAGCTTGAGTTTTCAATATTATTTGTTATCATCAAAATTTATACGTAAATACGAGACTTGAAACCTTGGGTTCAACAATCTCCCCCTTTTTGATGATGACAAATACTTAGTAGAAATCTGCGACCTGCAGTAATACTTAAGCTCCCCCTAAAAATATGCGTTAGTATTTCAAGAAAAATATAAACATGATTCTAGCATATATAACAGGGTAGTATAATACTAGTATAAGACTTCTCCCCCTTTTGGCATCATTAAAAAGGAACCGTAATTGGTTTCAATAAGATTTTTTTTTTTTTCGTAATAAGCAATAATCAAATAAAACGGTACGTTAGAGAGTAGAAGTTGGAACCACCCATGCCCGACAAAACCTGCAAAGGTTGATGCCGAATTTTATCATCTCGGTGCGGAAGAAGATTTAAATCCGCTTGATGTTATTGACGAATTAGATATTCCAGAGATTTGAAGTTGAATAATTAAAATTATCCGTGTCCGACAAAGACAGCAAAAGCTGCAAGCCTAGCTCTGGCAATGCGGTGCAGAGCCATGCATGTCCGACAAAACCTGCAAATGTTGGAAGTCTAACTCTGACAGTTCGGTGCGGAGCCACGCGTGTCTGATAAAACCTGCAAAGGTGGCCTAGCTCTAGCAGTCGGTGCGAAAGCAGATTCAAATCCGCGTGATATTGTTGAAAAATTAAATATTATCGAGATTTGAAAGTTGTCGTTTAAAAGACCGTTTTCACCTGTTGGATACTCAAATAAATTTTCACCCCACTCATTGATCCGGTTTCTGTTTATTCAAAACGATAGAATGGCGGAGAAAATTTCATCTAATAATCTTCCGGATTTGAATCAGGACCCGTCTCAACCAGTCATTTTATCTCATGAGGTTGTCAATACCATGATAGAAGCAGAGATGCATTTTTCAAATAGAACTGATTCTGAGGTTGTTGCAGCATCAAGAACTCTCAGTGCTCAATATGCTGCCTCTGTTACGACCATGTCTCGGAGATTACTAGCGAGGGCAAATGAAGTTGATCGACTTAACAATCAAATATCTGTTCTGCATCAAAAGCTTGTAAATAAAGGCAGAAAGAATAAGAGGTTAAAGCAAGAAAATAAAGATTTGACGGAATTGGCTCGTATTCTGAAACTTCAAATAGAGGAATCGGAACGAGTAAGAGTTCAAGCACAGAGTCAACACCAGCAGATAATGGCAGCGTTTCACGAGAGAAACAGGGACAATTATAATTAATCTCGCTAGCTTAGTTCGGTAACTTTTGACAATATGCATCCGGCATATCTTGTAAGCTTGACTAAGTAAGATTTGAAGAGATGTCAGTTTGTCTTTTACTTATTTCCATCTTTATAAAAGCAATCCTTAGCTTTATCTAATCCGCATCAAATATTCTTCTCATTGTTGTAGTTCATCTTCATTCTCACTTTACAAATTTTCAATGGCTCGTAGATTTCCCTTCAGTGATTCTCTTGATCAAGATTTGAGGTATCCTTCACCTCAGTCTCAATCTATTTCTGCATCTGTCGTGGGTGCCATGAAGCAACAAGAGACTGATTTAGCTAATAAATCAGATCATGACGCCATTTACGAGCTTGTGGGTCTCGGGACTCGATACTCATCTTCCATAGTTGCTTTTTCCGCTCGGTTGCAGTCCAAAACCCGCGAGATAGAGAAGCTTAATGAGAAGATCGATATTCTTCAACGACTTGTTCAAGAGTCTAACAAAAAAATAGTAGACTTAAAACAACAGAATAAGGATTTAAAATCCTTACTTGCCTCTGCATTTCGATTGCCTAATCCTTTAGACAAGGATGGCATGATGATTTATGAGGAGCAAATGCATTTGAATGATGAGGCTAAACGTCTCAAGTTTCTGTAGGTCATTTGAGTTAATGGAATAAAAGTATCTAGCAGATATTGATGGCATGCATAATTCCTATTTCTCTTCTAATCATGCGTAGTCTATCTTCTGGTAGGGGTTTTGTAAAAATGTCTGCCAATTGATCATGTGTACTAGTGAATTCTAATGCAATATCGTCCTTCTGCACATGATCTCTAAGAAAATGATATCTAATATCAATATGTTTGGTCCGAGATTGTTGTATTGGATTCTTTGAAAGATTTATAGCACTTGTATTATCATATTTGATTGGAATGTGATTGTACATACGTTTAAAATTCTCAAGTTGTTGCTTCATGTAAAGAACTTGGGCACAACAACTACCCGCAGCAACATATTCTGCCTCAGCAGTAGATAGTGCAACAGAATTTGGTTTTTTACTAAACCAGGAAACTAGTGCATGACCTAAGAAATGACATGTTCTACTAAAACTTTTTCGATCATCTTTGCAACTAGTATAATCGGTACCTGAATAACTAATAAGATCGAAAGAAGTGTGTTTAGGATACCATAACTCTAAGTCAATGGTACTGGCAAAATATCTAAAAATCCGCTTGACTGTAATCAAATGAGATTGTTTCGGAAATGATTGAAAACGTGCACATAAACATACATTGAACATAATATCAAGTCTACTAGTTTATCAAATATAATAAACTACCAATCATACCTCGATATACCTTTGAGTCAACTGATTTACCGGATTCATCTTTATCAAGTTTAGTGGATGAGCTCATTGGTGTTCCAGTTTCCTTAGCACCTTCCATCCCAAACTTCTTCAGCAATTCCTTAATATATTTTGATTGATTGATGAATATTCCACTTTTTGCTTGCTTAATTTGCAATCCGAGAAAGAATGTAAGCTCTCCCATCATACTCATTTTAAATTCTTCCTGCATAGTCTTAGCAAAAACTTGGCACATATTTTCGTTAGTAGCACCGAATATTATATCATCAACATAAATCTGAATCAAAAGAATATCATCATTTTCTTATTTAATGAAAATAGTTGTATCAATTTTTCCTCTTGAAAAGCCTTTTTCAATCAAGAAACCACTGAGTCTCTCGTACCACGCTCTAGGAGCTTGTTTGAGTCCATATAGTGCTTTTGTGAGTTTGAAAACATGATTTGGAGAAATATGATTTTCAAAACCTGAAGGTTGCTCAACATATTTTACCTATTCCCACGATCTTCCCTTTCGAGTTGTCTCTAAATGTCACGTGTCCTTCTTCTTTAGATCTAAGATCAAAGAACTTAGTCTCGTCTCTCGTCATGTGTCTTGAACATCCACTATCTAAAAACCATTTATTTTTACATGTAGAATACTTCATGCATACCTACAAAAGCAATTAAAAACAATTCTTGGTACCCAAGTTCTTTGGGTCCTTTATTTATTAGTATTAGAATAAACAAGATTTTTAGGTACCCATATGGCCCTAATAGTCATTGTATGTTTTCTTCTAATAGGACAAGCATGATAATTATGACCATTGCTATTACAAAAATTGCAAATAGCATGTGACATATATGAATAACTTGAGTGATTATAATAGTATCCTTTTTTAACAAAATTATTTTTATGAAAAGAATTTTGAATATTGGACTTTGATGTAGAAGGATTATCAAAGAAGTTTTTATAAGATTTGTATTTTTGTTTTGGCATATATCCCAAGCCTGCCTTGTCAAAAACACATCTTTGACTACCAAGAAGTTTTTCAAAATTTCTTTTTCCATTCGTAAAGTTTTCAATAATATTTTCTAAATCAGTTTTCTTTTTCTTCAACTCAAGATTTTCATCTTTCAAAACAATACTTTCTTTTCTTAAAATATCAATTTCGTTTGTTAAAGAAGAATTTTTCTTTTTCAAAGCAGTATACTTGATACCCAATTTTTCAAATTCCTCATATACCTCTTCTAAAACATTTTGCAATTCTTCATATGAAGGATTTTCAATATTATCAAAATTTGTTACCTCAATGTCATCTTTAGCCATAAGACAAAAATTTGCTGATTCTTCATTGCTTGCTTCACTATCTGAGCTACTTGAATCATCATTCCACGTAGCTTTCATTGCTTTTTTGCCTTTGTTTCGATCTTTCTTTAGCAGAGGACAATCTGGCTTGATATGACCAGGTTTATTGCATTTATAACAAATTAAAGTGTCATTTTTACCTGAATCTTTCTTGGAAAACTTATTGAAGGATTTCCTTGGAGGAGTTTTATTTTTCTTTAAGAACCTCTGAATTCTTCTTATTATCATCGCAACTTCTTCATCTTTGTCGTCATTTTCCTCATCTTCATCACTTTCACTTTCATGTGGAACAGCTTTAAGTGCCAAACTCTTCTTTGAATTTCCTTCTTCTTCTCCTCTTTTCAATGTGTACTCATGAGTGATAAGTGACCCGATGAGTTCATTCACTTCGAGCTTCTTGATGTCTCTAGCTTCAAGAATCGCTGTCACTTTTGACTCCCAACGTTTTGGTAGAGAGTTGAGAATTTTTCTTACTATCTCCACTTTGGAATAAACTTTGCCAAGAGCTGTCAAGCTGTTTATGATGTTAGTAAAACGAGTGTACATACTAGAAATAGATTCATCATCATTCATCTTAAACATTTCATATTCATGAGTAAGAATATAAATTTTTGATTCCTTGACTTGAGAAGTTCCTTCATAAGTAACTTCCAAGTTATCCCAAATTTCCTTTGCTGTAGCGCAAGTCATTACTCTATTAAACTCATTACCATTGAGAGCATTATATAATAAATTCATGGCAGTTAAATTCAAAGTATAAAGTCTATCGTCTTCACGATCAAACTCTTCTTCTTCCTTTTTGACCTTTACTCCATCAACCACTTTTGTTGGAATATAAGGTCCATTTACAATGCATTTCCAGATTTCTCGACCTTGAGACTGAAGGAATATTCTCATTCTAACTTTCCAGAATGAGTAATTGTCTCCGCAAAAGAGTGGAGGCCGACTGCTAGATTGACCTTCACCAAATGAAGCTGCAATGTTAGCCATAAGATCTTAACTCAAAAGATAGTTAATCTTATAACAGAGCTCTAGCTCTGATACCAATTGTTGCCCAGATGACTAACACAAGAGGGGGGGTGAATTGGGTTATATTAAAAAAATTAATACTTATAAACTAAATATACAATATAAAATATAACCAAAATATAAAGCAGTAGAAAATATAAAGAGTAGGGTAAGAGAAAGCAAACTCAGTATTTTTACGAGGTTCAGCCCCACTGCCTACGTCCTCGCCTCAAGCTACCCCTTGAGGATTCCCAAATCCACTATTCAATCTCCTTTAGGTGGAGATAGAAACCTATTACACCTTTGAGCAGCACCGCTCCAAAGAATCCGTGTAGAACACCCTCTACACTTCCAATCACCTCACACTTGGTGATTCAACTATTCCCTGTGTAGAACACCTTCTACACACACAAGGGTTATACGCACCCTCTTACTTCCAATCACCTCACACTTGGTGATTTAACTATTCCCCGTGTAGAACACCTTCTACACACAAGGGTTATACACACCCTCTTACTGATACAAGAATTGATAGTGGGTAGGCTATCAGAAAACACTCCTCAATGAGTGAAATAAGAACAATACAGTACAAACTATATCTCTCAACAAGAACAAGAATTAAGGCTCAAAACTTTAGAAAAGAGAGAATGAGAGCTTTGAAAGAATGATGCAAAATTTAGCAATAGATGTGTAAGCTCTTGTTGTGATTTTTGCAAAACTCAAGTGAGCTATTTATAGGTAAATGAGTTTTCAATTTCAAATTTGAAAAGATTCCCATGTCAAATAAGAGTACTATTCACTTTTCAAAAAATTCAAATAAAAACATTTCCTTTTTGCATTTGTCAAAGACAACTCCATTCATTTTTCAAAGAAATCAAACCTAATCTTTTGCTTTTCATACAAGACAAAATGAGCATGATTTATTTTTCAAACCAAATCATCTTCTTTTTGCATATGTCAAAAAAACACACAACCACCCTTTAAGATTTTCAAACAAATCATCTATCTTTTATATTTGTCAAAAAAAACACAACCACCCTTTAAGATTCTCAAACAAAATCATCTACCTTTTGCATTAGTCAAAAAAACACACCACCTCCCTTCAAGACTTTCAAACAAAATATGCACATGTCAAATATGATAATCAATCATCTTATAAAATCAAGTTTTTATAAAAAAATATAATTTTCGAAATTATTTTGTTTGATGGTGTTATGCACATGTGAAAAACATAATTTTCAAAACTAAGACATTTAAAAATGTCTTGCATATGTGGAAAAAAGAGTAATTTTCTCATAATTTGATGTTTTATGAGAAAAAAGAGTAATTTGGAGCCTTAATCCAATTTCTAATTTTATCAAGAGATGTACAAAAATAATCTATGAGCTTCATTTGTAGACTTGATATCTTTCTTGCTCATGCTTGATTTCTTGATGTGTTTAGCTCCCTTCATGCATAGACAACTTGAGCTTGAGTTTTCAATATTATTTGTTATCATCAAAATTTATACGTAAATACGAGACTTGAAACCTTGGGTTCAACATTATTTAATTCATGAACGAGCATCTAGGTACTATATCAAAGTCGAAGCATCATAATGGTCATTTGACCATACTATAGGCCTCTAGCATCAACAATTTGCACATTAAATTATTTGTTATTTATTATTTATCAATAAATCAGTTAATTGAAACAACAGAAATGCTTTTTCTTCCGAGGAAAAGTGTACCAAATTCAATTTTTTTTATTTAATGATTAAAAAAATATTTTTTAATAATGATGTGAAATTTTTTTAATTATTTTAAAACACCAAAAAAATGATTAAAAATAAATCAAAAAAAAAATTCCTTCATTCGGGACAAATTGGCACCACTCATTGAAACAATATTTCTCGATTCTAACTCTAAAAGTAGTGATTCATCTTATAATTTCAGCACATTATTGTCCGTATCTCTAATAATTTCTTTAGGTTACAATTTGGTAACTAGGTGATTTTAAATATTCTAAGAATAATAATAAAAAAATAAAAATATATTAAATAGTATTAAATAATAATAAAAATAGTAAAAAATAGGTAATAATAAATAATAGTACTAGAGCAAAATGGTTGGGTTGTTAATGTCAAGCAATGTGGGGACCTAGACGTGAGAACGGAGGTCCCAATTTTGATCGTATCACTACACATAGTCAATATCAGATTTTCTAGTTAATGGGTAATAATTTAACGGTTGACGTGATTGTTTGAATGGGGATTTTAAGAACTTATTTAATTTAATTATTTATGTTTTTTTTTATTTATATTCCTCTTTTTTTTTGTGCTATTTATATTCCTCTTATCATATTTATATTTTTTTTAATATATCTTTTTAATATTTTGACTGACCTAATATTATCTTAACCTATAACATTACTCTTCATCTTCATGCATATGGCACATTTATGTTTTATTAATTGGGGATGTAAAGCTTTCAAGTGCCATTAGTCAATAGCCCATCTTAACCTACATAGTTTAAAATATGTCTGGATTGTTTTTAGAGATAAAATGAAATAAAAGTTAAAAAAATACTGTTGTGATATATTTATATATATATATATATTATATTAGTTTTATTTTAAAAATTAAAAAAGATATTTTAGAATTTAAAAAAATTAAATTGTTTTTTTATTTTATATAAAAATTTAAAAAAATATAAATATAAATTTAAAATAAAATAAAATAAGATCAGATGATTTGTAAAAACAGACATTATAAAGATGAAGAGTTGACCTCTATTGCAGACAGAGCGAATAATGTAAAGAAAAAAAAAAATGTTGCCTTTATTAACTGATTTAATTCTAATAAGAATTTGATTTGTAATAATATTATTTTGATATTTGATTTTTTTTTTAATTCTCGATATTTTCTAAGAATTTTATATTTCAATTATCTAACAATCAGTTAAATGTGTTACATCTGCAAGTTTACTGCATGGAATAGCCAAATTTCGGTTTGGTGACGATCAGTTTATCTAACAGGTTTACATAATTGTATCATTAGAAAAACTTAGAAATAGCGAAAATTTGATTCCTTCTTCAAGCTATGTCGGCCAAGATTTTCCTAATATCGTAGATGGTAAGTTGTTTTTTTTTTAATTCCTTTAAATTATTTCTTTGGTGTTAATTAGAAAAGAATTAGTTTACATAAAGTCTTTAAATGAGGACGGTACATATAAGCTTATGCATTTATGTTTTAAAAAAATATTAAAATAACAATAATATACATTTTAGAATGATGTTTTTTTCCCTTTTATCTCATTTATTAATAGGATCGTACATGCAATCTTTCACTCAAAATTATAAATAAAATTTTTAATAAAAAAATACGAGTTTAAAATAATTCTTTATTTAAAATTTTAAAATATCAATAATATACCTTTTAAAATGATTTTTTTTTTCCTTTTATCGTATTTGTTAATGGGATTGCACACGCAATCTCTTACTCAAGATTATAAATAAGATTTTTAAGAAAAAGATAGGAGTCTAAAGTAGTGAATTATTTAATATATTATTATTATTATTATTATTTTATTATTCAATAGTAAATTATTATTTTTTATTATTTGTTTATTACTATTTCCAGATGATTTGACATCCGCCGACTATTCTAAGGTAGCCGAACTATTATCATTTGAAAAAGAAAAACACTGTACAACAATGGACATTACAAAAGTGGTTCAGTGGTCCAGGCGGACCACAATCATACAAGTTGTTTTAAAGAGAGATTTATTTGCTGCGATTCCTTCGGTGCTGTTATGTGGGCTCAAGAGTCAAGAGACAATCCTGTTAAAGAAAAAATAAAGTCAAACACAATCATATTAGCACTGTTATTAGATTAATTAGGCCGGTTTGTTTTGGAAGAGGAAATTAAAAATTAAAAATTAAAAATTTATTATTATATTTTTTTAAATTTGTATATAAAATATAATAAAAAATTCTATTTTTTTAAATTTTAAAACCATTTTTTTAAATCTCTATACAAAACTAATATTAAAAAAATATTTTATAATAATATTTTATTATTTTTTAAACTTTTATTTTATCTCATTTTATTTCTAAAAACAAACAGGATGTCGGTAAAATCTCAAATATAATTAAATTTTGTATCAATTTAAAGGAATTTTCAAAGTTAAGGAGTCCCTATTCATTCCTCAAACTTATATTTTATTTATAAATAATCAACAAAGTTTTATTAAATTCTTTTTAAAACTTTTATTAGTAAACAAGGTATATTATGTCCAGATTTTTCAAGAAATATTTTTTTTGTAAATAAGGTTATATTATTTTAAATTTATAAGAAATAGTTGAGGTATAATAATTTTGAGTAAGAATTAAATTACTAATTAATATATAGAATGTATTTGTAAAATATAAAAAACATATTATTAAAAGAAATAATATTTATCATTATTTTAACTTCAGATGAATAATTTAATATAAACTAATATCTTCAATGACTTTAACTTTAATCAAAATCTTAACTTTGAGCTTTAGTCAAAATGACTAAACTATTGTCAATACACTCATAAGTCATGACTATAATGTTTTGTTAATGAGAAGATGTACTGTCACGCACTCACTTGAGATGTCGAATATCTAAAACGACTATTAGGGAGTCGAGAAGTATGATGATTGTAATACTTTTATTAATTAAAATTGTGATATCATTATATTAACTATGTAAATGCTTATTTTTAATGACATGTTATGTTTATTTTAAAATAAAAGTCTTATATGCCGTATCATTATTTGACGTTAAAAAGAATTTAAAATTTATAAATTAAATTTTACAAAATTTAAATTTTACAATTTAAATGATATAAATTATATATTTTACACACTGATTTAAAAATAAAATAATTCTTTTTAATTAATAATATAATTTATATGTCATCGTTAACTCCTCTTTCACTCCTTCAATAAGCATAATATCGGTATAAAGAATCATAATACAAAAAATTTAATTTCAATACTTATTTATAATTCAAACAATATAAATAACATACAATAATCAAAGTGAGTAATTATTTATTTAAAAATATATTAAAATCCCTGCTGCTGTTTAAAAAAAAAAAAAAGGTAATTTCAAACACTTTAATATAAAATAATTATTCAATTCCAAGAAATTGCTTATGATAACTGAGTGAAAGAAAGTTGAGCTTTATTATTCATCATTTTCTAAACCTTACATTACATTTTTTTTAATTTTTTAAAAATTTATTTATGCTTATTTTTTTTAAGAAATTAATTGAATTCTTATATTTATTATTTATATTCTAAACATTTGATAAAATAAAAAATATATAATATATAATATGAAGATAATAAATAGAATATTTCAAAAAAGTTAATCTTCAAAACCTTTTATTATTACTTTTGAAAGGTACGTGTTGTATATGTAAAGTTATGAGTGACGCTAGAGACTGATTGGGCTATCCCCAACATTCAAGGCAATCCAACCTTAAACACACATAATAAATACAATAAAAAAATTTAAAAAAATATAATGAAATGAAAAAAATACAATAAAAAATTTAATAAAAAATGAAGAAAATACAATAAAAAATACAATAAAAAACATAATAAAAAAAATAAAATGAAGATGATTTTAAGGAAGATTTGACCCTCAACCGAATGGAGCTGCCGCTGGTGGGGACCCATTTCAAGTTTAAGGTTGTCAGGAGCACATTGGAGGTCACCAGGGGTCACCATTGCAAGGGTGAGCTCACCGGAATCCGCCAGTCCCGATAGCATGGGTGGTGTCGCCTACCACCACTAAAGACAACAAACTGCTTTTAATAGGAGGTCGGTCGGTGCCCGACTAGCCATTCCCAAGGATTTTTCTAGAGTTATATATCCACCCACAGGCACATGAAAAGGCGCGTGAGGAGCACTGAAATAATAGAAAGCTAGGAGGTGGATCTGGGTCCTGGACTCCACTTGGCGCCCAATTCATGGGGACTTTATTTACATGGAATTAGCATTAGGATCAATGTTTTGAATACCGTACCGATACCGGTACCGGTCAAATCACTGAAATGAAATATTTCGGTACCTGTACCGTTTCATGTACCGTTTTGGAATAATTTATATATAAATAAATTTTATATATAAATACATATATAAATTATATTTTAAAATAATAGTCAATATATAAATAAATCATATAGATAAATATATATATGTAATTAATTTAGTCTAAATTGAAGTCAAATTATAGTAAAAAAAAATTTAAAAAAAAAAACACATGGGGCCGAAATCCGGTACAGCCGATTTCGTCCGAAACCGGTTGTACTGGCCAGTACGGCCGAAAAATCGGCTGGTACAAAACTACTCTTTTTTTGCATCGGCCGGTACGGTACGGTATTCACAATTGTGATTGAGATTCTAATTTCTAATCGAGATTGTTGAGAATTTTAGGAATTTTTTGGAGTGAGAGTTGAGATCATTTTATTTTATTTTATTTTTATTATTTTATTTTTACATTTTAATTTAATTTTTTTTAAAAATCTCATTATAGTTTGTTTTTAAATTTCAATACAATTTTTTAAATTTTAAAACAATAATAATATTAAAAAATAATATTTTATTTCACTTTCAAAATTCATTTAATCTCTCAATCCAAATGAGGCAAGAGCATTAGCATTCATTACATCAATTTAAAAAAAAAAATTTAATAAAAAAAATATAAATTTGATAGAAAGTCAATATCTTTATATTCATAATTCTATATTAGATTCATCAAAAATAATAATATAATATACAATTTATAAATCAAAAAATATATCTATAATTTATTCATTCAACAAACATATTAAAAGATAATAAAAAAATAGTTTGATGAGTGAATAATAACTCTTTAAATATGAAAGATGATGTTTAAGTAATGTAACTCAAAATTTGAATTGATGGGTTTTTATGAGTAATGAAAGATTATTTTAAGTAAAATTATTAAATTTGTTTTTGATGAATCCAATGATGTTTAAGTAATCTCTCATTGGCGATCTTCAAACCTTCGAACGGTGACGCCAGTGCACAGGTAGCAATCTCCTTCTCCTCGTTGGCTACTTACGCATCTTCTCCTCTCTCTATAGAAATTCAATGTTATTTTTAGTTTGTATTTGAGCTATGAATTTCAAGATGGTATAATGTGAATTTCAAGAGTTGGCTTAATTTAAAAGAAAGGTTGTGTGAAGGTTGTGTGAATGTCTTCTTTTTTGTTACCTTCCACATTTTCAAGTACCCTACTAGCTTTTATATATGTTCGATTTGTAAACTAGTTAATTAGCTTATGATTCCAGAATCCTCAACCCCAATATTCATCAAAGGTAATGCTTTATCTTCAATTTTCTATTTTTGTGATCGATCTTGGGATACAGCACAGAGAGCTTAAGGTGTGTTGAGGGCAGATCTATAGTACTGGGGGAGTTGAATACAGATATGTTTGGGTTCAAAAAGAGTAGGTCAAGAATGTTCAATTGGTCCAAGTTGAGGTGGAAGGTTTTGGACCAACTTGGACCAAGATGAGTGTGCTATTTGCCTAGAAGAGTTGAAAGGTGTTGAGAACCTAGTGCCCCTTCCTTGTGCTCATCGATTTCATGAGAAATGTTTGGTGCCATAGCTAGTGAATAATGCTCATTGCCCTTGTTGCAAAATGGGGATAGTCTATTCTCGATAACTTGTTGATTATCCTTGACTTATAGATATTAGTATAACCTTTTGAATTTGATTGTAACCCATGAGTGTGAACATTTTTGTGAGTATTTCATGTATATCCATGAATTTCGTATCCTCAATAGTGTAAACTTGTTTCAACCTAATAAGGGCTTCCATGGGATTCTTATAAGCATTAGGCCTAAAATGAATAAGTAGTGCTCTAGTGATTACATCCCAGTCATTGATTTGAATATTTGTTTGTCTTTGATTACAGGTTACTTCCATTTGATAAGAACATGTCATCAGCCCAAACCCACATCCCTTAGCATACTCCTTATAATAGCCTATTACTTCCTCAAACGTATTAAACTTCAGACCCGATGATGGCTCTTCAATCGTAATTAAATTCTCCAATTCATCATCCTTACTGAGGTGTTTCGACAGTGTAATCATTGGTTTCCATTTCACCATGTCTATCTTCATTGTTTTCCTCAACTCTGGTGGAGGTAGATGAAAGTTCTCCAAAATAATCATCCGTGTGCATGCAATTTTCAAAGTTTGGAAAAGTTGATGGTATGTCCTATTAAGATTAGTACACAACTTATTCATGTACAACTCTTTTAAAAATATCGACTAAACAATCATATAAATCTTATAAAAAATGCTACATATCACAGTTGGGATATTCGAGGGCGATGGTGTCAATGGAGATAGGTGTTCTTCTCATTTTTCCATATTGCAAGTGTTTTTGAAATAATGTAAAAAAAAACTAGCATAATGAGATTCTCAAAATAACTCATTGCTCATACTCAAACGTTTGCTATAGAAGAATAAATCTATAGAAGGATAAATTTGTAATCTAGATACTTAATTGCTTGGCCTCCCTCGTCTTTAATTGTTAGTCCCCAAACTTAGTCCAGCTTTCAACAAGAAAAACCTACATATAAGACAAAAAATTGATAAGAAAATGTTAAATCCAGCTCTTCAAAGAGCAGCAGGAAAAAAAGAAAACATTTTTTTATTAGAATTAATCTACATTACCAGGAAAACACTTGATTTTTGCCCATAATGAATGAGATAACTATTTGTTTACGAGACTATACACTCATTGCACGTAATAAGCTGGTTGTAGTAAGATTCTGAAAGAGAAACTTCAAAGCTTATGCATCATTTATTCCACGGGTAATAATTTTCTCAGATAAGCAGAAGGGGATGTTTAGAGGTTACGTTTATAGTTATTCTTCAAATAGTCTGATCTTTAGCCACTAGTTCTCCTAGGTGGTCCACATGGTAAGGAATCAATATCACATATACTACAGGTCAGCAAAGGACTATAATTCAAGATTACAAATTACAATGGCTTGACTAGAGCTTTATTGCTCATTTTTGTATCCATTTCTCAAAAGTAACAAAGATACATATATTTGTATATTTTGAAAATTATTCTGATGGCATACTGAAGCATTAGATAAGTTCCTTAGGTATGCAAGTCCAGAGACTACGGACCTACGGTGACCATTTTGCCGACAAGAGTTCAGTAAACTCTAAAAGGTTGAGTAACAATCTTTTGTATCTAGTGCTTCGTTAAGAAAAATGAAATTTTTTTAAGTCAAAATAACTATCACACCGTCCCCTAGAATTTATAAAGTAACAATCTTTTGTACCAAAAAGTAATAGTGGTGTATCTAGTGCTCTAAAAGAAATCGAGTATACCAAAAAGCAGATAGGGGAGTCCGACGACGATGACAACATCTTCCTCCGATTCTGGCGACGATCAATACAATGATTCTAGCGACGGTAGATCCTTGAATTCTATCGCGCGATTATCTTATGGGATTTCTCCATCTTTCTCCTTCTTCCCGTGTGAATGGTTTAAGCTCTCGCGTCGATGGCCTCTTTCAACTTTTTCTTCGTGATTCAAGTTTTTATTTTTATTTTTTAATAATATACGGGATGATGGCATGATGCAACGTTAGCGTGTCTGCAGAGGTGCGTGTGTACCTGTCACTACTCTAAAAGCCCAAGGTAACGGTAGGTACAGGGTTTATCCTACACAATAAAGTGACAAAAAATAGAGGTCATGTAGAAGAAAATAAATAAATAAATGGGAAAATATGAAATGGACGGAGGGAGCGTCCACAGAAATCGCCTTCGGGCAATCCCAAAAAGCGCGTGGCTATGTTATTTACAATGTGTCTCAATGGCCACTACCTCTGGTTTTGACTCCTTTGTGCCTGTTTTTTTCTTCCTATTTTTGATTCCCATATTTCCACAGCCAACATTATGATCTCACTGCCTTTTACAAAAGGCTCTCCTTTTGATGGGTTTTTTTAAGTTCGTGCATCAGCTCTGGCCTCAATGCGTGACATAGATTTTCATAAGAAGTGGTTGTGCGTATCATGTTTCTTAGTCCATACTTGTATTATTGATCCTATTCCTTTCTTCTTCTTTATTTCGTTCATCCTCCCGAGTGAAAGGGCCACTAGAAGCTCTCAAATATCCATTAATGAATAGTTCTTTATGATCCCATGACGGATGCCTTGAAACTTGTCTCTGATTATATGGGTTCTTTTGTGTTCGATGGAGGAGAACAAAGGGAGCTCCATTTTTTGAACCCAGGTAAAAAAAATGATTATGTTAATTTCTTACTTTTCTGGGTATATCTTTTCTTGATTTAATCTTGTTGTAGAATACATAAATAAGGAGACATCAAAACCGAAAACTTTGTCTATGGTACTTAGTGGAGTGGATTTTTTTTTTTTTTTTTTTCCCAATGCTAGATGGGTTCTGGATTTTTATCGTTTAATGGGAATGCTAAAGCTAAACTCGATGGTTTCGCTGTAAATGAGAAAGGCTAAACCCAAATCTTTCTTGTGAACAGGCCACTGATTCGGACATGAGACATTGGAATCGAACTTCAAGGTCTTGCTGTTGTTGAATTCCAGAATGATTCAAGTGGTTTTTTCTTTGGGTTGCTTTTTTGGGAAGGCGAATATGCAATGAGATATTAATAATTAAAAGTAGCCAAGGAGAGAGAGCTTTATCAGACTCCGATGGAGGCACCAACGGGGCAGCCAGAAGCAGGGCAGCCGGACATGCCCCGCAAAAAGATGACGAAGCAGTTAACCGGAAAACGTGAGGATACGCCACTGCATACGGCGGTAAGAGAAGGAAATCTTCTTGTCGTGGTGGAAATCCTTAGTAGCACCGTAGAGGCTGAATTGAAGGAATTGTTGGCAAAGCAAAATCAAGCTGGCGAGACAGCTCTTTATGTTGCCGCAGAATATGGTTATGTTGATTTAGTTAGGGAGATGACCAAGCACTATGATCTTGCTGATGCTGGAATCAAAGCAAGAAATAGCTTTGATGCATTCCACGTTGCTGCGAAACAAGGAGACTTGGGTATGTTTTTGTTTTGAAAAATACTCTAACCACCAATCGATTACACAAGAGTAATCTTATAAACTGACCTGATTTGACGGAGTTTGTAAAATTGTAAAATTTATTTTTGTTATAAAGCAGATCTGTCGGATGACATGAAGCCATGTCAATTTGCAGGATTAATTTTATTTTAAAGTTTGCTCTTTTTCTGGAACTTGTTCTTCACAGGGGAACTTGAGTTTTTGTTTTGCCTTTTTTGCAGAGCTATTGAAAGTCCTAATGGAGGCCCATCCGGAATTATCCATGACCGTGGATGTAACAAACGCGACGGCTCTGCACACTGCTGCAGCGAAAGGGCACACTGAGGTAGTGAATTTTTTGTTGCAGGCAGGAAGTGGCTTGGCAACTATTGCCAAAAATAATGGGAAAACAGCTTTGCATTCTGCATCAAGAAATGGGCATTTGGAGGTTGTAAAAGGGCTTCTGAAAAAGGAGCCTGGCATTACAAAAAGGACAGATAAGAAGGGTCAGACAGCACTGCACATGGCAGTAAAAGGACAGAGTAGAGAGGTGGTGGAGGAGTTGATTATGGCAGATCCTTCTTCTGTAAACATAGTTGATAATAAGAGGAACACCGCTTTGCATATAGCAGCCAGAAAGGGTAGAGCTCAGGTAAATCAGCCTCTCATTGCCTTTTTAGACTTTTAGTTGTTACTAATCTACAACGATGAGAATGGTTTTGACATAAATCTAGAGAGTTGTCCTTTTGCAGATGAATTATATGCATCATAGTGTTCCACAGATTTAAAATAAATAAATAAATAAAATAAATCACTTCATATTTTATATAATTAACCCGGTTGCCTAGATTTGGTGCTCGGTTGTTGAGACAAGCAACTCAAGGAAAATTCAGTCTGGAACTCAACTATCATGTGTTTGATATAATAGGTTGTGTTAATCCCAAATTTCTCTATTTCTTTCTCCTTGTGAGATGTTATGTAGAGCAAGATTTTGTAGCCTTGAGCTGGGTTTGTTCAAGTGTTATAGATCATAGCATTTGATTGTGCTCGAGGTGGGATTGTTAAGATATATTATAACTAATTGAATTTACCTCTTCCCATCCACCTACCTAAAAAGAGCAAGATTTATTTTAAAGCCATTCTATTTCCTTCCTGCTTTTGACAGTCATAATTGTTGTCTTCTAGAGCCATTATAGATTTTCAGAACATTTCTGGTGTAACGGTGTTTCTTTTTTGGATTAAACTTACTAGTCTAGTTTTCCTAACAACTGGTGTAACGGTGTTTATTTATTGAGCAATGATACAATACAAGTAACCTAATTTTACTGGTGAAAAACATATATTTTCAGAGCATCAAATGGTTCTGTCACCAAATATGAGACACCTAGGCTGTGTTATCGTGTGCAATGCTTCAAACAAGATTGATATGCAACCATATTTTTTAGCTAATTTTTTAGAAGACTCTGAAAAAATTGATCAAAATGCCTCTTCCAAGTGAATAATTTTCTTTATAGAATTAACTGAAAATAAGTTGACATGATTAATTAATAAAAATTATCTCTTATCAAAAACAAAAAAAAAATTGACATAATTCATTGTGCAGATTGTAAGGATGCTTCTTGGACACAATGAAACAGACACAAAAGCCGTCAACAGGACTGGTGAAACTGCCATTGACACAGCCGAGAAAACCGCCCACCCAGATATCACAGCTATTCTTCAGGAATATGGGGTTGAGAGCGCCAAGAATATCAAGCCTCAAGCACCAACAAACCCTGCTCGTGAGTTAAAACAAAACGTAAGTGACATAAAGCACGAAGTCCACCATCAGCTAGAGCACACACGCCAAACCAGAAAACGCGTTCAGGGCATTGCCAAACGTCTCAACAAAATGCACACAGAAGGTCTTAACAATGCAATCCACTCTACAACTGTTGTGGCTGTCCTTATTGCCACCGTCGCATTTGCAGCCATTTTCACAGTCCCTGGCCAATATGTTGATGACCCAGAAAACATTCCTCCTGGCCTTTCCCTTGGGGAAGCAAATATCGCTCCAAAAGCTGCATTTTTGATCTTCTTGATCTTTGATTCCATTGCCCTCTTCATTTCCCTGGCAGTTGTGGTGGTTCAGACATCAGTTGTAGTTATAGAAAGCAAGGCAAAGAAGCAGATGATGGCAGTTATCAACAAGCTAATGTGGTTAGCTTGCGTGCTTGTTTCAGTTGCATTTTTGGCTCTTTCATTTGTTGTTGTGGGTGAGAGTCAAAGGTGGTTGGCAATTGGAGTTACAATTATAGGAACAACCATAATGGCTGCTACTTTGGGTACCATGTGTTTTTGGGTTGTCAGGCATCGGATTGAAGCCTCAAATTTGAGGAGCATTCGGAGGTCATCATTGGGTACCAGATCAAGGTCTGGGTCAATGTCTGTAATGTCAGATTCTGAGATCCTTAACAATGAATTCAAAAAAATGTACGCGATTTGAAACTCTCCTTATGCCAGATAAGTTTTTTTAGTGCTTGGCGTAAGTGATCTCTATGGTTCCTACAAAGTTGACATCTCGAATGTATATCTCCTGAGAAGATCATGGCAGTTTTTGTTTTCTTCAAAATTTTGGTTATTGCTGCTACACTGGATTTGCGCGACAAATTATAATGTGGTGAATTGAATTATGGTGATTGAAGCAAGAGCACAAATATGCGCAAGACTTTTAAGGCAACATGATACTTTTTAGACCATGTTTGGTCAGTGAGATGAGATAATTTTAGATTAAATATTTTGTAAAGAAAAATGCTAATTTGTCCACCAATTTTAACATCTCACGCATTTTTTTATTTATTTAATGATTAAGAAAATCATTATTAGTTTGTTAATAATTTTTTCATATTTTTAAAAATAATTTAAAATGAGAGAAAATGGATAAAAATAAACACCAAATTTTACATTAGTAGTCGCACTGAGCTGTGCCACTCAAGCGACAGAGTAGCACCGTTTTTTGTTAAAACTCCCTATATCCCAATCACAGCTATGAATATGATAAGTGAAACATGATAACTTATGAGAATTGCTACAACTATATGGACATTTTATAAATAGACATGGTTTTATATGATATGTTAAATTTAATTTAAAATAAAAATAATTTTATAATTTAATATAACATATTAAATCACATTATTTTAGAGTTTATTTTTATGAGATTTCTTTATGAATAAAAATTTGTATTGCTTGTTTTTTTTTCTTTTCCTGGGTTGAGAAGTGAGAAAAAAGGGCCTAATTATGACTCCCAAATTTCTCCGTTTTCCTTAATTTTGTTTCTTCAAATTGGATTTACTGACTTCTGGAGTAATATTATCCTTCACAAGTGAACTCATCATCCCTCTTTACTCCGTTTCTTACGTAGTAAAACAAATATTTTGATAATTTTTTTCAGTAAATATCAAAAAATCACGAAAAATATGAAAACTACGGAACCTGACCAGAAAAGTCAGCAATCAACAGTATATTTGAGATTATTTTTTTGGGTACTGTATATTTGAGAGTTTGTAGTAATTTAATTCCTATAGATAAATTAAAAAGTAAAATACAAAACAAAAATTTGAGGCTAAAGAAAATAAAAAATGATATTGGTCTCGATTTAGCATCCTGATTTGTAATTTATTTTATTTTTTTAATTTTATAATTAATTATATTTTTAAATAATATTGTAATTTTTTTAAAGAAAGAAAATTGGGCCAGGCTGATTTGAAATTTAAACCCAAAATACGGTAAAAGAAGCCCAAAACCTAAAAGGTCCGACTGTAATGTAACGGGAAAAAAATACTAATTATTTATTCAATCCTCTCTCTCTCTCTCTCTCTCGGTCGGGTTTGATCCCGGTGATCGGAACGAAGATGGATGAGGAATTGCTGGAATTGCAGAGACAGTTCGAGTTCGCACAGCAAGTGAAATCCAGCATTCGGTTATCGGATCGAAACGTCGTCGAATTGGTCCAGAAGCTTCACGAGCTCCGTATCATCGATTTTGAGCTTCTCCACACCGTCTCCGGCAAAGAATACATCACTCCTGTACCTCTCTCTCTCTCTCTCTCTCTCTCTCTCGTGCGCGCACGCCCAGTTTTCTCTAAGCGTATATTTGATTCCTGAGACAATTTACAGAAATGACAATGAAAGGAAAGAAAACTAGTTCGTTTTTTTTTAGAGGCAACGTTTTATCTGTCCTTTCTTTCATACACATTTTAGTCGCCAAACAAGAAATAGGGAATTTCTTTCTGATTATTTTTCTCTAAAAAGTAATTAACTTCCTTATTTATGAGGCTGTTTTTTTATGTGCATCTGATTGTTGGTTGATATAATTGGAATTTGATGATCCAATGTTACAATAGGAACAATTGAGGTATGAAATTGTTGCTGAGATCAATAAATTAGGGCGTGTTTCATTGATTGATATTGCGGACACTACGGGGGTTGACTTGTACCATGTTGAGAAGCAAGCTCAGCATGTTGTTTCTAATGATCCAAGCCTTATGTTAATTCAAGGGGAAATAATATCACAATCTTATTGGGACACCGTGGCTGAAGAAATCAATGAGAGGCTTCAAGAATGTAGTCAAATTGCTTTGGCGGAGCTTGCTGCACAGTTACATGTTGGTTCAGAATTGATCACATCAGTGTTGGAGCCCCGCCTCGGAACTGTGGTAACTTGTCTTGCCAATTTCATGTGATTTTAGAATGTCCAAATCAAAATAATTTTGATACGGGTTTTCTTGGGATTTAGGTGAAAGGTAGGCTTGAAGGTGGGCAACTCTATACCCCTGCTTATGTTTCTCGTGTTAGTGCGATGGTTCGTGGTTCTGCAAGGGGTATTACAGTCCCAACAAATTTATCAGTGTCGTGGAGCTCGTTACAGAAACTACTGTATGAAATGGATGGAGCCAGTGGTGTGGCCATTGACATTTCATTTTTCCAATCCCTTTTTAACGGGCTTGTGAAGGAAGGCGAGGTTTTGGGATCATTACGTGCAGGTGTTCATTGGATGCCAAATGTACGTGAGATAATCTTGACCTTCTCTAATTTATAGGATGTGTTTAGATTTATCTTTTCCCGAGGATAAGTTCTGATAGTTGCTAAAATATTTTTTGGTAGCCTGTTTTAGGTTTCTTATTAAATTGGGTCTCCAAAATGTTGCCCATGCTAATTCACTAGGAGCAGGTGTTAGCCGTTTTCTTACAAATTCATTAAACCCTTAGATTTTTTTTTTAATTCATATTTTTTTGGACGCATAATAAATACTTCTATAAAAGAAAATAGGATGATAAGTCAAGAATACAAGGGGTATTCACCAACTTCTTCTGGATTTGTTTTTTTGATTGGCACTGGGTTATCCGATACCATGTCCCGATGAATCCTGGGAGTGCACAGGTCCTCGGCAAGGAATTTCCCGCAAGTACTTCTCAGGTAATTCAAGGGAAACTCCCTCAGTCTGATGAGCCCTAGAGATTTCTCACACCCAGTGGGATTCAAACCATAGACCTGGAGGGAATTTCTTCTTCTGGATTTTACAATTTGAAATTGAAGACAAGGAGGTCAGATGATTACTAAATGCCTGTCCAATCATAAAACTACACGGATCAGATTTTTAGGTAAGCGAATAGCATTCACTAAGAGAAAAACTGTACAATCACTAAAATGCTAGCTTATTATACCAATGGAAGGCATAACTCAAATTCAATTGCAGTTGTGAATTACAACAGAAGGTGTAAACCAATAAATAATTACACTAAACAACCACCACTGGAGCATCTAGAGTCCACAACCACAATAGAAAGTAACTTCCAATTAATACACCAGCTACTGCTCCATCCACACCAGATAAGGAACTTCTAATCAATACACCAGCTACTGCTCTATCCACACCAGATAATCTGCATTCCACAATTGCACTAGAAAGGGATTTCCTATCAACACACCAGCTACAATGCAGAATCATTCTTGGTATAAAGCCCTGCACCAGACCATGATACAATGTAACAGAGCTACTCACCCCACACCTTGAGCCCAACTAAAGCAAAAATACAAAATCCTCTTGGTTAATAACTCCATGACCCTAAGTCATTAAAAAAGAAAAAAACTCCATGAAACCAACTTGAGCTTTTAGACGATTTAGAAAAGACATAATCATATAAACTCCATCATATAAACTCCAATAGAGATGCATTCCTTCTTAGTAGCATACGTTCCTCCTGACCTTCTACTTCTGCAGTAACTCCCACTGCCAAACATTTTCATTTATATAGGTTCAAACTCAATACAGAGGCCACAAGAAGAAGTGAATAAAAGCCAACACAAATCCAACAAAAAAAAAAAAATCCCGCTTCCTTGAAGGATGAATCTTCACTCACATGTAGAACCACGTAATCTGTGGATGCTGAAAACTTTTAAGCTTGTGGCAATGTGGAAGGAGTCTTATGAGCCTGCTAATCACTGTGGATGCTGGAATCTATCCTCCCCTAGAGTTGAATCCCTACCACGAAAAAATTGCTGAGAAAACTACCCATTCTGTCAAAGTCAGCTCACCTCAAGCATAACCACAAAGGATGGCTTCTGGAGCTCACAGGACAATCTGGGTCATTTCCATGAATCATACAAGGATATTATAATTGAAGACCTCAGCGAATCCTATTTATTCTCGAAACCATCAATGGTATGCTGGTTATAGGAAACAAATTTCTTATAGACCTATGAAATTTGTCGTCATATGCTTCACAATTAAGAGTGTAAACTGTTAAGGCCTAGGGTTTGGCTCAAGTGGTAAAGGCCTTGGTCTTGGTGGTATACTCCCTCCAAGGTCTAAAGGTTTGAATCCTCTTGAGTGCAAACAATCTCTAGGAGTCATCAGATTGATGGATTTTCCTTCTGAATTACCTAAGGTGCATTTGCGGGAAACTCATTGCAGAGGCCTGTGCACTCTTGGGATTAGTCGGGACGTTGTTCTCGTACACCCGGTGCCAGTAAAATAAAAGAGAGAATATGTAGAAGTACCAAATATCTTTTCTTTTAAAGGGCATTCCGAATGCTTATAGTTTCCCATATATAGTTTTATCTTCTCTACTTCATATTGCTAGTGGCTGGCAGCTATGACTCAGATTTAGGATGCACCCCTCTAATGTATATGTAGGAGAGAGATGTTTACTTGAAGCCTACCCAGTTCCCTTTACAATAGTCATGATTCTTGCTTTCTTTTTGTTACTGTTATAATTTTTTAAACAGTTTGTGTTTACACTATGAAGAATTTTGCAACAGGTATTTGCCAATGCACAAAAGGAATGTGTAGATTCTTTCTTTTCACAGGTATGGAGTCCTCTTCTCCCACTAAATTGCATGATTTTGACAGTATTTGTATGTCAACGTGCATATTCAACTTTATTGTTCCATTTCAATTCTGATGCTTATTCTGTTGAAGAGAGGAAGCACCTGGATCCAAGGCGGAGTGTTGGTGATGGATTGTTGTTTTGAAAAATTGTATCTTCTTCCTCTTCTTCACATATTTCTTTAATTATGTGGTTTGCTCACCAAGCTGCTCTCTACTAAGACTCCTCCCTCTTTCTAATCCATATATTTTTCCACTTTAGACATGGGAATCTTTAAACTGACTACAGGAAGAACACTACTCTCCTCCAGACCTCCTTACCCCCCCTGAGAGAGAAGGAACTCAAAGAGTGCTACAATTTTCAG
Source organism: Platycarya longipes (assembly GCA_036559045.1). NCBI lineage: Eukaryota > Viridiplantae > Streptophyta > Magnoliopsida > Fagales > Juglandaceae > Platycarya > Platycarya longipes. The sequence goes on from CM071801.1 coordinate 13,983,233, forward strand.
AGAGAAGAAATAAGAAAGATTTTCTAAGATCCATGGGCATATAAGCCTAGGCTTATTTTGGTCCATATGAATTATGCCACTCTTTTTGTAAAATCTATGTTGTATTTGACTGATATATAAACCTAAGCTTATTGAAAATTGAAGCTTGTGATATACCATGAAATTGTGAAATGCTAATTTCATCTTGATTACTAGCTTTGGACCTTTAGTCTTTCTTCAGAATCAATTTCTGAAAACTTTCAATCTCTTACTCTTTCCTGCTCTCTTATTGCTGCAGAATTCCTTTGTTAGCTATGAAGCTTTGCGGAAACTTGGAATTCCCCAGCCTGTTCCTTTCTTGCAGGTATTTGGATTTTATGTTAATTGTATGTTTGTGGAGGCTATATGTTTTTTACGAAGTAATATGTTTGGTTTTAATCTAATCAAACCAAGGGCGTGCTCTCCAATTTAGTCCAGATATCCTGAAGGTATGCCTTTAGTCACTGCATTTGTTCACCCTTCAATGATTGAGATGTTGGATGCTGCTACCGAGGATGCTCTTGAACGCAATAGTTGGTGAGGGCTTGACTTAAATGTTTCTCCCTTTTTATTTTTATCTTTTCTTGTTCCATTTCCATTAGCCTTTTAACCAATTAATACAAGTCTATTCAATCACTATGACACATACTTCACTGTGCTTACCCAGAGATGCAAGTGGATGTCACTGCATTGAGCAGCATGTTATTCCAAGCCTAGTTTATTCATGATAGATAGATGATATTTTTTTATAAGTATACATAGATGATATTTTTCTCTTAGCTTAGTTGTTTACATTTTGCTGGAACTGCTCTAGTTTGTAATTGGTTCTAGGATTTCAGTTATATGATGCGGATTAAATATTAGTCTACTAAAGACTTTATCATTTGACCCTTCTATTTTCCCTTTGTTCTTCTGCTATGTAATTCCAAGGGTAAGATTGTTGTTGTGTTACTTATCATGAAAAGGACAGGAAAGTAAGATCATTGTTGTGCAGAAAAAATTTGCCAACCCCCCCCTTTTTTTTTTTTCTGGTTTTGGGTTATGACCTATTAGGAGATCTTTAGGCATTATTTGTTGTCACATTACGTCATTACCTAGTGGAATTCCTATGCATGGAATGTTATTTACACTCGATCAAGCACTCTCTTTTGAATTGGCTTTTATATTTGTTTAAAGTTTCTTTTCTAAAGTAATTTCCAGTATAGCTTATTATGTTAGTGCAATGTTCTTTACTTTCTTGGCTTGTCTGATTGGACGGATCTATACAGGATTGATTCTCTTTCTGTATTACCTGCATCCTTCGGAGCCCAAGACGCATATAAAATCTTGTCCCTCTGTCCGTCTGTTCAACTGGCTCTCAAGGTGCATTCTTGATAGCATGCAAGCTTATTGATCGTATACTTATTTTGTTAAGTCATATGATCATCTGTTTATGGTTTATTTGCAGTCAAATAGAGCCCTCATTTTTGGGGAGTCCTATATATTTAGCAATGGATTTATCAAGGTAAGACCCTTGAAATCTATTATCGAATTGTTAGTTTTGTGAACCTGCTTTTTTTTTTTGGGGGGGGGGGGGGATAATATTCAAGGGTTCAACAGTTTTATATGTGTTTGTGTTGTGTTATATAAATTTACATGAAGCTAGATTTTGGCACGAAAAATAATCCACATATTTGCCACATCAGCAATATCTAGAACCCTGTAGCTCAATCCACTTGATTGAAATGATTTTTCAACAGCTTTCCTTCTTTGCTTCTAAAAGCCAAAAACCTAGGGTTTTTTAAGTAGTTGAAGAAAGCTAAAGTTGATACTAGTTTTTCCTGTCACAAAATACTGATTCGCACTTTTATCGCTTTGTTGGTTAGGGTGTATACGATCGGATGGAGAAAGAGATGGAATCCTTCAGTGTTTCAGGTTCTTCGGGCATCGTGCTATCCGATAATTCACACTTGGTTAACATCGCTAGAGTTGGAAATGACTCAGGCAGGTTAATTGAGTCAAATGAGACTGGTAATGAGCCTGCTAGTAGCAAACAGCCTATCGAGAAAGGACCAAAAAAGAAAAAGGGAAAATCTTCTGGGAATGCAATAGCAGGCGCAGCTGAAAGTGGTTCTGATAACCAGGACTATGTTCCTACAAAATCTAAGAAAAGCCAGAGGAAAGGCAAGGATTCATCTTCCTTACCAGTATCAGATTCAAAACCAGGTGCCAAGAAAGAATCAGTTAAGATAAAGGAGGAAAATCTCGGCGTTCCTTCAGAAGAATGGATAATGCAGAAGATTATGACACTGGTTCCTGATTTTGAAGAACAAGGTCTATCGTTTCTGACTTTAGTTCTGTTTAATGCTAAATATTGAAAGAATGTTGCATCTATTTCATACTCAATTTTGACAGATGCATGGCCTGATTTTGTAGGTATAGATGATATCGAAATAATTCTCAGACCTTTAGCAAACCATTTAAGACCCATGTTAATCAACTCATGGAAGGAAAGAAGGAAGTCAATATTTACAGAAAACGCGGATAGATTGAAACGTTTGCTTGATAATTTACAAAGAAAACTCGATGAGGTTGGTGCAGATACGATGGATGTTTTAATCCATCATTGTATCAGGTCTCTGGTTTGTTTAAATTTTTTATAGGGTACTTTTTTAGTTTGTTGTGTTGCATAACCTGTATGTATGTGTTTAACTTCTTGTTCAAGAATAGGCATTCGTAACACTTCTGAATTATAAACTGTCTCATTGTATTTCTTGTTTCTGGCAGTCTTTCTTAAATGTACAGCTATATGAAAAAGCTTTAGATTTGTTTGAAGATGATCAATCAACTTCGGTAAGCTTTTTTCATAATTATCGACATTTTTAAAATGTTACTTCTTTTTAAAAGTATTTGTAACGTCTTTAATATGCTAATTTTTGTTATGAAATGTGTAGAAGAATACTAATTTATAATAACAGGTTATTTTACACCGGCATTTATTAAGAACAACAGCCGCTCCCATTGTGGATACACTCTTACATGACTTGGTACTGCTTACTGAATATTTGGTTCTGAATTTATAGTTTACTTGTGTTGTGGGCTTAGTGATGAAGATATTTGATGAACTGAATGGTTAAATATGGTCATTTTTCTTCAACACAGGACATCCACAACAAATTGCGGAATGGAATTGAAGTTGAGGAAGCCCGAGATTCAGAAGCTGGCTCACTTAGTCCTGGAGAAAGAAGTGCTCTTGTACGAAGAAGATCCACTTCCTGATAAATATTCCTATAATTAGTATTTTAAAATTCCCGTTGCAAATGGTGTATCTTTGGCCTTCACTCAAATCTGTCATTCTGGAAGAACACCTGTATGGTGGTTAAATCTTTTAATATTCTCCCTTTGGTTTCTGCAGGCAAAGAGCTTTCCAGGATCTCTGTCAAATATGGCTTTTGCGGTGGTTGAAGCTTTGGAAGGAAAGGTATGTTCTTGTTTGTTAGGAACACATTGTTTCAACCATTGGAGTCCATTGCCGTACATACAATTTTTTGAGTTCTTTGCACATTCTTATGTTATTATAATATTACACACTAACTTATGCAGTTGGACCCAATCACAATTCATGGTTTTCTATCTTCTGTAACAGTTCCTTATTCTTCTGTTGTAATTTATGTGTAAAAGTTCCCGATTAGTTTCTCTGAAGGTTGATCATCAAAGAAAGAAATAATTGGAAATTTGGGAATGTTTTGTCTTTTAGAGCAACTCTGGTTTGTTTAGTTGCACTTCCTTGAGTGTTGGATAATTAATGTTTGACATTTCCCCAGTTTGCTCTTTTTCATTTGTTTTTTTTAAACACATAGCTATGATTTAATAATTGGAATATTGGATGTGACAGCGGGTAGAAATGTTCATGGATGCATTTAGAGCTTTTGCGGAAGAAAGGTGCTTATAGATCTTTTATTTTGGTGTAACTATGATTTCCTTTTGTGGACCATGGAGCATTCATATAGCATACAATTAGCATTAACATTTGGAGTTTTATTTTGTCCAGTGGGTTAGTCTTGAAAAAGCTTGACAAGAAATTGGAAAGAACACTTCTACATTCGTATCGAAAGGTAATCGTGCTTTCAGTTCTATAAGGAATGCCATTTTTTTAATGTTAATAAATGGTTTAGTTGCAATTTAGGGTCTGTTGTTTGCCATTATGCAAAAACTGATTTTGGGTCCCAGAAAGAGTTTTTGGAACAATTGTCACATTGGGATTTAGCATACATAGATATCTTTGTGAAACAAATTGATCCAATTATACTTTTTGCAATGGATTACTAAACACTCATTTTCAACTTAAGTGGGAGGCGGCAGGCCCCACTTCAAATTCACTTGTTGAAAGTAAAACACCGACAAACGAGTCCTACTTATTGAATATCTTATTTAATTCTGCTTTGAATATAATTTTCACATGCCCCATAACTTATCATTTCATCGGCTGCTATGTGGCGGGTTGTTTTAGAATCAAAGGAGTTTGAGGTGAAGAGGGATGGGAATGCAGTGGTCATCACAGAAAAAGGTTGGAAAGTTGTTCAAAGTTTACGTTTGAGTTTAGACATCACTAGGTGGTTGTCTAGAGCTTTGGTAGCTGAAAACAAGGCGGGGGTTAAGGGCTACTATTCTGCACATCGGAATGGAAGTAGGGGATTTACTTTCCAATGTTGTTTTAATGCTCGTGGTCCATTCATGTCATTGGAGAAACATGGTGGTGGGGGTGGCAGTGGGAAATTCATTCTTATACCAGGAGACAGAAATGGGATGGCCTGGGTGAGACTTGCGGAGGTGCTGCTGGAGGCAGCTAAGGTTGCAACGCCGAACGTTAATCTAGCCTCTGGTTCTAGAATATACAGGGAAGCGTTGGTGCATCCTCAAGTTGCATACAACTCTGTTCAACAGTACTCTATGCCAGACAGCAAAGATGGGCGTGAAAGGATCCTTGTAATTGCGCATGATAGACATGATATGGAGAAGGATACGGGGAGTCTGCCATAAGTAAGCTCAGATGAAAGTGATTGGCAGACTGCTTTAATTAGTTTGAGGGAAGAGGTGATGGGCGTGAAAGAAGAGTTTGTCTTACTTAGGCCGGATTTTTTGGCTTGGACTGCAAGGCTTGAAAAAGTTGTGGGCTTGGGCTTGGGTAAAGGCCCGAGTAAGTTTGTGAAACATTCTAAAACACGTTGGCTTTCCAGGCAGGATAGGGGTAAATGAAAATCTGGGCTGAGCCAAGCCAACCCAGTACGCATCTCTCCCAAGCTGTGGAAATAGAGGCCCGGGGTGCAGGCTGCATTTGTGAAGGAAACTGGGTCGTCTTCGGGGTTAGGGAAGAGGCCCATGGTGCCTATGCCCGTCGCGGCGTTTCCGGCACACCGGACAGACCAATCCTCCCCTCAGGAGCCGTCTTCATCAATAGATCCTAGTTGCTCATCAGAGGAAATAAACGTGCCGGTTCCGTTAACCTCGACCCAACACCCTGAAGATTTGAACGAGCCTAACGCTACCGGACCTCCACAGACTTTGTCGCCGGAGGCCTTTGGGCTGTCTCATGTTCTCATGGCGATGCCGGCGGCCGCAGGGTTGGGTTTGGCTACGATGACCCCCATTTCGTCTCTTATTTAGCTAACAGCCCCTGCTTTATCACCCCTATCTAAGAACGAAATTGGAGTAGGAGCCTTGGTATTAGTCGAGCCTTCTAAGGAGGGAGAGGATGATCCGATTCCTTTAAATTCTCTACACCTTAAAGAATCAGACTGGGTTATTCAGACCGCTTGGAACATAAAAAATTTAGTAGGTATTTCTTATGTGGGCCTCGAAACTGAATTTTTGGCACTTCTTACTTTTGCCGAGGCCGCCAAATCCGAACTGTCCAGTCACTCAGCAAAGAAGAAGGAAAGATAACTTAAGAGACTCACATGGGACATGAACGATGATGGGGGAGACAAGTGCTCTAGTCGGGAGCGTGTCAAAGGAAGGGACAAGATAGTCCATTAAGCCAAAAATAATCTCATGAAATGTAAGGGGGTTGCATGATCTTAACAAGCGGCTCCAAGTCAGGAATTTACTTAGAAATAAAAAAGAGATGTGATTTGTTTACAGGAAACCAAGCTGGAAAGTATATCTACTCAACAAGTTCGTAGTTTATGGAGTGGACAGTATGTAAGGTGGTCTTACCTCCCTGCTAGAGGTGCCTCTGGGGTGTTTTAGTAATGTTTGATACAAGGGTGGTCAAAAGGGTAGAGGAATGTGTGGGTGATTTTATTGTTGCATGCTCTTTTGTGAATATTGAAGATGGTTTTAAGTGGGCTTTCGTTGGTGTCTATGGGCCAAACCTAGACCTGGAAAGAAGATTTTTGTGGGATGAGTTGGCTGGTTTTCTAACCTGGTGAGAGTTACCTTGCTGTATTGGGGGTGACTTCAATGTAACTCGTTTTCTAAGTGAGAGGTCGGATGCTTCTCACACCTCAAGGCCTATGCGGGAGTTTTCTGATCTCATTGTAGAAAATGAGTTGATGGACATCCCTTTAATAGGAGGTACTTTCACGTGGTCTAACAACCGTGAACGCCCATTCTGGTCACGGATTGATAGGTTTTTGCTTTCCTCGGAATGGGAATCTCACTTCACGGATGTAGTGCAAAAGAGACTTGCCTCGTTTATGTTCAGACCACTTCCCTATCATCCTAGATTGTGGAGGGATCCAAGGTGGTAGAAGGTATTTTAAATTTGAAAATATGTGGCTTAAATCTGATGGTTTTGTTGATAGAGTTAGAGCTTGGTGGACCTCCTATAACTTTGAAGGACATCCTAGTTACATCATGGCAAAGAAACTGAAAGCGCTAAAACAAGATTTGAAGCAATGGAATGAGCAAGTCTTTGGCAATGTGTACCAGCAGAGAGTCTCTCTTATGGAGGAACTTCAAGCAATGGAAGGGGAAGAGGAAGCTAGAACTCTTTCTGCAATTGAGACAACTCGTAAGAATCAGATTATTTCTGAACTTGAAAGAGTCACTCTGTTGGAAGAGATCGCATTGCGTCAGAAGTCAAGGACGCTTTGGCTTAAGGAGAGGGACAAGTATACTAAATTCTTCCATAGAGTGGCTAATTCTCATGGGAGGCACAATACCCTAGATACTCTGATGGTCGATGGGGTAGCATCAACGGACCAAATGGCTATCAAGAACCATTTGGAACAGCATTATCAACAACTCTTATCTGAAGAGCACAGTTGGCGACGTAGGGTGGATGGTCTATCTTTTTCAGTATTAGATTCTCAGACTGCAAATTGGTTAGAAAGGCCGTTTACTGAAGAAGAGGTATGCAAAGTTATCCAAGGCATGAATAGTGACAAGGCCCCTAGCCCTGATGGATTTTCTATGGGTTTCTCAAACTTGTTGGGAGGTTATCAAGGAGGATCTCATGCAAGTCTTTTATGATTTCCATTCCAATTCAAGGTTTGAAAAGAGCATTAATTCCACCTTTTTAACTCTCATTCCTAAAAAAAGGGATCTTTGGACTCTAGGGACTATCGCCCCATTAGTCTTGTGAATGGAGTGTATAAGATCCTATCTAAAGTGCTAGCGAACAGATTGAGTACGGTAGTGGATAAGTTAATTTCAAAACCCTAGAATGCTTTCGTTAAAGGTAGACAAATCCTAGATTCGGTCTTAATAGCCAATGAAATCTTGGATGGACGTCTCAAATCTCGTGAATTTTGCTTGATTTGCAAATTGAACATGGAGAAAACGTACGATCATGTCAATTGGCGTTTCTTGTTAGATCTCCTTTCAAGATGCGGCTTTGGGGAGAAATGGCAAAGATGGGTAGAATTCTGTATCTCTTCAGTTCGGTTTTCTATCTTGGTAAATGGCTCGCCGGTGGGTCTTTTCACGTCCTCTTGTGGTTTGAGACAGGGAGACTCGTTATCGCCTCTTCTCTTCCTATTTATCATGGAAGCCCTGAGTAAGATGATAGAGAGATTGGTGGATGCGGGGTTACTTCATGGCTTTCCGGTTGGGAATGGTTTTCTTCCTATTTCCCATTTATTATTTTCTGATGACATTCTTATTTTCTATGGTGCTCACTATGGTCAGATTCAAGCCCTGAGGGGGCTTCTTCTTTGCTTCGAAATCGTTTCAGGTCTGAGAGTCAATCTCTCAAAGTCTACTCTAGTGCCAGTGGGGGATGTTCAGGATGCAGAGTTCTTGGCCACTTTCTTGGGTTGTCACGTTTCCTCTTTACCCCTCACCTATCTTGGTTTACTGTTGGGAGTCTCCTTTAAATCTGAAAGGATTTGGAATGGGGTGATTGAAAAAGTAGAGCGCAAATTGGCCACTTGGAAGAGATTATACTTGTCTAAAGGGGGAAAGCTGACACTGATTAAGAGCACCCTCTCAAACCTCCCCACCTACTTTTTGTCTTTATTCCCGCTTCCCACAAAGGTAGCTAATCGCATTGAGAAGCTACAAAGAGACTTCCTGTGGAGTGGAATAGGTGAGGAATTCAAGATTCATTTGGTTAATTGGCCAACAGTATGCACTCCAATATCTGTGGGAGGCTTGAGGATTCGTCATTTGTTGAAATTCAACCAAGCTCTATTGGGTAAATGGCTGTGGAAGTATCAAAACGAAGGGGAGGCCTTGTGGAAGTCGGTTATTGATTTCAAATACGGAGTGTCTTGGGGTGGTTGGTGCTCGAATGAGGTTCAAGGCATACATGGGGTGAGTTTGTGGAAGTTCATAAGGAAGCATTGGGAGCATTTCAGAGGCCAGGAATATCTTGTGGTAGGGGATGGTTCACAAGTTAGTTTTTGGTATGATAATTGGAGTGGAGGCACCGCTAGTCTCAAAGACTCCTTCTCCACTATTTTTGATCTCGCAAGAGAAAATGATGCATCGATTGCAGATCTAGTGATCCTTTCTCATGACACTCCCCAATGGAATATAGAGTTTGAGTGGGATGTCCAAGACTGGGAGATGGAGTCTGTTCTGGAATTTTTTGCATCATTATACTTTTTCAACATCCCTGGAGGCACGTGTGATAAGTTGCAATGGAGACATTCTAAGTAAGATGTTTTCTCAGTTAGCTCTTATTACCATGTTCTATCTAGCCCCGGAGTATCCAGATATCCATGGAAGAGTATTTGGCAGATGAAAACTCCATCAAGAACGACTTTTTTTGTGTGGACAGCAATTCTGGACAAGATCCTCACAACAGACAACATGAGGAAACGCCGTATAGTGGTGATTGATTGATGCTGCATGTGCAAAAAACATGGAGAGTCAGTAGATCATTTACTTCTACATTGCGAGGTTGCTAAGAAGTTTTGGGAAGAGTTTTTTACAAGACTTGGCTTATTATAGGTCATGTCTCTTCACTTGGTGGATTTTCTAGCTAGTTAGAGAGGTATCCTGGGTAACCAACAAGTGGCAACTATCTAGCGTATGGTTCCTATTTATATGTGTTGGTGCTTATGGAGAGAGAGAAATGCAAGAAACTTCGAAGATTGTGAGAGAACTTTGTGGAACTAAAACTCTTTTTCTATAGGACTGTGTTTCTTGGGCGGGACCTATTGCTTGTAACGGACTTAGTGTCCATGAACTTATTTCTTCTTTGTAACACTAGCTAAGTTTTCTCAAGTATACTTCCGGTATACTTGGGCTTAGCCTTTTCCTATTAATGAAATCCTTTTGATTACCTATCAAAAAAAAAAAAAAGAATATCTTATGGCTGTAATATGATGAAGATGCTGATATTTCGTGCACCATCAAGTATGGCATTATCTTATTTTACAGTTCACAAAGTATGAACCAATTTCAAATTAACTGCATCTTCATGTTGCTTGTGTTATGAATCTAAAACTCTATTTTTAGTAGTTGATAACTTGTAATAATCTTAGGAAACAATCAGCTAAAGCATACTAGGTACCAGGCTCAACCCACCTCCAATTCCACTCCACCTGTTTATTTTCCTCACCTAATCTTTGGCAAAGTAAAAACTTTGTGTCAATGATTGGGACGACAGAAACGTGGAACTTTTTCCCCCAGAGGATAAACTTGTTGATTGGAACTCAGAATGGGTCTATGATTTTATGGCTTATAGAGCTTATTTCTCATGTGCTCTGTATCATTATTATGTTCAGGATTTAACATCTCAAGTCTCTGCTGAAACTGACCCAGTTTCTCTTCTGCCAAAAGTCATATCTTTGCTATATGTACAGGTCAGTTAACTTATTTTTATATGTTACTATTCATTGTTCTCTGCTACTAACGTTAATCTTCTCTTGAATAGGTTCACCATAAAGCTCTTCAGGCCCCTGGAAGGGCAATTTCTGTTGCTGTTTCCCGGCTGAAGGTATGATAATATTCATCACAAGAGAAGATGCTTTCATAGTATATGCTTGTCTTTGAGTGCACTGCAAATTCTTCATATATATTTTTAGTAACTATCCTTAGGAAGCCTTGAAGAGAACTAAAATTTAAGCTTCGCATGAGGAAAACATGGATGGTAGGCAAACTGAAATGATCGACTTGGTTAAGATGGTGAAAGTGTTGCAAGTATCTGATTAGAAGATCAATGGACTAAAGGTGGTTACTTGAGTTAACAGTGTAGATGGAGCAAAAGACTACTGGTAGAGTCAGCTTTAGTGGGTACCTATTCTGTGAATGACTTCACTGGATGGCATCCAGAGCTTTAGTGGGTACCTATTCTGTGAATGACTTCACTGGATGGCATCCAACTTATGTGTAATAAGTTGAGATGACAGATGTTAACAAACCGTCTATAAGCTCTGAAAATCTGCTGTTCTCTCTTTTTTGGCTACAATTGATTGCAGAAGGTGGTGATTCTGGAATATATAATGTAATTGCCGTTAATTTGTAGAGATGGTGTGGCTATCAGTTCTGGGAGGAAGCTTGCTGCATGGTTTTTAGGTGCGGATTCTGTTGGCATGTCTTTTTACTAGAACGTTAGGGTCGGCACCCATCTCCTGGATCAATTTGTGAACTTTACTTTGGATTTGGAATTCAGATATATAATAAGTGGATCATTCAGCCTATCATTTTGTGTCAATGATGCCAATAGTTTGGACCAAATGGTACCTCCTTCCGCTTTTAAACAAGAGGTGAAATTTGAACTTGTCTTCTATCATGAGTTGTATTTACCTATAAAAATTTATTATCTAAAAAAATGCAAATGACTTGGTAGCCTGTATTTTTGTTTGAGCTGGGCATGTACAAAAGAGCCTATGAATTGGCTTCTTGTGCAATGTGCGTGGTAGTTGGCACTGATGAATTTCAAGAATAATTCTATTTATCATCCTCACACACCAAACCTATTTACTTTTTTTTTTTTTCATTTTTCCTATAACAAATATGTAGTGTATGGATGATAAGTAGAACAACTCAATTAGTTTAACAAGAATACGATAAAATAAAAAATAATATTAAAATATATAAAGTATGTGGTGTGGGATGATGAGTAGTATCACTCTAAATTCAATGGCTTCTTCTGCAACATGTGATTATTGGTGATGAAGGGCAAATTTTTCCAATCTGTGGTCAGACCGTCATTTTGGATGGCCAAGGATAGGAGTCTCCCTCTTAGATTTTCAAGGCTCATTTTGATAGCTTCAATATGGCAGCCACCACTTTACCCATCTTCGGATTGTAAGATTATTTGTCCATGCATGAAGAATCAATTCCCTAGAATATCTGCACACAGCAGCTGGTACCAAAAGTGTTATTGCAAACCACAATGTTAATCGACTTTATAGAAGTCTTGGACAGGAGGAAAGCAAGAATGGTCAGGTTATGATGTGTTTTGGTTTGCCATGCCTGTAGGTGCATTCGGTCCAATCTTTTCATTGATTGCCTTGCTCCTTATCAACCAGATTATATCTATCACAATAGCTGAAATTGGATGGAATGGTTCACTTCTTTCTGGATTACGTTGAGGGTAGGGTTTGGCTTGATGACTAGCCTAACACATATACTTGAGATTGGCCAACAGCCAGCTTGATTCTTGCAAAAGTACCCATACGAAATTACAATTCAGAAATAAATGCTTATTGATTTCTTCTTTTCTGTTGCATATGGGACTGGCTGATGAATGTTCTTCTGGAGAAAAAGAGAAGAATGTTGCAATCTTGCTGTGGGTTGGCATGATCTTCTAAGCCCCTTTCCATAGCACATATTTAAGTCGGAATTCTAGCCTCCCATAGCATTTTCGGTTCATGTTGTATTGGCGGTCCTGATGATATGGTTTGTCGAAGATTATAGGCTGATTGTACTGAGAATTGTCCCTGTTCATGCTTATGTTTTGTGAGTCCCTGAGGGAGATGGATGTTTAGGATGTTGTTGGTATCGTTATAGTTGATCAGACGTCTTACTTGATGCACTCCCCAATGTCTAGCATTGTTTTTGATGAGATCAGATACTTGGTGACTGGATGGCATTGGGAAAGTATGACTGTTGGGCCGTGGGTGGAAGGTAGTGATTATTGGGACCCAAGAATCTTCCCAAGTGCTTATAGAAGAACTGCCTTTCTTGAAAACAGCTACCTTTTTCGAGGAGATCTCTCATTCTCTTGCTGCCCTTCGAAATCCATAAATTATGCTGTATTGTTGGGCTCTTGGAATTGTTTTGTTGGTAGGTTTCTTCCCCCAAATTTTTGGACCTGTATTCAGTTACATTTTGTTTGGACGCATCATCATAGTTTGGAAACTAGAGCCCGGTTGATATACATTTTCTGCTTGCTAAAACCCCTGGCTCTTGTAGGTAAGCAGATTGTATCCCATGCTTTGTGGTATAGTGCCATTTCCCCAATCATAAGTTTTTTAACAGCCAATCTGGAAATGACCTTCACTTCCCACTTGTGATCTTCTTTTGAACTCTGCTTTTTTTTTTTCTTCAAACATTAGCTTTTGGGATCTGTGCATGAAGACCGGGAGTACTGGATATCAAATTAGAACTTGTATAAATTTTAATGGGACAAGACATTTTAGAATTTAAATCCTGAGAAACCTACAATGAATTTGACCCACTGAGACAGCCCCAGGGGTTTTATGTGCTGGGCTAGGTTGTAGGTACTAAGTATCAACCATGCTGTTAACTGATGGTTTTTGACATTATTAGACTTACTTGAAACACACACACTGTTATTGGGTTCTGTAAATGTCTTTCCCATAACCGTGTATAAATTTTCCAGGAGAAAGTAGATGATTCAGCATACAAGATCTTAACAGATTACCAAACTGCAACGGTGACACTTTTAGCACTAATATCGGCTGCTACTGGCAATGTGAGTAAATGTGCATTTCGCTCATTAGATTCTTGGTTTTAGTGGATTTGCATTGTTATAACTAAACCGTGAAAGTCAGGCTTGAGAAACTTGATTCTCTTGGTCGTGCTTTAATATAGATCTCCATGGTTAGGACCTAAGGAGATATTGATAAGTAGATTTATTATTACTGAGTAAATTAGGTTTTCTACACTGATAATATATTAGGCCTCTGACATATTTTTCCTATCTTAGAGCAGTTGAGATCCTAAAACGTTTATCTTTAGGTTTTGGTCTCTGGCTAATCAACTTCTGCGTTTGTTAGGAAGAAGGTGACTGTTCATCTGATAGAATTTTGACTCAAAGGGAGCTTCTGGAGAACCAAATGCCAGCATTGAAAGGCCTGGTTTTGAGCTCCTAACGATCCGGACTCGTCATGAAGTCAATTTTCTAAGGCCAACATTAATCTTAGCAAGAACGAACTGATTAGTGCCCCCAACTCTCTCTCTCTCTCTCTATATATATATATATATTTATAAATATCTCAAGCATTTACAGGGATTTCTGCAAAACTAAAAAAATATCATTTGTATTAGTTTCATTGTTGTTGGGCCTACATCTTTTGTATTGCTCTATATGGTATTCCTATTGCGCTATCAATCGATAAGAATCAATATATTTCTCATGGAAATATAGCTCATCTTCTTAATTTTGTGGTAAGAAAATTTTTGGGTACTCAGTAAAGGCATCCAATCAAGCAAGATAATTACGTGTTGATAACTTGTTCAAGGAGGTTACGGTTCAGATGCGAGTAACTCCAATGACTGCACTATAATATCCTAATGGAAAGTTCAAATTATATTGATACAATTAGAACGTTATTAAAATCTTACAAAGTGTATAAATTTTTTCTTCACAAATAATATATAAATTTCATACACCACCTATCATTATCCTTATTATATAGAGTATTACAGGCTAGTCTTCTTTAAATGTTCGATGTCCTCGTCGAATTTGTTCGTTGTAGGTGGCATGATTTAAATCTCACAATTTTGATTGAGATAGTCTCTAATATTATTTGTAATATTCTCAATAGAAGGTCTAAATTACATGATCAATACTTCAAAAAGACTAATCAATGATACAATTAAAATCCAATTAGAACTTTATAAAGAGTAAATTTTTTTTTTTTTAAGCAATACGAGAATCTTATACACCAATTATCCTTATTCTTATCGTATGGAATACCACATGATCCACATGCCACCACACAAGAATTATTTGAAGTGATTTTTATCATTTATTGACTTTATATTTAAGTTTTTCCTTCTCTTGAAATACGTTGGAACGGGACCTAGTTGGAAGTTCAAATATGTTGCTAAAAACCACCACACCAGGTCCCACATGACTGATTGTTCAAATAACTCCAATTATCACACCCCACTAACCCCAACCAAATTTTACATCTTACAACTATAATGGCAATTCCAGAAATTCACTTTAATCCTTATTAGATTCCCAACACAAATCAGTCTGAAGACAAGTTTTTGGGTCCAATATAGCAAGCATTATATTATTTGTTTGGCTGTCTGGAGTAGGGCAAAGCATCTCCCCCCAAGGTGTCGATCTATCCTCACTAAAATCAATCACAATTTGATAAATACACCCAAGAGGTGGCACAACCCCCCAGCCCTACCATACGACTCATGCAGTATAATCCGCAAAATTTCAAGACCTTTATTTGCCTTGGGAAGGAAATAACTCAAAATCAATTATAAGTTACCAGAATTATAAGTTGGTGGACATGCAATCATGTTCTCAGTTTCATCTGTTTTCCCTCTATCTATTGTCTATGGAACTTCAACAGAAGTTTTGTGCTCCAAATGTTTAGAGTATCTGTTCCAATAGCAGGGTAGTTATCAATAGGTTTAGCTTGGATTCAGTTCCTGTTGCAACTGGATCCGTTGGGATAGGGGCATGTGTCCAATAGGTTCCGACATGATTTAAGAGTCGGACACAAGCAAGTCCGTTCCTCAACAATGAGAGAATAATAACACGGAATATAATTTTTACCTTTGTTAATACCTCCAACAATGTGCGAAGCTTCTGGGTCTGTGAATTGTGGAAGAGTACCTACCACCTTGGAAACCTCCCAGACAAATGGTTAACTACGTAATTAAACAGTCAAAAGGGGCAAGGTCGCTAATTAAAGTGACAATGAACAGAGCATATTTATGTAAACGAAAATGATGCCACTAAAGATCATTGGGCATGAGATTGAGAAAACAATTGCTTACAATTGTCAGATACAAGAAGAACATTGATGCTGTAAACTAACTAGGTTTCTAACGAATAAAACTCAAACTTTACATTGTAAGTATGATCTTGTTTGCTAAACAATGGGGGGCATGGTTAATGTTGAGGTAGTGACGGTCTCTTTTCCAACATCTCATAATGGACAACAAAATTATCCTGCAACAAGAATTATGTGTTGGACTCTGAGGAACTAAAATCAGAAGAAAATTGAAGAACAAATGATAATATAAAAACAATTGATGGAACAGCAGTTAATTTGTCCAGACCTTGCGGATTGTTTCAAATGTGTTTGGATCAAAACAATGATAAGCTCCTCTCTCGTATGTAGGTGTCTTAACAAGCGGCTCCATGTTCGGGACTCTTATGAACCATAGTCGGTGCTCTTTGTGATAAAACCAGCCTCTAAGGTATCTGCCAATAGGTTTCAATGATTTTAGCAAAACAAGGTCCAACCTTGTTGCACAAATGCACTAAATAATATATTATGTAATTACATGATACAATGAATGCAGAATCTATTAATCTATCCACGTATTGACAATATTGTGGACTTGAAAAGAATATCCAAAAAAGAGTTCAGACAAACAAGGATTCCTTAAATAGCAAATAACTTCTCCGGAATTTTTGAAGGAGTGAGATGTAAAAACTTGACAAAACAAACTGTCCAACATGATGGAAATACAATGTCTGCAGCACGTGCAGCATGCAAGCTTTTTCCAGTTCCATAGAAGAATAAAACTAAGAAGACGGTGATGGTAAATATTCATTATACAGATGCGCTTTGCATGTATGCCTGAGAGAACATACAGTTCATTTGCAGCATATAACTGGGCTTCATCTTTCGGCATACTGCAAAGAGAAGATAGTGATTGCATGAGATCTAATATCTTAAAAGTCATTCTGAGAGAGCAACAGAGATCCAGCCCAGCACAGAAAAATACCTGTAAAATATGTAAAATAAAGTGTCCACCGTAAACTTCGAAAAATAACTTTGCTGCAACCACCAAAAAGAGACTTGAGTGAAAAGTAAAATAAATCAGCACTCAATGATCAAAAAGAAAATGATTTAAGAACAGCTCACATGTAGAGCAGGCGGTTGTTTAGCATAATAACATTGTGGCACAGTAAACTCTGGATCCCCCTTAGCAGGCTCGTCAGACCAGGGAGAACCGAAAAATTTGTGAAGATTTTCTGTTGAATTCAAATTCAACCCTAGTGTAGTAAGGTCAATTCCAAGTGCAAGGGATGTCAGATCAGGATTGCTCATCCTAATTACACTTAACAAGCCAAGCAAACCATATTGATCTGTAGCAGATTGAGCAGCCGGCATGGGTTTAATGCCCTGATCCCGGAATGGCTGATTGACTGCTGACATTTGTTGCAGCCGAAACTGAGACTGGTTCTGGTGCTGTTGATACTGCTGGATAAGCTGGTCATACGATCCCATACCAGATACAGTATTTGGAGAATTTAGAGGTCTTAGTCCAATGCCAGGAGGCCCACTGGTCTGAACCAAAAACAAAATTACATAACTAGGATGTTCAGCATACTATCATATACTGATGCAGATTTTAAATGCCTACAAATGAGACCTATCTTAGTATCTTGACCAACATGGCATTTCAAATATCCACCTTCCATCTCCAGAAGAATACAATCCTACACTGCTCCTGGCATTTTCATTTCATGATAATCCATTTTCTTCTAAATTAAAATCCAATTATGGCAAGATAAAATCAGATCCAATTATCATATGACCTCCAAGATTCCCTTGTTACTAGAAACCACCAATTTACAGCAACATGTTAGTCTACCTGGGAGTGATAAGACGAATGTGAGGATGGGAATATATCTGAGCCATGTAAGTGGAGAAGATCCTGATTGTTTACAGATGAAAAAGAGACACCACCGCTACTGACCGATGGAGCATGTTGTTGCTGCTGCTGACGATGGGATGAATACGTTCCCCCCAAGTTAAATCCAGCAGACCTACCCATCTGCACATTTAGAAACTGAAATATCAGGAATCTTTATTACACAGTATAATAATGAAAATCCTGTGGGAATTTTCCATCCCGACAAGACTGACATGAACTCACCCATTTTCATGTGAAATGATGACATTCTAGTATCACAGATTTTCATGTCAACTGGTACTGTTAATATTTTTTGGGCTTTTAACTCTCACAATCAAAAAACCCCTTAGTGTTTATACATGAAAGTAATTATAAAAAACTTTATCAATCTTGACGCCAATGCTCATAGATTATAACATATATATTATGCAATTTCCACTGCTTCGGACTCACAGAGAAGTGCTGTGACTGCATCATTGACACAGCATTGTCATGAAGTTGTTCTTTCTGGTGCATATCCATTGCATAATCCGCATTACCACCTGCACAAGATCTAATAGTACTGTCAACAGCAGAAGCTTAAGCAATCAACCAATTTTATCAAAAGAACAAAAACAGACTTCCAAGCATCTACGTGAGTAATAAAGACATCTCATCCATTTGCAAACAAAGAAGAGAAACGAGAAAAGAACATGCAAGTTATTAGGTTGATTGAGCATGAGCAGAAATTTTAAATCAGACAAAAGAATCATCAGAGGCAAGTTTCACCTCACATCCCATATTTTTAAGGTGGTTAACATCAACGAGCATCAGTGGAGGTGAGTCGGGGGCTGGGGTATGCGAATGCAAAGATGGGAGACTCATCATGCCATAGAATGACAAGAAATCACATGTTCAGTGTCATTAGCCAAAGAAATATTGTTCCCTAGAACAATGAAATCCAATAAGGCAATATCTTACAAGGCAATATATCGCCAATACAGAATTAAAATTGCATAGTTTTTTTTTTTAATATATGTAAAATTGCAATATAGTTGCCAAACTGAAACCCTTAGGAATCAATAACAACAGTGAGAGAGTAACCTCATCAGCCAATTTCCCATTAACTAGAAAATTCATAACTAAGCAAAAGCACAAAAAATTAAATTCAAATGCAAGTAGCCATATTTTCATATGGGACTAATATGGTCATTTGAATCTCTAATACTTTGTGAGACATCATACTTCAGTGTCACAGCTCAGATTCTAAGATACAAGAATAAAGCCCCAAAACCCTATTCTTTCAGAGTACAACATGCAGAAAATAAGCTTGCATGGCATTATCTGCTGTTTCTTTCATCAAGCATTTTTTTTTTTCCTTTTATCTTTTCCACTTCTGGCAAAGCTTTTACCAAGCTGGCAACATAGAAATGATGTAGCAATTTAAACATAAACCTAATCAAAGATAATTACAATTCCATACATGGACAACACTAGTGGTGAGATAAGTGCCTTCAAGAAAACTGATAATCACTCTTCATTGAGAAAGTACAATCAAGATTAATAGTCCAGATCAACAGCACCTTTAAATCCAGGTAAAGCGGGAAAATCTTCATTTTGAATGCTAAACTCCTGGTTTTGTTGAACAATGGGGCTAACACCAAGACCTTGTTTTCGTAGCGAACCTAGATTTTTTTCCTTTGTCAGAATTTCAGAAAATAAATAATAGAAACAGCCATACGGCATAATTTAAGACAATTTAAGACTTTGCTTACCCAATTGTCCTTGGGGCCCTCCAGCAGAACTAGGACGACTTGTCAACTGAGGGAAGTCATTGATGTCAAAAGGTGTATCATTAGAGTTCACATCATTTAACATCCCCATAGAGTTTAAGCTATTCACTGCTTGGACATGGCCTTGCGAAAGGGGACCTCCACCAGTGGGATAGGAATTTCCTAGCATAGAAAGCATCTGTGGAGAACCTGAATCACGAAAATGTCATCTCCACAGAAAAGTAACTCATGTATCCTTTTTTTTTTATAAGTAGCTCGTGTATTATAATATCACACAATTGATTAAAAATGAAAAAAAAAAAGTACATCTATGACAGTGAATAATATTCAAGCGAATTAGGCAATATAAGCACGAGCATGTAAAAATTGCAAATAAATCCCTGCATATTGATATTAGTACAGAGCATCTAACAAGAATTGGAGTTCAGCATATTCCAGAAATAGAGCAGACAGCTAGTATCTATAAACGTGTGCAAGAGAAAGTAGTTCCAAAGTTACTAGAACAAATCATCTTCCTACTAAGCTACTTCTCCATATCCTTACTAGTTCAATTTAATACCTTGTGGAAGTACACCACTCATCAATCGATTTTGTCCTTGAACATTCAAACTTCCAGATCCACTATTTGCACCTAAGTTTAGCCGAGAGGCAAGACCAGGAACAGATAATCCAACACCAGAGCCTATACTCCTCCCAATGTTGCCCCCACCAACCATGTTTCCCATGGAGCTTGTAATCCGAGGACCTGCATTTGCCAACATTGGGGATACTCCCAATCCTGGAACAGCATTCCGGTTACTAATTGCACCAGAGGTTGGGAGAATTCCAGGAATAGAACCGCCAACTCCATTTGTGCTACTACTAAATCCAGGGTTTCCTACAACACTTATACCTCCTCTATTTGCGACCCCTGAATGTCCATGTGAGCTTCCATGAGATAACTGCAAAACAGTTTACCTATCAAAAAAATTAGCAGTTCAAACTAACAAGTATATTCTCTTTGACATGCACACAGACAGATGTCCTATACAGCAGTCAATAATCTTGAACTTCATTTAGCAACTAGCAGATGGCATGAACAACAAAAGCACCTGAGAGAGTGCAACCGGAAGATTATTTGATGCAAAACGCCCACTAGAAAGGCTGCCAGTAGGTTGTTGAACTCCACCAGAAGGAACATTATTTAGTGCTGAGTTTCTTGATGTTAGCGTACCAGGAATGTTGGGAACGTTAAAGCTACCATGGATATTGTGTAGCCCTTGAAGTGTTCCTGAAGAAAGAAATATTGGAATTTAACAAAGTTTGAAAATGCATACAAGGAAAAACTCCAGAAGTATCTACCTACCAGAGTGATGAAAAACAGGGGAGGCCGCACCAGACTGACCAGAGAAAGAAGAAGAAAAAGTTCGCCCAGTATTATCTGAAAGGTTTGCAGCTGAACTGTTGAGAGAAGACTGCAACGAGAAAGAGCAGTCCATTCCACAATAAACAGATAAAACATGTGAAATAAATCAGGGTCACATTCCTTACAAACTTTCCCAAACATAATAGAACAACTGATAAAAAAAGACAAATATAGAAAATAGCTAAACATTAACACTGGTAAAGCATCCATAACCTAACACTACCATCTTATCGAGTGAAAACTCTACAAATGCTACTTTATCCATAAACAGTATAACATTCCAAATAGTATCTAGAAGGTATGGGATGTAGAAAGAGAGTATAACTCCACTTTTTCTTCAGATAATTCAATTTCAAAAACAGGATACAACTTATCACTGAAGCTCAATGATTCAACAAGTCCCAAATAAATATAAAATGAAATGAATGTAAAGGAAGGAAATTCAACAGCTACAAACCAAAAATAAAACGAATGTAAAGGAAATTATTCACCAAAATCAAAAGAAAAAAGCATGAATTCAGAAATTAAGCAAACACAAAGGCCGTAGATCCCAGATGAAAGAAGATCCCATAACGAGTATGGGAAAAACTCCAAACTAGTCTTAAAGAAACACACTTAACATCATAATCATATATTTCGCAAAGGCCAAAGATAACCTAGATATCAGCAAGTAATTTTCCAACTTGTTTCCTGTTAGGATAAGTTTATCTAGACAACAAGCAAACTAACAAAGACATGCAGAAGTGGCCGACGTCTCAGCCCACAAGTTCAAGAAACTATGTAGACAAGAGAAAATACATTAAGTAATCCCGACATTGCATGAGCATCAAAAGGTCATGCAAACAATCATTCCTTGCTGAGAAACAGCACTCCTAGTCTTGAGAGTCAAAAGATAGATGGACAAATTGTATAGCTTTACTCCTCAATGCTTCAAATCTTAGCCTGAAAATGACAATGTACTAATTGTAAGAGAGAACTCAAGTACCAAAAGAAGTAAGCAAACAGGGCAAAATGAACTGAACAGAACGCCACAAGGTAATACACGGATCAAGATACTCATTTAATCCCAAAATAAACCCATCCATCTTTAAAATTCTGAAACCTTGACACTGATAAAAAATATGAAATTCTGAAACCTTGAAATAACATCGGGGTTTTGTACCACCGTTTTTAAAAACGAATAACAGCATTGTTTCATGATCAAATCTGGGTTTTAATACTTCATATTATAACGGTCAATCATGTTCAACGTGTCAAAACCATAACCCAAGATTTTTTTCAAATATCATCATACAAGTCATTGAAAGACATGAATAAAGAAAATGCAATGAGCAAAACGATGACGACCAGAAAGCCCACAACAGAAGCACAAATAGGTCCGCTATCGCTGGGTACCTTCCCAACAATTAAATGCAATTTAGCAATCTAGTGCTATTATAATATATTTTGTACACCACATAACTGATCTTAAACGACCAAAAAGAATTCCATAGATTACTTCTTGTTTACAACAGGTAAAAGGACAGATATACAGAATAATGGAAATTCCAAAATCTAGATTCCCGCTCTCGTCCAACTGCTCAATCATCATTTGGCTTGGTAACGGTAAGCAAATCATTTCTCACAAAACACTAAACGGGCATGAAAATACATTTCAAAGTCCCCCACCTCGTTATCCTTTCCCGCAAATCCTCAGTACCCAGACGAAAGGCTAAATGCACAATTTCTTCCAAGTCTCCCTTGGCCCGGAAAAGGAAAAAAAAAAATGAACACTACGAGATTAAAGTTCTCCTACAGAAACCCAGATTACGAAACCAGAATTGATTACACAACAATAAGCGACAGTTACACAGTGAGACGGAAACAAGGATCCGACACAAAAATGAAATTGAACTGCAAAAAGAAAATCGAGATGGGAGTGAGGACGAGTCCGAATTAACTCAGAGTCAATGGGCAAGTGAAAGTCGGGAAATACAGAAGGAGAGAGAGTACCTGAGAAGCAGATCGGCGAGAGAAAGAGAGGGTTTTGGTTCTGAGTCAAAAGTGCGATTTCCTGTACTTGGAGTTGGAGTTGGAGTGCCCTAAATCAGCGACAGAAAGAAAGAAGGAAAATGCTAACATGAACATAAAAAAGAAAACAAGAAATGCAGCGTCCCGATGGGCAATGTTTGTGTGCGGCGTAGATTTGTTGTGGCCACTTTTCGAACATCCTGATTGGGGCTTTACAGCTTGAAAATGATATTGCAGCTCCGATGGCTTAGGTAAAATTTTTATCTATTTTGAAAATATCTTTTATCGATTTTAATTAATAGTTTTTGTATGATATACTATATCTCAATTAATCTATTTTTTATCTATATTATTTTAAAATAAATTTTATTTACATTGAAAAATCATATTTAGCTACCAACAATTTGCAATATCTCATATGTTTCAATATTACAACGTTCTTTCAATAATTTACGTCAAAAATAAAAATCAATAGATTAAAACACAATGCATATGTTACGATAATATTTCCATAATATTTTTTTGGCTAAATAAATAAAGGCAAGTTAAAAGAAGATTATGAGAATAACAAAGAAAGAGAGAAGGTGAGAAACAACCAATAAAAAAGTTTAGATGGATGAATAGATAAAACTATAAATGTAAAGGATTGATTTAGCTAAAATGTAAATTAAATGAGTCTGTAATTTTTTTTTATTACAAAAAAGTCAGAATCACATATTCAAGAGTGATCATTCCTTAATTTTATTTATAGTTCTCACTTATAGTGAAAGAATATCGTAATTACAATTCAAATACTTGAAAATATACATAATTAGCAATAATACAGGTAAGTCTGTGACTTGTGAACAATATTTATTGATATTTTTTAATTACACATTAAATTCAAACTCTATATATTCATCTTGAAGTTTAAAGTCTAAACCACTATAATTTTCAATGTAAAACCCTCCTCATGGTTCACGAATGGAAGTAATTAAATCATGTGGCATAAATATCTTAACAACTCGATCAGCTTGAATGCAATATCCATAATTCATATTACAACTTCAAACAAAAACTAGGGCAGAGGGGATATCTAGGTTAAATAAGTAAACGCAAACTTTTATTTGTTTCTACACTAATTTCTTTTATCGAAGACCTATTTACAGATTCGTACTTCTAACTTTTACGAGCCCATATGCCCATATCTTTAAATCAAATATTATTATTATTTGATCCATGAGGAGGGGAGATTTGATCCTTGATTCTCTTAGCGAGAAAAAAACGTGTTGCAAATTGATCTAAAGGACCTTGATAATTTATTAGTATTTATTGAGAAATAAATCCTATATTATTTGTGGATAAAGTCTTGAACATGTTTATAAGTAATATGTAAATCTTTCTCATTAGACTGGTTTTATGAGATGAGTTAAGTCCATAAATTTTTACATGGTATTAGAGTCTGTTACAAGATAAATGTGAACCTACACTATTTATCTCGTGACAAGGATAAAAAAAATTACTAACCTGTACGTGAGGAGAAGTATTAAGGAATAAATTCTATATTGTCTGTGAACAAGATCTTGAACATATTTATAAGTAATGTACAAACTTCTCTTATTAGATTAATTTTTTTAGATAAGTTAAGCCATGAATTTCTACCGTATTTAATAGCTCATATATGATATCAAGATATTTTTAATCCTAAAAATCATAACAATACTATTTGATACTATATATAATTTGGGAGAAGCTACGAGCCGGTCAGGTGACAACTCCTCTTTTACACTTTTGAATAAGATGCTGGAAGGCATGGGTTGCAACAAGGTAGAGAATAAACAGCATGTAGGTGATCGCTTTATTTTGTTTTATCTTTTATCCGATTTCTTTCTCATTCTCTTCCTCCTCCCTCACATTCGTCGTCCTGCCTTTTCTCTTTCTTTTTTCTCTCTCCTTTATCTCTCCTCCAATTGTTGCCCTCTCAATTAGACTCAGATCAAATCTTGATTGTTCCTTTTAATTTTTATACGTTGCGAAAAAATGTGGGATTTTAATTCCTATTTGATTGCTGAGAAAATATAAAAAAATTAATGAGCCCGATATGTCATATATATGCTTTTGTCCCAACTAATAATGAAATGGTAAAACCCAAGACGTCTTGAAATTAATATATGCACCTGAAATTGATTTTTTTTTTTCTTTTGATACCTGCCCATGAAATTTACGAGCGTTGTGGTGAGTCCCTTCACGTGAGGGAAATTATTATGTCAATGGTAATTTGTAATTTTGTCTTCATAATTTCCCTTCATGTGTATATATATATATATATATATATATATATATATATGAGGACTGTTGGACTATAGTCATTATGCACTGTAGCCTAACAACACACACTCATATCAACAATGATATAAATAATAAAAATATTATTTATTGTGTGTGTATGCGCTGCTAGATTGCAGTGTACAGTAACTGCAACTCAATTTTTTTGATATATATATATATATATATATATATGAAGTGATAGGTGCAGGGGCGGAACCAGGACTTAATGTTTGGGGGGGCGATCGATAAAATGTAATATATAAATTTTAAAAAAATGCTTATTAGTGAGAGAAGTATTACATTTCGTTGTTATCAAACTTTTTAAACATATTAGTTTTTGAATTATTCAAGATTTTATTTTTTAAATCATTTGTTCTTAACTTGTTCATATTTTTTATGATTTGAAAAAAAAATTATAGATAAAAAATAAATATAAAAAATTTATAATAACTAATAATATATCGCTGTTAGATTTTTAACAATCTATATATCATAATCATATCATTAAGTTAGAGTGAGACTATTTGAGTGAGTATAATTAATTAATTTTAACAATCATATAAATTTATAATTATTTTTTTTAAAATTAAACTGTTAAAATAATTATTAGATTAGGTGAGTTAAAATTTAAATTTTAATAAATTAAAAGTTAAAATAAAACTATATGTATATTGGGATTTAAGAGAATAATTTTAATAAAAATTTAGGAGGAAATTTTTAATTTTTTTATAATTTGGGAGATAATTATATATTATATATATGTAAATATATATACTATATATATAATAGATCAATATTTTAAAAAAATTTGGGGGCTACGTTAAACGTGGGTCCGCCCCTGGAGAGGTGGCTGAAAAGCTTATGTAGTTTAGATAGATGAATAGATAAAGTTAAATGTACAGGATTGATTTAGCTGAAAATGTAAATGAACTTCTTTATCATTTAATTTATTTAGCATTATCTGGTGGAACTCTTTTTTTTTTTTTTTATTAGTTTTTTTACGTTTCATTAGCTATTTTGCATATACATGTGAGCTGGGCAGAGTTACGATTTAATATTTAGAAGGATAATTGATAAAGTATAGTATATATAAGTATAAATAATATATACTTTTTATATGCCATTATATAAAAAAATAATAATCATACATCATCAAAGTATATACAAAAAATGTATATCTATAATCATCTTATAAGATAATTTTTCTTAAAATTTTCATAGTACAATTAGGTAAATATTGGGATTTTATAGGCCTTAGGCCTTACTTCTTCTTCCCTTTTCAACAATATGAGATTAAAGACCAGGAGCAAAATCTAACAATTTTTACCTAACGATTTTGGCTGATCCTATAGCTATACTCCATCTCAATAAAAATATTCATAACTTTTTTTATCATGTTTTACCATAAAATCATACACACTCAGAATAAGTCAATTCCAAGCATTTCACTTCGATATATATCGTAAACAATATTGCTAAAAATTATGATGTAATTCCTACCTTTGCCTTTTCTGAAAGTTCATCAGTTATCGACACGAATTTTCACCACACACCTTGTATTAATGCCAAACTAATGTTTGTGTGCAAACTTGTAGACCCACTAACATTAA
The DNA here is from genome assembly GCA_036559045.1 of Platycarya longipes. Classification (NCBI taxonomy): domain Eukaryota; kingdom Viridiplantae; phylum Streptophyta; class Magnoliopsida; order Fagales; family Juglandaceae; genus Platycarya; species Platycarya longipes. The sequence goes on from CM071801.1 coordinate 14,009,824, forward strand.
TAGATCTTCTATCACGACAACTTTGAAATTAACTGCATGCCATGAGGATATATATGTCTCTTTCTAAAAATATATTGTCTTTTATGGAAAGATATATAATGCGATTAGCTTCATTATTAGTATTTGACTTGGAGTTTCTTGTCGAACTTGCTCTAACTCTTGAATAATTTTTCTTGACTTCTCTAGATTGTCCACATCCCTAATAGATTGTTTTCTTCTTTATGAAGTTATTCTTCTTCCCATCACCGACTTCTACCATTTCTAAATTCTCAGGTGGATCATTACTTCCACCACCTAGTCTTTTCTCTTTAAAAAAAAGTTTACTTGTAACTTTTAAAAAAATTATTTTCTCCTTCTTATGTATCAAAATAGGTTTTATATACTCATAGAAAGGTGGAAGAGACTAAATAAGGATCAAGGTTTGATTCTCATCATCAATTTTAACTTCAATAGATTCCAGTTCAGGAAAAATGCCATTGAGAATACTTAAATAATTAGAAATAACCGTACCTTCACCTGCAATATACGAAATTGTTCCTTCAGATACGCCTGATTCGAGACTCCCTTCGTCTAATATAACTCTTTGAGCTTTTCTCAGAGTTCTTTTATTGTAAATATTTTATGTGAATTTGTAAAAACATTTTTAATTAGGCACAGACGTATCGCATTTGCTGCTCTCAAATCCAGATCCTCTCAATCTTCATCGCTCATTTTAGATCTACTATAGTTTCACCAATCACACTAGTACCACTGCTGATTTCAGGGGTTGGTCTGTCCTTCAATGTCTTATGTAATTTTGATTGCATCAAAACATTCTTGACTTATAATTGCCACAACTGATTCTCCCATCAAATTTCTCCACCTCAAATTTAATAGGATTTGAAGCTCTATTTCTTCACATTGCCTCAATGAATTTTATTGTAAAAATGAATAGTACCCACTAAGTAAGTTCCCATAAAATATTATTCTTTCATAAACATAACTTCAAGATTTTTGAAAAGATTGGAGAGTTACAATAGATACGTTTAAATACCAACCTATTAGACAGAATCTCTTTAAACAGTATGGTATACATTACCACACCAAAACTCAACCTCACAAAAAGATTTTAATGGCTCTGATACCACTTGTTGAAAATTTGGATCTCTCAAATTCACTCCCTTAGGGTCTATCCTTTGCAGAAATATTAAGACAAATAGATAAATAAACATAACACTAGAATATACATGAAGAACTCCCAAAATAAGAGAAAAATCACTAGATCTAGAAAAGAAAATACAATATATAAAAATTATTACAATCCCACAATTTTTTTTCTCACTCCAAATACACCCACAAAATTTTTCTACTAACAAACCTTTAACTCTCACATTTTTCTTTTGTACAAACAAAAGTCAACAGATGAATTTTACTAAAGTCAAAAGTTAGCTAAACTTTTAACTTGTGCACTTAGCCAAGGAAGCTAAGGTCTAGTTTGTTTTCATAAACAATCTCATCTTATCATTACTACTTTTCCAAATTCACATACAAAATAAAATAAATTATTCAATTTTTTCAAATTTCAAAACAAAATTTTCAAATTACAAAATAAAACTAATATTAAAAAAATATATTATAATAATAGTTTATTCAATTTTTAATTTTTATCTTATCTTATCTATAAAAATAAACCAGACCTATATTTCATTTTATAAATTTTAGGCATTGCCTTCTTCACTCCCCACTAATGTGGGATTAAAACTAAGGAGTAAAACCAAACACGAACCCATGTATGTAGATTTCTAATTGAGATGGGTCTTTGACTTATCAAGTTTGATTCGACTCAAAATATTTAAATTTAAGCTTGAGATTTTGTTTATTCTTTGTTTAAATTCAATTAGTAAGCTAAAATCTCAAGTGAACTTGAACTTGAACTCACCCCACAATCGATCACATCTAAGAGCACTAGTATTAGACTTATCAAGATTTTCTTTCAAAATTTGATGGAAAGTATAAGTTTCATGGAAAAACGACACTTTACAAAATTATATATTAGACTTATAAAAAAGTTTTCGTCATATTTGATAAAAAAAATTGAGGAAAAAAAGTTGAGAAAATAAAATAAAAGTATTTTTAGTTTAGTTTTTGAATAGTAATTTTTCATCTGAGTCCAATGTAGAATTTTTTTAGGTGTTATTTTTCCATTAAACTTGTATTTTCCATCAAATTAAAAAATAAAAAATAAAAAAATTGATGAGTATAATTATAAAATGTTCACATCTAAGGGTTTTTTGCACTTTCATTTCCCAAGAATAAAATAATCACATCTTAGGAATATAGTTTTATTGTCTGATCTCATAATAAAGGAGTGACATTTTGCTTTCAAGTTGCATGAGATTAAAGTCAACTCAGTCGTTAACAATCGAAACTCGACTACAAATTATTATATTCTAAAAAGTTTACGGCAAAGTCATGATGATTCGATTAAGATATAGTTGAAGGGGTGCATGCATATGGTTTTATTCTTTTTACATGTGCAAATAAAACATTTTTGTAAATTAAAACACCAAATTTGCGTTGATTACGTTCACATACGTAATCAATGCCTTGTTCATCAGCAAAACCTATATATATATATATATTTATTTATTATATATATATTTATTTATATATAGGCTGAACACGTACGTGGGAGAACAAGCTCACGTACTTCTTCTCTATCCAATTGACTGATTCCATATCAACACATAAGTGCGTGTTCATGAGTAAGATTTAACATCGACAATGAAGGTATTATATAGAATTTAATTTTTTTTATTGCCATTTGATGAGTCAAATATGTTAATTATTTAAAAATATTAAAATCACTAAAAAAAAACTATTTATTTACTATATTTTTATTAGTCGCAAATAATTGATTTTAGTCGCTAATAATCTATTTTAATTGCTAATAGTCATTTTCGTCGCTAATGTTGGGTCATTATTATCCATTTTTCTTATACTGTGTGAATCGAAAGATCAGCTGGTGGACTTAAAGAAATTAGAAAGTTATATTTTGTAAATGCATGTTACAAGAAAGAAAGTTATATTTTGTAAAAATAGTGTGAAAAAGATTTCCATAAAATTATTTTTCCAATTTGAGAGTCTCTAACGAAAAAGAGATCATATATAAACTGAATTTTACAATATTATGAAGTATTTAAGAGTACTATTCAAAAAAATTAAGAGAGAGAGATATTCATCAGCACTAAATATTGTAAGACAGACTTCGTGTGTTTATTTTTCTTTCATGATCTTCAAGTTTCAAATGAAATCTCAGAACTTACTTCATCGATCGTGGCAGACAACTGTGAGTTAGCTATAGCATGAATGCATGACACAATATCCTGTGCCCAAAGAAAGCATGACCTAAAGGCTAAAGATGATGACTATGTAATCTGGGAGACTAGGTTATGCCAACATTATTTTTAATTTATACTTTACAATTTACATTATATACCAAAGAAATTTTTATTCAACTTGCACTCTTCCCATTTTGATTTTTTTAAAAAAAAATTATATATCCAGGCTGTTGGTGTTAATGGGTGAAAAATTGTCTTTTATCCATATTAGTCAAGCAAATCTGCAAATCGACTGAGTTACATATGAGTCACCCATTGCCAACCCTCATTTTCGGTCAGGTAGAGACTAGGTATTTTGTCTCATACAGAATTTTTACTGTTTATAACTATTGCGATTATCTGTTGAATATTGCAAACTGTATACATTAATCACATTTCTTGAGTGCTGTCTGTGAGAGGTCTGAAATCACAACAAGTGATATCAAGAGTTTGGTTCGATGGAGACCACTAGATTCGATATTAATAAGTTCGATGGTAAAAATGAATTTGGCCTGTAGAGGATCAAGATGAAAGCCATTATCACTCAATAAGGTTTTCAAGAAGCTCTTGTTGGGAAAAAGAAAACGGAATCTGTTGAAGAGAATGACAAGAAGAAAATCTTGAGGAAGGCTTACAGCATACTTATTCTTTCTCTTGAGATAAAGTTCCAACGGAGGTAGCTAACGAAGACACCGTTATTAGAATCTAGCTTAAATTAAAGAGCCTCTACATGACAAAATCTCAGGCCAATCAACTGTACAACAAAACAAAGCTCTACATATTCAAGATGTCCGCAAGTATAAAGATTTTTGATCATCTTAATGATTTTAATAAAATTATTTTAGATTTGGCTAATATTGGTATTAAAATTGATGATGAAAATCAGGCAATTTTATTGTTGAGTTCTCTTGATAATTCTTATGCTAATTTGAAAGAGACCATAATGTATGAGAGAGAAATATTGACCTTAGATGAGGTTCAGGTCGTGTTACACTCTAGGGAATTACAAGCCAAGTCTGAAATAAAATCAGAAGCTGGGGAGGGCTTGACTGTGAGGGAGAGAGCTAAGAAAATAGGTCAAAAGGGAAATAACAATAAAAATGTGAGGGATAGGTCTAAGTCTAAAGGGAAGCAATTAAAATGCAACCTGTATCACAAAGAAGGGCATTTCAAAAAAGATTGTCTTAATAAGAAATCTAACACAGGCAATGGGTTTAAGGAGGAGGGGGATGCCTCGGTAGGAGTGATGAGTATGAGAGTGCTGAGATTCTAAATGTGTCTGATGTTAATTCGGGAAAAGAATGTATCTTTGATTCAGGATGTTCTTTTCACATGTATTCTAATAAAACATGGTTTGAAACTTTTACTAGTTTAGATGGGGGGTTTGTAATGTTTGGCAACAATAAGTCTTGTGAAATCTAAGGTATAAGGTCAGTGAGACTAAGGCTCCATGATGGTATTGAAAGACTCTTAACTGAGGTTAGATACAAATTTGAATTAAAAGGAACCTAATCTTATTAGGTGTGTTAGACCAATTCAGGTAGACTTTTAAATCCGAATCTGAATCTAAATCTTTGAGGGTTGCTAAGGGTTCACTTATCGTGATGAAAGGAGTCATTAAAAATGGCTTGCATACCCTCATTGGCAAAACTGTTACAAGTGAGGTTTCTTCTATCTTAGAGAAGGCTGAGGATAAGATTGTCCTTTGGTATAAAATGTTAAGTCATGTGAGTCATAAATGACTTTTACAACTCCGTAAACAGGGGTTGCTAGGTGAGAAAAAACTTAAAAATTTACCCTTTTGTGAGGATTACATTCTTGGAAAATCAAAAAGGGCAAGCTTTAAAACAGCCACTCACAGTACAAAACAAACCCTAGACTATGTGCATTCAGACCTTTGGGGTCTAGCTAAGGTCAACTCACATGAAGGGGAAAGTTCTTTCCCTTACATAATTGATGACTATTCCATAATAGTATGGCTGTACATTCTTAAAAATAAGAGTGTCACTTTAGAGAAATTCAAGGAATGGAAGAAATTGGTGGAAAATCAACTAAGAAGGAAGGTTAAGAAATTAAGAACTAATAATGGACTTGAGTTTCTATCAAGTGAATTCAATCAATTCTGCCAGAATGAGGGTATGGCTAGGCATAAGACAGTAAGAAAAACCTCTTAACAGATTGGTCTAACCGAGAAAATAAATAGAACCATATTAGAGAAGGTTAGATGCTTACTGTCAAACTCAGAACTTCGTAAGCATTTTTGGGCTGAAGCTGCCACAACTATAGTCTATTTAATTAGTAGGAGTCCTTCTTCAGCGATAGGGCTTAAGACTCCTCAAGAAATGTGGATTGAAAAATCTTTTAACAATGACTACTTGAAGGTGTTTGGGTGTGTTGCGTATGCTCACACCCGAACTGACAAACTGGAATCAAAGGCTATAAAGTGTATCTTTGTGGGGTACCCTGAGGGATACAAGGGTACAAGTTATGGATTGATGAACCAAGGATACAAAAATGTATCATTAGTAGAGATGTGATATTTAATGAACATGAAATGGATCAGTTTAAAAATAAAAAAACTTGACCACTCAAGATACTAACCCTGAGAAGATACATCTTGAGGTGGAGCAACCTAACGATAATTTGAGAAAATTAGAAGGCCGGGATGTTGAGACCCAAACTTTCACTTTAGGTGATGAGAACCAAGGTGGAGTTAGTTCATACAACTTGGTCAGGGATAGAAAGGAGGGTTATAAAAACCCCCCGTATATCAAGCTGAGTTGACTACTTTTACTTTGATTGTAGCAGATGAAGTTGTAGAAATGGATCCTAGATCCTACAAGGAAGCCATGGAAAGTATTGAGTCTCATAAATGGGTACAGGCCATAGATGGGGAAATAGATTCTTTGAAGAAGAATCATATTTGGAAAATAGTTGTTAAACTTGAAAAGGCTAAGCTAGTAGGGTCTAAATAGATCTACAAAATAAAAGAGGGCATACCAGGATTTGAGGGTCCTAGGTATAAGATTAGGTTGGTAGCAAATGTATTCACTTAAAGAAAAGAGATAGATTTTAATGAATATTTTTCACTTGTCGTTAAACACAGTTCAATAAGACTAATTATATCCTGTACTGCTTATGAAGACTTACACTTGGAACAATTAGATATAAAAATAGCTTTCTTGCACGGTGAATTAGCCTATTTACATGCAACCCCTTGAGGGTTATGTAAATGAGTCCAACATTGATCATGTATGTTTAATTAAAAAGTCATTGTATGGACTTAAACAGTCTCTAAGGCAATGATACAAAAATTTGACTCTCACATGTTGGATAATGGGTTTAAAAGTAATCACTATAATAGTTGTGTGTATTTTAGGCATTGGGGGACCACATTATTTACCTACCCTTGTATGTAGATGATATGCTTATAGCATGTAGGGATGCCAATCTAATTGAGGAAGTCAAATTTATACTGAAAATAGAATTTGAGATAAAGGAACTTGAGTCATCTAAGATGATAGTAGGTATGGAAATAGTTAGAACTAAGAAAGAAGACTAATCTATCTATCTCAGAATTCTCTATCTATCTCAAAAAAACTATATCGCCAATATCCTTAGCAGGTTTGGTATGTCTAATTTAAAACCTATTAGCACACCACATTCAAAACTTTCCATAAATTAAACCCCTAAAATCGAGAAAGACATTAGATTCATGCAAGGTATACCCATGCAAGCATGGTGGGAAGTATCATATATGCTATGGTGTGCTCTAGACCTAACTTAACCTATACTGCAAGCATAGTCAGTAGGTTTATGAGTAGCCTTGGAAAGCCACATTGGCATGCTATACAGTGGGTATTACAATATTTAATTGGAACACAGTGTCTAGGTTTGAGATTTGGAGGGGATGTGCAACAGGGTAATGAGTCAGAGGGATTTGTGGATTCTAATTATGCTGCTAACTTGGATACCAGAAAGTCATTATCTAAGTATGTATTTACAAGATTTGGAATGACTATAAGTTGGAAGGCTAATTTATAGTCTGTAGTTAGGCTAATTTATAGTCTGTAGTTGCTTTATCAACAACTGAAACTGAATATATTGTTATGACAGAAGCAATAAATGAGGCTATGTGGTTAGATGGTTTTTCACATGAGTTGGACATATTTAAAAGGGTTATCACAATGAACTGTGATAACCAAATCACTATACATCTTGCAAAAAATCAAATATACCACGAAAGGTTTAAACACATAGACATTCAACTTCATTTTGTGAGGGATATAACAGCAACTAGAGAGATTAAAGTAGAAAAGATTCTAACTGAGAAAAACCCATCAGATATGATGACAAAATCTCTACTAGCCACCAAGTTTAGGCATTGCCTAAATTTGATTAACATGGAGAGCTATTACAACTTAGGTTATTTTGCAGGAATAGTCTAAAGGGAGAAAAAAATCACTTTGCAAGGATAAAAGACTTGACAAGGTGGATATTTGTCGAAGACATGTGCCAAGCCTTTGATACTTGCATGTGATGAAAGCTCGGTATGGAACACGGATCAAGGCACTATCGTTTAAACAAGCTTTGTAAGCTGTGATGGCAATTCTATAATTATATATGGTGGCAAACTTATAATTTTTTGCATAAGTATATAAGGGTATTTTCCTTTTGAAAAGTTGTAGACTACTTTTCACTTTTACCCATTTCATTGTTTGCGATCAAAAGAGGAAAAATGCAAGGCTTAAAACCCTAGATATTGTCGAGAAGGATTAAAGTTGTATGTGTGAGAAACTTTTGGTTTTTCAGTGGTGTTGTGTGAGAAATCTAAGATTATTGTATCAATTTGTAAAGCTTCATTAGATAGAATACGATGGAGTTAAGAACTCAGTTTTGTGCCGTGGAGCACAAAGGTTCGGTATGTACATGTAAACTCTGATTTTTGGTGTATTCTTCAATAATAAAGACTCCTAGACTATTTCTGCCATGGATATAGACCATTGAGATCGAACCACATAATCTCTTGTGTTGAATTCCCCTTTTATTTTCTGTTCTTGCATTTATTTTGATCTTGAATGCATTCTTGTTACTATATTAGTATCTATTGGTGATTATCAGATTAAATATTGCGATTATCTGTTGAATATTGCAAACTGTATACGTTAATCACATTTCTTGAGTGTTGTTTGCGAGAGGTCTGAAATCACAACAATATCCAAAATATTCGATTACAATTTAGACAATTGAACATTCGAATTTCATAATCGAGCACTCATCCAATGGCATGCCTACACGTATGTATAATTATCGCATGCCCAAAATAGGAAACTAGGCATGCATGTTGAAGAATTATTATATATATATGTTATAAAACTAGAAATAAAATAATATTATAAGAGAATCTGCAAAAGAAGATATTTAAAACATTTTATTATTCAAGCAATGAGGTTCACACTCGTACAAAGGACTAAAAACTCATATGAGCCTAAAAGTAAGCTTAAGTGCTAAAAATGAATACGACTTAATTGTCGAAATTGAGAGGCGGTAATGCATGAGTCAATTTGGTGGTCATGCACGATACTGCTACTATAGGAGCACATTCGAGAGATGAAAAATAGTATATATTTTCTCTTACATATCATCATCAGTGACTTTCTTACTGCATAGTTTTAATTTTTAATATTGAGTTGATTTTAAAGAGTGTAGAGTTATACTTACTAACATTATTAAAATCTTTCAACTTCAGGTGCAATCAGTTATAACGAACTTTTGAGAGGTTTACAATCCTCTGGTATTCATATCTCTCCCTTAAATCATTTCATAAAGTAAGAAAACTTTTCACTGTGAGATACTCAACATGGTCATGTAAGGATGTGTGATTTTCTTCTTTAATTATATATCCAAAATTCATCGTATCTAGACAGATCTCATCAATAATCCAGGATAAATAATATTTTTTTTTTCAAAAATGTCAAGAATAACAAATTATAGTTTTGTAAGATTTGATGTTTTCTACATATATGAATCACAAAAATAAATATGAGTATCTAGAAAACATATATACAAACTCATGAGAATAAATACAGAGTTTTATCCAGTAATAATCAACAATATAATTTTTCATATTCATCTCGAGGATTGTAAATAATATATTGAAAAAATTACTTGAAGTAGAAGACTGCTAGCTTTAGAATCAACAAAATCTCGTACTAATAACGTGTTATAAAACTAGAAATAAAATAATATTACAAAAGAATTTGCAAAAGAAGATATTTAGAACCTTTTATTATTCAAGCAGTGAGGTTCGCAATCGTACAAAGGATTAAAGACTCATATATATAGAGCCTAAAAGTAAGCTTGAGTACCAAAAACGATTATGGCTTAATTGTCGAAATTGAGAGGCAGTAATGCATGAGCCGGTTTGGTGGCCATCCACCTTTTTTTTTTAAAACGCATCCACCTTTTGATTTTGAAGTCGGTTTCGCAACAATATCTAAATTAACTCAATAATTGAATACTCTTCTTTAAATTTTTTCATTGTAATTTGTAACATACTTGCCTCACTACAATATATTTGGGTTTTAGTAACAGATATAATCATCATAAAAAAATACCCAAATATCACAAAAGAGTTTTGGTGACAATTTCAAACTGTCACCATGACCATCACATAAAATGCGTCATAGTAAGCTTTAGTGTTTAACCATCACAAAAAAATACTTTTAGTAATAGATGGAGGTCTTTTATTTGATGAAGCGTTCGAACATTTGAATTTTTTGTGATAATTGAAAAGTGTCACAGAAAGTGACGGCCGAATGTCCAATTTGAAATTCAAACGTCAACCCGTCTTATTGACATTCAAATGACAGAAATTGACCATCGTTGGACCGATGTTCGAATGTCTAAACTTTACTTTCGAATGTGTATATTCGAATGTTTAAACTTTATGTTCAAACATTTTCTTACTATTTTCGCTATTTATATTCGAATGTGAACTAATGTTCAAATGTTTCATATTTACATTCAAACGTGCAAGTCAGAAATGCATAATTTCATAAAATTAAAAATCATACAAATTGTCTCATTACATCATCAATTTAATAACTAACAATGTCTTGTAGCATTTCAAATTAATTAAATATTAAAAGTTACAAATAATAATAAAATTAATCTTCCTCTAAAAAAAAAAAATTAATCTAATACTATTTCTTCTTCTTTTCTCGTCTACCGCGATCCTGTTGCAATAACATAATACGCTCCATTTGGACCGCTATCTCCCTTTGCACTTGTTGTTAGACTACTCTCAGGAGCAAAACTAAAATTTGGTGTTTTGGAGGGTAATTGACAAAGTGTGTGGTACGTGTAAGTATAAATAATGTATTTTTTACACATGAATATATATAAATAATAATCATATGTCATTAAATTGTATATAAAAAATATATTTTTAGAAATTTTATATATATGTGTCACTTTCTCATTTATACAAAATAAATAAATAAATAAAATTTGTTAGTACAAAACCAATTTCAAAAACAAAAACATCATCAACACAGTGTTAGAACATTGAAGACCCATGAACAAAAATCATAGAGATCTAAAACAAAGTTGGAAAAAAATAAGTATTTAATTAGCCATGAGAAGTATGTACAATTTCATTCATCTTAACCTCTAGCCAACACAAAAGGGAAGAAAGGAACTTTAACCCATAAATGTCAATTCATCTAGTAATAAAAAAGAAAAGTCCGTAAAAATTAAAATCTTTGAGTTATGAATAGAAGAAGAAAAAGGATATGACTTGACAAAACGAATAAAACGGGAAAGTGAGAGGCTATGCTTTACAGCCTTTACTGATTCATAGCAGAAAACTGAGAGACTAGAGAGCCTCACAGTCACAGACCAATGGTATAAGGAAAGTTGTGTGACCTACATCCAATGGTACAAGTTGTGTTTATAGACATTTTCGACTTGGAGGTACTCTTTAGACTTTACAATAGAATATTTTGTACTTGAGGGGCTAATTTCAATATTGGGGACTATTCTCAATAAAAAAAAAAAAAAAAACTTGTAGGTAGGAAACTTGGAGGAGGGGGGGGGTGGTAGCCCCCCTTAGAGCAATGTAGTTCCACCCTACATTGTGCATTTTTTTCTCCCGGTCTCTTTACTGGTCTTGCATATGCATCTCTAAACATTCAGTAGGAGTAAAATAAAATATGCAATATAGATAATATAATCTTAAACTGCCACACTGAAAAATTCAGGAATTAGTAAACACCTAAGTGTATACTAATTTCCAAACGAGTTTAAGGTTATTCATTCAATGTCACACAATTTACTATCAAACAACACTACAAGCGTATATTTGTGAGAAAATTATTTGTTCTCTAATATCTATGTTTTGATATTTAAGTGTTGTAATTTATTTGTTATCTAATCTATATTTGTTATGTACAATAATTTATTATTTATTTGCTAGTTACTTACTACATAAAAAAAAAATAGTTTATTTTAATATTGCCTTCTAATAATTTTTTTCTTAATTTACATTTGTTTTCTTAACTTATACTTTTTTTAAGAAATAGTCACTTATACGGTCCTTATTTATACACTTAGTATTTTTTAGAATAAGTATATATACCTATTCCAACTCTTTTCTTATTTCTCTGCTTATATTTTCTAATTTTCCTGTAGTTTCTATCCCCTAATGCTATTTCATAGTTATTAAATTAGTTACTTATTACTTAATAGTCCACTATATTATATGTTATATATTATATATTATATTAGTTACTTATTAGTTAATAGCTATTTGTATATATTTATATTAGTTATATACAAAATACTCACAAAATCATAACATAAATATTTCACCTTCATTAACAAATTCACAAAAGTAAAACATAAATATTCACAATATATTCACAAACAAAAATACTTTAGGAAATCAGGATAATAACCCTGGTGCAACCGCGCGTCCTGTATGGTTAATTTATTTGAGCGACGTCGTTTAATCTACTTTCTCATCTCCCCTTGTTTCCCTATTCCAAGTGAAACAAACACGTTCTATCTCCCCCCAAGGCCCTAACCTCCATCTCCATTGTCTTTCTCTTAGAGGCCACGAACCTCCTGGCATTTATGACTAATAGGGTAGAAAATCAAGAGAAGTTCATTAGAGACACACCAAAAAAAGGTAGAAAATCATATATACATGATAAATCGAGAAAATTATTTCAAGAAGGTGATGAGTTCAGATCTGATCAAAGGGATCAGAGCTGATGACCCAAAACTTTTTTTTTTCTCCTACCCACAAGCTCTGCCTTTTCTCCTCCTCACGAGCTATGTTTTTCCTCCTACCCAGACGACCACAGACCTTTGCTTCTTTTTTCATCTTGTTTTATTTATTTATTTTTTTGCTTACATTTTGATTTAAAAAGTAAGAAAGTTTTGATAAAGAATATAGCGGCAAGCAACTAGCTCGCGAATTTAGGGTTGGCACTCTGCTACCATTGTTCCCTCAAGAATTGGAGAAAAAGTTAGAACTTTGGGTAGGAGAACAAGTGAGCTTTGGGAAGGAGAAAAGTGAACCCAAGAAAACATGTACAAACAAAAAGCTCAAAGAGAGAGTTGGAAGGTGAAAACGTAGAAGTTTTGGAGAGAGATGGCTTTTTGAAGGATGAAAGAACAGAAGGTGAAAATGCAAAAAAAAAAAAAAAAAAGGTTCACTTCTCATGACGGAAACATCATTTCAATCACCTTTTTTTTTAATAATCAACTACCACCTCAATCAGCATGGATAGCTCTCGGGAGTCTCTAGCACTACTCATTCACAAAACCACAACATAAACATTCCACCTTCATTAACAAATTCATAACCATTTCACAAAAATCACAACATATTCAATGCTTAATCACAAAAAATAATATACAACACTAGGATATTCAATACTAAAGTATATTATAATGTTAATACTATAGTTTATTATATCACTAATATTATAATAAATTATATTGTATTAAACTACAAAGAATAATAATATCATAATAAACTATATAGTATAATATTAAAATTATATTTATACTATTAAATTATATTATAATATTATCAATATAGTTTATTATATTATTAATATTATAATCAACTATATTGTATTAAACTACAAAGTATTACAATAATATCATGACAAACTATATAGTATAATATTAATATTATAATACATACTATTGAACTATATTATTAAAAATAGTATAATATAAATTATATTAGTATTGTATAATATATTCACACAACTCAAATTAACGTACAAATGTATTCTGTATACATTCAAACATATTGACTAAAAATTCGAACGTTTATAACGGTTACGATGCAAAGTACTAGCATTTTAGTATTTTTCTATTATTTGAAAATATTTTATATTTCTTTTATTCATATTTTCCTATCATTTTAAAATATTTAAAAATATATATAAAATATCAATACACTAATAATAAATTATTGCACTATTAAGCAAAGGAAAGAATTTAAAATTTATTAAAATACAAAAGTGTCAAAGCACTAGCATTATAGTATTTTTTTTTAAAATTAATTCCAACATTTGGCGCCAGAAAATTTCACGTTCGCATATCAGGAGTCTCATTGTTCGAACATCGTATTAATTTTTGAATGTAAACGCATCCATGTTCGAACATAGGAAAATCTAGCACAGGTCTTTAATGATGGTTTCAACGAATCATCACAAATTTCAAACCGTCACTAAAATTCAAATGTGTTGTAGTGCATGTTACTACTATTGGTTTTTAAATTTAAAATTAATGATTAAAATATTTAATATTAATTAAAAAAATAATGTTCACATTATCATTATTGTTCAATGTATCATTTTGATTATTTAGATTTAAATGAAAATGTACATGTCCTTGTACAAGGCTATTTAGTTGTGGATTGTGTACATTGTAGAGTGGCAATAGAGGTGATAGTTAGAGATAGAAATGGCCAAGTTGTTGCTATTTTGAGATCCCAAAGAGAAATATTCCCTGATGCAAAGCTTGTTGAGGTTGTGGCTGCTCTCAAAGTAGTTATTTTATGTCAATAGCTGAATAGTATTCATAGCTAGATTATTCCTTGAAGGGGATGCACTCAATATAGTTCAAGATTTTAAGAGAGAGGCCAAGGATTGGAGCACCGCAGGATTAATTTGATCATTCAAGATATCAACTATCAAGTCACTACTCAAGACAAGGCCAAATTGGTATGTTATGCACGTTTTTAGAAATTTTAATTGTCTTACTCATTGTGTAGCCAAGGATGTATTAAAAATCTCTAAGGAGAGCATTTCTTTAGAGGGAGTCCTTTGTATCCAACATTTGCTAAGCTCAAGATGAATAAAGTTGGTTATTCTTCTTTTAAAAAAATGGAAGTATGTCATGGTATCTGTTTTTTTTTTTAAGTTAATATGTCATGGTAACTTGAATCAATGCTTGCCTCTTGGAATAGGAGCTGCCTTAACCATTTGCCAACCAAATAAAGGATTGTACCCTTTAGTGTATTAGAAACATTTACAATGTATTTTTTAATATTGAGTAGTTATAAATTCTCACAAGGCATTGCAAATGAGCTAAGTATTTTTAATGGTAACATTTATGTACACTGTGATAATCAAAGTGCACTTCACTTAGCCAAAAATCAAATTTACCATGAAAGGTCCAAATATATTGATATAAGGCTTCATTTCATTAAAAATGTTATAGAGTCAAAGGTTGTAGGTGTGGAAAAGATCCCAACTAAGCATAAGTCCTCAAATATGATGACCAAATGACTCCCTTAGTCTAAGTCCAGACACTGTCTGAACTTAGTGGGTATGGAGTTTAGAGTCAGTTCCCATTAAGGAGAAAATGCAGGATGATCAATTATGATAATTGATGTAACCTTGGCAATAAACGTTTTGCCAAGGTGAAGATTTGTAAATGGTGTGTCAATACATTTATTATCTTGTTGCCTTATCTAATGTTTTATGTTTTACAGGTGAATAAGTGATCCATGGACATGTGGCTAGATCGGGACCATTGAAAGCTAACAGATTAACTGATGATCATGTGCAGCAAAGGAAACTAAATATGATGTATCTGATGGCCATCAATTGCTGCACCGCAGGATTGTGACACATGTTGCCATCTCTTCATTAATATAAATACATACTTATCCGATGCGTAACTCTAAGTAATTTCATTATTCATTTGGTCTGTTATTGAGAGAGGCTTCGAGAGAGAGTCGAAGAGGCGATCTAGGGTTTGCAATCTAGGGTTTTTTAGAGAAATGAAAATCTTTTCGATTTCTGGTCTGTAAATGAGAGATCTGTGAGCTAGACGATGTACCGAGGCTTCTCTGTGAAGGATATTAATCATCAATAAGATCTGAGGCCATTCCTGCAGTGGAAGTAGACTGATAGGGTTGAACCATGTAAACCGATTGTGTTCTTTCTCTTTTACTTGCTTTATTTCATTTCTGTCTTTCGATATATATTCTTGTTAATTTCTTGCCATATGAGATCTGGTTTATATTTCATTATTTCGATGGAACCGTGATTGTTGTGTATCGAATCGTTTATTTCTTGAGTTCTGTTTATTGTAAGGATTTGAGTTGTTCTTTAACGAGTGGTATCAAGAGCCTAGGTTGATGGGGACCATGAGGTTCGATATAGAAAAGCTCACGGGGGAGAATAATTTTGGGTTATGAAGAATCAAGATGAGGGCACTCGTAGTCCAACATGGGCTTCAAGATGCCCTCCTCGGTGAGAAAAAGAAGGGCACCTCCTTGAAAGAGGAAGATAAGGAGGCTGTCCAAAAGGACATCCTCCAGAAAGCCTACAGTGCCATAATCCTCTCTCTCGAAAATAAAGTCCTGAGAGAGGTGCCAGTGAGGACACTGCAACGGGTATATGGCTGAAATTAGAAAACCTATATATCACTAAATCTCTTACAAACAGACTTCATAAGAAAATCAAGCTTTATACATTCAAGATGATCTCTGGGACTCCTATAGCGCAACATCTTGATGAGTTTAATTAAATCATTTTGGACCTAGCAAACATAGATATTAAGGTGGAGGATGAGGATCGGGCCATTCTCCTGATGAGTTCTTTGGACTCATCATACCTAAATCTAAAATAAACCATGATACATGGTAGGGACTCTCTGACACTGGATGAAGTGCAATATGTACTTCATACCAAGGAACTTCAGAATAGAGGGGAAACCAAACAGGATCAAGGTGAAGGGCAAGAGTGATGCTAAGAAGAGGGAAAAAAAGGGCAAGAGTGACGCTAAGAAGTCAAGGTCCAAGTCTAAGGGAAAACACTTCAAATGTTTTCACTGTCATAAGGAAGGGCATTTCAAGAAAGATTGTCTTGATAGGAAAACTACTCAGGGATAAGACCAAAAAGGCAGGATATGCATCGGTGGTCTTAAAGGGGTATAAGAGTGCTGAGGTACTCACTGTGAGTGATGTGGACTCAAAATCAGAGTGGATAATGGACTCAAGCTGCTCTTTTCATATGTGTCCAATCAGGGATTTGTTTGAAACCTTCTCTGATCTAAATGGAGGACAGTAATCCTATGCAACAACAAGTCCTGCAAAATCATGGGTATAGGATCAGTTAGACTTAAATTACATGATGGCACTGAAAGAATCTTGAGGGAGGTCAGGTTCATACCTAATCTGAAGAGAAAGTTAATTTCTCTTGGTATGCTTGACTTATCAGGCTGCACCTTCAAAACTGAGACAGAGGTTCTTAGGGTTGCTAAAGGCTCTTTAGTTGTTATGAAATGAGTTATCAAAAATGGGTTATACACACTGCTTGGTAAAACTGTAGTTGGAGAGACATCTCTTATTCAGAACACTATAGAGAATAAATTTGTGTTGTGCCATAGGAGATTAGGATATGTAAGTCCAAGGGGACTTGTGAAACTGAAAAAACAGGGATTACTGAGAGAACCAAACCTGGAAAATTTGCTTTTCTGTGAGGATTGCATTTATGGTAAGGCAAAAAAGGTCAATTTTAAGTCAACAATCCAATACAAAATAAACCTTAGACTATGTCCATTTTGACCTCTAGGAACCTATTGGAGTGAGTGGAGAGAGTTATTTCCTTTCCTTAATGGATGATTACTCTAGAAAGTTCTTGATATACATTCTGAAAAACAAGAGTGACACATTTGAAAAATTCAAGAAGTGGAAGTCTTTAGTTGAAAACCAAGTAGGTAGAAAACTTAAGACTCTAAGGACTGATAATGGTCTAGAATTTTTGTCAAGTGAGTTTAACCTGTTCTGTCAAAAAGAAGGAATTCTATGACATAAGACTATGAGGAAAACCCCTCAACAAAATGGTTTAACTTAAAGAATGAACAAGACCATCCTAAAAAGAGTTAGGTGCATGCTGTCTAATTTAGGACTGTCCCAAAACTTTTGGGCAGTAGGGCAGAAGCTGCTACTGCTGCTGTTCACCTAATTAATAGGTGTCCTTCCTCTGCTATAGGGTTTAAAACCCCATAGGAGTTGTGGTGGTTTACTAGGAGCCTAGGTCTTATAAGGAGGCAACGTCAAGTAAGGATTCCTCTAAGTGGCTATTAGCCATGCACGAGAAGATAAATCCCTTAATAAGAACAAAACTTGGATTCTGGTACCTAAACCTCCAATAACTAAATTAGTAGGATCCGAGTGGATCTTCATAAAAAAGGATGGCATACTAGGGTTAGAAGGGACCAGGTATAAGGCTAGACTTGTAGCCAAATGCTTTACACAGATAGAGGGAAGTGACTTTAATGAAACTTTCTCACATGTCGTTAGACAAAGCTCAATTAAGTTACTACTAGCTTATACAGCTTTTGAAAATTTGCATTTAGAATAATTAAATGTTAAAACTGCTTTTCTTCATGGAGAACTTGAAGAAGAGATTTATATGCAGCCTCTTGAGGGTTTCACTGATGAAATTAATAATAATCATGTGTGTCTTTTAAAAAAATCTTTATATGGCCTTAAACAATCACCTAGGCAGTGGAATAAGAAGTTTGATACTCACATGATTAGTAATAATTTTAAAAGGAGTTGCTATGACGGTTGTGTCTATTATAAAGAAAAAAGAAAGGGACAATAGTTTATCTTTTAATGTATGTAGATGATATGCTGATAGCTTGTAAAGACACCAATCTAATTGATGAACTTAAATGCATATTAAAATTTGAGTTTGAAATGAAAGAGCTGGACCTGCTAAGAGAATATTAGGAATGGAAATTAAAAGGGATAGAAATGCCAGAGTTTTAAAACTATCACAGAAAAATTACATTTCTAAAATTTTAAAGAAATTTGGTATGGAACACTTGAAGCCGGTTAGCACACCTCTAGGTCAACATTTAAACTTTTAGAAAATCAGGCTGCTAAAACAGACTCTGATATTAGCTTTATGCAACAAATCCCCTATGCTAGCATGGTGGGAAGTATAATGTATGCAATGGTTTGTACTAGACCAAATCTGACCTATGCAGTGAGTGTAGTTAGTAGATTTATGGAAAATCCTAGAAAAATCTATTGGTAGGCCATTAAATGGGTACTTAGGTATTTGTCTGGTACTACTAACTTAGGACTCAATTTTGGGAAAGATGTTGAAAGAAGTGGTGAGTTAACTGGGTTTGTAGACTCTGATTTTGTAGAAAATATAGGCACTAGGAAATCCTTAACTGGATATGTGTTTACTGCATTTGGGGGAGCTGTTAGCTGGAAGTCACACTTACAGTCTGTTATGGCTCTGTCCATAATAGAGGCTGAATATATAGCATTGACTGAAGTCATAAAAGATGTCATATGATTAAAAGGCATTGCAAATGAGTTAAGTATTTTTAATGGTAACATTTATGTACACTGTGATAATCAAAGTGCACTTCACTTAGCCAAAAATCAAATTTACCATGAAAGGTCCAAACATATTGATATAAGGCTTCTTTCCATTAAAGATGTTATAGAGTCAAAGGTTGTGGGTGTGGAAAAGGTCCAAATTGAGGATAACCTCTCAGACATGATAGCCTCACTCCCTTGATCTAAGCTCAGATATTGTCTGAACTTAGTAGGTATGGAGTCTAGAGTCAGTCCCCATTAGGGGGAAAATACAGGAATGATCAATGATGATAATTGATGTAACCTTGGCAGTAAATGTTTTGTTGAAGATTTGTAAATGGTGCGTTAATACATTTATTATCTTGTTGCCTTATCTAACATTTTCTGTTTTACAAGTGAATAAGTGATGCATGGACATGTGGCTAGGTCGGGACCATTGAAAGCTAACAGATTAGCTGATGATCACGTGCGGCATGTGAAACTAAATATGATGTGTCTGATAGCCATCAATTGCTGCACCGCAAGATTGTGACACATGTTCCCATCTCTTCATTACTATAAATACATACTCATCTGATATGTAACCCTAAGTATTTTCATTATTCATTTGGCCTGTTATTGAGAGAGAGAGAGAGAGAGAGAGAGAGAGAGAGCTGAAGAGGTGATATGGGGTTTGCAATCTAGAGTTTTTCAGAGAAATGGAAATCTTTTCGATTTCTGGTCTGTAAATGAGAGATCTGAGAACATTCCTATCGTGGACATAGACCAATAGAATTGAACCACGTAAACTGGTTGTGTTCTTTTTCTTTTACTTGTTTTATTTCATTTCTGTTTTTCAATATATATTCTTGTTGATTTCTTGACATATGAGATCTAGTTTATATATCATTAACTCGTGACTATTGTGTATCAAATCGTTTATTTCTTGATTCCTGTTTACCGTAAGGATTGGAGTTGTTTTTTAACATTATATATAACGAAAAATAAACAATTTAAATTACATCCCAATTAACATTAATATTACAGACAGATTATGATCAATTATAACCTGCAAAAATAACACGTGATTAACGTACGTACGAAACATGTTATGAACTAAAACTCATGACTTAGCCCTGTTTGGATTCGGAGATGAGATGAGTTGAGATGAGTTTGGTTTATTTTTTAATATTATTATTATTTTGAGATTTGAAAAAGGTATGTTGGAATTTGAAAAAATGTGTATTGGGATTTGAAAAATGTGTATAGGAATTTGTGTTTTGTATAAAAAATTATAAAAATATAATGATGAAATGGAAGTGAGTTGAGATGAGCTCAACCCACTTCCGAATCCAAGCAGGGCCTTAGTCACGACTATACCATTTGCTATTATAAAGGAAGAACAAACCAATTATGTTCCATATTTATTGTTAAAACATACAATTTCTGATCAATAATAACTGTAGATGAATAGAATTGTCTTCAAGTACTCCCATCTGTCTCCTCCCCCAACAAACTTTCTTGTGGGACTTTTTGTCCCTTTTTGTTTAAGAAAATGATTTGTTTCACATTTTACTGATGTGATTAGTTAAAATAATTATTAATTAATTAAATTAATAAAATGTATAAAAAATATGTAAAATTGACTGTATATAACATTTTTATTAAGAGTGATTTAATATTAGATTAGGTTTCGATTTACGGACCAAAAAAGACACCAATATTTGCGACTATCAAATTGTCAAGTTGCATGATACCAACTACTCCCTACTCATCTCTCTCTATCTCTCTCTCTCTCTCTCTCTCTCTCTTTTCAACACCTAAAAGATAAGTGAATGAATAAAGGTTATAATAAAGATAAACAAAATCATTAGTCTCTGACTCTCCTATATAACGTACTGGCGTCTCTGTTAAGCAAAGTTAAATTTACGTTACCATGTATGGCACTGATCTAATTTCATTCTATTGACGTTATAACTATCTTTCTAATTAACGGTACCTAATCTTATAATGACTATCAAATTCAATTGCATCAATAAAGTGCCATAATTTTGAGATTATAATATCATTTTTTAACAGTACTTTCATATTACCGTATCTTCGCGTTCATAAGAAAGCCGATAAACTTGATAAAATTTATCACTAACGTACTCTAGATGCATGACTTATCTCAACCCAAGAGTGAGGTCGTAATATTTAGTTCCACCCGCGGATGATCTACGTACCAACACAATTTATTTATTTATTTATTTTTAAAAAAAGAGATCTAAAGAAAAAAAAGAAGAAGGAATATTTAGTGTTATTGCGTTCAGATAAAACAGGTCAAACTAATTAGATTGTACATGATTAAAAATAGATCAATCTCGCGATCAACTTTCCAAATCCACAATTAGCTAGCTGCCTGCGTTATGCTATTAAATTTTAACCAATTAAACTTATAACTTAACTAAAACTTTCGTCTCATTTCTAACAGGGTTGTTTATTTAGACAAATGATACTAATGGAAATACAATATTATCTTCGAAACTTCGAATTATTCCAATATAACAAGTCACTACAAAAAAAAAAGAATATTCGTGATAGATTATTTATGGCAAAAGTAACTATTTACTGTAAAAATAGACTTATTTTTGACAAAAAATAATTATTTTGACAAAAAATAATTAATCACGGATAAGTTATTTTCTTGAGTTATTTATATGAGTTACAAGCGGGGTAATATGACAAAATTGAAGATATTGACTCATTGGATAAAATAGATTGAGTGGTGATCGAAAACGCTGGTTCACCGGGTGATCGAAAACGCTGGTCAAGTCGTGTGTGGGTGGGTGGACGTTACAATGTTACGTGCTCTGGAATGGGAAATAATAGAGTGGAGAAACGCTGGTTCGAGGGAAAAAAAATAAAACATTTGGTTTGCTTTTGGCACTCAGACCCCATTGTTAATTCTGCATGATGTGTTTTTAATTTAGTACTGGCACAAATAATTGTTGCAATAATCTTCAAAATCGCTGCAATTGAGTCCAATAAAGCGCCACTTCATTTAAATTGCGAGTTAGGATTAAAAGGCCGTAACGATTTGGATTCGTTGCAATAAATGACCTATTGCAACGATTTTATTTGCAACATAATAAAAATTGCTATAATAGATCATTATTGAGCTAAAATTGAATCTATGAATAATATATAACTAGATATCACACATGAAATATATATGCTTGGCAGTATTGGATAGAAAAAGTATAGGAAAATTATATATATAGAGGGTCACATTATTATCTCACTAAATAAAATATACGTGGTACAATATTATTATTATTGAATAATCATTTATTCTATTCATATTTATTATCTAATAGTAATGAATGTGCAACATCTTATATATTTAATATGTTGAAACTATGATAAGAATATCGTGTACAGCATTATTCAAGAAGTAAATTAACATGATAACTCAATATTGGTGTTATGTATAGAACAAAAGTACGTGTCTTAAAGTTTAGTTCCATGAGAGCAAAGTTTCTATACTTTTTCTTTTTCTTTGGAAAGCGATTTAGGTGAAAGAGATAAGATAAACAGATGAATATGATTAATTAAAAGACAAGCCCCTATCAGTGAATAGTTCCATTCCATTATGAATCTTCCTACATATGCACATAAATTGATATGAACAAGCTGTACGTGAATGGTGTACCAAAATTCACGCTTTTCCTCATTGCAAATATATATATATATTTATAATAAATTATTTATGATGAAAGTAATTATTTATGGCAATAATTATATATTTATTTTAATAGGTAATAATTATTTTAACAAAAATAATTAGTTATAAATAAATAATTTTTTTTGTAGCACCTCCAATACACAATATGTCCATGCACCAAACATTTAATTCGTTCCATTATTTCAAATAATTTGTTTACACGATACAAAATATGCCCATGTACTATATTGAAAAATTATTGATGTTTTGAATTTTTTAAAATTGTAAATAAATTTTAATATAGATAATCGGTATTAAAAATTAATTTTCTCACTTTAATTCGGACTATTAAAAGTCATGTTGTAGTAGTAGTTGTATCTTACTATCTCCTCCCCCCTTAACAAACCGCGTCTTTAGACTTTTAAGTTGGTTCCATGAGAACACAATTTTTCTTTCCTTTTTCCTTTGCACCGTTGCACGTAGAAATTGATACCCCGAGGGCCGGTTTATAATTCAGTTAATTTAATTTTAAGATATATTTAACATTTAAATATATAATTTTTAAATAATTAAACACATTTTAACTTAAAATTTCTTTATATTCTTATTTTTTAACTTAATATTTCTTTACACATAAATTTATAATTTTTTTAACTTTATATAAATATATTTAAATTTATTTTATAAAATTCACTCTATCATTTTAATTCACTATTATTTAAAAAAATAATTAAAAAATAATATTTGCAAGAAATTTTATACAAAAATTATGTAAGAAATAGATTATAATTTATCTCTAATTGTATTTTATATTTTAATCTTTCTAATTTTTAATTTCGTTTGTATTAGATAAATGATTATTTTTATTTTTTAGTATTTTTTTTAATTATAATTAATGTAAAATTTTAAATTTATTCTTACATAAATTTTACGGGAATTTTTTTATACATAGCAGAACCCAAAAAATTAACATCCGAACGGGTCGGAAGCGAATGGAATTACGTAAGAGACAAAACGCGTTATTGCTTTCTAGAACTCGCACCCATCACCCATCATTTTAGTAAATTGTTGGCTACTCCTAACATCACATAAAGTAAAATACCTGACTGCTGCATTCTGTTTACCACCACCATTATATAAAACCTCTTCACTAAATTCTCTCTACTCTTAACTTACTCCTTCATTATTTTTGTCAACTTGTTTTTCCCTTATTTTTAGTTTCTCGAAAAAGATAAGAGATTCATCAATCACAAATTATTCACAAATCTCGTTCCAGCACCTCCTTGACTCGGTTTGCTCATTAGTTTTTGTGTGTTTGAATCTGTTTCCATTAATTTATTACATAAAATAATCGACGAGCCTGTCAATATCGGAAGCTGGCAGCAGGTTCAAACCCAGCTGGTGCTTTTGTGCGCAATATTTGTCTGTTCCTCTTGTTTGCGTTTAAATCCTTTCAGAAATTCAAAAGGGTAACTCAGATTTGCTTTCTGCTCTGGGATTACACATCTGGGTATCTCTCTTAGAGCTCACGTGATCCGAAAGGTACCAACTTTTCTCTTCCTTGTTCAGTTTGCTGATCCCAATGGTGTTTGTGAGTCTTTGTATCGCTCTTCCTGTACAAGAACCCCGTATTTCATTCAAAACCTAGCTTAAAGAAAACCTCCATCTTTGTTCTTTTTTAATAAACTTTCCATGTTTATTGTGATGGGTAGCAGAAAACCCGAGTTGTTAATCTGGGTTTTATCAATTTTGTGCCTGGCATGCTTTTCTAGTGGATTTAATCCTATAGACAGTTACCTAGTAAACTGTGGATCATCCACCAATACTTCAATAGGTGACCGTGTCTTTGTTGCCGATAACTTGGCTTCAAATCTGTTGTCAACCCCTCAAGATATTCTTGCCCAAACCTCTTCAAAACCATTCACTTTGTCTGAATATTCAGCGCTGTATCAGACAGCAAGAGTCTTTACTGAATCCTCAAAATACACGTTTTCTGTCCGCCAGAGTGGGAGGCTGTGGATCCGCCTCTATTTCTACCCATTCGTATATAATTCTTACAATATGAGTGCGGCAAATTTTTCTGTTTCAACTCAAGACCATGTCCTTCTGAGCAATTTCGGTGTTAAAAACACTTCCGTTCTCAAAGAATTTTCATTAAATGTGACATCAAACGTACTTGTAATCACCTTCAAACCTTTGGACAATTCAATTGCTTTCTTAAATGCCATTGAAGTGGTTTCGGTCCCTGATGGGCTTATTACCAATGATGCCGACACTGTTAATTCACCAACAAACTTCCAAGGGTTGTTGCCTCTAGCATTGGAGACGGTATGGAGAGTGAACATGGGTGGACCAAAAGTCACCTTTGATAATGATACACTTTGGCGAACTTGGGTTCCCGATCGAAGTTTTTTACTACAGGAAAACTTTGCCATGGATTTCTCAAATATTGGAGCTGTTAAGTACGTTGACGGTGGGGCAACAGAAGATATAGCTCCACGCACTGTCTATGGTACTGCCACAGAGATGAACACATCGTATGATCCTAACAGCAACTACAATATTAGCTGGGAGTTCAATGTGGATCCGGGATTTCAGTACCTTGTTCGGTTTCACTTTTGTGATATTGTAAGTAAAGGTCTTCACGAGCTCTACTTCAATGTTTACATCAACTCATGGATTGTTCTTAAGGATGTCGATCTGACTGCATATTCCTTTAACACCTTGGGTGCTGCATTTTATATGGATTTTGTTACTTTGTCAGCTGTTAGCAGTAAGCTCCGTGTAAGTATTGGGCCATCTACTCTGACAGATGCTTACCCCAATGCGATCCTAAATGGGCTGGAGATCATGAAAATGAACAATTCTATGGGCAGTCTGAGTGCAGCAGCCTCTATGATTATTCCTTCAGGTTCAGGTTCAAGTTCAAAGAAAAATGTTGGTGTGATAGTAGGTGTAAGCATTGGGGCCTTCATTACAGTGTTATTAGCTGTAATTCTCTTTGTGTTGTGCCGAAAAGGAAAAAAACTGGCGCTTCAAAGAACTTCAAAGACATGGGTTCCGATATCCGTCAATGGAGGAAATTCTCAATCCATGGGAAGTAAATTCTCCAGTGGAACAACTGCTAGTGCTATTTCTAACTATGGCTATCGCATTCCTTTTGCAACAGTTCAAGAGGCTACAAACAACTTTGATGAGAGTTGGGTTATTGGGATTGGTGGTTTTGGAAAAGTGTACAAAGGAGTTTTAAGCAATGGTACGAAAGTGGCAGTTAAGAGAGGAAATCCTCGGTCTCAACAAGGACTTGCAGAGTTTCAAACTGAAATTGAGATGCTGTCTCAGTTCCGCCATCGCCATCTTGTTTCGTTGATTGGATACTGTGACGAAAAGAATGAGATGATATTGGTTTATGAATATATGGAGAATGGGACCCTCAAGAGTCATCTTTATGGTTCAGGTCTTCCTAACTTGAGTTGGAAGCAGAGGCTTGAGATATGCATTGGAGCAGCTAGAGGACTTCATTACCTCCACACAGGATATGCAAAAGCAGTTATTCACCGCGATGTAAAGTCTGCTAATATCTTGCTTGATGAGAATCTCATGGCGAAAGTTGCTGATTTTGGGCTCTCAAAGACAGGACCTGAAATTGACCAGACTCATGTCAGTACAGCAGTGAAAGGAAGTTTTGGGTATCTTGATCCAGAATATTTCAGAAGGCAACAACTGACGGAGAAGTCAGATGTGTATTCATTTGGTGTGGTTTTGTTTGAAGTTCTTTGTGCAAGGCCTGTGATAGATCCATCCCTCCCAAGGGAAATGGTGAACTTAGCTGAATGGGCAATGAAATGGCAAAATAGAGGGCAGTTGGATCAGATAATAGATTCTACTCTAGTGGGAAAAGTTAGACCAGATTCTATAAGGAAGTTTGGAGAGACTGCCGAGAAATGCTTGGCTGACTTTGGTGTTGATAGGCCTGCTATGGGAGATGTCTTATGGAATCTCGAATATGCTCTTCAACTTCAAGAGGCAGTTACTGATGGTGATCCTGAAGAAAACAGTACTAATATGATTGGTGAACTCTCTCCACAAGTGAACAATTTCAGTAGCGGCAGTACTAATGTTTCCGCTACCCAGTTTGGTGCGTCAGTCGTGGATGATCTTTCAGGTGTTTCCATGAGTAGGGTGTTCTCACAGCTGGTGAAATCTGAAGGTAGGTGACAGTGTGAGATGGTGTACTCTGTGCCCTGTGATTTCAGCAACTTTCTAATAAGATTTTTGGGTCGTTTTCTTCTGATGGACAACTATTTGCGAAATTACGATATATAGGGGGTTATCTTGATTCTGTTATCCATAACATGAGACTCAGTATCTCATTGTACAATAATTTGGATTGTTTGTTTGATTACTAGAAAATCCAAAGGGGTACTCTGCTCCTAATCTATAGTGCTGAAAATGTTTATAGAGGTGTCCTTGGTGGGGTGCTGCAATCAAACTACCATGAGCATTGCTAGTTTTATTTTGTACAGATGAGTTTTAGCAGTTCCTAAGAATGTTGCAGCTTTCTTGTCAAGCAGTGTACGTGTTTATCTTTTTTTTGTTTATTTTATTTGTATGAAGTAACATGGTTAACAGAACATTTACCATTATTACTGCTAGTCTTTTTTGTTATGTAAACGAGATAATAAATAGACAATTACCATTAGCAATGCTAAATGAGGGTGAGATATGAACTTGTAAAGTTCAGAAGTTGTCGAGGGGAAAAATTGCAGGTTGTGAAGGAAATGAAAGAAGAAAGGCAACACTCAAGACAAACCTAAAATCCTTTTAGGTTTCCATTACTGCAGTGATTTGTACATCATGTTTACACATATTTATACACATACATAACAACCTAACCAATAGAATAAGGATAGCTGTAAGTCTAGAAGATTATAATTTATTCTGGAAGAATATTCTCATGATCATTGGATGAGTCTTTTATAATGTGGTTGCTTAAATATCACACCACAAAGTAGGAGAATTGGTTAGAAAAATAGAAAGTTCTTTCAATAAGAATTGTAACCAAATGATCTCACAAGTGGCATTAGCCACTTATTTGTACTCAGGCTCAGTCGAAGAATGAGCAATATTCGACTGAGCAATAGTTGCTTATTTTTTTGACCCCCAAGCAACTAGATGAGATCAAAAATATACACAAAACCCTTCATTAGATTTGCGATCATCTGGGCATTCGGCCCAGTCAGCACTAGAGGAAGTAGAAAGTTTAAAAGAGGAGGAATTAGAGAACTAGATGCCAAGGTTTTGAGTATTGCAAAAATACATAAGAATCCTTTTTACAGTCTGTCAGTGAGGAAGCTTAAATGAGTGCATTACTGGCAGATCCTATTGACTGTAAAAGAGATGTCGAGACAAGTGAAAGAAAGATATTGTAAACTCTCAACTATACTATGGTATAGTTATGGATCTTCAAAGAAGCACCCATCTAGAGTAGTGAGTTTGATAGAGAAGGTCATAAGGGTTGAGATAGGTTAACTATTGTGCATATTAGTGCATGCTAGAAGATCTGCTATATATTTGACCGGGATAGATAAAGACCAGTAGGAAATCATGTAACCTCAACCCCCAAAAAATAGTGTAAAAACCTAAGTCTTTAACAGGAAAGAATTAACCCATGGCAGAAATTTCGAAATCAGAGTTAGATCCAGTGAAAATAATATTGTCAACATAGATTAAAATGTAGATACAATCAGACATATTATTGAAAATAAACAAAGAGGGATTGGATATAGAAGCAGAGAAACCAAGATAAAGTATTTTTTTCAGTCAATTTGGTAAACCAAGCTCGAGGGGCCTGTTTCAACCCATAAATTGACTTGCGTAACATATAGTCGTGATATGGAAATTCTGAATGAATAAAACTTGGTGGCTGCCTCATGAAGACATCTTCTTGCAGGCCCTTGTGCAGGAAAACATTCTGAATATAGAGCTGGTGCAGTGGCCATTTGGAAGTAACAACAAGGGAGATAAGGAGACACACAATAACAGACTTAATAACTGGGCTGAAGATATCAAAAAATTTTAGACCAAGCTATTGATGGTACGCCTTGGCAACAAGTCGTCCCTTGCGGCATTCCAAGGTGTCATTAGCCCACTGTTTAGTCTTCAATACCCATTTAGAGCCAAGAATGTTGAGATTAGAGGAGGAGGGAACCAAATCCCAAGTTTGATTTTGAAGTAGGGCACGGAATTCATCTCCCATGGCAAAACGCCATTCAAGATATTTTGCAATCTCAGAGAAAGAAGAAGGTTCCTCCGAAGGCATAGAAGTGGGAGAAAAGGTTTGAGAAGATGCCATGGAGAGAGAAGATTTGATGGGAGGTCATGGGATAGTCCCATCGCTATGAATTTGAGGACACCAGACATTAGATTTTGAGTGAGTGGTCATCAGATGACACGGATGAAAAGAGGTAATTGGAGGTATCGAAGGAAGAAAGGACTGAATATCTAGTGATGATCGAACTGAAAGGTTATCACGAAGATTAGGGTTTCAAGAATGATCTACAGAAAGAAGAAAGGGGGAATTGGGAGTAGTGTGAAGGGATGAGTGAGATAAATGAGATGAGGTGGGTGGGCTATTGGGCCGAGAGTGACTTTCTAGGGAGATAGGAGATAGATGAATAGATATGGGCCTAGGAATAAGAGTTGTGAGTAATGCAGAAAACGAATTGGGCTGAGTTTGAAAAAGAAAAAGAGACTCATTAAAGACCACATCTCTAGAGATGTAGGTCCGACCTCAAATAAGGTGATGGCACAAATATACCTTGTGGTATGGGCTATAGGCCATAAAGACACACCTTTGACCTTGAATCTAGCTTGTGTTTGTTAAAGGGTCGGAGATTAGGCCAGTAGACCGACCCAAACGCGCGCAAGAAGCCATAATCAAGTGGATGGCCCATGAGTGTCTCATAAGGTGATTTGTGGCCCAACATAGTAGACATTTAGTTTATTAAGTAGGTAGCGGTGGTGAATGCTTAGGCCCAATATTATTGGGACATGTGAGCATGGTAAAGAAGATAAATGCATGTTTCAATTATATGACAATGACGTCGTTCGACACTCCCATTTTGCTAGTGGGAGTGAAGATACATTATATAATGAGTGATACCATTAGATTTAAAAATGGGATTAAGGGGATGGGATTCTCCTTCCCAATCAGTTTCAATGGATACCACATTTTTTAAAGGTATTTGTGACATATATTAAGAAAGCTAAAACAAAAGGAGAGACATTAGACTTAAGCTGTAGAGGGAGAAGCCAAATGAACTTAGAAAAGTCATCTATAATTGATAAGTAGTAACGGTAGGAATTAGAAGATAAAATAGCGGCCAGGCCCTATACATCCATGAAGAGTAAGTCAAAAGGTCCAACAGGCCAATATGAAGATATGGGGTGAGGTAAGGCATGTGCCTTAGCCTTATTACAAGCAAAGCAAAAACACGGCCCACTGTGAGACAAAAAGGGCAGCTCAAAACGTCTAAGTATTTGAGAAGTGGTTTCGGAGGTTGGATGTCCAAGTCTCTCGTGCCAGCGTTGAACAAAGGTCTTGGTACCAATACACACCTGAGGAGAAGAAAAAGGAATCGATGAGGAAGCTCTGGAAGTGGTGGGGAGAATGTAGAGTCCATCCTTAATGGGGCCCTGCAGAAGTACTTCCTAAGAGCGCAAGTCCTTCACATGAAAAAAGTTGGAATGAAAGTAAAAAAACACTATTATCAATACAGAATTGGCATATAGAGAGAAGATACTTAGATGTTAAAGGAACATGAAGTAGTTTGTGTAAAAGGAACTTGCCATAGGGAGTAGAGAATTGAGCAGATCTGATGTGGTGGATGGGCAAAAAGGAGCTATCTCCGATGCTAACAGTGTCAGAGCCCTGATAAGTTGTCGAATCCAAGTTCAAAGAGGACAAATCAGGTGTGAAGTGGTGGGCCATAGCAGTATCCGAGAACCACCCATTCGGTGAGACGTTGTGTGGAGATTTAACAGATAGTGAGCAGAGAATAAAGGTGGGGGAGGGGCCTGATATGCTTGATTGAGTCGTTGATTGCAAGTAATGGTCGTGTGGCCAACTTTTTGGCAGACTTGACAAATAGAGTGTTCATCAGGTATGTTGGAGAAATAGTTGTTGGAGGAGTAGCCACCCCGATTGCCATTACAAGTCCCTTCTTGACCATGACGGCCACCACAATTGTTGGAGTTTCGCTCACAATTTGGAGTGCCAAGCAATGAAGGCGTGCAAGCAATGTTATTTGCAGAAAGTGGAGAACATGAAAACAGAGTTTGAGTTTGATGAGAAAGTCGCGATTCATGGTTCAAAAGGAAGTTGTAAATCTAATGGGGAGAAAGAGTTTCAAGACGTGTGGTAAGAGAAGTGACTAGAGACTTATAATCAATCCCTAGTCCAGCAAGAAGGTAGATAGAGAACTCTTGGTCTGTGAGGGTATGATCTGAAGCACTTCGAGTGGAGGAAAGAGCATTGGCTTTGTTATAATATGTAGAGACAGATTTGGAGCCCTTTTTTAAGGTTGCAAGTTTGTATTGAGTATGAACTACGTGAGCAGAAGATTGGGACTGAAAGAGGATTTGAAGGATTGTCCATACTTCATGAGAAGTGGAGCAATCCAAGACCTAAGCAAGAACATAGTTACTGAGAAAAGAGTTTATGGTAGAGACGATGAGTTGATCTTGAAGCATCCATTTGGTGTATATAGGATTAGGGGAACCATCGATAAAAGCAGTAGGGGATGGAGCCATCAACATAGCCATAAAGTTGCTGGCCCATAAAGAAGGGCACGATTTGTGTCTTCCAGAGGAGAAAATCATCAATCAGCAACTTGATAGTGACAAGATGAGAGGTAAAGTCGAGGATGGAAAATGGGAGAGAAGGGTTGGGTTGTTTGTCAACGGTAGCCATGGAAAGAGAGGAAACGAACGCAGAGGGATGGTGGTTTTAGGCTCTAGATACCATGTGAAGGAAATGAAAGAAGAAAGGCACACAAGATGTTTGAAGAAATGCGACACTCAAGACAGACCCAAAATCCTTTCAGGTTTCCATTACTACAGTGATTGTACATTGTGTTTACACATATTTATACACATATTTATAACAACCTCACCAATAGAATAAGAACAACTGTACAAGAATGTTTTTTGTTATACATTTTATAAGATTACAATTTATTCTGTAAGAATATTCTCATGATCATTGGATGAGTTTTTTTATAGAATTGCTTCATGGCAAAGGTGTATGCTACATTGCCTCAATACAGGTCTAGTAAATGGTAAGGTGAATTCAACATCTCTAGTGAAGAAAACTATTGTCTATGATTACCATATTGTCATGTTGGTTTAATGGACTAGAGTTTATGAGGGATTTTTTTCTAAAATTTCTACTGTTGTGGAAAAGGCAAATCTCAACAAGAAGCAGATGCTTATGCTAATTGTTGTCGTTATTAGTTCATAATGGCAACAATTTGTTCTATTTGATTATTGCTGATGCAATCAATAGTTCTTTTTTTGGAGACAGGAGGGGGTGTTTCTTTCTTGTTTTTAGCCTTAAGAGAGGAAAGTTGTAATGTGAGTTGCCAAAAAAAAAAAAAGAACAAAACAACAAGCATTGCTTCCTGGAATAAAACTAATTCTTCTGTCAATGTGTCCGAGGACCATAATTAATCATCACATTGGAGCTTATCTATTTTTGCCACAATCATTAACAGGATGCAACCCAATAACTGACATGTGGTTTACTCTAGTAATGAGTTAATGAGCATGAACAAAACAAAACTATAAAAAAATTTGCATCTAGCATAGTTTTTTTTCCCCAAAAGGGGAATGGGGCAACTAGTATAGCAACTATTTCTAGGCGTAATTATATGAGTCTTTTCTCGCTACAAAATGTCTAGTTTAAGCTTAGCTACTGTTCTAAAGGCGAGCCCATTACCACAACACTATCAAAATATCCAGGTAGTCTAAAACCCCATCCCATTGTCCAAAGCTTAGTATTATAAGTTGTTTCAATTTATGTCCCAACTTGAACTCCTGATCTCAAAGCCATAAAATATCAACTCATACCAATTTGGCTACCACATTTGTGGCTGCATCTAGTATAGCTATATTAACTTTCCTTTAGCTTAACCATGTATAAATCGAAACTCTACATGATTTACATTCTTGAATTATCTTTTAAAATTTGACTGTTAAGATCTTTTCATTTATCATATTTTTATATCTTAATCAAATACAACAATTTTTCAAATGTTCACTCATTCTTTTATGGCAGCTGCTGTACCAATAAATAGACCACTCTTTCTTAGATACGTGTGGTGAGACGTGAAAGCAATAAAAAGCAGAAATATTAGGCATATGCCTATAGGGCAAAATATTGGGTAAGAATATTATTTAAGATCATGATGCTGACCAAAGTGGTAGGAAAACAAAAACAAAAAGAATTGAGTTCCTGTTAGTGACCAAAATGGACCTTTCCAGAAGGCATGGGGGGTATCATAAGTTGGGATTAATCAAGTTGGAGCTAACAAGAAAATTGTGTTGGGTTTATATTCAATGAAAAGTCACTGAAATTTTCATTTTATGCAAATGAAATCCAAAGTCGACACCTTTAGGCCCCGTTTGGTTCTCTAAGTGCACCCAGTGCAATTCATTTTTGAGCTTCTTTAAGGATCCAAACAGCTTAACTGAGCTGCATTTAAGTCGAGTTTGGTGAGTTTATTACATTGACAATTTTTTTTTTTAACTTTTTGAAACAAATTTTGACAAGTAACTAATGCATGTCAGTTTGTTATAGAATTTCTTTTTTTTTTTCTTTCGGTACAACTCTCATTCTCTCTCTGCTTAGCAGCTTCCTGCGCAAATTGTATGTGTCTTTATTTTTTTTTTCACTGTAGGTTTGCACGTGTGGGGAGACAACTTCTTCCAATTACTGTCGGTGAATAGTGTATGGATCCCACAAATTGCACAACATCTCATAAATATATCTAAACTCATCTAAATATCTAAATATATTTTAAAATCATCTAAGTGGATCCTATAAAACTTACTCAACTATTTCAACTCACTATTATTCATAAATAACTCAGATCAACTCATTTCAGTTAGACATCTAAACGCATCCTTAAAGGGATAAGGGTTTGGACTTTGGATAGAGACTCCAAGAACTAAACAATAATGATATTGTTGGAAAGTGATCATGCAGCCTGCTTCCTCTCAAAGTCGATCATACCTTTTTGTAGAGATAATTTCTAAGTCAAAACAGGAATGATTTCTGCATTATTGTCTTCAATAGCTTCTATATCTTCTAGCATGTAAATGAACATGTATTGATCAAGATTCCATAACTTCAAGTACTCTTTGAACATGTTTCCCAATTCTACTTTTAACTCTAATGGTATAAAACTTCTTACCAGTGTTGCTCAAGGATAAGGCCATGTTTGGATTGCAAGATTCTATTATCTCATCTTGTCTTATCTCAACATTTATACATGCACTACAAGCACAAATACATACTTTTCTATATCAAATGTTCAATTTTTTCATCTAGTTATTATAACTTTTTCAAACTTCTAAATAAAATATGGAAAAAAATTAACTTTTTCAAATCTCAAAATAAAGATAATATTAAAAAATATATTATAACAATATTATAACTTTATAATTTTTTATTCAACTATTTCTCTCTCTTTTTTAGAAACCTTATAAAACATCTTAACTTAAACTATTTTACTACTATTTATAAATAATCTCATTTGTTAAATCCAAAGTTTCAAATTTCGTATTTACATATAGATTTTAATGATAACAAATAAATTTAAGTATCAAGCTCAAATTATCTATGCATTGAAGCTAAACACATCAAGCATGAACAAGAAAGAGAACAAGTCTACAAATGAAGCTCATAGAGTAATTTTGTACATCTCTTGATAAAAATCAAAATTGGATTAAGATTCAAAATGAATCTTTTCTCATAAAGCATCAAATTGCAATTCTCACATGTGCATAACATCATTAAAAGTCATAGTTTTAAAAATTATAATTTTCAAATGTGCACGACATCATTAAAAGTTTTAATTTCAAAAATTGTATTTTTCACATATGCGTGACATCATTAAAAATTTGAATTTTGAAAATTTGTAAGATGATTTATTGTCATCCTTGACTTGTGCATGTATTGATTGAATTTTTTGAAAAATGAATGATATTATCTTTGACAAATGAAAAAATGAATGCTTTTATTTGAATATTTTAAAGAATGAATGATAGAGATGTTTTTATCTGAAATTTTTTGAAATGTGAATAGTACTCTTATTTGACATGTGAATATTTTCAAATTTGAAAATGAAGACTCATTTGCCTATAAATAGCTCACTTGAGTTTTGCTAAATCACAACAAAAGGTTAAACATCAATTGCTAAATTTTGTATCATTCATTTAAAACCATCACTCGTTCTTCTTTAATTATTGAGTCTTAATCCTTATTCATTTTGAGAGAAATATAAGTTGCATTATATTGTTTTTATTTCACTCATTGAAGAGTATATTCTAATAATATACCCAATATCAACTCTTGTATCAGTAAAAGGGTGCGTATAACACTTGTGTGTTTAGAAGGTGTTCTACATAGGGAATAGTTGAATCACTAAGTGTGAGGTAATTGTAAGTATAGAGGGTGTTTAACACAAATTCTTTGTAGCGGTGTTATTCAAATGTATAATAAGTTTCTATCTCCACCTGAAAGGGATTGAATAGTGAATTTAGAAATTCTCAAAAGATAGCTTGAGGCGAGGACGCAGGTAGTAGGGTTGAACATCGTTAAAATATTAAGTTTATTTCTTCTTACCCTTACATTTTATATTTCTTGTTGCTTCATATTTTATTTATTTTTTATATTATGTATTTAGTTTATAAGTGTTAATTTTTTAATATAACCCAATTCACCCTCCCATTTGTGTTAGTCATCTAGGCAACATCATCTCATATGGTTATCCAAACAAGGCTATAAATTTAATATTTAATACAATAAATCATTTATATTTCTAAAAAGTCTTTTCTAAGACTTTAAATAAAGTTTCCTTTTATTAAAAATTTTGAAAATAATAAATATAATAATTTATATTCTATCATATTATAATTAATAATGAGTCACTTAAATTTTTCCTTAGACCTCAATTTATATTGACTTGGCGTTGTGACACTATTTGCAGCTTAAGAATGAATGGTAAGACCTAGTTTGTTTTCACCAACCATCTCATTATCTCGTCTACTCATTAAAACTTTTCTAAACTTCCAAATAAAATAGAATAAATAACTCAATTTTTTTTCAAATCTCAAAAAAACATTATAAAATAATATTTTAACAATATTTTATTAAACTTTTATCTAATTTTATCTAATCTGTATAACCAAACGAGACTAGCCTAAACATCCATACATTACTAATTTTTCAAGATATATTCTTCCAACTTCAATATCAGAAAGGTCTTAAGAATCTTTTGATATATCCATTGATGATGAGCAGATGGTGATGCATATTTGAATTTTATCTCATCTTATATCATCTTATTTGTATAACCAAACGAGACCTAAACATCCATGCATTACTAATTTTTCAAAACACTAGATATTCAGGTATATTATTCCAACTTCAATATCAAAAAGGTCTTAAGAATATTGATATAACTGTTGATGATGAGCAAATGGTGATGCATTATTTGGATTTCTTCTCATTTTATCTATGTAACCAAATGAGATCTAAACATCCATGCATTATTAATTTTTCAAAAAACTACATATTCGAATATATATATCTATATATATTCTTCATATTTCAATATCAAAATGGTCTGAAAACTGCTATAGATACAAAAAAAAATTACATAAAATAAACTCATAAATTTATGTAGATTCATGAAATCTATTAAATCTGTTTTATAATAAAAATAATTTTACAAACTGATGTATCATATCAAGTCACATCAATTTGTGAATTTAATTTTGTATAATCATGATTTTGTAGCTAAAAAATTTTCCTACCGTTAAAACTAATATGCAATGTCACTACAAGGTAATCGGCTTTTTTCGGCGCCTAAATTCAGGAGCAAAATTCACTGCATGTAACTTTTATTGGCTAATTTTTCAACGCCGGCTATTTGTCTCTATTATTTTTTTGTGTAAAACATAACTTAGCAGTTGAAACATTTTGCCAGAACAAAGTTACAATAGCAGTGATCAAATACGCCGCTATTAATAAATACAGGCACTGTAATTATCCTCCACATTTCAGTTGTGATTCGCTAGGAGCTTTAATTTGCGGCGATCTGAAATTGCCGCGACTGTCCATTACATCACCGTAATAGCTTTGTATACTCAGCGTGAATGGTGATCATCGTAATTGAAGTTGTATTTAGCGCTTTTGATTCGCTGTAACTAATATTTCGTGGGATTTTACAAACACTATTGCAACGTATTTGATCGCCGTAAATATCATTAAGAATAATGATTTCTCACTATCACCACTAAGCCTCACTATGTGTTTGTGATAATCAGACACATAGAACCCATTAAGAGCAAGAATGAACGACAGAAAAGCAATTGTATAGAGTATCATCGACACTTTATGGTAAGGCCAAGAACACTAAAAAGGGTGGAAAAGAAGTAGCACATCAAGGAATAAAAAAAATGTAAGAGTGAATGGGAGAGTTATAATGAGAAGTGTAATAGTAAAGGTTGATGGTGTTTAAGGGTAGCATCACTGGCAAAGTCACTAAAGGCATTGTATGCCAGAGTAACAGCATTTATGGTGTAGAAGGGCACAATAAAAATTTCCACAATGGTAGGCTTATCAGAGTTGTCATAAGGAAATGACTGTCTCTAAGAAGACTAGAACCAGATTTGTACACAGCATCCCCTTCGATCTTTTTATATATATATAAAATTAAACCCTAAGAAAACATTTTCTTCCTAGTGGGTCACCAATACCAATTGATCAAGAAAAACGAAAACATAAAAGGGAAATAGATATGGTCCTAATTTTTTGAGTCAAGATGATCCAGGTTTTCAGATTAATCATGCATCAAAGTACTCCACCAAGAAGCACCAAGCCAAGTTATCATACACTCTAGAGTTTAAATCTAAGCATAAAGTTAAGATTT
Source organism: Platycarya longipes (assembly GCA_036559045.1). Classification (NCBI taxonomy): domain Eukaryota; kingdom Viridiplantae; phylum Streptophyta; class Magnoliopsida; order Fagales; family Juglandaceae; genus Platycarya; species Platycarya longipes. Next base: position 14,047,975 of record CM071801.1, read on the forward strand.
TGACACTTTTAATTTCCGTATTAGGGTGTTTGTTTACATACAGACCCATTCATCAGCAAAACAAGAGAACATAGAAGGTCCATAGAAACCCTAAAATCGCTACATGTATGTTCTCAAAATCTACTAATTTAACACATGAACAAGGCTTAAACACAACCAAAGTCCAAACACCAAAGCGATTTTGCAAACCTCCCCAAATCCGGAACAAACCCAAATCATGTTATCCTGTGATTTCTAACTCTTCATCGACATAGTCACACACATACACAACCACACAAAAATGAGGGCCAAAAACTGGGTAAACTTAAATAAAGGAAAATGTAAGGAAAAATCAAACTTTTTCTGAAAAAAAGATAGCCGTAGCTTACGCATTCAACCTTTTCAATGGATTTCGAACTTCGAAGCTCGAATGGAAGGCTGGGAGATTTGTGGGATTCAGGAGGTTTCGAAAGCCTAAGATATTTGTGGGGGGAACATTCAAGGGCGGGGGGAAAATAGAAAAGGGAAAAAGCCGCACAACTTAAAGAACCTTTTTCGGTAATTAAAGTCGCCGCTAAATACTTTAATATGGTCGATACACATAAATACTTTAGTATGGTCGATACACATATTTAAAGCGAGTTAAAAGATAGAAATGTACATTTCCGTGGTCTTACAGCGATATATTTCACCGTAATAAAGTAGATAGATGTGTATATTAACAAATGTATATACTTTACTATGGGGAAATATATCACCGTAACATAGAGACTTATAATCAAGCCTTGAACAGACTTATTGCAGTGATAATTTTCGCTGTGAAGTGAATTTTTTTATTGCAGTGATTAGATTCGCCACTTTAGTCAAAAACTTGCCGGAAAAGCCCAAAGTGTAAAACTGATGTAAGAACTACACGGCAAATAAGAATTTGCTAGTAATAATGGCTTATTGCGGCAATTTTTTGTGCAACAAATTTTAAATCGTCAGAAAAGTCGATTTTCTTATAGTGTGTATTTTAACTATGCTTGAAGATTTGAATTGGGAGATAAAACCAAAAACAAATATGAATATAAAACCTAAAGCAGCATTAATGGGTGTTGATTATATATGGTGGTGGAAATGAATGGAGCTGTCAAGGAAAACACTTGTTCTTTCTTTTTAGTGAACACGATTAATGTCTAAATTCTAATTCTTGATTGATTACTACAATAATATTGGCTACCATTTGGCTCTATCATAATTATATATACAGACGTACGTGGTCCTCAGAGAAAGAGACTGAGTTGACAACTAGAATACCATAATTCTATCCCATTTGTTACAATAATCCCATTAGAAGTAAAAAGGATAATTTCTTTATTAAGTTGGAAATGTACGATCAGCAGCTTACCAATATAAAAATAATGCAAGATAATCCTATATATGAAGATGACAAGGGTACTTTTGTTGTCTGATTATCATAGTACGCCTCATTGAACTAATTATGCAGCGTATCAATCGTACGTACAACCACTACCACAAGGTAATATTGCAGAGATCACTATTAGAAACAGACGCAGAGAAGAGGTTAAAGAACATGTCAATGAGCCGAACAAACCTCGATTTAGATGGTTTTGGTCCCATTATCTTTGGCTTCTTTCTTCCTATTCATGATATTCAATTAATGCATGCTAGCTTGGCGGTGGTGGTGAAATATCTCTTCCCATCGCTATCTGGGAAATTACTACAGATCATGTTTAGCGTAACATGGCAGGTATATTTGATCGGGATGGCTAAAGTCCCAGCCAATTGTAAACTTCCACCACACATTTCGCCCTAACTATGACCCATCAGCCTAGCTAGGCGCCCCCAACACAACTCAACCCCACGTGCCACCCTCTCACTATTCTTTGATCATCTTGTCAAAACATCATGATGAATCTATCTCGTTTATTTTCATAACTATTTTCATTGCATCTTATCTTATCCATCTAATAATTGTAATTTTTTTTTAAATTCTCACGTAAAATTAAATAAACAATTTATCATTATTTTTTTTAAAAAAAAAAAGAAAGGAAGGAGGAATTGATGAAGATTAGAGATCGATACTCTATTTAAATGTTACCATAGTATATATAGAAAACTCCCCATTGCATCCATTGATCTGAACTTGTAATTGCTTTGTACAATAAACTAGTGAGGTCCCATTACCTAGTGTGGTTAATGACCACTGCTTGATATAACTGAGATCAGTAGTATGTAATTGGAAATTTGGAATGATATATCGATCCTTCATGGAAAGGATAGAGAAAATTCTTTAGAATTTGAGAGAAAACACGTAAAGGAAGATCAGTAGTACCTTTATTACTGTTTCTGACTAAATGAATAAAGAATTAATATATAACTTTATACCCACTGCATGCAAAAGATCATGAGGGTGTTTCATCAGTTATCTCATTTAAAAATAATAATAACAATAGTAATTAGAGTGCACACATCATTAATGTCTTCGAAACATAATTTATTAATTAGTACTCATGTAATGACAGAATATAACCAAAATTTCAGAGTAATGCGATATTTCGACAGGAATTTTGTGAAGGAGTCTTTTCGTCCACAACCTAATTACAGGATGTACCTCTAGTTGCGGTCCACAATCCAAATATTCGACTTTCAAGTGATATTATAAGAAAATTATTTGTTTGCAATCAATTAATTCTAACAAAATAACTATTAACAATCCAAATGAATCGCAAATAGTTTATCACAAAAACTTTTTTTCCCGTAGTGCGAGAAAGTTGATCTTAAACATCATAGAATAATTTAAGACCATGAAATAAATCAAACCCACTAATTAAAATGAAAAACTAGAACAAAAAGGAATATCTAGCAAAATAAAAATAGGATCATGCATGGGATCAGGTGTCTCCATGATCAACAGCATCAACCTTGGCACTGCAAAACAACAACCGCCAGAAAAACGAGGACAAGGTGCTGCCTGAACGACCCTCCATGGCCGGCAGCCTCCTGTTCAACACGCCAAACCTCCTCTTCCGAACAGCAGTAGTACTACCGTTTTCCTTGCCCTGATGACCTCTTCTAATAATTGTATCGGCCATGGCAACTGATCTCTGCAGTGCTCTGCCCAAGCACTTCTTGGTCTTTTCGGGGATGCTACTCTTTTGTCTTGAGAAGGTGTAGCTCCTCAAATACATTTGCCTGCATGAAATGCTGTCCACCACTCTAGCATGCGCATGCGCATGCGCAAGCGCCCCCGGCCCCCGCTTCTCTTTTGAGCTGACGGACTTCAGGAACTCGGCGTCGGATTCCGGCCACTTGTAGAGGTTGGCATAGGTTAGTCGCATAGGGACACGGGTATCTTCGTCGCAGTCAGATTTGCAAACGGAGGCCATCGGCTTCCGGCGAGGATTAGCAGTACTACGTACCGAGAGTTTAGTTTGGCTTCTGTTTGTAAGTTTGTACAGAAATAGAACTGAGACAGCACAGAGAGTTGGGACTTGAGCAATGCTATAGGGGCCGCGGTGCTTTTTGTGGAATCGGTGGCGAGGTATTGTGATGATAATGTTAAGTCAATTAAAATATTAAAAAATATATATATAAAAATAAAAATATGAAAAGAGAAAAATTAAAAATTAAAATTAAAATTCAATTAATGAAATTAAAATATGCATATAAATAATATTTTTAATTGGGACTTAGGACTAATTTGTTACGAGGGAAAACCCTGATTGTACGTATGCTTTTGGGAGTGTTATTATATATTTTAAATATATATATATATATATATTAAAAGTTCCCCAGAATTAGACTATAGGAAAACATAAAAAAACAAAAATGGAAAAGAAATTAAGTATAAAATATTATAAAAAAATATATCTATAATTTTTCTATGAAAATATATACACATGATTAATGGTTTAAAGTGCCAGCTTGAACATGAGCGTGCTTTTAGAGAAGTTTGGATGCATCTTTTTGTTTTTTCTCAATCCCATGTTGACTTGACATGTGTTGTTATGTCCGTCTTCATAATCATTAAAAAATCCCTTGAATGCATTACTCTCAGTGATATTACACGATATAATACTACGAAGATAATTTTTTTTATTATCTCCTCAGAAATTATTAATATATATAAATATAATATATTTAATAAGTAATGTAAAAATAGATAATGACGATAATCTTTGTAGCAAAGGTATTCACTGAATCACCATCTAATTAAGGCTCGATTTAGATTGAGTGTTGAAATGAGTTCATTCATCTCATTTTAGTTTTATTATTATATTTTTTAAAATTTTTATATAAAATATAATAAACAAGAAAATTTTAGGAAATCCATTATTGGGTCCCGTTAGCAAGTCCTGTTAGTGTATTTTCATTTTATTTTACACCATTTTCTAAAGATATTTAAACATTCTTTAAAACTAAAAAAAAATCAAAGTATTATAAAAAAAAAATTTACTTAATTATAAAATAAAATAAAAATAAAAAACAAATAAAATAAATCCCAATTTAATTTTGTCAAATTTCAAAACATAAAAAATAATATTCTAATAATATTTTATTCAGTTTTCATAACTTATCTAATCTGATACCATTTCTTAATTCAAACGGAGACTTATATCATTTTACGAAAGATCGATAGTCTATCATTAGAAAGATCAAGTGTTTTTTTTTTTTTTGATATTTGTTAAAATATAAAATAGTAAAATCTACATTTTTTCATCATTTTAAATTTTTGAGATAAATGATGATTTCACATAATACGTATTAGAGTAGAGATCCTGAGTTTAACTCTTGACTCTACACTATATTCTATTCTATTTTATTAAATATTCTACTTATTGATCTACTAATTGAGAGATGGTCTAGCTCATAAGTGAAGGAAAATGTTAAAATAAAAAATATAAAAAAAAATTCTCTCTCTTCATATCCATTTAAAATTTTAAAATAAATAATAATTTCATAAGAAAAACATAAAAAATAATAAATATTCAATACATTTCTTAACATTTAAAAAACTCTAAAATAAATAAATAATAAAAATACACGTATCTCACTAGACCTCGCATTTCTCTAAATGGAAACTTGTGAACTAGTTGCTTACCCGACCTTGTAAAGAAGGTGAATCACTCTAACGCTCGTACGATTTGTCTTTCACGACAAAGAAGAAAAGTTTAGGATTTGATTTGAATTTTGAGATGAGATGAGATGATTTTAGATGAAAATTGAATAAAATATTATTAGAATATTATTTTTTAATATTATTATTATTTTAAATTTTAAAAAAATTAAATTATTTATTATATTTTATATAAATATTTTAAATATTTTTTTAATCCAAACAAGGCTAGGTAGTTTCATGCACATAACTTTGGCATATATAATCATACCTGCCGTTGAATGGCATGAATTGCAGGTGTAAGGGCATTCACATACATATGCATATATAAAATCATATTTGTATAATATGAGTCTAAATTTTTTAGCAAGAGATTATGCATCTTCAAATATTTGTATAGGAATGAATAGTGCTTCTTCAAATTTAAAGAGTCACTATTCACTCTTCAAATATTATTTTCTTATTTTTTCTCTCTCCTACTCATTAAAATTTACTTTGTAAAATTTATATTAAGATGATTTTGATACATGAAATTTATATTAAGTTCATATAAAGTGGGTGCTAATTGTAAAATTTATAAAAATAATAGTTTTAAAAAAGATTAAAACATAATAATATTTGATTATTATTTTCCCTCAAATATGCATAAGTCAATGTAAAAATTTTGTTTGAATAATAGAGTAGATCTTTAAAAAGAATAATTTTGCATATGCATAAACCAATATGAACGCTCTACAATTGCAAATATCTGATTCTTGCAAGGAGCCATAGGAGTGAAGTCGAGAAACGGCGAACAGATCTACTGTTGGAATGAGTAGTGTTTGAACACCTTGTGTTCGATATAAGGCCACATAAACTAAAGAAAGATAATATAAAATGGTCTCTGCTTTGTATTCATTTTCCATGCCGTAGCACTACAATTTATATTAGTATTTATAAAGTTTACAAGCCAATCATATTTCAGGAATAATTGTATTCTAGAATTTCAAAGAGCTTTCTATTATTGCCCACTGGGTGATGATATGGCAGGGGATCTTGCTCTACGTGAGGAATCTTCATCAGGAACTGTTTGTGGTATTTCGTCTAGTGCAGCCGATTGCACTTGAGCTTCAACATCCGCCCCTCAATTCAAGTAGCACAAGTACAATGGTGAAACTTGATCACAGCATAGCAAAACGGTTACTAGACAATGGTTTAGTGAGAATGTCTGCAAGCTAGTCCTTGGAAGACACAAAGGAGAACTGCAATGTTTTGGCAGCTACCCTCTCTCGTACAAAATGATAATCAAGCTTAACATGCTTGATACAAAAGTGTAAAACATGATTAACTGATAAATAAGTTGCCTCAATGTTATCACACAAAAGAGTTGGGCAATTAAAAAGAAAAATTCCAAGTTCTTGAAGTAAGTGTTGTAACCAAATAACTGCCACTTATACTTAGCTTCCGTGGAAGATTAAGCAATCGTAGACTGCTTTTTAGAGCCCCAAGAGATAAGATGATTACTAAAGTATACACAATAGCCATTGATGAATTTTCTATCATCCATATCATCCAGAGAACCAGCCCAGTCAGCATTAGAGTAGGCTTTTAGCTGAAGAGAAGAATTGACAGAAAAATAGAGTCCAAAATGAGCAGTGAGAATAAACCAATATATTTAGACTAAGACAAGAACAAACCAATATTGGTGCGAATAACTTCTAACCCTAAAAAGTAATGCAAGGGTCCTAAATCTTGAAGAGGAAAGTGAGTACGAAGAGCATTAATCAAATCATGAATTAAGGCAGAGTGTGAACTAGTGAAAACTATGTCATCAACATATATTAAAATAAACATAGAAGTAGAAGCAGTTTTATAAACAAAGAGAGATGAATCAGATTTTGAAACTTGAAAACCAAGAGCAACCAGCTGTGTACTTAACTTTGAAAACCAAGTTCTAGGGGCTTATTTAAGCCCATAGATTGATTTTCGCAATTTGCACACATAGGAGCGAAAATGAGAGTTTACAAAACCTGGGGGTTGCTGCATGTAGACGTTCTCCTCCAGGTCCTCGTGAAGAAATGCATTCTAAATGTCAAGCTGATGGAGTGGCCACTGATGATGGACGACAAGGGAAAGAATGAGATGGATTGTTACAGGTTTTACAATCAGACTGAAGGTCTCGGTGTAATCGTTGCCAACTTGCTGATGATACTCCTTAGCAAGGAGGCGAGTTTTTCGTCATTCTAAGGAATCATCGGCATGCCGTTTCATTTTTAGAACTCACTTTGAGCCTAGAACATTGAGGTGAGGAGAGGGGGGTACAAGATCCCACATTTGATTGTGAAAGAGGGCTTTGAACTCAGGATCCATGGCTAAATGCCACTCTAAGCATTTGGAGGCTTCAACGTATGTGGAGGGCTCTTCGGAGACAAGGATGAGTTGAGTAATGGTGTGGGTTGGGGCAGCTTTCTTTTTGGAGGGCCATGGTATGGTGCCATCAGTTCGTTGAGGGGGACGACGGATTTGGGAGGAGACACGAGTTGGTAGAGGGTGAGAGGGAGAAGGAGGGGGGGTGGTGTTCGGCGTAAAGGATCTAGGGTTTGAGGAGGGAGGTACTAGGTTAAGTGATGAAGGTGGGTTCAGGTCAAGAGTTTATGGGCTTGGACCTGGACACAAGGAGGATAATGGGGACTAGTGTTGTATTAATGGGACCAGATAGTGGAGAGGCTTGATTTTGTAAGTAAGTGGGGACAAAAGTGGGCCGTGATTCTAGTGGCTCGAGTGGATTAGATAGTAGAGAGTCGAGTGGATTAGATAGTAGAGAGATAGAAAATGGATGAGATGAAGCAAGGCAATGGGCCGAAGACTCCATAGACAAAGACTTGAAAGGGAATTATGCTTCGTTGAATAACACATCACTGGAAATATAAACCCTACCAGAATGGATATAAAGACAGTTATCTCCCTTATGATCAGGGGTATATCCCATGAATACGCACAGCTGAAAGCGGAAGGCAACTTTATTTTGGTTGAAGAGTCGAAGGTTCGGCCAGCAAGTTGATCTAAATGTGCGAAGGAATTTGTAATCAAGAGGATGACCAAGGAGTTGTTGAAAGGGAGTGGGTAATCGGTTGATCAAAAAGACCGCTGTCTGGAAAGCCTCCATCCAATATTTGAGAGGAATAGAGGCATGTGAAAGAAGAGCAAGGCTAGTGTCAACGATGTGTCGATGACGTCGTTCAACACTACCGTTTTGAGCATGGGCATAAGGGCAAGTGAAACAATGAGAAATGCCATGGGTTTGGAGAAGACGAGAAAGTGGGCGAAACTCACCACCACACCATCAGTTTGTATAGAAATAATATTGGAAGAGAAATTGTTATTTATATATTGTAAAAAGGAAGAGAAAACAGTAGATACATCAAATTTTACATGAAGGAGAAAGTACCCAATGTATTTGGTGAAATCATCAACAATCAAGGAGGACAACCCAAGTGCTGACCCCCAGACATCTAAGAACAATAACTGAAAAGCCTTAGTCGATTGCGTGGGAGACAAAGGATGAGATTGGGCATGACACTTTGCTTGAGCACAGGCAGAACATGAGGATGACGCAGAATGAGTTGTAACAAGGAGGTGATGAGTTCGAATGGTTGAGGAGGTAGTTTGGGAGAAAGAGTGTCCAAGACGTGAGGGCCAGGTGTCTAGAGAAGCTCTTTCACCAATGTAAGCCAATGGAAAGGATTGGAAAATTGAGGGGAGCTCATAGAGGCCATTCCTAACAGGACTCTAGAGGAGCACTGCATTGGTTTGGAAATCCTTTACAAGAAAACAAGAGAAGTGAAACTCAAAAAATACAGAGTTATCAAAACAAAATTGACGAACAAATAAGAGATTGCAAGTAATTAAAGGAATATGTGAAAGTTTTTGAAGGAGAAAAGTGCCATGAGAGGGAGCTGAATCCAAGTTGAGGTTCGAGAACTTTGCGGTGAAGTGATTGGTGGCCACCGTGTCTAGAAACCAAGAAGAGTTGGTGGAGGGAGTTGCTAGTAGAGCTAAATAGTTGACTGTGAGAGCAGGTAGAGCAGGGGCTTGAAATGCATGATCAAACCGATATCGGCAAGAGACTACTGTGTGACTAACTTTGTTACAAAGTTGACAAGTGGCTTTGGGATTAGTATGAGGAAAATTATAATGAGATGGGTAAGTAGCACAACCCCTGCCACGTTGAGTATTGGAAGGAGACCGATGAGGGTTATGAACATTGGAGTTTGCTTGATGGGAGGTGCTAGAGAGAAGATTAGTGGTTTAATGGTTCAATCGGGATTCATGATTCAGCAAAAAGTTGTAGACCTAAAAGGAAGAAAGAAAATCAGGTCGTGTGCTAATAGAGGAGATAACTGATTCATACTTAGTGCCTAAACCACCAAGAAGATAGGTGATAAACTCAAAGGAGGACAGGGGTTTCCCGACAGCACTAAGAGATGAAGAAAGAGTTTTAACTGGCTAGAAATATTGAGTGATAGTTTCGGATCCCTTCTTGAGGGTTGTCAATTGATATTGAGTTTGCATGACATGAGCCGCACTTTGGGCAGAAAACATGGTGTGAAGAGTATTCCAAATTTCTTTGGAGGTGGTGCAATCAATTACTTGAGAAAGCACAGTATTTGTGAGGGAGGACCTGAAAGCTAAGACATTTTAATTTATCTTGCAACAACCAAGTATTGTATTTTGGGTTTGGGGGATTATTAATAGTGGTGGGAGGAGAAGGAATTGAGCCATCAATGTAATCAAACGACTGCAAACCTCGAAGGAATGAGATAATTTGGGCTTTTCAGAGTAAGTAATTTTCTCCATTAAATTTTTAAGTGATTGTATGGGAGGCGGTGGTAGTAACAGCGGAGTTGATAGAGGATAAATGTTTTTCCAAAGCCATGAGCGGTGGAAGAGAGGAAAAAAAGGGACGATTAGTCCTTATGGGCTCTTGATACCATGTTTGAACACCATGTGTTCGATATAAGGTACACAGACTAAAGAAATATAATATAAAATGGTCTTTACTTTGTATTCATTTTTCATGCCATAGCACTAAAATTTACATAAGTGTCTATAGAGTTTACAAGCCAATCATATCAGGAACAATTGTATTCTAGAATTTCAGAGAACTTTATGGTATTGCCCACTAGGTGATGATGTGTCAGGGGATCCTACTCTACATGAGGAATCTTCATCAGAAATTAATTGTGGTATTTCATCTAGTGTAGTCAATTGCACTTGAGCTTTAAGAGCACTCCCAATAGAGTAGCTAAATGTTTACTTTTTGTAAAATTTAGCTCAAATTTAGTTAAAAGGTAAAAAATAACACTCCAATGGACTCTTTAAAATACAAAAATTATAAAAATATGAACAGTGTTTGTGCTACATGTAGCGTAACACCGTCCATCTTTCAAATCTTATTTTATTATTTTTTGTTTCTATAGCACAGGTCGTCTTCAACGTTGCTCCATTCAAGTCAAGGTTCAACCGTCCTTTGGCTAAGGTTCAACACACCGCTAGCATCAGACGATGCCGGCAACCAAACCCTCGGTGATCCCAGTTCCGACCGACCTCCGGTAGCCTCCTACGTGCAAATCGAAGTCCGAAATGAGTTTCGGACTATTTGAAGCCCGTTTGACCCACCGCCAGTCATTAACGGCTACACCGCCAACATTTCTGACTCGCCTCACTCCGGCAACCAACTCCGTAAAATTTCATCTCCGGCAACATCATCGGTGTCTCTCACGCGCCTCACATGTCCTCTGGCAACAGTGTTTTTATTTTTTAATTTGTAAAATAAATTTTATTAAAATAAAAAATGAATATTTTAAAAGATATAGAGAAAAATAAAGATGCTGATGGATGGTGTATTGTAGAAATGAATAGATAAAACGAAAAAAAGTAAATTTTTGACTCTTTAAAATAGAAGAAAATTAGCTACTCTATCAAGAGTGCTCTAACAAGTAGTTAGAGAGAGTAGGAAAGTATGTCCATTTTTCAAACTTATCTTCCCTAAAATCTATGCTATACCAAAAAATATATCATCCTACTTCAACTAATACTCAACATTGTTGGAAAGCTTAATGAGTCTAAAAATCTCATTGAATCACCATGTTTATTATATGTCCCATACCAGAAGAAACTAATACTTGAAGATTGCACAACCTTGGTTGAGATTTATGAGTGTGTTCTCTATTGGACGTATAACAAGACTAAATTGGCTGGAATAATGATATAGATAGTACTGTTTCTAACTAAAGATCTCTTATAAATCTAATTTTCTTTGGCTGCAATTTTTTTGATGGTAGGATTTCAGTCTATCTCAGTATCTTGGGAATAGTTTATCTTCCCTCCAATCTTTGATGCAGTATTCAGCTTTTCCTCCCTCGATTCATATAGAGCAACTCATAAATTTTATGTTCCTAGAGGCTAAAGGTATTCGATCATTCATCATGAAAAAGACTCAATTTCAAAACTACTAGCCCTTAGAACACTCTCAATGGAGTAACTAAAATGAATAATTCTATAAAATAAATAAATAAATAAAAACCCCAAAATCATGCTCCAATGGAATAGCTAGAATGAAATTGCTACAGTAATGAAGGGCGGACTCGCTACATATAGCGTTGGTACTGTTTATCGCTAAACATATTTTATTTTTTTTTTTCTTTCTCTACTACAGTGTCGTCTTCAAGCTCGTAGTGGTTGTTTTCAAGGTTCGACCCACCGCCAGCCACCACTAGCCACACCGCCAGCATCCCCTCACATCGGTGACCAACCATCGACGATACCAGCTCTGGCAACGGCTCAGTCATCTCCCACGTGTAGATCAAACAATGAAAATGGGTTTGGACTCCATGAATTTCGTTCGACCCACCGCCGACCACCACTAGCCACACTGCCAGCATCACCCGCATCCTCTCACGCCAGCAACCAACCTCTGGCGATCCCAGCTCCAGCAACTCCAACGTGGTCTCCCACGTGCAACTTTTGGCATTCGATAACCTGTTCACAAGTTTCATCCATCGCCATTTCCAGACTTTTAAAAAAAAAATAATTTGTAAATTAAATATAATTAAAATAAAATATGAATATTTTAAAAGATTTAAAGAAAAAATAGAGATGGTGATGGATGGTAAAATATAAAAGTGAATAAGTAAAATAGAAAAATTAAGTTTTTGATAATCTATTTTAAAACAAAAATAACTACTCTATTAAAAGTGCTATTATCATTGCCCTATGCTGCAAACTGGTTGGACTTAAGCCTTTAAAGGCTTAAGTTTGGAATCTATTTCCGTCAGTTGTTGGCCACGACAGACTACAAATGATGATAGGCCTATAAAAGGTGAGAGGACGATGATTTACAATGATCCCTTGGCAACCCAAGGCAAAGTTTTGAATACCGTACTGGTGAACGTACCGGTCAAGGCACTGGAACGAGATATTTCGATATCGATACCGTTTCGTGTACCATTTCAGAATGGTCTATATATAAAAAAAATTATATATATAAATATATATATAAATTATATTTCAAAAAAATAGTCAATATATGAATAGATTATATATAAATACATATATATAAATAATATAGTCTGAATTAAAGTTAAAAAAAAGCAAGAAATAAAAAAATAAATAGAAAAAAGAAAATTTGGTACATGCCAAAATACTGGCCAGTACAACTGGTATGGTACAGATAATGTTCCTGTACCACCTAACTAATTGGTACGGTATGTACCGACCATACCGACCAATACGATACAATACCAAAAATTAGGACCCAAGGACACATTACTTTCAAACATGGTGGTTGCAGGCGGTAATGATAGCTGAAAATATAAAGATGTTCTTTTGGTGCTTTATTTTATGTCCAACATATTTAACATCTTTTTTTACATGATATTGGCCCAAAAAAAATATATATCTTTTTACATAATTTTTTTAACATCTTAAAATATATTTTTATAAGTATAAAAAGATCACAACATTATTTAAAAACACTTAATTATAAAAATTTTAAAAAAAAACTAAAAAAAAAAGGTCCCAATCAGGATCCCAATTAGGGATCAATAACATAGCCTTTTTTTACTACAATATTAAATAAATTTTTAAATAATTTTGTGATCTTTTTATATTTTTAAAAATATTTTAAGATATTAAAAAATTTCAAGTAGGGATCAATAGGATGACCTTTTTCATATGGTGCAGACAAAACTCATCAAAAAAAAATTATGTAGCCCAGTTTGTTTTCAAAACTGGATTTTACTATTCACAACTCGTTTTGTACTTTCAACTTATCTGAACCACTCATTTCAAATTTCAACTCATCTCAACTAGGGCTGTGCTCCGACTCCGAACTTGTCGGAGTTCGGAGTTTCCGACTCCGACTCCGACAATCATCGGAGTCAAAATCGTACTCCGACTCCGACTCCGAGACACTCTCGGATACCGACACCGATCGGAGTTCGGAACTCCGAACTCCGATCGGAGTTCCGATCGGAAGTTCGGAACTCCGAACCCCGATCGGAGTTCCGATCGGAACTCCGAATTTAGTTTCCTTCGGCGAGTTCGATATGGGCCAAATTACACTCATTCCGAAACTAAATCCTTCCAATTGGGCCATACATATTCCATATGAACTCATTTGTTCAATTGAGATGTAAAGTTTGTGAAGAAATAAGTTAACCGTGCTGAGTAGCTTACTTAACAATTAACATGTACGCTATTGCTAATGCCTATACAGCTGTACTTTTTCACATCTATTAAAATAATATTATTTTATTTTTTATTTATTATTTTTTGTCTTATTATTTATTAAAAATTAAAATAATATACTTTCCTCACCTCTATTTTGATTCTTAACCACTTAGACTTGTCACTTGGCAACTGGCAAGTAATTAATCCATCAGTCATACAGCTTCTGACGTGCACGATCTTTGATAATGGAGCCAAATATTTGAGTTTCCCGCATAATCTCTTTGGGTTTACGGCGCGGCGCGCATGAATACTGGATAGGATATTAGGAAGTAACTTTTTTTATTTTAACTTGCGTAACTGCATTTAATGGTTGAAGCTGATTTGAGATAGAATAAATTTTTTTTAATGATGAAAAAATAAATTAAGATAATAAAATAAGTTTTATGAGATTTATCTCAAATCACAAATGAATTTTAATATATTTTAATATTATAATAAATTTAGATATAGTTATAAAATTTTAAAAATTTATGAATTTCGTATATAAAGAAATATTTAATTAAAATCTCATAGTCATATAAATTTACTGATATGCGAATTGAGTATTTACTATTTAGATACTAGATTCAATTGAGTTGCCACAAAGCCCACAACTATTGATCTATTCAAGTTTCAGTTTTCACTACTAAGTACTAATTAGTCTTAAACAATTAAACAAAAAATACAAAGTACTAAGTAGTAATTACAATGCTAATGCCAGCCAATAGCATTATAGCATAATACAAAAAATAGTAATACAAAAAAAAAGTCCAGGACTCTAGACTATGTCACTATTAATACAAAAAATAATACAAAATATAAATTAAATTTTCAGTGATAGTCTGATGACTCTGGTTCAATGGGACGGTTGAGACCCGTATCGATGTTACAAAATAATAATAATAATAATTGCTGCAGCCTTGAACTTTGTTGTTGGAACTTATACAGAATCGTACCTGAGATTAAGATAAAAATAAAATGTATTATTATATATGAAAAAAATTAAAATTAACCAAACATGAAACAAGTGTGATGGAAAATTAGAGAAAAAATATACGTAATCGATAGTTGCTCCATCAGTCATCGGCAAGTATGGTAGGGTTGATAACTAAATCTGTAAAATCATAAACAGTATAAATTAAAATTTAAATAGATTTATTAAAATGAAATTATAAAAAAGAATTAATAATTATATAAAATTTTAACTTTAATCATTTAAAAAGAATTATATAAATTAATTTAAGTTTACCTGACTCAAGTCTGTAGCTCACGGCATCGATGCCAATACTCTCTAGTCCAGTAGGTACATCTCTGAGCCAGTTTTGTGTGCAAACGAGGGCCTCCACGGTTGACGGTGACAATGAACTCCGGTAGGCATCCAACACCCGACCTCCAGTGGTAAATGCCGATTCAGATGCAACCGTAGTGATAGGAACGGCTAGTACATCTCGAGCAATGCGAGAGAGAATCGGGTACTTTGGTGAATTAGCTCTCCACCAAATCAAGATCTGAAACTCCTCACTAGGCTCCTCAACCTCTGCCAGTAAATATCGTTCAACCTCATTTGTACACTGCAATGGATTTCTCGATGACCGTGCATGAAACGACGTCATGACGTTGAAGCCTCGGGATCGACTGGCTACACTGGCCTGACTCGAACGAGCATCTGTGGCTGGTCCTGAGCTCGAACTCGAACGTGAGGTACCCATGGCTCGTGAGGATGAAGCAGGACTACTGGCACTGTAATGAGTGTACAACTCGTTCAAATCATCTTTGAGTGCTGTGATAAACGACTTAGCCTTCACTGCCCCGAGAACCTCTGTTGCCCACCATTCTACCACTGCCAACTTCAATCGAGGGTCGAGGATCGACGCTATGAACAATAATCTATTTATCTTCTCAACTTGCCCCCAATATTTATCATATTTGGACTGCATCTGTGATGCCATACCAGATAACAATCCACTCGGGTCAGCACAACCTTCTTTCAAGTGGTGGTGTAGCATGGAGATCTCGCTAAACCACATGTTTGCCATCGCATATGCAGATCCAGAAACCCGCATCGTGATGTCATAAAAGATTTGTAAAAATGTGACAAACTCGGATACATGTTGCCAATCAATGTTGTCTGGCGGACCGAGCCCCCTTCCATCAGGCTCCAGTAAGGCATACCTCAAACCTCCATCCTCAATCTCTAGCCGCTCAAATGCCTTCTGGTACTTTAGTGCCACATCCAACATCAGATATGTGGAGTTCCATCGAGTGGGAACATCCAAGCACAACATCTTTGAAGACTCAATCCCAACCTGTTCTGCTATAGCCTTGAACTTTTGTAGCCTTTGGGGAGAAGCCCTCGCGTACCGCACAATGTTGCGGACTCTCTTGATAGAGTCGTCTATATTTTCCAACCCCTTAACTGTTTCATCATTGAAAAATATCTAATTATCATAATAATAAAAAAAATAGTACTATTTTCAAAGACTTTAATCATAAAAATATTAAAATACAGAATACAAAATTAAAACCAGAAAGACTCACCAACAATAAGGTTGATTATATGAGCAGTGCATCGAATGTGGATATACTGGTGATTTTTAATCACATCTTCTCTCGCCCTCGTATTTCGGATAAACCATTCGATTGCGGTCTCATTTGCACCGGCATTGTCAACTGTAATGCACAATATTTTTTGGATGCCCCAATCAACCAAACAATCATCCATCTCCGCTCCTATCGATGCACCCTTATGGTCAACTATTTCTTTAAATCCAATAATCCTTTTTTTAAGATTCCACTCACTATCAATGTAATGTGCTGTGATACACATGTACGAGGTATTCTGTACCGACGTCCATGTGTCGGTCGTAAATGACACTTTCTGGCCAGTGGTGGAGAACATCTTCTTCATTTCTGCCTTGTCCCTCAGATGCATCTTCATACAATCTCGCATCACTGTATAACGGGATGGGATTGGAAATCTTGGTTCAAGAAGCTTCACAAAATACCGGAACCCATCCTTATCAACCGTGGTAAAGGGCATCTCATCTTTTATAATCATCATCGCAAGCGCCTCACGAAACATCTTCTCACTGTATTGAGGGACAACTAGATTCCTTGTCTGTGTCCCTGTCCCATCAGTGGCTGTAGAAGTCTCATAGCTAAGATTAGTCTGAGACCCACCTGCGTCTGTATTTGATAATTTATTACCAATATTAGTCTTAAATGAAAATTAATTGGGATTATAATCACAAAACTAATTAGCATATAAAGCAACTAGCAAGACACTAACCTCTTGATGCCATTCCCTTCGCTATTTGGTAGCGCTTGCAACCGTTCAGATGTGCTGAAAGGCAAGAAGTGCCTTGCCTCTTTGAATGACACCCAACTCGAGCGCCACAATGATTGCACTCAGCCCGTGGGTTCTGGGGATCCCCACCCTCAACCTTCTCAAAATGTTCCCATGTCCACGATCTTTTTTTATTTGACCGTGGACGGGGTGGCCTCGCAGCTGTAGGGTGTACTGGTACATCCGGATCCTGAATCGGATCGTCTCCAAGGCCCATCTCCTGCTCCTCCATAAACTGGTCGGGATCTTCCACTTCCAATTCTATGTCGATTGGAAGTGGAAATCCACTGCTAGCACACGAGGTTTGTGCTCGAGTGGAGGGTAGCCGACTACGGCTCGAAACTGCAGCGTGGAGCGCCGAAGGAGTCCCACCATCCGGATTCGGAGCCTCATGTGGAGTCGGAGTCCCACTAGCACTACGTGAGGGATCCATCTGTTTGTAATTGTAGACCTAGAATTCAAGTATAATAATATAAAAAATATTAGTAAATTCCTAACAATTATAAATTTATAATGTTATTAGAATTCAAGTATAATAATATAACAATTATAAATTTATAATCATAAAAAGTTAGTAATAGTATAATATCGATGTGGTTGTAGAGGTATAATCATTTATTAAGGTTTTGAAGTTGAGAGATAAGTAAAATCGTTAGGTATAAAAGAAGAGTTTTTATGTTTTGATTATTTTTATAGATGAATTGTAACGTTATTTTTTGGTTGTAGAGGTATAATCATTTATTAAGGTTTTGATTTTTCCAAGTTTATTGTGACTTTTGATTTTTCCAAGTGAAATCGAATCTGCAGAGTATTTAATTAGGATCCATTGTTAACGTTATTTTTTTAACAAAATGCATAATTGATTTTTTCTTTAACTTTAAGATTAATTTATTTAGTTCAGATAATTTTTTTATTTTAAATAATGAAATTTTTAATATTTGTTTAAAATTTTTCATTAAGAGGCCTTAGGCAACCATCTTAGCCAACCGCCTAATTCGCCTAATGAATGATCAGGGTTCTAGAAACTGGCAAAAAGTGTTAGTTTAATTTATAGCTCATGAGATGGATCGATGGAGCAATAAAGGAGTTTTTAGATAAAAGATGAAATATGATCAATTAATCTTATAACTTCGACAATTAATAATATTGCGGCGATTCTGTTGACTCTATTTAAATTCATTCCTTGGAAGAATTAAACAAAGCTAAGAACGTACGCATCCATATTATAAATGCATCAAACCAATTGTATGAATCTTATCCGTGAGTCCGTGACTCTCATCATGACTAATTTTGGACGCTTAACGTACGGTTGCAATATTAATTTCTTCTTACATAAATGCATGCAGAATATATAGGGAATATTATTCTATAATATATCTCTTTATTCATCATTGTGTTCTCTCGGAAAAGCATTGCTGTGGGGCAGTATTCATGCATATATAACACAATTATGATTCTTTTTATTTTTTTTTTTCCATCACTTTAGTTTATCTTATTTTTTTCTCTAACAAAAGACGTTGGGGCCGGTGACTAAAATTTTAAACGTCGCACACTGCACCTAAGATTACTTTCAAAGCCACGCTGCACCTCAACTCGTGATCTCTCCTAAAATTTCAAACCCAAGATCTAGCTACCACCGTCTACAGATCGACCTTTTACGAGGATCAAAATTGCTACATGCAAAAAGTATAAGCTGTCTTCAAAAATAAATAATAATTCTTCAAATTTAAAGAATTTTAAAGTTTTACTATTCATTTTTAAAGACAACTTGTATTTTTATTTCCTTCTCCTATTTTTATTTTCTCGTATTTGATTAAATATGACAAAAAAAATTTGATATGTATGCAAACTTATATTTTTAAAAAATATATATATATTGACAGTTTAACTAATCTAATGCTAGTATTCTTAGTTAAATAAAGATCAGCTATATTAGTAGTTGACTAATTCAATGCCAAATTGCCAATGTTTTTATCATTTGAAAACTTAGTCTTGCGGCCAACACCTTGTGCTAGAAAAAGAACTAAACCAGAAAACTAAAGTCTAATACCATATTCACTTATTCAGTGATTCACAAATACAACAAATTTACAACAACAAAAATTAAAATAAAGTCTAATACCATATTCACTTATTCAGTGATTCACAAATACAACAAATTTACAACAACAAAAATTAAAATGAACAAAAATTAATGAGTAATGACTATGTAAATACCAAATAGTAAATTGCAACAACAACAACAAGTCAACAACAACAACAAATATAGGGTTTACCGGTTTACTGAGAAATTGCAAATCGTGGATGTTCAAGGCTACAAAAGTTCGAGATGGTGAATAAATGCGACGGAGAGAGAGGAAAAGAAAATACCTTGGGCAGCCGGCAGTGGGTCCGTGAGAAATGCGTGAAGGGGCGACGGGGCGGCAGTGGACTCAGGCTGAGGGGGGACGGCTAGATGTGAGGGTCTGTTTGTGTGCAACGGCGTGAGACAGTGATCAGGGCTGAGGGCTGAGGGCTGAGGGCTGAGGGGCCGAGGGCTGAGGGCTGAGAGCTGAGGGTGACTCACTGACTCGAGACCGAAGGCCGAAAAAGAACTGAAGAAGTTAAGAACAGAAGAAGAAAGAAAGAAGAAGAAGGAAGAAGAAATAGCTGGGGGGCCGGCGTTGCCGTTTACATGCCCTAGCCTAAACGACGCCGTTTCTATATAAATGGAACGGCGTCGTTTAGCTAAGTTTTTTTAAAAAAAAATTAAGATACAAAACGACGTCGTTTTGTATCTTAATTTTTTTTTAAAAAAAACTTCGGAGTTTCGGAGTCGGAGTTCGGTATAAAACCTGACTCCGACTCCGAAATCCGACTCCGAATCCGGAGTCGGAAATTTCCGACTCCGAATTCCGAACTCCGATTTCCGACACCGATCGGAGTCGGAATCGGAGCGGAGTTCGGACGGAATTCGGAATTCGGAATTTTTGCCCACCCCTAATCTCAACCACTCATTTTATTATTATTCATAATCCATCTCATCTCATCTTTTCTCTGAATCCAAACCTCAATTTATTACTATGGGAACTCATTTTATTACTAATCTGTCTTTTTGCATTTTCTAGGAACTTTTTTATGCTGAGATACTGGTCTATAGCCATAAACAATCTAACATATACTATACCATATATTCAAAATCTTTGATTTTTCAGTAAAACCTTTTCTTTTCTAGCTTGGTATTGGAGCTACTATCCATCGTCTCCTTGACTTCTACATCATTATCACGTTATTGCAAGTGTTTTTGAATTTAGGTCTGGTTAAAATTGGACCCGTTAATGAGCGGATGAAGAACGCGTCTCATAACAGGATAAAGACACAAGCCATTCATCTATCAGATGTAATTTACTAACTGTCCAACTACAACTGAATCTAAACCAAGCCAGTGTGTGCGCGTCCTAGTGTTTGAGGAAGATGTGCATAGTAAGAGCCTATTTCCAAGGGATTCTTGAAATGTTTTGGAAAAAATTGTACAGACAAGTATTATAGCCTTGCTACCAGGATGATGATCTATTGAGTATTTAACTTAATCTTCAGTACTTATTAGAACCTCGAACAATGATGTGAAAAATATCCTCTGCAAATCACCTTGACAACAAGATAGAATTCAGAGGGAAACACTTGGAACTAAATGAAATACATTAACCCAATTTATCTTGTAGGATACATCATCTCACAATGCACCCAATATAGGTGATAAAAACAACCAAGACACCATAACAATTAATTTAAGAACTTTGATTTATGCTGAATGAAAATTTTCTGGTTCAAATTTGTATTTTGTAGCATACTAAATAATTCTTGTTCTGGGTTCTCAAATTGCGCAGCTAGCTTTCTTTTTCTTTTTGTTGATAAGTTTGTACAGCTAGCTTTCTTTTGCCATGAAGATAAGTTTTCCCTGTTTGATCCTTCATTTATTTATTTATCTAAATCTGGATGAAGTTGAATTTAGGCGAATATTACGCCATCTTCTTCCATTTGATTCGGCAGGTAGAGCTTGTTATGCACGATTTTAGCTAAACCAATGCAATTCTCCATTCAGATTATCTGTTCATCGTGAGTAAGATTCGAACTTCACTAAAACTAGTCTTTCTTTGCACAAAATATTCGAAAAATGCCATTCGGAGGTCGAATTAAAAAGACTACAACCAGAACACAAACCCTAGAAACCACAATTTTTCCCACCTAATTGCAAAATAAACCAAAAAACACTACCATCCATTTGTTTGGTTGCTTTTTCTTGACAGCAAGACTTACGGCCATAAACCTAACCTCCGAACCCATACAAAGTCCTTCCCTGTCTCTTGAGCGCGTAGACAACGTCCATGGCTGTCACGGTCTTCCTTCGGGCGTGCTCCGTGTAGGTCACAGCGTCGCGAATCACGTTCTCCAGGAAGATCTTCAGGACACCACGGGTCTCCTCGTAGATAAGGCCGCTGATCCGCTTCACACCACCCCTGCGAGCCAATCGGCGAATCGCCGGCTTCGTGATTCCCTGGATGTTGTCCCGGAGGACCTTACGATGCCGTTTCGCTCCCCCCTTGCCCAAACCTTTACCTCCCTTTCCACGACCCGACATTTTCAAATCGCAATATAAAATCTAAAGCCCAGAAACAATAGTCAGAGAGCGAGGGAGAAAATTAGAGTAAAGCAAAGCTTACAGAGGAAATTGCAAGCCACAGTACCTGAATATGAGAATTTTTGTTCAAGTTTGAGATTGAATCGAGTATAGGGATTCTGTGCTTTATGTATAGGGATTCTGTGCTTTATGTATTAACAGACGGGGAAGGGATCGATGCGTTGGGGTTGGGGCTATCCATGTGATCGAGTCCATTGCAATCTCGGTTGTTGATAAAAACTTGATGAACGGTTGACATAGGTTGTTGGCTTATGGTGCGGATCGATGACGTGGCTTCCACGTGAATCGTGATATAGGCATGTAGCAATGATCCTTATATTTTCCGATTCGTTTTCACTCTTTTTTTTTTTATTTTTAAAGCAAGTTTAATATATTAAATAAATTAAAGTATTACATTGTACAAATTAGAATAGTGTAAGAGTCCTTACAATTTTCTTAAAAATTAATATATAATACATTACAAATAAAAAAAAAAGTAGTTGAAATCAAATGAATGGCTTTATATCATTGAAATCAAATGAATAGCTCTATATCATTTTTCAAAAAAATGTGCTAGGAGGCAACCTACATACTAGCAACCCCCTTATATAAACAGTACAACTACAGTACAGCTATACTGTTCATATGAGATGATTGCAAGTGTGTAAGTTGCCCCCTCTCATTTCATTTTTTCAAAAAAAAAATACTACTTGAAAATGATTAAAAGATAGTCTGATAAATAGATTATAAGGCTGTAGCTGAAAGTCGCAATAAAAAAATGTGTGTTACACTATATTGGTCTAAAATGATTGTGAGAAACTACTACGTCCACTTTCATTCGATCCTTAGTTAAGAAAAGCAGAAACTTAGCGTAACAACTGAAATTATCAACGAATCATCTATGAGGGGTTGACATTGCAGTGGTGGCATGTGCAGATCACGCACTACTGCTGGAAAAAGGCGAGCAGGCATATCTGAAGCCACTGAGCCCAAAAAGGTCGCATGCGGTGACAAGGTACTCCTAGAGGCGCGGCAATGTGTGGATCTCATGCGTGGTATGAGCTGTCATACCACACGTGAGGCAAACACAACACTTATTTGAGCGGATTTCTTCTATAGCCTTGAAGATCGACGTTTAGAGAAGCTTTTTGAGAGGCACGTGTTGACCCTAAGTCACCGAAAAGCAACAAATCGAAGATGGGCAATGCTACCGAAGAGAAAATTGAAAAACTAGATTAAAAAAAAAAAATTACCAAAAAGTAAGAAAAATTCAGGTCGAGGCCAGCGACTGGTGAGCAGAGCGATTTAATGGACGGCACCGTTGCTACTTTCAAGAACTAGGCAAAAAGTCGGTTTGTTTTCACTTATCCAAATAAGAAAAAGGAGAACAAACAAGGCCAAGTTTTAGTAATAGTCTAACCATTGTCTGGTCTAAATTTTGACTAAAATTTGAGATTTTTGGCCAAGGTTAAAATCTTTAGAGTGGTTAACCTACATTAGATTAGTCATTCCAAAGTCAATGAAATAATATAATATTATAAATTTTAAAAATATATGCTTTTACATTTATCAAAATACTTTATATATATTAATTACTAATTTAATTTTTACTGACCAAACAAATTATTTAATACAAAACCTACCTCACTCTCTCATGTCCTATTTTCTTTCTTTTGGTTAGGGGTAAAACAAAACTAGTGCATCAGTAAATCAGATCGGATGGGTGAGTTTGGTCCAGTACCAATTTTATTTTACTTAAAATTTGTAAAAATCGGTCTTGTTCCCATTTTTTTTCTAAAACCAAGCTGGACATGTTCATATATATATATATATATATATAAATTTTTTATATTGTGTATAATTTTTATATATAATATATAATTATATATAAAATAATTTTGTATTATATAAATTACTAATTAACATAGTATTAAATTTAAAATCTTATATCACTATGGTTTATTATATTAATAGTTATACTAATATTATATAGCGCATATTAATAATTATATTAATACTATATTACTGTATATTGTAATATATTATGATATATCACTATATTATATATTATAAAATATCACTAAAGTCTGTAATATAATTATAATATATATTATAATATACTACAATATATTATGAGTATAGGATTATATACTATAATATACTATATTATACATATTCCACTATATAGTATATTAAAATCGAAAACTGGACTGAATCGGATTAGAATTGATAAAATTGGGAGTACTAATTTGGGAACTAATCGGTGCGAAATCGGTTTTTAAAAATACAAAACTGGTGCAAATTAGTTTGGTCTCAAATTTTATTCAAAATCGGATCAAATCGGCCCGATTACACCCATACTTTTGGTGATGAAATTTTAGTTATTCTGTTATGTTCTATAGAGCAATGACTTCAACTTAGAATATTTTATTTTCAGAGTTATTAGTCTTTTGATGGCTAATATTGCATTGTTCCTGTGCATGAGCCAAGATTTGGAAATTCTGAAGAGGTCATCAAATGAAAGGTTTGGTTGTTAAATCCAGAATCCATATCATGGATGGAAGGGTTTGGGCCTTCAAATAAAATCCAATGGTGTGATCTTTCGGCATGAGTAAATGAAAAATAGAAAGAAAAGTGAGGAAGAAAGAAAATGGTGCCATATTTCGGTGTGAGGACCTGAAAAAAAAAAAGTGCGATCTTTTGGCGTGAGGAATTGAGAAAAAAAAAAACTGATAAAAAAAAGGGAGGAGTTTGAAAAACTAGGAAATGAAGATGTTTGTTGGAAATAATTTTATAATAAAATAATAGTTTGGAGATGAACAGTAACTAGTCAAATTTGAAAAAAATTATAAATTTATTGTAGCTTAAAAGTAGAGTTTTAAAATTTTGCCTACTCCAATATAGATTAATTGTAAGCTGCCTAACTAAATTTTGACTAGGAACTGATATTTGGTTAGGCAAATATCAATGCTCTAATATACCACTTATTTTCAAGATACAAGCATTGGTACGCCAAAGTGATGGGCACATGTGCCACACCACGCACGGCTAAAATTGGGTAAGGGCGTCAATTTGTGTTTTTGGGCCGCGTCAAGTTATGACATTCAATTACATGGATTAATTCAAACTTGATCTATTAAGTTAAATGTGCTAGACTTTTCAAATCTATTGTTAACCTAATTCATTTAGGTAAAATGTATAATCGTATCACCCATTTTAACTCGTTTAAGGATTACTTAGAAATAGATTAATGCCACAAGACTCATTTAAACTCGTTAAATATAGATAATTAAACTAACACGTACATTCCATTTGACTTGATGAAAGTAATTTTATATTAAAGTTCAAATCTATATTTATTAGTAGTCTGTTTAAAAAAAAATAAAAATAAGACTACCTACTAATGAAAGATATCAATATTTTTCAAATTTTCACATATAATAAAATTAATATTACAAATCATATAATAACAAATATGAGCATAGATCTAGAATTATATTCTTAACAAAAAAAAACACAAGCAAAGTGATAAATATCACTATTATAACTCAACAATAATTGAACTGTAATTTTGAAATAAAATCTAAACATGTCAAAACAAGTTAATTCCGGGTTAAGCATGTAGATTTCGAGTTAAGCAACTTGATCTATTAATGACTCTATTGTGGACGTGTTTCATAGTTATACACTATTGATCACCTGCAACCAGAGAGTAGAGGGTTTGAGGGTTCGAGGAACTGCCTCCGATGCCTGAATTAGTAAGATAGGAGTATTTTCTTGCCAAAATGATCAGTTGAGATGATTAACCTACTAGAGTTCCTTAAATAGAGTTTTGGCCCTTGGCCTAATTGCTCAGCTAATATTTAAAATTCAAGTCCTTGGGTGTTCAAAATAACCATTCACTTCGAACTAGTGGTTCTCCTCTTTATCACAAGGCAATCAGGCAATTGTCTAGATAGTTAATAATACAAGTCCCATCGGGCAAAGGAGAGATGCGGGCTTTAGGCCAAAAGGATCGTCGGGCCCTATATGGTTTAAAGCCCATATCAACATCCCACTATCCTTTAAGAGAGTATTATAGCCCTTCCAGTTATCCTGTGAAGTCTCATTATGTGTTATATGAGATTTGTATAAAAAACGTTGACACTTAGGATTGGAGTTAAGGCCCTCTCCGATTATCCCGTAAAGGCTATCGTATTTCACATAATGGGACTTTCTGTAGGATTGATGTTTGGCTTTTTATTTTTGTGGGGCTAAAGGCCCTTCCCAATTTCTCTCCACTCCAAAAGGGACGGAGTGACTCTCTAATGGGCCTTTTTATTTTCTAATATTTTTTAAGGTTTATTCTTCTTGAACTAATTGAATTCTTCTGCTCGTTATTCATATACCAAACATTTGGCCAAGAAAAAAAATAAAAAATTATGTAGTTTGTAGTGTAAAAAATGATGAATAAAATTTTTCTTAATTTATATATGTTCCAAACAAGAGAAATAGATTTTAAAATACGAAATCCAAATTCTCATTTCTAAATCCAACCATCCATACCATTGTATACCATTTGAAGTGATGCTATGTACAATACTCAAATAGATAAGGCTCATATAATTTTTTTTTATAGAAAATAGATTTTATTAATAGAACATATATATATTCTTTTATATATAAAGTTACTGTTATAACATTTTATAAATATTTAATATTATTTAAAAAATCCATTCAAATAATTATAAATCTTATGAGATGTTATAAAATTAAAAGAAACTACTATTGCAAGAAAATTATAAAAGAAATTCTTTAAAACTCTTTAAGAACTGAAACTTTCTTCGTTCTATATATTTCTCTTATTAATTTCAGAATAATTGAAACTCATATTTATAGGTCTTGAAATTACTATACAAGATTTAAAATAATAGTGGTGAGGTCATTCACATAAATTATTGGTGGGGACGAGGGGCGGTAGCCTTTTCAAGCAATAGTTCATAACACTCCCCCTTGCATGACCACGTATAAAGAATCTGCCTTATTAAAACCTTGTTAAGGAAAAATCCAATGGGAAGAAAAATTTATGGCGAAGGAAAAAGAGTACAGTATTCTTATGTATCTCCAAGTGCCTTAAGATTGCCTCATTAAAACCTTGCAAAGGAAAACTCAGTGGGACAAAATCTCAGCGAAAGAAAAAGAGTACAATCAGCACAAGTCTTCAAGACATTTACTACCCTTGAAAAGTGTATGATGATAAATCTTTGAGTCTTCGCATTCCAATGTTCTGCATAATCTTCTTGAATATCACAGTTAGTAATGCCTTTGTAAATAAATCTGCCAGATTATCACTTGATCGTATTTTTGATATATTCTCTTCTGATTTGAGTGATACAAGCAGTATTATCTTCGTATAAAATTGTTAGACTATCATTGATCATGAAAGACCACACTTTTCTTGAATATGTTGAGTCATTGATCTCAGCCAAAGATACTCTCTACTTACTTCATGAATTGCAATAATATCTGAGTGATTTGAAAATATGGAAGATAATATCTTAGTAGAAATCTGATACCTGCATTAATATTTAAACTCCCCCTGATAATATGCATTAGTATTTCAAGTATTAAGGTAACATGATTTTAGCATATATAACAAATTAAGAATTCAAACATGATTTCCATCTAAATAATGCATTAGAGAGAATATGATAATATTCTCATCTAAAATTTTATCCCCCTCATTCGGTGTTATTAGGGAGAATTTGTTTATGTACAGAGGAAAGAGCATTGGAAACCATCCATGTATGATAAAAGCTGTAAAAGCTTGAGGTCTAATTTTATCGATTCATCGGAAAATCAAATCCATTTGATATTGTTGACAAACAAGATCTTAAAGAGATTTGAAGGTTTCAAATTGCTATTTAAATATAACCATTTTATTATTGGTTTACTCCAATAAAAAAAAATCTCACATTCTTTATAGATCCAGTTGTTGTTCATCCAGAACGATATTATGTCTGATAAAAATTCTAATGTTCCAGATTTGAACCATGAACCTTTTATACCCCAACCACTTATATTTTCTCCTGAGGCTGTAAACACCATGATAGGAGCAGAGATATATCTTTCTAGTAAAACTGATTCTGAAATTGTTGCAGCATCAAGAACCCTCAGTGCTCAATATGTTGTCTCTCTTATAACCATGTCTCAGAGGCTACTGGCGAGAACGAGTGAGGTTGATCATCTTAAAAATCAAATATCTGAATTGCATTAAACATTTGCAACTAAAGATAGAAAAAATAAAAATTTAAAACAATAAACCAAGGAGCTGAAAAAATTTGTAAACTAGTATTCTCGTGATCTGAAAACACGAATAGAAAAGTTGGAATGAGAGAGAGCTCAAATACAAAGCCAACAACAGCAGCTAACGGCAGAGATTCAGCGTTTACAAGAAATTAGGGATAGCTGCAATTAATCTCGCTGGCTTTTAAAATTATGCATCCAACATATCTTGTAATCTTGACTAAGTGAGATTTGAAAAGATGATGATTTGTCTTGTTCTTATATTCATTTCTATAAGAATCATCTTTAGCTTCATTTAGTTCGCATCAAATCTTCTTCTCATTTCTATAATTCATCTGTATTTATATTTTTATTCTACAAATTTTCAATGGCTCGTCAGTTTCTTTTCAATATTTCTCATGATCAACATATGAGGTACTCTTTACCTTAACTACAAGTTGTTCCTGTATCTTCCGTAGGTGTCATGTTGCAACAAGCGAATGATTTGGCTAATAAGTCAGATCGTGAAGCCGTATATGAGTTGGTGACTCTTGGAACTAGATACTCCTCATCTATTGTCGGATTTTCCAACCAGTTACAACCCAAAAATCGTGAGATTGAGAAGTTTAACCAGAATGTTTCCATATTTCAACGACTCTTTCAAGACTTTAACAATAAAGTTGTAGAGTTAAAGCAACAAAATAAGGATTTAAAATCCTTGTTTGCCTCTTTATTTCGGCTGTCCAATCCTTTAGATAAGGATGACATATTGTTTTATGAAGAGCAAATGTATTTGAGAGACGAAGTTAGAAGTCTCAAATTTTTGTAACTCATCTAGCATTTGAATAATAAAATTTTTCTTTTTCAAATGCATTCTTTGAATATATAGTAGTCCTTGTGATTTCTTCATCAACGTAAACTGTAATAATGGCAAATCCGGGTTCTGATAAAAACACATGGGCATATAGGATTATTCTCAAATCCTTCTTTCAATAGATACTCGCTGATTCAATTATATCACAAGTGTTCGGATTGCTTTAATCCATATAAAGATCTTTGAAATTTTATAAAGTACATACTCGTAAATGTACTTGGATTAGATGCTTCAAGTATTATATATCTTTATATATGTCATGATCTAATGATCCTTATAAATATGCAGTGACTACATCCATCAGCCGCATATCTAATCCTTTTGTAATAATCAAGCCGATTAAAAATCTAAATGTAATTACATTCATAACAAGGAAATATGTTTCCTCATAACTAATCTTGGGTTTCTACAGGAAAGCTTGTGCGACAAATCGTGCTTTGTACCACACAATTTCATTGTACAAATATCTACTTATATCTAACAAACATTACACCATTTGGTGTTTGGACAACAGGTCCAAATACATCTTGCTTCACTAGCGAGTTTAACTCAGTTTCAATGGCTGCTTTCCATTTTGGCCAATCATATTTACGTCGACATTTTTCGACGATTTTTAGTTCACTTTCTTCATTATTTCTAGTAATGTCAAGGGCCATCATATATATTGTCAACAACAGTTTTATTTCTATCCATAATTTTCCAGTACTCATTATTGAGATCTCATTATTTTCAGGTACCTGTTCATTTTCAAGGGAATACATTTCATGAAACATCTCTTCAGGAGGTACTCTTCAAGAGTTTCATCTTCAGTAGGTTTACACTCTTTAGGAGTTTTCATCTTCAAAATGTTTACACTCTTCAGGAGTTTTACTCTTCAGGAGGTTTACACTTTTCAAGACTTTTCATTTTCAGAAGGTTTATACTCTTCAGGAGTTTTTCTCTTCAGGAAGATTATACTCTTCAGGAGTTACTTCTTTAGGAATTATCTCTTTAGGAGCACCGATTTCTTTTCTTTTGCATCAATAAGTTTTCAACACTTCAAATGTGTATTAGACTCATTTGTTGTTTTAACAACTTGTCCTTCAGGGATTTCAATTCTTGCTTAAGCATTAATAGCAGTAATATATGATTTTACAACACCTTTAGTGTCAGTAAATACATCCAGTAATTGATTTGCAACATTTTACAAATATGTAACCCTCTGAACTTCTGGTTCATTCATTTGTAAGAGGATCAAATTTAAGCAGGACTTTATTATCCTAAGTAATTTCTTTTCATAATTTGGACACCGACTTTTTGTTATTTCAAAACATGATAAAATATTAATAAGTTTATAGATAAAAACTTAGTATAAGTAAATTAAGTTACCAATGTTTGTGACCAACAAGTACGTGACCAATGTTCAGTTATACCACATCTATGATAAACATCTTTATCTTTCTATGAAGAATTATTCTGAGGATCTTTACCATTTTTCGAGTTGGATCGCTTCTGGTGATACAGTATATTATTATTATCTTTAGTGTTGTCACGTCTGGGACCAACACTTTTATAGTTTTTTCTACCGCGTCTACGCCCTTGATTCCTTTGAAACGATGCATCATTCACTTCTAGGAATTGTGTAAATCTAATATCATTAATATGACGTAACTGATGATTTATTAACAAAAACTCATTATTTAGCTCAATCACTAGAAGACAAAATAAAAATTCAGAATATTTGTTGAACTTTCGCTCTCAATATTGCTACTGCAGGAGCACATTCGAGACATGAAAAATAATATGTCTTTTTTGAAAAATATCATTATTAGTGATATTCTCACTGCATAATTTTAATATTGAGCTGATTTTAAAGAGTGCAGAATTATATTTACTACAAATTTTAAAATCTTGCAACTACAAGTGCAATAAGTCATAATGATCTTTTGGGAGGATAACAGTCTTCTGCTGTTCATATCTCTCCCTTAAATTATTTCTCACAGTAAGAATATTTTTGACCATGAGATACACAGTATGGTCTTGCAGGGACACATGATTTTCTTTTTTAATTGTATATTCCAAGTTCGTCATATCCAAATGGATCTCATCAATAATCCTAGATAAATAGTTTTTTTCAAAAATGCTAATAATAATAAATATCAATTTTATAAGATTTGACATTTTCTATATATATGAATCACAAAAATAAATATGTGAATTTAAGAAATATATTCACATAATTATGAGAATAAAAATAGAATTTTATCAAGTAATATTTAGCAATATTATCTTTTATATTCATCTCGAGGACTGCAAATAATATATTGAAAAAATTACTTGAAGTAGAAGACCACTAGATTCAGTATCAGTAAAATTTCGTGCTGATAACGTGTTATAAAACTAAAAGAAACTACTATTGTAAGAGAATTATAAAAAAAAATCTTTGAAACTCTTTAAGAACAGAATTTTTTTTCGTTCTATATATTTTTCTTATGAATTTCAGAACGATTGAAACTCATATTTATAAGCATTGAAATTACTATGTAAGTTATTATACAACACTTAAAATAATGGTAATAGGATCATTCATATAAATTATTAGTGGGGACGAGGGACGGCGACCGCAGGCAATAATTCATAACATGAGATATATTTTAGGTATGGGAGACGCTGGGGGCCGGTCGAGCTGCCCCCAGCCAAAAACAGCCCCTATTAAAACACAATAAAAAATTTTAAAAATACAATAAAAAAATATAATAAAAAAATAAAAAAAATAAAAAATATAATAAAAAAACATAATAAAAAATAAAAATATAATAAAAACACAATAAAAAATAAAATGAAGATGAATTTAAGAGAGAATTCGGCCTCAACCCAGACAGCGTCAGCGCCGCCGGCAGTGGGCGACACCGCCCACGCCATCGTGACTGCCAATGCCCAGCGATTCTATCCTTGCAACGACGACCCCTGGCGACCTTCAGTGTACCCAACGCAATCTTCAACTCGTTTCGGACCCGTATGCCGGACGTCAACGGTCACGATGGGGTGGATGGTGTCGCCTATAACCGGTGAAGACGCCGGTTTCTATTTTTCAAGAGAATCGAATGGACCGATTTTGAGATATTTCCTTTAGGTATTATTTCTCTCTAAGGCCATGTAATCAGGGAAGGAAATTTATAATCTATATATTCATGAAATACACGAAGTGTCTACTGTCACGGTACCGTCTATTAGAACCGGGTGAGAAAATCAGAGAGGAATTATGTTCAGCCGAGAGAGCTTTTCTAAAACCCTCCTTGCCCCTACACTCGAAGAGTCTAAACCCTATTCTATCCCTCTCTGAAAGCCATGGGTTTCTTCGACCTGAATATTCCGTACCTCGAATCCTCCCCGTCGGCCGATAAGACGCCGTTCAAAGCTGCCCGCACGAAGCTCGTGATAAAGGCCATGGAGCTAGGCTACACCGGCATCGCCTACAACAATACGATCAAGGGCGTCATGTCCGATCACGACCGTTGCGCCGTCTCTCTCCTCACTCTCTCCTGTCTTCTCAAGCTCGTCCCCTCCCTCGCCTCCTCCGTCAATCTCCACCGCGATCTCCTCGGCGTTCCACGCGCATCCCCCTTTCGCCAATATACGCGTCTCACTGTGTGCGTAGAGAGCACCCCGCAGTCCCAGGCCCTCAACTCCGGTAACCCTATATTAAAGACTTACGACTTGGTCGCTGTGAGGCCCTTGAACCAGGTCGTCTTCGACCAGGCCTGTGAGAAGTCGGAGGTTTGTGCGTTTGAACTTTTTGTGAATTTTCAGTTTTGGTTGCTTGGAAAATCGAGAATTTGAAAGAAATTTAACTTTTTAACAAAGTTTAAGCTTTCGTGGCTTTTATTTTTATTGTGTTCTTTGAAACGAGAGCATCCTCTAATGTAGAATTACAGTCGTTGTATTATTGTCGGGATTATCTCGTGTATGTTTTATTTGCTTGCTAGAAAGTGGAGGAATTTAAGTAGAAAATGGAGCATTATCGACGAGTTTTCAATTTTACAGCTCCAAATTTCCCCACTCTGAATAATAGTTTTATTGATATGCCATTTATGAATGACGTAGGTAGATATAATAGCAATTGATTTCTCAGAGAAGATTCCTTTCCGATTGAAGCTGCCTATGGTTAAAGCTGCCATTGAGGTTTGTTCTTCAATGAATTCCGTTTCTTTCTTCCTTCTTGCTTGATCTTCGTAGAAATTTTTCAGAAGGAACGTCGGAATGTAGATTGACATCTGGCTTTTCCATGTGCAGCGTGGAGTTTATTTTGAGATCACGTATTCCAATCTTATCGCGGATGTCCAAACAAGGAGGCAAATGATATCCAATGCTAAGGTGGGAATTGAAAATTTTTCTCTACGAATAATTTGTAGCGCGTTTGTTTATACCACAATACTGAAGACAATACTTGGCATTTTAACAAAGGACCTCCTCATATGTTCTTCATAATATTTTTTTTTTTTCCAAATTTAGTTGCCTTTGAGAGAATTGGCAGTCCCACACTCTCTATTGGGTTCATTAGACATCCTAATTCTTTTTTACTTCTCATCTCTTCTAGTCATTATAAATGTCTTATACATGCCTTTTATTTGCAATTTTGTCTTCTCTAATGTGTTTATTGAGGAAAAATATCATTCTTAATTTACATGGAAGGCTTACACTTGGAATGGTTGTTAGTTTTTATTTTCAAAGTTTTTATGATATTTTTTGCTACTCAATTTACATGTAGACCTATTCTTATTAAAAAAAAAATTATATGAGGATCTATACAAGTGAAAGGGGAAAAGAAAAAGAGTAAGATCTAGATAGGTTTCTCACTTGTAACTCCCTGTGTCCTTGAGTTGCACTTGCACCTACACTCTCTCATAATTTTTATGTATATAAAAAAAAGTATCTTAAAGTAAGATACGTGTCTCAAGAAAAATAAGGCTGGTTGATAAATAAGGCTGAAAGCCTAAATTATTAAATTGGTCTTGGCATTCTTCTATGAGAGGTGCACTGGTATGTGTTATTCTTGGTTGATATGGTTTTGCTTTATAAATTTTTGTTTATTTATATGAGGATGTAATAGAGGAAAGCTCTGAAGAAAATATTTATTATTCATTAAAAAAAAGCTCTGAAGAAAATGTTAAGAATTAACCCATCCAGATGAATCTACAGTTAGGCATGGTCTGCCATACAATGGGTGTTGTTACTTGTTTTTGGCTTCTTAAAAAAAGACCGCCTTGTTCTGGTGAAAAGATCTTAAGACTGGTGTAGGGCTGTAGGCTAGAAGAAACTAGAACTGGTGGCTAGAATAGGAATGCCGGATTTTGCCCTCATATATCAACTAAGCACATGACTGTGGGTGGGTTGAAATAAATGAATAGGCTTCATATTTCCTGATGGATGTAGGGCAGATACATTTTGTATGTTAAAATAGACTTTTGATTGTAAAAAAACAGGTGATAGTTTCGGAATCCTTAAATCAATGTTATGAATGTCAATCATGTTAATTCTTTGTAATTTCATTGGTGAAAAAGTCTTGCAATTTGCATTTCGATGATCTAAACCTAAATCTCAAAGTAATAATATATTTCCATTATATGGGCATACTCTTCATGATTTTTCAGTTACTAGTGGACTGGACTCGAGGAAAAAATCTAATTTTCTCAAGTGCTGCCCCTTCTGTGAATGAGCTTAGAGGGCCATACGATGTTGCAAACTTATCGTCATTGCTTGGGCTCTCTATGGAACGAGCTAAAGCAGCTATTTCCAAAAATTGTAGGTATGATAAATTTTCGAAACCGTAATCATTCAGAGGCATAGAACTGATGTTGATGCATGTCTGAAAATCTTTTCCCCAATGTTTTGCAGGACTCTCATAGCTAATGCTTTAAGGAGAAAACATTTTTACAAGGACGCAGTCAGACTTGAAGTACTATCATCAGATGGACAATCAGACTGCAACAAACCTTTTTCTGGTGATTGGTTTAAATGGGATCCCATCTCTAGTGGTGAAGGTGATTTGCTATTAGAAAACATGGAAAAGTCTTTTCCTGCCTCCAATAAATTATCAAAAACAGTGAAAGCCATTGATTTTACTTCGATTATTAACGGCATGACATCTCATGGTTTTCAAGTCAACGCTTTGACATCTCAAACTGAGGGAGTGCCCCAACCACCAGATAATGGAAAGAATGTTTTGCCTGCTGCTGGAGTAGGTGATGTAGCTGCTGAAGCCAGTGGACAGATTGAACAACTTGATAGACTTGATCTTTTAACAGAACCAGATCCAACTTCATCATATGATTCTCCATTAATATATCAAACCTCTGTCTGTGAAGATTCTCAAAATTTATTTTCACCCAATGATACTGCAACAGGTCTCACTAACTCTGAGGAAATTGGAATTCCTACAGCCACCTCCAAAGAAGAAAAAGAGATTCTAAATGGTTCAGATGTGAATCTTTCTTTGAATGTAGCAGAAAAATATGATTTCCAATTACACAAATGTTTCTCTAGCTGTGAATCGCATATTGTTCCACCAAATGAAAATGTAATATTTCATGCATCGAGTAGGGACTTGGAGTTAGCTGCTCCATATGATGCCAGTGCTAAAGTAGAGCTTGCGACAGCGTTTGGGGATATTGTTCTTCCTGCTTCTAAAAATGAAGAGTCTCAAAGTACAAAAAACTCTGATGGAGTCTTGGATTTTGTAATGGATGGAGAGGGAATGGTGGTGGACATGAAAGATAAAGAAAGAACACCTTTGGACA
Organism: Platycarya longipes; assembly: GCA_036559045.1. Classification (NCBI taxonomy): domain Eukaryota; kingdom Viridiplantae; phylum Streptophyta; class Magnoliopsida; order Fagales; family Juglandaceae; genus Platycarya; species Platycarya longipes. Next base: position 14,083,744 of record CM071801.1, read on the forward strand.
CAAATGATGGGTCTTTATCTGGGCCTTTTCTGGAGACGCAACAATTTAGGGAATCCATGAATGGTATGGGTGCACTCACTGATTGCCTTCCAATTTCAGATTCTTATCTGGATATGACAATTATAGGTGATTCTTCTATTGCAAAGCATGATTCAACAGAGGTGACAATGGAAGAGAAAAGGCGTGGGGAATCTAATACTGAAGCTAATCAAACCTTGGTTCAATCTATATCAGGTATCACTTTCAAGTTATTGGGTACTGGTTGCATACCAACCATTTAAACACTTAATTTTGCAATGTGAGAGAGGGCCAAACATGTCCAAACTTTGCTGCTCTTAAGTTTGACTGGTTTTGATTTATGTTCTTGCTCTTTTTAATTAAAATTCTAATTATTATTATGATTTTAAAGCTTGGGTGTAGGCTGTTTTAGTCACAATTGCATTTAGTTTCTGGATATCTACTAAGCTACTAGCATAGGTGTGAGCTTTGATGAATTTGTGCGACTCTCCTACTCCATTGTCGTTTTAATCTCTTTTATTTTTAAAGTTGGTCTACTGTGACAGCTGTGAATTTTGGCGTGAAAAACTAGGATATGAATTCTATCGACGACTTTCATGGTCCTCGGCAGCTATTGTTTGATTGATTTTGGTCTGCATTATGATTTGTATGATATAGCTTGTTATTCTATCAACATTGAAGTGAGGTTAGGCTTTCCAAGTCACAAGCAGATCCTCTTACACGTCACACGCAGACACAGTTTATTGAGATTATTAATCAGTTAACTCAACTACAATTTTTTTGCATGAAATTGCGATTGTACTTTGTTGGTGCTTTGTGTTCAGTGGGATCTTTTAATCATTCTTGTCTTGTGTACGTACAGTTTTGTACAGTTTTAATTAGTATTATTATTTTTGTATTGTATTAAAGATACATTATGTGTCCAAGTTCTTTTAAGCACCTGGTATACTGGCATAAATATTTTTTGGTTGTTAAAAAGAAACAGTTTAAGAAGGTTCAGTCGAATCAATTTCTAGATCCTTTATGAAAAGAACCAAATATTTGGTGGCAATTAAATTATATACTAAATCACTAATGGTCATTGCTGAATGCAGGCAGATCAAGACGAAGATCGAGGACTTCTCATGGAGCAATGTTATTTCCTTTCAATCGTTTGTTGATTACTACAGCTTTCAAGAGGAAACCAAGAAGATGAAAAGAGGCTTAAGTTGCGGTAACTGTGAAATAATTTTTTGCCCTAATTTTTTATTTTTATTTTAACTTTGGTGGGCTTATTTTTAGGCTAGTTGAGTGTTGTTTATACCCCATTTTTCTGGTAGTATCATTTGCTGCCGTTCATGTTGAATGGTGGTAAAATTTTGCCTGAGCAATTCTTGTTTATTGGTATCCAAAATTTTACCCCGAAATTCATGTTCTTGCAAGAAACTCTCTCTCTCTCTCTCTCTCTCTGCAATAAAAAACAGCACTATAACCCTTTATATTTCATGGTTCTTAACTATACCAAAGGTGTGTGCTACACTGCCACTGCTACAGAGCTGGGCATTATCATCATGACTTCAATGTCATATTAGAACAGAGGCTTGTTGCTACAAGCCCACGGTTGAGAATATGCATATTTAGCCCCCAGTCATGGGAAATACTGTAAGTTGGCCGGTCAATCATACCAGTAGTCATCTAGCCCTTAAAAAGTGTTGCTGATTTGGGAATCCCAGTTCCTGAACTTAAAAAAAGCCAATGACTCGTCAATTTTTAGAATTCAAGGTATATCATACTGCCATACATCTTGTGACCTTGTCAGAGACTCAGAATAGAGCTATCTATATATTTTGGCCTTAGGCAAGAATAAGTAATTATTTGCTGATATCTAGAAAGATTTAATAAAACAAATCCAAGTGCAATTAGATTTATTTCAAGTATAAAATGTCTGTCACTTACGATTTTTAATAGTAATACACCTCACAAACTTGCTTTTGTTTCCTCCCTTTTTATCAGAGGCTAAAAATCTGTATAAAGGAAGATGCTGTAGAGGAATCTAGGATTCACTTTTTGTTCTCAAATTTTATAAGAAATGCAATCAATAGCCTAGGAAGGTACTGCTTCACATGTGCTAATTCTTCCTTTTGTTCTTCTTAAAAAGTGAATACTTTTATGTTAATGGTATTTTCTGAGGGTAACATGCGGCTTGCTTGTCTTTTTTGCTTGATCAACCACCAGCCTCATCATTAAGCATGCCTTACTCCAATTTGGGATGTTCCTGGAGGGGTGGGTCCCTACTTGTTTAAGTTGAATTGGATGGATGCAATTCCACTTAATAATTTGGAACATGGAATTGGCTTTGCCTATTTATTGAAAACTCATGCTAAGGCTAGTTTTGTAGGAAAAATAACAGGACATTTTTGGGGCTATTAATTAATTAGGTCTTCGTGCATGCATGTCTTTGATATTCTCAAGCCTTGCATGTGCAAATAAGTGAAAGCTAACCGAAAGCTTTAGAATTTTGATCATTTTAGCAAGCATCGAATACAAACTAAAATTGGGTTCTGTTCAAAGACATTCCTGAACGAGAACCATGATGAAAATAACAAACTACAAGTGAGGACTCATCAATAAAATGTTTTCATATATCCAAGGAGAAAGAAAAAAATGAAAAAGCCAATTAAGGAGTACAAAATCAAAGACAAGTAAATAGCTAATTATGTATAGAGTTGCTTATAATTGAAGGATGTACATTGATTTTCCTAATCAGAGAAACAAAACACAATCTATGATCTAATCTATTGAAAAGCTTATCACCGCCACAGCTGCCAATACTACCATCGCTGCTGCCGCCGCTGTCTCACTGCCGCTCCCACTTTCAAGATTTGGGTGTTAAGCTTATAATGTACAATGCAGGCAACAGACATAAAAGAGCCAATTTCTGATCCCAAGATTTATTTACAGCTCTGCAAGTTTTACCTTTCATGTCTACTTCCCATCGTCTTGTTGATTGTACAAGCTGTTATGCTAGCATATTTATTGTTAAGAAGATGGATAATCTCACGTGAGAAATCAGTTGCTTGCAAAAGTGCAATATTTACAAAGCTCACTTGTTTGTTACACAAGTTTACGAAGAATAATAGTGAGTTGAGATAGAGAAGTGAGTTTTGTGGGATTCACATAAGATGAGTTTCACGTGTAAAGGGTTGTTGAGTTTAAAAAAATTGTGGGTCTTATTGTAAAGAGGTTTTGAGTTGAATAATGTTTAGTGATTTGAAAATTATGTGTTTGAATATTGAGATAAGTCTAAAACGAAATTCATTTGAAATAAGCTGAGCTCATTCAAAGATCCAAACGAAACCTTGTTAATCATATATTTTATATTATAGTGTTATTTGAAAAACTCACCCAAACAATTATAAATATTACGAGATACACTTTATATCATGTCTATCTCTATCCTAAGGACTCCAAAAACTTAGTAAAAAACTCTGTATTAATCTAAATCAAGTCCAATGATCACTTGTATCGTAAATCCTGTAATCTTGGTGACCATGCAGTAGTACCTCTATATTGCTCCTGCTGGCTGCTTGAACTAGTAATCTATGGCTCCCTTTCATTTTCTAAGCTCCGGTAGAAGATTTTGTAGTTACAAATTAATAAACAATCCCCTCTCTTTTAGTTATGTAGACTACTCAGCATAAAGACAAAAAAAGGCTCATCATGAGACCCCATTAAATATCCGTCGAGGGTCTCGTTGGTCGACCCAAGCCCACTGGCGCACGAGCAAAGACAACCCAAGTAAGAGGTCGACCTCACGTAATGTGCGGAACGGATGGGTTAGACTTGGGAGGGACCCGTACGACGCCGGTCGCATTAATAGTAATAAGACGTGATTTTATCGAGCGCAACGCTGCATTAAATGTAGTAATAGGGCACAACATACTGCATTAAATGTGACCCAGGAATCGCAGTCTCACCCCCACGGGGAGATTAGGTACATTGACATGGCTAGAGTAAGGTGAAAAGGACTGGACCAACCTCAGGTGAGCCATCTGAGGATGACCCATTCCCCTTACTGTCGTCAGATGGATGGCGATTGAACAGTAAACTCCAACTACTCCCTCCAATTGGGACAACGAGCAAACACCTATAAATACCACCGGAGTCATCCTAAACTAGGTTAGATACTCTCTCTCTCTCCCTTCTTATCTTAATTCCTAGCTAGATAACTAACTTTGGCATCGAAGCGGTCTCAATCCCGAACCCCAACTCTTTTCTCAGTGGCAGGTTTGAGTCGGTTGGACCACTGTAGAGACCTGAGTGGTGGAATATGTCCTAAACAATGGTGCCGTCTATCGGATTCTGATTCCATATAAGCATACCTTTCACATGCTAGCAACAACGCGGTCCCAAACAACTCACAACGAGGAGTGTTAGAGCAGCATGATGGAAGTAAGGTTGGCTGCCATGGAAGAGACGGTTAGGAAGCTAACCGCTGAGAATGCAGCATTGTGGCAACGCGATGAGGAGCGCACGATCCATAATGAAACCAGCATGAGCGAAGATGCGACCTCGAGACGGAATTTGGAAAGCAACGCCTCAGAAAAAGAACGACGACGAATGCATGTAGAACTTAAGGAGCTTAAGGATAAATATGCAAAAATGGCCAAACTGATCGACATGAACTCGAGGTCGAGCTCATTGTGAGGCAGTATTGGGACGCCCTATAGACCCAACGTGATGGCGGTGCCTCTCATGCCAAAATTTAAAGTCTCCTAGATGGAACTTTATGACGGGTCGACGGATCCAGTAGAGCATTTGGAAACATTCAACGCGCACATGAGCTTGCAAGACTACTCGAGTGAGGTGGCATGTAGTGCGTTTTCCCTGACCCCGAAGGGGACTACTAGAGCATGGCTCGAGATCATCCTTTCAGGATCCATTGACGGTTTCGAGGGGTTGGCTTGACCCTTCACAACCCAGTTTATGGCTAGCCATAAAAGGAGACGCCCAACTGTGTACCTCCTCACTGTCAAGTAGAAGGAAGATGAAAGCCTAAAAAATTACCTGGCCAGGTTCAATAGGGAGAGGATGATGGCTGATGACCAGGATGAAAAGATAACGTTGCCAGCACTCCTGGGCAGAATTTGGTCTAGAAACCCTTTCATGGTTGAAATCGCTCGGAAAACCCCAACAACCCTAGATGGATTTATGGACCAGCAGATGGGCTCATCAATGCTGCAGACACCCTTGATGCCTTGACCGCCCTTCGATAAGGGGAACTCCAGCGGGTAGACCAAGCGTCGACCAATCCTAGGGGTGGCCCGAGCCAAGCCGAGGCGAGGTGAGAAAGAAACGTCTTGATGAAGGGAAGAGATGATATCTGCCATCAACATGTGGCCCCCTTCGGCTGCACGCCAACCTAACTGTCGAGGACAGCCACGTCTTGAATCCGAGACGAGAATGGGAACATGACAAGTAGGAGGGCAAGTACTGCACGTACCACAAATCTTGGAACCACACCACTGAGGATTGTTACGCCTTTAAAAAGAGGCAAACGGAAGGCAAACACCAAGAGTGGCAGAGAAGGAGTTTGTCTAGGTCTCCTCGTCGATGCGAATCCCAGTGACATAGCGGGCGGGAATACCCCTTGACCAAGCGCTCATTGGGGGAGATTAGAACTATCGTTGACAGTATTACAAAGGGAGGCACAACCCTCTCTTCTCAGAGGGCACATGCTCGTAAGGCTAGATACAAAGAAATGTATACGATGAGAAGTTCCCCTTCAGGGGAGACCTCGAGCGTCAAAAGGGGTTCAAATTACTTTTGACAAGAGGGACGAGGAGGGCATTGTCCACCCCCATGATGATGCATTGGTGGTTACCATTCAGATTACCAACTTCACCACCCGCATTATACTGGTAGATAACGGGAGATCAGTCGATATTTTGTTTTGGGAAGCCTTCATGCGGATAGGGATCCCTACTGACCACCTGCGACTGGGACCAACCCCACTCAAGGGTTTCATAGAAGATGTGATCCGACCTGTGGGAGTCATTGCCCTTCCGGTCCTAGCGAGAACAACCCCTAAAACCATCTCAACCATGACTGATTTCCTCGTGGTCAAGGTTCATTCCTTTTACAATGTCATCCTGGGGCGGCCAACCCTTAACAACTTGAGATTTGTCACATCCACTTACCATCTCAAGATGAAATTCCCGACCGACCGTGGAGTACGAGAAGCTAAAGGAGAGCAAGTCTTGGCTGGAGAATGCTATGCCCGAGAGCTAGTGAACGTTGCCCCCCAAGACATTGCCCTGCCTTCGCCTCCGACCCGAGCCGTAAGGGAAGAGGAAGTAAGAGATTAGGAAACCTTGAAGCAAGCAGAGGTTAACGAGCCTCTCGAGTTAATCTCAGTTGACCAGGAATGTCCCGAGTGCACGGTGCTCATGGTCACCAAAATGAGCCCAGAACTAAAAGAACAGCTGAAGAACCTCCTTGCCGAGCACCAGGATGTCTTCGCCTGGATGCATGCTGACATGCTAGGAATTGACCGTTTGATCATCGAACATCGGTTATGCGTAGACCCACTAGCCCTGAAAGTCAAACAGAAGAGAAGGAGTTTTAGTGCTGACAAGTATGCGGCCATAGCCGAGGAGGTTGACCGCTTGTTGGCCGCGGGTTTCATCCGGGAGGTCTATTACCCGGAATGGCTCTCCAACGTGGTCCTTGTGAAGAAGACAAATGGCAAATGACAGATGTGCGTAGATTTCACCGACCTCAATAAAGCATGCCCTAAGGACATCTTTCCCCTCTCGCGCATCGACCTCATCGTGGACTCAACCACAGGATATTCACTTCTCAGCTTCATGGACGCGTACTCCAGGTACAATCAGATCAGAATGAGTCCAGAAGACAAGGAGAAGACGGCAATCTTTATGGATTGGGGACTTTATTACTATATGGTCATGCCGTTTGGACTCAAAAATTGTTGGGTTGACTTATCAGCGACTAGTTAACAGGATGTTCAAAGACCAGATTGGGAGGAACATGGAGGTGTACGTCGATGACCTTTTGGTCAAGAGCCGCCAACCCAAACACCACTTGGTTGATCTTCGTGAAGTTTTCTCTGTCCTACGCAAATACCGGATGAAGCTTAATCCAGCTAAGTGCATGTTCAGGGTTGAGTCGGGTAAACTCCTGGTGTACATGGTCTCCGAAAAGGGAAGTGAGGCCAACTCGAAAAGGGTTCGAGTCATTTTGGATATGGTGTTGCTCAGGAAATGGTGAGTCCATCTTATATACATCTTGTCAGTTACAAAAATAAAAAAAAGTACATGCATATTACAAAGCCAAAAATCACGCAGGGGGAGGCGAAGTAGGAGGGTTCGAGTTGGAGTAAGAAGGGAATTAAGTTTTCCCAATATTCTTGGCAAACCTCTTGGCAATACGGTCCGACCTCAATGAACTCGGTTTGAGGGTCTCAATGTTGAGTCTGGGGTCCAAGATGAGCTCAGCCCTCAGCCTCCGTAGGGCCTCCAAATAACCGTATGCCCAGGCGGAATTACGAACGATAGTGGCTTGGGATATTTGAAGTTCAAGTTCCCCCAACCCTCTGTTTTCGTCCTCCAAGACAGCCCGAGGGGTGGGTTAACTTGACTTCTTAGGCGACGTGGCTACGCTCGGATGAGGCCAGTTCCTTCTCTCAAGTGGCACAAACCCGCTTTGAAGCAGCCAACTCTTCTTCCTGGGCAACGTGTTCTCATTCTGAAGCCCCCAAGGCCTCCTCCCTCGAAGCTAGTGCCCAAGCAAAAGCCTCCAACTCTAACTTTCGAGTAGCCAGCTCCCTTTCCACAAAGGCTCGATCATGCTCAGCAACTTCTCGGGCCTCAGAGAGGCTAGCGCACCTTCGGTTGGCTACATACAAGGATGCTCGAGCCTCGTTCAACTACGCCTACAAAGAGATGACGGTTCTGTCCATGGCGTTGTTTGAGGGTCTTCAGAACTTTGACTGTCTTCACCAAGCCCTCGCAGGCTCACTTGGAGGAGTCGAGCTGACTTTAATTTGCTTCAACTTGAAGTTGCTGAAGCGGTAGACAGTCCCGAACTCCCTATTGAACTCCCCGAGTTTCGCCAACTTAATGCCCATGGCCTCGGCCACCTGATGACCAACTTGAACATGAAGCGGAGCGCTAAAAAAAAGAAGAGAAGAAGATGATAAAAGAAAAAGAAGACAATAATAATAGCGAGAGACTCACCTCGACTAGAAGCAGCTCTAGCATTTTAGACACCCAATAGGTGGCATCGATCCGGGTCTGGTTGAACAACGAGGGCAACTCCGAATTCGGACCCTGGCCTGAACCCTCACCCGGACCCTCCAACTGATGCGCCTCCGAGTCAAAAAGCTGCCCCAGAACAACGACTCCACTCTGAAGACAGAAGGAGGAAGGGGGCCGCTGAAAAGTTTGGCCTCCGACCCTTGAAGTTGGCCCCATCTCAAAGATCGGAGCCTGCTCGGGGGATGAGTCATCTAACAAAATGATCTGGATCCCACCTCCGCCTGGGGCTCTGAGCACCCCGTCGGCATCCTTCGTACCACCTAAATGAGGATTGGCCTCGAAGACCCTTTCTGTCTGGTTGTAGCCTAGGTTGTCCCCACTAGAACTAGAGTCCGAGCTGGACTCTGAGTCTTCTAGTTTGGCCTCATTGCCTTCGACTGGGATTCTCTTCCTTGGAATTTTCATTTTGTCTCGAGTTGCCAGCGTCATTGTTGTTGTCGCCCAAGTCATCCCCACTTCGATTTGAGCTTCCAACGCTATAATTGTGACCCTCCTCTCGTTTTCCCTGACCGACAAGGATGCCTTTTTGGATTTAGAGGCACATTCGAGAGAAGAGAGTGGAGGGCTGGCAAGCTGAGTTGCCCTTTGCACTTGTTCCTCAGCTTCCTGGCGGAAGAGCTGCTGGAAAGGCTCGACACCAATCGAGAGAGGAGCCGTATGCTTTAAGGCTTGCTTGAAGGCCTCATCAATATCGCTGTCACCCGCAAACTTGACCCCCACCATCTGGCGCGCCTCTACTTAGGTCTCGGCAACCACCTTAGTGCCTCAGATCGAATCTCCTCTGCCTCATGGAGTGGTAGCGCAGTCAACAAGACAGGCGAGGAAGACTTAGTCCACCTAGGTGGTGATCTCGGGCACTGGGACCCACTAGCAAACCTAGGGACCCTCGTTATGGTACCTTTTTGTTCGTTTCTCTCTCGGGCCGCCCCGAGCCGAGGGTAGCTTGCAAGGTGGGGACGTCCTCAGAGACTCCCAAGAGGTGTTGGCCCTTTAGCATAGGACCTATTGGGCTGGATCAAATACTTTCGAATATTTTCCTCGGTGAGGAGGTTGTCCAACCACACCAAGTCGAGATCCGCCCGAGCCCAATTTAGCACAGCATTAACTCGGTCAGTCACCCTGGGTGTGAGGCCTACCTCTAAATGATGGATGAGGGGGAGGTAGCCCCAGATAGCTTGGACCAGGAATTTGTTCCCCCCCTTCGGAAACTCCTAGCTATTCCCTGAGACAAAGAAGAAGCGTCAGTAGTAATCTCGAGGAGCTCGAATGCCCCTCTTCCGTGTAGATCAGTTTCTTGTCCTTGCTTCAAATTTAGAAACCCTTGATGTTCCCTTCATGACGTACGAGGTAGTACAACGAGAAGAACTCTTGGGCCGTCAGGTCAGGATAGAGGTCGTTACGTGACGAGAGCACGATTTGGAAGACCACGCAATTGGCCAGCAACAACCTCCACCCGGTAGGCAAGATTTGGGCTGGCGCCAAGCCTAAAAAAGTGAAAGACTTCCCGTACGGGCTTGATGAAGGGGAAGCTAAACCCCTTCGTGAACATGATGGGGAAGATGACTACCTTCTCAGCCTCACCCATGGCACCATAGGCTCGCACGTGTTCCCTAGTTCCCTAGGGCTTCTAGGTTGATCTTGTAGGGAATCTTGAGCTTATTCTTTAACGGGTCGATGTCAGAAGGGAAGAATGTAGACGTCTAGTCATAGCCGACGAAAGTGGGCGAAGGATCGGAGGAAGAAGCGGTGGCTGCCATGGAAATGGAATTTGAGAAAGAGGTTCTATGTAGAGAAAACAGGTTCGAGGATAAAGGTTCTGCGCAAGGAAGAAAAAGAGTAAAGAGACAAAGGACGAGGAGGGGAGGTTTTTATAGCCGAAGAAGAGTTAAATGGGGGCGGGAAACGAAACGACTTCCCAGGCTGTGATTCGACAGAGGATGGAAAACGTCGAAGCATGGTTGGTACGAGCCAATGGGGAACGAGTGATGTGCGTAAACGCGACGACTCGAGTAATGATGGCCTGTCCATGAAAGGCATTGACCAATCACCAAACTGAGGCATGACGTCTGAAGTCGAACGGATGCAGGGTAATGATAACAGCACATTTATTGCCCTTAAAGACACGTGGCGTCTGAAGTCGAAATGCCAAAGGATTCGCCATTTAGATCCCAAGCAACGGAGCGTAACCAACATGACACATTAAATGTCCCAAACCAGAACCTGAACCGCCCAAGTCCAACCCACGTGGTAGCTCCGGCCGAACCATGTAGGCACAAGGTCGAGTCAAAGGGCAAAGGCACAAGGTCGAGTCAAAGGGCAAAGGCACAAGGTCGAGTCGAAGGACAAAGGCACAAGATCAAGTCGAAGGACAAAGGCACAAGGTCGAGTTGAATGATAAAGGCACAAGGTCGAGTCGAAGGACAAAAGTACAAGGTCGAGTCAAAGGATAAAGGCACAAGATCGAGTCAAAGGACAAAGGCACAAAGTTGAGTTTAAAAACAAAGGCACAAGTCGAGTCGAAGGACTAAGGTACAATGTCGAGTCGACGGACAAAGGTGCAAGATTGGGTCGAGCCGTTCGAACCAAGGAAAAAGGAGTGTTTGGGGGGGGGGGACACGAAGCCAAAACATGAAATGACAACATGAAGTTCCTACAATGAGGATTTGTGGAGTACTGGAAGGGGAGGCCCAACACGCCTTGGCCTTGGCAGGTGCAACTTCCGAGGGTCTCGCTGTTCGACCCGAGCCTGCTGGTGCACGAGCAAAGACAACCCGGTGAGAGGTCGACCCTGCATAATGTGCGGAACATATGGGTTAGACTTGGGAAGGACCTATATGACGTTAGGCGCATTAATGGTAATAAGACGTGATTTTACCAAGCGCAACATCGCATTAAATGTAGCGACAGGGCACAATATATCGCATTAAATGTGGCCTAGGAATCGAGGTCTCACCCCCACGGGAGATTAGGTACATTGACATGGTTGGAGTAAGGTGAAAAGGACCGGGCCAACCTCAAGTGAGTCGCCTAAGGACGAACCATTCCCCTTACTGTCATTAGATGGATGGCGATTGAACAGTAAACTCCAGCTACCCTTTCCAACTGGGACAACGAGAAGACACCTATAAATACCACCGAGTCATCCTGAACTAGGTTAGATACTCTCTCTCTCTCTCTCTCTCTCCCTTCTTATCTTAATTTCTAGCTAGAAAATGACACTAGCATTGAAATGATCTCGAACCCCGACCCAACTCTTTTCTCAGTGGCAGGTTCAAGTCGATTGGACCACCATGGAGACCTGAGCGGTGGAATACGTCTTGAACAATCTGTATAATTTTTTATATATAGAAAACTAAAGTTATCAGAGAATAGTAAATTAAAACTAACATGCTAGGATTTATTAAATTATAATAGAAGCAAGTTGGGGCATGCTAGGATTTTATATGTAGGCTTTATAGCTGTAGTGGGTAACACATCGCAGACAGAGATGAAGAACTAACATGGCCGTCTTCCCCACCTCTAGGGATTTATGGTCAACTTCAAAGGACGGTGCCAATGCTGGACCTAAATTCCCCTATGAGTTTATATTCCCTACCTCATGTCTTGTCCTATTCAACATAAAGCAGCAAATATATATATATATATATATATATATGTGTGTGTGTGTGCGCGCGAAAAATATTATTATGTTGTCTCATTTTACTTTTCCATTATGACGCTTGTATACTTAATTTTTATTTTTATTTTTGTTTAATAGTTAAGGAAGTAATTTTTAGTATGTTGATATATATATATATTTTTATATTTTTTAAAAATATTTAAACATGTTTAAAAAATATTTAAAATAAAAATAAAAAAATAAAAAATTGAAGTTATATTAAGAGCATACCAAGTGGATGAATTCTAGAAACATAATAACATTACTCATATATATATATATATATACATATATACAGACACATTTGGCTCTCATGAATTTCCTATCTACTTGCTCAGGTGTTTGACACCCAGAAAAAAACCTTCATATTTATAAGCAATTCTCTTAAACTTTAAAATAGCAAATTAAAGCCTGATTGCAAAGTAGGCCATTTAGAAGAATGATAAGGCCTCTCACAAGAAACTGGCAACCTTTCATGATGAGGTTTAGTTTTTGGAAGTCACTACAAGACTTTTAGATAGATATAACCAATCTGATGCATCTAAAAGGAACAAAAATGACCAAATTGTATCAAATTGGTCATTTCTGTCCCTTTTGGATGCATCAGATTGGTTATATCTGACATTTTTTTCTTGTAATGAGTGTCATATATACATCTTGATTCCTGTCATCATGTATCAACCTTTTGTCGTATTTTGCCTATATATGCTTATTGCCGCCATGCATCAGCATTTATTATTATTATTACTTTATATGTCATTACAAGAAAAGACATTTTTTCCAGCACTTTTTTTTGCCGCAAAAGCATAGCAAAAACGCTACAAAAGGTAATTTTCGTCGTTTGGATTTAGCCACACCATCATCGAAAAAGTATTGATTAGAAAAGGTTTTCCCAGCGTTTCTACATTTTCACCGCAATTATTATATTTTTCCCACGATTTTTCTTCGTTGCAAATGGGTAGTTTTTCGCGGCAAATGACTGTCCAACCAACCTTGTAAGACATTGGAAAAAGTTTGTAACATTGACAATTTTTGCCGTAATAAGTTGGGTTATCATTGCAATAAATAACCCACTCTCTCGACAATTACACAGACGTCGCAACTTGGATATATTACATTGGAGTGCAATCACTGTAATAACTTTTTGCTACGTTTTAGCAAGATGTTGCAGCACCAGATATTCGCCGCTACACATTTTTCTCATCTACTTTTTCTAGCCGCCGCAATATCATTTTTGGGTTTATTGATCTCCAAATGTAGTATTGCACCATCTCGTCAACTGTATTTCGCCGGAATATACATTTTTTTTTGTTTTTTTTTTTAAATATTAAATTTCTATTTTTCCTCGGCTATTTTTTGGGCATGCACCTATTACTGTGAAATGCTAAAATCCCCTAATTGAGCCTGGATACATTTTTGGGTGTTACAATATTACTCTTGTAATTTGCATGAGTGTGTACCAATATAAATATAATAATATATATTTATAATTCATATTTATTCACAACTTGATTTGTCAAATATTAAAACCATGCTGGCAAATCACTCCTTAATTGTCTACAATATTGTGACTTGACTAACTTAAAAATCTGGGCCTAAAATAGTAATTTATAATTTGGAATCAATAAATATATATTATATGTGCAACTTAAAGAATTTTTTGAGCATTCCCCCATCTATTGCAGCTTTATAGCCAAGGCAAGCAACTATAAATACTTTGCACCCACGCATAATACATCTATTTTGCACCCCTTCGACTGGATCTATTTAAATAAACCATTCAAACAGTTGCAAAGCACAGATGGAAATTCATTAAGTCATCCAAATGTCTGGAGTACAAGATTAACAAGCTAGTGGTTCCAAAGGCAGTTACTACATGTGTCAGTCCTAAAATATACAATGGTGCATTTTTTCCATCTATAAAACATGTAGAATGATGGCAGGCATTGAGCAAGTGGAATTATACCCCACACAACTCTGGTTGGAGTTTATAAGCACTCCGGATTTCTCTTTGGCTTTGATATGCAGGTCTACATCTACTTCAATGAGGCATATTGTCATTAACGTTGGTTTTCTTCCATATATGGGAAACTCTTTGTCCAGCTATCATCTCAGAAACTAGCATCTTGGACCAACATTAAATCCTAGCCTTTAATCCAGTAAAAATCCTGATGCAAAAAAGTGTACAATAATTAACTTAAATCATTTTGTTGTTCCTCCGAAAGAAACATTAAAAATTGGTTCTATGGGTCTCCTTTTCATCCCTTAACCTCAAGCTTTTTTTCATTAGGCCAGCCACATATTTCAGAAATCCAAAATGCACAAGTAACATTTTTTGTGCTCAAATGAATACACAAGTAACATAAACATTGCTATCCTCTTGCAAGCGGAACAATATGCATATAACAATGCAAGTGTAACTTCTAAATTTCTAGTACAAATTAAATGGTTGTCCTTGTTTACTGGGTGTTCAATGCATTTTACATGATAAAATCTATGCCTGTTTCAAATGACTGAACATAGACCATCTCCAAACTAACAGTTTGGTGCATTGTGCACCATCAACCTTGGTCTTAAAATTCAAATGTTGTTTCATTTATAAGATATGTTGCCTACTATAGTGTAGTGTGATTCATATTATGAAAATGAGCTATATCCATTGTTTGTAAACAAACACAAGTTCATGTCTACTTCCAACTTGACATATCTTATAAACACAGCTACAAAATCTATCTGATTTTCCATCATATTAAATGAGTACATTCTGCATTCAAATTGGTTCCAACACATAGAAGAGGATAGTACCTTTTACTAAGATTTCAATTAGTTCGTTTCACAAGATGGGCATGTCCTTCAATGTCTCCAAATAGATATTCTCATAATAGTTAACTTGTACACACTCTATTCTATCTACAAGAGCTTTAATTTCATAAAAATAACAAAAGAACGATGTTTCTAAACATTTTAGGTCTAAATATTATATATATATATATAATGATGTTTCTCAATATACAAAGCAGATATGCTAAATCATTGAAAGTCTAAGAAGAAAAAAAAGGTACCTGTAGTGATCTTCGACATGCCAAGCAAATGTACTGAAAAAGCATTCCAATGTAAAGCATAGGTTCAGGTACTCCCTGACACAGACGTAAATAAATAAATGAACACAAACTCTTAGACTAAAATAAAGTTATACATAAGACTTAGTGGGACGATAATCCAGAACAAATATCAAAACTGAATAGAAACGGGTAAAATGATGTTTAAGAATTGAAGTAGCTTCTATTGGTTTATCCTAAAAGTAACTTCAAGCTAATTGGTCAAAGTATTAAAAAGAATCTAATTACTGAGAAGTATGATTGCATTTATCATTTCAAATCTTTGATAATATAACTTTCTTACTAAAAATTGAATAGCCTTAAACAACAATTTTACTACAGCTAGCATTATCACAAATAATGAAAAGTATGTGAAGTTGCTAAACACAAACCAGAATGTTGGTTGTAAGTTTTGCACAAATAAAACATGAAGATCTACAGACTTACCTATGCAAGTTTCCCATTCGTGACCATGCAAGATATGCAAAGCCTCCAAAGAAATCATCCAAATCTGTTTTGCTTACATTCAATTTCTGCTAGAGAATACATACCAGATGGTTAGCAAAGCAGGCATCCAGGGGTGTTAAATTAGTTCTTACACAATCTTCAACATCATTGCAACCATCTCCTATACAAGTATGATATTCTCAATGTGCAAATGACATGCAAACATCAATCTGGCAGATATAGATAAAAAGCATCAGTTAGGAACAAGAAGATATAGATTTAAGAAGGCATTATACTAAGATTACAAATGGACCAAAGAGATATGCACATCAACAGGATGAGAAATGGAGCTTCTATTACATTCGGAATTAAATACACGCACTCAAGACATAGTGTTTATCAGCTACATCCAGTTCACTTAAGGGTTAAGAAGATTATGCATTACCCATTTAATTAAATTCAATAAAAACCATTGATTAACATCAATGGACATTTATGGGTAGGTCATTCTCCAATGAGCCACCTCTGGGTTTCTCACACATTCATTATTTCTAAATAAGACATGGTGCTCACACTATGCAATGAATGAAGCATTGCCTCAAATGCAACCTTAAGAAATCATTTGAGATGCCCCTAGAGTTCCTATGATCATGACTAACTATGGTTTTCATTGTGCAATAATTCCAACTTTGAGCTTTTGGACATGTCATTGTATCAAATGTATTTCTTGACTAATTTGATTCAAAAAATAAATGCTTTCTGGGAGAAATTTCTTCAGAAATTTAAGAAATCAGTCCAGACTGCTCACCTCAGCCAACATAACTACTCTATGAGATCCCTCAAAATAATTTGGGAATGATCAATATTTGGGGTAGCATGGAAATTATCTCCATTACTTTTGTTGCCTCTACCCTGTATGAAAAATATAAGTGATTTTATATATCTGAGAACAAATACTTAGCACTATGCCCAATAAAGAAAAATTCTATATTATAGGCACATAGTCTTATAGAATAAATTGTGCATTTCTAATATAGAAATAGGTTGGAAATCCTAAAAGCTTCAAGGTAACTTAATTCTTTTGCATTCATTATTTTCATTGCTCCTTGGGTCTAAAGTTCTAAAATCATATAAACAACAGAGACCAAGCCTCTCAAACACGCTTCTAACCTTCTATTTCAAGAAAAATTAGCCAAAAACAAAATATTTTTCTTTTTTTCAATTTTTGATTGGTAGACAGAAAATAGATCTACTGATTCCATTAGAAAACAGAGTACTCATTAACTAGTTTTCCATGGTGCAATGCATTTTATAGGGCAATAACATAAACAACATAACAAAAATTAAAAACAAATAAGAAAGAAATGAAGGCATCAATTAAAATAAAAGTGAGATACTATTCTCATCTTGTTACGCAAAGAATAGGGAGGGTGAGATCAGAGAGTGGGGAGGTTGAGAAAAAGCTTACCAACATGAAGATAACTACCGAAGATGACGCTACACGGATTCAATCAACGAAGATGAACGAGAAAGTTCTAAAGTTCAAGTCACACACTCACAAAATTCCTATTCAACTTGATCATGGAAACGATAGAGAGAGGAAGAGAGAGTACTTACCAAAAATAGGGTTCAAGTTCTAGTACAAATACTTTTTTAAGTCTAAAAAATAAAGTAGCAAACTTGTTCTTACATGAGTAAGCCTCAAGGCATCCTTTTAATGGTACCGTCTCCAAGATTTAAATGAGTCAAGAAATCATTTAGTCTGAAAATTGTTATAGAGAAATAAATATTAATGCTGAAATCAAAGGAAAATGTGGACTTATTGAAGTCAAATAAGTATAGTTTAATTCTTTTACTCAATTATTAAACAATTACCTATCTGGAGTGTATTCTAAGAACTTCATAGCGAGTATTAAACATGTAAAGTACTTAGAAGATGATAAAGAATTATATACCCATTTTTGTTAATAGATTCATTTTTAATTGTAGCAAATGTAAAAAAGCCCCTATAGGCCATAAATCGAAAAAAATAACCTATGTCAAGGGATAACCAGAAAAAGATGCTTATTTCCATCTCTTTACCAAAAAAGCATGTTTTGGGGTCCCTAGTTGTTGGGCTCACCTTGAGGCTCTTCCTCTTAACCAAGATCTCAATGATCTAAGCAAACAATTTACAAAGTCGCAAGTAGAAACCAAAAACAACAGTCAATTCCAAAGCCCCAACTAAGTTAGAGAATAACAAGACATGGAATCCTAGAGTTAAGTTCAAAAACTTGATCTAGAGACAGGCACTTCTAGGTTTCAACCTCAAGTTCAGGATGGTTCCTCTCACTATGTCTACACAAGAACCACCCTCTTTAGTATATATTTGAATGCTTTATTTATGCCTATGCATAAGTGTGTATAATAAGATGTAAGAATATGAACAAAGCCCAAATTGAGAGAAGATACGAAACTCTGTTACAAGAAGTGTCACTTAAATTGGAGAAGAGGAAAAGCCCTGCTTCTCCATGAAATGCATACAACCAAGAAATCTAAGTCCTTTTCCGACACCTCACACACATGTATAGGTGCAAATCATGATAATCACATCATGCAAGAGAAACCCTAATCCTCTGTTTCCATGAAGCCCTAATAGAAAAAATGTCCCACTCGTGCTAAAATTGATAGTCATTGTATAAGCATTTTGATTGTATAAAATCAGGCTGATAAATACAAAAATTCGCATGTAAACCAATTAAAAAGGACCAAAATTAAAAAGAAAGATGAACAGAGAGAGGGAAAGTGAGACGAATGGAGAGAGAGAGAGAGAGAGAGAGAGAGAGAGAGAGAGAGAGAGAGAGAGAGAAAGCGCATGAAGAGAGACGAATGGGGAGAGAGAGAGAGAGAGAGAGAGAGAGAGAGAGAGAGAGAAGAAGAAGAAGAAGAAGAAGATGAAGAAGAAGAAGAAGAAGAGACACTCACTTCGGCGACGGCACTGTAGTGGCACGGCACAGGAAGACGACGTGGGAAGGGGCACGGAGAGAGAGAGAGAGAGAGACACTCACTTCGGTGACGGCGCTGTAGTGGCACGGCACGGGAAGGGGTGACACAACGTGTGAAGGGGCACGGCGTGAGGGAGCAAGCCAGAGCGTGAGAGAGAGAGTCGATTAGGGCTTGGGAGAAATAGGGGGGAATGTTTTTAATTTTCTAATCGGCTATTAGTATTAGTAATGTTAATTTTATTATGGTGGAAAACAATTGCCACAAAAAGAAAATTTTTGTTGCAAATTATCCTCGCGAAGGAAAAGAAGTCGCCGGTATAACAAAAATATCTATTGTGATGACAAAAACTGTCACAATAGTTATAAAAATCGTCGTAAAAGATTTTTCGATCAATTCAACCGAGCATTTGCCAATTTTACGTTGGAATTTAGCAGCGAAAAAAAAAACATTGCAAATAAGGATTATTTGCAATGAAATCTTTTGCAACAAAATTAAAAACGCTGCAAATAGGTGTATTTCTTGTACTGTGTACACACACAAAATAATTCTTCTTGTCGTTCATATTTAGTTGACTGCACTGTAATCTTTTTTGAAACACTTCCGTTTTATGAGTAAATGAAATGATTTTTTTAGATTTTTAAGTTTCTGATTTATAAATAAGGGTATTTTAATCAATTTTATTCTAAAATGGAAATTTTTCTGCTTGTTTATTATTTAAATTGTAAAGAAGTTTAATTTTTTAGACTGTACGTAATATTGCCCATATATATATATATATATTGCACTCACTGCCTTTTACCATCGTGGAGAATTATTATATTTATAATTACCATGCGTTGTGAGGATATAGCATTCCTATTTTTAATCATATCCTAGCTAATAAAATCATTTGATGTTGATCCTAACCCTAGTCTCAATAATTACTGTCTTTAATTAGTTGAAGACAAAACGATTTCAATTCTATATAAATTAGTCACACTCAGTACTGTATTATAACTTTCTACCGTGTATTCTTTAGATACTAACTAACTTGAGTGACGCAACGAATTTTGTAAAGGAGAGAGTATCGGTTTAATGATTTTTGCGTTCCCATATAAATGCTTTAGGCACGGCGTTTTTGCAACTATTCTCATCTTAATATCTCATCATATTTCATCTCATTTAGACCTTAGTAAAAGAGTTTAAAAAGGGGTGGTATGAGACTTTTAAAATTGAAAAAATTAGTGGTACTCTCCGAATACGGGTGGCAAGTGGATGCCATCCTGATAATAATCCGGAAACTCATCCCTCAACATCCTTGAAGAGGAGATTGCCATGTCCTTCAGAGGAAAGGTTCTGGAGTGGGATGCAGACCCAACGAGATATGGCACATCCCTTGATTGAAACATGGGTTTCTCTCCATCTTTGGATGATTCCATGATTGGTAACTTATCCACAGCTATAGGGTCCCGGTACTGAAGCCTTTCATGCTCAATCCAGCGTATATCTATACTTTGTGATGAGGATGATAGGTGCCCACCAATTTTTCCATAATTTGATGGGGGATCTCGATCTTTAGGCAATCGATACCCCCGAGGTATGCCATCTTCCATTGCCATTGATTTCTGACCCAACATTCTACGTCCACCAGCTTCTGACAATCTGCTTTCATTAAAGTCCTTCTCTTTCTACCCATTCTAGAACTATAATGCTGATACCCATAAGTATTTGTTGAAGTCAAGCTATCATCACCAACCTTATCATCAGTACAATCGGCCAACTCATATCTCCGCCGTGACTCTATAGGCAGCGCATAATCCTACACCTGCCAATACCACCCTCATCGAACTGAGCCCTTCTTTTCACTTGCTCGAAAAGGGGTGACCTTGATCGCATCCTATGTCTTCTAACTCCACTGCCACCACCCAAATGCCAAGCATAATCCTCCCTTTCAGCGGAACCACTCCTTCGACTAGCACCCACAACCCGTCTCGACCCATCTAACTCATGAGGACTCAAATTCTGCCGGGTGACCGGAGACCGATCACGAAGAGTACCCTTTCCAGGGTCAGTACCCATTCTCAACCGGTGTTGAGCACGAAACTTTAAACCCGGGGCAATTGTAGAATAATCTTCATGCCTTCTTGATTGCACCCTTAGTTACACTAATCGATAAACTGGGTTAGTGTAATGCGGGAATTCTGGGTTAGTGTTTGTTGCATACGATCCTATGCAAATTTGCTTTTATATCTGAACCGTTCATCACTATCAGCGGGACCAACCACAGATAAGGAGAAAAATCTCCAAATTGAATTAGATATGTAAATTCACAAATTGTAGAATATTTTTATTCATGCCTTATTGATTGCACCCTTAGTTACACTAATCGATAAACTGGGTTAGTCTAATGCGGGAATTCTGGGTTAGTGTTTGTTGCATACGATCCTAAGCGAATTTGCTTTTGCATCTGAACCGTTCATCACTATCAGCGGGACCAACAACAAATAACGAGAAAATTCTCCAACTTGAATTAAATATGTAAATACACAAATTGTAGAATATTTTTATGGAAAGTGCTACTCACCCCGTTTATATCCATCCTGATAGGTTCCTGTTTTGTAATTTTTTTTATATAATTTTTAAGTAAATATTTTTAAATAATATTATAATTTTTTTAATATTTTAAAAAAATATTTTAAAATATTAAAAAAATCATGTAAAAAAGAAATCTTAAAAGTCAAGTGAAAAAAAAACTAAAAAAAAAAAAAACTCAAAACGGAAAAGCCATCGGAATGTAAATGAAGGGAAGAATAGCATTTTCTTATTTTTATTATAAAATAAATTTAATGTATTAATTAATAAATTTATTTTTATACTTTCCCCTATATTATCAACGACATATATTCCATCATTTCTCGCATAATTTAATATTTTCTTAATAAAACAATGGTAAATCTGGTTATCGTCATCATTAATATTTAGAATAACGTAAATATAATCTTGAGTTACATAAGTTTTGTACTTCTTTTTTAAAAAAAGGTAGGATCTATCATCAAAAAGCTAATTTTTATGTAGAGTTTATATTTATTTCATTTTTTAAAAAAGATTGTGTAGTGTTCACATTTTTTTTGAAAAAACAAAATTAGTTAAAAAAAATTAATTTTTCTTATACAAATCTCCTGCTTATTTAAAAAACTTGTGCATTATATCACCAAAAATATAATTCTCTTAAACCATTTATCTCCCCGGTAATTTTTAATAGGACGGAAAAAAAATTATAAACACACATCATAAGTCACATTTTAAAATATTTTACATAATAACTGTTGCAAAATACGGGTATTTTTATAAATTAATGTTAATTTTTGGATTGGTGTTTATAGGAAAGAACTTGTATTTGGGGTTTCAAATGCAAAAAAATCATAAGATGCATAGAACTTTGAACCATTACCAAGTCCTGAAAATAAAAAAAAAGATTTTGTTTAATTAAGTAGAACTCTCACCTTTAATTTTGAGTAGAAAATGTTAACTCATTATTTTTTTGTTGATGGCATCAACTAGGAACTAGAAGTATTTACAGAACTTATGCGAAAGGAAGTTGCTACTGTACATAAGAAGATTGACATTGTAATAGCCCTAAAAATCTTCATCTTAATTTAATTATTTAATTAAATGCTAATACATAAGATTAGTGGTAATTGGTGAAAGAATAAAATAGGATTTGAAGAGATGGGCTTAGGAATGAGACTTTTGAGGAATGGATCAAGTAAATGGGCCAAGAGAGCAATGGTGAGCCCAAAAGCACATAGAATGAGCCTATGGCCCATCAAGCCCATAGTAGAGACACATGTCACTTGGAGAAAAATCCTAGAAAATTATCCAAACACTTGTAGGAAAATCCTAGTTGGTGGAGGTTGACTAGTAGGTGGATACATGCCATGTAGGATTGAGTGTAGGATCTAATGGAATGATTTCCTACCATGGAATCTTGGAGGTACAAGACACCATCCCTTGACTTGCCAATTGAGATCATAGTGTGTAGGGAAGTGACAAATGGCATGAAGAGAAGCATGGATGAAAGGAGCAAGGTGGTTTCGGTGGAAGGCAATCCGTGGGGTGTATTTGGAGAATCTCATGGGGTATGGCCACCAACAAGTGATAGGACAAAGGGGAAGAGTGTGTAAGTGAATAAAGTACATGTGTAAGAGAGTATGGTGATGTGAAGAGAGGTATGGTGTGGGTGTAGGTGATGGAAATGACAAAAACTAGGAAAGTGGACAAAGTGGATTCGGTGGAGGCTTGGCTTGGCCGGATCATGCCTTGCTCAAATTCCAAAAAGCATGGCTTTGAGATCACTTGGATGGACACATGAGAAGATAGGGGAATGATGATTGAGTGAAAAGTAAGAAAATGGATGCTAGAAACACCAAGAAGTCGCCGGCCATAGGAAGTGAGAAGGAGAAAGGAAAATCTACCAAGGCGTGGCCAAGATTTGATATTGGAATGGCCTAGAGTTGTCAATCACTCAATCTATCATTAGCCATACCTAAGTATGGTAAAAAGTGTACTAAAGACCTTAGGAAAGAGAGCTGGCCGTGTGACCCCTTATGCAATTCCCTTAGCTCATTCCACTTGGACACATGCAAACACTCTCATTCTCTCTTCACCTCTCGGCCAAACTCACTCAAGCCACTTCTACTTTTGCTTCTTCTCTTTTCACCACATAATTTGAAGAATCCTATAGTAGTGAAGCCAAAAAGCAAGAGTGTTGAGGTGACCAATTCATTGGAGAAGGTTAGTGACTACATTTATGCAAGCTTGGGAAGAACACACACACACATGTGACACTTTGTTTTGGTTAGAAGGAAATAGGGTTTCCTTTAAGTTTTGTGTTTATAG
Source organism: Platycarya longipes (assembly GCA_036559045.1). Lineage (NCBI taxonomy): Eukaryota > Viridiplantae > Streptophyta > Magnoliopsida > Fagales > Juglandaceae > Platycarya > Platycarya longipes. The sequence continues at coordinate 14,107,146 of CM071801.1, forward strand.
CTAGTCTAATAAGAGATTTTATATGTGTATTTTCAGATTTTAATCAAAAATCTAATAGGAGTGGGGTAAGTATACTTTCACCTTTTCCTTAACAATTCTTGTATATAGTGAGGTGATCATGTTTGTTGGATTAATGATTGTATTGCCATGTTTGGATTGAGTTGATTATACTTGTCTTTGATCTGAATATTCTTATGTAAATTTCTATGATGAAATAAGTTTAGAATGTGAGTAGAGATGATGGATCAAGTATTAGTTGCGAAAAGAAATGAAAAGCATGATTATTATATGAAATGATGAAGTTGATGCATGATGGATTTTAGTGTAAAGTATTAAATTTGGTGTTACTAAGATAAAGTTTATTTGAGGAAATTAGTGATGCAATTGATTGATTCAAGGAGCATATTGTTTTGAGAAAATGAGAATGGACATGGGAATAAATTATATGATTGATATGAATGGAAATGGTATATACTTGCATATGGAAGAAGTAACCACTTGTGTATGATGTCTAGTAATGTTTAATTGGAATTTATGATATTTAAGGTTGAGATTTGGAAGATTAAATTATATTGCTTTGTGGTGGAATTGTTTAGTTAAGCTTATAGAAGAAACTATTAGAAAAGGAAGCTTGAATAGGTTAATGGGAGGAATTCCCTAAGTTAGAAAGGTGAAGGAAGGAAGTTAAGTTTGGAAGTGAAATTGCCTACTTGGGGAAACACTAAGGTTTCGGTTACCCCTTGCTAAGGAGGGTACATGATTTAATGTAACACTTTTAAATTGATTGGAGGATAATTGGAGTTAAATGATGAAGGAAAGTCCTAGAAAGTCCCTAGGAAGATTTGGCCATGATGGGTTGGAGATGGGCCAAGTACCCCACTTCAATCCTAGGCCCAATTTTGGGTATAGAGCATGATGACTAAGTAAGAAGTTGTGAAGTTATCCCAATGAGGGAGAAAAGAAAGTGAAATGTGAATGCACTCGAGCTTGTCTCGGGTTTTGCATGAAAATAAGTAAGCATGCATGTCCCATGCATAAGTCATGAAAAGAAGGTTTTTAAAGTCAAGCACGTTTTTAAGAAAAAGAAAAGAAAAGAAAAGATTGAATTTTTGAAAGAAAAGAAAAGAAGTAAAGTTTTATAAGAACCCCAAAGGCTGGGACGGGGAAGTGCCCCAGTGGAACTCCCTGTCCACTCAGGAGTGTTTAAAGTCGAGTGGTAGCCCCTGGGTCGACGAAGAACAGTCGGCGGACCGTGTATGGCACCAAAAGGTGTCCGGAGCGCGGTAGCACCTAACGCTGGTGGGTGCCAAGGACGGATATGGTGAAAGGACCTGCCGTTTTAAAGTTATAAGACGCACTCACATTAAGGTGATGCGGTAACCAGCAGGGAACACGCGGTGCTTAGGGGAGCCGTGTTGTGTCTCATACATGTTAAGTGAAAAGTCATGACAAGATGGGCTTTCGAGCCATAAGAAAGATCTGCTTAAGATAAGTGGCGCCTAAGAAAGAATAAAAGATACGAAATGTTTTAAGAAATGATTTGAAAAGCAATGATATGAAAAGAAGTCTGAAAGAAGAAATCCGTGTGAAAGTTTTACGAAAAGAAGTCTGAAAGAAGCAAATCTGTTTAAAAGTTTTCATGAGCATGTGCATGAGTCAGTCATTCATTGCATGTGCATTAGTTACGAATGTTTTGTTCACTCTTCTGTATATTTGAAATGTTCTGGTTTAAGTGCTAGTATCCTTGCTGAGATTTCTCCCGAAATCTCACCCCCTTTTTATTATCTCTACTATCGCTCTCTTGGGAACGATAGAAGTTATTGCAGGACATGATGGATCCCCGGATTACGACTCTCGAGAAGATGGGTCGGACCCTCATGGGCCTGACTAAGACTGAGATTGTTGGGCTAGTGACCCTAGACCTGTTGGGTCAGTGGGCGGCAGAGTCGCTTCCTATGGTGACGTATTTTTTTGATGACCTCCGCCCTACGGGGTGCTGTTTGGTGCTAGGAGTTGATGGGCTCCTCCACATGGGACGCCTGTTTACGTCATCCTCTGGGATGATGTGTGACGTAGGCCCAGGACTGAGTCTGGATAGCCTTCGTTATGGCCCGGATTTTAAGAAGATAAAAGAAGAACCCGCCTATTAGTATGGTTGGCGGAGGGAGGAGTGGATTGGCAGTATCTTTATTTTGTATTCACCGATGTATTTTGAGGAAAAATCTTCCCGTTGTTTTGGGAAGTACTTTTGTATAAGACTGTTTACATTGGTGACTCTGGCCTTGATATATGTATATGTATGTGATGTTTAATTTGGGTTTTATTTCGTTAACCATGTGATGTGCGACAAGCGTAACGTTTTGTCGTTGATTTATGGCTTGACCTTTTTTCGCTGCGATATATAAAAAAAATATATATATATATATATATATATCTGTGTATGACATAAAATAAGGCTCTCACACGTAAAGATAAGGGATGACTTCCTTGTGACGTTCGTCCCCGGCGTCGCAATTTGCGTACGAACCCAAGCGCAAGCTGGGGCGCCGACAGCGGTGGTATCAGAGCAGTTAAGTCTCTGGGTAAGAAACCACAAGTCCTAGGGGAAAGAATCACATGGTATAGGTTATGATCCTTTAGGCTTAGGTCTGAATCTTTAGATAATTGATTGGAGATAGTCGTAGCGTACAAGTATGATGTGATGAGTTACAAGAATCGGAGCACAGGAGTTAAGGTAACTCATATGAGAGTTATGTGCTTTTCAGGGAAGAATGGCAAAAGGGCGACGACGAGCCCCTACTCCAAGACCCGAAGCATTACTGAGAGTTAATGTTTCGAGTCCAATGCCGACCGTAGAGAATGCGCCACTAATTTCGCCACCTCAGGCCGGAGGAAGGGAGACCCCGAACACCCCGTTGGATGGCGGACAAGCAATAGCGGAAGCTATTCGCCAGATGACGGAATTAGTGAAGCATCAAATGGAGCAGAGCCGATGTCACCCAAGCGTCAGCGGAGGGACGGCGGGATGCTCGTACGAAAAATTTTTGGTGTATCGGTACCCGAATTTTATGGGGACTGAAGGAGCTATGAAGGCCGATCGATGGATTATGGACTTAGAACGCACCTTCGAGATCAGTGGGTGTACTGAGGCACAAAAAGTGCAATATGCTGGTCACCTATTACAAGGGGAGGCCGGACTATGGTGGGACACAAAGAGAAGGTTACTGAGACAAGAATTGGGAGAGAATGTAGTTCTCACCTGGGATAGGTTTAAGACCGAGTTCGATAATCGATTCTTTCCGGAATCGATTAAACAGCAGAAGGCGATAGAGTTCGCCACACTAGTGCAAGGGAGCATGACGGTGGACCAGTACGCCGCTAAATTTATGGAGCTAACACGATTCGCCCCGCATTTGGTTATGACAGAAAAGATGCGAGCGAAGAAATTTCAGGATGGTTTGCAGCCAAGGATTCGTAATCAAGTGGCTTGTTTACGAATCGAAAATTTCCAAGAATTGGTGAATGTGACTGCCATTGCTGAAGCCGAGCAGAGAAGTCTGATCAATCAAGCTCAGACTTACAAGAAAAGAAATTTTTCGTATTCTTCGGGAAAAGATATGGATAAAAGAAGAAGTACTCGTCCCTTGGATAAGGGGAAGGGTAAAGTGGGCGGACCAAAAGGAACGATCGCATTTCCACCATGTAGGACGTGTGGACGCCCTCATAAGGGAGAATGCCGTGCTGCAACAGGAGCTTGTTTTAGATGTGGTCAAGTGGGCCACCTAATCCGTGATTGCCCACAGACAGCCCCTGGCGGAACGACAGCACCTGGAGGAAAGGCGAAGGCTCCTGTAAAGTCCAAGGTGTATGCTATTACCCCGGGAGAAGTAGATGTGGATGACGAGGAGGCTATCAACGCCGGCATTATCACTGGTAACGATCTTAATTTTTATCTAGAATTAAAGCATAGATAACTTTCTTAAAATAACCATGAGAAAGTTTTATATATAGGTGAAATTATATTGATGCGTAATGTGGTGTATGCTTTGTTTGATTCCGGCGCGACGAGATCTTTTATTTCTTATGATTGCGTGTGGAGGTGTAAGTTAGAAGTAGAGCCTTTAACTCGAAAAGTGTTGGTGACACTCCCTGATGGGAAGACAATCGGATGTCAACGAATAGTGAAGAACTGCCCGTTAGAAATAGCTGGCGTAAGGTTTAACGCTGATCTGATAGTTTTCCATTTGTTGGGATTTGACGTGATATTGGGCATGGATTGGCTATCCAAATATTACGCCAAAATTGACTGTCGCAAAAAGGAGATTACGTTCGAACTGCCCGAAGAAGAGAAGTTGCGCTACGAAGGGGAAATAGTTCACTATGTTTCTTCTATAGTGACAGCGAAAAGAGTGACGAAAAGTTTAAGAGGAGGAGCTGAAGGATTTTTGATAATGTCCTTGAAAACAGGCGGAAATACCAAGAATACTGAAGAAATTCTGGTAGTAAAGGACTTCCCCCAAGTGTTCTCAGATGATCTGCCAGGATTACCCCGGAACGTGAGACTGAGTTTACAATTGAACTTGAACCTGCTACGACTCCAGTTCACAAAGCGCCTTATCGGATGGCTCCAACGGAATTGAAAGAATTGAAGACTCAAATCGAGGAATTGTTGGAAAAGGGATTTATACGGCCTAGTTCATCGCCGTGGGGAGCCCCAGTCCTGTTTGTGAAGAAGAAAGATGGAACAATGCGGATGTGCATTGATTAACGAGGACTCAATAAGGTCACTATTAAGAATAAGTATCCGCTACCCCGGATAGACGACTTGCTGGACCAACTGCAAGGAGCCACAGTATTCTCTAAGATAGACCTTAGATCAGGGTACCATCAGCTTAGGATTAAGGAGCAAGACGTACCCAAGACTGCTTTCCGAACTCGCTATGGACATTTCGAGTTCTTAGTCATGCCTTTTGGACTGACGAATGCCCCAGCAGCCTTCATGGATCTGATGAATAGAATTTTTCGACCGTACCTAGACAGTTTCGTCGTGGTTTTTATCGACGATATTCTGGTATACTCTCGGAATGATGAGGAACACAAGGAGCATTTAGAGACAGTGCTGAAAATTTTACAAGAACACCAGTTGTATGCCAAGCTTAGTAAGTGTGAATTTTGGCTCCACGAAGTTAAATTTTTGGGCCATGTAATTTCAAGCAACGGAGTTTCCGTGGACCCAGCAAAAATTGAGGCGGTAACCAAATGGCCTCAACCGACGTCCGTTCATGAGATACGCAGTTTTCTTGGCTTAGCAGGATACTATAGAAGATTCGTTGAAGGTTTTCTAAGTTATCTGGTCCTCTAACGGCTTTGACCAAGAAGAATGCTAAATACGTCTGGAATGATCAGTGTGAGCAAAGTTTTCAAGAACTTAAGAGGAGATTGACTTCTGCACCAGTGTTGGCATTGCCAGAGCCCCTCAAACCCTATGTAGTATATAGTGATGCCTCAAAGTTGGGTTTGGGATGTGTACTAATGCAGGAAGGACGAGTAGTCGCCTACGCGTCCCGGCAGCTTAAGGACCATGAGCGAAATTACCCCACCCACGACCTGGAATTGGCAGCAGTAGTGTTTGCATTGAAAATTTGGAGGCACTACTTGTATGGGGAAGAATGTGAGATATACACTGACCATAAAAGTTTGAAGTATCTGTTTAGCCAGAAGAATCTAAATATGAGACAGAGAAGGTGGATCGAGACCATAAACGATTTCCGGTGTGAGATCAAGTACCACCCGGGAAAAGTTAATGTGGTGGTAGATGCTTTAAGCCGAAAATCTCAAGTGGAAGAACCACCAGTGCTGACGGTCATGCAAAGTATGTTGGTTAAGAATCAGCCTAGAGAAGCGATGTTAGCAACAGTTCAAGAGATTATTTCCCTAACTGAAGATGAAATCCGGGAAGGACAACGGCAAGATACCAAATTGGAGAAGATCCGAACAAATTTACTCGAAGGAAAAGGATCACCCCATTTTACCGTGTCTGATGATGGGACGTTATACTTTGGGAGGAGAACAGTGATACCGGATAACTCAGAATTAAAGGAAAGGCTTATGAGGGAGGCACACTGCACCCCTTATACAGCCCATCTCGGAAGTACTAAAATGTACCGAGATCTAAAGGAAAGATTTTGGTGGGAAGGTATAAAGAAAGATGTAGCCACTTTTGTGGCAAAATGCTCTGTATGTCAAATGGTTAAAGCAGAGCATCAACGTCCCGCAGGAATGTTGCAACCTCTTCCAATTCCGGAATGGAAATGGGAAGATATTTCTATGGATTTTGTGATAGGATTTCCGAGAACATTGGCGGGAAAGAACACCATCTGGGTGATAGTGGATAGATTAACAAAGAGTGCCCACTTCCTACCGATTGCAAATACTGACTCGATGGAGAAATTGTCTCGAATTTATGTGAAAGAAATAGTTCATCTGCATGGAGTGCCAAAAATGATTGTCTCAGATAGGGATCCGAGATTTACCTCTCACTTTTGGCAAAGTCTACAGAAGAGGATGGGATCCAACTTGAAATTTAGCAGCGCCTATCATCCGCAAACTGATGGTCAGACAGAACGGACTATTCAGACTTTAGAAGACATGCTACGGGCGTGTGTGCTAGACTCTAGTGGCGATTGGGAGAGTCTTTTGCCTTTAATTGAATTCGCCTACAACAACAGCTTTCAAGCTACTATCCAGATGGCACCGTACGAAGCCTTATATGGAAGAAAGTGCAGATCTCCTTTATATTGGGATGAAGCCGGTGAAAGCAAAGTATTAGGGCCTGAGTATTTGCAAGAGGTTAAGACTCAAGTAGAGCTGATACGGGAAAGGATGAAAACTGCCCAAAGCAGGCAAAAGAGCTATGCAGATCAAAGGAGAAGACCTTTAGAATTTGTAGTTGGCGATTGGGTGTATGTTAAGATTTCGCCAATGAAGGGAGTGGCCCGCTTTGGCAAGAAAGGAAAATTAAGTCCCCGATACATCGGACAGTATGAAATTTTGGAAAAAGTCGGACCGGTAGCTTATCGTTTGGATCTGCCAGTGAACCTACAAGGAGTCCACAATGTGTTTCATGTGTCATCCTTAAAAAGGAGTTTCGGCGACAAACCAGCGACGGTAATGGATCCGAGTACCATCGAACTACGCCCTAATCTAACTTACGAAGAGTGGCCGACACAAATTACCGATCGCAAGGAACAAGAACTGAGGAATCGAAAAATTTCCTTAGTGAAAGTGTTATGGAATAACCCGGCATTTCAAGAAGCAACTTGGGAACGCGAAGATGCTATGAGGGCTAACTATCCTCATTTGTTTGAAAATTTCTAGTGTATCTGGTTTTGTTTGACTGAATTTTTGTTGTGAATGAACGAATGCTTTGTTTGAATGTATGAACGATTGATTGATGTTTTGAGTGTTATATTCCTTAAATTATATCACAAAACTATAAGTAATTTCTTAATAAAATCTAACCAGGTTATGGCCCGAACTAGAAGAACCCCACGCATGTCAGTAGCCACTATAGCCCAATTAAGAGAGAGGAGAGAAACCAGACAAAGAATCTTGCGTAGGAGGCGTGAAAGAAAGAGACTATAGAGGCTTAGGCACCTGGAGTGATGTGAGAGACACCGTACCCATCGGATGGACATAGGGCCTAGAGGAAACCTCGTGTTCCGAAGAGTTACATCGAACGAAGAGTGACAACCCCTTAATCCTTGGATGAAGGGAGAGAGAGAACATTTGCGTAGAATAGTACGAGGAGAAGCGAGTGAACCAAATGTGGAACTCCTGGAAAATTCTGATACCTCTAATGATCGTTTAAGACAAAGAATAGAAGGAATACCACGAGTGGAAACAGAAGAAGAAATAACGCACAAATTGAATGAATTAAGGACGAATATGTATTACGACTCAGACGTGGATGCTATATTTTATTTTTCTCAACACTCTGTGACCGAGGAAGAAGGAGTACCCACTTATTCATCATCAGGAGAGTCCGCTACTAATATTCCCCGAGGTATGTTATAATTTATTATTTTCCATGTCATCGCATGCATTGATTTCGAGGACGAAATCTTTTATTAGTGGGGGAGGATGTAATAGCCCTAAAAATCTTCATCTTAATTTAATTATTTAATTAAATGCTAATACACAAGATTAGTGGTAATTGGTGAAAGAATAAAATAGGATTTGAAGAGATGGGCTTAGGAATGAGACTTTTGAGGAATGGATCAAGTAAATGGGCCAAGAGAGCAATGGTGAGCCCAAAAGCCCATAGAATGAGCCTATGGCCCATCAAGCCCATAGTAGAGACACATGTCACTTGGAGAAAAATCCTAGAAAATTATCCAAACACTTGTAGGAAAATCCTAGTTGGTGGAGGTTGACTAGTAGGTGGATACATGCCATGTAGGATTGAGTGTAGGATCTAATGGAATGATTTCCTACCATGGAATCTTGGAGGTACAAGACACCATCCCTTCACTTGCCAATTGAGATCATGGTGTGTAGGGAGGTGACAAATGGCATGAAGAGAAGCATGGATGAAAGGAGCAAGGTGGTTTCGGTGGAAGGCAATCCGTGGGGTGTATTTGGAGAATCTCATGGGGTATGGCCACCAACAAGTGATAGGACAAAGGGGAAGAGTGTGTAAGTGAATAAAGTACATGTGTAAGAGAGTATGGTGATGTGAAGAGAGGTATGGTGTGGGTGTAGGTGATGGAAATGACAAAAACTAGGAAAGTGGACAAAGTGGATTCGGTGGAGGCTTGGCTTGGCCGGATCATGCCTTGCTCAAATTCCAAAAAGCATGGCTTTGAGATCACTTGAATGGACACATGAGAAGATAGGGGAATGATGATTGAGTGAAAAGCAAGAAAATGGATGCTAGAAACACCAAGAAGTCGCCGGCCATAGGAAGTGAGAAGGAGAAAGGAAAATCCACCAAGGCGTGGCCAAGATTTGATATTGGAATGGCCTAGAGTTGTCAATCACTCAATCTATCATTAGCCATACCTAAGTATGGTAAAAAGTGTACCAAAGACCTTAGGAAAAAGAGCTGGCCGTGTGACCCCTTATGCAATTCCCTTAGCTCATTCCACTTGGACACATGCAAACACTCTCATTCTCTCTTCACCTCTCGGCCAAACTCACTCAAGCCACTTCTACTTTTGCTTCTTCTCTTTTCACCACATAATTTGAAGAATCCTATAGTAGTGAAGCCAAAAAGCAAGAGTGTTGAGGTGACCAATTCATTGGAGAAGATTAGTGACTACATTTATGCAAGCTTGGAAAGAACACACACACACATGTGACACTTTGTTTTGGTTAGAAGGAAATAGGGTTTCCTTTAAGTTTTGTGTTTATAGCTAGTCTAATAAGAGATTTTATATGTGTATTTTCAGATTTTAATCAAAAATCTAATAGGAGTGTGGTAAGTATACTTTCACCTTTTCCTTAACAATTCTTGTATATAGTGAGGTGATCATGTTTGTTGGATTAATGATTGTATTGCCATGTTTGGATTGAGTTGATTATACTTGTCTTTGATCTGAATATTCTTATGTAAATTTCTATGATGAAATAAGTTTAGAATGTGAGTAGAGATGATGGATCAAGTATTAGTTGCGAAAAGAAATGAAAAGCATGATTATTATATGAAATGATGAAGTTGATGCATGATGGATTTTAGTGTAAAGTATTAAATTTGGTGTTACTAAGATAAAGTTTATTTGAGGAAATTAGTGATGAAATTGATTGATTCAAGGAGCATATTGTTTTGAGAAAATGAGAATGGACATGGGAATAAATTATATGATTGATATGAATGGAAATGGTATATACTTGCATATGGAAGAAGTAACCACTTGTGTATGATGTCTAGTAATGTTTAATTGGAATTTATGATATTTAAGGTTGAGATTTGGAAGATTAAATTATATTGCTTTGTGGTGGAATTGTTTAGTTAAGCTTATAGAAGAAACTATTAGAAAAGGAAGCTTGAATAGGTTAATGGGAGGAATTCCCTAAGTTAGAAAGGTGAAGGAAGGAAGTTAGAAATAATTAAGTTTGGAAGTGAAATTGCCTACTTGGGGAAACACTAAGGTTTCGGTTACCCCTTGCTAAGAAGGGTACATGATTTAATGTAACACTTTTAAATTGATTGGAGGATAATTGGAGTTAAATGATGAAGGAAAGCCCTAGGAAGTCCCTAGGAAGATTCGGCCATGATGGGTTGGAGATGGGCCAAGTACCCCACTTCAATCCTAGGCCCAATTTTGGGTATAGAGCATGATGACTAAGTAAGAAGTTGTGAAGTTATCCCAATGAGGGAGAAAATAAAGTGAAATGTGAATGCACTCGAGCTTGTCTCGGGTTTTGCATGAAAATAAGTAAGCATGCATGTCCCATGCATAAGTCATGAAAAGAAGGTTTTTAAAGTCAAGCATGTTTTTAAGAAAAAGAAAAGAAAAGAAAAGATTGACTTTTTGAAAGAAAAGAAAAGAAGTAAAGTTTTATAAGAACCCCAAAGGCTGGGACGGGGAAGTGCCCCAGTGGAACTCCCTGTCCACTCAGGAGTGTTTAAAGTCGAGTGGTAGCCCCTGGGTCGACGAAGAACAGTCGGCGGACCGTGTATGGCACCAAAAGGTGTCCGGAGCGCGGTAGCACCTAACGCTGGTGGGTGCCAAGGACGGATATGGTGAAAGGACCTGCCGTTTTAAAGTTATAAGACGCACTCACATTAAGGTGATGCGGTAACCAGCAGGGAACAAACACGTGGTGCTTAGGGGAGCCGTGTTGTGTCTCATACATGTTAAGTGAAAAGTCATGACAAGATGGGCTTTCGAGCCATAAGAAAGATCTGCTTAAGATAAGTGGCGCCTAAGAAAGAATAAAAGATACGAAATGTTTTAAGAAATGATTTGAAAAGCAATGATATGAAAAGAAGTCTGAAAGAAGAAATCCGTGTGAAAGTTTTACGAAAAGAAGTCTGAAAGAAGCAAATCTGTTTAAAAGTTTTCATGAGCATGTGCATGAGTCAGTCATTCATTGCATGTGCATTAGTTACGAATGTTTTGTTCACTCTTCTGTATATTTGAAATGTTCTGGTTTAAGTGCTAGTATCCTTGCTGAGATTTCTCCCGAAATCTCACCCCCTTTTTATTATCTCTACTATCGCTCTCTTGGGAACGATAGAAGTTATTGCAGGACATGATGGATCCCCGGATTACGACTCTCGAGAAGATGGGTCGGACCCTCATGGGCCTGACTAAGACTGAGATTGTTGGGCCAGTGACCCTAGACCTGTTGGGTCAGTGGGCGGCAGAGTCGCTTCCTATGGCGACGTATTTTTTTGATGACCTCCGCCCTACGGGGTGCTGTTTGGTGCTAGGAGTTGACGGGCTCCTCCACATGGGACGCCTGTTTACGTCATCCTCTAGGATGATGTGTGACGTAGGCCCAGGACTGAGTCTGGATAGCCTTCGTTATGGCCCGGATTTTAAGAAGATAAAAGAAGAACCCGCCTATTAGTATGGTTGGCGGAGGGAGGAGTGGATTGGCAGTATCTTTATTTTGTATTCACCGATGTATTTTGAGGAAAAATCTTCCCGTTGTTTTGGAAAGTACTTTTGTATAAGACTGTTTACATTGGTGACTCTGGCCTTGATATATGTATATGTATGTGATGTTTAATTTGGGTTTTATTTCGTTAACCATGTGATGTGCGACAAGCGTAACGTTTTGTCGTTTATTTATGGCTTGACCTTTTTCCGCTGCGATATATAAAAATATATATATATATATATCTGTGTATGACATAAAATAAGGCTCTCACACGTAAAGATGAGGGATGACTTCCTTGTGACGTTCGTCCCCGGCGTTGCAATTTGCGTACGAACCCAAGCGCAAGCTGGGGCGCCGACAGACATGGCCAACAAAGATCTAAAGCCTATGGGATAAAGCTGCAAGTAATGGCGGAGCCTCGTCGGGGCAAAGGGAGGGCCATGGCCCCCACTCCCCCCGTGCCCCATTCCTTTGCTTAAAAAATAATAATAATAATAATAATGTAAGTGTTTTTTTTTTTAACTTTTTATGATTTAGTAAGATAATATTAATTTTATTTTATATTGGCTCACTCTCTAAAAATTATTTTGGTCCTCTTCCACAAAATTTTAATCTAATTTAAAAATAAAATACTTCTCATATAAAATAAAATGATATAATAACATGATGACATATTTTTTATTATAGATAAAAATAAAAAAGAAGTTGAATGATTTCTAACGTATTTTTAATATATTTTTATTATAATAACATGTTTTTGACATATCGCATAAGAAATTATATGAAAATCGAAAAAAGATATTTTATATATTTTATTTTAACTTTGTTTGGCCCCCCCTAAAGAAAATTTCTGACTCTGACTATTAGAAGAATGTATTTGATTCTATGATCTATCTCGATGGTTAAAGAGGTAGTTTCAAGAAAGAAGCAAACTTCCCTAAAGTCTTAATGACAAACAAAACCTAGAAAACCATCATGCAATTTTAGTCAGGTAGGAGTTGTTTGTATTCTGCCACTACTTGGGAATATCACGCACTGAAAATAACCAAGATATGATCAATATGAGAAATGAGAAAAAAGAATGCAAGAATGTGAAGAACACGAGGCATTAAAATCATAGAGGACATCAACCAAAAGGAAAAAAGTGAGACTTGGTCTAGACAGTCTTGTGTGGCTCATACCTTGGAAAAATTCTTACAGTAAAATTGATAAGTAGATTTCCTAAAAAAATTGGACTGAATGGAATGCAGACCAGATCCATTAATAGTCCTGTTATCATTACAAAAATTTAAGAGACCCATGAAATTAATTCAATCAATAGCTAAGGATATTCTACTGAGAGGTCAAAACTAGAAGTTAAACAAGTGCTGCTGCAAAAAGCTTCATTCTTAAAGTTTAGTAAATTGACGATAGGCAATCAATCGCTGGTAGTCTTGAAACATAGGCCCTATCTCTATAATTACTAAGGACTTTGGTACAGCCTTCCTTCAGCAATCATGAAGAGCCTCAATTGCCTTTTTTCCATTATAAAGCCAGTTTAGAATACCTCAGAGATGGGCAATAAAGTAAATTAAATTTGCTTCCATGTGTCAAACCTGTAAATTACTAGAGACTCTTTTTCTAGTCAAGGTTGATGCTACTTCAAGGACTTCTTTGTCTTCCAACTCATTTAAAATTGGAAGCCCAGAAATAGAAAGCGAAACTGAAATTCCTAAACTTCTTTGTAATTCTGAGATAGCAAATTGCTCGCATTGGCTTACCTATCCAAAATATTATGGATTGATCACATGATTAAAATTTGAAACCAATTACATCATCTGTTTAAAATCATCAAAATGCAATCGAGGAAAATTGACATTAGAACGATAAGTATGACCTATGATTCTGATTTGAACATCGTTAACATAAGGGAACACTTCTTTGTTAGTACAAAAGTCAATTAACATAAAGGGAATTAACCAGTGAAACTTTAAAAAATGACAATAAAAAAACTTAAAATTGTGAATTGTTGAATTATTTTAAATTTTTTTTTACAACATGAAACTTTGCGAAGGCAAGGCCTTTCAGACCCACATTGGGTAGCAACTAGCAAATCCTAGAGACATGACCACACTTGCTAGAACTATGTATCAAATATTCCAGGGAAACTCCTAGTGAGTAATCGAACTTGGAGTGAGTACATTCATCAAAAGGTTGTGATTACAAAGTAGAAAGCCCATTTCCTTATATAAGCTATGATCTGCATGACATAGAGAACATGTCAATTACATTGGCATCTGATGCTGCCTCTACTTTGTTGGTACTAAGTTTAAAAGTTGAATGTGATCTTGGAATAGAGATTCAGCTTAGTTGCAAAAAATCCAAGGTTAGATAGGGCTTTGAGCTCCTTGGCCAACAAGCTCAATAGAACAAGCTATATCATTAAAATCAGAAGTTATACCTCAAGTGCAATCTGAATATTATTATCTGATACAACATCCATATCTTCAAGAAGGTCTTTTAATTTCTTAATCTTTCTTTTAGGCTTTTTCTCCAGTGACAATGTAAGATGATTTGGGCTTGATCATCATTAATAGGAAACCTGATTTCAATTTAATAATGTTGCATAAAAACAGAAAACTGTACAATGACAAATTTAATACTTTTTTTTTGATAAGTAAAGTTTTATTAATGAAATAAAGGCAAAAGCCAATTACAAAAGAAAGCAAAACTGAAAATACAAAGCAAAAAGCCCATTATGGTGGCGCATTGGATACAAGGAAATTATGAAGGTCTATGCCTTGAAAGTCCAAAGTAATGGTCCATGTACATAGAATTTTAAAAAAGAAAACTATAAGCTCCTCTCTAGATCTCTCATTGTCTTCAAATGTCCGCTCGTTGCGTTCCTGCTAGATACACCATAGGATGCAAATGTGAATCATTCTCCACACCACTTTGATCAGATTCCCGCCTCGCATGAAGGGCCAACTTGCAACAGCTGCCCCCACCGTTAAGAGGGCAACCAAGAAACCCCAAAGTGTATGAAACAAGGAAATATGGGGGTAAGGAAGAGGCTGATCAGGAGGAAGGAGAGGAACAGGAGGATAAAAGAGAGGAACAAGCCACAAAGGTGTACACTCCAATCAAAACAGAATTAACTAGGCCTCCAAAACAGAAGGGAATCGTTATAAAAGCAGAGAAATCAAAAAATGAGAAAGTTGACTATACAGAGGAGGTGAGGTAGCCTGGTACCTCAATTAGCAAGGATACAGATGTTATCAAAGAGGATGAAGGAAAAAGAGATCCAAGATTGAATACTTCTTAGCTGAGGAACACTATAGAAGAGGTGGAAGCGATTACAAAAAAGATGGCCACATGGAAGAGAAGAACTAGAGAGGTAGTGGTCCAGGATATAGAGTATCAAGAAGCACACTGGCAAGAAAAAAGGAAAAGAGAGGTTGAGGAGATTGAGACAAACAGGAGCAAGGGGAAAAGATCTAAAACAGAGGAAGAAGGGCTGAGACCACTTTAATGACGAGAAAATGGTGGAGGCTGCGTGACAGCCCACCAAGAATCATGATTGGCATAGCTTGGAATTGTAAGGGGCTTGGGAACTCCCTCGTAGTTAGAGAACTCCAACTTTTGGTTAAATCAAAGTTCTCTAATTTTTTTTTTTGATAGAAACAAAATGTGACAGGAACAAGGTGGAAAAAAACTAGAAATAAGCTTGGTTTTGGTGCTAACTTTGTAGTGGACAACATTGGGTGTAGTGGAAGGATTGCTTTTTTGTGGGATAGCAAATGGGATTTGTCTCTTGAATCCTACTCTCAACATCATATATTACTTTGGTATTATGATGAAGTGGAAAAACATAATTTATTGTTGACTGGATTCTATAGATATGCTTACTCCTTGAGTAAACCCCTTAGCTGGAAGCTAATGAGTAGACTGAAACCCAAGGATAGTACCCCCTGGATATTTTTTGGAGACTTCAATGAGATACCTTTTCAAGATGAGAAATTTGGAACAGCCATGAGACCTTACCATCAAATGGAACAGTTAAGACAGTGCCTTGATTCTTGTGAATTAAGTGACTTAAGCTATGAGGGAGCTAAGTTTACTTGGTGTAATAATAGGAAGGGGGCTCAGTTCACGAAAGAGAGGCTAGATCGAGTTCTTGGCAATGCTAACTAGATAAATAAGATGAGAAGTTATAGTTTCTCTAATCTGGCAACATTAGCCTCAGACCATAGCCCTAATCTCATGGAGTGGCAGCAGAGGGGGAACGTGGACAGCGATGAGGAAGAAGCTACAATCAGAACCAAGATCTTTAGATTTGAAGCTAAATGGAACATGGAAGAAAAGTGTGAAAACATCATTTACAATTGCTGGAACAATCAACATGTTGAGCAAGGATTCAGACTAGCTTCAATGCAAAGTAAAATCAATAAATGTAAACAATCCCTGGAAATATGGAGTAGAGAAATTCTTAAGAAATACACTAAAGAGACTCGGAGAAATTTTCATAGATTGTCAGAGCTGCAAAAGAGCAACACAAGGGACAAAAATGAGGAAATAAGAGAACTCAAGAAGAAAATTGATCCAATGGCTAAAGAAAACATAAGATGGCAGCAACGGGCTAAATGTGAGTGGCTGAAAAATGTTGACAGGAACTCCAAATTCTACCACAACTTCGCTAATGAAAGGAGGAAGAATAATGAGATAAAGAAGATCATCAAAGTAGATGGTACAGAAACAAGACATCAGCAGGAAGTGGCAGATGTAATTAATACTTTGTATCTGAAACTCTTTTCTTCTCATAATTCTATCAATATTGATGAATGCCTTGGCAACTTACATCCTAGAGTTACTAATGAAATGAACAATAGTCTAGCTAGCCCCTACATTGAAGAAGAGATTAAGGATGCTTTATTTCAAATGAACCCGATGGGTGCACCTGGACCAGAAGGGTTATCCCCAGTGTTTTATTAGACCCACTAGGACATAGTAGGGAAGGATATCCTCAAAGCTGCCTCTGAAATCCTTAACCAAGGGGGCAATTTGAACTCCCTTAATGAAATTTACATTGTTCTTATACTCAAGATCAAGAAGCCTAACACAGTGTTTGATTATAGGCTTATTTCCTTGTGTAATGTCCTTTATAAGATTGTTTCCAAGACCATTGCTAACAGAATTAAGAACATGCTCGCTCATATTATCTTTCCAAACCAGTGTGATTTTATCCCGAGTAGAGCTATTCAAGATAATGTCATCATTGCATTTGAAGAACTCTATTCCATGTTTGTCAAAGGGAAAGGGAAACAAGGCCACATGGTTGTCAAGTTAGACTCATGCAAGACCTATAACAGAGTAGAAAGAGAGTTTCTAAGGAGAGTTTTGTTAAAATGGGGTTTAAAAACATCCCCATTGCTCTCATCAAAATTTATCATTAAAAATTGATGAAAAGTACAAATTTGCACACACATTAAAAAACTTTCGTCATATTTGATCAAAAATAAGGAAAAAAAAGTGGAGAGAATAGTATAAAAGTACTTTTTACTTGACTTTTAAATAGTAATTCATTAAAACTCATCAAATTTGATGAGTTACTATTCAAAAGTCAAGCAAAATGTACTTTTATGATATTCCTCTCATTTCTTTTCCTCATTTTTGATCAAATATGAAGAAAGTTTTTTGATGTGTGCAAATTTGTACTTTTAATCAACTTTTGATGATAAATTTTGATGAGACCAATGTGAATGCTCTAATACTTCCTAGATCAAATTGGTCATGCACTATGTCACATCCATTAAATATTCTCTGCTTATCAATGGTTGCCCTCAGGAGTGCTTGATTCCAACTAAAGGGATAAGACAGGGTGATTCCTTATCCCCCTATCTTTTTTTGTTGGTGGCTAAGGTGCTAAGTACTATGATTTAGAAGGCAAATGACACTCAACTAATTCATGGGTATCGGATTAGCAGAGGCAAGCCCTAGGCTAAGCCACTCGTTTATTGCGCATGATTGTCTACTCTTTAGTAGAGCTAATGCTAGAGAATGGGGCAACATTAATCAACTGCTTAACTTGTATGAAAGAGCCTCGGGTTAGCAAGTTAATAAAGCCAAAACCTCAATCTATTTCAGTGCAAACACTAGGAGAGAAACTAGAAGCTATAATTAGAGTCTAGCTGGTTCCAGAAGTAACTTTTCTTATGAAAACTACCTAGGTCTGCCGACTCTGGTTGGCAGATCTAGATATAAAGCATTCAAAGGCATTCTAGATAGAATCAGAGCTAGAATAAGCAATTGGAAGACTAGGTTTTTAACATAGGCAGGCAATGAGATCCTCCTCAAGGCTGTGGTGCAATCCATCCCCACAAACACCATGGCTGTTTTTAAGCTTCCCAAAACTTTGCTGAAGGAGATGAATTGTCTGATGAGAGACTTTTGGTGGAGCTTCATGAGCAAAGAAAGAAAAATGCACTAGATAGCATGGGATCA
Source organism: Platycarya longipes (assembly GCA_036559045.1). Lineage (NCBI taxonomy): Eukaryota > Viridiplantae > Streptophyta > Magnoliopsida > Fagales > Juglandaceae > Platycarya > Platycarya longipes. The sequence goes on from CM071801.1 coordinate 14,125,239, forward strand.
GATTGGCAAGGCTAAGAAAATTGGAAGCTCGGGTTCAGAGAGTTTGAAAGTTTTAATCTGGCCTTACTTGCAAACCAGGGATGAAGAATAATCCAACACCCTAATTCCTTGGTATCTCGAGTTTTCAAATTAAAATATTTCCCCAACACTGAATTTCTTAATGCTAAAATTGGGGCTAGGCCATCCATGTTATGGAGAAGCATTTGTGTAGCAAGAAACCTTATAGCTGAATGGTCTATATGGAGACTAGGAGATGGAGGGACATCAAGGTTTCGTGGAGTAGATGGATTCCCAAAGCTACCAGTTACCAAGTGCAATCTCCAATCTAACTGTTGAGTGAGGAGGCTCGGGTCCATTAGCTAATTGACTAGGATAACATACAATGGAAAAGAGACATGCTGGATATTATTTTCCAGGAAGAAGAAAGAGCTATAATCTCTAAAATTTGTATAAGTGCTCAAGATGTCAAATGTAAATTAATATGGTTAGGGAACAAGAATGGTATTTTTATAGTGAAAAGTGCTTATCATAAGCACATGGAGATTAGGGAGAATAAAAAGAGGCCAACCTTTTATACCCAATACCCCTAACCCTGTTTGGAACAAAATTTGGCAGACGCAAATCTCGAGCATTAATCAAGTCTTTATATGGAAAGCATGTTTAGAAGCCCTTCCCACAAAGCTAAATCTGTTTAAAAGAAAAATAATTGATTCTCCTATGTGTCCTATTTGTAGAAGGGAATAGGAGTTGACAGTTCATGCCCTTTGGGATTGTAGTGCAGTAAAGGATGTATGGAGTCTAAGCCATACCAGACTCCAGAAGAAACATGGCAGAAGAAACATGGTAGAAGAAATAAATTTTTAAAGTTATATGCTGAGATTAGTGAAACCTGTAGTGATGATATAGTTGAACAATTTTCTGTGATAACTAGATGTATTTGGTTAAGGAGAAATAAGCTAATTTTTGAAGATGTTTTTACCAATCCTATTCAAGTCATTGGCTCAACTATCCGGCATCTAGGGGAGTAAAAAACGGCCCAGGCAACTAAAAATCAAATAATGGGGCATGGATAGGAGCACAATACTAGATGAACCCCTCCCCCTCCTAGTATGATAAAGATCAATTGGGATGTTGCATTGTGTATAGAACAAGGGATGATTAGAATTATCCTCATAGTCAGGAACTCAAAAGGGAATATCCTTGCCAAGAAGAAGATCTCAAGATCCACTTTCATAGATCCTTTGCTAGCTGAAGCTATGGGGGCTAAGGAAGCTGCTTTTCTTGCAAGAGAGATGCAACTACAATTTGTTGTAATCGAAGGAGACAATCTAAACGTGGTGCAGGAGCTGAAGAGGATTTTTAATAGATGTGATTGTATAGGTTTAATTCTTGAAAATGCTAAGTTGTACTTGTCTTCTATTAATTGGCTGTTTTCATGTGTAAAGAGGAATGGGATCGTGAGGCCCATTGTCTAGCAAGGGCTGCTTGCTTGCTAGCTGAAGGTGAGACTGAACTGGTTCTTCAACCAACTGTGTAATCTCCCTTCCTTTTCCTTTCTAATGAAAATGTGTAGGTGTTCTTTTTTTTTTTTTTTTAAAGTGTCTATGAGTTGTAATTTTTCGGGCTAGCTTAAAAGTTATAAAACAGTTTGCTTGAAATAATAGGCTCGAACTTCATTAAAGAAAACTACCCTCAAAACAGTTTTGAAATTAAGGTAAATCGAGCCACATGATTTACATGCACGTGCAGTTAAAAACTAGGTGAATCAGATTCATTTACAAACTAGGCCCAATCTCAATTAAAGCAACCAACTCACAAATAGCTTTTGAAATAAAAAAGAATTGAACCTAATCATTTTACAACATGTCAATATAAACCTAAAACTAAGCCCAGTTTAAAAACAATAATTAACCAGCCTTTGAGGAAAGAAAAGAGGCCCAAGGCCCAATTAAAAATTAAAGGCTTAGAATAACAGAGGGTTTAGTTAATGGCTTAAAGGGGCAATACACGTAATTATAGAACTAAGTGTGGGGTTTAATGGGAAAGACTGAGGGCAAAACTTTTTTTTTTTGAGAAATAGGTCTACTTTCATTCAACCCAAAAATATGATGTTTACAATGTGACCTATTACAAGTCAATTAAAGTCATTTAAATGCCCAGAACTTCTAATTCTCTAAGACAAATCTGAGATACCAATTATTGCCTCTTATGGAGCTATTTACTAAAGTTTTTCCTCTAAAAAAGGAGAAAATTATAACTCTACGAACTTAAAATCCGAGAAACTATTTCTCTAATATGATTTTTTTTTTTATGCAAACAAAATTTACAAAACCAAACTAACCTAACTAAAATATACCAAAACGAAAATCAAATTTCTACACAAATCTGTCATGGTAGCATGTGGGAACCATACACTATTCTAGGAGTGAGCTACTGCAGGATTGGGGAGCCAAAGCTCCAGATCCACTTGAAACCACTGATGGCTAGAAGGAACCACATAGGCAAGAAACAATGAAAGCTCACTCTCATTTGGATCTCACGCGTGAGAAGCACATACCTCGCTGTTTTACAAAAACTTTGGGCGACGACACAATCAGCAGATTGGGAGAACAGCAACACCGCGTGTGATGGCATTTGGGTGACCGATTCCATCGTGCATGCAAACACAGCCTCCAAAAATCCTAAACACTGAAAACCACCCTTAACCACAAAACCAAAAATGGTGGCTGAGACTAGAAAGAAAAATAGACTAGAAAGAAAAATCGTGCATGCAAACTCCACTCCCCCTCATGCCGGCAACTCTTTAGAGAACCCTAGCAGACGAGAGAAAATCGCGAGAGAGAGAGAGAGTCTTGCACCTCTTTCGAGGGCAAAACATTTAAGAAGAAACACATGTTGCATTTGGGAAGTTAAAACGAAGAAAGAGAGGGACATCTGAAACATATCAAATAAAAGGCAAGTAGGAAGGACTCGATGGATGCTTACCGAGGGGGCTTTGCGCGACAGTGCTCTAGTGGCTGAAAAACACAGCGGCGCAACTGCTCTTCAGGCTTCTACAAAATCTGTGGGTTCGACGGGGAGGGGCTGGTCGGTGCTGTGTGATGGACCTTATTCAATATTCGGCAATAGACAAGTGAATTCGAGGTTCGCTACCCTCTAGAAATTGATGGAAACAGAGAAAGAGAGGAAACAGAGAGAGATCAAATTGATTTTGAAGTCTGAGTTGCCCTCATTTGCAACTGCAGATGTGCTTTTATAGATGGGAAATATGAAACTACGGCAGTTGATGCCGTTACAATGAAACGACACCATCGTTTATGTTCATCAACACTAAACGACAGCCTCCCAACACATAACTACATACTAACATTTATTAAAACGGTGCGTACTACAATTTTAACTAACAAACTACCACTTCCTTATCTTGCTCTTCACTTCGACAGACTGCCTAACATGATCCAGCAACTCTTCCTCTTCACTTTGACAGACTGCCCAAGACGATCCAGCAACTCTCTTCTATTGAATTGCTTCTCCCACATATTGAGGTCCGTGACATACCCTCTCCCTTTAAAGCACCTTGCCCACAAGATGAGGATAACGCTGACACAGGTCCCAGTAAGGCTCCCAAGTCACATCTTCTTGAGCAGCACTGCTCCATTTCACCAAAACATCCACTACAACAGAATTATTATGCTTCCTATTGCGGCGTTGCAAAATAAGCTCTAGCTCAAGCATCAACTTACCCTGAAAATCCACTGGAGGCAAAGCTAAGAGTGGAGAATGGTGTTGTCCCATTTTCCTCTTAAGATAGGAAATGTGGAAAACTGGATGAATTGAATTGTGAGGAGGCAAATCCAATTTATAAGCAACCTGTCTGATACTTTGAACAATTTGAAATGGCCTAAAAAATCTGGGAGAGAGCTTAAAATTCCTTCTAGCCACAAGTGACTGTTGTTTATAAGGCCTCAAATAAACCCAGTCCCCAACCTCATATTCACGCTCAGTTCTCTTTTTATCAGCAAATAACTCCATACGATCTTGAGCATCTACCAAGTTGAGTTTAAGAGTAGACAATATTTGATCTCTGGTCTCAGTACTTCATCAACAGCTGGATTAGCTGTGATTCCAGGAATATAAGCTTGCAACTTTGGAGGAGGCCTACCATAAACTGTCTCAAAGGGAGTGAGCTAAGTAGAACTGTGAAGAGTGGTATTATACCACCACTCAGCTAAAGTCATCCATTTAGACCATAGCCGTGGTCTATCTCCAGCAAAACTTCTTAAAAAATGCTCAATGCACTTATTAACTGCCTCGGTTTGACCATCACTTTGTGGATGGTATGCAGATGAGTATGACAATGTAACCCCTTGCAGTTTAAACAATTCTTTCCAAAAGGAACTAGTGAAAGTTGCTCCTCGGTTAGATACAATGCTTTGTGGCATGCCATGTAGCTTAAAAACATTATCAAAGAATAATTCCGCAACTTTAGAAGTTGTAAATGGATGCTTGAGAGCCATAAAATATGAGTATTTTGATAAGCAATCCACAACCACGAAAATGACAGAATACCCTTTTGAAATTGGTAAACCCTCAATCAAGTCCATTGAAGGGTCTGTCCATATCTGAATAGGAACTGCCAATGGCTGTAAAAGACCAGTAGGATTAATTTGCTCTCCTTTATTTCGCTGACAAGATTCACATTCCCTTATATATTGCTTAATATCCTTTTTCAAACCATGCCAATAAAAATCTTGTCGAGCTTGATGCAAGGACTTGTGAAACCCTGAGTGACCAGCAGCTGGGCTAGCATGTACAAAATGCAATATTTTCAACTTTAATTCATCATTGCTTGGAACATAAATTCTGTCATTTTTGAAGAGAATGCCATGCTTAAGAGTAAAGCAGAACTAACAGTCGCCCCACTCTGTAAGTCTGCAATAAGGGTCTCAGTTTGCTAATCTGCCTTATAAGCCTCTTTCAATTCTTCCAACCAAACTGGTGTAGGGAATGATATAACTTGCATTAAAGTAGCTCCCTCTGAAACCTCCCTTTGAGACAAAGCATCAGCAGCTTTGTTATCTACTCCCTTTTTATATTTCACCCTGAACTGATAATCCAACAATTTAGCAATCCACTTTTGCTGAGAATCAGTCCCTACCTTTTGCTCAAGAAGGTATTTAAGACTATGATGATTCGTTCTTATGACAAAAGGAGCCCCCAAAAGGTAAGGCTTACATTTCTTAACAGCCATTACAAGGGCCAACAACACCTTTTCATAAGTTGAAAGTAGTAAGTTTTTTCCCTTGAGAACCTGACTTAAAAATGCTAAAGGTTTGCCATGTTGCATCAGAACAGCTCCCACTCCCATTCCACACGCATCACATTTTAAAACAAACTCCTTAGTAAAATCAGGCAAACACAAAACTGGAGGACTGGAAACTGCCCTCTTCAATTCCTCAAATGCTTGAGTTGCCATACCCGACCATTTAAAGGCATCTTTCTTCAACAAGGAAGTTAAAGGAGCTGCTATTTGACCATAGCGTCTGATAAACTTCCTGTAGTATCCTGTCAATCCCAAAAAATCCCTTAATGCTTTCAAACTTTTTGGAATTGGCCAAGATAGCATAGCTTCAATTTTCTTGGAATCTGCTCTTACCTCAGCTGCCGAAATGATATAGCCCAAATATTCAATTTCATCACAAGCAAAATGGCACTTTGACTTCTTTGCAAATAACTGGTGCGTCTCTAATGCCTCTAAAACAGTTTGTAAATGGAGAAGATGCGATGCAAAGTCCTTGCTGTATATTAGAATATCATCAAAAAATACTATCACAAATTGTCTCAGAAATGGCTTGAAAACTTCATTCATGAGTGCTTGAAATGTGGATGGGGCATTTGAGAGCCCAAAGGGCGTCACAAGGAACTTATAATGCCCCTCATGAGTCGTAAAAGCTGTTTTATAGATATCTTCATCTCTCATTCTAATCTGGTGGTATCCAGATCGAAGATCCAGCTTAGAGAAAATTGTTGAGCCAAACAATTCATCTAATAACTCATCAACTACTGGTATTGTATACTTGTCTTTAACAGTGGACTCATTAAGCACCCTATGATCGATACACATTCTCCAAGATCCATCAGAATTTTTTACTGACAAAACTGGAGATAAAAATGGTGACTGGTTGCTTCTTATCACACCAGTTTTGAGTAATTCAAAAACAATCTTCTCAATTTCTGTTTTTTGAAAATAAGGGTACCTATATGGCCCTACATTCACAGGTAGGGATCCCTCTTTCAAAACAATTTGATGATCACGAGCTCGGTTAGGAGGCAGGCCAGTAGGTTCTTCAAATACTTTTTCAAACTGCTGTAATAGTAGCTTGATTTCTGGAGAAGTCTGACTTCTATCTTCAATTGACTCAGCAGACATTAATTTCAACCAAAACCCTTTAGTACCAACTTTTGAAGCCATAGTAAGTTCCGTATCATCAACCATGGATGAAGCTGGTGAAATTAGACCTTTAAGACAGATTTGTTTGCCTTCATAATCAAACTTCATCTGAAGTTCCTGAAAATTCCAAATTATGGACTCGAGAGATGACAACCAATTCACACCTAACACTGCATCACAACCTCCCAAGTTAAATGTGAAAAAATCTGTTACAAACTTCGTGCCTTATATCATCACATTCACCTTAGGCACTTTAATAGAGGTATCAAAAACACCTCCATTAGCCACTCTCACTGGCATAACAGGTACATGCTGAACAGATAAACCATACTTAGAAACAAGTGTCAAGTCTAAGAAACTATGTTTACTGCCACTATCAATCAAAACCACAACATTTCTTTTGTTTATATAACCAACAACTCTCATAGTTTTGGTATTAGGAGTGCCTGCCACCACTCTCAAAGCATGTAATGAAATTGATGCAATTTCCATTGACAATTCAAATTCATCAAATGACTCCTCTATTCTCAATTCTTCTTCAACAATATCACCAGAAGAATTATTAACCTCCATTCCTTCCAACAAATAGATTTTTGGCTTGGCACATTTATGTCCTGGCTGCCACTTATCATCACAGAAATAACATAAACCTTGTTTCCTCTTATCTTGCATTTGACTGTCATTCACCTTCTAATAAGGCAATTTGGCAGAGTTAAGCTTCGGAGTTCCAAGAAGAGAAGTTCCAGAACTTGAATGTTGCAATTTGTAAGAACTATTCTTCCATACCTTCCTAACACTCCATAAAGATTGTTCTTGAATTTTTGCCAATGCAAAAGCTTCATTTAAAGTGGCAGGATTCAATAATCGAATTGGAAACCTAATCTCATCTTTTAAGCTACTCAAGAAACAACTTAATTTGTTTCTATCAGTTACTCCTTTAATTCAATTAGAAAGTAGTTCAAATTCAGCTTTATATGAAGTAACAGAATGCACTTGCCTTAGATGAATCAAAGACTCCATAGGATCATCATAAGCTGATGATCCAAAGTGAATCTGTATTGCTTTGGTGAAGGACTCCCAAGTTTGGAACGTTCCAGCTTCACTCGCATCCTGGAACCAGATGAGTGCTTCATCATCCATATGAAATGAGACTAAAAATATCCTTTGACCAAGAGGCACTTGATGGAGAAAAATATTGAATAGCTCGATAAATCCAAGCTACTGGATTTTTTCCCAATAACCTTGGAAAATCAAGTCTAACTCCCTTCATTATAGACTTATCACCAATAATCTTTTCCCATACTTGCTCTAGCGATTCATTTTCCGGTACAAACTCATCGTCATGTTCGAGATTATGATCAACTGGCTTAGAATGATCATTCGAAGAAAGCTTGGACATCTGCTGTAACAATTCCGTAAACTTCTTATCATTATTCTCCCATTCAATTCTTGCTGACTCCCGCTGTTGAAGCAGAATAGCAATCGTATCTTCAAGTTGTTTCTGCTGTACATCTTGCTTTTGTGTGATCTGATTAACAGATTCCAGGATCTAAGCGTAGGATTTCTTCCCGTTCGCCATTTGTGGCTCTGATACCAATTGTGATGGACCTTATTCAATATTCGACAATAGACAAGTGAATTCGACGTTTACTACCCTCCAAAAATTGATGGAAACAGAGAAAGAGAGGAAACAGAGAGAGATCAAATTGATTTTGAAGTCTGAGTTGCCCTCATTTGCAACTGCAAATGTGCTTTTATTGGTGGGAAATATGAAACTATGGCCGTTGATGCCGTTACAATGAAACGACACCATCATTTATGTTCATCAACACTAAACGACAGCCTCCCAACACAAAACTACATAGTAACATTTAATAAAACGGTGCGTACTACAATTTTAACTAACAAACTACCACTTCCTTCATCTTCCTCTTCACTTGGACAGACTGCCTAACACGATCTAACAACTATTTCTCTTCACTTCGACAGACTGCCCAACATGATTCAACAACTCTCTCTTCTACTGAATTGCTTCTCCCACATATTGAGGCCCGTGACATGCTGTCTGTGCTAGCTGGAGGTTGTCCGGTGACCTAGAAGTGGTTGGCAGCGGCTGGTCAAGAAACGAGATGCACGCGAGGTTCTGAGTCGTTAATTTTCTGTGGTTTGTGTGTGCTAAATACCAAGAGTCTCAGCATGGGTTTTATAGACAGAACGAAAGGGGAAAACGTGAATAATTGATATGAGAAGTTTGAATTTGAGTTTCCGGTAATCTTTAGAGCATTACTGTGAATAATTAACGTGTATTTAGGAATGATTCATTGATTTTGCTAAACTTAAGTTTAAATAAAAGTTTAATTATTATTTTTTTTTTACTTTAATCTATATGTTTTAGTTAGAGAATTTACATTAGTTTAGCTAAATTAAAGTTTAAATAATAATATAATAATATATATTATAATATAATTTTTTTAAAAAATTTTATAAATACACTTAATATATTAAGTTATTAACTATTAATTTTAGTAAATAATAAACTATTTTTTAATTTTATAAATGCACATAATATATTAAATATTAATTTTAATAAAAAAATTATTTTTCAACTATTTTTCCCAACTATTTTTTTAATATTTTTTCCCAATAAATTTTCCAATAATTTATAAATTTTAACTATTATTTTTCAGAGTCCTTGAAGAACTCTCTCGAAGCAATACATTTACCTCTCCCAATAAGTTTTCCAACTATTTTTTAATAGAGTAGTGCTAGGGATCCTTGGGAGGGGATCCCCGCCGCGGCCACGTAATGTAAATTTTTTTTACACTTTTTTTCATTTCATTTTTTTTATAAAAACAATAAAATAATATGTGGAGATAAAATATATGTAATTGTTTTTATTTTTTTTTCTATTTAAAAACCCCCATGGGGCCACGGCGGGGTCCAAATGCCGGAGATACATATATTTACTCTTTTTAATAGTACTGATCCCAACAAAGCTGTTGAAGAACTCTCTTGAAGGCTTGAAGGAAATGAAATGAAAATTTGTGAAGCAACTTTCGATTCTCTCTTTCCCTCGCTTTCTAAAATTTTCAAAGTTTTGCTCAAGCCACTACCAAAGGTTTTTTGTCGACATCTCAATCTATATTTGGATTTTAAGGTAAATTGATGTGTCAGGATATGTATTACTAGATTTCATATTTTTCGTTTATGTTAGAAAATAGAATACATGCACCTAACTTACTAGTAATATGCAATGTATATCACAGCAGAATAAGATTAATTCTCAAAAGATGCAAATGAATCTAACCTTGCAAGATGATCACATGGTAAACCATAACTAAAATCTCACAAACTTCATATTTACAATAACTTAAAGTATCGAGTTTATATAACCAAGTTCTTCATTAAAATACATAGTCTAACATACAACTACCCATTTTAACCATAAAGGCTCTCTTTTAACTTCTCTGTAAGCATTTTCGAAATGGAATCAGCCAATACTAATCTCATAGTCCCGTTGGAGGTACGTTCCTCCTGGCGTCACGTAGACACCATCCAGGGATAATGAGCTGTTAGGGCTCAAAGCCAAGTGTTGAATCCAAGGTTTCAAGTTTCGTATCTACGTGTAGATTTGGATGATAACAAATAAATTTAAGTCTCAAACTCAAATTATTTACGCAATGGAGCGAAGCGCACATCAAGCATAAAAGAACAAGTCTACAAATGAAACTCATAAATTATTTTGTTACATCTCTTGATAAAATTCAAAATTAGATTAAGGCTCCAAATTACTCTTTTTTTTTTCCATAAAATATCAAATTACTTTTTTTCACATATGCAAGACATTTTTAAATGTTTTAGTTTTGAAAATTATGTTTTTAACATGTGCATAACATCATCAAACAATATAATTTTGAAAATTATATTTTTTATATAAAAATTTGAATTTGTAAGATGATTGATTATCATATTTGACATGTGCATATTTTGTTTGAAAGTATTGAAGGGTGGTTGTGTGTTTTTTTGACAAATGCAAAAGGTAGATGATTTTGTTTGAAAATCTTGAAGGGTGATTGTGTGTTTTTTTGACAAATGCAAAAGGTAGATAATTTTGTTTGAAAATCTTAAAGGGTGGTTGTGTGTTTTTTTGACATATGCAAAAATAAGATGGTTTGAAAAATAAATCATGCTCATTTTGTCATGTATGAAAAGCAAAAGATTAGATTTGATTTCTTTGAAAAATGAATGGAGTTGTCTTTGACAAATGCAAAAAGGAAATGCTTTTATTTGAATTTTTTGAAAAGTGAATAGTACTCTTATTTGACATGGGAATCTTTTCAAATTTGAAATTGAAGACTCATTTGCCTATAAATAGCTCACTTGAATTTTTTAAAAATTACAACAAGAACTTACACATCTATTGCTAAGTTTTACATCATTCTTTCAAAGCTCTCATTCACTTTTTTCTAAAGTTTTGAGCCTTAATTCTTGTTTTTTTTAGAGAGATATAGGTTGCGCTGTATTATTTTTATCTCACTCATTGAGGAGTGTACTTTGATAGTCTACTCACTATCAACTCTTGTATTAGTAATAGGGTGCGTATAACCTTTGTGTGTGTAGAAGGTATCTACACAGGGAATAGTTGAATCACCAAGTGTGAGGTGATTGGAAGTGTAGAGGGTGTTCTATACGGATTCTTTGGAGCGGTGCTGCTCAAAGGTGTAATAGGTTTCTATCTCCACCTAAAGAATATTGAATAGTGAATTTGGGATCCTCAAGGGGTAGCTTGAGGCCAGGACGTAGGCAGTGGGGCTGAATCTCGTAAAAATACTGAGTTTGCTTCTTTTTACCCTACTCTTTACATTTCTTACTTCTTTATATTCTGTTTATATTTTAGATTATGTATTTAATTTATAAGTATTAATTTTTATAATATAACCCAATTCACCCCCCTCTTGTGTTAGTCATCTGGGCAACAATTGGTATCAGAGCAAGGGCCCTGTTATAAGATTAACTATCTGTTGAGTTAAGATCATATGGCTAACATTGCAGCTACTTTCGCTGAAGGTTAATCCAGTAGTCGACCTCCGCTGTTTTGTGGAGATAATTATACTTTCTGGAAAGTTAAAACGAGAATATTTTTTTAGTCTCAAGGTTGAGAAATCTGGAAATGTATTGTAAATGGGCCTTATATTCCAACAAAAATTGTTGATGGAGTAAAGGCCAAAAAGGAAGAGGAAGAGTTTGATTGCGAAGATGATAGACTTTATATTGTGAATGTAATGGCTATAAATTTTCTATATAATGCTCTCAATGGTAATGAATTTAATAGAATAATGACTTGTAGGACAACAAAGGAAATTTGGGACAACTTGGAAGTAACTTATGAAGGAACTTCACAAGTCAAAGAATCAAAACTTTATATTCTTACACATGAATATGAAATGTTCAAAATGAATGATGATGAATCTATCTCTTCTATGTACACTCGTTTTACTAATATTATAAATAGTTTGACATTTCTTGGTAAGGTTTATTCCAGCTTGGAGATAGTAAGGAAAATTCTCAACTCCTTGTCAAAACGTTGGGAATCAAAAGTAACGGCGATTCTTGAAATTAGAGATCTTAAAAAACTTGAAGTAAATGAACTCATTGGGTCACTTATGACCCATGAGTACACATTGAAAAGAGGAGAAGAAGAAGGAAAGCAAAAGAAGAGCTTGGCACTCAAAGCCGTTCCTCATGAAAGTGAAAGCGATGAAAATGAAGAAAGCAATGACAAAGAGATTGCAATGATCATAAGAAGATTTAAGAGATTTTTGAAAAATAAAGCTTCTCCAAAGAAACCTTTCAAAAAATCTTCTAACAAAGATACAGGTAAAAATGATTCATTAATTTGTTATAAATGTAAAAAGTTAGGACATATCAATGTAGATTGTCCCCTGTTAAAGAAAGATCGATACAAAGGCAAGAAAGTAATGAAAGCTATATGGGATGATGATTCAAGTAGCTCAGACAGCGACGCAAGTAATGAAGAATCTGCAAATCTTTGTCTTATGGCTAAAGATGATCTTGAGGTAACAAATCTTAAAAATCCCTCTTATGAAGAATTGCAAAATGCTTTGGAAGAGGTATATGAGGAATTTGAAAAATTGAGTATTAAGTATACCGCTTTGAAAAAGAAAAATTCTTCTTTAATAAATGAAATTGATGTTTTAAAAAAAGAAAATATAGTTTCAAAAGATGAAAATGTTGAATTGAAAAGAAAGTAGCTGATTTAGAAAAAAATGTTGAAAATTTCACAAATGGAAAAAGAAAATTTGAAAAACTTCTTGGTAATTAAAGATGTGTTTTTGATAAGGTAGGCTTGGGATACATGCCAAAAGAAAAACTCAACTATAAAAATTTCTTTGATAAACCCATTAAATCAAAACCAGATTTTCAAAATTCTTTTCCTAAAAAGAGATTTGTCAAAAAAAAAGACATTATTACAATCATTCAAGTTCTTCAAGTTGGTTACATGTTACTTTTAATTTTTACAATAGAAATGGTCATAACTATCATACTTGTCCTATTAGAAGAAAACATACAATGACTATTAGGGCTATATGGGTACTAAAAAATCTTATTTCTTCTAATACTAATAAATAAAGGACTCAAAGAACATGAGTACTAAGAAAAATTATTTTAATTGTTTTTGTAGGTATGCATGAAGTATTCCGTAAGTAAAACAAGATGGTTTTTAGATAGCGGATGCTCAAGACACATGATAGGAGATAAAACTAAGTTCATTGATCTCACTCCTAAAGAACAAGGACACGCGACATTTGGAAATAATTCAAAAGGGAAGATCGTGGGAATAGAATCAGAAGGTACAAATAACACAAATAGTCTCAATCTCGACAATGAGAATATAATAGAAGAAGTCCAATATGGAGACATCAAGAAAGATCATCAAGATTTAGTATAAGATGCAACCAAACAGTGGAAACATGTGAAAGATCATTCAGTAGAACAAATTCTAGGAGAACCTTCACGAGGTGTAAGTACTCGATCATCTCTTAAAAATATTTGTAATCACACTGCTTTTTTATCTCAAATTGAACTAAAAAATATTGATGAAGCACTTATTGATGAATAATGGATTCTAGCTGTGCAAGAAGAGCTAAATCAATTTGAAAGAAATAATATATGGACACTTGTTCCTAAACCCAAAAATCATGCTGTTATTGGAACAAAATGAGTTTTTAGAAATAAGAAAGACGAGTCTGGAATCATCACTAGAAACAAGGCTCGACTTGTAGCCCAAGGTTTCAATCAAGAGGAAGGAATAAATTATGATAAAACGTATGCACCTGTCGCAAGATTAGAAGCTATTCGAATGTTACTTGCATATGCATGTTATAAAAATTTCAAACTTTTTCAAATGGATGTTAAAAGTGCTTTCTTAAATGGTTTTATAAATGAAGAGGTATATGTTGAGCAACCTCCAGGTTTTGAAAATCATATTTCTCCTAATCATGTTTTTAAGCTCGTAAAAGCATTATATGGACTCAAACAAGCTCCTAGAGCTTGGTATAAGAGGTTTAGTGGTTTCTTGATTGAAAAATGTTTTTCAAGAGGAAAGATCGATACAACTTTTTTCATCAAATATGAACAGAATGATATTCTTCTAGTTTAAATTTATGTTGATGATATAATATTTGGTGCTACTAATGAAAATATGTGCCAAGATTTTGCTAAGAGCATGCAGGAAGAATTTGAAATGAGCATGATGGGATAACTTAATTTCTTTTTTGGATTGCAAATCAAGCAAGCAAAAAGTGGAACATTCATTAATCAGTCAAAATATATCAAAGAGTTACTTAAAAAGTTTAAGATGGAAGGTACGAAAATAATTAGAACACCAATGAGTCCAACCACCAAACTTGATAAAGATGAAAGCGGTAAACTAGTTGACTCAAAGGTATATCGAGGTATGATTGGTAGTTTATTATATTTGACAGCTAGTAGACCTGATATTATGTTTAGTGTATGTTTATGTGCACGTTTTCAATCATCTCCAAAGCAATCTCATTTGATTGCAGTCAAGCGTATTTTTAGATATCTTGCCGGTACCATTGACCTAGGGTTATGATATCCTAAGCACACTTCGTTCAATCTTATTAGTTATTCAGATGCGGATTATGCTGGTTGCAAAGTTGATCGAAAAAGTACTAGTAGAACATGTCATTTTTTAGGTCATGTACTTGTTTCATGGTTTAGTAAAAAGTAAAATTTTGTTGCATTCATTATCTACTGTTGAGGTAGACTATGCTACTGCAGGTAGTTGTTGTGCTCAAGTTCTTTATATGAAGCAACAACTTGAGAATTTTGAACTTATGTACAATCATATTCCTATTAAATGTGATAATACTAGTGCTATAAATCTTTCAAAGTATTCAATACAACATTCTAGGACTAAATATATTGAAATTAGATATCATTTTCTTAGAGATCATGTGCAGAAAGGTGATATTATACTCGAATTCACAAGCACACATGATCAATTGGCAGACATTTTCACAAAACCCCTACCAGAAGATAGACTATGCATGATTAGAAGAGAAATAGGAATGATGCATATCATGAATATCTGCTATATATTTTTATTCCATTATCTCAAATGACCTATAGAAACTTGAGACGTTTAGCCTCATCATTCAAATGCATTTGCTCCTCATAGATTATCATGCCATCCTTATCTAAAGGATTAGGCAATCGAAATGAAGAAGTAAGCAATGATTTTAAATCCTTATTCTGTTGCTTTAAATCTACTATTTTTCTGTTAGACTCTTGAACAAGTTGTTGAAGAACATCGATCTTTTCATTAAGCTTTTCTATCTCGCGGGTTTTGGACTACAACCGAGCGGAAAAAGAAACAATGGAAGATGAGTATTGAGTCCCGAAACCCACAAGCTCATAAATGACGTCATGATCTGATTTATTTGCTAAATCAGTCTCATGCTGTTTCATGGCATCTATGACAGATGTAGAAATAGATTGATTACGAGAAGCACTGAAGGAAAATTAACGAGCCATTAAAATTTTGTAAAGTGTGAATGAAGATGAATTACAGCAATGAGAAGAAGATTTGATGCGGATTAGATAAAGCTAAATATTGCATTTATAAAGGTGGAAATAAATAGAAGACAAACTGTCTTCTCTTTAAATCTTATTTAGTCAAGCTTACAAGATATGCCAGATGCATATAGTCAAAACTTACCAAACTAAGCCAACGAGATTAATTATAATTGTCCCTATTTCTCTCGTGAAACGCTACCATTATCTGCTGATGTTGAATCTGTACTTGAACTCTCACTCGTTCCGATTCCTTTATTCGAAGTTTCAGAACACGAGCTAATTCCGTCAAATTTTTATTCTCTTACTTTAACCTCTTATTTTTTCTACCTTTATTTGCAAGTTTTTGATGCAGAACAGATATTTGATTGTTAAGTTGATCAACCTCATTTGCCCTAACTAGTAATCTTCGAGACATGGTCGTAACAGAGGTAGCATATTGAGCACTGAGAGTTCTTGATGCTGCAACAACTTCATAATCAGTTCTACCAGAAAAATGCATTTCTGCTTCTGTCATGGTGTTGACAACCTCAGGATATAAAATGACTAGTTGAGACGGTTCCTGATTCAAATCCGAAAGATTATTAGACGAAATTTTCTCTGCCATTCTATCGTTTTGGATAATCAGATACTTGATCAATGAGCAATGTGAGATTTGTTTTAGCATTCGGTGGGTGAAAATGGTCATTTAAACAGAAACCGAAAACTTTCAAATCTCTACGTATCTTATTTGTCAATAACATCAAGTGGATTTGAATCTCCTTCTGCACCGAATTGCCAAAGTTAGACCTCTAACTTTTGCAGGTTTTGTCGGACACGCATGGCTCCGCACCGAATTACTAGAGCTAGACCTCCAACCGTTGCAGGTTTTGTTGGACACACGTGGCTCTGCCCCGAATTCTCTACAGTCTCTACTAACGTACCGTTTTATTTGTCTATTGGTTATTATAGGAAGATGTCTTATTGAGCTAATTATGATTCTTTTTTAATGATGCCAAAAGGGGGAGAAGTTTTAGACGTAAATATTTAGATTTTTAAATTTGTTATATATGCTGAAATTATGTTTATCTATTACTTGAAAAACTAACGCATATTCTCAGGGGGAGCTTAAGCATCACTACAAATCTCAAAATTCTACTAAGTATTTGTCATCATCAAAAAGGGGGAGATTGTTGAATCCAAGGTTTCAAGTTTTGTATCTACATGTAGATTTTAATGACAACAAATAAATTCAAATCTCAAGCTCAAATTATTTACGCAATGGAGCGAAGCGCACATCAAGCATAAAAGAACAAGTCTACAAATGAAACTCATAGATTATTTTGTACATCTCTTGATAAAATTCAAAATTGGATTAAGGCTCCAATTTTTTTTTTTTTTTTCATAAAACATCAAATTACTTTTTTTCACATATGCAAGACATTTTTAAATGTCTTAATTTTGAAAATTATATTTTTCACATGTGCATAACATCATCAAACAATATAATTTTGAAAATTATATTTTTTATATAAAAATTTGAATTTGTAAGATGATTGATTATTATATTTGATATGTGCATATTTTGTTTGAAAGTCTTGAAGGGTGGTTGTGTGTTTTTTTGACAAATGTAAAAGGTAGATGATTTTGTTTGAAAATCTTGAAGGGTGATTGTGTATTTTTTTGACAAATGCAAAAGATAGATGATTTTGTTTGAAAATCTTAAAGAGTGGTTGTGCGTTTTTTTGACATATGTAAAAAGAAAATGGTTTGAAAAATAAATCATGCTCATTTTGTCATGTATGAAAAGCAAAAGATTAGGTTTGATTTCTTTGAAAAATGAATGGAGTTGTCTTTGACAAATACAAAAAGGAAATGCTTTTATTTGAATTTTTTGAAAAGTGAATAGTGCTCTTATTTGACATGGGAATCTTTTCAAATTTGAAATTGAAGACTCATTTGTCTATAAATAGCTCACTTGAATTTTTCAAAAATCACAACAAGAGCTTACACATCTATTGCTAAGTTTGCATCATTCTTTCAAAGCCCTCATTTACTCTTTTCTAAAATTTTGAGCCTTAATTCTTGGTCTTTTTTAGAGAGGTATAGGTTGCGCTGTATTGTTTCTATTTCACTCATTGAGGAGTGTACTTTGATAGTCTACCCACTATCAGCTCTTGTATCAGTAAGAGGGTGCGTATAACCCTTGTGTATGTAGAAGGTGTTACACACAGGGAATAGTTGAATCACCAAGTGTGAGGTGATTGAAAGTGTAGAGGGTGTTCTACACGGATTCTTTGGAGTGGTGCTGCTCAAAGGTATAATAGGTTTCTATCTCCACCTAAAGGAGATTGAATAGTGAATTTGGGATCCTCAAAGGGTAGCTTGAGGCGAGGACGTAGGCAGTGTGGCTGAACCTTGTAAAAATACTGAGTTTGTTTCTTCTTACTCTACTCTTTACATTTCTTGCTGTTTTATATTCTGTTTATATTTTATATTGTGTATTTGATTTATAAGTGTTAATTTTTATAATATAACCCAATTCACCTCCCTCTTGTGTTAGTCATCTATCTGGGGAACACCAAGCAACACCCTACGCATAGTCGTTCATTTGACAATGTAGATATATGTTGCCCTATAATCTCCAACAGGTGGTCATTCGTAGGTGGGGCCAATTCATCAAAAATGAAGTATTCAGTAAGTCCCTTAGGAATGCTGAATCTCTTGTGAAGTCTGAGTCTCTCTCTGTGTGTCATTTAGTCTTGGAATAACGTCTATCATTTTGAAATAAATAATAGATGAAACTAAAAGAGTGAGATTTCAAGAAATTTCAGTAAATACATAAATAACATAATAAAAGTATTAACAACATATACAAATAACATATAAATGCATGTAATATGATCATGAGACTTATGATATAACTTATGCATGACTTATGCACATTTTTTACAAAAACTTCCATATTTTCATAAAAGGGTAATACAGATGCAAAACTTTTCGTGACTTGTCATGTCTTTTCTTATAATCTTTGTTATTTCGTGTTATTATTCTTATCCATATTAATTTTGGTATGACAGCAGATTGAAAAGCCTTCACCGTCGATTCCTTAACATGACGGTAGATCGATACGCCTTCACTGTCAGCTTTCTTATTATGGCGGTAGATCGAATCGCCTTCACTGCCAGTTTTCTTAATCTTTGAGGTTCTTAAAAAATTATTTTCTTATTTCTTTTTTTTAAAAAAAATAATGACCTAAAACAGAAGACTTTGGCATGAATAGGCATGCATGCATTTTTGGACTCATGAATAGACATGATTCTTGGGCCATACAACGTATAAAATATGCATGTCCGATTCATGGCATACACATGTTATTCTTGCACACATAATCATTTGTTCAGTGAATCATGTATAGTCCAATAGAAAGAAAATTAAAAGCAAATCAATCCTAACCCTAAAAGGTCTAGGCTGAAAGTCCATAGTGAGGGGTTAAACCCAAATCTCTTCCTTTTCTTTCCTTTTGACCATCTTGTTCTTTTCTTAGTATAATTCAAAACTCAATGATTAAACTAAAATAACCCCTAGCTGAAATACACTTATCATTTGATGGGGTCATTTTCTTCAATCACCCTTTCATCATATAATCACTTCACCAAATTAAACATAGGTCTTCAACTACTCCTTAAGAAAATCAAGTAATATAATTTTCTCAATCATCCCAAGAATTTAAGTAACATCATGCCAACATCTGGGAGTTGAAAGCTCAAAATATTCTAAAGTAATTTACTATGGTCGAACCCTATAAAACCTCAAACTTAGTTCTTTTGTCATCCCAACATAACATGCCATCATCCAAACCCCTAACCCTAAATTACTAAAATAGATTCTTGAGCTCTTTAGAAGATTTTCTCTATTTTTTACTCTATTTTCCTATAAAGCAATACTTAGCACATTACCTTAACATGACATAGGTAAAACCATCCAATAAACATATTATAGTCTCAAATAGAATAACCAACAATATGCTAGTTCTATATATATAAGAAAATGTTAGGATTAAGTTAAGAGTGTACTTACTAGTTTTCCAAGAGATTTAGCAAAGGAAATCTTGTGAAGAAGAGGTATTCACCGATTTTTGGAGAAATACACGCCTAGGTGCAAAGAAGGAAATGTTTGGAGTGTAAGTGAGTGGAAAAGGAAAAGGAAGGGGGTTTGACTTTGGCTTGGCCAAATTGCTAGGGAGGAGAACAGAGTGAGTGTCTAATGGGTTTTTAGTAAACACCTATGGGTAAATGAGTGGTAAAAATCTTGAAAAAATACCTCAAGCTATACTTGTCGTGCCATGTGTCCACTTATGTGTTAGTGTACTCATTCCCCTCACTTAGACTTAGTTGCCATGACATGACAAAATCCTTATCTTATCTTGTGATATGTGATTAACATCTAGATGAAAACAAGTATATAGAGAGTAAGACATAGGTAGGATTCAGTTTTCTTCCTTTTTCTATTTTGTCCCATCCAAAATTCACCAAAGAATGATACTTATCTAGTTTTTTATATTCCCTTGGTTGCCAGTTGTCACAACATTTGTCAAGAAAAAAGAATCATTACATGGAAAACCAAAAAAAGAAGCCAGTCTATGTCGGTTCTCCCCTTGGTTGTCATCCATATTCGTAGCTCCCTCAAGGAAGAAGTCAAAAACTCACTTTTTACCTAACTCTTAGTTCTATGTTTGCCTAACTTGAGCCAAGTGTCTCCATTAGTTCTTTAACCACTTGGATATTTCCACTATAATCTCTCATGGCCAAAGCTTACCAAAGAAGGATTCCAATGTTGGTTACTCCTCTTTTCCCCAATTGCCATACGTCACCATTTCCAAGAATGAGTTCCTATGTAAGATAAGACAAAGTTAGGGATCATTCAAATCATTTGTGCCACACGTCACTTGTTGTTCTTTGTCTCCCAAGCAAAGTGAAATATAGATGAAATTAGATTTCCCCCCTCCAAATGAGTCCAAACCATAGCCTTCTTTAGCTAAAAGACAAAACTATTTTTTATCTAACTCCACTTTCCATGCTAGTTCCTCCAACTTCAACACATTATGCCCTATGTTCCAAATAGATTTTCCATATGTAAATGCCTCCTAAGACTCTTTATAGATTTCATTTGAGTCCTCACACTATTTTGAGCTTAAGCTATCACTACCCAACACAAGAGAAGGCCCAACTAAATACATAGCAATATATTTCCAAAAAGTTTCAAAGAATGACTAAAATAATTCTAAAGGAAATACAACCATTCCAAGCATGAAAATCCAATGGGAAAAAATATCGAGTTGTCACATTTTCCATCTAAAAAATTTCATGCGTGGCCTTTTCTCTCATCTAGTTTTCCATTGCAACAATTCTATCGATTTCGTGTGGCTATTTGTTGGGGTTTTGAAGTTTGGGCTAGGGTTCTTATTTGTTGATTGGGAAAGGGATCAATGGTGGAATGGCAAAAATGAGGGTGTTTGGGGAGGCAATGGCGGCGAACTTGGAAGATGAGCTTAAGGGTTGTCTTGGAAGTCAGATCAACTTACAGCTGGGTGAAGAAAAAATTGTCTTTGAATGTGAGTTCACGAGAAGCAGGTAGGAAAGGAAAGGAATCTAAGAGAGAAAGCAATGAAGACGATTGGTTTTTGGTGAGAAGAGCAGCAACGGGCGAAGAAGGATAGGAGATTTCGAAGGAGCGAAATGAGAGACCCACGGGTTTTTGTCTAATTAAAACACAATAAAATAAGTGATGGAGGCATGAATAGTAACATGCCAAACATAGCAAGACCAATGTAGACAGTATTTTAAGCTTGAAGAATTTTGGAGATGCAGTGGGCAATAGCCAGCCCACGGCTAGTGCTCTTAGAAATTTGTTCTGTAAAGAAATATTGAAAAGATTTGTTTTTTTTTTGGCGAGATTTGGTGTCCATTTAGGATAATGACTTGGAGAGAAAATGGTTTGAATTCTGAAGTTTGAGAGTTGATTTCTAACTAGGAAATTACGTAGAGAAATATAAGGGCGTGAAGAATTTAAATTGAGATATTCTCTGATTTGGAAAACACTTATATACACAGTAAAGTTGATCATAGAGATAAATTGAGATGAGTAGTGCTAGGGATCCAAGGAGGGATCCCTGCCGCACCCTCGCGACTGACGTGGCAGTAACCACGTCAGTTGCATAATTTTATTTTTTTTTTAAAAAAGAGAGGGAAATGAGAAATAGAAGCAAGATCGAGGGAGGGAGGGAAAAGACTGGTTTCATACTCTTTCAGCTTCCATTTGAAGCTCACGGGAAAACAGACCCATCTCTGCCTAGCTCATCCCAGCCTCTCTGTGTTTGATTGCCATGCGTAGTTGTCGTGTGTGGTCGCCGTCTCCAGTCGTTGTCGCATTCCCGGTGTTGGTCTCGTCGGTTGGTTTTGCTTCCATTTTTGTGTTTTTGCTTCAATCTGTTGGTTTTTACTTCCATTTTTTTTGCTTCCATTTTCTGGATTTTTTCTTCGTTATTTGCCTCCCAACGTCTTAGCATTAGTGTTTTTGTTTTTCACAGTGTTGAAACCCAGTGATTCTGCAGACTTGATCTTTGGCATATATTGAGACCAGAGGTTCTTTTCTCAAGACATTTTCTTTTGGAGATGAACTATAGGACTAAAAATATGCTTTTTGAAATTTGCTATATTTTTTCTATTTTTTTTCTTTTATGAATGATGTGGGTTCTGTTGCCATGGACTTCTCTGCCCTAGAGAGAGCTTCTTGACAATAACCGGTGTCATATAAAATCTAACCTTCATAAACTAGCCTTTCATTCTTATAGCTGGATTGATTTCTAGCTAATCGCAAACTATGCATTGCATCCTTTTGACAATTTAGCCTATTAAATAATTGGATATTATATATTATTCATGGAAATCAATGTAGTAAGTCTAGAGATGATAAGAGCCAAATGTCATCATCTGTTGTTTTACACAGCATATTCCTCTAATTGGAAAGAAAAACTATAGAAGACAAGCTTCTTAAGGTTTTGACCATGATGATTTGTTCAATATTGTAGTGTAGTTTTTTTTTTTTCATTCATAATCCATATTCTTTAACATCTAGTAGTTATGTTTGATTTCGAGCAAGCTGTTCTAGGAAGCGTGGCTTTAGAAATTGTTAGAACTCAGCCCCTAGAAATAGTAATGCCGAGTCAAGAAAGTGTAAGTAGATGCTATCTTTTTTCTCCAAGTTTACTACTATTATATTTTAGCCGATTAATATTATCGAAGGGTTTATTATTTACAGATACAATTTGGATTAGATGGATCATAATTGATGCACTTTGAATTGGATGAATCACAACCAAAAGAATGATGACCCTCATTTGATGGATGGGTTCCTAGTGATATTTTTTTGTATAGTGAATCTATTCCAACCCATTTTTGTGTATTGAATGTATTTTTTTGGGTTCTTTGTTGTCTATTTTTTTGGCATATATGTTGAACAGGTTTGAGACAAAGTTGTCTTTTTTTTTTTTTGTAAGTAATGGTTTTGCAGGATTGTGTTTGGTTATATATATATATATATATATATATGGATCATATGGTATATACATGTTGGGCAGGTTTGGAGGAGTCACAATCAGTCAGTTGGATTTTTATTGTGGGCAAGAATGTGTTTTGTTTTGTTGATCATATGTTTTGTTTTGTTGATGATTAGTAGTTATTGTGCCAGTTTTTGGTTAATGGGGAAGAGCGCAGGTTGAGTTTTTATTATGGGCACGCCACATTTTGTTTTGTTGATCATATATTTTGTTTTGTTGATAATTAGTTTTTATTGTGGGCACGCCACATTTCTGTGTGAATAATGTCTATTTGAGACGTTGAATATTTTTGTGAATATTTTTGTGTATTCAGACATTGAATAATTCTCAAATTCATATTTTATTTTGGGTGTGGAGGTTGTTTTGGTGAAAGAAAGATCTTGGAAAAATCAACTTGTTTGATTTTGTAATGAAAAATGATGAATTTCAATCTGATTGTTGAAAGCCTAAAAGTACTCTGTTTTTTTGGTCTATGAGAGTTTTTTTTTTTTTTTTTTTCTAAACTTGGCTTAGAAGTTTGTCTTAGGTATAGATGTCCTCAATCAATACACCAAGTTGATGATATTTGTTTCTACGACTACAACTTTTAGTTTTTGTAAAGAAAGAAAAAGTTCATTTAATTGGTTATAACCCAAAGAAGAAAGAAATATATAACGAAAGAATAACAATTTATTGAACATTGGGTAATCCCCCCAACTAGTTGAACCTCTTGTTGGATTTGGTTAATTGCTGCACTAAATGCAATCTCATGTGTTTTTCTCTATTGTTTTATTTCCAGCTTGAGGAGTGGTGTGTGGAAACTCTAATAAGGGGCAATGATTTTATTATTGTGGAGGGGCAAAAATTGAAACCAAACTTACAAAATTGAATCTACCTTTAATGCAAACACCCTTTTAATGCAATCTACTTTTTGAATGTGTTGAAGGTGAAAACAGATTGATGACTTCGGAGAAATACTCGAGACAAGAGTAACGGTGAAGGGAAGAAAAATACTTTTTCTCATTGAAACTAGTATGTTGTATACAAACCTTCTTATATAGAACAGGTACATAAAGTATTAAAGCCCAAAATAGAAAAAGAACAAAAGGGACCAATTATATCCATTGTACATAAATGCTTTCTGTCAACTCTATTCCTAACCAACTTTATCAAATAGCTAATCAAATAGCTATTGTGTCATGCTCCCACTATCACTCTTTGTTTCGTCTTTTCTGATCATAACAAGTGCACCACTGCAATGTTTACTGTCTGATGTCTCACTTATCCCTTGGACAACAGCTTCATGCTACAAGTTTTGAACAACACTTCATGCTATAAGTTTATTAAATATATAAGCAAGTACGTATGTTAGCTAAGCAAGAGGCAGGCAAAATTGACAATTTATGTGCTTTAATAGAAAACCAATTCCCTAAAATATATAAGTAAGTACGTATGTTAGCTCATAGATACCTTCGAAAGTCCAAAGGAAACTTTGGAAAATACTTACATAAAAAAAAATCCAAACCTAAAACATGAATGATCTATTGCTCCCTACGTAAGGTGACTTGGAGCACATTCATGATAGAAAATAAAAAGTTTGATAAACTTTTTAACAACATCAAATGCATCTCTATTTTGGATGACAAGGAAATAGATTGCACACTACACAATCACTATTTTATAGTTGACTAAATTGAAGCTAGTTAATTTGTGAAACAAAATTGACATTATATTTATATATGATAAGTATGTTTATATAGCTGACTATGTTTTGATTGCCTTTATGGGAAACTATATACGTATGTAGTTTGAGCAAGATAGGGTATGTTGCCTCTGAAGGAAATTTCACATTGGCTAAGAAGAAGATTGTTATGGGCTTTCTATAAGACATCCTCTCCCATTCCTAATGAGGCATTTTAGAGAATGATGCATGTGATTTTTTATGGTATTAGAGCCAAACTTTCTACTAATGTGCTCCATCCATTGATCCAATGAGGTCCACTTGTAAAAGCACGACAAAAGATTGGCCCACAAATGAGGAAAAGTGAAAGAAATTTCACATTGGCTAAGAAGGAGATTTTCCTAGACTCTCTATGAGACATCCTCTCACTTTCCTAATAAGGCATTTTAGAGAAGAGTGCATGAGTTTCTTTAGCCTCGACAGTTGAACTAAATGGAAATATTTTAAAGGAGAAAAGTAGACAAGTCTAACAAATACATGAAGACTTATGCTTAATGCAACCCTTTAATTCGGTAGAAATTGCACAGCTTGAAAAAAGATATGACGAGAGACAAGAGGAATTGATCAAAACTTTTTGTTTTTTCAAGAATCGTACAACCTAGTCTTCATTTTTAGTTGCAAGAGTAATTTATTTGGTACAAAAATACAGATTTCTAAACAATAACCGCAGTGATAAAATTCACTAATGAACCCAACAACAACTACAGATTTCTATACAGATGTCTATACATGTATATTAGACATGGAGTTTGATATTTAATGCTAGTGTTATCTAACTTCTAACATTACATTTCCTGATGTTTTGATAAACCAAAGATCTTATACATGTTTCTATACATGACTAACTTCTAAAATTACAAATAGTTGAAGCCAAAGATCTTATGAATTGTCCAAGTGATAAAAGAGAACCACAAAATCAACCAACAATGAAAACCAGATAATCAACCAACAATGAAAATAGAGGCAATGAATCATACCATGCAAAATAATAACAAATACAGGGATTCAAGTGGGTGGATTAAGGTTAAGGTTGGTCTCAATTCTCGATTTCTGGATTTGGGTTAGGGTTAGGGTTAGGCTCGGTTCTTGATTCCTGGGTTAGGGTTAGGGTTAAGTTTAGGGTTAGGGTTAAATTTAGGGTTAGGGTTCATGGGGATTCAAGTGGGTTCGAGGGATTGCAACAGTTCGAAGGATGGAGGTTTGGGGGAGAGGGAGGATGACAGGGAGCTTCGTGGAGATGAGAGAGACGAAGGAATTTTGTGGAGAAGAGAGGGATGAGAGAGCTGGAGAGGAGATATCAAAGAGAGAGAGAGAGAGAGAGTAGAGAGAGGGAATCGAAGAGAAGGTGAAAGCAATTTTGGGCTTAAAACAAAAACGACATCGTTTGTTGTCCACGTCGGACATGAAGCTGCGTTGGAGTTATTACCCCAATTTCCTATAGCATTTTTGGATAAATAGGGAAGAAATTCAATGAGAATTGATCAAGACATTTGAGGATATTTACTAAAAGTAATAAAAAATAAAATAAATAAATAAACAAAATACTAAATTTAAGCCCTAAATTTAGTTCAGGTTGTTACAGCGGATCCTAATTTTTGACGAAGATGTGCATGGTAAAAGCCAATTTGCAAAGGGTCCTTGTACCGTTTTGGAGACATTGTACCACCAAGTATTATGGTGTTGCTGCCAGACTAATGATTTATTAAGTATTGGGGATGCTAGGGGATGCTAGGGATTTTTTTTTTGTTTTTACATAATTTATTGATTTATTTTTTTTTAGTTTTTTATTTTTACATAATTTTTAAGAAATTATTTTTAAATAATATTGTGATTTTTTTTTGTATTTTTAAAAAACATTTTAAGATATTAAAAAAAAATTCAAATCAGACCATCTGGTCTTTCCTAAAGACCAATCAACCTATTATAATTTGACACATAAGCTTTTACAGCCCATCCACTTACGTTTATTGAACATCCAACCACACTGAACAAAAACATTCGCCCCAATCCAAATCGAAATCCTCAATCGAAATCTTCAAATCGTTTACTAAACATTCTCCCCAACGAAGCCATGGTTGACGTCGCCACTGAGCCCCGACGAAGCGCACTGAGCCCCGACGAAGCGATGGTTAAGACCCGAAGGTAAATTTCTTGCGTTCTCAAAATGCCTTGTCTTGTGCACTAATTGTGGGAGTTTGAGCTTATTAATCGAATGTTCTTTCAATTACCATGGAGTTATGTCCTTATTGTAATCTGGGCTGTTTTTCTTTGTAGGCATATAGTGAGATTTGCATGGTAGTAATGGCATACCAATTGTTTGTAGAAATGCTTCAAAGTGGGTAATCCTTTCCCTCTTAGTGCGCTCGATCTCAGTCCTTCGATCTCAATTCAACCAATGTTTCATGCATGCTCGATCTCAGTTATGCATGCCTCCCATATATTAAAATAAAACGTGATAGCTTCCTGCAAATGTATTTGAAATGGTTAGACTTTTTGCTTCCTGCAAATGCACCTGGGGTGTAATTTGTGACTCAACTATGATACTTTATTGTGAGATGCATGCTCATGCTCTAAAGTTTGTTCCTAATAGGTTTCTTATGATACTTTATTGTAAGACATTCTATTGATGAGTTGGATAATATAGAATAAACAGCTAGATAGCAGATCACCCCCTGCGTTAATTAAAGTGTTAATTAAAGTGTTGATTGTCCAGGTATTGCCAAAAATGGCTTCAGTGACAGATTTTAAAGCAGTGCAGTGGCCTACATGTTGATTGAAAGCAGTATAGATTGACACAGAAATAGCTTCAGTGACACAAAAAGTGTTGATTTTAAAGTATTACAGATTTTAAAGCAGTGCAGTGCAGTGCAGTGCAGTGGGCTATATGTGCAGTGGCTACATATTGAGACAGAAATAGCTGAGTAGCAACAACAAATGAAACATCAGGCTCTTTGCAAAAATTGTCAAGCCCACTACTATGGTTGTAGCTGCTGTAGTCATAGTTTGGTACTGATTTAAGCTGTTTTAGGTTGGGATAACTGAATTGTAATGAACATGTGATTTAATGAACATGTTGCTGTAATTTTATTCGTGATTAATGACATCCTTTAAATCATTTGTGATTGTTAATGGATGTTGACATGAATTCTGAGAGGAAAAAAAATGGGTGCAGACCGACCCTACCTCAAAATAGAATTGTTGACATGAATTCTAAGAGGGAAAAAAAAGGTGCAGAGGGCGAATATCCAAGTCCAAATTCCTGTTTTTTCCCTTTCTCTCATATAACTTGTTTTACTGTATAATCTGGTCTCTAATAAAAAGGTCCAAAATGCAAAAACATTAAAACTTCCTTTAAAACTAATCACATTCGTTAAACCCAGATAGGTTAAAAATGCAAGAATCCAAAAAACTAGTCACATTGAAATTGCCTTTAAAAAGCCAAATATACGTAATTAAATAAATACATAACGCTTGGTGTCAAATACATAAGTTCAAAATGTTGAGATCCAGAATAGGCATTCCACAAAACTCTCAAAAGTATTGGCTTCAACCCACAACCCTTCAATCCACAAAAGCTCATCTTCATAATCCTCAAATGCTTCACATATTCCTACAAAATATAAAAAATATAAAAAATATAAAAAAACTCTCTTCATCATTTCAAATTCATCTCCAAAATAAATAAAAAATACACATACATAAGCAAATTTGATTAAACATTCATGTTAGTGAGCTCGACCTCAGCTGTATCCCCAATATTCCTACAAAAACAAGAACAAACACAAAAACAAAAAAATTAAAACATAGATTAGAAAACTAACAAATAAAAAACTTGAAGAAATATGTCAATACCTAGCCAAAGGACAGTTGTTCCTTGCATGTCCCTCATTTTTACAAATGCCACAATCCCTTTTCTTGGTTGGTTGACTCTCTTTTGGGCTCTTTGATCTTAAAGACTTTAGGCGTCCTTTCGTGGGCACCTGTAGAGGATCCCGCACTGTCTGTGTAAAATTTGAGACAACTTGGATTCTTCTATTGAACCCATCATTATCAGACTCTCCACCACCTAGGCATTTTTCTTATAGAACAAAAGAATTTTTAGTCCATGTATATAGGCATAACAAACTTCACATAAAGTATACAAGGAACAATACCTAAGCAATCTTTAGAACCTTCGATATCGTCTTGATCTTCCATCAAAAGTACCTCTTTATGGGCTTTGTCTAAGGCAAGGGAGAGATGGTCCAGTTTTTTTTTTTTTTTTTTTATAGTCGTCCCAAGTTCTGAAAATATAAAAAATTGCATCATCAACTTGCTTTTTTTCATCGCTATCTCATTTTGTGGCGTTACAAGCCCTTCTCTAGGAATGGGTATATCAATGATAGATCGACTCTTAGCATTTATAGTCCATCCCTCTAGAACATAGTGTTGTGGCAAACTATATAATTTATCTTTCTTCATGAGTACACACATGACATGCCTACATAGAATTCCCATAAACTCAAACGTATGACATGTACAAGTCCCCTTGTCTCCCCCAATCTCCAAGGTCACGATATACCGTAGGGTATCTCTTTCATGAGGTGTCACTTCATGACTCTTGCTTTCACCCTCTTTACACAATTTCGTTGACTTGTAGCATAGACTATTGAAGAGCTCCTTTCGGAAGATCATGAAAGATTTTCTAGTGTACTATGGCAGCTTCCGCTTCAATTTTATGAGTTGTTTTCAATATAGTCCGAGTAGATTTTGTTCGCACATCCCTTTATTTCTCTTTCAAATAACATGCATCTAATGCCTTCTCATATTGATGCACAAAATAACTAAGCATAGTGCTGGAACGAACATAATCTTTGAAGAACTTATTTATGTTTTCACTTTTTTGAGTTGTTGACATGTCGGCCCAAAATGTTGAATGCAAGAAAGCTGAAACCCATTTCTCCCGTTGGTTATACAAATTGTGAAGCCATACATTATCTCCTAGCTTATATTTCGCTAATATAACAACCCATTCCAACTCAAACTTATCAATTGTAATTGTGTTATGAATACAATGATGGAAATTTTTTGAAAGTCTAGAAATCTGTTATAGACATGAGCTAGATGTTTGAAAAATTTCTGCAAAATATGCCATAAGCACAATGTGACACCCCCAAGTTACGTTCGTAAATCAATGCAAATTGGAGTGTCACAGAATGGTATCAGAGCAATACGACTTTGGGTAAATCCACATTGTCCTAGGAAAAAGATCACATGGTATTAGAATAGGTTTGAATCTTTATGAAGTAAGTTGGTTTTGGTGAATGATTTGGATGCCAAAAGTTTGGAGTTGTTAAGGAGAAAGGTAACTTATGTTGAAAATTGGTAAGTTTCAGGAAAAGAGGATGGCAAGAGGAAGAGGTCGTCCTCCTACAAGACGAATAGAGACGGCAACTTAGAGTCCCCTCTAGTTACTCCTCCAAGGATGGGGGAGCAGGCGCCTCCAAGGACAGAGGAGCAGACAATGCAAAACCCTCATTTGGAAGGGGGGGCAGGCGGTACAAAACCTTCATTTGAAAGGAGGGTAGGCAATAGCTGAAGCAATCAGCAGATAACGGAAGTGGTGAGAAACCAAATGGAGCAGAGTCACTATCGAGAACATGATGAAAGTAGAGGAGAAACTCAGGGGTACCAGTATAAAAGAGTTTTGGTGTATAGATATCCGCATTTCTTAGAAAATGAAGGACTTCTGAAAACAGATAAGTGGATTATAGATTTGGAGTCTACGTTTGAAATCAGTAGGTGTATTGAGGTTCAGAAGGTGCAGTATGCGGGAAACCTGCTTCAAGGTGAAGCCGGGTTATGGTGGGACACAAAGAGGAAGTTGTTAAAATTAGAGCTGGGTGAGAATGTAGTACCTACCTAGGAACGATTTAAGAAAGAGTTTGATGACCGACTTTTCTCGGAGTCGGTAAAGCAGCAAAAAGCTCTGGAATTTGCTACGTTGGCACAAGATGATATGACAGTAGAATGGTATGCAACCCGATTTATGGAACTGGCAAGGTTTGCCCTTTACTTAGTAGTTACGGAGAAGATGAGAGCACAAAAATTTCAAGAAGGGTTGCAGTCGCGTATACAAGTACAAGTGGCATGCCTACGAATAAAATTCTTTTAGGAATTGGTTAATGTGGCATCCATCGCAAAAACTGAACAGAAGAGTTTAATGGTACAGATGCAAGTATTAGGGAAAAAGAGATCATCTGATTCCTGTTAAAGGAATTTTTTCCCTACTGATAACGGATAGGAAAAAATGGTTGGTCAAGGAGCATCGATTATGCCGCAACCATGCAGAAGATGTGGAAAGAAACAATTGGTGAATGTCGATTGGCCACAGGAGCCTGTTTTAAGTATGGACAATGGGGTCATAGGATTCGGGACTGTTCACGGAATATCTTTAAAGGAGTTACAACACCAGAAGGAAAAATAAAAGCGCCCACGAAGGCTAAAGTCTATGCGATCACACCTGGAGAAGTGGATGTGGAGGCAAATGAGGCAAAAGATGCCGGAGTTGGTATTAATAAATTGTAATTTTCTTGCTTACGGTCAATGTGTGGACTTTTTGTAAATATGTAAATAATGGTAGGATAACTTTTGGACAATTTTAAGTTGAAGTTGACTCTCGGATAATAAAATCTTATATTTCATATAATTATGTCTAGAGGTGAGATTGGCAATAATGTTCAATTTTCTGAAAGAAGTTAAAGACTATGTTTTAGCGATTTTGAGGACGAAATCTTTATTTAAGGGGGGAGGATGTAATAGCCCAATTTTTTTTTTTAAGATAAAGCATTCATTTGAGAATATTTTAAAGGAATTTATCGAAAATATATTT
Source organism: Platycarya longipes (assembly GCA_036559045.1). Taxonomy (NCBI): domain Eukaryota; kingdom Viridiplantae; phylum Streptophyta; class Magnoliopsida; order Fagales; family Juglandaceae; genus Platycarya; species Platycarya longipes. Next base: position 14,156,998 of record CM071801.1, read on the forward strand.
TTCCATGGAAATAGAATTTGAGACTTGGATGATAATTGTGAGCTATGAAAATATGAAATTATGCATTCTAGGGTAAATTTTGGATGAATCTTTGGGAGTTTTAACAAGGTATCAACAAGAGAAATTTAATTTGGACCTAGAAAGAGATAAATTTTTGAAATTTAGGAGAGAAATTCAAGAGGAAGTGATAACACCAAAAATCAAATACTTGGTGCCCGGATTAAGTGTTCTCGGGCTGGTCCGTCAAGTTTTGGTGTAATGAGTATAAATTATTCATATGAGGTCCAAATGAGGTGATTCTAATTCTTATAGAACCGTAAGATGGAGGTGTAAAATTTTCATGTTTTGGGTTTTTGATTATTAGGACTGGATCAAGGACTTAATTGGGCGTGAAGTGGGCGGCCCTGAATTGAGCCCAATTGGTAACCGACTTAGATGAGTTGTCTTATGTTCGGCCATGTGACGAAAATTGGGATTAGCTATCATTTTTCTAAGGTCTTGAAATGTGTAGGAGTATGTGTCATGTGGAGATGAAGTGATCTAGAAGCTTTTGTTGGCTGAAAACAATAGGGAAACATAGGGGGCAAGTTTTCTGCTGACAGACAACTAAGTGAACTAAGTAAGCTAATTTTGAATTTCCTTCTAACCATATCATAGAGTGGGCTTCTAGAACATCACATATGATGTCTTGGAGAGGTATACACGTGGTCAATTGAGGGTAAGAAGGGGCTGGAACGTGGTTGGACTTTGGAGAAGCCAGGAAATCAGATTATGCATGGTTGGGCAGACAACCAGCTCATACCAACCCATACCCCCCCATGTGGTCTATTTCTCAACCATTGATTTTAATAAGCTTCCAAGTAACTTAGTATGGACCCTTAGATGAAGATTTGCAGCCACACCTAAGATTTAGAGTGATCATTAGGCTATGTAAGCTGGACACTACATCACCTATCGGCAAAGGGCTAAACTGGTTTCACCCTTGGCTGTTTACCCTCCCTTTTCATGCAAATGTCGTCCCTCTCCATATAAATAGTCACCTCCAGTTCCTAAGGCCTCTTTTGGATGACAAAACCCACGTCCAACACAAGGAAAAAGCAAAGAAAAGATCCTCTTAATCCATTAACCTCAAAACGGTTCCTAAGTTAGCCATTTGAGTAATTTTGAGAGAATCCTTACTAGAGGTTGGTTCTATCATCAATTCAAGCCTATATAAAATTGTTAAGTGCATATATTAACTTAATCTTAGCATAGAATAAGTGGTTTGGTGATTGGATTATGTTTGATATTTATTTGAGCTTAATTTTTTTTTATGTGTTAAGTTGAAACAAATTGGATTTTAGAGTGGTTTTATGGACAAATGCTAGGAAAATTATGAGACCTTAGAAATATATTCTATGATATTATATGAAGAGAATTATGTGAAAACATGAGGTCATAATTTGAAAAAAATTGAAGAAACAACTTAGTGAATTTTGGGCTTAATAGGGGTATTATTAGCAGATTCGACATTCTTTAGTAAATCGGACATAACTTGTTAGTGTGATATAGGAATTGGATAATTAAAGAGGCTATAGAAATCTAAGATAAATATCTCCAACTTTTATGTTTTGAGTTTCAAGAGATAAAGACTCAATAAAGGTCGAAATTGAGATTGAAGTGGCAAAACAAAATCTATCATAGTAGGCACTGACTTCATTGGTGTATTTCTTCTATTCTAAATTCTTAGTGACTTGTTTTTAATTATTTGAACTAGATTTTAATAAGTACGGTAAGTCTAGAAACTCCAATTTACATGGAAGATTTTCAAGAATTATTTAAGGAAATAGTCAAGAAAACAAGGCAAATAGGCTTGAAATTGATATGGCCCAACCACGAGTAATAGTAGTGGCATGGCTCGACCATAGGTAATAATAATGGCATGGCCCAATCAAGTATAATAATAGTGGCATAGCCTGACCACAAGTAATAATAGTGGCATGGCCCGACCACGGGTAATAATAGTGGCATGGCCCGACCACGGGTAATAATAGTGGATATAAGTGAAGACTTATAAGAACAAGAACTTTAAGATAAAAATGAAAAGTCCATGCATGATATAAGTTTGTTTAGACCAGAAGGACATCAGTGTAAGTTCTTATAAGAGATAAGTCTAAGTCATGCATGAGCCACATAAAGCATGCCATAAATGCATATTCTAGCTTGTAAGTGAATATTTTATAATGTCTATGTTTTTATTAAGTTACATGAGTACTTATTGAGATTTTTAAGAAAATCTCATTCTTGTATGTTTCATTTCTTTTTGGAATATGATTTTCGCTGTAGGGTTGGATGACGGTCATGGGCTAGGTTCCAGTTGCTCGAGAGACTCGAAGAAATCCTGAGGGGTCTTCTGAGTACTCTCTTTCCGTAAAAGTTTTTGACCAGTTGGTAGTAGTAGAGACCGGCATCGGTATGAAGAGAGAGTTTCCCAAAGTGAAGAAGGAGTCTAGGTGGCTCTAAGTCAAAGTTTTAATAAGTTTGTATTTTGGCTGAGAAAACTAACTGGGTTATGGATGTATGGTTATAATGTCATTATAAAAATGGATGATCTAGATATTGTGGTTTTATTTCATCATGTGATCATTATAAAATTTTTATTCAGAATTTTTCCGCTGTGATTTGCATTAATATACTAGTAAGTCTAGGTGCATGCATTAAATTTCGATAAGTACGAGGGTGAATAGCTTAGAGTTACTTACCCTGACACTCCAATTTGCGTTGATTTACGAACGTAAATTGGGGGCGTCACACACAACCAATGAGTTGCATTGGGTAGTACCTCTACAATAGCTTTCGCCATAGCCTTATTATCATCAGTAATTATGGCTGTAGGGGCACATCCAAGCATTGCCTCCAACCATGTTCTTAATAACCACGTGTATGACCCGGCTATTTCGTTAACCAACAAGGCACAACAAAACATGATGGTTTGGTGATGATGGTTAACTCCTGAAAATGGAACAAATGGCATCTTATAAATATCAATCAAATATGTAGCATCAAATATTACCACATCTCCAAAATATTGGTATGTGGTCCTTGATCGAGCATCGGCCCAAAAACAACTTTCCATAATTCCATTCTCGTCAACTTGCATGGAGTACACAAATCTAGGTTCTTTGCATTGTCGATCAAGAAAATATGCATATAACTTTTGAGCATCTCCCTTTTCAAAAATTTTCTCTTTTGATTCACCAAGTAATTTTCCACATCCTTGTCAATGCACCCAATGTTAAAGTCTCCCCCTACGTCTTTACTCAAAATCGACATTATCTCCCTTGTTGATACACCGGACTCATTGAAAATCATAATAAGTTTTTTTTGGACTTAAGTAACTCCCCTATGTCCATGAAGTAAAGTAGTGCTTTTTGGTGAAAGTAGCTCTTGATTATGTTGAAGCACAAACCTACTAACTATCCACTTTTCACCATCTTTTTTTTATTCCCATCAATGTTTTACAGCCAATCTTTGTCTCCGCGAATTCTGGAATTACTTGTTCTTTTTGTTTGCTCATTTTTTTTTATCGAAACCCTTCCCTTGAGCAAACATAGTCTAAATCACATAATAACCTATCCTCTTTCAATAATCGAGTTTGCTAAGTTTGAATGGAAAAACCATTTCTTCTTGAATACACCCTATAAAATGCTTGAGCGTCTTCTACATCATCAAATTCCATACCGATGACAGGCTCCTCTGGACCACTACTAGAACAAGGTCTCAAGTTCACTCCATCATTCACTAAATTTTCTACATTCACATCATCACTCAGATGAATGTCATCTTCTTCATTCACAACATCTTCTACATTCACATCTTCTATACTCACATCTTCTACGTCTTCACCTTTTACATATATGTGACTCGTCGTTATTTCAATCTCATCACTATCAGAACTACAAGTTTGGTCCTTTGGTATAAGAAAGAATCACATCACAAACCACTTCAAATATAAGGCAACATTTACTTGTCAAAATACTACATCATACATGAAGTATACAAGGCAACATTTACTTATAAAAAAAAAGTATCGACATGAAGTATGTTACATGAAGTACTTCAAATATAAGGCAGTATTTACTCTTCAAAAAAAGCATGCATGAAGTACTTATATATATATATATATAAGTGTACATGAAGTACTTCAATTGTAATTTTTTTCTATATATTTTTTGTAAAAACACATTTTAATTTATGAGTTTTGAGTAATAATGAGTAATGATTGAATGAAAAGTTAAAATTGTATATTTTTAAGATTTGAAGATGTTTGGTTTGACTTTAAACAAATTAAAACAAATTTGATGAAGAAAAGCAATGAACAAGATCAAGAAAAAAGACATTCTTAATATACATAATACATTCATGGAGGTTGATGCTGCAACCTTGTACGTGCATTATTTTTACAATTTAGTCTCAAAGATAGCAGCAATTTCAAGCTTGCTTCATTACCTAATTACTAAGCAACAAAGCTCAAACTTACATCTAATAGACGATTTCGATCTCTCTCAAAACAAGTCTAAAACAAGACTAAAACATCTTGTAAAACAAGTCTAAAACAAGCTCCAACAAATGAACAGATTGTATATATAAAAGAACAACACGATAAAATAAATGTTTATATATCAGTAATCACCAATGGGCATTTTCTATGGCATTTTCTCTAATATTTTTTCTCAGAGGCATTTTCACAAACACTTGTGGCCTATGTATGAGACGAGCACAAAATCTATTAGAAAGTGTATAAAACCAAACCATTTAGTCAACTGCTATGATGGGGAAGTTGTACAATGGGCTGCTTTTGGCATGGAGCTGTGCAGTGATTTCCAGTGTTGTGGCGGCGTGGCATCGAGCTGCAGTGATTTTCGGTCTTGTGGCAGCGGCGTCAAAAATGGATGACTTTCCAGCATCAACAATGGATGAAATTCTTTGGGGATTTCAGTTTGGGTTTTAGAAGAAAGGGGCTGGTGTATAGAAGAACTGCAATTGTGTGTTTCGGTTCCATGGAGAAGAAATGAATTTGTTGATGTGTTAATATTTCTATTAGATGACTGGTCTTCCTTAAAAGACCAAATGGTCTAGTCCAAAGCGCTTCTCATTAAAAAAAAAATCAAGAAAATATTTTTTACATGATTTTTTTAACATCTTAAAACATTTTTTAAAAATACAAAAAACAAAACATAACATTATTTAAAAACACTTACTTAAAAATCATGTGAAAAAACAAAAAAACAATGAAAATCGGGATTCATACTAGGGACTCCAAAATAGGGACAAATAGCATTTTCCTTAAGTATTTAGCTTAATCTTCAGCTCTTATTTGTACCTCGACCAATAATCTAAAAAATATCCTCTGGAAATCACCTTGACAACAAGACATAATTAAGAAGGAAACAATTAACTAATTGAATACATTAACCCCAATTTATCTTGTCAGATACATCATCCTACTTTGCACCTAATATATGTTTGATAACACAACCAGGACACTATAACAATCAATTCAAGGACTTTGCTTTGTGCTAAATGTTAATTTTCTGGTTCAGATTTTTATTTTATAGCAAACTAAATAATTCTTGTTCTTGGTTCTCAACTTGCACATCTTTCTTTTCTTTTTTTGATAAGTTTGTGCAGTTAGCTTTCTTTGGTTATTAATAATTTTCCATGTTTGATCCTTTATTTATTTATTTATCTAAGTACATGAAGTTGAATTTAAGCAAAGAGTAAACTATCTTCTTCCAGTTGATTCAGTAACTAGCAATTGTTATACAAAATTTTAGCTAAACTAATGCTAATCCTCCATTCAAGATTCAAACTTTGCTAAAACTAGTATTTCTTTGCACAAAATATTCGAAAATGCCATTCGGAGGTCGACTTACAAAGACTACAACTAGAACACAAACCCTAGAAACCATAATTTTTCCCACCTAATTGCAAAACAAACAAAATAATGACCGTCCATTTGTTGGGTTGCTTTTCTTGACAGCAAGGCTTTTTACAGCCATAAACCTAACCTCCAAACCCGTACAGAGTCCTCCCCTATCTCTTGAGCTTGTAGACCACGTCCATGGCCATCACGGTCTTCCTTCGGGCGTGCTATGTGTAGGTCATGACATTGCGAATCACTTTCTCCAAGAAGATCTTTAGGACACCACGGGTCTCCTCATAGATCATAATGCTGATTTGCTTCACACCGCTCTTGTGAGCCAATCAGCTAATCGCCGGCTTCGTGACTCCCTGGATGTTGTCTTGGAGGACCTTACAGTGCATTTCGCTCCATCCTTACCCAAACCCTTGCTATTAGGTGCGCCGTGAGATAAAGGGAATGGTCTGAAGATGAAGCAATTAGGGTTTTGTAAGAGATATATTTATATATGTGTGTGTGTGTGTGTGTGTACTTGTAATTTATTCATTTGTTATGCCCCTTTTAGTCATTTGCTTGTTTACTAATGGGTCGATTATCTTTGTAATGGGTTGGGCTCTGCCCGAGTCCTTTGCTTCAATTAAGGTTGGTTATTTAACTTACTGTCTTTGGGCCATGTAGTAAACGTGTAATCCAGTAACTGTTTAAGTCAGTTGTTATTTGCATGTTGTATTTAAGCAATGCCAGAAGGCTAATGAAAATCATGTTTATCCATAATTGTGAGTGTAGGATTTGGCTCCTCAAAAGCCAAGTGCATTTTAATTACAACTATTAATACAACCCTATCAAGTGGTATCTAGAGCAAGGTTTTGGCATCATGGCAGATGGCACACGCCACGCCCAATTGAATGAGGTTGTTGCTACGCTAAAGGGTGAGTCCTTGCAATTGAAAGAGGAACATGATCGGCAAAAGATGATGTTGGAAGGCATCCTACTGCCACTCACTAAACTTGCTTCCAGCTATGATCATTTGGCTGTGAATGCTATAAAACAAAACTCAGAAGCAAGTTCATCAGGTAATCCTCTTAAGATTAATGGCAACCCTCTCTTTGAGGGTGGAGGGAGTATCCAAGCAAGAACATTGCTTTTGGATTTCACTAAATTTGATGGATCCGATCAAATTGGATGGATTCGATCCAGTTTAATGGATCCTTAAGACAGAACATTTTTTCTCTTACTGTAACACTCCAAATGAACAAAAAGTGCAAATTGTTTTTTTTCATATTGAGGGTAAGGCCTTAACTTGGTATGGTTGGCTTTCTGAGTCTAGCCCAGTCAAAACTTGGGATGAGTTTTTAGTTGCACTTAAAACTCGTTTTGGTCCACTGCTTATGAAGACCCAGTATGAGTTTTCACCAAACTCCAATAGTCTAGTTCTGTAGGATCAAGATGGACGAGTCTTTATATAATTGATAAAGTTTCCTCTTTTAGAACAATAGATTTAAAGGACAAGACAAAGAATATATCTAGAGTTAATGGTCACTTTTTGGAACTATCCACTTATTCCTCTTGGAGATCCTACTTGATGAAAATTGAAAAGTCTAACTGTAGACTTTAAAACAAGCGCTTATGGGAGGCAACTTGTCATAACCCGATTTTTTCCCAATTGGATTTTCCTCATGATATAAATGGATACTTTCTATTTAGTCATTCTTTGGAACTTTTTGGATATATACATATATTTCCTATGAACCTTTTATTGGTAATAAACCTATATGTGTTGGAGGAAAAATATTTGGGAAACACCTAAGTGTTTGAAAAATCATTTGGAGACACTTGGCATGATAAGAAGATATGACTTTTAGAAATTCAAGGAGATATTGTATAGAAATTGAAGAAAAATTTATAAAGGAAGTCAAGTGGTATAAGTAAGGAATATACCATATGATATATTCGGATTGAGCAATTTCAGATAGTTTCAACGTCTTTTGGTAATTTGGACATAACTTTCTTATTTAGTGTTGGATTGATATGATTCAATATGATATAGAATGCCAAGAGAAAGATCTATAACTTTTATGGTTTGAGTTTAAAAGATATTAGCTAGATCGAGGATGAAATCGGGCTTGAAGTTGACTTGTTTGAAATGGATCTATTGGTAGCCTAAAATCACTTTGTCTTATCTAGAGATATTTTCAAAGATATGGATGATGATGAGAAGTTTGTCTAATTTTTTTATCTTCTTCACAAATGGAACTAGATTATATATATTTTTTAGAAAATAAAACAAAAATGGATCAATGAAATAAGAATTTTAGTTGTTTAAGTAAGGTATATGTCAGGAATATTCCTAGATGAAAGAAGCGTTTGGACTGGCTATTTTGGAGGGCTTTGAGATCGACTTTTGCTTGTGTTCTTTTCACCATGCTTTAGCTTACTTTATAGACAAGAGAGTGGACAAGTGAAATGATATGATTGGATGAAATTTAGGTGGACTTTTTATAAGGGAACTTCGGCTAAACCAAGATCAAGTGGGGGATGTTAACCAACTTGAGTTTTTGGTCATTTTCTATTATACACTTAGTTCATCTACTTGGTAGAAATTGAGATATGTGGTAAAGGGTTATTTGAGGAAATAAGTTGGCTTTGACCATAGGAAATTTGGCTGAAATTAGAACACCGAAAATAAATGAAGTGATCCGAAGTTAATCCTAGGCTTATCTCCTTGAATATCTCAAAATTTGGATAAACATGTGAGGTAATCTTATGTCACTTAAGCCTAATATGAAATGAGAAACCTATGGTATAAGAGGGACATTTGGCCTCATGGGGTCAAAGGCTATATTTGGTCTTTGAAAAGGAAGTTGTCGCCTAACTCAAAGAGAACACACGTTCACTTGGTTTTCCTCCCTAGCTCTCGGCAACCCTCTTTTCTCTTCTCCATCCACTTCTTTTCTTCACTTCAATTTCTAAACTAATTCTCTTAGTATAGTTAAGTGTGTTTTCTCAAAAAAGTGGAGTGAAAATCCTAGCCTACAAAGGAGTAGTTTGGAATATCTTTTAAAACTTGTAAGTGTAGCTATAACTTAACTTTAGCATTTTATTGATATATTCTATAAATTTGTTATTTTAGGATTTTATATTCTATTAGATTGTTGGATAAATATGTGCTGCTTTGGTGACTCATAAGTAGTATAAAGAATATTTTCTTTATATTGGAAATTTGTTGACAAGGGTTGATAACTAATTAGCTTTTAATTTCCTTATGCTTTTTTGAGATAATGACTTAAGACTTAGTTTAGGTATTAATTTAGAAATATATAAGATGAAAAGCTTAAGAAAAGATATCAAGGATTTAATTAAGAAATTATGAATTTAAAGCCTTAAGTCTTGGTAGAATATGTGTAAGGAATTATAAATATAAACTTTGAAGTTTAAGGGTTTCGATTATTAAGAAATTGCTAGAGAGGAATTTCAAGTTTCCTTGCTTATGGATGACTTAGTTATAAGTCAAGTTTTTATTCATTTGTTAGTTAAGGAATAATTAATATAGGTGATTGGAAGATGAATGGATGAAAAGATAATGGGGAAATAATTTTATAAGGTTTATGGGATTTTCGGCCTAAGCTATTTCGAGATGATAGTTTAATCATCTTATTCAATTCTTTGATGAAATATATATGATTTATTTGAAGAAATTCAATAGCACTTGTTTAGTATGAATATGTTTTAATTTAGTAAATGCATGCATCATATGTCATATGAATCGTGCATTACGCATGAAGAAGTTTAAGCTGCATGCATTTTTGAAAGGTCCCATTATTTAAATTATCATGGTTTTCAAGAAAAACAAGAATAAGAATATTCATTTTTATAAGAATAAGAAAATTTAAAAGTCACGTCATGACGGAGAAGGCGATTTGTAACTCTCGTCAAATGATAAGAAGTCGTGTCATGACAGGGAAGACGATACATAATTCCCCTATGACTGTTGTGCCGACGGGAAAGGCGATGCGTAATTCCTGTCGAATGATAAGAAGTTGTGTCATGATGGGGAATGTGATACGTAACTCCCATATGACTGACATGACTGGCGATTAAGGCGATACGTAACTGCCGTCATAATAAGTGTTTTCGTGTTATGGCAGGGAAGACGATACGTAACTCCTGTATGACTGATGCGAACAAGAACCCGACGGTGAAGGCTATACGTAACTGCCGTCGATGTTCAGAAATAGTGTAGTAGTGAAGGCAATATGTAGCTGCTATCATACTATGAATAAGAATAAGACTTAAGAAAGAAATATGAACAAGATAAAAATTCTAAGAAAATTCATTAAATGTCATGATGGATGTTATACCTATGTTTATACAAGTTTTTCATGAAAATGTATAATTCTATGTGAAGAGGATACATAAGTCATGATTAAGACATGAATAAGTCAAGCATAATTCATAACATATGTCTCAAGCATAAGTCAAGTATAGTCATGTTATGAGTCATAGGTTCATGCAATCACATATTGTAGAATCGGGCTATGATATTATTATATTATACATGTACTTGCTGAGATTTCTTGAAAATCTCACTGCTTTTATTTTATCTATCATTCCTTATAAAATGATAGACATTGTTGTAGGAATAGATGACTTATCATGAGACCCAGACGTGACAGGAGATTCTGAGATATCCTAAGGGTCCTACAGAATACTCCTATTGATGAATGAATCAATTGTTGATGACAAGATTATAGAGAAAGTGGAAAGAATCCCCTAAGGGTAATAGTGGGTAGTTGAATAATTGTCCTGGAAATATTAGATATTGATATGTATTAAAGAGGAAATTTGGTACAGTATGCTTGATGTTTTATAAGGATATGAGTTTTTATTGTAACATACCATATGATTAATGCAAATAATTAGATTTCTTTGCTGATCTCTAGAATTAACCTTATTTCGCTACAATATATTTTACATACTATTAATAAGTTAAGTGCATGCATGTAATTTTTGGCATAAACAAAGAGATTTATAGCCTAATGTTATAAGTCATGATACTTCAATTTACGTTAAATTCTATACGTAAATTGGGGGCGTTACACAGCCCATAGAACTTTCTTTTATTCTTTTATTTTAAATTTTTTTATTATTTTTTTGTCTTCAATAATTTGGATTTTGATGCAGGCTTATTTAGTAGGAATAAAGGGCTGAAAATCAAAAACTACAACTAATTCACCATGAAACCAAGGAAGTTCCTTTCATTTCTTCATTCGTTTTCACTTTTGAATTAGAATGAGGATATTTTTTGTTTAAGTTTGCAGGTATAAACTTCTATAATCATTTTGTCATTTTGATTGTGCTCTTGAATTTTCTTACCAAGCATGCATTTGAGTACGATTGACATCTCTATGACTCTAAAATTTGTGATTGAGAATAGGGGTGAGAAATTTTTTCAAAAGTTTCTTTAATGTCAAGCTGAGTTTCGTTGGTACTTTGGTTTAAAATTTTTACCTTGAACATAATTGAGTACATAGTCATTTTGTTTTATTCCATTTTACTCATGAAGAAAATGAGTGGATTAACAGGGTTAGGGGAGTTCAATTATGCTTTGCTCTAAAATCCGTTGATGAGTCCTTAAGGCAAAATCATAGTTGATACCAAATATTAGAGAAATGATGTAGGCAATTTTTTTTGTCATGACCAAAAAGCTTTCCTAGCCATCATAGTTATCATGCTATCATTGCATGATATATTTTTCATAGTTAACCCCCTTGAGCCTTATTTTACATAATCCTTGATTTTTTTTTACCTACATCAATCATTCCCATTCTAAGCTTGAAAAACCATGATTTACCTTATAAATTTTGATAAAACACTTTGGTGAAAATCTACATTTAAAGAGAAAAGTTAGTTCAAAGAAAAACATGCTCTGTTTAATCAAAGTGTGAAAAGCGAATGTTGAAGTGATTGAAATTTTGAGAAGGCTACATGAATAGGGGTGGCTAAATGAAAAAGATAGGAGGCTAAAAAACATAAGAAAGAAAAATAAAAGAAAAAAAAGTTATTGTTACTAAGTTTGGCTTTTGCCCAGATGTGATTTATTCATCATGTGAAAAAGCACAAAATAGAGAAAGCTTAACAAGTGGAATGCAGATCATGTCAAATTTTGCAAAGTCTAGCAAATATGAGCATATAGTCAAGAAAGAGTTATGGTTTGAATCTTGTGGGCATCTCTTTATTGTTCTCTGCACCTCGTATTTTTCCAGTTTTCTTGAATTTTTCTTATCCATTTATTTCTTAGCTCTCACCTTGTGGCCTGTTATTACAACCTGATTAATGACCTTTTGATTTTTGATTTTGGTGGTTGACTACAATAATAGAGAGGATTTCAAAAAATTGGACTTGTGGGACAAAGTTTCGAGACAATTCTTTGAGGTATGTTGAAGAATTTTGATTTTTTTATTTATTTTAAAATCCCACTTTTGAGAGATGTTGACAAGTAGAAATGGAAATGAGATATGAGTAGGATTCAAATGTTATTTTACTAGGGAATTTCGAAATATAGTTGGTGAGGAGAATGGTGGAGTCGAAATTTATATTATTTTGCCTATTGTATATAGTATTTCAAATATATTTTAAAGTTATAGATGATTATGTGAAATTAGCTTAATTTTGCTATTTTCTATACTAAGAGAACTAGATTATATATATGTTTTTATAAAATCAAACAAAAGGAACCAATGAAATAAGAGTTTTAGTTGTTCAAGTAAGGTATATTTGAAGTATATTCCTAGATGACTGAAGCCAACAGATTGGCTGTTTTGGAGAGCTATGGATCGACTTTTGCTTGTGTTTTTTCCACCATGTTCTACTTCATATCTTAGGCAAACAAAGGAGGTAAATGGAAGGATATGACTGGAAGATAAAATGTTAGACTTTTCCTATAGGTGGTTCGGCTAAACCAAGAGCATATGGGAGAAGGCTTGACCAACTTATCATTTGTCCATTTCTACCACAACTTAGCTTATATACTTGGAATGAATTAAGACATGTGGCAAGGGGATATTGGATGAAATAAACTTCGAATCCTTTACATGTGTTTCGGCTGAGATGAAAATAAAAAGGGGGGAGGAGTAGCTGAAGTCATCCCATGCTTTATCTCCTAAAAACTATCACAATTTGGATAAACTTATGACCTAATCTTATGTCACCCAAGTCTTAGATGAAATGAGTAACCTATGGTCTAAGAGGGACACATGGCCTCATGGGGTGAAGGGATAAAATTGGTTTTGGTATTTGAAGAAGATGTCACCTAACTCAAAAGAGAACATCCGTTCACTTTATTTTCTCCCTCTCGCTATTGAGATCTCGTTTTTTTTTAAGGTACTTGTTCCTCTTCAAAAGAAGACATTTCATGAAATACCTCTTCAGGAGGTCTCTTTTCAGGAGATTTTGGAATATAAGATTTGATCTTTTCAAAAGCATCAACTACACTTATGACCAGTGTTGTGGATATGGATTTTTCAGGAACACAAAATTCATTTTGCATCTTTCTCTTTCGAGAGATTTTCTTTTGTATCAATAGGTCTTCCATGTTCCAGGCTTGTCTTAGACTCATCTATTGTTAATTTAGCAACTTGTTCTTCAGGAACTGTAATTCTTATTGGAATATTAATTTTAGAAATATGTGATTTTATCACACTTTTAGTGTTAGTAAATATATTCGATAATTAATCTAAAACACTTTGCAAATGAATAATCCTCTAAACTTCTAATTTACATTCATTTGTAGGAGAATCAAATTAAGACATGGCTTTATTTTTTTAAGAAATTTATTGTCGTACATTAGGACCAACTTTTCATTACCTAATGATGGAAAAGTGGATTCGTCAAAATGACAATCCTCAAAACGTGCTTTAAACATATTTCCTGTAAGGGGCTCAATGATCTAATAATAGAAGGAGAATCAAACCAATATGTATCCCAAGTCTACGTTGAGGATCCATCTTTGTACATCGTGGAGGTACAATTGGAACATACACAGCACATCCAAAAGTATGAAAATGAAAAATATTTAATTGTTAACCAAATGTAAACTGTAATAGAGAATAATTGTGACATGCAGATGATCTAATCCAAATCAATGATGCTGCATGAAGTATAATATGTCCCCAGACAGAAATAGGTAATTTTGATTTCATAAGTAAATGTCTAACGATTAACTGAAATCTTTTGATCAATGATTTAGCTAAACTATTTTGAGTGTGTGTATAGGTAGCAAGATGTTCAACATCTATTCCTATTGACACACAATAGTTCTAAAAAATTTGAGATGTAAATTCACCTGTATTATCCAATCGAATAGTTTTAATTAGATAATAAAGAAATTGTACTCGTAGTTTAATTATTTGGGCAAAAAAAATATGTGACCATCGACGTGATGCATTAATTAAAATAATAAAATATCTAAATGGTCCACTTGATGGATAAATAGACCTACATATATCCCTATGAATCATCTGTCAAAATGATAGAGATTCAACAATAACTTTTTGAGGGTAATAGTTTCATAATCAATTTATATTGAGAACAAGTAGAGCACAGATATTTATTGGATAAAATAATCTTTTATTTCTTTTGGGGATGCCTAAATAAATTATCAATAATTTGTCTTATCACTATTAATCCCAGATGTCCAAGGTGATCATGCATGGCCAGATCATAAATATTTTGAGATCAATGCATTTTTTGTACATTAGCACATATCATTCAATTGTTTTCATTTTTGTATAATATAATCTAAAAGAGGGATCAAACAGCTTTTCTAATAAGAGTTTATGGCCCAAAATCACTCTAGTAATGAGGAGATGCTCTTTACTGTCTTCGTTGGTGGTTTCAATATGATAATCATTACGACACATATCTTTGAAATTCAATAAATTTCTTTTAGACTGTGAAGAAAATAGAGTATTGTCAATACAAAAATTGGTGCCATTAGGCAACACAATATAAGCTCTTCTGGTACCCTCAATTGGATTCAATGAACCTAATATGTAGGGGTGGGCAAAAATTCTGACTTTCGACTTCCGAATGGCTTCCGCTCCGATTCCGACTCTGATCGAAATCGGAATTCGGAAGTCGGATTCGGAGTCGGAAGACTACCGACTCCGAAATCGGAGTTCGGAGTCGGAGTCGGAGAAAACAAGTGCTCCGAACTCCGACTCCGAACTCCGATATTTTTAAAATAATCCAGATGCAAAACGACGTCGTTTTGCATCTGGGATATTTTTTTAAAAAGATTAAACGACGTCATTCCAACTAATGAGGAATGACGCCGTTTTCAAATTACTTTATCGCCCCCCCCGGATCCCCTATTCTCTTTCTCTCCTCTTCTTTCTTCTTTCTTTTTTCTTCTTTCTTCCGCATCGCATTCGGTTTCTCTAGACTCCAGTAGCCCAACTTCATCTTTGATTCTTCTCTTGTCTTCGAGGCTCGAGCAACCGCTTCCCCAGCCGCGACGCCGCCGTCTGAGTTTCACTGCGCCGGACCGCCACTGTCGAGGAGAGCCTCCAAGTCCGTAATCCTGGTATTATTTAGGGTTTCAAAATAGGATTTTATTTTTAATTTTAATTGAGGATTGTGTTAATTATTTTCTATTGTATCAATTTTGTTACTTGTAAGGTAATTGAACTATTGAAGATTCGAAATTATAGTGTTTAATTTCTTTGTTTTTTCAAGCCTCTAATTTGTAGTCGTTTGAGTTTGATCTGTACTTCTTGCATCAGTTTTCTCCCTGATTTGGGTTCCGAAATTCGAATTGATCTAGTACTACTACTAGCTAGAAGCACTTTCTTTCTGTTTTTAGATCATATAATTGTGTTTTAATTCCTGGATGATTTATTAAAGGCTTAAATCATGCCAGATTGAGTTATATAATTAGAAGTTGAATGGGGACGTTGTTGATAACTTGATGGTCGTGTTTGCTGGTACATGTAAATGGAGTTTTTTTTTTTTTTTTAATGTTTGTATTCCAAATTGATACTGTTGAACTGAAATTTCTAGCTAGCTAGCCCCTTTTCAGCTTGTTCATATTTATATTTTACTTTTCTGTTGATTCCAGGTGCATTAATTAATATGGCTGCTTCTTAAGACATTTCAACATATTATTCAAAAAAAAATATGAAGACCGGCCAGTAGTGCCACACTGCCATTGAGTACAAGTAATTATACACGACCTGATCTTATGAATGTTGAGGTGCATTTTGGTCGTGGAAATATGGGTTTTTGCTATTACTTTATGTGGAGGAGAAATATATATAATTAAAAATAGTAGCTACTATTGTGTTATACTCGGAGGCTGCTTGATGTGCTTAGTTTATCACTACATAAGAGAATATTATTGACTACAGTTTTGGATATCATCATTCTTATGCATTATGAAGTCCCACTGTAAATTTAAGGGGCATTCATAGGGGGTCCTCTATTATTTCACGAAAGTTGAGTACATTTTCTTGTTATGAAATTCCTTATTCAAACTATGGCTGGAAAAAAAAATGATATTCCTTAACTTTCTATTATTTCCTTTCCATTTACATATTTTTTCTCACTAACCAAATAGAATACATAAACAACTAAATAAACAACTAACTTAATTTTTCTCCATGCATGCAAGGTTATTTTTTTGTTTGAAATTCTTAAGTTCTGTCACTATTGCAATTAAAAAAAAGATGCAGACCTCTTCATGGGAAGAAAAAAGATTCATATTATGCCTTATATTCAGTCATTCTAATTTTATGAATTATAGAGTAATTATTTGGTTCCTTTTTACCCTAAAACAAAACTTGGGCTCTCATGATCATCTACCATAGACTAGAGAACGAACTTTTTACTCAATAACTACATCTTCCAAGAGAAATAACTACATCTTCCCTACTTTGCTTTCTCGGAGTTAAAATGGAACAAAGTGATATATTTGGCCTTGGCCCATGAGGACAGTCTTTATTTAATTGTAACAGTGTACATTTGTTGGGAATGTGCTTTTTTATATGATAAGTTAGAATGCAAGTGTGCATTTGTTGGGAATGTGTTTTTTTTTTTAATTTCATTTGTTTAGTTATTTACTTATTTATATATAGTTCAACATGTCTGAACATTGGTATTCTTGCTGCTTTCTTTTCAAATTTTCGGATAATGTCCAAGCTTGTTAAGCATCCATCTGAGCTTCCCAGCTCCCAAGGGGAACTATGATGGATCAAGTACTGGTCAAGCTCTAGTTGAAGATAGCGAAGTAATTATATAGTAAGGTTTTAGAAACAATATGACATTTTTTTATTCATCTCATCCTTTTGTTAACACAAAGGAAATATACTAAAACTTCTCTATCTTTCATTGAGTATTGTGGATTGTATTTATACACAATATAAAAGAATAAAAGAATATGTGTTGGTTACAATAACTTGAGGGAAATTCTAACTAATTTCTCTACTCTGCTATTCTAGAAGGTTTTGTGCTATTGTTGTAATAGGCATGTAGCTCGTCTCTGCTCCTCTGTTAGGGTATTATTTTGTAGTGGATAATGATCGACACAGGACCTATATATAAATTATAATATATAAATTATAATAATATAACAAATTGATAAACTAGTATGATCTTTGACTCATTTACATGATTTCTATATTACAGTTCTTTAATCAAACATATATAATTAGCGGCGTGAGTTGGGTGATGTTTTATAAGCATATATATAAACTTATATATAAGTCAAACATATATAACATTTTTTATATTGTTATATTTGAATTTCAGGTCTACTTAACAGATGGATCCCTCACGCTCACATAGTGCCAGTGGGACTCCGACTCCATGTGAGACTCCGGATGCCAGGACTCCGTCGGCATCCCAAGCAGCAATACCGAGTCGGACTCGGAGTCGATTACCTAGCTCCACTCGAGCACAAACCTCGTGTGCTAGTAGTGGATTTCCACTTCCAGTCAACATAGAATTAGAAGCGGGAGATTTCGATTAGTTTATGGAGGAGGAGGATATGGGTCTTGGGGACGATTCGGTTCAAGATCCGGATATACCAGTACACCCTGCAGCTATGAGGCCACCCCGTTCACGATCAAATAAAAAAAGATTGTAGACATGGGAACATTTCACGAAAGTTGATGGTGGGGATCCTGAGAAGCCACGGGCTGAATGCAACCATTGTGGCGCTCAAGTTGGGTGTCATTCAAAAAGACAAGGCACCGCTTGTCTATCATCACATCTCAATGGTTGCCAGCGATACCAAATAGCGAAGGGGCTGGCGTCAAGAGGTTAGTGTTTTATTAATCTCATAGGGCCATATGTATTATGTATGCTAATTGATTTATTCATTTAATTTAAAGTTTAAAACTAATATTGGGCCATAAATTATTATATGCAGTCGCAGGTGGGTCTCAAACTAATCTTAGTTACGAGACCTCTACAGCAACTGATGGGACAGGAAACCAGATGAGAAATCTGGTGGTCCCTCAATACAGTGAGAACGTGTACCGTGAGGCACTTGCAGAGATGGTTATAAAGGATGAGATGCCATTTAACATTGTTGAGAAGAAAGGGTTCCACAAGTTTGTGAAGCTGCTTGAGCCAAGATTTCCACTGCCATCCCGTTATACAGCAATGCGTGATTGCATGAAGAGGCATATGAGGGAGAAGGCAGAGATGAAAAAGATGTTCATCACCACTGGCCAGAGAGTGTCATTTACGACTGACACATGGACGTCTATACAGAATACGTCGTACATGTGTATCACAGCACACTACATTGACAGTGAGTGGAATCTTAAAAAGAGAATTATTGGATTTAAAGAAATAGTTGACCATAAGGGTGCATCAATAGGGGCAGAGATGGATGATTGTTTGGTGGATTGGGGCATCCAAAAGATGCTATGCATTACAGTTGATAATGCCAGTGCTAATGAGACTGCCATCGAGTGGTTTTCGTGGAATACGAGGGCCAGATACGATGTGATTAAAAATCATCAGTATATCCACGTTCGATGCACTACTCACATACTCAACCTTATTGTTGGTGAGCCTCTCTGGTTTTGATTTTGTGTTTTATATTTTAATATTTTTATGATTAATAATTTTGAAAATGGTATCATTTTTCAATGATGAAACAGTTAAGGGGATGGAAAATGTGGACGACTCCATCAAGAAAGTCCGTAATATTGTACGGTATGCGAGGGCTTCTCCCCAAAGGCTGCGGAAGTTCAAGGCAATAGCAGAACAGGTGGGGTTGAGTTTTCAAAAATGTTTTGTTTGGATGTTCCCACTCGATGGAACTCCACATATCTGATGTTGGATGTGGCACTAAAGTACCAGAAGGCATTTGAGCTATTGGAGATTGAGGATGGGGGTCTGAGGTATGCCCTGCTGGAGCCTAATGGAACGGGGCTCGGTCCGCCAGACAGTACGGATTGGCAAGCTATATCCGAGTTTGTCAACTTTTTACAGATTTTCTATGATATTACTAAGCGGGTATCTAGATCCGCAAATGCGATGGCAAACATGTGGTTTAGCGAGATCTCAATGGTACACCACCATTTAAAAGAAGGTTGTGCTGACCCGAGCGGACTGTTATCTGGTATGGCATTACAGATGCAGTCGAAATATGATAAATATTAGGGGCAAGTTGAGAAAATAAATCTATTGTTGTTCATAGCATCAATCCTCGACCCCCGATTGAAGTCGGCGGTGATAGAATGGTGGGCAAATGAAATTCTCGGGACAGTGAAGGCAGCTGCATTTATCGCAGCACTTAAGGTTGATCTGAACGACTTATACAGCCACTACAGCATTAATAGCCAGCCTTCATCCTCAGCAACCGCAGGTAACTCACATTTGAGCTCGAGGTCAGGACCTCCTTCTGATGCCCGTACCCGTCAGGCCAGTGCAGACAGTGTCAGTCGACCCTGAGGTTTCAACGTTATGACGTCGTTTCACGCAAGGTCGGCGAGAAATCCACTACAGTGTACGAATGAGGTTGATCGGTATTTATTGGCAGAGGTCGAGGAGCCTACAGATGAATTTCAAATCTTGATATGGTGGAGGGCTAATTCTTCCAAGTACCCAATCCTCTCCCGTATTGCTCGAGATGTACTAGTCGTTCCTATCACTACAGTTGCATCTAAGTCGGCATTTAGCACCGGAGGTCGAGTGTTGGATGCTTATAGGAGTTCATTGGCACCGTCAACTGTGGAGGCCCTCATTTGCACGCAGAATTGGATTAATGATATTCCTTCTGGACTATAGAGCATTGGCATCGATGCTATTAGTTATAGACTTGAGTCAGGTAAAATTAAATTAATTAATTTACTTGTTTTTTTATGATTAAAGTAACAAAGTGTATATAATTATTTCAATAACTATTTTTTATGATTTTATAAATCTATCTAACTTATATTATCTATAATTTCACAGATCTACATATCAATCTTGACATACTTGCCGATGACTGATGATTTGATGAACTACATTACGATGGAGCGGTTGAATATATTTTTTTCTCTACTTTACATCGAGTGGTTTTGTAGTTTGTACTATTATTTGTATTATTCAGTTTGTGCTATTTTTTGTATTAGCCTTAGTATTGTAAATTATAATAATATAAATTGTATTATTTGTTTATCAAATATCAACTATTAAATGGTAGATTATTTAACACTAATTGACTAATTTATTATTTATATGTAAAACAGATAAAATACATCAAAAAATTGGCTCCTTTGAACCAAGTAGAATTAGAAATGCGCCAAAAAATTTGCCCATTTTAGTCGGAGTCGGTTCGGAAATCGGAGTTCCGACTTCCGATAGGAACTTCGACAGAACTCCGATCGGAGTTCGGAGTCGGACTCCGATTCCGATTCGAAGTCGGAGTCGGAAGTTGTTTTCGACTAGTTTCCGACTCCGACTTCGACTGTAGTCGGAGCCCACCCCTACTAATATGGTATGTACAAAGGCTTTACTTAATGTTAGATTTTGAAAATATTTTTTATCCTTAAGTATTGTGTGAGTTATAGCACTGTCAGCTAAACATACATCTATATCATTAATCTTAGAGACAAAAAGTTTATTAGTAGGATCTATGATTCTACAAAATATATAACATTTCTATTACTTTAAAATGTTGCAAAATATTAAAAAGTCTTACTATAATATGTAGAAATTTGATATAAGTCAATCAAAAGCTTGGTCGTTCGAGATGTATGTGACCAATGTTCAATCATACCATATCTATAGTATACATTTTCATATTTTTTTGAAAAATTATTCTAAGAGCTTTTACCCTTCTCATAGTTGAATCACTTATGATAATACAATATATTTCTATTATTATCCCCTTTAGTGTTGTCGCTTTTAGGACACACACATCTATAATTTTTCCTACCACGTTCACGCCCTCGATTCCTTTGAAAGAATGTACCATTCGCTTCTGAGAATGTTGTAAATCTAATACTATTCAGTTCGGGGAATTAAATGGAACCAATAGGACGTGACTGGTATTTTTTAACAAAGTGCATTATTTTGCTCAGCTATTAGAAAATAAGATATAAGTTCAGAATATATTTTAAACTTTTGCTCTCGATACTATCGTTGCAAGAGCATATTTGAAATATGAAAAATAGTATGTCTTTTCTAATATATCATCATTAGTGTCTTTTTCACCACATAATTTTAATCTGAAATTCTTTTAAAAAATGCAGAATTATACTCACTAATATCTTTGAAATCTTGCAACTTCAAGTGCAACCGGTCATAACGAGCTTGTGGGAGGATTATAGTCTTCTAGTGCTCATATCTCTCTCTCTTAAATCATTCCATAAAATAAGGAAATTCTTCACGTGTTGTTGACGCCCTCAGCCTATGCTTGGAATTGCACGTAAGCTAAAGCGTCGAGAATGAGTAATACAAGGAATATTCACCCCTCGTTCATGTCATAGAGAAATGCATGCACCTATCTTACTAGCAGTATGCAAAAATTTTTGCAGTGGAATAAGGTTCAGCCGAGTATTATCAGCAAGAAATATAAAATCTTGCCAAAAATCACATGGTAGAACTGAGTAAATATCCCAAAAGAAACTTCATGTATAACATTATATTATATCAAGTTCCACAAAATACCAATATTCTCAATACACGGGAAATATACAAACTTCTCCAAAATAACCAAAGGTATAAACCTAAAACATTATCAGAAAAAAGCTGGCCCCATTAGCCTTCCCTAAAATAGGGGTTCATCTGCATATCCTCTATGAGACGGACATACCAAAAAGGGGCTACAACATCAAAAGAAGATTACTCCGTCAGGCCCTCGTGGGTCTGAGGAGTCTTTCTGGAAGTCTGACTCGTAGAATCCATCGTCGCCTGTGACCGCTTCTATCGTCCTGAAGAGGAACAATAAATGAAAATTAAAGGGATGAGATTTCAAGAAATCTTAGTAAGTACACATTTATCTTAACAAAATCACAAGCATATATATAAGTGAACACCAAAACAATACATGTGTCATGAACATGAGACTTGTGACTCGACTTATGCAATGAACTCTTAAACAATGACTTGCATAAAACTTTGACTTTCTTAAGACTTTAACTCATGCTCGTGTTTTTCCATAAAAAGATTTTTTATATAATATTAACGTCTTTCTCACGTACTTAAAATCTTTTCGTAAACCTTTCGTGTCTTTCATCATTTCTTTTTATTAGGCGTCATTAATTTTATTCATATCATTCTTGGGACTTAAAGTTATTCTTGTTATGACTTTTCTTGTTGGATACCTCACGGTTTTCCTATGCACCGTATACTTCCCGCTAGTTACTGCATCACCCGGCGACCACTCAAGTCAAAGTGACTACGTTACACGTTATCACATCATCCGACGATCACTCAAGTCGAGGTAACTACGTTATCCGTTCTTCATAACCTGGCGATCGCTCAAGCCAAAGTGATTATATCCTTAGTTCTTATAACGGCAAGGTTCAATGCCTTCATCGTCCTTGGGCATTCACTAGCTTTAGGTGCGACCACGCTCCAGAATCCTTTTGGAGCTATACATGGTCCGTCGACTGTACTTCGTTAACCCAGGAGTTTTCACTCAACTTTAATTACTCTTGAGTGAACAGGGAGTTCTACCGGAATACTACCCCGTCCCAGCTTTTGGGGTTCTTATAAAAACTCTTTATTCATTTCTTTTGAAAACACATGTTGACCTAAAAATCATGGAACTCTAGACTTGAATGGACATGCATGCAAAAACTTTGAC
This sequence comes from Platycarya longipes, assembly GCA_036559045.1. NCBI lineage: Eukaryota > Viridiplantae > Streptophyta > Magnoliopsida > Fagales > Juglandaceae > Platycarya > Platycarya longipes. Next base: position 14,180,211 of record CM071801.1, read on the forward strand.
TTTCTTTATATAAGGCATATAGTTCATGAGACATATGATGCATACATTCCCAAACCATATCTTGTACATGTTAACATGTGAACATACTTGTTTTCAAGATAAACGTAATCAAATAAAAGTAAGGCAACTAAACAACCTTAAGCCAAAAGGGTAAGGCCAAATCACCCAAGGGATTTAAAACTAGTTTTCTTTTTCTTTTTCTTCTATCATCTCATGCATTCCTTAGAGAAATAAATAAATAAATTAATCCACAAACCGTAAGGGATCATTGGCCGAAACTTTATATGCTATAGACTTCAATATTCTTTTTTCAACTTCCACAACAAGAGTAAAGTCTTATTTTATGCATGTACTCGGAATCATACTCCAAAGAAAACAATATCATTTAGCTCTTAAACCATTCAAGGAATTAGATCAAGATCATATCATTATCCAAGAGATGAACACCTAAAGTTTTATTTCAAAAACTCAATAATATAGTCTATACATGGCATAACCGAAACCTCGAAATACTTAGTCATTTTATTTCTCTAATAACTTAATATAACATGACTTCATATTGCATCTAACACACAGCCGAAACTATACATCAAGAAAATCAAGACACATGTTCATATTGACCACCTAATATTTTAAATCTTTATCTTTCATCAATCAAGAGTTAAAACCTAAAGTCTCCCATTTTTAAATGGCCATAGTCGATACTCATAAGTTTAAAAAGATACAATTCTATCATTCAACATGTCATGCTATCACCACACATACTTTAACCGAAATTCATTATGGCATATTCCTTTCATTCTTTCAACAAATAAACACTATATTCCAACAATCATGCCTTAGATTAAAAGCTTAAAATATCATTTCAACAATACTTAGAGAAAGTATATTAAATTCATTAAACAAATAAGTCAAACCAAAGAATAAAGCAACACCTCCACAAGTTCACATCACATATACAAATAATGCTAATAGTTAAGGTAAGAATGTACTTACAAATACTCCAAGTATAGAGTAAGGAAAAATCTGAAAATGAGATAGAAGAAAACAAGATCAAGCTTTAGAGAAACTTTGCTCATCTTAAATCGGCAGATAAGGAAATCGTTGGTTTCTTTCAAAAGGAATGTTTTCTTCAAAAGGAAACTTTAACCTCCACTTTTTATTTTAAGAAAAACTCAAAAGCATGAAATCTTGAGAAAGAGCAAGAAAACATGGAGTCTAGAAAGCTAAAAGAACATTCTTTTAAATCTTTTGCATGGAAGTGGTGAAAAGAGTTTCAAGAGATTGTTTACCTTCCAACGAGAATGCTTTCACTAAGAAAGCCTTGAAGAAAACTCAAGTTTGTCTTAGAAAAGAGTTGTTTGGGTGGTGAGAAAATGCAAAGGAAAATGGAGAGGGTAGAGAGAGTGAAATGGTCGAGAGCTTTAGGAGAGATAGGAAGACAAAGAGTAGAGAAAAAGGCAAGGTCATAGTTGGCCAAACGGGGTGTGTCTCTAGACTTAGGGTACTCCATTCCATAGGTGATGGATTGACACAACAAAAGGGATAATTGACACTTTGATAGACTTCTATCTCTAGGGACAAGATGAGGCCTAAGATAGCATATCTTAGGATTAGATTTGGTCTCCTGAATCTGGTCATGGCCGAAACCATCTCAAGGGTGGAGATCACTTCTCCTATCACACAGGTCACAACATCACGTATCAATCACCATCTTACGTGTCATTCACAAGGATAAGAAACCTTTCTTGGGAGATTCAAATACACAAGTCGGCATCCTCCCTTCCCTCCTTTCATCTGAAACTCTCTCCTTCCTAAGATATCTTTCTCACTTGCAAGTCACCAATCAATTCACTTGTCAATCATTCTTACACACTTGTCAATCACTCTTACACAAATCTTACTTTTCACTCATCTAGATATGGAAAACACTTGAGAAACTCAAAGTGGGAAGGTTGGCTCTCCTTAGCTCCCTCTCATCCGAAACTCTCCTTCTCCCTAGCCACCATTTCCTTTTTCCAGTGATGCCATATCTCAACTTGTCAAATTTTCTAAAAGATTTGTCTAGTCAAACCTACCATTTTTGAAAGACCAAAGAAAACTTCTTAGAAAACCTACCATTCTTCTTTGGCTTTTGGGTCTTGTTCCAAATCTTGGGCCTATTCCATTCTTCTTCCTCCAAAAAAAGGCCTGGGTTGATCCAAACATCTCTACTAAGATAAATAAATTAATATAAAATACAATATCCATTCCTAGCATAACCAAGAATCTAATAGGTGGAGAAATCTGAGTTATCACACGTGTGATTTTCTTATTTGATTGTATCTCCTAAGTTTATCGTATCCAGATGAATCTCATCAAGGATTTATGATAAGTTATAATAATTTTTTTTTTCTAGAATGTCAAGAATAACAAATTTCAATTTTTTAAAACTTGACATTTTCTATATATATAAATCACATAAATAAATATGTATCTAAAGAAATATATTTACAAAATTATAAAAATAAACGCAAAAGTTTTAGCAAATAATAATCAGAAATATATAATTTTATATTCATCTTGAGTTAAAGTAGAGCTTGCAACAACGTTTGAGGATATTGTTCTTCTTGCTTCTAAAAAATGAAAAGTCTCAAAGTACAAAAAACTTTGATGGAGTCTTGGATTTTGTAATGGATGGAGAGGGAATGGAGGTGGACATGAAAGTTAAAGAAAGAAAACCTTTGGACACAAATGATGGGTCTTTATCTGGGCCTTTTCTAGAGACGGAACAATTTAGAGAATCCATGAATGGTACGGGTGCAGTCACTAATTGCCTTCCAATTTCAGATTCTTCTCTGGATATGAAAATTGTAGGTGATTCTTCTATTGAAAAGCATGATTCAACAGAGGTGACAATGGAATAGAAAAGGCATAGAGAATCTAATACTGAAGCTAATCAAACCTTGGTTCAATCTATATCAGGTATCACTTTCAAGTTATTGGGTACTATGAAAGAGGGCCAAACATGTCCAAACTTCGCTACACTTAAGTTGGACTACTTTTGATTTATGTTTTTGCTCTTTTTAATTAAAATTCTAATTATTATTATGATTTTAAAGCTTGGATGTAGGCTGTTTTAGTCACAATTGCATTTGATTTCTAGATATCTACTAAACTACTAGCATAGGTGTGAGCTTTGATGAATTTGTGCGACTCTCCAACTCCATTGTCGTTTAATCTCTATTATTTTTAAAATTGTGTGAATTTTGGCGTGAAAAACTAGGATATGAATTCTGTCAAAGACTTTCATGGTTCTTGGTAGCTATTGTTCGATTGATTTTTGTTTGCATTATGATTTTTATGACATAGCTTATTATTCTACCAACTTTGAAGTGAGGTTAGGCTTTCTAAGTCACAAGCAGATCCTCTCACGCGTCACATATAGGCACAGTTTATTGAGAATGATTGATCAGTTAACTACAATTTTTTTTGCATAAAATTGCGATTGTACTTTGTTGGTCCTCTATGTTCAGTGGGATCTTTAAATCAAGTTTTCTTGTCTTGTGCATGTGTAAATGTAATTTAAGTTTGACTATAACTAGATGAGTAGGTTTTAAATTTGGATTATGGATGAATGTAATTTAAATTGAACTCTAAATGTGTATCCGATAAGGGTAAGTTTTTAAATTGTAATGTGACTCTTATAAAATATTGTTTAAATTAAAAGATAAAAGATTGCAAAAGTCCTAAATAGGTTTTGAGTCTGAAGATCAGCTGAAGAGATTGGAGTACATGCAGTACATGAAGAGATTGAAGCTAGCTTAAACTAGGAGATATCCAGTTGCAAAGTTTGAGTCAAACACGTTAGCAAGCCATTAGTAGCGTAACAGACTAGGAGACTGGATAAACCATTAGTATAGTCCTAATCCAACTTAACCATTGAATTGTCTATTTTAAGGCTTTGGTGAACACACCAGAAGCAACACTTCGGAAATACTTTCATAAGTATAATTGCGTGCTTGTAGCCAAGAGAGAGCTCAAGAGGTGAATTTTCGAGATACTCATTCTGTTAGGATTGAGTGCGAGCACACTCCAAGGAGAGTTGAATTGTTCGTGTTCGGCCACTAGAGGTTTCAAGAGGAAAGACAATAAATTGGAGATTGTCAGACAAATCAACCTCATAAGAATCAAGCTTGGTGAACTAACAAATTTTCATCTTCACAACTAATAAAAGATCATACAAAGTGGTGTTGATGAAAAGAGGAGGCCAAAACTTAAACCAAAGTGGGTATGATAGGGACCTCGGTCGGGTCCCCACTCAACTAAGCGGGTCCTCCTCGCCTTGTTGCTCCTCAATGACCGAGTAAGACTCCTTTTGCTTGTGATAGTTCACGTACACCAATAATGGATGAAAGGGTGATATGAGGTTGAGGTGGTTAAGAGAAATTGATTGAGTTCGTCTTGGCTAAGGTAGGGTAGAGTGGTGTACGACAATGGGGTTGGATGGCTAAGTGTATGGAGCACTAATGTGGTATTTAGGCTATGGTAGTATTGGTTATGGTATTGGGACGGGAGATGTGGTGGGTTGAGTGGTAGATTATGGTAGAAAAAAATTAGGAGAATGTCCTTTAGGTAGGCCTATGTATTGAGGTTTCTTTGGTAAGAAATATGGGTCATATAGTGTAGTAGGGTTAGGGTTTTAGTAGAGACTAAGGAGAATTTCGAGATTGAGATTAGGTTAGGGTTTGGAAGTCAATTGGTTAAGGTTTGGGAAGATGGGTTTTGGCCAAGGTGGTTAGAGTTAGGTGGGATAGGGTTTTGAGATGTTTTGGATAATTCCTAAAATGTAGAAATTAGGATTTTAGCAAGACAAGTGGGCAACAATGAGGTAGGGTTGTTGGCCGAGTATTGCTTCTATTTTGGGATAAAATTTGATTGATTCAATCAATTGGATAATTGATTAATCATTTGAGAGAATTAAGGGTTAATTTGGTGATGTGGCAAGTGAAGAATTTTGGCAATAGCTAGGAATGGAATGGCCGAGTGAGATATTTATGGAAAGTGAAAAAATTTGATTTTGAATTGATTTAAGTTTGGGATAGAGTTGAGTGGCCGGTTGGTGGAGGCTTGTTGGGGCCGAGATTTGGGTGGTTTTTGGATGAGGGAAAGGGTTAATTGAGGTTAAGATTTAGTGGAGCTATGGGTGAATGAGAGGTTAATTGACTAGGCTAGGTGCAAACTGATGCACGGCAATGGGAATTGTGGGGTGTTCGGCTAGGTCACTTTGTATTTAGGTTAGATGGGGTTTGTTTAGGGTATGAGGTGGCCGAATAGGGCTTAGGGTTTCTTTAGAGTTTCGGCCAAGTCAATTAGGGTTAGGGATCTAGGGTTTTGAGTGGTTTTGGATAAGTCCTAAAAAGTAGGAGTATGACTTATAGCCATTTAGGGTGGACGGCAATTGTTAGGGCTTAGGTGGCCGAATGTCTTGATGATAGGCCTGGTTTTGATTGGCTCTCTTCTTCAATTGATGACCAATCAAATAAGAGTATGAGATGGCAATTAAATGAGATGGAAATTAAATGAGATGGCAAAGGAGGTTTCGGCTAGGATAAGGTGATGATGGCTGAATGAGATAAAGTAGGAATTAGGTGTGATTTGAATTTGAATCAATTTGAATTCAAATCCAAATGATGGCCGGTCATGCTAGGGTTAGGGGGGCACGAAATTGGTTTATTTTGGATGAGGGATGAGGTGGATTTAAGTGAGAAATTATAGGAGAGGATGGGGTTAAGTGGCCGGCTAGGTTAGAGGGCAAAAGTGGCAAGTGTTTAAACTAGGGTTTGATGGCCTTTAGCCGTGTGGTATGGGTAGGGTTTAGGGTTTTGCCACGGGCTGCTTTGGGGCAATAGGAACAATTAATTGATTAATTGAACAATCAAATAATGATTGAACAAAAGACCATGGAAGAACTTACAATACCCTTCACGGCACCAAAGGGTTCGGCAATGCCCTCCTTCAACACTTCTTCCTTCTTCAATCAACACACACTCAACACTCACTCACATGAGCAATCCGAATCTCCCAATGGAGGAGGATTTCGAATTCCTCTAGGGACACACACAAGTTCTCAAATCCACAAGTGGTGTGGATTTGGCCTCACAAACACACAACTCACACAACAATCAAACAAACCACTCAAGAACATAAAATCATAAAATCACTCAACAAGAACTCACAAACACCAAAACACTTTTTATGAATAACCTCAAGATTTTTTATAAATAAAATGAAAACAAATAAAAGGATAGATGTGGATCACCGATTCACGAATTGCACGATGATCATCTTCCAAAGGGATTCACGAATTGTACCCTAGGGAAGCTCAAGTACTAAACATCGAAATCCAAATCACAATGCTTGTGGCCGGCCTAATTCTTTTCCAAGAGTAAAAGTCAAATTCTCAAATTGTCCAAAAATGTGAAATGAAAACCTAGAGGTCCTATTTATAGAGTCTAACAAATTGGAAACCCCCAAAAGGCCCCTAACAAAATAAGATAATTACTAAAATAACCCAATGCATAAATAAATACATAAATAAGCAAAGGTGGTGCTAATGATGATGGGGCTGTGGCATGTTGTAGCCTAGGCATGGCCTGTAGCATGGCATGGCCCATGGATGGTTGTCTGCATGGCGCCTGGCTGCATGACATCTGATAGTGTGCATGACGTGGTGACATGCCTAAGCTTGATAATATGTCACGGGTGATGCCGTGCTGTGGTAGTGTGGTCCAGTCAGGTGGCTTGGGTGGTGGTCTTGCATGGTCCCGGCTGAGTGCTGGGGTGATGGTCATGAATGGCCCAAGCTGGCGGTCTGGGCGCATGGGCTGCACGTCGCAAGTAGCCTCCATGGTTGCTTGCTGCGTGTCAAGGTTTGAGCCAAGGCATGCATGCAGGCTAGCCAAGTGCTTGTCCTGACCTTCCCCTAGCGGTGTCAAGGCATAATCTAGGGCGATTTTTAATGGGGTACTATCAGGGTGGTCAAAGACGATGTCGTGACACATAATCGAAGGACTGCTTGCATTTTTTTGCACTTCTTCATATTATTAGTTTCGAACATGCATGTTTATTTATTTATTTAAATAAAAGGAGTAGTTTTGACGATTTTGCTTGTTTCCTTACAAATTTAATGTTGCTATCATTTTGCCAGGTACAAGTTTTATGAGTATACCGAGTTTTTGAGTGTTGTGACTCCACCAAACTGTTTGGATGGGATTGGGGTAGACCTTGACTGGTATGTTTTTACTTTTGATGCATAAATCTTAAGAACGACCACACAAGAGTTCTATTCTCTGCAAAGTAAGGACTTTAAATTGATCTCCTAACATTTTGATGACAATGTGAATATACTCATAAAATGCTCAAAGTAGGGGGAAGTCTATACCTTGAATTGACTAAAATTAGTTGAACCTAGTACCAGAATGAAAAAAAGTCTTCTCTTGCCATGCATTAAGGTCAATCCTTACAGAAAAAGTCATTGTGAAAAAAGACGAATAATCATGCATGGATCTATGCTCTAAAAGTCCTTATAGAAAAAATAATTACTTATATCATTATGGAAAAAGATGAGAGATACAATCTGGACATAAAAAGTGAATATGACTTTGTGCTTGGAGGGAGTTACTTTTTTGAGTATCTAGGCCCTAGCAAAAAGTTTGATTTTTAAGGAAAGATCAATCCTTTTTGGAGTAATTACAGAAAAACTATAAAAGAAAGGGGGAGAAAAAAAAAAGGAAAAAGAAAAAAAAAATCAATTTATGAACTTTTTTTTTTCACTCACACACACAAATGTTTTGGCTAGTCAACTATTAAGATACATGTACTCATTGTGAAAAATGTCCAATAAAGAATGCATCTCCCAAATAAAATGGAGAGGTGTTGAGTAAAACAAAATTTAGGTTAAGGAAATTACACATAAATTGCGGATGAGATATCATGTTTGTGAGAAAAACATGTTGAAAATTTTTAAACTCCTTTTATTTATTTTTCTACTATGCAAGTTTTGTTCTTCAATGTTTTTTTCTTTTCTTAAAAAAGGAGAAAATGTAGTAGTTGAACTTGCTTTGTTTCGAAAGCTTCTAAGAGAAAGCGTTCAAATAGGACCCCAAATTTTTTTCGAAAAATCTTTTAAAAATCTTCTCTACATGCTCAAGAAGAAATAGAAGTTTGTTATCAGAATAGTGTAGAATAACTATTTATTGACAATTCACACAAGGGGAGAAAAATATGAATGGCTCAAGAGGAGAGCCGAAGGCAAATTGTCAGCAAAAGAGAAATCAGGAATGTAAGCAGAGCGAAACCACCACCACTGCCAATTTATAAAAAAAAATAAAAAATTAGTTTTTAATCAGTTTAATATGTATATGATACAATGGTTTGTTTTGATTATTTTGTTTGATACTTTAAACTGATTTGCTATGTTTGTTTGAGACTTATGGTGATACTTCTAATATTTTGCATGTGATGCATTTTTAATATGAAGTATAACATTTTACATGAAATGTTTGCTGGTGGTTTTGTTATTTGTTCTGCAAGAATTATCACACTCATCCCAAGTATGTTTTTTTCATTAATCAACCAAATTGGGATATTGTAAATATAATTTAAGTTTGGCTAGGATTAAATGAGTATGTTTTAAATTTGGATTATGAATGAATGTAATTTGAATATAACACTAAGTGTGTATCTGATAAGGATAAGTTTTTGAATTGTAATATAACTCTTATAAAGCATTGTTTAAATTAAAATGTAAGAGATTGCAAGAGTCCTAAATAGGTTTGAAGTTTGAAGATTAGTTGAAGAGATCGAAATACACGTAGAATATGAAGAGATTGAAGCTGGCTTAAACTCAAAGATATCCAGTTGTAGAGTTCCAGTCAAATACGTTAGTAAGCCGTTAGTTATATAACAGACTAGGAGACTTAATAAACTATCAGCAGAGTCTTAGTCCAACTCAACCATTGATTCGTCTATTTATAGAGGAACTCAGCTAAGGTTTTAGTGAACACACTGGAAGCAACACTTCAAAAATAAATACTTTCATAAGTATAGTTGCGTGCTTGTAGCCGAGAGAGCGCTTCAAGTATTCGTATGAGAGAAAATTCTCAAGAGGTGAATTTTTGAGATACTCATTCTGTAAGGATTGAGTGCAAGCACACTCCAAGGGGAGTTAAAGTGTTCGTCAATGGCCACTGGAGGTTATAGGAGGAAAGACAATAGATTAGAGATTGTCAGAGGTTCTGACAGCTACTACAGTAGAAGACAAGTGGGTCACGTGTCTTGTTGAGTAAGGGTGTCTAAGTTACAAAAGTTTTGTGAACTATGAATTTTACTTATAATATCTCAATCTAATAAAATTGACTTCTTTGGGTTTGGCTGTCCCTTAGAGTTTTATCATTGAAGAGTTCTTCACTTTATAACCGAATATTATGTTTATTTTTTTAATATTTTATTTTAGTTACTAATCGATACTAAGTGTTTCTGTTAAGCATAAGTATGCATAATCAGAGATAACACGGGAATTTCCGTCTGTACAGTTTTAATTTTTTCTTTGTATTGTATTAAAGATCCATTATGTGTCCAAGTTCTTTTAAGCACCTGTTATACTGACATAAATATTTTTTGGTTGTTAAAAGAAACAGTTTAAGAAGGTGCAGTCGAATCAATTTCTAGATCCTTTATGAAAATAACCAAATATTTGCTGGCAATTAAATTATATACTAAATCACTAATGGTCATTCTGCTGAATGCGGGCAGATCAAGACGAAGATCGAGGACTTCTCATGGAGCAATGTTATTTCCTTTCAATCGTTTGTTGATTACTACAGCTTTCAAGAGGAAACCAAGAAGATTGAAAAGAGGCTTAAGTTGCGGTAACTGTGAAATAATTTTTTGCCCCAATTATTTATTTTGGTGGGCTTATATTTAGGCTAGTTGAGTGTTGTTTATACCCCATTTTTCTGGTAGTATCATTTGCTGCCGTTCATGTTGAATGGTGGTAAAATTTTGCCTTAGCAATTCTTGTTTCTTGGTATCCAAAATTTCACCCCAAAATTCATGTTTCTTGCAAGAAACTCTCTCTCTCTCTCTCTCTACGCAATAAAAAAGCAGCACTATAACCCTTTGTATTTCAATTTCATGGTTCTTAACGAGACCAAAGGTGTGTGCTACACTGCCACTGCTACGGAGCTGGGCATTATCATCATGACTTCAATGTCATATTAGAACAGAGGCTTGTTGATATAAGCCCACGGTTGAGAATATGCATATTTAGCCCTTAAAAGGTGTTGCTGATTTGGGAATCCCAGTTCCTGAACTTAAAAAAAGCCTATGACTCGTCAATTTTTAGAATTCAAGGTATATCATACTGCCATACATCTTGTGACGTTGACAGAGACTCAGAATAGAGAGCTATCTATATATTTTGGCCTTAGGCAAGAATTTTAAAGTAATTATTTGGTGATATCTAGAAAGATTTGATAAAACAAATCCAAGTGCAATTAGAATTATTTCAAATATAAAATCTGTCACTCACTATTTTTAATAATAATACACCTCACAAGCTTTCTTTTGTTTCTTCCCTTTTTATCAGAGGCTAAAAATTGTATAAAGGGAGATGCTGTAGAGGAATCTAGCCTAGGAAGATACCGCTCCACATGTGCTATTTTTTTCTTTTGTTCTTCAAAAAAAGTGAATACTTTTATGTTAATGGTATTTTTCTGAGGGTAACATGCGGCTTGGCTTGTCTTTTTTGCTTGATCAACCACTTGCCTCATCATTAAACATGCCTTACTCCAATTTGGGATGTGCCTGGTGGGGTCCCTACTTGTTTAAATTGAGTTGGATGGATGCAATTCTACCTTAATAATTTTGATCATTTTAACAGCATCGAATACAAACTAAAAGTGGGTTCTGTTCAAAGACATATATAAACAAGAACCATGAGGAAAATAACAAACTACAAGTGAGAACTCATCAATAAAATGTTTTCATATATCCAAGGAGAAGAAAAAGATTAAAATGCCAATTAAGGAGTAAAAAATCAAAGACGAGTAAATAGCTAATTATGTATAGAGTTGCTTAAAATTGAAGGATGTACATTGATTTACCTAATCAGGGAAACAAAACACGATCTATGATCTAATCTATTGAAAAGTTTATCACCGCCACAGCTGCCGATACTACCGTCGCAGCTGCTGCCGCCGCTGTCGCACTGCGGCTCCCACTGTTTCAAGATTTGGGTGTTAAGCTTATAATATACAATGCAGGCAACAGACATCAGGAGAGCCAATATCTGATCCCAAGATTTGTTTACAGCTCTGCAAGTTTTACCTTTTACGTCTACTCCCCTCGTCTTGTTGATTGTACAAGCTGTTATGTTAGCATACGTATTGCTAAGAATATGGATAAACTCACGTGAGAAATCACCCCGTTGCAAAACTGCAATATCTACAAAGCGCACACTCGTTTGTTACACAAGTCTACTTATTAACTACTATTTTAAATTTATATACTTTATTAAATAGTTCTCATAGGATTGAGATCTAATGAGGTCTGAAGCGGAGGAGAAAGATAGAGACATAAAGCAAGTTCTATAATATTGAGGCTACATTTAGATATTGAAATGAGTTGATATGAGTTGAGTTCTTTATGAAAAATAGTGAGTTCAAATGATAAAGTGAGTTTTGTAGGATTCACTTAAGATGATTTTAATGTGTTTGAATGTTAGAATGAGCTTAAATGTATTTATGAAAATTCGGAAAAGATTGTAGGTTTTACGTGTAAAAAATTGTTAAGTTGAAAAAAATTGTGGATCCTATGTGTAAAGAGGTTTTGAGTTGAATAATGTTTGGTGATTTAAGAATTGTGTGTATAGATATTGAGATAGTTTTAAAATAGAATCCAATTAAAATGTGCTAAGCTCATTCAAAGATCCAAACTACACCTTATTAATCATATATAACTCACCCAGATAATTATAAATATTGTGAGATCCACTTTATATCATGTGACATGTCTATCTCTATTCCTCTGAACTCCAAACCCTGTAATCATGGCAACCATACAGTAGTAGCTCTATATTGCTCCTGCTGGCTTCCTGAACTAGTAATCTGAGTCTCCCTTTTATTTTTTAGGCTCGGTAGAAGATTTTGTAGCTCCAAATTAATAAACATTCCCCTCTCTTTCAGTCATGCAGACTACTCATCACAAAGACAAAAAAAAAAGCTCATCATGAGACCCCATTAAATATCTGTATCGTTTTTTATATATAGAAAACTAAAGTGATCACAGAATAGTAAATTAAAAGAAAAAGAAGAAGAAGAAGAAGGAAGAAGGAAGAAGGAAGAAGGAAGAAGGAAGAAGAAGAAAAGGTCCCTTTATTACATTATAATAAGAGCAAGTTGGAGCATGCTAGGATTTATATGTTGGCTTTATAGCCGTAGTGGGTAACACACCGCAGACAGAGATGAAAGAACTAACATGGCCGTCTTCCCCACCTCTAGGGATTTATAGTCAACTCAAAGGACAGTGCCAATGCTGGACCTAAATTCCCCTAAGATTTTATACTCCCTACCTCATGCCTTGTCCTATTCAACATATAGCATCAAATATATATATATATATATAATACTATTATGTTATCTCATTTTACTTTCCCATTTTGACGCTCTATACTTTATTTTTATTTTTGTTTAACAATTAAGGAAGTGATTATTAGTGTATTTTTATTTATTTTTATATATTTTTTAAAAATATTTTAACATATTTAAAAAATATTTAAAATAAAAAATAAAAAAAGAAAAGTTCAAATTATACTTATAGGAGCATATCAAGTGGACAAATTCAAGAGACATAATAACATTATTCATATATATATATATATATATATATTATAGATATATATACAGACACACTTGGCTCTCGTGAATTTCCTGTCAACTTGCTCAGGTGTTCAACACCTAGAAAAAACTTTCATATTAAAAGCACTTCTCTGAAACTTTAAAACAGCAAATTAAAGCCTGATTGCAGAGTAGGCCATTTTTAATAATAATAATGACTAGTTTCAGTTTTTGGAAGTGTCATATATACATCTTGATTCCTGTCATCATGCAGCAGCATTTTATCACTACTTTATATTTACACACACACACACACACACACACATATATATATATATATATATATATGTATTGCACTCATTGCCTTTTACCATCGTGGAGAATCATTATATTCATAATTACCATGCGTTGTGAGGGTATATCATTCCTATTTTTAATTAGATCCTAGCTAATAAAATCAGTTGATGCTGATCCTAAAGTCTCAATAGTTACTGTCTTTAATTAGTTGAAGACAAAACTAGATTTCAATTCTATTAGTCACACTCAGTAGTACTGTATTATAACTTTTCTACCGCGTATTCTTTAGATACTAATTAACTTGAGTGACTCGACGAACTTTGTAAAGGAGAGAGTATCGGTTTAATGATTTTTGCGTTACCATATAAATGCTTTAGGCCACGTTGTTTTTACAACTATTCCCATCTTAATATTTCATCATATATTATTTTATCTGTTAAAACAAACTAAGACCTTATAAATACCTAATTTTATATGCTTTTTTTTCGTTATTGAGATGTAATTTCTTTTTTGATAAATATTGAGATGTAATATTAATATTACTATTTGGCTACTTAATTTCTCAATTTTTTTTTGTTAATATGTAATTTTATTTTATAAAAATATTAATTTATAATATATTCTTGATTTGGGCATTGATAATAAAATATTCTATCATGAATCTAATTATAATTGTGAATGATTTATATAGTACTTATTCTTGTATTATATATGAAATTACATTAATAGATTAAAAAGAAATATTGTATGAGTCAATTCAACTCTTTTATATGAAACAAGTTAAATAGGTAGTCTCCATATTAACCTAATATAAGTTGCTTAAAAAAAAAACCGAATAAAGTTTAATTACTAATCGGATTAAGTTGATTGTATTGTTTGACTTTGGCCGTTTGGGAATTTCCGGAATATGTTTTGGCAAGGAAAGAGGGAAACAGAAATGATATTTATAGTTGTTAACGTTTAAATGTTACATAATTGCTTTGAAAAAAATTGAATAAATACAGGACTTAAATCAAAATAATTTTTTTTATTAGTGAAATAAATTTTTTTTCGAAGCGATTGCACGATACTTGCACGCTCAACGAGAGTACGTAGTATTACTTGAAGAGAAAATGAGAGAAGTCCATGGGTATTATCTCTAAATTTTCAAGTAATTTACAAAATTCCATTCATCTAATTTTTCAATTGAATACTGGAATTTGGCCAAAAATTAATTTTTCTATAAGCTCGTTTAAGAATATAATTTACCTTAATTTGTAGGAGTACGATAGATATATAAATATACTATTTTTTATTTTATTTTATCATTTATAAATGAAAAATGTTAGGAATTTTTACTTTTGGGATTCTTACTTATTCTGATTTTAAGGATTTTTTATTTTTATTTTTTTTACATGATTTTTATATGAGTTTTTTTAAATAATATTGTGATTCTTTTATATTTTTTAAAAATATTTTAAGATGTTAAAAAAATTATGTAAATAAAATATATTAAAAATACTTATATAAAAATTATATAAAAAAAACTTAAAATCGAAACAAGTAAAAATCCTTAACATTGTCGTTAATAAATTATCCTTTGTAAATTGTGTTTGTTGCATACGATCCTATATCGCAAATTTGCTTTTACATCTGAACCGTTCATCACTATCAGATTGTATGTGTCAGGCCAGGATCCAGGGTGGGACCAGCGGGACCATCCACAAATAACGTGAAAATTCTCAAATTGTAGAATATTTTTATTATAAATTTATTTTTATATTTAATATAAGTATAATTAATAAATTTATTTTTATATTTTTCCCTATATTATCAACGACATATATTCCATCATTTCTTGCATAATTTAATATTTTCTTAATAAAACAATGGTAAATCTGGTTATCGTCATCAATAATATTTAGAATAACTTAAATATAATCATGAGTTATATAAGTTTTGTACATCTTTTTTTAAAAAAGCAAGGATCTATCATCAAAAAGTTGATTTTTATGTAGAATTTATATTTATTCATTTAAAAAAAAAAAGATTGTGTAGTAATTCACACTTATATTTGAAAAAATAAAATTAATTATTAAAGAAATTAATTTTTTTTATACAAATCTGATGCTTATTTAAAAAACTTGTGCAGTATATCACCGAGAATATAATTCTCTTGCTTAAACCATTTATCTCCTCGATAATTTTTAATAGGAGGAAAAAAAAAATTATAAACACACAACACAGTCACATTTTAAAATATTTTACATAATAACTATTGTAAAATAAGGATATTTTTATAAATTAATATTAATTTTAGAAGATGATTTATAAAAATATTCTTAATTAATTCATTATATATATTATATAAATATTATAAAATGTATGGTGTATCACTACACAAAAAGAAAACAAAGAAAAGACAACGAAGAAAGGAAAATGAATAAAAATAAAAGCTAATTACCACCAACCGGCAACCAGATGAAGAATGCAGCGCATCATATTCAACAGCTCATCTTCTCATGCTCCCCTACCCACGTACGTAATGAAAGTTGCAGGTAGGGTTATAAATAAATAGAGTAGTTTGTGAATAGTTTGAGTTTGACTGGTATATACTTAATTCAAATTTGATTTATTTAATAATGAGATATTCGTAAATACTAATATAAGTTCGAATATTAAACAAGCAAAATTTATATAAACTCAGTTCAATTTGATTTAGATTCGTGAACAAAATTTATACTAATATGAGCTCGTTTTGAAGTTTGTATTATATTTTATATATGTATGTGTTATACACACACACACATATATATATATATATATATATTACATTTAATTGTATTTTATAGACTTAATTATATCTTATCAATTTATTTATAGTTAACCTTATTTAATATAAATATATTATGTTCCCAAAATGTGGAGAAAATAATTTGTATAATAATATATCATACAAGTACAACTATTGATTTATTATATTATCTATATGTATTAAATAGTTTAGTTTATGACATTTATCTTGTATATTATTCTTTTAATTTATAACTATAAGTTATTTATATATGTAAAAAAAATATACTATAAGAACTTTGAAGCAAAATTATTTGGTTGAATATTTAAATGATTTAAGTTTTTTTTTTTTTGGTAAAATTTAAAAATTTTTTATTAATCAAAAGATAAGATTATAAATTTCAAAATAAAAAATCGAGTTTGAGCTTGAGTCGAATTCGAACAACATTAACAATTAATGAACCGAGTTCGAACAAGATATTCGAATTTTATTCAAATTCGAGTGAATAAATATGTTAATTGAGCTCAAGGTACCCTTATTCTAATTCGACTTGAGTCAACTCGTTTTGCAGCCCTAGCTGCAGGGAATCTGTGCTTTGCCTCGCTTCTCCCAATGTATTTATATAACTATTTTGAACTGTAATTATCTTTCACCATTTACACATTGAATCTGATATACCTGTTGTTTTGGATCGAGTGGAATAAATCAGACGTATTGAAACTCTAGACTCATACTTTTTCCATCCCAATGACATTTTTTTTAAAGCTTCCATCCCAATGACTTGTGTTTCCCAACATTAGTCAAAACTTTGTAAAAAGAAATAGTAATCCTGGTGTCATGTAATGGTGAGTGCTTTTATAGTTTGTCTATATTGAATTCATTTTTAAAAAAGACGAATTGGTTAGAACCTTTTTGGTGATGAACTTTTCTTTCCTACAAAGCAATCTTGGGTTCTTGTCACCACCACCCTCAGCCAATGTAGATTAAGTGCATAATCAGTCACCCCCAATGTTTGGTAAAAACACCATCTCTCAATTTTGACTCGACATTTTAACTAGATCAGTTATAGAGAGAAAAAAGAAGATGATCAAATTTATAGTCCAAATTCCCTTAGCTAACAAAGTTGTACTATGATGCAAGTAAAGAGTATTAGTAGGAGAGTCTTCGTTCCTTCTCCTTGTGGTATCTTTTCAAGCCTGTAGTAAAATTATACTTCTAATGATTTTTAGTTACAACTAGAGGAGTTGATGCCTGTCTATATATAATGTATGTGTTCTTGCTGTCTTTGAAATGTTTTCTGAAGAAAGCAAGTATCACACAGGGGAAGAGAGAGAGAGAGAGAGAGAGAGAGAAGTAAACAAGAGGGCATTTGACAGCATTACAAAAGAATATAGAGGTTGATTTTGAGGAAGCATAGAAAGAAGCAAAAAACTCATAAGATGCATAAAACTTCAAACCATTACTAAGTTCTGAAGTAATGAAAAGAAAAAAAATTTGTTTCATTGAAGCAGAACTCTCACCCTTAATTCTCGACAGAAAATGTTAATTCATTTGTTTTTTTTGATGAAATTGACTAGGAGCTAGAAGTACTTACAGATCCTATGCAAAAGGAAGTTGCCACTGTACGTGAGAAGATTGACACGGCCAACAAAGATCTAAAGCCTGCAGGACAGAGCTGTCAAAAAAAGGTATTTGATTCTATGATCTATCTTGACGGTTAATGGGGTAGTTCCAAAAAATAAGCAAACTTCCCTAAAGTCTTAACAACAAACAAAACCTAGAAAACCATCATGCAAAATTCCATTCTTTGAAACAATTACCCCACATGCAATTTTAGCAGGTAGAAGTTGTTTGTACATTGCCAGCAAATTGGGAATATCATCCATTCGCAATTGAAAATAACCATGATATAATCGATATGAGAAAGGAGAAAATAGAATGCAAGAATGTGAAGAACACAAGGCATTAAAATCATAGAAGACAGTAACCAAAAGGAAGAAAGTGAGACTTGGTCTAGATAGTCTTGTGTGGCTCATACTTGAGAAGTACTTTCATATGGTAAAATCGATAAGCAGGAATGGAATGCAGATCATATCTATTACGAGAAAATGTTTCTCCAGTCAAGGTTGATGCTAGTTCAAGGACTTCTTCGTCTTCCAACTTATTTACAATTGGAAACCTAGAACTAGAGAGCGAAATTGAAATATCTAATCTTCTTTGTAATTCTGAGACAACAGATTGCTCCCGTGGGCTTACTTGTCCAAAATATTATGGATCGATCACATGATTAAAATTCGAAACCAACGACATCGTCTGTTTAAAATCACCAAATTGCAATCAAGAGAAATTTGACGTTAGAATGATAAGTATAACCTATGATTCTGATTTTAACATCGTTAACATAAGGGAACACTTGTTTGTAAGTACAAAAGTTAGTTAACATAAAGGGAACTAACCAGCGAAACTTTAAAGAATGTCAATAAAGAAGCTTACAACATGAAACTTTGCCAAGGTAGGGCCTTTCAAACTCACCATTGGATAGCAACTAGTAAATCCTAGAGACTTGACCACACCTACTAGAACTGTGTATTAGGTATTCTAGGGAAACTCCTAGGGAGTAATCGCCTTGGAGTGAGTACATTTATCAAAAGGTTGTGATTACAAAGTAGAAAACCCATTTCCTTATATAAGCTCTAATTCGCATGACTAGAGAACATGTTAATTACATTGGCATCTGATGTTGCCTCTACTTTGTTGGTACTTATAAGTTTAAAAGTTGAACGTGATCTTGAAATAGAGATTCAGCATAGTTGCAAAAAATCCAAGGTTAGATAGGGCTTTGAGCTCATTGGTCAACATGCTCAATAGAACAAGCCATATCATAAAAATCAGAAGTGATACCTCAAGTTCAATTTGAATATCATCATGTGTTGCAATATCCATATCTTCAAGAAGGTCTTATAAAGTTGTTGTGACATACATATCTGGAAGACTTTTTAATGGAGTTGTTGCAACATCCCCATCTTTAGGAAGGCCTTTTAATGGAGCTGCTGCAATATCCGTAACTTCAAGGAGGCCTTTTAAAGGAGCTGTTGCAACATCATATATTCATGAATATTTTTTAATGGAGCTGTTGCAACATTTGTAACTTCAGAAAGGCTTTTTAATGGAGTTGTTACAACATCAGCAACATCAAGAGGGCCTTTTAATGGAGCTGTTGCAACATCCATATATTCATGAAGGCCTTTTAATGGAGCTATTACAACATCCACAACCCGTGTCATCAAGAAGGTATTTTAATGGAGTTGTTACCACATCCATAACTTTATGAACGCTTTGTAATGGAGCTATTGCAACATCCGTAACTTCAAGAAGGCTTTCTAATGGAGCTGTTACAATATCTATAACTTTAGTTTGGCCTTCTAATGGAGGTACCGTAACACCAACATATTCAGGATGGCCTTTTAATAGAGCTGTTGTAACATCCCTATCTTTAGGAAAGCTTTTTAATGGAGCTGTTGCAACATCTATAACTTCAAGAAGATCTTTAATCGAGCTGTTGCAACATCTATATATTTATGAAGGCATTTTATTGGAGCTGTTGCAACATCTGTAACTTCAGAATAGCCTTTTAATGGAGCTGTTGCAACATTCATATATTCATGAAGACCTTTTAATGGAGTTGTAGCAATATCCGCAACATCCATATCATCATGAAGGCCTTTTAATGGAACTGTTACAACATCCATAACTTCAGAAAGGCCTTCTATTAGAGCTGTTGCAACATCTATAATTTCAAGAATGCGTTTTAATGGAGCTATTGTAATATCCATATATTCAGGAAGGCTTTTTAAAGAACTGTTGCAACATCCTTATCTTCATGAAGGTATTTTAATGGAGTTGTTGCATCAATGGTAACCTCCAAAAGGCTTTTTAATGGAGCTGTTGTAATATTCGTAACTTCAGCAAGGCCTTTTAATAGAGCTGTTGTAACATCCATATATTCAGGAAGGCCTTTAAATAGAGTTGTCGCAACATCCGTATCTTCAGGAAGGCCATTTAATGAAGCTGGTGCACCATCCATAACTTGAGGATGGCTTTGTAATGGAGCTGTTGCAATATCCGTAACTTCAGGAAGACCTTTTAATAGAGCTGCTGTAACATCTGTAACTTCAAAAAGGCCTTCTAATGGTGCTATTGCAACGTCCATATATTCAGGAATGCCTTTTAATAGAGCTGTTGCAACATCTGTAACTTCAAGTAGGCCTTTTAATGGAGTTGTTGCAACATCTGTAATTTCAGGAAGCCTTCTCATGGAGCTGTTCCTTCTCCTTGTGGTATCTTTTCAAGCCTGTAGTAAAATGATACTTCCAATGATTTTCAATTACAACTAGAGGAGTTGATGCCTGTCTATATATAACGTATGTGTTCTTGCTTTCTTTTAAATGTTTTATGAAGAAAGCAAGTATCACACGGGGAGAGAGGAGAGAGAGAGAGAGAGAGAGAACAAGAGGGCATTTAACAGCATTACAAAAGAACATAGAGGTTGATTTTGAGGAAGCATAGATAGAAGTAAAAAACTCATAAGATGCATATAACTTCAAACCATTACCAAGTTCTGAAGTACTGAAAAGAAAAAAAGAAGAAAGTAAGTATCACACGGGGAGATAGAGAGAGAGAGAGAAAACAAGAGAGCATTTGACAACATTACAAAAGAACATAGAGGTTGTTTTTGAGGAAGCATATATACAAGCAAAAAACTCATAAGATGCATAGAACTTCAAACCATTACCAAGTTTTGAAGTAATGAAAAGAAATGAAGATTTTGTTTCATTGAAGTAGAACTCTCACCCTTAATTCTCGATAGAAAATATTAAGTACTTACAGATCCTATGCAACAGGAAGTTGCTACTGTACGTAAGAAGATTGACATGGCCAATAAAGATCTAAAGCCTCTAGGACAGAGCTACCAGAAGAAGATAGTTGATTCTATGATCTATCTCGTTGGTTAATGAGGTAGTTCCAAGAAATAAGAAAACTTCCCTAAAGTCTTAATGACAAACAAAACTCGGAAAACTATCATGCAAGATTCCATTCTTTGAAACAATTCTCCCATATGCAATTTTAGTCAGGTATGAGTTGTTTGTGCTCTGCTAGCAACATGGAAATATTATCCATTCGCAATTGAAAATAACCAAGATGTGAACAATATGAGAAATGAGAAAATAGAATGCAAGAATGTGAAGAACACAAAGCATTAAAATCATAGATGACAGATACCAAATGGAAAAAAGTGAGACTTAATCTAGACGGTCTGGCATGGCTCATACTTGAGAAGCATTTTCATTTGGTAAAATCGATAAGTAGGAATGGAATGCAGATAGATCTATAAATTGTCCTGTCATCATTACAACAATTTAAGAGACCCATGAAATTGATTAAATCAACAGCTAAGGATTTTCTATTGAAAGTTCAAAACTAGAAGTTAAGCCTGCTCTAGTTATGGAAACAACTGTTGCAAAGCTGGTATGATCTAAGTGAACATAAACAAGTGTTGCTGCAAAAAGCTTCATTCTTACAATTTACGATGGGCAGTCAATTGTTGGTAGTCTCGAAGCAAAGGCCCTAACTCCTTAAGTTGTATAGACCTTGGTACAGCCTTCCTACAGTGATCACGAAGAGCCTGAATTGTCTTTTTCCATAATAAATCCATATTAGAATACCCAAGACATGGGCAATGAAGTAAACCAAATTTGCTTCCATGTGTCAAACTGTAAATTACAAGAGACTCTTTCTCCAGTCAAGGTTGATACTAGTTCAAGGACTTCTTTGTCTTCCAACTCATTTACGATTGGAAACCTAGAACTAGAGAGCGAAACTGAAATATCTAATCTCCTTTGTAATTCTGAGATAGTAGATTGCTCCCATGGGCTTATTTGTCCAAAATATTATGGATCGATCACATGATTAAAATTCGAAAGCCAACTACATTGTCTGTTTAATATCATCGAAATGCAATCAAGAGAAAATTGACATTAGAATGATAAGTATAACCATGATTCTAATTTGTACATGGTTAACATAAAGGAACACTTCTTTGTAAGTACAAAAGTCAGTTAATATAAAGGGAATTAACCAATGAACTATAAAAAATGTCAATAAAGAAGCTTAAAACTGTGAATTAGAATGGAGCTGTTATTATTATTTTTTTTTACAACATGAAACTTTGCCAAGGCAGGACCTTTCAGACCCACCATTGGGTAGCAACTAGCAAATCCTAGAGACATGACCACACCGACTAGAACTGTGTATCAGGTATTCTAGGGAAACTCCTAGTAAGTAATGGAACTTGGAGTGAGTACATTCATCAAAATGTTGTGATTACAAAGTAGAAAACTCATTTTTTTATATAAGCACTGATCCGCATGACATAAAGAATAGGTCAATTACATTGGCGTATGATTTTGCTTTTACTTTGTTGGTACTTATAAGTTTAAAAGTTGAATGTGATCTTGGAATAGAGACTCAGCTTAGTTGCAAAAAATCCAAGGTTAGATAGGGCTTTGAGCTCCTTGGTCAACAAGCTCAAAAGAACAAGTCGTATCATAAAATCAGAACTGATACCTCAAGTTCAATTTGAATATCATCATCTATTGGAATATCCATATCTTCAAAAAGGCCTTCTAATAGAGTTGTTGCAACAACTGCATCTTCAGGCAGACTTTTTAATGGAGTTGCTGCAACATCCCTATCTTTAAGAAGGCCTTTTAATGGAGCTATTGCAATATCTGTAGCTTCAAAAAGGCCTTCTAATGAAGCTATTGCAACATCCATATATCCATGAAGGTTTTTTAATGGAGCTTTTGCAACATACGCAACATCGGTATCTTCAAGAAGGTCTTTTAATGGAGCTATTGCAACTTTTGTAACTTTAGCAAAGCCTTGTAATGAAGCTGTTGCAACATCCATAACTTAAGGAAGACCTTTCTAATGGAGCTGTTGCAACATCCATATATTCAGGAAGTTCTTTTAATGGAGCTGTTGCAACATCTGTAACTTTGGAAAGGCCTTCTAATGGAGTTGTTTCAACATCCATATATTCAGGAATGCCTTTTAATGGGGTAGTTGCAACATGCGAATCTTTAGAAATGTCTTTAATAGAGCAGTTGCAACATTTGTATATTCAGGAAGGTCTTTTAATGGTGCTGTTGAAACATTTGTAACTTCAGAAAGGCCTTCTAATTGAGCTGTTGCAACATCCATATATTCAGGAAGGCATTTTAATGGCACTGTTGCTGCATCTGTAACTTCAGGAAGGCCTTCTATTGAAGCATGAAGGCAAACTGTTTGAAGACCTTTCTCTCTACTGTGGCACAATGGGTTCCTTCCAATACTTATCTTTTACACGGCCAAACTTAGCATTTACTATGAGCAAAGTTTATCAGTTTATGCACTCCTCAAGGGTTCCTCATTGGCAAGCAGTAAAAAGAATACTAAGGTACCTTCAACACACATCAGAGCTTGGTTTGCGCTTTTCAAAATTAACCTCAATGAACCTTATAGCATTCTCGGATTTGGATTGGGTTGGATGCCCCAATGACCGACGCTCAACTAGTGCATATTGTGTGTTCTTAGGTTGCAACTTTATTTCCTGGTCTTCAAGAAAATAGCAAACAATTGCAAGGTCATCTACTGAAGTTGAGTTCAAGTTCATAGTCAATGCAACAATTGAGAAAACTGGATTCAACACTTATGCCGTGACCTTGGCATCAACTTGAACACTACTCCTATATTGTATTGTGATAACTTAGGAGCTACATACCTCTCCTCTAATCCAGTCTTTCATGCTAGAACAAAGCATATTGAAATAGACTTTCATTTTGTGAGAGATAGAGTATTAAACTAGTCCTTAAAAGTTGCCTTTATTTCTGGAAAAGACCAAGTCGTGGATGCTTTGACAAAACCTTTGTCATCTGCAAGGTTTCAACAACTTTGTGCAAGTTTGCGCTTATCTCCTTCGACGCTTGACTTGAGGGTGTCTGTTGAAGCTAATTGTGCTATTCATGATATTCAGCCATTTGTCCATGGCTCCAGGTTAGCAACAAATGAAATGCTTGCTCAAACAACGCTTGCATTCCATGCAGGTTACATATCTCATACAAAGCAGCATGCAGGGCATGCGTCGCAATACCAACAAAAGGCACGCAGCAACACATCAGTCTAAGATGCACAACAGTTGCCAATTCTCTCAAATCACTCAATCTGGCAATGACATTTATTTTATTAGTTGTATATCCATCTGTAAAGAATATTCTTGTTTTTGATACCTTTCCTTGTACATGTATAAAAATAGAGGCTTTGCCTCATTTCAAGCAACCTGCTGAAATCAATATATGAGGGAATTTTTAAGTCTTAACACTTGCACATCTCACAACTGTATGTAGTATTACTTGAAGAGAAAATGAGAGAAATCAATGGGGTATTGTCTCTAAATTTTCAAGTGATTTACAAAAATACCATTCATCTAATTTTTCAATTGAATACCGGAATCCGGCCAAAAATTAATTCTTCTATACGCTCATTTAAGAGTATAATTTTTTCTTGACCTTAATTTGTAGGGGTACGATAGATATATAATATAACATTTTTGTTTTTGTATTTTATCATTTATTAATGACTAATTACCAATGCATCTCTTCGATAAAGTCTTTTGCAATAATGCAAATTTTTAATGTGTATGCATATATATGAGATGAATTGCTTAGAAAAAAAAAAGTTGAATTGTTGGCGCCGCCACTGGAAGCCATGATCATTAGCATTGTGCTTTTTCCTGTAACTTTGTCAACGGTAATGTCTTTATCTTGACTCCCTTTTTAAGTTATCAGTTAGTTTCATCTTCATCTTCAAGCACTAAAATGAAGCACATACAAATTGCACATAAGGACCTATATAAACTTAATTCCATTTAGATGATCAGTTGCTACAATTTTCAGAAGTTTCAGAACTGCCCATTTCTAAATATTTCAGGACAGCCGAAATCGACATTACATGATGAGGATAACAACGACATGAACAACAATAATCTAATCAAACTATATCTACATCAATTTTTAACCAGAAGCACACTTGAAGGTACTAAATCAAGAGAACATAGATAGCCACACTAGGACACTATAGTTTGGTCCAACTTATAAGAACTCTCTTAATCCATGGAGGAGCTACATGATATGCATATATATATATTATATGTATGTATTTATTAAGGTCCCATATTTGCTGAGAATGTTGAAATGAAGTTGATCCAATCATCCTCGTCTTCCTCGTCTTCTTCCCCGCCCATATGGCTCCATTGAACTTGAGAACTCTTCTCGATTTCATCATTCCTTGCAAACCGACCTCTGATGCGCGGCCGGCTGTCTGCCAACGTCTTCCTACAAGCATACTGCATGTAAAAAGGCCTCACTGTTACATACCAATGCTAGGAGATTAAACCAGCCATTATAGGTTTGATCATTTAAATAATAAAAATAGCATGTTTGAGTTCCATATTAAGTAGAATTATTGCATGGACAAGGCTATGCATAGCACAAAGGTAAAAATTTGGTGGTAACTCTGATCATTCAAATAGGTTAAACAATTCTCAATCTCCAAATTGGAAGTATGGAATTCGAAACCCTCATCTCCAAATGTATCAAATGTATCAAAACAAAGAAACAGTCAAAACAATTCGCTTATCAATAATATTGCTATATACTACATTTTAATTGATTCCTTAACCTAAAAAGCAACTAATCATCAAGACTGCCGGCGATCAGTGTTCCGAGGGAGTCCGACCCCCACGATCTTGTGACATCCTGACGACGTATCAAACAGTAAAAACTGTCTAATCTGCCCAAACTATTCTCAATAGACATATTCCCAACTTTATTGTATGTCAAATTAACATCTTCTCCTCAAAGAACACACACACACACATATATATATATATATATATATATCGATCTCGATCAGAAGTAGCCACTAATCCTATATATATAGATAGTTACAAAGTATTGTTTTAGTGATGAGAAACAAAGTTAGGAACATGTTACAAAGGCTGGACGTGACAAGTCACAAGACGTAGCATCACAGGATAAGAGCACGAGGGAAAGTTAAAAAAGTAGGCAGCAGCGACTATTTTTCAAGTTTATATCATTTGCAGTTGATGCTTCCTCTAGAGACAAGTACTCGGCATTGAGAAAAAACAAAAACTTGTAAAACCAGGAAAAGCACGCATTATAACAAACATAAATATATGTGGTAGATTATTTGTGATAAACATGATTATTTATTTTAAAAATAACTTTATTTTGATAAAAAATAATTATTTTAATAAGAAATAAGTACAACAAATTAATAAATTTGTGACGTACGACTCCTCTATCTCAATATCCCACTTTACATAGATCTTTCTCGTTTTTGAAGATGATTATTTCAATGATATGCCTAGCAACTGTTTAATTATTATTAATATTAAGAAAAACAAACCTTAATCTTCTTGTTGAAATTCCTTTGGTTCCTTTTATTCCTATATCTCTCGATCCTCTCCTTTTTCTCCTCAGGACTGTATCTGCACGCTTTGCTCATACTCTCGATGATGATACTATTTTCATTGGACAGGGGACTCTCCGATCGATGACAGCGCTGCACCATTTTGATTCTCTGCAACCACATTAATTCAAATATAATAAACGGGATAGCAAACAATCCATGATTAATCTCAATTAGCTAATAATATCAAATATATTTTTTTAAATACCCACAGAATGGGAAAAAATGGAGATACGGTTTGTACTTGTAGTATGAAAAAAAAAAAAAGAACAGAAAACCAGCAGAGTTTTGCATGTGGCAAGTAGGCTTGTTGGTCATTACGTGAAACGAAGTGGGCATTTGGGTATTTTTAGTGCACAGAAACTCACCTGCAAATCTCCGGTGCTGAATACCCTCCGGACGGGACTCTCATCGGAGTCCAACAACTCGCGGGTCGGCGAAACGAGTTGTCGAAACCCGTTCTTCTGGAGCGAGTGGCTGCTCACGCTTCTCTGGATGAAACTCGGCCTCTGACTCGCGAGGGAACTCGGAGAGCCGTAACTGCTGCACCCGCTACAGCTACTACTGTTCCCGGCCACCTCCGAGTTCAACGTTCTCAGAGGGTCGGGGACAGAGTCGAGCTCGGCGGCGGAGAGTTGGTCGGGAAGGAGCAAGTTGGGGGGCAGAAATGGCGCCGAAGGGAGAGATAATGGGAGTGTGAGCTCCGGGGATGTGGACAGGCCGGGAAAATCTGCGGCGCGTGAGAATACTGTCTTGGGATGAGCGTACATGGCGCGTGATTCTTTGGAGAGGAGGGGATATGGGAAGTGTTGGAAGGGAGGGAAGTGAAGAGACTGAAGTCGAAGGGTGGGAGTACTTATGCGAGAGAGGAGCTGGAGTCTGACGTGGAAGATGACGTCATAGCTGGAAAAGGCGTTGACTTGATTATATTTACCTCTTTCTCTCTCTCTGTCCCTCATCTCCATCTGAAGAGACATTGGCCTACCCACCAGCCACAAGTTCAACTGGGGATAGTTGCTTTCCTCTCCCCCACCCCACTCCCAGTTGAGATTTTACTCTTAAGATTATCTAATATTTGAATATAAATATATATATATATATTTATTTATTTTATCTTTAATCATTTACAAGAAAAAAAAAAAGAATTATATTTGACGGTATTGCATTCTTATTAATCTAGAAATGTGTTTGGGAGAGGGGAAAAAAAAAAGAGAGCTTTGAGCATTCACACAACCCGCTCTACATAGACCACATGATATTCTTGGCATGATGTCTAGTTTACTTGATAGTAGTTAAGATTTGACCTCACCAAATCGGTTCTCCTATTCATATACATGCCGTTCTACTTTATTTGGGATGTGTTTTAAGTAAATTTACTTTATTTGGGATGTGTTTAAAAAATATATGTTCTTTTTATGAGTGCATGTGTGAATATATATATAGTTTGATCATTGTCCTTAGTTACAAGTTGTTCGAACTCTCTTTTCTTTCTAGTGGTTCTTGTTCTCTTATTAAGATTACCTCGTATACCATCCACTCTCATTCTTGTGAGAACTACTTGTTTGGACATCGTCCATATTGGGAGGTTCTTAATTTATTGGGTAATTTAGATGATTTTCTAGTAGTTTGATTGTTAATTAGTTTTATCTAGGATCAAGTCCATCCTCTATAACTCATTTCCTTTTTTAAAAGCCATATTATGGTAGGATCATTGTGATTACAATTTCATTGCTTTTAGGCTACTTCTCATCGATCCATCCTCTTTGTATGAATTGAAAAAAAAGTATAAAGATATATATTCATAAGTAAGAGAATATTGTTCTACTACTACAAAAAAAATCAGTATTCTTGACGAATTATTTACTGTGAATATGACTATTTGCTGTAAAAATTGACAGAAAATAACCATTTTGACAGAGAATAATTGGCCACAGATAGCTAATTTTCTTATAATGTACGAATATTCTTTATAGAATTAAAATGAATGCATAATTTAATTGCAATGACGTGGATTTGTGTCGTGTCAAGTTATTGACATGCAACTACATGTGCTGTGCATGTAGTGTTGAACAATACATGATTCAATTGTAAGAATACAATTCAATTGAACACATGGTTTAAACCAACCTCTCGATTTCTTTTTATCAGAAACTAAAACATTTTGTATTACCTCAAATAGGATCATTATGATGTTTATCCTAGATTACAAAAGAGCTAAATCCTCCCCCCTTCCATCCACATAATGACCTCATCAACTACATTTAAACAGTGCCTTTTTGACAAAGTGTGAGCTACTCTATTGTTATCTCTCTTTGTATACTGTATAGACCACAATTATCTATTGTATAAACATTGTTTTATGTCCTCAACTATTTGTCCATGCCATTCCAAGTAATCACTCTTTCTATTTACAACTTGTATAATTTTCAAAGCATCCCTTCAAAGATGACGCTTTGCCAATTCAGTTTAGCACACAGTTAGATAGCCCTCCACAAAGTCTTGAACTAGGCTACAATAAGAGTACTAAGATCCTCAACATGTTTGCACATCGACAATAGCACCTCCCCCTCTTCATCCCTCATTACTATTCCCACCCCCATGCTTCGATTATTCATGTCTAGACTCACGTACCAGTTTACCTTCACAAAGCCACTCCCTGGTTTCTTCCACTTTCCTTCACTTCCTTGAATAGGTCCTCCCTTTATCTCTCTCCTTTGATCTTTTTTAGCATTCGCAAAAGATGTTAGACAGTCCTGTGCTTGTGGAAAAACTTTAGCTGGTCCTTTGAACTTTGCCTCAAACACAAAAAAGTTCCTCCTTAACCACATGTTTCTCAAAACTGTTGGCGCCAAGTCAAGTTCTTGCTCTTTCAAATTCTTGCTCAGCAGTATCCAAAGGTCCATAAACTCTTTCTCCACTTGAGTCCATTTTTGTACAGGACTAGCCTACTTAGCCCAGACATTTGCTGCTGCATTGCAACTACACAATACATGGTTACTGACTCCTATACTTTTTCACATAAGGATAGAGGCCATTCATCACTACTTTTCTCCTGTACAAATTCAGCTTGGTAGGGAGACTATTTGTTGCAGCTTTTCAAATAAACATTTTGACCCCTTCAAGAGTATTCAAGTTGCACACCTTAGTCCAAACCCCTTTACTCCATTTTGCCTCTGATGAACTCCCTCTTGCTCTAGACATACGAGTCCTTTCCAAGTGATGGCCACTTTTCGCATTATAGAGTCCATCCTTAGTGTAAGCCCATATCCTCTTATTAGAAGCATTTGTTTGGCTAACTAGAATACCACAAATTAGGTCGCTTCATATTTTGTCATCAATTCTCTAACCAGCCTAATGTTCCATCTTCTACCAATAAGAAGGTCTTTAACTTTTGCGTCAGCATTCCTGGGATTCTTTGGAGTTTGAATGCATAGTTTAACTGGAAGTTTGAAAATATTCATATGATAAGTTGGCACTGCTTGTATGACTACCTTCAACAAAACTTTCTTACTAAAAGGTGAAAGAAACTACTTTTTACAGTTGTTGATCTTGTTCTAGACCTTGTCCGAAGGTATTGTATTGGGACTTCCCCACCATCACAGGCAATCCCAAGTGTTTTCATAGTTGGTATGAATTCCCACTCCCACATCACTCCTTATTCTCCTCCTTATATCTTCCTTAATGTTTGAGTTAAAGAATAAGGAAGTTTTCTGCCTATTTAGACATTCACCAAAGGCCATTTCATAGATATCCAACACCTCTTTAATTTTCATCTGCTCCTGCCATGATGCTTGACCAAACACCAAATAACTATTAGCAAAGAGCAAATGAGTCACCTTTATTCCTCCACTGGCCATAGCAACTCCTTTCAACTCCTCTCTGCTTTCAGCCTGATTAATAAGGGAGCTTAAACCCTGTACACAAAGGAGGAAGATGTAGGGAGAAAGTGAGTCTCCCTACCTCAACCCTCGAAAAGCTACAAAAGAATTAGTGGCCTTTCCATTAACCAAAATTGCATAGGAAACTGTTTGCACACAATGCATGATAAGACCCATTCATCTTCCTCTAAAACCCAGTTTAACCATCACTGATCTAAAAAAATTTCACTCAACTCGATCATATGCTTTTGATATATCTTTAAAGTCGTACTTCCCTTATTTTCCCTTTCCTTCACCTTTATTGAATGAAGAATCTCATAGGCAGCCATTATATTATCTGTGATGAGTCGGCCGGGAATAAGTGCTCATTGATTTGGGGATATCAAATGATCAAGCACTTCTTTCAATCTATTAGCCAATATCTTTACAATGACCTTATACAACACATTGCATAGACTAATTAGTCTATAGTCCCCTACTGATTTAGGCTCCTTAATCTTAGGAATTAGAACCACAAAAGTTTGATTGCAGATCTGCAGGTTACCATTACCATTTCCATTCAAGACACTGAGCACTAGCTTAGGGACTTCTTCCCCTACCACCTGCCAATAAGAATGATAAAATGAGGCTCCAAAATCATCTGGGCCAGATGATTTCATAGGCCCAATTTGATGGACAACAGTTGTAACTTCCTTTTTGGTGAACTCTTTCTACAAAGCTTTATTCATCTCAACCTTCACTTTTGGTTCCATTACAGCAAGGAAGGTTTTAATGTCCATCTTAGAAGGGTAGAGAGATTTGTATACTTGTTGATAATGATGATAAAAAGCCCCTTCTATTTTTTCTTGTTTCTCCCATGACTTTCCTTTAGAATCTACCACCTGCTTAATCTGGTTCCTCCTTTTTTGAGAGGCAGAGGCATGGAAAAACTTGGCATTTTAGTTGCCAAGTTTCAATTTCTTTTAGCCCTTTGTTGCCATTTCGAATCTTCTTTTGCTAAGAAAACTCCTGCTTGTTTTTGTAGACCCCAAATAGTCTCAACATTATCTGGCCCCTCATCTGTTTGTGATTGATTTATCTCTTCTTCTAGTCTGTTAATCTCCTTTCCTCTATCCATATCTTTGATTCTGGGCCATTGTTTCAGTCTCCCAGTGTAGGATCTTAGTAGCCCTTGAACCCTACCCCTAAAAGAAGCCCCCCCTAAAAGTTCCATCTTCCCCTCATCACCTCTTCACAATCAACATCTTTTACCTAAGCAGCTTCAAATTAGAACCTTTTCTCCCTTCTACCAATCACATAAGGGGATTCCATACCAGAGAGCAATATAGGTGTATGATCAGATCTTAGTATTGATAAAGCCACCACTCTCACCCTTAAAAACGTATCTCTCCACTCTTGATTGGCAAGAAATCTATCCAATTTCTCCTTGGTGTAAGTGTGGTCTATATTCTTATCACTTCATATAAAGGGACAGCCTACATACCCTAGATCAGTGAGCCTTGTCTCCTCCAACACCTCTTTGAATTGCCTCATAGCCTTCTCATCCCTTTGTCCCCTCCCCTCCCCTCCCCTTTCTCAACTTGTAACAAAATCTCATTAAAGTCCCCTGCAACACACCAAGCCTCCCCCTTCTTTGGTTTCAAAGTTGCTAATAAATCCCACGATAACTTCCTCTTTGTTGCATCAAGATGTCCATAAAAATCAGTAAAGAACTAGTCCTTATTTCCCCCATCCCCTCTAATAAAGCTGCTTATATGCCATTGCGAGTAATCAACAATTTCAAGATTCAGATCCCTACCCCAAAATAATACTAATCCCAAAGTTTTGAATACCGTATCGATAAGTGTACTGGTTAGGACACTGGAACAAAATATTTTGCTACTGATACTATTTCGCGTACCAGTTCAGAATAGTCTAGATATATAAAAAAAAATTATATATATATAGTTTAGTCTGAATTGGGGTAAAAAAATATCAAGAAATAGAAAAAAAATATATTAAAATCTGGTACGGCCTAAATGCCGGTCGATACGGCTTGTATTTGAGCCGGTATGAAACAGACAGTGTACTTGTACTACCCAACTGGCCAGTACAGTATTTACCGGTCAGTACGATACGGTATTTAAAACAATGACTAATCCCCCTCTTTTGCCCATTGGTTCTACTATCAAACACTCATCCATTGCCAACTTTTTTTTGCTTCAATCCTTCATGCCTTGATCATGACTTTCATGAGAAACACCACACTAGACTTACTCGCATTACCATACGACAAAGGTCCTGAACCATCCGAGGGTTGCTCAACCTTTGGCAGTTCTAACTTAATCAACTCATAATGATTGGTGGAGCTATCCTGTGGCCTTCGTCAAAACCTCAATCTCGAACAACTCCATGGTATTCTCCATTTTATGCTTCTTTTTATTTCCTATTTCACTCGTCCCTTACTTTCCATCAACATGTTGCCTCTTTGAGAGGAAAACACATTGACTACCCCCCCTCCCCTTTTCCTTCCCTCGAGCTTTCCTTTTCTAACTCATCCCCTCCCCTCCTCCTTTTCCT
Organism: Platycarya longipes; assembly: GCA_036559045.1. Lineage (NCBI taxonomy): Eukaryota > Viridiplantae > Streptophyta > Magnoliopsida > Fagales > Juglandaceae > Platycarya > Platycarya longipes. The sequence continues at coordinate 14,213,186 of CM071801.1, forward strand.
TGACCACAACCACCCATCCCTCTTCCTCTTGAGTTTCCTACACCATCAAAATATCCTCATCTCGATCCTCATAGCTAATCTAGTTAACATTAGTTAGAGGACCATAAACGAGCCCTTGTGAGTTAGGAACCTCTTCCTTCCCCTCCTCTACTTCCCTTCCTAGACTATGCCCCCTCCCACTATTTTCTATTAACCCCTTCTCCAAGTCACTTTGTATTTTTTCAAGTCTAGTTGCTTGTGACCCCTCACTCCTTTCAGAAATAGCATTTTCACCCCCTTCCTCCTCAGACTCCCCTGCAATTCTTCCCATCCTACACTGTTTTGCACCCAACCAAGGCCCATACTGACCTGGCCCCCTTTTCTCGTGCAGGCACCATTTTCCCCCATGAACAATACACCCACAATATAGGAAAATTCTCGGTAACTTCTCATATTGGAAGGGAATTCACACCTTTTGCCATTGTATATTCACTGTCCTCCCCCTAGTAGATGTTTGCAAATATCTAGAACAATGTTGTCAAGAATCTCCCCTAAGCTACCTCCCCTTCTTGAACTTCAACCTTTATTACTTTCCCAAGAGATTCCCCCAATCGCACCCCTATACCCTGATTTATACAATCCAAGGGAAGGTTGAACATCTGAACCTAGAAATGCAAATGGAAGAAATCTATCGAATGAATATGAGCCTTCCCCTCATAGGGTATTAATGCGAGCAAGTGGTTGTCAAATAACCACGGACACCCCATCAAAACCTTTGCCTTATTATTCCAACTCACAAAAGAGATAACAAAGCAATTAGAACCAAGGTCACGAAAGTTTAGAGGCTTACTCACCTTCCAGATTTTTCCATGGTGGCTTGGATGATTTCACCTTCGATCTTAAGCTCAGCAAAACCCTTCTTAAGTAAGCTCCTCTCCCCATGTTTTTTCAGTTTAGCATTATCCCCCACAGAGATCTCAATAGGTTCACTCTCATTGTCGTTCAGCTTCAATTTCCCCCAAATATCCTCCAACCAATCCATCGGAATATCCTTTACTTACCAGAGCAATTAGATACTCACCCAGTCTCCCCACTCAACGTGAGCAAACCGACCTACCTCCACCCATGCCATTATCACCCTTTTTGCAATCAGGAAGACGACGAGAGAGAAAATGGTTAGAGGAGACTCCTACGATACCAACCTCTCGATTTTGGCATTAGTCATTTATGTAAACTGATAACATGATATGACTCCCATAATATGGTAAGTTAACTTAAAGTACAATTAGTTTCAACATGTTAATATAAGTGGATTTAATTGAACTAAGAATATGATTCATGCATGAAAAGGATCTTATCCCAAAAAATATCACGATAAACCCTTTTCATTAACATTACTAATGGTTATTACAAACTAGGTTGTAAAAGGTATATCAACATTAGTCATTTTCTTAGACAAAACTAATTTGAATAATAGGTTATACTAGTTAAGCAAATTAGCCAGAAACTGGATCATTTATTAAATGTATCTCATTATTGGATGGATCGAGCTTGACTGAACTTTATTACTACTCAAAACCCTAAACACTAATGTTGTACGCATTCTGCCTATAAGATTTGCCAATCATGACAAATATACAGACCCTAATAACATAAGATGCAAATACTTATTTAAGTTTGTTTCAAGCAAATCATCTAATTTCCTTCATACATCAACTATTTATATATGATTCGATTTCTCAATAAATGTAGAAAGATTGAATGAGATAAATTTCTACGTACTACTCATGATCAATTAATCCTTGCAAAACAAGTAATTACCTCTCAGAATGTGTGGTTTGTGAAATCTATCTTAGGATAGTGTTGTTTTTCAGAATTTTTTTTATAGAAAGTTACAATAATAGACTAGACCATATCAGTTGCAAAGAAAATTGTGTACTGGAGAGCTTTAAAAGTAATAATTGGCTTGTATTTTGTATGTTTTAGGTAAAAGTTGTAATGTCTTTTTATGAATGAATAGAATTTGTTCTACCTTAAAAGTAAAAGGTAATTACCTCTCGATCATCCCATTCATTATTTCAATATATTTGATTATAATATATATATATAGGCCTTGCCATATTAACTTTTTTAAAAAAAAGTTCTTAAGCGCCCTAACTAAATTGGTTCTCATTTTAAGGGACACAAAAGTAGGGGATTGTTATAATAATATCATTAATTTTGGAGACAATATTGCCTGCGCCTCTCATGATCAGAATATGATATAATTTGTGTCAGTCATTTTGTGAACCAATAGGGAAGTGCACTAGCGCATTTGGTCAAAAAAATGAAGCGTAGTAGGCACTTTTTCAAAGAGGTCCCTATATGCATTAATTCTCCACGCAGTTTAAGCTAAAATTATTTTGCTTAAAAGTCATGATATCAATCGTACCGACTTGCTTCTGAGTCCTGACAACAAAGTCGAAGGAGATCATGACCCACCACTGAGTTGAATGATATTGGAGAAAGACAGAACCAAATGGAGGGATGATATGTTTAAAATACATGCAGCCCATGTGAGGTGCGTAGCTGGATTTGGTTCCAATGATATGTACGTAATAGGTTAGGGATGATTAGATTTTGGAATGTATTTGCATTAACAGACATCATGATTATCATCGTAATCATGTTTATATAAGATAATTTAATCCCAATTGTTAAGGAAGATTTCAGGTGGGATCATCGATCGATGGATATTTTGATTCGATTAATTAATTAATGACTGTCATTTTCATCGAAATTAAACCACAGTGATATATAATTAGTTGCTAATTTGGATGTCTAAATATATACAGCTGATTAAGACTTGTTTTGCTACACCATATACAGCGAAAGGAATTATTTTTTAGAAGTACTGAAACATTTATTTTTGGAGATAATCCTTCTTTAATTTTGTTACTTTCAACAATATATAATCCTCTCATGTAATCAAAATTAATTGTTGTTAAACTCTGATTCTTGCACGTATCATGACTCATATATTTATATATTGAGGCTGCTTCCATTACTTCATGGCTTATGATATATATTAATGTGTAACGAGTAATGCTACATTTATTTACAGTTTTATTTACCAAAAATTCTATTCTCCAGTCTGAAAAATAACACACCGGCCGCACCCTCCAACTTGGCATTATAAAATGATCAAAAAGGAATTAGTGCAATCAGAATCAAAGAAGAAAATAAAAGGAGAGACTCCCAGAATCAAAGAAGAAAAAAAATGTACCGAATTACCTTCTTCAACTTACGCATGAAAGCAGAGACTCCCGAGATCGACTGCAGCCCATCTTAGCTCAGTTGACGGCAATGACCTCAAACCACGGCGGCAGAGTAAAGAATTTGAAAAAATTCCATGGATTGAATCTTCAATAGAAAAAACGAAATACATTGAAAAAAAAGAAAATCAAAATGCATTGAATCTTCAATATAAAAATCGAAAATTCAATGGGTTGAAAATTCCATATAAAATGAAGAAAAAAAAGAATCAAAATGTATTGAATAACTCTATTTTCGTGGGTTGAATCTTCACTTATAGGTGATGAGGATGAAATATAATATTAAAGAAGACAACTTCGAGATCAAGCAAATGAGGGAGATTTGGGTTGCAGCTTGCCACTTGGAGTTTCTTTGTTACTCTTACGACAGGTAGAAGATGACTAGCCAGCCGTATTTTTATTTTTTATTTTTTAACTTAAATCAAAGTGAAACAGTGTACACACTGACAGTGTGGCTAGAGTGTTTAAAAATTAGGCTTAAGCGTAGCACTACTCTTTACTTACACTACTCTACTTACAAGATTCATTTTATTAAGATTTAAAATTTAAATTTTATGGTTTTCCATATATCAATAATTGATATATACGTAGAGAAATAATTTTTTTGTAAATTTTTTTAAATATATTTAACGTTTTCCTAATATAAATTGTTGAGAGTAAAAACCATTAATATATAATTTCTTCCTTTTGAATACATATATAATTGTCTACCGCGCGTATTAACGTCTCTTTCTTGGGATAATGTCCCGTATATATTAATTCTAACAAAAAATTTATTAAAAGTATATGTCACCTTAATTAATATAAAATAGTATACAAACTACAAATTAGATTTTTGACTACAATCTATAATTCTATTCTCATTAATAATTATTGGATCCCTTTAAAAAAATAATAATTATTGGATCAGCTGTAACTAAAGATATTATGGATCATCCTGAAAATACTGAGGCAACCGAAGATGAAGCTAGAGTTGCAAACTGTTACGCAAGGAGTTGCATAAAATCCTGGTTTTTGAATTCAAATGTATACGAAAATCATGTACTCGATTACTCTCATTGTACCATTTAAAGAAACTGTTGTACTCATATTACTCAAATAAATAAAATCAGATTTCAATCTTTTCCTTTCTTCGAATTAATTCTACATGGTATCAGCCTGATTGTAAGGCCCGCAGCCGCAGCCCACAGCCCAGGCCATTCCAGCGTAGCAAGCCCAACCCAGCCCACCACAAAACGGCGCCGTTTCGCCCCAGGTATTAGTTTTTCCGCCCTTCTTCTTTCTTCTTTTTTCTTTTCCTTTCTTTTCCTTTCTTTCCTTCGGCACCCGACAGTTCCAAGCCCCTGTTTTCCCTCGGTTTCTTCCGATTTTCACTCACCCGTTTGCCACGTCCAGCGGTTGCATCAAATGGAGTTCCCTCCTCTCGCGGTCAGTTCACTTCACCGGTCTCTCTCTCTCTCTCTCTCTCTCTCTCTCTCTCTCTACGGGAATACCCCTGTTTTTGGATTTTTCTCTGCCGCCGATCTCCTCTGTTGCGGCCACCCACTCATCTCCTCGGTAAGTTGATCTAAACCTCTCAACTTTTCTGGAATTTCATCTAAATTAAAGGGTTCGGTTTGGGGGTTTTAGCCACTGTTAATCTAACATTTTTCGTGGGTGGCAGCCGAGCATTTGGGGAAGCAAGGATTCATCTTCTAAGCTTCGGTTTCTTGTGGGTTGTTCTTCATTTTTAGGTAAGGTTCAAGACTCTTTGGATAGATTTCTGTTAAGGGAATTATCTAGCGTAAAACGTTAATGTGCCGAACCAAATTTTTACATAGGGAAGTCTGAGGGATGTAAATTTTTTTTTAGTGATACTTTGGTTGTTGTTTTCCCTTGTATCACTCCAGTTATTGATTGAGAATGTTTTAAGTTAATACATGATAGTTGGGGTTGATGATTAATGGCTGGTTTTGTTGGGAAAATTCTGGATCCTTGTGGCTGTTGTTTGGCTGGTTGGCTTTAATCGAGTAAAATGTTGTTTGGCTGGTTGGTTTTAATCGAGTAAAATGTTGTTTGGCTGGCTAGACCGATTGGTGGTGTTGAGGTCAATTATTTTGTTGCTAAATGATTTTTTTTGGGTGACTGTCTCGTTGGGTTGTAAGCTGGAAAATTTGGAATATATGTTCATGTGAGCGTGGGATAACAACCCGGATTGTTGGGGCTGGTCAGCACGTTATGGGTGTTGTTTGACTTGACATTTGTAGTAAATTATAACGCTTTAAGCTAGTGTAGTTTGAAGAAAGGAGTGTTGCAAAATTTTTCAGATTAGGAACTTTAGATTACCATTTTTTATACTTATAGATTGGGTTTGCTCGCCGTTAATGTTAAGTTTTTTTTTTTTAAATAGGCGACGAGAATCTTAGAGATCGGACTCGAAATTTTGATAATTCGCTACAGGAGTCAGGTAAGCGGGGCTCCTATCCTAGATTTACATAAAAAGAAAATTTGTTTGAGGTTGGTTTTTATAAAATGTGCATGTTCTGCTTTTTGAAGAAATATGTGAAAAACAACCTCAGTATACGTTTTATGCATTCGCCCATGAAAATTTATATGATAGAGAAATTTTTCTTTTGACATGAAATGTGTAGACATGAGCAATATTTGACATATTTCTGAACTATGCATAAGAGCGAACATTAATTTTGATACTATCTTGTGCATGTAAAATAATATGTTTTGTTGTGTTTTTGGCTTGCATGGAAATGGATAAGAAAGTGAAAAACAAGTGGCTTAATATGATATGTTTACGGAAAAACCTTTGGCATACTTATCTGTTTGTTTTTATTTTTGAATATGTTTCGGACATGATTATATGGATTCACGTGATATGGTTGGTACCTCCATGATACAATATGATAGAGTGCAATCACTTTGGAAACAAAGTGATCCTTTTTATGTGTTTCTTTCCTATGTGCACACTCGGGGCTCCGAGAACGAATGAGGGAAAGTCTCACAATATGATACTGCCTGGTTTGGCCACTGGGGATAGCACAACCCTACCACGGGGGTTAAACATGGTATATGTTTGAAAATGGATGAGATGTTACAGTTATTTTTGCCAAAGTGTTTTGGGTATAAAAAAGTTAGTTTTGTGTATACTTTATGAAAAATAAAGGTTCGCTCAGCTTTTGGTTGGTTTATAAGTTTTGGAATTGTTTACTTTGAATAAAAGTTTTTCCGTTACATGTTTAAGGATTTTATTAAAAATGCTCATGATTTACATACTAGTATAGGTGTTTTGCTTACTGAGTTGTGGATGAACTCACCCCCTTATCTATATACATTTCAGATGAAGTGGAGGTCTCGCCTGAGGACCAAGGTTAATATATTGGGACCAGGATAGGCGGTCATGTTTGGGGTTGAAGTGAAGACAATATTTATTATTTTGTTGTTACGTTATTTAGCATGTTTAGATTAAAGTGTTAGTAGGATATTTTGATGGGAAGTTTGTGGACCCTATATGATGGCATTATTTTATTTAATGTATGAATTTTATGGATATTTAGAATTTAATTATTCTTTAAATTTGGAGATGAGGAATTATTTGTGGATTTGATCAGATATATTTTAGATAGAATTTGTAGATGAAAACAGGTCCAAGTCAAACAGGTTGATATTCAGGACCCCCCTTACGAGTACGGGGTGTCACACTGATCGCCAAACGTCCTTTACGCAATCAATCCTTCTCCATCATGTCTGCCTCTCCAATACCTCAACATCTGATAATCCACCCAAATATACAAGAAATATGGGCTTTTTATCCCGAATTATTTTTCCACCCTAACGATCGTGATAAATAGTAAGCTGATGATACAAAAAGCGTTTGTGAGAAAAAACAATAAGCTTTTTGCCATGATATATTGCCGACAAGTAAAGCCTTGTGGGAAAAAATGTTTTGTGGTAAAAAATAATATTTTTTGTCATGATTTTGTATCGTGGCAAATTAAATTACAGAAGATATGTTTTTTGTGATGATTTTGTTATAATGTTTTTGTTATATGCTTGAGTTTCCTTCTCTTCTATACCCAAGCCTGGTCATGTATATAATAGCAGCAAGGTCCATAGCAAGCCTTAACAAGAACTAAAAGAAACTTCCTTAACATGACCTGGAGACACTTCCTTCAATGAAATCATCTAGCTCGAAAGTACAACTCTTCCTTGTTATATGCTTGAGTTTTCCTTCTCTTCTATACCATTTCTTGAACACATCACTAATACTTGCTACAAGCATGCAAACCAGAAAGCTATCATGTAGAGATTTGATTATTTTCTCTTTTATTATGTGCTTTACATGGTAGTTACTTTGTTATAAGTTTTCATTTTGAACGGTTGGCAAATGTAATTGTAGTAATTACTTTATTATATCCTCTAGTTTTATTAGATTCTAGCACCTAAACATAGTTTTTGTGCATCAAACCAACCCTTTGATCACCTAAGTTAGGCAAATGTAATTGTTGTATGTATATATTTCCAGATTTTGTGATATGCTCATTTGGTTTATGATTATACGGTTGTGTTATTTATTGTGTTGAACTCATGTGTTAGATGGATAAAATATCTACATTTGTGTTGGAGTGGATTACATGGGCAGCAAGCGTGTTAATATATGTCTTATAACTTGACTCTTTTGAGTTGTATATATAGGGGTGTGAAGTGGAATGAAGTGAATTGGTTCTAACTATTGAAGTAATATGTTGGTTGGGATTGTTGTTGGTGTGTACTAAATATTTTTAGTACACACCAACAACCTGTTGTATGTGTTTTAAGGGTATTTTTTTTTTTCATAAGTAGTCCTTAAGTATAAAATACCTGTTATGTTGCTCTCTTCCACAAATTTGGATAAGTCCTAGAGCTAGTCTAACTTATTTAGTTACTCTAATTTGAAGTGCTATTTGTTGGATGCACAATTTTAGGAATTGTTTTTGTAAATATATTAGCACAATTTTAGTTATTGGCTTTTGAAATTGTTAGTAGTGTCAATTTGAATCTCCAAGATTTGTATATACCTTTTTAGCTTATATTAGGAATTTTTTTTAATTATTTTTACAATTTTTTATTATTATTATTTTTTCTTTTTTGAAATCTTTTAGTTTTTGCCATGAGAAAAGATCGTGGCAAATAATTTTTCCCACAAAAAAACTACTTTTTGCCATGAAACCCCCTTGGAAAAACACAGTATTTCTTGTAGTTGTGGGCATATACATATAGCAACAAGTAACAATGGTGGGCATAAAGAAATGCATACGATTAGACTTGGTGGTAAAAGAGCATTTGTAACAAGTTAATAAGAGATAATACGGTGCCAAAAACAATTTTACCATGAGTTGTTTTCATAGTGCACACTTATTAGCCATGGTAAGATTTTGTAGAAAGTGAATAATGCCCATGAGGAATATCAATTTTAGATCTTATTCCCAAGAGCAAAATTGGAAACTATCACGAAAAATCTTGTAGGAAAAAACATCCATTTGCTACGGAAGTGTTAACTTGTAGCAAATGCTACTATTTGCGGCGAGGTATATGCCACGAATCTCCCACGAGCCAAATTAGTGGGAAAAGTACTTTATCCACGAAAATCCTATTTTTAGCCACAAGAACCCTTCTTGGCAAAAACTCTTAAATGTTGTAGTGTGCAACCAACTTCTGCCCTTCAATACTACCTCATATCTCAGTATTACTAAAGTCGCAACAATTATTCTACTTGGAAGGCTACTATTCTTTTATATTTGAAAGGCCAAAAGGTATTTGGCTATGTCGAAGGTACTCTCAAACAACTACGAAAGAACTCACTTATGCCAATGACACAAAATCTCCAACCCTCTTATTGTTGAGGTTCATGCATAGGTTGCTAGTCATTGTACTACTTCTCATGCAGTGTGGATGACTCTCACTCATGCCTTTGCTACCCAATCCAAGGCTCAGGAAATTCAAGTGAGGTCTCAGCTTTCTACAGCTCACAAAACAACTTACAGCTAGTGAATATTTCACACAAATCAAACGTTTGGTAGAAAATCTTATTGCTGCTGGACAACCCCTAAAATGTGATGATATCAACACCTATCTTTGTTTACGTGAAAATATATGCAAGTGCATAAAATCGTAAAAAGTAGTAAAGTGTTTTTGAAGAAAACTGACGTCGAACCCATGAAGATTAATTATGCTATTGAATACTTGAATTTACTAAATTAATTACCATTTGAAAAACCGAAAAATAAATGGAAAGATTTTACTATCTAAATTCATTTGAAATATTTAACAAAAATAAATTTAAGAATAAAAGAGCATAAAATCTAAGACTATAAATATAATAAAAATAGATCTAGAGTGTTTGATTTCACCTAACAAATCCCGCACAATTTATTCTTCCTAGTTATAAAGTTTCAATAATTCCAAGTTGATGATAAAAGTTCCTTAACTCTTCAATATTTTCTCTCGAACATATTAAAAATATCTACAACTGATAACTCTATATCTCTATGTGAATTTAATTAATTGAAGACTGATTAAGTTTTTTGGAATTTCGTAGAAAATCATACCAGTCGTAGGAAAGTATTTATATTTTTGCTTAACTAATAGTGTTTAATTCTAGAGTTAAAATCATAAAGCACCTCTCGATCTTATTGGAATTCAATAGATCAAATAAGAATTGACCAGAAATTGCAAGCATTAAGAGCAAGGAATAAATGCTCAATTATAAAAATATTAAAAATAAAATAATAGAATTTAAATTGTATGTTCAATACTAAGCTATATCAAAGTTCTAGAAATAAAATTAGTTCATAATAAAATTGGAAAAAGAAAGAATAAAAAAACTAGTGTATTTGTTGGAGTAGGTTCATGAAACATGCGTAAAATAAACTAGTGTTATTTGTTGGAGTAGGTTCATGAAACATGCGGCTCTCGTTTCTGTTCTCCAGATCCGCTTCCTCTTTAAAAAAATGAAAAATAAAAACTCAACTAAGAACTGGACTTCCAACTCTAGACTTCAATTTCGGGACAATAATATCCTTATGAAAAATGCTAAATGTATTTAAAAAATTATAAAAAACTTATTTCTCCGCATGTCAATTATTGATATGTTAAAAATTATGAAATTTAAAATTTAAAATTTGATTTTTTTAAATAAAACTAAAAAAATGAGACTTGTAAGTAAAAGTGTAAGTACATCTAGCACTACTCTATCTTTATATATGATAGGAAGAAACCCTAAAAGTTTTCTTATTTTCGCCTAGTTTTTAAGACTTATCTTCGTAACCATTTATGTACTTTAGTCGTTTGAATTTTGAAATTTGTATTAGCGACAAAGTTGTAGCCCTTTTTGATATATTCCTAACCCATCAAGAATCGCATCCATCCGATATATGAGTAGGAAGTTACGAGAAAAATACTAAAGTATGTTCAGGTTATCCTTATCGCATTTTGAATTTGAATTTTTGAAAATTTGAAATTCTCAGCTTCCTAAATTTCATCTGAATTTAGAGCATCATAACTATTTATTTTGGAATTGGGCCCTTTATAAAAGTTTTAGATTTCTTTCTTAGCTTTTTGACGCACCTAAGTTTGCTTTATTTTGACTTTTAGGACTCCAGATACATGCTAAAAGCCAAAATAAGGTTTGGACTACAATAAACTTCTAGATAGATTTGAATTTCTCTTGAAATTTTTTAGAACATTTCTACAATACCTATTTTATTTTTGACTTTTGAATTTGAGAACATTTCTAAATAAAATACGTATTGTAGTTTGCATCTGAACAATAAAAGGTAATGGAAAATAGTATTTTCGAGTTGCATCATTAAGTATTCTATAATTTATGCATACTCGGCATCTCGTGACCGTCCTTGTCGGTATAAGTTAATTGTTGTTATTCTTGATCACGGTTATTCTATCTTTATTTATGACGGTTTGTACCATACTTACTCATGCGCTGCTTGAGATTGGGTAGACAATCCCGACATCTAACAACTTCAGTACTTCTTTAAGCACCAATTCTCATATTGATGGATTCAATCTTCTCTAGAGTTAGACGACCAATTTAAAATTATCCTCTATTAAAATCTTATGCATTCAAACTGAAGGACTAATTCATTTGATGTTCGAGTTGGTCCAACCCAAGGCCATATTGTGTTCCTGCAAGACTCTCAACAACTTATCCTCCTCCACATCACTCAACGAAATGTTAACAATAAGGGAATAGTAGAGTATTGGCCTAAGAAATCATACCTTAAATTTGATGAAAATAGTTTGAGCTCAAGCTTGAGTGGTTCCTTACTTGGAAATGTCAGTTGAGATAAATTTAGCTCTTTCACTTTTGGTTATATTGTAGGAGGAAAGGATGATATAGCTTCCAAATATTTCTTACACCCCTAACCTATTCACCTTTGAATTCAATAGACTTAGAGTAAGTAAGACATACCTAAAATAGTAGCTTTGGATATTCACCTCCATAACTCTCGTTTTCCATGACCTCATCTCGGTAGCTTATTTGAAAAAAAAAAGTGTATCTTAGAAGGGAATTCCATAGATTTAAATACATGAAAAATGACTTGCTCCTCGCCGACCCTCAAAATGAGTTTCCTTTGCTGGACATCAATTAAGGTTCTCTTTGTCGCAAGGAAATGTCAGTCCAATATCAAAGGGATTTCCTCGTCCTCGTCCTCGTCCTTGTCCATATCGAGTACAATAAAGTCGATCGGAAAGATGAACTTATCGACTTTCACCAGTACGTCCTCAATGAGTCCTCTTAGCTATTTAATAGATCTATCTGCCAATTGTAGAGAGATGGTGGTCGGTTTTGCTTCTCCAAGATCCAAATTTCTGAAAACAAAGAGAGACATTAGATTAATATATGCCCTTAAATCATATAAAACTTTATCAAAATAAGATTATCCTATAATGCACGGGATATGAAACTCACCGAATCTTTTAACTTAGGTGGCAACTTCTTTTATAAAACTGTAATACTCTCCTCAGTTAGCATTATTGTCTTATGCTCCTTCAACTTCTGCTTGTTTGATAATATATCCATAATTTTCTTTGCATATTTAGGCATTTGTTCTAAAGCTTTAAGGAGAGGAGTATTAATATACAATTGCTTAGATATATTCAGAAATTTAAAGAACTGATTATCAACCTTTGTGAAAAAGGAATTGGTGGATCATAAATTGAAGGAGCATGATTTTCAGAAGTAAACTCCTAAAAAGTTTTGGATTTTGAAGCTCTTTTATTCTCCTTAGTCTTCTCAGCTTTCTGGTCGGCTATCTCCTCGGCCTGCTCCACTTCTTTTTATCTCAAACTCCACATTATGTTCAACATCATCTTGTTCGAAATTTGCTATTTTTGGTTGCTCATATGTTTAACCACTTCTCAATGATATTGCCTTAACATGTTCTTTCGGATTGGTTATGGTGTTGCTTGACAAAGTCTTTGTGGTCCTTTTGATAAGTATGTTTGAAAGCTGACCGATTTGTGCATCAAGATTGCAGATTCAGGCCAATTTGTTTTGGATCATCTTATCTGTCTTTTGCATGTACTGCATTAACATATCCTCAAGTGTGAACTTATTCTCTTACTTTGAAAACTGTTGAGGTGGTCTTGTGGCCCTTGATTATTACTCTATGAAAAATTGGGGTGATACCTTCATCTGGGATTGAATGTGTTTGAGTATGTATTATTTTGATGTTGAAAATTGGATAGGTATTAGCTTGTTCGTAATTTTATTAAACAAAAGGATTTTCCACTTGGCAATCTACACTTATTTGATTTCCTGCGCACTGATCACAAACAATATTAGTTTGAATAACATTAACATTCATCATATCTAGTTGTTTAGATAAAGTTGCCATTTTATACTACCAATGTGATAATATAATCAAGTTCAAAAACACCAACTACCTTTCTTAGCATTTCTCTCTTTGAAAGTCATTGATAGTTATTATATGTCAATTCCTCCAAAAGCTCATAAGCTGCTTTATGAGTTTTATTCATTAAAATCCCTTCAGTTGCTATATCAACCATAAATCTGTTTGTAACTCCCAAACCATTGTAGAATGATTAGACTTTAAGCCACATTGGAAGGTCCTGATGATGACACTTTCACAATAAATTTTTGTACCTTACCTATGTTACATATAACGATTCATCCTCAAATTAGATGAATGTGATAATATCATTCTTAACTTTGTTGTTTTTGCAAGAGGAAATTTTTTTTTAAGAATATTTGTGCCAACTCCTCTCAGGTGGTGATGATGGCAAGCGGCAAAGAGTTCAACCAAATTTTTGCTTTTTTCCTAAATGAGAAAGGAAATTTTTTAATCAAATCGCATTATTTATCACTCCATTGTGTTTAAGAGTATCACAAATTTCTAGAAAATTTGCAACATGGACATTAGATTTTTCACGTGATAGCTCCCCTGAACTGTATAGTCTGTTATATTATTTGAATGATGGTCGGCTTAATCTCAAAATTATTGGCCTGTATGGCTGACTACCTTACACTAGATGTAGCCTCATTAACAGAGGGCATAGCATAGTCTATTAACTACCTTGAGCTCATGATTGACCATATTAAATATAAATGCGTTGGCCTCTTTCTTCTTCTTTTTATTAATCTGACGTAAGGTTTTTTCAATCTTAAGATCGAAGGGTATATGCTCTAATCGTTTAGATTGGAGCATGCACTTCTAATTCCTGAAAATAAAAACCAAACCAAGATCTACTTAAACCAAGTTCAAAAATAAAAACAAAATCTAATGTAGTAAAAATGCAGCTAGTATTAATATCAATAACAAACAATTAATTCCTGACAACGGTGCTAAAAGCTTGTTTGTGTGAAAATATCAACATGTGCATAGAACCCTAGCAAGCAATAAATTATTTTTAACGAAAATGGATGAGATTAAGGTTGCGTTTGGATATCAAGAAGTGTTGAGAAGTATTAAGAATAGTTATGAATAGAGGTTGTAGTATGTTTGTGGGTCCCATTAAAAGTAGTTTGAGTTGTCTAGATGTATGAAATATATTGAGGTGTTGAATTTTTGAATGGGAAGATAGAAATGTGTGGGTTCTATTAATAAATGATAGATAGTGAAAGGTGAAATGATGGTGAAATGATTATTTTATTTATATTTTGTAGTGATAAATATAATATTATTAGAAAACAATTTCTAACATCTTTAAAAAATAATTTTTCATAATAGATTTTATTTATAAAAAAATTACTTATATAAAAATTCTTGAAAATAGATTTTTGGCAATATATTATTTTTTAAACTCAAAAATATTTTTTCACTTTTTTTCCCTCATATGTGTCTTGCACGTTCTACAAATGAATGGAAGAAATGCATCACAGAGGAAATAATTCCGTGACCTTTTATCGTATGGTAATCGCTTGGGCAATCAAAATATTCAAAACTTTTCATTCATTTTCAAAAATACGTTTGAAAATAAAGAACATCCATCCGAATAAAATATCTTGAGAAGAGTTGGGAGTTTTTGGACATCTAAATCTAACCTAATTATACTATTGAGTATTGAAATTTACTAAATTAATTACTTTTTGAAAACTCAAAAAACAAAATTGAAAATATTTTACTATCTAAATTAATTTGAAATACGTAACAAAAATAAATTTAAGAATAAAAAAGTATAAAATCTAAAATTGTAAATATAATAATAATAGATTTAGAGCATTTGATTTCACCTAACAAATTCCACACAATTTATCATTCCTAGTTATAAAATTCCAATTATTCGAAGTTAATAGAAATCCCTTAACTATTCAATATTTTCTCTCGAATAATATTAAAAATATCTCCAATTGATAACTTCATATCTCTATGTAAATTTAATGAATTAGAGATTCATTAATTTTTTGGATTTTTAAAAAAAAAATTACACTAGTCACGGTAAAGTATCTCTACTTTTGCTTAACTAATGATATTTAATCCTAGAGCTAAAATCACAAATTACCTATTAGTCTCATTGGAATTCAATATATTACACAATAATTGGCCAAAAAATTGCAAAAATTAAGAATAAAGAATAAACATTCAATCATGGTAATATTAAAAATAAATAACTTAGATTATAAATTGTGTGTTCAATATTAGACTATATCAAACCTGTAAAAAAAATAAAATTAGTTCATAATGAAATTAAAAGAGAAAGAATAAAACTAGTATTTTTTGTTGGAGTCGGTTGATGAAGTATGTGACTCTCGCTTCTATTCTCCAGATTCGCTTACTCCTTAGAAAAATAAAGAATAAAAACTCAACTAAGAACTAAAACTTCAACTCTAGACTAAAAACTACTTAATTTTGTGCCAATAATATCTTTATATATGATAGAAAGAAACCAAATATTTTTCTGATTTTTGACTAATTTTAGGACTTATCTTGTAGCCATTTACCTGCTTCAGGAGTTCAAATTTTGAAATTCGTATTAGAGGCAACATTGTATCCCTTTCCAATAGCTTTCCAACCAATCAATAATCGCATGCATATGATATGTTAGTAGGAAGTTACAGACAAAATACTAAAGTATGTTTAGGTTGCCCCTATCGTATTTCTAATTTGAAATTCTGAAAATTTGGAATTTTTGGCTTCCTAACTTTCATATGGATTTAAAGTATCATAACTACATATTTGGAGTTGGGCCCTTCATAATAGTTTTAGAGTTATTTCACAGCTTTCCAACGCACCTAAGTTTGCTTTATTTTAACTTCTAGAACTTCAGATATAGTTGAAAACCAAAATAGGGTCCGCATTGCAATAAACTTCTAGATATATTTGGATTTCTCTTGAGATTTTTGAATTTGAAAACATCTCTAAATAAAACACTCATCTTCGTTTGCATTTAAACCTTCTCATTCTTTCGAAAAAAGAAGAAAAAATAAAATAAAATAAACTAAAACCAAAAGAAATAAAGGAAAGCCAATAATTAAAATTATAATAAAAGTCAAGTAAAAATTATACTTATCAATCTTCTCATTGCTTTTGGGCCTAAATATGATTAACTTGTAACCACGGTTTCTGCGAGGTCTATGCAATGTCACTCACCTGTGAGGCACTGATTCACCATCATTTCTGCTTAGTTCCTGTTTCTCTTGCCTCGGCTAATGTTGCTACACGTTAGCCCAGCTTTTCTTTAATCATGGTTGTGGGAACTTTTCAAATGCCTCTGGTAGGGGGCATGGCTTTGGAGGTGCATCTCGTGCTTTTGATAGCAGTGATTCTTCTTCTCGCAATTCTGATCTCTAATGTCAAGATTGTGAAAGGGCTAGATATACTGCCTCTTGATGTTATAAGTGCTTTGACCCTCATTTTTTGCCATTGCCTCCGTGCCAAAATGCCTAAGCCAACCACACCACAAAAAAAAAAAAAAAATAGCAACAAATTGATTAGGAGTGGCATGTTGACTCTAGAGCAACACATCATCTAATAAACAATTTTAACAACCTCAACATTCATGGTGAAGAGTATGTTGGCACTGATAAAATTTAAGTTGGTGATAATTCATATTAGCATATAATTCACACTGGCAACACTTTCTTACCAATAGCTTCTAAATCATTTGCTCTCAACAAAATCTTTGTCGTTTCACAAATCACAAAAAATATCACTTTTGTTAAAAAAAATTTTCAAGATAATAGTCTCTATTTTGAGTTTCATGACATTTTTCTTTATTATAAAAAAATACTAGGAACAAATGCTAAGGATAAATATCGGACAAATGCCAACTACTAATTTGTGATGTTTAATGTTTGTTATATGCTACACAATATTTGTGAGTTGAGAAATGAAGAAATGGATTTGAAGTTGAAGGAAATGAAAACGATGTGGTTTTATCATATCATATCAGTTGGTGTTTATCTGATATTTATCTCAAATATTTGTCCTTAGCATTATTCTTTTATTATTAAGGATTACTGGGAGAGCAGTTTGGTTAAAGGTCACAACAAAGACGAGTTGTATTGCTTTTCTAGCCTCTCCAACAAATTGCTTCTTTTGCTTTTGTTGGTGTTCGAGTTTCCGTTTCTAATTCGCATCATAGGCTAGGGCATGTCTCTTTTCATACTGTTAAACACGTTTTGAGTTAAAAAAAGATTCTTGTTGAATTTAATAAACAATAATATGTTTGCCCTAATTGGGAGATGGATAAAAGCCACAATTTACCTTTTTCAAAATCTGTCAATCATGCCATTTGGCCTTTAGAGCTGATTTTTTCACATGTATGGGAACCTAGTTCTATTATTTTTAGTTATTCTTGATATTATGTTTGTTTTTTTAAATGATTGCACAAAATTTATGTGGCTTTTTCCACTAAAACCAAAATCTGAAGTAGAAAATATTTTTCTATAATTTCAAAATTTTGTTGAATGCATCTTGATACTAAAATTAAAGTGGTTCAAATTGATTGGAATGGTGAATTTTGACGTCTAAATAGTTATTTTAAATCTTTTGGCATCAAACATCTGATTGCATGTGCCAATATACATGAACAAATAGGTTTTGTTGAAAAACGTCATTGTCAAATTGCTAAAATGGATCTTGCCTTCTTAGTTTACTCAAATCTTCCACAACTTTATTGAGAAGACGCTTTTCAAACAATAACTTACATTATAAATCATTTGCCTACAAAAATCTTAAACAATCAATCTCCTTTTGAAAGGCCTACAACAAAAAATCAAATTATGGTTTCATGCGTGCTTTTGGGTGTGCTTATTGACCAAATTTATGGCCATATAATCGTCATAAAATAGATTTTTTCTCTAAAACTTGCATTTTTGTTGGTTATCGTCTCTCACATTAGGGTTACAAATGTCTTGACTTGTATCTTGGCATGTGGTTTTTGATGAGTCTTCATTTCCATATAAAAAAATCTATGTCCTTCCCATCTATCGAATACAGCCTAAAACGACTTCTCTACCTTTTAATTTGTGTCATGCATGTACACTTCCACTAACTTTGCATGTAGGGGATGATGTGTGTCAATCTAATACAACGCACTTGCTCTTAATCATTTGTCAAATACTTCAACCGCAGCACGTTAGAACATGGATCATGCAAACACTCCAGACCCTCATTCTACCTTGAATTCCATGGCTATTGACATCCCACATGTCCTTAGCTCAATTGACACAGCAGTAGGTTCTAAGCGCATGACCACAAGATCCCAAACAAACTATCTCAAGCCTAAAACGCCATATGTTAGGCATATTAAGTATCCTCTTCTGTGGGTACTTCTTGCCAAGGCTAATTCATTCAACGTCGAACCAAGCTGCTTCACAGAAGCTTCAAAACGTTCTCATTGGTGTAATGCAATGCATGTTGAGTTCAATGCCTATATCCCATAGCTTTGGTGGATTGCTTAGCCCTAGAATGGTACTTGGGATTTAGTTTCGCCACAACCAGAGCACAATTTTGTTGGAAACAAATGAGTCTATTGAGTTAAAAGAAATGTAGATTGTAGCACTAAACGTTACAAGGCATGCCTAGTGGCGAAAGGCTTTCATCAACAAGAGGGTGTTGATTTCATTGAGACATTCAGTCTAATGGTATAACCAAGCCCGATATGCCTTGTCATTTTTGTTGCTGTTTCTAATAATTAGTCATTGCGGCAATTGGATATTCAAAACATATTTGTTCATGGTTTCCTTTCAGAAAAGGTTTATGTGCATCAACCACAGGGATATTCATCTTGGTTATCCAAACCATGTGTGCAAATTAAAGAAGAGTCTTTATGGTCTTCGGCAAGCCCCAAAGGCTTGGTTTTTTCGACTCACTAATCAACTGTAGCAAATTGGTTTGAAAGGCTCTAAAGCTGACACTTTTTTGTATACTCTTCACTAGGATAAGTTTCACTTAATAATCCTCATTTACTTCGATGATATAATTGGGACTGGCTCGAACCAAAAAACAATTAATCATTTGATACCGACATTGTCCATGGTTTTTCTCGTCAAGATTTAAGCCCATTATCTTTCTTTCTTGGCGTGGAAGCTTTATGTGATGGTGATGATTCATTCCTAACCTAGAGAAAGTCTATTGTTGATATGATACACAAAGTTAATCTTGATAAAGTAAAGTTCTGTGCAACACCCATGTCCACTACTTGCCACCTTTCAAGGTTTGAAGATGCGGATCTCAATGACCCACAACTTTATAGAAGCACAGTGAAAGCCTTGCATTATCTTGGGTTTACACATCCATACATTGCTTATTGTGTTCATCGTGGAAGCAAGTTTATGCATCAACTTAAGGATCCTCATTGAAGAGAATACTCAAATATCTAAAACATACAATATCATTTGGTTTTCGATTTTCTAATCAATCAGATTATTCCCTTCATGGATTTTAGTGATGTCGATTGGGTGGGTGATAGTGATGATTGCTGAAGTGTCGGTGCTTATTGTGTTTTTCATGGCCATAATTTAATTTCGTGGAGTTGTAAACAGCAAAAAATGGTAGCATGTACGACTAGCACATAGTAACAGCAACAATTTTGTGTTTTTACTCTCTAATATAGCAGCAAAAATTCAATGGATTCAATATGTGCTTCAAGATTTGCATTTTTCACTTCTTAGTTATACAAAGTTATGGTGTGATAATATTGGTTCCATATATTTTTCTTCCAATTTGGTGTTCCATGCTCAAACTAAGCATATTAAAATTGGTTTTCATTATGTGCCTAATCAAATCCTCCAAAAGAAACTTGAGGTTTCATGTCTGTCAACAAAAAATCAGCTAGCTGTCTTGCTTACCAAAGTCTTGCGTATTGCTCACTTTACTCTATTGCATAACAATCTTCAAGTGCAAGAGCTACCCTTTTGATTGCGAGGGCACACTAAAAGAAAATTACTTATTTCAGAGTAGCTATTTTTTGTCAAAATGATTATTATCTGTTAAAATAAAATGTTAAAATAAATCTGTTTTCACTACAAATAGTTATTTTTATCGCAAATAATCCATCATGAATATTCATTTTTCTTATAGTGACATATTGGAGCATCTCTAACTGAAGATACTATGGATCTTGAAGATACTGAGGCAACCGAAGATCAAGCTATAGTTGCAACCGGACCAATGTGATGATATCTTCGAAACCATGACAATTTGAAATGTACGTGACGACCAATATTAATTAATATAGTCAATTTGCATGTGAGAACACAATCGATCCCATCAAGGAAAACATATTCCATCTCCCAAATGGATTTGCAACTAGTACTACCACTTATTCCAGATCAGTCAGTCGTTGAGTATGATCGTGATCATGAGTTTGTGAAAAAGTACCAACCAATTAAGATTATCGATCGTCATGCACGAAGATCATCATCCAAGTAAATAAATAAATAAATAAATAAATATATTTATAAAGATGATCATGTATATATAGGTGCTTGACTCAAACCCCCTCGCGATGATAAAAGCTTTGAAAATTGTGACAAACTTGATAGATAGAAAGATTTTCATGGGTAAAGAGAGGGAGGGGTACGTGGGGGACCTCCTCATCTCCTCAAAGGCATCTTTTTCTTAGAAGTTGGCCCAGAAGAATCATCTATATCACTTCAGAAAGGGAATCTGTTGTTCAGAAAACTGATCTATCAGTAACCAGATTAATCGATTGCCATCAAGACTTTCATCTTTTTTTTTTCTTTGCTTTTAAATGCATGTATATATTGGTGCACAGAGTAACTAATTAGTAAATCTCAACTAGCGATGAAAAAAGAACCTCAATATAAATACATTTGTAATGGTGCTAATAGCGCCGTAATAAATCATATCTAGCGACGCAATAGGTGACCAAACACCAATAATCGTGCAGGAGGCCTTTCTTTGCACTATTAGAGTGCGGCAAAAATAAGAGTACCGCTATAAATCATTTATACCGGCAGATTTCATAGTGGTAGTAGGAAAAGCGCGGTAATAACCAAACTTTGTTGTAGTTATAACTGGGCGTACTAGACGTTTCGTTCCTTCGTTGGTCATGAATAACTATGTTGGTACCCAAAAGTGTGAGGGAATTGAGGGAGAAAATTCTATGCAACGTACGTCTTGTTTTTTGGGAACAATGATTCCCACAAACTCAATCAATCAATTTCGCACTTATTCCTGTGCAGCAACTCATGAATTTTAATGGGTTCGTAGTATCAACTTGCATTTGTTACAGTGCTGATCTACCAACTTGATGCGTCTTGTCGCTCAGGGATGCATCTGATGTTGCTTGTGCTTGTGTAATATCCTATATGAAATGATGATATATAAAAAAAAATTCATAAATTGTTATTATAATTTTATAAAATTTATTATATTTATTTTATAATAAAATTAATTTTATAATATTCTTACTTATCACATCATACCACATTAATTTATAAATTTATTTTTATATAATTTTTTGTGACTAAAATATTTTCCTTAAATTTAATATGAAAAATAACATTTCTCAAACTTTACATGTGCGCGAGTATAATAGTGCTAATACTTTAAATAATGACTACTATAGATGATGCAATATGTTCAAGTCTATCTTCGAGAGAAACGCAACCAATATACATGAATGGGAAAGAAAGATCAAAAGAATGAACTTGAGAGGAGTAGACAAATGTGATAGGGTAGGTTAATAAAGAGACCTTAATTATATTATGACCGTAAGTATTATAATTTTAACCAAATTAATATGTCACAGTTGTGTTAGCACTTTTGGATCGATGTTTAAGCCTAGAATTATAATTTGGTATTTGGGGTCAGGCGATTGATAAAATATATGATATATATGAGTATAAATAATATCATATATTTTTTATATGTGACTATATAAAAAAATAATAATTATATGTCATAAAATTATATACAAAAAATACTTGTTTATAAATTATTTTATAAAATAACTTTTTTTAGAATTTTCGTAGTTTGCTAGAGATGATTACAAAAAGATCAAAAGAAAAAGATTTTTCCTCCAAATTAAGGTTGACGATGATCTATTACAAAATAAAATTAATCTATAATCATCTTTAAAGTGAAATTCTTGACAAATTTTTTCTCAATATAAACTAACAAATGATCTATAAGAAATTGATCTTCCATTTGAATACGTAATCTATTTTTTATAAGTTTTATGGAAGAAAATATTCACTTAATAGTAACACTAGAAAGTGAAATTGGAGGATAATTTCAATAAAACTTTTGGAAGCTTGAATATTGAGAGGACAATTGCAATAAAAATTTTAGAAATCTGAGTATTGGAAGGATAATTTTAAATATACAAAGAAAATTTTAATTATTGACATATTATATTAATTTTTTTAAATATTTTTTTGGGGTAGCCCCTACATATAAGGTAATAGTTCCACCCCTGTTTAAGCCTTTATAAACAATTACTATTAAAACAAAAACCATATTATAATTTCAATTTAAGCTGGAGGGGATCGATGTCGACCAATATATCATGATTTTTAAAGATAAATGTTTATCCGAATCAATATTTTTAACAATTTTTAGTAACTTTTGAATCAATGATAAGGCTTTAAAAACTCTTGAGCATACATATATTGTCTTTCTCTGAGTGTGAGGCTCTTTTATATTTGGATTCATTTGTGTCCATAATATTTCGAGTGTTCTCCCCAAGTTCCTATCCTGAATGGACTGCACAAAACTTGGGGTCCGAAAGCAACCATATGATCAGGACCCACTTCATTAGTCCCGGATAGTGCCGGCCACAGGTTCAATGAGCTCCAGCTAATTACCTCTTTTTTTTTTTTGCCTTTTTATTTCCAATAGAAAAGAAAGGGATCTTGAATGTCCAACTTATCCTAGGGCCTAGGCTATGAAGAAATAATGCATGCCTACATATCCTACTAAGCAATGATGCCCTTTTTTCTTGTAGAACATGGAAAAACGAAGGTGGGGTTTCTTCTAGATGAAAAAGTTGAACCAGTCCCAATAAATAAATTAAGATCGGTTGGGACCCAAAAACCTACATAGGCTTGTGTGCTTGTCATATGGGTTCAACAGCCACAACAGTTTCCCCACTACAAAATGGGTGATTATTTGTGTTTTCAGCGGTCTCAACTCAAGCCTCAGATGTGATATAGGCAATACATTGCTTAGATTCTGAACAAACAGAAAGAATGTATCTGTTGCTGTCTTTCTGTTATTGGTAGATTTCAGCAGTACTGTTGAACGGACTTAATTAATTGCTAATATTTCCCTTTATTGTTTATAGTTAAAATGGTGGCCAGTAATTAGTTGTCCTGATGATTTTTCGATTGAAATTTAAATGTTAAAAGAAATATACGTGTTGCTCAACAGAAAGAATGTTCTTGTTTCTCTTTTTCTGTTAGATCTCGTTTAGATATTGGATTAAATTGAAACGAATTCAGTTTAATATAATTTTAAATTAAGTCTAATATTTAAATATTTAATTTTTAAATTATTAAATATATCTCAATTCAAATTTTTTTATAATGTATAATTCATAATTTTTTTTATATATAAAATTCACAAATTTTTCAATTATGATTTTGATAAATAGTTTGACAAAATAATGACAAGAGAAAGTAGTGGGAAAAGCCCTAGCTCGCTTTAAGATAATAAAGCATACAAGCATTTAAGTCTTTTCGTGTGTGGAGTTTCACGTAAAAAGATAAAAAGGAGTTCTGCTTCTCTCCGAGTAGTCAACTTTTTGGGATGGAAACTAAAGGCCTGTCTGGCCTAAGAAGAACTGCAAGGGTCAACAAATCTCCAGTTAAATTAGTTATATGAGAGATCGAGTTGGTCAGGTTTCTATATATTTTCTAGAGTAATATTGTATATTATACTATTATTTTATTTATATTTAATTCTTATTATAAAAAAATAGGAC
Source organism: Platycarya longipes (assembly GCA_036559045.1). NCBI lineage: Eukaryota > Viridiplantae > Streptophyta > Magnoliopsida > Fagales > Juglandaceae > Platycarya > Platycarya longipes. The sequence continues at coordinate 14,237,386 of CM071801.1, forward strand.
AGATGTGATATTTTAATTACAATAAAACAATATATAATAAATAATTATTTAATGATGATAAATATATCATATCTTATTTAATATGATATAAATAAAATGATAATATGAAATATAGAATTTTCTTATTTTTGCTCATGGCGCCACTGTAGAATGTTGAAACGAGAATATTATTATGTGTTTGCATTAATTCCATGACAAAGACCGGCATTGGCAGGCAGGTTTTGCTTTGATTACAAGCACAATTGCAGTAGTTACGCGTCTCTGTACGTACATCTGATCTATATAATATGCCTACTGTCCATATATGTGACTGATCAAACCACTCATCTAGTACTGGTGCTTGGGTTTAATGATCAAATATTGCTTTTTCTTCTCTCTCTTTTTAATTAGCAATGGATTACAGGAAAGCTGCAGTTTAGGGATCAGGGTCATATGGTAGGGGGAGAGTACATAATTATCACGAGGATCTCTTCATGTAATTATGGGATCAATACATTTGGAAATGTCCCGAGAAACCGCCTCACGAAGAGTTCCAACCATTATTAATTCAAAAGTTTTAGAACTAATTTGGTTAATTCTTTAATCCTTCGGATTATAACATTTTATCACGACTTCTGAATCTGACATTCATAGCGGCCCACTTTATCAAAACTGATTCGGTGGTATGTAACTCTTTCTCTTTTGACGACTTCACTCATTAATTTATATTCAATCATGAATTATTTTATGCCCATATGGTCATATATAGGACAACAATATTTTATTCTAACTAATAGATTGTCCTCTCCATAACTTGAATCCGTTATATGATTCTTACTACAATTATTAAAAGACTTAATTATTGATTCAAAAGTTTGGCCTAAAACCATTGAGTATTAATTTAGTTAAATCTTTAGTCTTTAGGATCATAACACGGCCCAACTATTTCGTGTGATCATATACTTGTACTGAATATCACCGATGACTTCCTGCAGAGAGTTTCCTTCTAAGAATTATATTATATTGTCCATCATGTGATCGTAACTATTGCATGACGTGCTTTAACCTTGTCAGTTGAGGGCTCATAATTAGGTCCATATATATTTCTCATTACTTATATATATGCAAATAAGGGGATTCCATTATATATATATATATATATATGTATATATATATGTATATGAAGATAAAAGTGTCGTTGACTTGTGATCAACTGAAATATTAATTGTCGAAGTTGATCTTGAGCTTGTTTAGAGGAGCAGTCCATTCTTCCTTCTTGGTGCTGATCTTTTCATAAGTTGACCATGCATATATAATTGTGAAGGAACCATATTGCATGTAATATTTAGAAAGGAGTACCGGCCCATTTCTATTTGCACAAATAATGATATACTTATGGGATTAGAATCTACCTATCACCTGATCATCTTCATGATCCATTACTGCAAAGAAAAAAAACCCTACTGTCCTGTAATTAGCACTTCACATCTTCGGATCATAAAAACTACTTAAAAGCTTGGTCTCAGAATATTACCATATCTAAAATATATTCGTAATACTCTAGCTAACATATATATGTTAATATGATTTATTCTATATGATGGTTAGTTTATTGTGTAAATTATATATAATATCAATTAGTAAAGTAATTGATTTAATGTTGCATTTTTGTTCTTTTTCTAACTCCGGTTTTCAATAACCACTACAAGAAGAATGAATATATATAACCAATTAATTGCATTCAAAAGGACTATTAGCAACCAAAACAATTTGTACCCCTTTTTCTTGATTGCAAATAAAAATGTAGACCTTAATTTCTCTCTCTCCGTCCTTTTAGAAATCTTAAGAGTCAATTCGAAATCTGAAATTGCCAAATCAGAAAACTATTCAAAATCAAAATGCAGTAGAGATTTTTAAAAATCTATTAACAACTTGTTAGCAGAGTAATTTTGATAAAGCACGACCTGTCAGGAGATGCGATTTTACAGGACTCTTTCGAACTATCTATTTAAATCAAATTAGCCTATAACCCTACTTGGAGTTTTTGGCCAAAGTAGATATTCGGAGATATGTGAGAGTTGTTTGAGAGGAAAATTAGTAGATAATTTTTCTTATAATTTCTATATACTTGCAAGTGTGATTTTGCTCGAGATTGAGGGGATCGGCGATTGGATATTAGACACTAGAGATTCTAGGAGAAAAGGGTGCAATAGATTAAAAATTGTTAGAGATTCTGACTGCTACTGTGGTAGAAGACAAATGAATCGTTTGTCTGGTCAAGTAAGAGTGTCTAGTTGTAAAGGTTTTGTAAACTGAGAATTTACTTGTAAGTGATCTTAATCTAATAAAATTGACTTTTCTAAGTTTGACTATCCTGTAAAGTTTTACTTTTGAGAAGTTCTTCAAAGGGTTTCCCTTCGTAACTAATCGTTTTGTTATACTTGATTATTGATTTATTGCATATATTTGATTGTTTATATATTCACACGAGTGAGATCTAAGCAATTTGATTGAAAAAATTAGTAGATAATTTTCAGCTGGGATACATAGAAAGTTTCAGTATTTGTCATTAAAACCCTTAATTGGAAACCCAAGTGGTAGAAAGTATAATAAAATAGAGAAAGAGATGTAGAAGAGAAAAGGATATGGATAAATCCCATAGTCAAATTACATTCATCCAAAAATCAAAACTTTTGTCATAAGATAAAATACTATCATATTCAAACTTAAACACTTCAATACTAATCCAAACCAATCACAAATCTGTGTTTTCAATCTCCCCATTTAGCTGATTAGTGACAAAATATTTTTGATGAATGTATGTTCTATGTGATTATGAACAAAATAAATAATAATCAATTAAAACTGAAAATCATATCACTTCACATTTAGTCCATTTACTTCAAATCTACCGTTAGTATTCATCATTCACATATATCTTCATGTCAAATATTGTTAAAAAAAATGTCACTACAGTTAGAAAAAAAAAACATCAAAAAAGAAATTTTATGTCCTGCATCAAAATCGTAGCCATTTTTCTTCATCTCCCCCTTACTTATTTCTCCCCCTTTTTGTTAGCCAAGTAAATGTCATGCATCAGCCTTCAAGTCCTCCATAACATATTTGACAATGTTCGGTAATGCCAGCTGTCTTGGTTCTGGGGAAAGTTCAATCTCAATTTCCTCCCTCACTTGATGACTCGGATGGAAGAGGCTTTGTCGCTTTGATTTGCTTTTCTATTCCTATAGTTTGCATCTGAGCACTCACAATAGAAATATTAGAAAAAAATAAACACAGGTTAGTGTATTAATAAAAGCCAAGTGACAAATATAAATGGGGGTAGGTAATCTTCTGTTACATGTCTTGACGCTTTAAATGTTCATTCAATCGTAGTAGGAATTTGCATCACATTATTTGTGTCCTACTAAGACATAGCCACCCACAAGATAAACCTAAAGAAACCCTCAGAGTTGCTTCTTAAGAAATGTCTTACATGCACTGTCAACACCAAAATTGACCATTTAAAAAAAAAATTCTTTCTATAAGTCAAAAGTAGTAAATTGCCGAAAAAATGTTTTTTTTTTTTAACAAAAAGGGGCCAATGGAGCAAGTAGCATATTTCGATGCATCTTAACCCAATCAAAATGCTATTCACAAAATAAATTCAAGATCATGCATCTTCTTGATTTCAATAATTACAATAAATCATCAAAATTAAAGTTCATGTGAATGTGTGAGTGAGTAACTTATATAAGATAACAACTTTTTTTTATGTGTATATATATTTTACTTTTATCATATAATGCCCTTTTCTTAATCATATTCTTTATAGGCATTTTCTTTTTTAAAATGCTGCCATGAGTTTTTGATATACCATAAAAGTCAAAATTTATGTTAGGGCCTAAATATATGAGTATCTCCTCCAAACACTTCATTTGCTTAACTCATTTTTGGTCCATTTTTGTTACTCATCTTTTTTCGCAATGTTTTGAGCAATGATTTTTTCTATAAGGACTTCCAAGATTAGATCCGTTTAGGGTGTTAGTCTTTTTCTAGTTTATTATACTTTCTACCACTTTAGTTTCCAATTAAGGGGTTTAATGAAAAATAATGCAATTTTCTATGTTTCTCGGTCGAAAATTATCTACTAATTTTCTCAATTAAGCTGGTTAGATGTTACTTGTGTGAATATATAAACAATCAAATATATGCAATAAATCAATAATCAAGTATAACGCAACGATTAGTTATGAAGGGAAACCTTTTGAAAAGCTTTTCAAAGGCAAAACCCTATAGGACAACCAAACTCAGAAAAGTCAGTTTTATTAGATTAAGATCAATTACAAGTAAATTCTCATATTACAAAACCTTTACAACTAGATACTCTTACTTGAGCAGACAACAACTCATTTGTCTTCTACTACAATAGCAGTCATAATTTCTGACAATCTTCAATCTATTGCATTTTCTCCTGGAACTTTCAGCGTCTGAAATCCAATCACCGATCCTCTCAAATCTCGAGTAAGATCACACTCTCAAGTGTATAGAAATCACAAGGAGAATTCTTTATTGATTTTTCTCTCAAACAACTCTTAAATATTTCTGAATATCCGCTCTGACCGAAAACTCTAGGCTATAGTCTGATTTGATTTAAATAAACAGTCCAAAAGAGTCATCAAGAATTGCATCTGCTGACAGGTCATGCTTCCTCATAATTACTCTACTACCCAGTTGTTAACAAATTTCTAAAAATCTCAACTGCATTTTGATTTCAAATAATTTTCTGATCTGGCAATTTTAGATTTCGAATTGACTCTTAAGACTTCTAAAATGACTAAAATCACTATGGATAAATCCCATTGTCAAATTACATTCATCCAAAAATCAAAACTTTAGTGATAAGATAAAATCCTATCCTATTCAAACTTAAACTCTTCATTACTAATCCAAGCCAATCACAAATCTGCGTTTTCAATCTCCCCATTTGGCTGATTGGTGACAAAATATTTTTGAAGAATGTATGTTCCATGTGATCAATTAAAACCAAAAATCATATCACTTAAGATTTAGTCCATTTACTTCAAATCTATCGTTAGTATTTATCATTCACATATATCATCATGTCAAATATTGTTAAAAAAAATGTCACTATGGTTAGACAAAACAACATCAAAATAGAAATTTTATGTCCTACAATAAAATCATCAAAAGATAATAAAAAAATCATAGTCATTTTTCTTCATCTCCCCCTACATTAATGCTGCTCACCCTTACTTATTTCTCCCCTTTTTGTTAGCCAAGTTAGCCAAGTAAATGTCACGCATCAGCCTTCGAGTCCTCCACAACATATTCGGCAATGTTCGGCAATGCCAGCTGTCTTGGTTCTGGGGAAAGTTCAGCCTCACCTTCCTCACTTGATGACTTGGGTGGAAGAGGCTTTGTCACTTTGATACGCTTTTCTATTTCCTTAGTTCGCATCTGAGCACTCATAACCGAAATGTTAGAAAGAAAAAAATAAACACAAGTTAGTGTATTGATAAAATCCAAGGGACAAATATGCAAGGATTGAGAAAAAATGTTCCAGAATAAGTAATATGCTTCAGCATTGAGCACTAGTCGCAAATAAATTTCACAATAAGATATTTAGTGCATATGGATGTGAAATAGCAATGAAATACGCGAACAAAATGCATGAGGAGTGGCTTAGGCATTTTCTCAAACACTTGGTGTACATTGTGAAGAACCCGAAGTGCAAAATTTGAAATCCATGGAAATCGACCTTAATACATTCACAAATCACTACCAATTTGCTATTGATATACCAACCAACTCATTTGAACCAACATTCAAAGCCAAATGTCTCATTCAAAAAAAAATCAACATCCATATCGACAAAACATAGTGCCGAACCCTAGAGAGGGTTAAATTTTGAAATAGTGGCAATGAAATAGGAAAACTTACCTTTGTTGTGCTTCAGAAGGAATGAACTGATGAATTCCAGAGATTACCCTCAAGGAATTTGGTTGAAAGTGGGAGAAGTCAGGGTTAGGGCACAAGATTGCCTTGCATGCGATGTGTGTATCAAAGGTTGAGTCTATCACACGGGTTTGTGCATGAGAATGGGGCAACTGGAGTTGCCGTGGGTCTCATTAAGTGGCTTAATTACTTGGTCATGTGCCTTGCCGAGGCTTTCTTTGTGTCCCACTGGCACTTAACCTTATAACACAATAAAGAGACCACTCTCATACATATGTATCAATTTTGCACATCTCATAAGGACAGTCGAGATTTTCAAACTCAATATGAGCAGTTTTATTTGTGACGCTCTCAAATTATCCACTGTGAATATTGCATACTATTAGATGCATGATAGGTGCATTGTATCTTTATCTATCACGAACGGGAGTAGGTAATCTTGTGTTGCATGTCTTGATGTTTTAAATGTCTGTTCAATCCCAAGCAGAAATTTAGGGGCGTCACATTATTTGTGTCCTACTGAGACATAGTCACCCACAACATAAATCTAAAGAAACCCCTTAGAGTTGCTTCTCAAGGATTGCCTCACATGCTCTGTCTGTGGCGCCCACGACTCCCATATGGGATTTAGAAGAACTCGCAACACTCGAATGATCCTCACACGTGTCAATCATCCATCGCTTAGTGCTCAAAAGTATGTGTAAAGCATGTAATAAGTGTACAATTAAATATTCGCAGCAGAAAAATAAAGAAATGGTCATTCATTCTAGTACCAGGATATTTAAAAACATACAAATCAGTCTGAATCATAATTCTCCAAATGAAGATTATACAGCTATCCCAAAGGAAAAGCAAATAAATACATCATTAGCATCCGGGATTAAAATCCCTCTCTTCATCATCAAGCCATATCACTCCATCTGGCAGAGTCTGCCCCTCAGTCTCATCCTTATCCTCTACATCACAAATTATAATTTTATAAAATGGAACTGTAGGTGGACCCGATACACTAGTGAGACGCGAATCTCAATAAGCAACAGTTAGTATACAATCAATTAATACAAACAACAATATGCAATAAGTTCAACCAAGCAATTAAAATCTCACACGAGACTTCCTTTCCCAGAAAGAAATCCCACACTGACAATGAACCGCCTTTTCCCAAAAAGGGACACATCATAATTCACTGACTTCCTTTTCCAGAAAGGAACATGTCTACAAACCGTTCTTTCCCAAAAATGACCGAAAAACAACCAGACTAGATCAAAACCACCAGACCATCACCACCTCAAACATCTTACCAATAATATCCAGACCAAACAGCAGGAAATAATATAAATATGGATGAAAAACATTTATTGGATGGCATGACAATGTAAAATAAGTAAAATTCAGGTAACACAACAAATGCATGTATCATGATTACGAGACTTGAGACATGACTTATGCATCATGCGTTTTCATAAAAAAAATTTCATGTTTATTTGACTTTCGTTGACACATATTCAAAATTTTTCATGATCTTGAAACATTTCATAAGCTTTTCATGTTTTTTCTTATTAATCATAACATTACGTGTCATTATTCTTATTCATTTCATTCTCGAAGGCAGATCAAATCGCTTTCACCGTCATTTTTCTTGTCATGACTTTTCAATATCATTCTTGATGGAAAATCGAAATGCCTTTACCATCATTGTTCTTGTCATGAATTTTCAATATCGTTATTGGCGGGAGATCAAAACGCATTCACTGTCATTGTTCTTGTCTTGACGGCAGATCGAAACGCCTTTACTGTCTTAACTTTTCATGTTGGATACCTCACGGCTCCGCTATGCAGCATGTGTTTCCCACTGGTCACCGCATCACGCAACGACTACTTTAGTTAAGGTGACTATGTCATGATCATAATCATAACGGCAGATCGAATTGCCTTCACCGTCCTAATCATATATACTTGCCAATAAATCGTAACACCTTCACCATCCTTGGAACCCACCAGCTTTAGGTATGACCACGCTCTGGAATTCTTTATATAGGAACCATTCGTGGCTTGTCGACCCAGGGGTTTCACTCGATTTTATACACTCGTGAGTGAACAAGGAGTTCTACTAGGACAATACCCCGCCCTAGCCTTTAGGGTTCTTTTAAAAAAAAAAAACTCTTATCTTGTTCATTTTGAAAACCATGATGACTTAAAACATAAAACTTGCGACGTAAATGGACATGCATGCCAAACTGGAACTTTCTTATGTATGACACATGATTCATGAAACATATGACATATGGACCATAACTCCTTCTCAAATAAATCACGCTTATTCCAATCCAACAATCATAAATTCAACTAAACAATATCCACAAATAAATCCAAGCCCAAATAATTTTCCAACTACGGGATTATATCATCCTCCTTTTAAAAGCCTCGGACTCAACAAACCTACTTTTAGATTTATTAATATTATTAATCAATTACCAAATACTTCAAGCTACCAAAAAGGGTTGGTCCATAATTAAATAAATAAATAATGGAAACAAACGTAAATTACACACATAAATGCTACTTACAGTGCAGGTAAGAAACTCAAAAGATCAAGCGCATTGCTCCATGATCCATAACGGGTAAACTTGTACGTTATTTGTCTTCTGACTCGGCTAGTGGCAGTTTGGGCTAAGGTACTCAGTTTGACACCGGAAGCTAGAGAAACACTCATTGAAGGAAGGGAAATCTCATGGTGGTAGTGGTGAGGCAGTGCAACTACCAGAAGGTTGCAAATCTAGCTCAGAAGGTGTGGAAACCCATTTTCAAGTTTAGGCTTGTACACGAGAGGTAGGGCCGTGATTTGAGGAAAGGATCTAGGGGGAAGGTTGCCTGAGGTAAGCGGAGCTATGGGTGGTGGCGGTGAGGCCATACAGTGGCGCACAATGGCACTGTGATGCTAACCCATGGGTTACAAGACCCATTATAGGCTTGGAAGAGTTGGGGGGAAAATGGGCTGCTGCGAGGGGCTATGCTGGTGGCTTGGGGGTAGACGGTGCCAAGGCTGCACGGTGGTGGACCTGAATGGGAGAAACCCATTTTGGGTAAAGGAGAGATGAGGAAGAAGGGGCCGTGCATGGGGGCTACTGACTGTAGGTTAGGTCCGCCAGAGTCAGGGGAGGTTACGGCGGCGTCGCAAATGGGTGAAAACCCATTAAGGCAATTTTAAGGTATGTGGATCACGCACGCCGTAGGGGCCACCGTGAAGTGCACTTCCAGTCCAGGAGAGCTCGCCGGAGGGTGGGGATGTCGGCGGTAGGGGCGGTGAGACATGGTGGCCGACAGTGGAGGCTGGGCAGAGGTTGAGGCCGAATGGCCAAGAGTGGCCTGCACTTCGCTCGAGGATAGAGTGAGAAGAGAGAGAAAGGAAAAAGGGATAGGGATAAAAGTAAGGGGTTTAGGTCTCATCGGGCTACTTACAGGCCCTGCGCGTTGGATCTTCAAACTGACAAGTGATGCGTTTAAAACAGTGATTTGAATATACGTAAAATCAATTTAACTCAAAAACACTCAGAGGAATTAAAATAGAATATTATTTGAACTTAACTTTAGTTTATATAAAATATTCCTCATCAATGATTAAAATGATAAAACTTATTAATTATTTAAAAGAATAAAGTCATATATTTAAATCGGAGATTTAAGGCATAATTAAAATCTCACAATATTTTAAATAACTAAACTCGAGTTTATAAAACGATCTTATACAAATATATATTTTGGAACTCTTTAAAATGCCACCAAACTAAATAAAATATTAATAATAAAATCTAATAATTTAATAAGTTAAAATCAATGAACCAATCAGAAAATGATTAATAAAATAAAATGTTCATTGAAACAAAATAAAACGCAACAAATTGAATAACCATAAAATATAATAATTAAAACTAAAAACAATAAAAATGGCAATATAAATAAAATGATCAATATTAATATGTGAACAAATAACTAAAAACAACAAAGTCAATGAATCACACAAAACCCATTAACAAAATAAATAACATAATCCAAATAATAAATAAATAGAAACACCGACAAGAATGATAAAATAAATCAACAATTAATAATAAAAATAATACGCAAAGTACATAAAACCTAGAGTCTCACACTATCAACACCAAAATTGACCAGTTTTTAATATTAAAAAAAAAAATTCTTTCTATAAGTCAAAAGGTAGTATATTGCCAAAAAAAATGTTTTTTTTTTTTTTAAAAAAGGGCCAATGGGGCAAGTAGCATATTTCGATGCATTTTAGTCCAATCAAAATGCTACGTGCAAAATAAATTCAAGATCATATATCCTCTTGATTGTAACAATCATAATAAATTATTAAAGTCAAAATTCATGTGAATGTATGAGTAAGCAACTTATATAAGGTAGCAACTTTTCTTTATGTGTATATATATATATATATATTACTTTTATCATATAATGCCATTTCTTAATCATATTCTTTATAGGCATTTTCTTTTTTAAAATGCTGCCATGAGTTTGTCACTTATCTTAAAAGTCAGAATTTATGCTAGGGACTAAATACATAAGTGTCTCTTCCAAACACTTCATTTGCTTAGCCTATTTTTGGTCCATTTTTGTTATTTATCTTTTTCTGTAATGATTTGAGCAACGATTTTTTCTATAAGGACTTCTAAGATTAGATCCATTTAGGGTGTTAGTCTTTTTCCACAATGATTTTAACACTAACTTTTTCTATATAAATCAACAAGTTGTGTTTGGCAAGCGGAGGCCTCTATTAATTGTTGTACTAGGTTTAACTAATATTAGTCAATTTAAGGCTTGGACTCCCTCTAAGATGAGCATCTCAATAATACTTATTCAACCCTTTTTTAGCATTAATATTGCATCCATACAAGCTTCTCACAATTCATTACAAATGAGCTTTTGCTAAGATGATTAATGAGGTTAGTATGCACAAAGTGGGATGCACAAAACAAGAAATATGCATGAGTTCAAGAATTTATTAGGTGAGTATCCACATGCTCAAAACTTCAACACACCATCAATCATGCACTTTACACTATTGGGCCAAAACATAATTTTTTTTCATAAAAGACAAAAGAAAAAACTAAAAAAAATAAAAAATAGGAAAATAAAAATGCATGTCCTAAACTAATGGATGTGCAAGAAATGCAAAAGCATGCAAGTGGTCCTATCAATTAATGTGACACGGTATCCTTTTTGACTACCCACTTTGCTTTAAGTTTTGACATATTTTTCTTATTGTTTTAAGTGTCCAGCCTTACTAATTCACCAATCTCACGACTTAAAAAATTAATTTGGTAGCTCATATCATCAACTTTATTTTTTAAGCTTTTTCCTCTCCTTTTTGGACTTTTTCCTACTTTAATTTTCTGCGCTCGAGACATATTAAAACAATGTGATCTTATATGATTAACAATTCCACAATAATGATAAATAGGAGCATACTTACCTTCATACTTACCATTCTTCAGCATTTTGGGTGCTAAAGTTTTGTGCAGATTTCTTGTGGACAGGTTTTAGCATAGCAGATTTTTTATTGTTCTTCTCTTGACTTCCCTTAACAAACACAATATATTTGGAAGTATAGGCAGCGGAAAATAGTATTTATTTTTCTTTTCCTTTAGAATTCATATATCCTAGGCCCGTCATGTAAAACCCGCTCATTTTCTTTAAGACTTAGCGAATCTCGAAGAGACGAGCCTCAATACATGTGCTAGGTCTCGAAGCACGTGCCTAACCTCGACGGCTTGTTTTAAAATATAACAGTTGATTTTAAAATATACCCAATGTTTTAATGCTCTCGAATATTTTAAATGTCCAAAGCCTAATTTATAAGGAACTACAATTATAATATTTTGAAGAGTTTTCAAATATTATAATTGTATAAAATCATTTTATTAGCCTAGTTTTAGTTATTTACAATAGTGTAGGATTTTAATTATGTTAAATCTTTGATTTAAATATATGACTTTATCCTTTTATATAATTAGTAAGTTTCATCATTTAAATTAATGATGAGGAATATTATGTTATAAACTAAAGTTAAATTAAAATAATGTTCTAGCTTAACTCCTCTTAGTGTTTTAAGTCAAATTGATTTTACATGTTTTAAGAAAGAGGATTTTACATGAGGAAGAAACCAAGACGTAGGGCCTATAAATCGCCCAAGTTGGAAAACTCTAGGCCCCCAACATTTTTCCCTCTCTCTTTCTCTCTCCTCAATCTCTTCTTTCCATTGCAACAGCCCCCCTTTCCCATGGCCGTTCAGCCTTAGCTTCGCCCAGCCTTCACCGCTAGCCACCAAGTCTCGCCGCTCACACCACCGAGACCCCCCTCATGTTGGCGAGCTCACCAGTACCGACGGTGTCACCTCCAGCCACCTCACCTCCCCTACACAACTATAAACCCAAAATGGGTCACTTGCCTCTCCAAGCCACACTGCTGCCACACACGGCCACCCATGGCGCTAGCAACCCCTTAGCATCACCCCCCTTCACCAGAGAGCATAACCCACCGCCAGCAAGCCCTATCTCCCTCTTTCTTTCTCCACCCAAAATGGTTGGTGTAAACCATGGGTTGAGCAACCCAGCATTGCTGTTCACCGCCCACTAGCATCACAACCACCACCAAAAGCCTCCCCCTAGCTCCACTCCTCCATCCATGGCCCCACCTCCCTCATGCAAGCATAAACTCGAAAATGGGTTTCCACACTTTTCAAGTTAGATCTGCCACATTCCAGTGGTTACATTGTATCACCACCACCACTATGAGATTCTCCTTCCTCCAATAAGTCTTCCCTTACTTTTTCATGTCAAACCAAGCACCCTAATCCAAACCGTCATGTTACGTGATTGACGTCACCATACACGGCGTTAGCCATAATGGACAAAATTTCCATTGCCACCAACGAACTCCTCACCATGTTGGCCATCCTCACACGACCCAGATTTGGTAATCGAAACTCTAGATTAGAATCCCGATGTATTCTCATTTTGAGGTCATGGCATTGTCCTCGATGGAGCGGTTAATTTAGTGGGTTATGATACCACTAGTCGTGCTAGGAAGCGAGTAACGGACGGGTTTACCCCACTATGGTATAACTCTTTCTCTTGTATTTATGTTATTATTGATTGGTTAAATGTACTATTGGTATTGTAGAGTTTGCTGTATAGTTGTTGGGAGTTGGTTGACTATATAGTAGTAGTCGTGGTTGTGTACTAAAGTGTTGGGAGTTATTCTGTGAAGTAGTGTTATGGACTGTACTGTATAATACGCGGGTGCTCTGTGTGCAGTTATGGTATTGTGGCAAGTGTTGTAGAGAGAGTACGCATAAAGTGTACTCTACATGGCGTGGTATGGACATAATGGAGTACGCATAGAGTGTACTCCATTTGCTTAGTCATGATGCATCATAAGACATGTTATGAAGATGAATGGTTGCGTGATTGAGGAATGTAAGGCGCGTGAAGTGTTGGAAATTATGGAATAGTGTCCCAGAGTAGTGGAGACGTGATCGGTAGTCTCAGTGATAGCTGTCACTATGTAACCGTCTTATGTCTTGAAGTACGTGCGAAGCGACTGAGTCACGTAGCAGTGAAGTAATGAAAATTTGACAAAAGTACGTGAGGGACCGTACTCATGTCAATTCAAGAGTTTATGTAGGAGTCACGTGGCGTAATGGCATAGGAAGTGGTCGATAATAACGGTGTAGCTCGGTAGTAGTCTCAAATTACATAATGCGATGAATGTACATTTGTTATGGACCCTATTGTGTTAAGTGTTGGGACGAACTCGTAAAAGGTCGGGAAGTAGGTTAAGTCCTACCAACCGACATGGAGAAGGTGTATATCAATCTATGGTGCTTGTTGCCTAAGTAGGTGATCAACGTACCCTATATTGATCTTATGTGATAAGGAGATAGGATACATGTATTTCTGGTGACACGTGTACTGGACGAGGTATCATATGTAATGGATACTCTGTCCTGATCAAGAGTATGCAACGCTAAGCCCCAAAGCTTACCTAAAGTCGCATGGGATGCATGGTTGAAGATGATGAGGATGATGATTATGCGTAAGCTTGGATGACGTAGTGTTAGTTGCACTGTTTAGTACTGGGATGCATGACTTGGTCAGTCTAAGTCATGCATTGGCATGAGGGCAATTGGAAGCGGTATTCTCTGTAGGCTGATCCTTGAAGGTGAAGCATAGTAAGAGTCATGTGAGAACACAGGGATAGAGGGGAAGTTTTCGAGTGTCCGTAAATGAGTCCCCGATGGTCTTAGCATAGTGAGTAAGGACTCCAAGAACATGAGGATGGTTGAAGAGTGTCCGTAAGTGAGTCTCTGATGGTTTTAACATAGTAAGTAAGGACTCCAAGGACATTGGGATAGCAGGAGAGTGTCCTAAATGAAGTGTATGCTTTTTCTAGTTTAGTTGCTTGTGTTATATATATATATATTGATGCTAGTTCTATGTATGCTTGTATGTTGATTTTTGTGATGCGCTCATAACGGGACTGCATGGTATGAGAATAGCATAGAGATCAGGTAAGTGTTATGTTCATACACCTGTAAAGTTTACCGAATTAGAAAAGAAAATATGATAGGACTAAAAATGCTATTATATGTACGTAATGACCATTCTTGGTAGTCCATTTTATCGAAATATGAACGTGTATTTATATGCTTGTGATTGGGTACCTATACGTAATAATTATTGGACGTATTCTCTGAAAAATATAAAATAAAATTTAAGATTTCTGTCTCATGATTTTATGGAAAAATGCCATGAACTGACGCTACGCGAGGACACTATGCGATGACCCTATGAGATGTCCCTATTTGATGATCCTATGTCTCGACAAGATTAGCTGCACACGCATGTGTTTGCTTCATAGATATGCTTATAAATGACATTTTCTATAGACAGACTGACTAAGAGAAGAAAAGATAGCAAGCATAGGAAATAGAAGATAGGAAAGTCTAAGGAAAATAAGGAAAAGAAAAAGAAAGCATGCATGACTAAATTCTATGATGTATGCAAATACAAAAGGGGTCTAAAGGAAGACCCAAGATCTAAAGGGAGATTCGCCAACCCTAGCACATGGGGTGTAACAGTGTGCAACGACTTAAATAAAATGAAAGAGTAAGAATGGATGACATGTTATGTGTGATACATATGTCATATTATGTGTGACATATATAATGTGTATGGTGTGTATGATGTGCATGAATGGTTGTTCACTAGTTATTATTAATTGTTGTAGTTGCTGGTTATTGCGCTTGCTTATAGTGAATGATTTACTTGTT
The DNA here is from genome assembly GCA_036559045.1 of Platycarya longipes. NCBI lineage: Eukaryota > Viridiplantae > Streptophyta > Magnoliopsida > Fagales > Juglandaceae > Platycarya > Platycarya longipes. The sequence goes on from CM071801.1 coordinate 14,252,693, forward strand.
TGATATTTGCTTGGTATATTTCTGTGCTTACTTGGTAGTTATTTTCTTGCCAGTTTGATGACTGTTTGTTTGTTAGAATAAAAAGGATCTTCGGATCATTTATATAATGAAGGTAGTGTACCAAGATACATAAGAAGGAAATGCATAATAGGATTATAGTTATGAAAAAGAATGCATGTATTGTCATGTATGTATGTACCTATATATGAGTGTTGATTGCATGACTAAAAAACCTACTTTGTTATATTAAAAATGGTATGAAGTAATGCTTATTGAGTATTCAACTCATTTTACTTTTCTTTTTGTGTGTCTCTCCCCCACACAGGAGTTCGCAGTAGGAAGCAGATAATCCAAGAGAACAGCACGGCAGTCTAGGCACGTTTGAAGGCCTTTTTATTTTCTAAATCAAAATTTTTCTACTATAAATCTCTTTTATTGTAAAAGTATATTTTATTTTATGACGTGGAGTCTTGCGCCCTGGGTATGAATTGAAAGGTTTTAAGACAAACGAAATTAGTCTCATTTTCTGAAACTAGTTTTTGAAGAAGAGAAAAGCCACAAAATACCATTCCACCCTCTTGAGGGCGAGGTTGTTACAAGGTGGGGCAAGTGTATCAAGAAGTCTGGTGAGGCTTTTGTTACCTCTTGTATGTTATTTATAGAGGAATATGGAAGTGTTGGGGGCAGTTGATAATCACCAGTTCTGCATGCTTATTCTTCATGGTCCCTTAATAAGAGAAGGAGATAATTTTTCTATTTTATAGGCATTATTCTGTCCAGGATGATTATCTCAATTTGTGGGTTTTATCTCCAACTTCTTGAGGATTTTTTTGCCACGTGATCGTGGTCATGGGTCTTCTAACCATGGACCTCCCAACCCCAAGTAATAGCTTGGGCTAGTCCCCTAGTCATAGGCTTGGCTACTGTGGAGGCCCAAATATCCCTTCCACTCATATAATTGGATTTATTGTTATTCATTCGATATCATTATAAGAAAAACAAACATTTATGAAATGTTATTTATGATGATAATGACTATTTATGATAAAAATAGATAGATTTCTTGTAGTGTATCATAGATGACATGATAACAAGATGACCTTTTATTGCCATATTTGTTTATAATAGCGGAATAAGTAATATGTTGTACCAAACGTTTAAGGAAAGCAGAATTTTTTTTTTTTTATTTTCAGCAATCTCGAGCCTGCCCTCTAATCACTCATCTTCTTTATGCTGATGATTTGGTTATACTTATGAATGTGTCAAAGCCTTCTCTTAAAGCATGTCAAGGTTATAAGGCTCTATGAGAGTATATCTGGTAAAAAAGTTAATAGCAACAAGTCTACCATATTTTTTCCAACCAAAGTGTCACCAGCTAGGAGATCAATTATGTTAAATGACACTGGTTTCAGAGAGGCAAAAATTCCGTGTATGTATTTGGGAGCATCACTTCATACAGGCAAGCTTACTTCTTCCCTTCTAAAGCCATTAATGGTAAAGGTGAAGAAAAAAAGTGTAGGATGGAAAGTGGTTTTATTCTCTAATGGTGGAAAGCTTACTCTTATTAAACCTGTATCAAGAGCATTTATACATCTTATATCAGTTTTGAATGCAGAGTTTCTCTCCTCTCTCAGTTTTCTCTCAAACGAAAACCCTAATCTCTAAACCTTGCGCCGCATAGGGGAGTGGGAGCTTGGGCTTTCTCCATTTCCCTCCCTCCCCCTCGCCTTCCCTTTCTTCCCCCTCCACTCCCTTCTCCCTCCTCATCTCTTCCCCTTCTCCTTTTTTCTGGTTTCTTTTATTATTTTGGTTTTCTTTGCTTTCTTTCCTTCCTTGTTTGTAGAAGTCACCAAAGAGGAAGTTTCGTCTTGGTCGGTTAATGTCTCGACGACGATTGAGCGTAAAGAATGCTGGCGATTGGGGATACATTTTTTGGCGGATTTGAGGGCGTTTCCCGGCCAATTTTCTCCATTTCGCTTGATCTCCAATGGCCAAGGAACTCCATGCGCACCACTGAAGGACTTCTAAGGAGTCATTATTCCTGATGGAGGTAGTTTCTCGCCAGACGTAGCGATGCGTGGCCACGCGCGCTATTCGATAGTGGAAGTCCTAAACCCGTGCGCCTCCTTTAAGTCTACTTTTTAGCCGGCACGTGCGGCTCTCCTAGGTTTGGGACCTTGGGCTCCTTCGATTACCACCGATAGCCATCTTTCAAGGGTGGCGCGTGTCTATCACACACCTCTACCGCCGCTCTTTGGGTGTTGACTTAGATTCCTCCAAAGTTGAAAATACGGATCTATATCTGTATACATATATGGTTCATTTTTTTTCCATGTTTTAATTTCTAGTCTATTGTTTGTTTTAGTATTATAAAAACAAAAAAAAAAAAACACATTTTGTCTCTACGCCTTTTGGTCTTAGAATGTGTCCCCTAATCCATCTTAGTACGGTGTGGGGTTGGTTGTTTTGTTTTGTTGGTAGTTACTCTATTTTAGATAAAGTTGGGCTGTCTCTTAGATGGTGATTTAGAGAGGTTTACAGCCAGGGCTAACTCATGTTAGTGACTTTTAGTGTATAGAGGAGCTACAGATTATCTGTTAGTCGGCTTATAATATTTGTTTTAAATCCATTTGTAATGCCCATTATTAATGACTAATGCAGTTTGCTTTGTTAAAAAAATATATCAGTTTTGAATGTCACAAAGAAGGCTATAAATGTGTTGACAAAGCTATTTTTGGATTTGTTTTGGGGGTGAGAAGGAAGGGTAAAAGAAGAAAAAATGGATTGCTTGAAGAAAGTATGTAAAGCAATAGAAGAAAGGGGTTCAGAAATTTGAGAGAGGCAGTGAAGAAAGCGCTGCACATGAGGTTTTCATGGAGATTTTTATATGAGAACTCTCATGGGAAACTTGTTTTAGAGACAAATACGTACCTGACACAGGCTCACTCTTTCTCATCACAAAATCTCAACAAGACTCAAGTTTCTGGAAAGAGGTTAGATTAGTCCTTCCAAATGTGATTTGTGGCATAGGCTGGCTGGTGAAGTAAGGTAATTTCTCTTTCTGGTTTAATAATTGGTCTCAATTGGGTTTGTTGGGATATAACGTGGGACATATTTCTCAATCCCAACTTCTGGTTAAGGAATAGTGGGGAGAATTTAATAAACTAAATAGTGAGAAAGGAATTATATATGGATCAGAGAAGGGATTGACTATCAAATATGGAAACTTCTAGCACAAGAGACTTCACAACTAGATCTGCATGGTGATATGCTCAAATATATGCATGGATAGAAAGTCACTTGGGCCAAGTGGGTTTGGCAAAAAGCCACTCCGTAAAAAAAAAAATTCTATTTTATGTTTAAAAGTTTTAGGGGCAGCCTGCCTTCTGATATTAACATTCAAAAGTTGAATATTGGTTTAGCCTCCAAGTGTAATTGCCGAGAAAAGCTTGATTCGGACTCTTTAGATCATGTGTTGTGCATTAGTTTGTTTGCTTCTAAGTTATGGGATTATTTTGCAAGATTATTGGGCATCAGAAAGAAGTAAGAAAAAGCTGGCAACAGATGACAAACACCTGGTTTCAGAAGGCTAATGTTGTCTCCCAACTAGGTATTATTTTTAATTTACTACCATTTATTATCAGCTGGTGTCTTTGGCTTCATATATAGGTACACAACTCGCATATTGGAAGATAAAAAAGATTGGACAAACACGACATGGTTTAAGATAAAAAAAATTTCTTGCTGTACAGATGATGTAATTATCTCCTTGTAAAAAAGTTAGTAATTTTGATCTTGCCATTATGCATCAGTTAGGCACCACCGTCTAACATAATGGGTGAGGTAAGTGCTCTACTAGATGGCCTTAAAGTTTGCATAAGGTGGAACCTGAGTAGAGTTGAGGTGGAGACTGATCATTAATTCATAGATCCTTGTAAATTGGTGGAATGGATATAGCCGTCTTAACTGGGAAGTAAGGGAGGACAGGGAGAGGATCTTATATCTATCAAAAGATTTGGTTCTCACACGAAATCACATTTTTTAGAGAAAGTAAACCAAGTTGCAAACATTTTGGCTAAACAGGGTGCAAAAGGGACTACAAGAGAGATTCCGTTGGCCACTACTAGAGACATTATAGGAACTCTTCAAATTGAGAGAGTTGGTGACGCTAGATAGAATAATGATTATTCTATAAGTTATTTTAACATATAATTCATAAGAAAGAAATGCAAGAGAATTGCTCAAAAATATAGAGAAACGGCTATGACGTTAATTTCAAAATAATCATTATCAAAGAATGATGAAATTAACCCACAAGCTAGCTATAATATCTTAAAATTGACAATATCAAAATTTTATTAAAATTAATAAAATTTTAATAATCACGTCAAAAGGAAATTTTTAATTGAATAAGTAATTTGTCAAAAATATGGGTAATTTTTTTTAAATTATAATAATATCCTTTCTAAAAAGATGATTTTTTCCCTTTATCCCCATATATCAATGGCCCTCACTCTAGACCACAAATAGAATTTCCATATGATACATATATATATATATATATATATATATATATATATCAAGCGGACGCCAACAAGATTTGAGGCATCTTTTCAAATGGAAATCCATGTCTAAAGGATCCATTAGCGGACCACACAAAAATGCCCCCAAGCTTGTCTTTCCCAATCAGTTCTTTTCACAAGCCTCAAAAAACCCATCTTCAGGGCCCAAGCCTCCTTGCCCACCATCAGTGATAAAACTAGCCAAAATCTGAGCCCCTCCATGGAGAGATTGCTGTCTCTCATAATTCTTTAAAAACTCAGGCACGCTTATTTTGTCGTACGCTAGAACTGGAAATTCACGTAGTCAATGAAATGCCCATATTTCCTACACAATGTTGTGTAGTGCTTTTGGAGTGACTCTTCATCATAGATAGCAATCGAAGCAAATGAGATTGTCCCACTTCTTTTCAGATTCATTACCAGTTGTCAAATGTGTTGGGATCCGTGCTGAACTGCTCATAATCATTATCAATTCCATCCAAGTTGTATTCTTTGATGATCATGTTGGTTAGTGAAGAGATGGCGTTATGAATCCATGAATCGATGGAATTTGGTGCAAAATGTAATTCTCTATTGCCTACCTACTGCGATTTTGAGATTTGAATGTCTGGCTTTCATTATAGAAATCTTAGTAGGATTAATATGTTTGGATGCCCAAAAAGGGCTGAAATTTCCATTGGTGGGTAATGGCCGTTTTTGAGGTGATTTGTATAGTCAATTGCGAAGGCAAGGATGAAGTGAAATTCAACATCTGGATTAACGGGTACGTCTGATAATTTGATTGTATCAGACACCGCACCAATGTATTCCCGTAAGAGTTTGGAGTTGGCTATAGCTGCTCAAAATAACCAAGTCAACGAAGCTAATTATTACGTTATGATTAAATAATAAACACACATTATTTTTTACAACACATGTTATAAAGTAATGTTATTTTTGTAAATTATTTTATAAAACTAATATTATTTTGTAAAAATATCCTTATTTTATAACATGTATTGTGTAAAATAATATTGTAAAATGTGTTATATACGTATCAATCCTCGTGATAAATGTTGTAGGATCCCATTTATGCATCTAAGTTGACAAAAAATTTTAGGAGATCTAGATCTCTCTGATCATCCATGACAGGATGTCATTTCAATTACAATTGATAGTTGCATAAGTAATTTTAATTACACGACATGAAACGCGCAGGGATGAAGTCGTGAGGAATATGAATATAAATTTGAATGAGCCGAGGAGTTTTAGGTTTGGAATAGATAGTTTAGTTCATGAAAATGTTTAGAAATACTTTTAAGGAAGATATTAAAAATGTGTAAAACATATAAATTTTAAATTTTGTTCTACATGCAATGCCGCCCAGCAATGACCACTGGGCGTGGCTAGTAGTACTAGTGTACTTTTCTTTTTATTTAGTTTTTCATATTTTTTTAATGTATTTAAATGTTTTTAAAAAATATGGAAAAAAATATCAATACACTAATAATTGCTTCCTTAATCATTCAGTAAAACAAAAAAATAAAATAAAATACAAGAAGTGTAAAAAAAATGTGTCAAACCTGGTGGGCATTCATTCTAGCATTTTTATTTTAAATTTGTGTTTTTCTGCAAACAATGTTAATTTTTTTTCTAAACTCTTCCTATATTACAACTGAAAGGTGAGTTTGAACTATGGAAGCAATCTATATATATGAGAATTACATAAAAAGGTAATATATGTAAATCCTGATAAACTAAGTTTTGTATTTCACTGAATAATAGATAGCAGTAGCATATATTTAACAATTGTTTTTTAAATAGAGTAATTACGTACATATCGTGTAGCTAATTAATATATATATATATATATATATATATCGTGAACGTGGAGGTTTTATTAATTAAATATCTTTCACCCAAATAATTACAAACTTAATTTAAACGAAAAATTATTTAATGTAAATATTATAATTAATTTAATGTTTTAAAATAACATAAGAAAAAGAAATAGTATCAAGAAAATATTGAGAGAAACCTTTTCATAATAATTGTGATAAGAATAAAAAGAACCAACCAAGCAGTGCTTTTAACAAGTGAATTAATTGAATGATGTTAGGTTTCAATATTCTTGCAGTACTTACCATTGCATGTGGTAAAAAAGAGGACGAACAGGAAGATGATCACATGAAGGAGTCCGCCATCGACGTAGAAGTACTTCATGTCTACTTTGGTTAATAAAGATAAAAGTAGTTATCTTGAGTGAGCTGAATGATGATCAATATCCACAACTACGAATTTATAGTTGCCTGGCAGTTAATTGGCTAGCTGCTCTTTGTTATAATCGCTTTGCAGAATCAAGCTGTTACACCAAATGCTGATCCTACGACGGCTGGAGATTCTGTGGTTGGACGACAGATATTATCCCAACCCAATCAATCTCAACCACTTTGGCTAGCCGTGAAAATGAAAAAACCAATTCATGATGTACTATACGACAGTACTGTTCACCCGTAGATTTTTCAGAGGATTAAAAAAAAAAAAAAAAACAGATAAAGATATTGACAAGATGCACTTTGTACCTAACAAGCCAGATCAAATAGATAAGTCTCATACAAATTATCTCGTGTAAAAAGTGGGTCTCACGTTTAATTTAATTGTAAGCATGTCTGTTTTTTTATAAGGACTTGTATGAAATATGTCTATTTGAAAATTTGTACAAATCATTTCTCATAAATTATATATATATAGCAATATTGGTTTTCTATTGTCGGTAAAATTGAGATCCCGTGAAGCTGGCTTTGATCGTGCTTCCTTATCAAAACTAGGGCTGATGTTTTTATCTTTAATTTGTTGTGTTTTTTCATGTCCGTACATCAGTTTACACAAGGACGATGACGGTGTTAGAGCTATAAATCCCAAGAAATCAACAGCTTATCAAGATGAAGAGATATGCCAATCTGAATATACTGATACGATTAGTTGATTTTTTGTTGGTTATTTGAATTCTGTAACAGTCACTTAATTTTGAATTTTAAACTTTAAACACTTGTAGTTATCCATACTAATCTAGAATGTGTAAATCAAATGCTTTGTACTCATCTATATATATGAATACATACGAGAGAGCTGGTATCCTTGAGAATTGATATTATTTCCATTTCTGACTTGATATCAGAGCAACTTAATTGCTCACGCAACTCGATCCAATATGGCCTCATCCTCTACTACTTCAACATTTGTCATTCCAAATATCACCTCTCTGGTTTCTATTAAATTAGATGGAACCAATTATCTGAATTGGATCACCCAATTCACTCCTGTGCTTAGAAGCTATGACCTGCTAAGCATTGTTGATGGGTCAGAAATCTGCCCTCCTCAATACCTTCTTGATGACACTGGGAAAACTACTTCTGGTCTCAACCCAAACTATCTGGTTTGGCAGAAAAAAGATCAATTCATTCTGGCCTGGTTAAATGCCACTCTCAGTGAAAAGATTCTCTCCACAGTCTATGGACTGACAACCTCCAAACAAGTCTGGACCACGTTATCCAGCAGGTTTGCTCCTTAATCCAGATCTCATATATCTCATTTAAAGAGACAACTACAAACTTTACAGCAAGGCTCTAAACCCTGCTCTGACTACTTGATCCTAGCCAAAAGCTGGTCTGATCAGTTAGCAACAGTAGGAAACCATGTTGCTGAAGAGGATTTGATCTCCTATGTCACTGGTGGTCTCAACTCCATCTATAATCCATTTATCACCTCACTCGATTTTGTCACCCGAGACAAATCTATTACCTTTGATGATTTTCAAGTTGAACTACTCAATTATGAGCAGCTACTTGAATCTCAAAACTAATCTCTTTGACATGATGGTACTCAGTTTGCTTTCTTCACAAACAAACCCAAGTTCAACCATGGAAAAAAATCCAAATATCCCAACCAGCAAGGCAAACTTTCCAATTACTCAAGACTTCCTGCCAACTTTTCAATCTGGAAACTCCTCCAAACCTCAGTCACCTGGGAGCCAATTTCCCCCCAACAAGTTCCCACCCTGTCAAATTTATGGCAAAACTAACCACCAAGCCCTCGACTGCTATCATAGGATGGATTTCTCTTATCAGAGTCGACACCCACCTGCTCAATTAGTAGCCATTGCAGCACATACTCATGTTACATAAAATGGTGAACAACCATGGTATCTGGACAATGGTGCCAACAATCATATTACTGCTGCATTAGACAACTTGACCCTGCATCAACAACCTTATCAAGGCACTGATCAGGTCCAAGTGAGCAATGGAGGAGGCTTGTTCATCACCAACACTGGTTCTTTTATGCTTCTAAACTCAAAACATAAATTTCTCTTAAACAAGATCTTACATTGCCCCAATGCATCCTCTAATATTTTGTCTATACAAAAATTCTACAGTGACAACAAATGTTACTTTGTACTCACATCTTCTCATTTTTTTGTGAAGGATTTACAGACCAAGGAAATACTCCTCCAAGGGAAAAGTGAAGCTGGACTGTTTCCCATGTATCTCAAGCAGTTGGAACTCAACAATTCAAATCCAAAGGCTGCTCATCTCTCTTTCTTCACTACTCTACAAGGTGTTAAAGCTCCTATCACCATTTGGCACTCCAGATTAGCCCATGCTTTTGAGTCTGTAGTCTCTAGGATCCTTAGAGAAGCTTCGCTACCAGTTTCTGGTTCTGTAACCCACAATAAATTGTGTGAGTCCTGTCAAGTTTTCAAAAGTCACAAACTTCTTTTTTCCAAGTCCAATAACAGATCTACACATCTTCTTGAGTTAATACACTCAGATGTGTGGATCTCTCCAATTGCTTCTGTCAGTGGATGTAAATTTTATGTTATCTTTATTGATGATTTTTCTAGATTTACATGGTTGTTTCCTCTCAAAAGCAAATCTGATGTGTTCTCCTCTTTCATCAAATTTAAACAGATTGTTGAAAATCAGTTCTCTAGAAAAATCAAGCAAATCCTCATGGATAATGGAGGAGAATATATCTCCACTGATTTCAAAAATTTTCTCTCTAACAATGGCAATATTCATAAGCTCACTTGTCCCCACAATCTGAGCAAAATGGAATTTCAGAAAGAAAACATAGGCACATTACTGAAACAGGATTATCCCTCCTAGCACAATCCCATCTTCCTTCCTGCTATTGGGTTGATGCCTTCCTCACAGCCATTTATGTCATCAAGAGGCTGCCTACACCTGATCTCAACAACCAGTCCCCATTCTTTCTCTTATTTCATACACCACCTGACTACTCATTCTTAAAGACTTTTGGCTGTACTTGTCACCCCTTGCTTTAGACCATACAAATCCCACAAACTAGCCTATAGAAGCACCAAGTGTGTCTGTCTCGGGTATAGCTCAAACCAGAAGGGGTATCGATGTTTGGACTTAAAAACTCATAAAGTCTATATCTCACGACATGTTGTATTTGATGAGTTGAATTTCCCTGCTTCTGCTACATAGGTTTCAGCTGCTGCCTCCTCACCCTAGCAGGATAATTTTCCCTCTTCTCTCAGTTCTTCACAATCTGGTACTACTCTCTCAACTTCTATTTCAGCTTCAGCACCTCCCATTGTTTCACCTTCTAATTTTCCAATTCCCATTTTTCTTAACAATGTATATCTTTACCTGCTTTAAATGAACCTACTGCTCTTCATGACTCAAGCCCATCTCTAATGCCTATATCAGACACACAACTTGACCCTCTATCAGAACCACAACTTATTTCCACTCCACCTGATGTCTCAACTCCCTCCTCTGATTCACATATACCTCCCCCTATAATCATCCCAGCTATCCCTTCAACTCAAATCATCACTCGATCCCAGACAAATTCCTCAAAACCTAAATAGTTTCCAGACTACCAGCTTTACTACACCACCAGATACCCTCTCCAAGCCCTCTCCACCATCACCTTACCTTCTGAGCCTCGTACCTACACAAAAGCAGTGAAGAACCAGCTTTGGCATGATGCTGTGCAGGCTGAATACAATGCCTTACTAGCCAATCAAACTTAGACCCTATGTCCACGACCTACTCATAAAAAAGTTGTCAGGAACAAGTGGGTGTTTAAGCTTAAACAGAAATCAGATGGGAGCATTGATCGATACAAGGCCAGATTAGTGGCTAAAGGCTTTGATCAAATAGATGGTGTGGACTTTAATGAAACTTTTAGTCCGGTTATTAAACCAGCAACTATTAGACTAGTGCTAGCACTAGCTGTCCATTATGACTGGTTTATCAAGCAACTTGACATCTCTAATGCTTTCTTGCATGGTTTTCTTGAAGAAGAGGTTTACATGGAGCAACCTAAAGGGTTTGAGGATCCTAAATTTTCTGATTATGTGTGTAGGTTACATAAATTCATCTATGGATTGAAACAAGCTCCTCGAGCTTGGTTCCTAAGATTGTCTCAAGCCTTACTTGCTCTCGGATTTAGTGGTTCATCAGTGGATACTTCTCTCTTCACATTTCATCATAATGGCATTTCTGTTTTTGTGCTTATTTATGTTGATGACATAATAGTTGCTAGCAATTCTTCCGTTTCCATTGATCAGCTTATTACTCATCTTGGTGCTGACTTTGCTATTAAGATCTCGGCTCCCTATCTTATTTTCTGGTCATTCAGGTTACATCAACTTCACAAGGACTCCATCTCAGTCAAAGCAAGTATGCCACTGATCTATTAAATCGCACAAGGATGGCTAGGGCTAAACCAGCTCCCACACCTTGCACTTTCGGTTCCAAACTTTCCAAATTTTCAGGAGATCCCCTCAATGATCCATCTGAATACAGAACTCTGGTGGGCGCTTTACAATACCTCACACTTACTAGACCTGACATCTCATTTAGTGTGAACCAACTATGCCAATTTTTACATTGTCCTACTACTGATCATTTAGTGGCAGCCAAGAGAGTGTTACGGTACCTCAAAGGTACCTTACATTTTGGCCTTCAGTTCAGCAAAGGTTCTCTCCATCTCAATGGTTTTTGTGATTCTGACTGGGCTGGATCTCCCGATGATAGGAAATCCACCTCTGGATATTGCATATATCTTGGCCCTTGTCTCATATCTTGGTCTGCTAAGAAGCAACCAGTTGTAGCAAGATCAAGCACCAAAGCAGAGTACCGGTCTATGGCCTTCACAATGGCTGAAATGTATTGGCTTCGTATGCTCTTCCAAGAGCTTCATATACCACCCACTACCGCTCCATGCCTATGGATAGATAATGTTGGCGCCTTAGCTATCTCATCTAATCCAGTATTTCATGCCCGTACCAAACATATAGAGGTTGACTATCACTTTATTAGGGAGAAGATTTTTAACAAAGATATCCAAGCCCGATACATCTCCACAACAGCTCAACCTTCTGATATCTTTACCAAAGGTTTAACTTCAGCAAGGTTTGTGCTTCTTCGTGACAAGCTGACGGTTCGAGATCTTCCCATCACCTTAAAGGGGGATGTTAGAGCCATAAATCCCAAGAAATCAGCAGCTTATCAAGATGAAGAGATATGCTAATCTAAATATAGTGACGCCCTCAAATTCTCCTTAAAATAAACACCGGAATCGAGGCATCGGGATGATGACAACATGGGTCACACATCCCAATGACAAGTGTCAAACGTGTGTGTACACGTGACATATATATAAAATATAAGTCGCAGCGGATAAATAAATCATTTTCTAAATACCAAAATTTTTAGAAATATTTTACAAACCATTTTAATATAAACTCTCCAACAGGAGATTTAATACAGTCATCCGAGATACAATTTAAACAAATACATATTTTTAAAAAGGGAAAAATAAATTTTTTGAAATAACAATTTATAATAATAACACATCACCGGCGGAGCCGTCTCCTCAGGCTCAGCCTCTTCAAAATCTGCATAAAAAAATTACGACGCGAAGATGGCATCGCATGTAAGTACAACCCAACCAAACTCAAGATAATAAATACATTAATGCCATAACGACAACCATGAACAAATTACCATATGCATGCGGATTAAAATCATCTTCCTCAAAGTCAATGAAATAACCACACATGCCAAAATCTCATTTGGTCCGCGATAAAACTCCAATAAAATCATCCATCATTTCTTAGAAAATAATATCCGCAAAACCAATCATACCAGGCGTTACGTATCGCCGTCCCCGATATGATATACACACACACCCGAAATCATAATGGGCGTTACGTATCGAGGTCCCCATTATGATTCACACACACTCATTTCATAGCGGGCGTTACGTATCGCCATCCCCGATATGAAATGCACACCCAATGACCATAACGGATGTTACGTATCGCCGTCCCCGTTATGTCATCCAAACACTATCAATCACAATGGGCGTTACATATCGCCGTCCCCATTATGACTAACACACACACATACACGCTGATCACAACTGGCGTTACGTATCGCCGTCCCCGTTATGACTCAGTCCAAAACCATTAAAATCCATAAACTCAATAAAAAAACTCAGTTTCCATTCTCAATACATGAATATCCAAAATCATGCAAAGATCCAATTTCCAAATATTTCCATGAACATGCGCGTAAATGCACAATGCAGACAACCATGCACCAAATATCCAACATTTAAATAATCCAATCAACCAACAAATACCAACATCAACCAACACATAGATGTTAATGCAAAAATATATTTAAATCTTAAAACTCGTTTGGAAAGTACTTACAGTGGTAAAACTGCAATTCCTTGAACAAACGCCAATCCGCAGCGTTCGTAGCAGTCACCGATACGTTAGGCTAAAATGCTCGGTTTGACACCACAATTTAAGGAGATACTCATTCAAGGGTGGGGAATCTCATGGAGGTAGTGGTGTGGTGGCACAACTACCAGAAGGTGGCGGATCGGGGTCAAAATTGGTGAAAACCCATTTTCGGGTTTGAGGTTGTACCGGGAAGGTGAGGCAACGGTTGGAGAAACTAAGCTAGGGGGATGACCGGCTGGACAAGGGGAGTCTTTTAGTGGTGGTGGTGAGGCCTACGGTGGCCGGACGGCGGAGCGGCGAAGATGAATCCGTTTAAGGACCCATTTCGGATGGAGGGGTAACCGACGGAGATGGGTGGCTACCGACGGTGGGCTATGCTCGCCGGAGGGTGGAGAGTCTAGTGGTGGTTGTCGGAGGCCAAGGGGTGACCGGCGGTGGCCGGAAAATGCAAGGGAAGGCAAAATACCCATTTCGGGTTTGTGGCCATGGATGGGCGGTGGGATGGCCGGAGATGACACCATCGGTGCCGGTGGACTCGTCGGCGTGCGGGGGTGGTGGTGGGCTAGACGGTGTCGCCGGAAGGAGTGATAGGGACCTCGGTCGTGTCCCCACTCAACTAAGCAGGTCCTCCTCGCCTTGTTGCTCCTCAATGACATAGTAAGGCTCCTTTTGCTTGTGATGGTTCGCGTACACCAACAATGGATGAAAGGGTGATATAAGGTTGAGGTGGTTAAGAGAAATTGATTGAGTTCGTCTTGGCTAAGGTAGGGTAGAGTGGTGTACAACAATGAGGTTGGATGGCTAAGTGTATGGAGCAATAAGGTGGTATTTAGGCTATGGTAGTCTTGGTTATGGTACTGGGAAGGGAGATGTGGTGGGTTGAGTGGTAGATTAGGGTAGAAAAAGTTTAGGAGAATGTCCTTTGGGTAGGCCTATGTATTGGGGTCTCTTTGGTAAGGAATATGGGTCATATAGTATAGTAGGGTTAGGGTTTTAGTAGAGGCTAAGGGGAATTTCGAGATTGAGATTAGGTTAGGGTTCGGAAGTCAATTGGCTAGGGTTTGGAAGAAGGGTTTCGGCCAAGGTGGTTAGAGTTAAGTGGGATAGGATTTTGAGATGTTTTGGATAATTCCTAAAATGTAGGAATTAGGATTTTAGCAAGATAAGTGGGCGGCAATGAGGTAGGGTTGTTGGCCGAGTATTGCTTCTATGTTGGGATAAGATTTGATTGATTCAATCAATTGGATAATTGATTAGTCATTTGAGAGAATTAAGGTTAATTTGGTGATGTGGCAAGTGGAGAATTTCGGCACTAGTTAGAGATGGAATGGCCGAGTGAGATATTTATGGAAAGTGGAAAGATTTGATTTTGAATTGATTTGGTTAGAGCTGATGGAGGCTTGTTGGGGCCGAGATTTGGGTTGTTTTTGGATGAGGGAAGATTTGATTTAATTGGGTAAATTTAGGAGAAGATAAGGGAATGATTGACGGTTATTGTTGTTGGAGATTTGGTTGGAATTTTGATTTAAATTTTTGAAATGATTTGAAATGGGGGAATGTATGTGGCCGGATATAGGGATTATTGTAGTGGTCGGTTATGGAATGGATTTGGTCAGTAGAATAGGTTTTGAATTTGAATTGACTTGGTTGAGAGAAATATGGGAAGTTATGGTGGATAAGTTGGCAAGTGAGGGGTTCGGTTAGGCTTGATTGTGTTTAGGCTAGATGGGGTTTGTTTAGGATTTGATGTGGCCGAACATGGCTTATGGGAGGCTAGGGTTTTCGGCACATGTAATTAGGGATAAGATTCTAGGGTTTTGATGGAGTTTGGATAAGTCCTAAAAAGTAGGAACATGGCTTATAGCCATTTGAAGTGGGCGGCACCTAGGGTTAGTGTTTTGGCCGAATTTGCTAGGGTTATAGGGAGGGATTTGATTGGTTCTCTTCTTCACTTGATGACCAATCAAATAAGAGTATGAGGTGGCAATTTAAATGATGTGGCAAGGTGATTTCGGCTAGGATAAGGGTGGATGGCCGGTTGAGACTTTGTAGGGATTTTGGTGAGATTTGAATTTGAATTCTTTTGAATTCAAATCCAATGGGTGGCCGGTCTTGCTAGGGTTTGAGGGGCACGAAATTGGTTTGTTTTGGATGAGGGATGAGGTGGATTTAAGTGAGGAATTATAGGAGAGGATGGGGTTAAGTGGCCGGCTAGGGTAAAGGGCAAAATGGACAAGTGTTTAGGCTAGGGTTTCATGCACTATGCCGTGTGGCTCTAGGGTTTTGTGGGGCTTGATGTCGTGGCTGCTATGGGGCAAAATGAACACCAAATTGATCAATTGAACAACCAAATGATGATTGAACAAAAGACCCTAGATGAACAAGCCAACTCCTTCCAGACACCAAGTGGATTCGGCACACACACAAGGCTCCAAGTCTTCAACTTCCTTCAATCAATCACACACTCACTCTCACTCACATGAGCAATCCGAATCTCCCAATGGGGGAGGATTTCGAATTCCTCTATGGACCCACACACAAATTCTCAAATCCACAAGTGATGTGGATTTGGCCTCACAAACACAAAATCACTCAACAATCAACAAACCTCTCAAGAACACCAAAACATGAAAATCACTCAACACAACTCACTCCAAAACCGAAAACTCTTTTTATGAATTACCTCAAGATTTTTATAAATAAAAATGAAAACAAATAAAAGGATAGATGTGGATCACCGATTCACGAATTGCACGATGATCCTCTTCCAAAGGGATTCACGAATTGCACCCTAGGGAAGCCCAAGTGCTAAGCACCGAAATCCAAACCACAATACTTGTGGCCGGCCTAACTCTTTTCCAAGAGCAAAAGTCTAGTCTCAAATTGTCCAAAGATCTGAAATGAAAACCTAGAGGTCCTATTTATAGAGTCTAACAAATTGGAAACCCCCAAAAGGTCCCTAGCAAAATAAGATAATTACTAAAATAACCAAATGCATAAATAAATAAAATAAATACATAAATAAGCAAATGTGGCGCCAATGATGATGGGCCGTGGCATGTTGTGGCCTGTGGCATGGCATGGCCCACGGATGGTTGTCTGCATGGCGCCTGGCTGCATGGCATCTGATAGTGTGCATGACATGGTGACATGCCTAAACTTGATGATGTGTCCCGGGTGATGCCGTGCTGTGGTAGTGTGTCCCAGTCAGGTGGCTTGGGCGGTGGTCTTGCATGGCTCGGGCTGAGTGCCGGGGTGATGGTCATGAATGGCCCAAGCTGGCGGTCTGGGCGCATGAGCTGCGCGTGGCCAGTAGCCTCCATGGTTGCTTGCTGCATGTCAAGGCCTGAGCCAAGGCATGCATGCAGGCTAGCCAAGTGACTGTCCTGACCTTCCACTAGCTGTGTCAATGCATGATCTAGGGCGGTTTTAAATGGGGTACTATCAGGGAGGCCGACGGCGGCGCTGGGGGAGGAGGGAGAAATGACGAGAGATGAGAGGGAGAGAGAGGCTCGCGGGTCGCACGGGGAAACCAGAGAGGAA
Organism: Platycarya longipes; assembly: GCA_036559045.1. Classification (NCBI taxonomy): domain Eukaryota; kingdom Viridiplantae; phylum Streptophyta; class Magnoliopsida; order Fagales; family Juglandaceae; genus Platycarya; species Platycarya longipes. Next base: position 14,269,574 of record CM071801.1, read on the forward strand.
TGAAGAAGAAGAAAAAGAAAGAAGAAAGAAGAAAAAGAAAAGAAAAGGAAAAGAGAAAAAGAAAAAAGAAAAAGAAGACTACTAGAAAAAGTACAATAAATTAAATAAAAGCCAGTCAAAATACTACAATTCAATATAAATAAAATAAAATATTTAAAACCCAACAATAAACCAATTTAATTTAAAGAACATTTTAATTATAGAACACTAATTATTATTAAGAAAGTACAACAAATAAAATCACATAATAATATAAAGGAAATTAAATTTCACTCATTTAAAATAATTAACTCATTAAAATAAATAAGAAAAGCAACGTAACTCAATATTTAATTATAAAAACAATATAAAACTAACATTTACTAACGAATAGCTCAAATAAATATTTTAAACAAATAAAACATAACCAATAATATTATTAAAATAAATTAAAATAATTAATACCGAGAATAAAATAACATGTAAATATATACATAAATCTAGGATCTCACATACTAATACGGTTACTTAGTTGATTTTCTATTGGTTATTTGAATTCTGTAATAGTCACTTAGTTTTGAATTTTAAACTTTAAACACTTGTAGTTATCCATACTAATCTAGAACGTGTAAATCAATTTTTTTGTACTCATTTATATATATGAATACATACGTGAGAGCTGGTATCCTTGAGAACCAGATATTATTTCCATTTCTGACTGACGGTTGATACAACTTTCTTAACAAAAAACGTGGGATCTGCACGTGATCGGGAAGAAGTTCCTAGGTACATGACAACAATATTGGCTTTAACAGCTGCATTCATTTACATTTTATCCTCTTAGCCAGGGTTGAAAAACCACAAAAATAAGAAGGAACAAATAATAAATTACACTGAATAATTTATATTTATAAGAAAGAGCACTCATAATGGACATCAATTCTTCTTCTCATGGGAGTTATGAAGTGCTATTAAGTCACTTCATGATCCTTGATGACTGGCCCTTAATGGCCAGCCATAAGTTATGTTTAGGAGGACAATTTACATAATCTCTTCCCCTTTTGGATATGTATGTGGGTGTGGAAATCATAAATGATCTCTCACTCAAATAATTCTCCTTAGTCTCGACATTTAAGATGTGAAGTATGTGAGTGTTGTTCTGGTAGTACCACGTATCAGGAAGATTTCAATTGAACAATGATGCTGGAGAATTCGTGGAACAACTGCATTAAATCCAAAATATTTTCGATTAGATAATATTGTTTCCACTATGCATTCTCATCTAATATTTTTAACATTGTTATTAGAGCATGTCAACAAGTTGTTCTCGATTTATGCTTTGTCCTGACTATAGTATTTTTATTCACTAATATTAGTATTTGTTATAATGATTTTAGTTTAGTAGTATAAATATTAGTATAACTATATCTCTAATGGTATTAGCATACTAAAAGTAATAGTATTATGATTAATGAGGACTTGTGGCTAATTTGCCTGTTGGATTTACCTGATATAGCAGGTTATTTCTGTCTCAAAAGTTTATTTTTGAAAAGATGGCTTTGATTTAGATGCATAATGGTCACTATGCCTTTTAAAAGCCCGTGTAAGAATATGCTAATCTTATTAAATCCCTATCTTTCTTTAACAGTAATTCTGGCCCTAGGCCACGCGATATGCTCAAAGCCCAAGTTGGCCCATAACTCTTGCAATGACTTAAGTCGTGTATTGCTTAGAAGGAAGATCAGAAGTAGGGGTGAACACTCGACCCTCTTCTGATCCAACCCGATAAGGGCTGTATCCCGGTTCCAATTGGCGATTACCCAACCCGATAAGATTTCGGATAATCGGGTATTCCAACCCATTGTTTGAAATTATTATATAATAATTGAAAATCATACCGTTTAAATTTAAAAAAATATGCTTTAATTGAAAAATTCAAAGATTCCGTCAATTCCCCATTATTAAAGTCCAAAATTCGAGACCTTAAAAGTAAAGCTAAAAAACCAAACTTTCAATATTTAGGTCTTACATAGTTTTTCTATTAAAAAAAAGGTCTTAAATAGTTTATGATATAAATATATTCGAAATAATATATATTATGTGATAAAAATAATTTTTGAAAAAAATAAATTAATATTTAATAGGTCCAAATCCAACTTAGATGGTAGGAACAGATTAGCATAATTAATAGATACATTTAATTTATTAATCTGATATTTATAATCAGAGTTTTTAACCTAATATATATCAGGCCCTCAATCCAAAGTTTTGAATATCGTATCGGTGTCGATACCGGTCAAGACAATGGAATAAAATATTTCAGTACCGGTACCATTTCGAAATAATCTATATATAAAAAATTATATATATAAATATATATAAATTATATTTTAAAAAAATAGTCAATATATGAATAGATTATATATATAAATACATATATGTAAATAATCTAGTCTAAATTAAAATAAAAAAAAGTAAGAAATGAAAAAAAAATTAAAATTAAAATCTGGTACGGCCGGTATGACTGAAATACCGGCCGATATAGGCCAGTACGGCTGGTATTTTGGCCGGTACAGTACAGGTAGTGTACCTGTACCACCCAAGTGACCGGTATGGTATGTACTGGCCGTACCGATCGGTACGGTACGATACCAAAAATAGTGCCTCAATCTGCAACACACAAGAGAGATTTTCGCGTACGTGGATGAAATCGGATTTCATCATCAAAGTCACCTTCTAAGTTCTGTCTTCTAGAGAATCTTACTAGTTACCAATTTGTGTGAGAGAGAGAGAGAGATAGAATTAAGGAGCAATCAACGAGAGAGGAAAAGCGAAAATGAGAAATGTGTATCAGACCTCAGTTTTGCCTAAATCGGCTTATCGAGTATATCTGTTTAAAAAACAAACGAGTCAGTATCGGTATCGAAAGAGATATTTCCGCTTTCAAGCTTAACGGTTCGGGATTTTTGGATCGAGTCGAATCAAAATAACAGACGGTTATCAGAAGCGGCTATTTTGTTCAACCCTAATTGGAAATGCCACAGGAAGAATCTAAAAAGTCACAAAAGAGAAGAGGAAAACCTTCTTGAGGGCAGATCCGTAAACATAAAGGGAGAATCAATTACATGAGAGAGAAAGAGGCGACGTAAATGAGGATAAAAGGAGAAGATGGACCAGAGGAGGAGAAGGCATCCGATTTGTGGAAAGTGTTAGGGTTTTCTTTCTTTGTTTTTCTCAATCATCAGTTAATATTAGCTAGGATTTTTGGTGTGCTTTATAATCATCATCAAAATAATGATGCGAGGCTAGATTTGAACTTTGGGTTGCAACAAAAGGTTTGATTTGCTTTAATAAGTGTTTGGTATATGTGGTTTCCAAATTATTCTCTTCATTTCGTGGACAAACATGATTTGCTTATGGGTGTGTCCATGATTTTTTGTTCTTGACCTATTGTAGACTCGCGTCATGACCTAGAATCAATCAAGGATTCTTTTTGCCACGAATTAAAAAAATAATATTGGATGTTAATTAGATGAGGTTTTCAAATATTAGTGTATGAATTTGAGTATGCATGCTTAATTTTTTAAAATATTGATTCCTTGATTGGGTTAGAATTAGCAAATAGCGCCCAGAAACCAAATCCATCTTTTGGCTTAAGTGAAACCCTAACCAAATCCATCGTTCTGCTTGATAAACTGTTTCTTAGACCATTATCTTTGCTCATAGTTTGATTGCAAACTTTGGAGTGAACCCATTTCGTTACATTTGGAATTTACAATTTCAGTGCTCAGGGGTTTTGAACCTCACTGCTTTTAATCTTAAAATTGAACCCAAATTTTCATTATTTCATAACCAAATATGAACATCCAACTCTTTCACAAACTTTGAACATATACCATTGATCTTTTTGTAGATATCTCATACATAGAATCCAAATTACAAATAGTTACATTCATTTTGCTTTGCATTTATGGTCTTTTATATTTTTTGAATTATAAAATTTGTGAAACCCATTGTCCCTGAGGACATGATCTTGGAATCACACCCTATTCAATAGTTCTGCATTTACACTTTTTTTTTTATAAATGAAATAGCTTTATTTCTCAAAATAAGGATTACAACATATCCTCACTAACAAATTGAAGAATGCAATTTGGAACATACTCCAGTTCAAACAAGTCCTCAGTGCAGGAAAAAGGAGACTTTGCTAAGCCATGTGCTGCTTTGTTATGTTCTCTTCGAGAGTGAGTTGCAGACCACACATCAAAGGAGTTTAAAACTGCTTAGTGTCAGTTAGGGGTGGCAATATATGACACGACCCGTTAATCCGAAACGAACACGACACGATAAAAACGGGTTAGGGTTGAGGCTTAACGGGTTTCGGGTCAAAACGGGTCAACCCGTTAAGACACGAATTCATAACGGGTCATAACGGGTCAAACCCGTTATGACCCGTTATGACCCGATATGACCCGTTTAAAAAAATTACCATTTTACCCTCCCAACCCAAAAAACCCTAAATATCTAACTTAGTTCTACTGTTCTTACAGCCGCCGCCCCTTTCCTTGCTCATTTAGTCATTTTCTTCTCGGTTTCATTTTCATAACTTCATTACTCTCACTTCTCACTTCTCACTCTCAGACTCTCAAGTCTCGCTCAGAGCCTCAAAGCCCAGAGGCAGGGCCTCTCAAGATCGGCCATCTTCAACCTTCGGCATCGGCGTTCTTCACCTTCCCTCCAGATCGCCCTCCCATCTCCCTCCCGTCTCCGTCCTGTCTCACTCACCTTCAACCTTCGGCATCACGGCTTTCCTCCTTCACGGCATCGCGGCGCAGCTGAAGCTCATCTTCACGGCATCGCCCAGTGACCAGTCCCAGACTCCAGTTCTCACGCCGCCCCATCTTCAAGGTAGCTTCTGTCTTCCATGGTAGGACAAATGATTTTACTAATTTGTTGTTTGTCATTAGTTAGAGCTTATGGTTTAGACGAAATCAAATGAAAATGAAAAAAAAAATTGTGGATCCATTACAATTTACAAGTTGTGAATCATGCTTTGTCTATTCATAAGTCTTCGGTGATTATTGTTTACGTGTTGATTAGTTGGGATTTCCACGGTGGAAATGCGTGGAATGAGCCAACATACAAAATTTATCTCTGCTCCTCGATCAGAAAGGCTAAGAGAAATAGGTAGTCAAGTTGTATTTAGGGGCTTATAGTTTTGTATTCCTCTTGGTATTTCAAAGTTTACTATTGAATCTTATTGTTTACTACTAGTGCAGGAGCTTCAAGCTGAACATGATTCATCTTTCATAAATGGCAATTTGATTTAAAAATGTTAAGATCATCAAATAGAGTTGATTCTTTTTTTATATATAAGTAAGAAGTAATTTTATTAGAAGAGAATGTTTAGATGAAGCCATATACACAGAAAGTATACAAAAGAAAACTCCTAAATACATTTTAAGAAACAGACAGCGACAACAGATTATGAGCAGAAGCTCCATTAATCGCAAAAGAAGAAAACCAAATCAATAAAGAGTGCATAAAAACTTTCTGGAGTTCATTTCAAAGTACTGGCCATGAAAGACTCTTTTTTTCTCTAGCAAGCGTTGTTTTAAAAAGACCATTTAAAGTAGGAACGTTAAACCACTCCAAGTCTAGTGCAGGGTAGACGACCACAAACTAGAATGTGTATGCATCAGATTTAAAGTAGCAACTATGGAAAACAAAAGAAGCAGAAAAATATTTAACCCAAAAACTCAAGAAGACCTTCACACATACCTTTATAAATTATGTACCTCCTCAAAAGGCTTGGAAAAGCAACCAAAAACATGGAAGAATATTTGAGACGCCGTAAAGTAAATGATATCATTTCTGTATCAGTCATTTGGTTCAAAACATGTAGCGCATTTCCAAGATATGACTTCACAAAATGATTGAAGTTCTTCCATTGTTTTGAGCTCATGAGATCTATTATAATCTCTTTCTTTCCGCCAGAACTAGGAAGCTTCAGCAATTTTCGAAGTATTGAATCCATTTCACTTAATACAAACAACATTATTTTATTGAAGACGCTGCTTGACATGATACTGAACTTTCTTGAAGGATCATCCCCACCATCATCACCATAGTGGCATGCAGTTAGAGTATTACAAATCCCGAGATATTTTTTGAACTCACGTCAATATCCCCATCATTAAATTGTAGAAGTTCCTTGTCATGCTCTTTCAAAAACTCATAGAAGTTCATATTGTTCTTAATTTTTTTCTGAATAATTTAAAATTTTTTGAAAAATAAGTTCATGTTTTCTTTTTAAAAAAAAGTTGTGTGTCTGAGTAGTATCATTTACTTATACTATTAATTGATTTTCTAGAATTGATGCTAGCTAGCCGATAAAGAATAATTCTATGACCCTTTGTTCTTATTTGTTGTCAGATGACTGAGGCAGAAGGTGAAAATAATGAGTTTATTGATTTGGACCAGTTTGAAAATGAAGAAGAAAGTTTTCAAACTGAAGAGGCTAAATCAAAACGAAGGAAGCGGTCATATGTGTGGAATGTTTTTGAAATTGTTCCTGATTCTGAGAAACAAGGTGATAAGAAGCCACGAGCCAGGTGCAAGCTGTGTGGAGCTACTTACCTTGCATCAAGCAAAAATGGAACTGGAAATTTGAGGCGTCACATTGAGGTGTGCCCTAGGAGAAGTTCACGAGATATTGGTCAGTTGATTTTGGGACAAAATAGTGGATCTATTTCGGTAAGCAACTCTAAATTTAACCCTGAAGAATATAGACAAATATTGGTAGCTGCTATTGTTAAGCATGACCTGCCTTTTCGGTTTGTTGAATATTCGGGGGTGAGATCTTTATTACAATATTTGCGTCCAGACATTTCAATTATTTCTAGGAATACTGCTAAGGCATATTTGGTTAAGATGCATCAGAGGGAAAAAAATAGGATTAAATGCATGTTAAATGAAATTCCTGGTAGAATTAGTTTGACATCTGACTTGTGGACTTCTATAACCACTGATGGTTATATGGCGACGAGGAAGGTAAAATTTTGAAATTATATAGTTATTGGTTTTTTTTATATATAGTTGTTTTTATTGACTGTCTACTAAATATTGATTTTTTTTTAATAGAAATAAAAGAAGATCTTGACTTCGAAGAGTTAACGGAAGATGTGATCGAGATGAGCATCAACAAAGGCAGTGACGACGCTATACCTATTTCTGCAAGTTCTAAGTTTGTTTAGATGTGTGATTTTATTATTGTAACATTAACATGTTTACAATGTATTGTTTATTATATTTGAGGTGTAATTTTAATACTTTACAATACAGTCATGAGTTTGCATTATGGTGGTGTTATGGACCTATAGTGTATTATCATAAATTGTACTGTATTACTTGTTAGATTGTGAAGTTGTGATTTTAAGATTGTAATTTGTAAATAGTTATTTATATTTTTCAGTTAGAAATATAATTTGTAATAGAAATTTATGTAAAAGCAGGGAAGCGGGCTATTTGATTTTAAGCAAAGAGAATTTTCTGTATTGTATTTGCTGGTAGTTAATAGGATGAAACGTGTCGGGTCGTGTCGGGTGACTAATGGCTTAACGGGTCTTAACGTGTCGTGTCGAATTTGCGGGTTGAAACGTGTCGGGTCGTGTCGGATCGTGTCATTTCCGTTTATATGCTTAATGGGTCTTAACGGGTCGTGTCGTGTTGACACGATATTTTATAGGGTCGTGTTAGGGTTGAGATTTTTGACACGAAATCCTTAACGGGTCGTGTTCGTGTTGACCCTTTAGACATAATGTATATGTCTTGACACGACACGAACACGAACCGTTGACACGTTTTGACACCCCTAGTGTCAGTAACCAAAAGTCCACCATAACACCAGTCCTGCTTAGAATCTTTAAGCAAGTTAACAACTTGTAATGCATCTCCTTTAAGCATAAATCTATCAACTCTAATTTCCTTATAAAAAAGAACACTCAACATCATTGCATAGGCTTCCCCACTAAAAAGGCTAACCTTCAAGGTTTTTCTAGTTCGTAGTAAACCAAGAACCCTGCCATCACAGTCCCTCAAGATTGCTCCCACACCACGTAGGCCTTGTACCCAATCTAAAGTAGTATCCCATTTAAGTTTATACCACCCCTCAGGAGGTTTCAACCAAGACTTGGGAAGAGATGCATTGCTAACCCTTGGAAATGAAGGTTGGGAATTCTACAAGTTGAAAAACAAATCCAAGTCCCTTCTAGCCCCACTAATGAGTAAGTTGGGATGCATAAACCCTTTTTCATGAATAAAATTATTGCTCCCAATCCAAATCTGTTTAGCAACCATATCACCTCATTTAGCTCAATCTAGTCCAACTTAACATAGAGATAGCACCAAATATCGAGGAACTTGCAATAGTTTAATATCATTTTTTGCACCTTTTTACGACTCTAGGACCAAACATCTTTAGTTGCTTCACTGGACCATAAAAAATGGCCAGATGTTTTAGTCTCATATTGACAAATAGGATAGACAGAGCATAACACCAACTTCCTCTTGTAAAAATTATTCATCCTGGGTAAGGCCTCCCTGCATGCTCTCCAAATGAACATTCTTACAGCATTTGGAATTTGAAATTTCCAAATAGATTTCCAAACCTTACTCCACAACACATCTTGAAATGGACCATCTTTTATCTTGAGAGAACCTCCCTGTACAGATGATATGCACTCCTAACTAAAAATGTCTCATTATTTGTACTTCACCACACAAACTGAACATCCCTCTCTACAATATTTATTGGGATTAACTTAATCACAGTTACCTCATCCTCATTGAAGAGAGACCCCAAAACATGTTCTTTCCAATGCCTCAAATTAGGACCAATCAGATTAGCTACCCTCATGAAGTCATTAGTAGCAATTTAAGGAGAAAGAATCTTAAAAGAATGAGGGAGAGGGATCCATCTATCCTCCCATATGTTAACCTGATTTCCATTTCCAATCCTCCATATTAAACTTTTTCTCAACAAATGCATATCATCTATCATATTTCTCTATAGATAAAAGGGTCTAGGCCCCAGCTTGGCCTTTAATAGATTCCCCCTAATATCATATTTCTGTTTAAAGATTTGAGTAAGGAGTGATGAAGTATCTTAAATCATATGCCATGATTGCTTAGCAAGCATAGGTAATTTGAAACTTTTAAAATCTCTAAATCTCAGTCTCCTTTTTTCCTTAGCCTGGTTTAAGCCATACCACTTCAGCCATTGGATTTTTGACTTTTCCTCATTGAAGCCCTACTAGAACTTCTTGATTAGCCTGTTAAGCCTCTGAGTAATAGAATTAGACAATAAAAAGATGCACATGGTGTATGTGGGTATACCTTAAAGAGCTGATTTAAGAAGAATCTCTTTCCCTTCCCAAATAAAGCCTTAGTCTTCTAGTTAGTGACTCGGGTCCACATCCTGTCAATCAAAGAATGGAATGCACCAACTTTGGACCTTTCAATCATAGCAGGTAAATCTAGATATTTCTCAAATGACATTGCTGATTTAATTCCAAAAATCCTCAAGTGATCCTTTGAATGTTAGAATGAGTGTTCTTGCTGAAGTAAATGTATGTCTTCTCTTTATTTAGCACTTGACCTGAAGCCTTTTCACAAACCTCCAAGATGTGCAAATCTCTAGACCACCTCAAAGAATTGGCTTTCCAAAAGAGAAGACTGTCGTTTGCAAATAAAAGACAATTAACACACAAGGGTTTTCTTCCCACAAGAACATTTGAGATGGATCCTCTAGCCTCAACTTGCATCAACATGTTAGATAAGGCCCCAACACAAATTATAAAGAGATAGGGGAGAAGGTCTCCCTATCTAAGACCTTTAGAAGAGACAAAAGAGGAACTAGCCTCACCATTAACCAACAATGAGTAGGACACAGAGGAGATGCAGTTCATGATTAAAAAGTCCATTTTTCATCAAATCCTAAATTTTCCATAATAGACCTGAGAAAAGACTATTCCAACCTATCCTAAGTTTTGATACTATCAAGCTTAAGGGCCATAAAACTTACTTAGCCATGCATCCTAGTACTCATTGAGTAAGGAGCCTCATAGGCCACAATGACATTATCTATGATCAACTTTTCGAGATAAAAACATTTTGAGATGATATCAGAGAGAACAATCTTGAGTCTATTTGCTAATACCTTAGAAACAATTTTGTAGCTTAGTTCGCATAGGCTAATGAGCCTTAGATGATCAGAGACTCTCTTTGGGTTCTTTACTTTTGGGTTGAGGGTAATAAAAGTTTCATTATCATGTTGCAAAGACCCCCTTGAGTTGAGAGAGTTGAACATAAACTTGCATGTGTCTTCACTTATAAGCTCCCAATTAGATTGATAAAAAAGGGCAGGGAATCCATCAGGATTTGGAGATCCAAGAGGATTCATTTGAAAAACAACATACCTAACATCCTCTTTTGTGAAATTAAGGAGTAACCTAGTATTCATCTTAGGAAATACTTTGATAGGCATACCCTAGAGACAAGCATTAAAATCAATAGAGTTAGAGGAAGTGAAAAGTTGGGAAGAAAAATCATAGATCACATCAGCAATTTGGTTCTTACCAATCCACCAGAACCCATTATTGTCCATGATCTTGGTAATGACATTGTTCTTCCTTCTTTAATTAGCATGTGTATGAAAGAAACTAGTGTTTCTATCACCATGTTGTAACCAATGTTGTTTGGCCCTTTGTTTCCACTTAAACTCTTCCTCAACTAAAGATTTCTCAACTGCAACTTGAATCAAACCTCCTGCACTTGGTCACCATTACTAGAGGATTGAATCTTACCAAGCCTCATCAAATTCCTTCAAACATTTCTTGTGTTCCCCCTCAATGCCATTGTTTCAAAACCACAACACAACTAGCCAACTTGTTTCTTACAATAGAGCTGGCATCATCAACCCCTCGAGACCTAGATCAAGTTGAGTGGATGATACTAGCACAACCTTCTTCCAATTGTCAAGCTGCTTCAAATCTAAGCATATCTTTGGAGCCCCTCACAAAGCCACCATATCAAGCCAACTGAATATGAAGAGGAGAGTGGTCTGATTTGACAGTAGGTAAGGCATGCAAATAGCATCAGGAAACATAGATCTTTACTCTGAGTTGGCAACCACCATATCAACTCTTTCCTTTACAAAATGCCTCCCACTTCTATTATTAGACCAAGTGATATTTTCGCCTGTGGTTTCAGTAGTGCTAAGTGAACAATGAGTCAAATCTCTTCTGAATGCATCCAGTTGCTTATAAGGTCTAGCAAGCATCCCAGCTTCCTCCTTTTGACAAGGCAATCTCGTTAAAATCTCTTGTCCAAATCCAAGGAGTGTGAACTAAAGGTCTCAGTGAAGCAAGAAGCTCCCATAATAGCTTAAAGGCCTCTCGATTGACACTTTTCTCAGATACTAGGAGACCAATGAGACAAAGTTTACCATGACAGGCATACATATCATTGGAAGAACCATTGACCTACACCTCACATTTCTTAGCATCTATCAACTTCATGTTACTCCACATCTTAAGAATATCTTCTACCATCAGCAGCAACAAACCACCATGAGACTTGCACAATTTGTGTAACACAAACAAGAGACCACCTTGCCTAAAGCAAGAAAACCTCATCAGCGAGAGCTAGGAGACCCAATTATGCTTTTATACTTGGAAGCATTAATTGGTGAACATCATATTACTATACTACTATAGTTAATAATATCATATAGTGGTATAGTATTAATATAGCTAATACAATAGTGATTTATATTGTAATTTATATATAAACTTAAAGTGGATTACTAATAGTATTATTAATGTAATTATCAAAAATAATATGTTGAGAATTTATTGCACCAAAAAATGTAATCAGATATACTATATATATATATATATACTTTATATTTAAAACATGTGATCAAATAAATTTACATGTTTAAGATTAAAATTTTGTATTATAAGTTATAATATAGTATTATTTTATATATAATTATAACTTATATTAATATATATTACATATAAAAATTATTATATATAATATTAAAAATTAATTAAAAATATATAAATATGTGAAAAGGTCTGGTCTGGTCTGGTCTAAGAAAACGTAAAAGTGAGACTAGATCGAATTTGGCCGGTTTGTAAAATAAAGGATTTGATTCCGGACCGGACCAGTCCAAAACCAGATTGAATCAACCGGTCTGGGCCTTTTTCTGATTAATTTTTAAAGCCATACATATGTCCTTTAAGAATGAGAGATTCACCATAGCACGTATTTCATACTACACGTGCTCTTGCGACTAGATATGAAAGTGAATGAATGGTTCCCTAGTTCTTCACTGTGTGATTCCTATAATTTATTTTTAAAATTTCATTGACTTTGACAATGTCATAAGATGGAGGTTCTGACGTTTGTTACTCTAGTTTTGATACGGTTTGAAGATGTATTGTTGAAAAAGCAATTAGACTAAAATTGAGTGACATGAAGGCGAATGGAAGACTATTCGACAACGCATTTTCAGTTGTGTTTGTTGACGTCAAATTATGACGTTACAATTTGGTAGTGACAAATTTTGTGAACACATCATAACTTAGAAGCAATTAAACCATAGTTTGGAGGTTTTTCTTTTAACTCAAGAAGGATTGAATATGCTTAGTTAGATGCGAGCGAATGAGTCTAGGATATATAAAACACTTTAGGGATGTTGCTATGTTGGACTTCTCTAAAAGAGATTTAGTATAGTATTCCCATAATTTCTTTTTTTCAAAGGTACTCGATGGTTGCACGCCTTATTTATTTTATGAATGAGATAGAGAACACTTTGAGAGATATATGCTTAGGGTATGCCCATTATGTGCGAGTAGAAGATGTAATAAAATAGGGAGTGCCCTTAGTGGGTGTGCCCCTGCCACTTCCCATATTAGGATGCAAGGCATACAATTTGGCATTGGAGTAAAAGCTCTAAGCCTTTAAGACTAGCCAACAATTAATAACTTGAGGACTAATTTTAAATTAGTCCTCCATCCCTAATAGAGCCATCTCTTTTTCCTTGAATCTCTTCATATTGTTCTGTGAGTGAAAACTCTTAGGTTGTGGGCATATTGAGTATGTCTTTAGATTTGACACATAACATACTTACACACTAGGTGAAGGCGAAATCAGGGATTTGAAAACTAGATTCTAGAGGTGTCAAATTGTGTCAATGTGTCGTGTTCGTGTCGTGTCAAGACATGTATATTATATTATATAGGTCAACCCTAACTCGACCCGTTAAGCTTATTGTGTCAAAATCTCAAACCCTAACACGACCCGTTAACATAACGTGTCGTGTTGTGTCAACCTGTTATGACTCATTAGTGAATATTACAAAATAAATTAACACGACAAAATATGATACGCTTCAACCTGTTTATGCAAATGTGTTGAATATGCCCAAAATTAACCCATTTAACTTAATTAAACTTAGCATAATTTTATACAAATGTTAAAATCACAATATTTATAAAAATTATAATACTAACTACAAGTATGAATTATAATCTAAATAAGAAAAATATCAAAATTAAGATTTTAATTATTTTATTTTTAAATGTAAAGGTATACTTGTGATTTTAACTTTTTTAACGTGTCATAACGTGTCATAGCAGGTTAAAACAGGTTGACCCGCTATCAACCCATTAAGCAATCGTGTCGTAAGGGGTCAATCTACTTTGACCCAAAACCCATTAAGACTAAACCCTAACCCACTATTATCATGTCGTGTTCGTGTTGAATTAACGAGTTATGTAACATATTGTCACCCCTACTAGATTCACTTGTAGAAAGCCTATACAAATTATACTTGAAGTATTTCTTCCACAATGTATGTTTACATAAACTCTAATAATTATTATGATATTCTGTGCATAATACCCTTTTAAGTTACAACTTTTAAAATACGTCATATTTATAAATATGACTGAAGATAATTAGAGATGATAAAATTTAAGATGAACAACATATATATGTGTGTGTGTGTGTGTGTGTGTGTGTGTTCTGGATGAGTAAATCATGCATGGGTTTACTCAGTTGGATTTAATACTACAACAACTTGAAGAGCTTGCTGTGAAAATAAATTAGCAGAAGGAAGAAGGTTTATAAATAAGGGTTACAACAAATTTAGGCTTTTGTGACGGTTTGGAATTTGTGACCGTCTCCAAACCGTCACTAAAACCCAATTTCTATGACGATTTCTTGGAACAGTTACTAAAAACAACTGCTGAAATTTTTTACGTTCAAACCAAGGTGATTTTACATTCGAACGTTGAGTGTACATTCGAACGATGTAATATTGACGTTTGGACATTAATTTTTTTGCGCCAACATTCTAACTATATGAAATAACGTTTGAACGTTTACATTAAATTAAAAAAAAATACTTTGACACCTTATTTTGCTACTTTAACACCTTAGATTAATTTATTTATTCATATTTTATTACCTTTAATTTTTTTTTTCCTTTATTTAATAGTGTAGAATTTGATTATTAGACTGAATTGATATTTATTTATTTTAAAATATTTTAAAATGATTTAAATATGAATAAAGAAATTAAAATAAGATTCTACTCTAGCAGGATCCTATTAATATTATACAATTTTTTTACTCCATTAAATTATAAAATAATTTAACTTGTGAAAGATATGAAGTGCAATGATTTAAAATTAAATTTAAATATGCTAAATATTAAAGAAAAATAATAGTGAGAAATAATAATATATACATTACATGAGCAATTGGTCCATTACATAAATTAAAACAACAGACAAAAAAACTTCAAGAAAATATAAAATCACTCGACAACGTGATGTTTTTTAATGATGTGAACTCATCAGTCAACGTCTCGACCTTGACATGCAAGGTTTGTATATCAGTAGATAGCTGCTCCATATGCTCATCCATAAGTGCAGTTATTGCTACAGTCTGTGCAGTGAGCTACTAGTCGATGTGTGCCTGCAGCTCTCCCAACATGGCTGTGATCCAAGCAGGGGGCACGTCCCCACTCCCAGTCTATCCCCTCTCAACCTATCCACTGGTACCGGCAATGTCAGCAGGATCTCTCGTGCCAGTCTGATGCTTGGGAGGTGGAACCAGATCTGCTACAAGAGGAGGCACACGCCTCCTTTGCCCCTAACTTCGGTTATACGTATGGATGTTGATAGGGCGTATCTACTGTTGCATTGCCTCTGAGATCCGAGGCTGCACTCCTACAGCCAGGAGTAGCCGGCTGATGATAACTCCGTATGAGAGGTTGTTCGTCGAGACAGTGCATGCCTCATAGCAGATCCCCTCAAATATCACCCATGGCAGGTTGATCGGGTCTCCACGTGCCAGCCGAATCAGAAACTGGGCACGTGTCCGATTGAATGTCGCCATTTGTGCCAAGAGATCCACATTTCTTGCAACGATCAAATACAATATACGGAAGAACCCCTCGAGCGTACTCTACTAGAATAGGTCTGATATCTCGTGATGCCTCCCAATCTCTGCCAGTGAGGATGTAGAAATCTTCATCCCACTGAGGACCCTCCTACTCTGACTCAACATCGTCGCTTGAGTTGAGACTGACGTCGTGACTGCTAGTGGAATGAATTGGGCCAGTCTGGGATGTCATCATGCCAAGGTTCGGCGGCAGGGCCGGTGTAGCTGCTGCGTCCTCCATCGATTGCTACACTACCGGTTGTGGCTGTAGTCGTAGGATCTGCAGTAGGTTGGCGATGACATCTGCTGAGACTGTTAGCTGCACTTCGTGGACCTTAATTGTGTGGGAGTCCACATCGACCAGCAGTGTAGTCATGGCCGCATAGAACTCTTGGACCATGCTTAGGTAAATGGTACCCCTCAACGAGCATATTGGGGCCCAACCCTTGTCCACGAATACTGACCTGAGACTCATCCCCTGCCAGTTTAACGAGTCAAACTCATTAATCATCACCTTCTGCTCCGATGTAACTGTGCGGGCCTCGATCCGATGTGCCTCCTGTGAGGCTCCTTCTCGGTCCCTCTTCCTCGTAGTTTTTGGCTGCTGAGTCATATTATATCTGCACAAATAAGATAAAAATTAGAGGCAATAAGAATTAAATTAAGAAATAAAATAGAGATATGTGAGAACGTTTGAACGTACCCTTAGAGTACGTTGGAACGTAACTTTAGTTTCCAACGTTGGAAGCAATCACATTTGAACGTATTTTGTATACGTTTGAACGTGACTATTCGAATTTTAATGTTGCCAAAGTTACTTTCCAACGTAACATATTTTCATTGGAATGTAACTCTTGGTCTTCCAGAGTTACGTTCCAACGTTGTTGAAGTAACATTCGAATGTACCAAATGTACATTTGAACGTGATTTTTCACCTTCAAACATATGAAATGTCATGTTCGAATGTATATAGAATACGTTTGAATGTGACTGGTCATCTTCCCCATTTGTAAATTTTATATTCGAACATTTGCATGGAACGTTCGAACATAAATTCGGGAATGGCCGAGTCGACTCAGCCATTCTCGAAACTCTATTTCATGTAGTTTTAAGGCCAAAAGTCCCCGTAGAAATGAAGTACCCAATTCAAGGAACCTTTCTACGGTGGCCTTTTGACCAATGGAGACCAATGGCGGCCGGAAAATTAAGTTAAAGTTCCGGCCACCAAAATTTTTTGAAACTAAAAAAATCATAAAAAAAATTCAATAAAAAACACATAAAAATAGTGGGATTAGGATTCCCTACCATGTGGTGACGGTTGCGATGGCTTTGGGGATGGTTATGGAGTTGTTCATGGCGGAGAAAATTTGAGAGAAATTGAGAGAAATTGCGTGAAATGTCAACTGTCGTCGAGGTACTGTTTATATACAAGTAACATTCGAATGTTTATTAATGAATGTTCGAATATTTATTTTGTTACATGCGAACGTTTATTAATGAACGTTCGAATGTTTATTCAAGCATTTTCTTTACCAAGTGTCCACTATATTCAAACGTTATACGTGTACGTTCCAACGTTTATTGATTAACATTGGAACGTTACTCTTATGTGCGAACGTCATATGTTTTACGTTCAAACATTTTTAAGCATTTTGTTTTCTGTGTCCACTACATTCGAATGTGCACTTGATACGTTCTAACGTTTTCAAAACACATTCTAACATTCTTACATTAAATATAGTGCATTTTTAAATTTAATATTGAATTTATATTATAATATATTATAACACAATTAAATATATTATATTATATAGTCTAAAACTAAACTAAAATATAGTGTCCCAACACTATATAATACTGTAGTATTAGTTATT
Organism: Platycarya longipes; assembly: GCA_036559045.1. Lineage (NCBI taxonomy): Eukaryota > Viridiplantae > Streptophyta > Magnoliopsida > Fagales > Juglandaceae > Platycarya > Platycarya longipes. The sequence goes on from CM071801.1 coordinate 14,286,949, forward strand.
ATATAATGTTGTAAATAATATTACAATAGTCCACATGCTATAATACAATAGCCTTAAATATTGTATAGTGTTACTATAGTATATAAAATATATAAAGTAATGTTTAAAATATAATTAATTAACACTATATAATATTATAGTGTTATTTATTATATAGTGCTGACTATAGTGTTACAACGCTAAGTAACCTAAGATGCAACACTATATAATAAGTAATACCATAGTATTATAGATATGGTGTTGACTATAGTAATATTATAGCATATAAAACATCACTAAAATATAATATTATTATACTATAGTTAAATATAGTAATGTAGTTTTATTTTTTCTATTTAATATAATTTTAGTAAATATATTTAATATTCTTTTGTTTAATAAATGTAGCAATATGTAGATTTAATCATTAAAAAATAAAAATAAAAACGTTCGAATGTCATGTACTTACGTTCCAACGTTTATTGATTAACGTTCGAACATTTTTAAAGCACACACTTGATACGTTCTAACGTTTTCAAGACACATTCGAACGTTCTTACATTAAATATAGTGCATTTTTAAATTTAATATTGAATTTATATTATAATATATTATAACACAATTAAATATATTATATTATATAGTCTCAAGCTAAACTAAAATATAGTGTGCCAACACTATATAATATTATAGTATTAGTTATTATATAATGTTATAAATAATATTACAATAGTCCACATGCTATAATATTATAGCCTTAAATATTGTATAGTTGCTATACTAAATAAAATATATAAAGTGATGTTTAAAATATGATTAATTAACACTATATAATATTATAGTATTATTTATTATATATTGTTGACTATAGTGTTACAACACTAAGTAACCTAAGATGCAACACTATATAATATGTAATACCATAGTATTATATATATGGTGTTGAGTGTTGACTATAGTTATTGTAGCATATAAAATATCACTAAAATATAATATTATTATACTATAGTTAAATATAGTAATGTAGTTCTATCTTTTCTATATAATATAATTTTAGTAAATATTTTTAATATTTTTCTGTTTAATAAATATAGCAATATTTAGATTTAATCATTAAAAAATAACAAATAAAAAACGTTCGAATGTCATGTACTTACGTTCCGACGTTCGAAAAAAAGTGTGGGAAATTTTCAGCAATTTTTAGAACGTTGGAACGTAACTTTTTTACGTTTGATAATTTGTTTGAAATTTATGTGTTTTTCTAGCATTTTGGTAAACATTCAAACGTAAATTTGTGACATTCGAATGGCACATGGGCACATTCAAATGTCATATAATTACGTTCCAACGTTTGAAAAAAAGTGTGGGAAATTTTCCGCACTTTTTAGAATGTTGGAACGTAACTTTTTTACATTCGATAATTTGTTTGGAATTTATTTATTTTTTTGGCATTTTAGTAAACACTCAAACTTAAATTTGTGACGTTCGAATGCCAAATGGGCACGTTCAAATGTATCGGGAAAATTTTAAGTACGTTCAAACATTAAGGTTATAATATTCGAATGTTCATAACAATTCAAACAGATTCAAATATAGGCACGAGATGGAGGCAGAAACTCATTTATGCCTTCTCCCATGCTCAGAGAGAGAGAGAGAGAGAGAGAGAGAAAGAGAAAGAGAATGGGTGAGAGTGTATAGCTTTCGTTGAGGTTTTGCTCTTCAAAGACAATTTTTGTAGCTTCTTGCTTACATTATTGTTTTTACAAGCATATTCATTGAAGTCTCTTGTGATTTTTAGTATTTAAGCTTCTTTAATAGCTCACTGTTTATTTTTTGAAAGATTGGTGGTGTAGAAGTTGAAAAGGGTAGAACCCTTGTGAAAAAATTAGTGGGAATTTGGTAGGTATATTTCCTAATTTCTCATTGTGTTTTTTAATTTGTTTATAGTTATGTGTGTTTTATTTATGTATTTTTTTAATTATAAAATTTGAGAAACATGTATTATTGGATTTGTTTCATTTTCAAATGTGTTTTTTTTTTATGTTTTCATTGTGATTGTGCATATTGGGTTTTTTTTGTATTATTTTAGTAATAGGAGTTTGCAAAATATTGGGTGATTAATGTGTTCTATATTATTTTGTGAGACTTTTTCCAATTACAAGCATGTATATTTTTTATGGTAATTATTGTTAGGTATGTTATATTTGTGCATTTTTATAAATATTGAGTGATTAAAAATATTTGGTGATTGTACATATTTTGGTCATTGTGTATATTTCCTAATTTCTCATTGTGTTTTTTTTTATTTGTTTATAGTTGTGTGTGTTATATTTGTGCATTTTTATAAATATTGAGTGATTAAAAATATTTGGTGATTGTGAATATTTTGGTCATTGTCTATATTTATTAATTTCTCATTGTGTTTTTTTATTTGTTTATAGTTGTGTGTGTTATATATATGTATTTTTTTAATTATGAAATTTGAGAAACATATATTATTGGATTTGTTTTATTTTCAAGTGTATTTTTTTATGTTTTCATTGTGATTGTGCATATTGGATTTTTTTGTATTATTTTAGTAATAGGAATTTGCAAAATATTGGGTGAGTAGTTGAATGTATTTTATACTATTTTGTGAGGTTTTTTCTAATTGCAAGCGTATATATTTTTTATGGTAATTATTGTTGGGTATGTTATATTTGTGCATTTTTATAAATATTGAGTGATTAAAAATATTTGGTTATTGTGCATATTTTGGTCATTGTGCATATTAGGTTATATGAAAATGATTATGCATATTAGGTTATTTTGATTATTACTTAATTTCTAATGGAATTTTCCAAACAAGACAAGAAGTGATTATTTGAATGTGTCTTATAGTAATAATATATGTTGGTATATTATTTTATTAGAATTTTTCTAAGGATATTGGGTGTGTCAATTTTTGCATTGCAGTCCAAGAGCAAGTACAAAGGGAGATGACAACCTAGATGAAACATGTTATATCACTACAGCAAGAACACGGTGGACGAGAAAAAAAGGAGAGATAAATTTTATCTTTTTTATTATTATTTATAATTTATAGTATCCAACTTTGATATACTTTTAAATATGGAATATTGTATAATTTTGTATGCTTTTTTTTATTATTTGTAACATGATATAGTTTGTATTTATATGAATTTTATAATTGACCAATTCTTACTAATATGTTTGAATGTACACAATAAATGTTTGAATAAACTGACCAAAACATTCGAATGCTTATCAAATTAACATTCCAACATGTCATATGTAACATTGGAACGTTCTGTAAAAAACGTTCGAACATTAAAAAGCGTTCGGACGTGACAAACGTTCGCATGACAACACAAGAGTTCGAATGTTATGTGCAAGAAATGTTTGAATGTCAGCCAGATGTGTTTACGTTCGAACGTTCTACAAGAAATGTCTGAAAATCAAAAAACGTCTGGACGTGAGAAACATTCGAATGACAACACAAACGTTCGAACATCATGTGCAGGAAACGTTCGAATGTCAGATGGGTTTACGTAAACGTCCAAACATCAAAAAAGGAGAAACTTTCGAATGACAACACAAACATTCGAACGTCATTTGATAAGTTCAAACGTGACTTTTGGTGACACATTCCAACCATCACTACAGATTCCAACGTTCGAACATTGCATCGAATGGAAAGACACCAACCATCACAAAAAATACTTTTTGTAACGGTTGAACAGTAAAGTGTCACGAATACTTATCTGTGATGCACTTATGGTGATGGTTGCTGTGGCGGTTTCAAACTGTCACCAAAAGTTTTTTATAACGTTTTGGCCATTTTTGTGATGCTTTTATCTGTCACAAAAGTACAAATTTGTTTTAGTGGCGCCCTATTCTCTTTCATTGAAAGAAAAAGAAAAAGAAAAAATGAATCAGCTTGCACGAATAAACAATTGGTGTAAGAGTGCTAGCCGTTAGTCACCCTCATATGATGAACAGTAAAATACTCCACAGCATATGCGAGGGTTCCTCATTTACCAAACATTTATGAATTTGCAATAAAGAACAATGAAATAGAAAATATTTTATTTGCAAAATTATATATTGACACATCGAGGCAAGCTAAGAGCTTTCTTATTGAATTAATTGAATGTAAATTTAAATTTTAGCTAATATCACGTGAGTTTGTATTTGGCTAATAATTCATGATATTCAATATTTACATTGGATTATTCATTTATTCTCTATATAATAATCAACAATTATTAATTTATAAATTTTTTATATAATTTTTATATCATATTTGCAGTTCTACCAATTAAATGTTAATATTAATTATAATCTAATTAATATTAACTAATAAATTTATTTTTATCGTATTTTATATTTAGTAATAATAAATCGAACCAAATTTTTTGATTACAAAAAAATATTTATATATTTGGTGAGAAGAATGAGAAATGAATATTATAATATTTGGTTTAACTAGTTAACTTTACATCCATACATTTGGTGAGTTATTGTAGTTATTGTCTAAATTTTATAGATTTGTCTAATTCAATGTGGGGGTGTTTTAGGTGTCTTCTTAGCAAAATTTGATTAAATTTAGATTTTAACTAAACTAATAAGAATGCTCTAATAATATAAAAGATGTAGAGATATACCACATCAACTCGTATACAATTATTGACATGTAAAACTAGATATACAGTAGCCAACCACATGATCCTATCATCATATGGTGATTGTTAATGCAAGCCCATAAAATTATCTTTATTTTTTTTTTAATTATAATAGTATCTTTTTCAAAATGACGATTTTTTTCCTTTTGTCCCTATACATCAATGAGATTTTACATTGAGTCCCCCACTTAGGGCCACAAATAAAATTTTTATAAGATATATATATCAAGCGGATGCCAACAAGGTCTGAGATATCTTTCCAAATCGAAACCCATGTCTAAAGGATCTATCAGCGGACCACACAAAAATGCCCCCAAGCTTGTCTCTCCCAACCAGTTTTTCACAAGCCTCAAAAAACCCATCTTCAGGGCTCAAACCACCTAGCTCACCAATATCGGTGATAAAACTAGCCAAAATCTGAGCCCTTTCATAGAGAGACTGTTGTCTATCATAATTTCTTAGAAACTCAGGCACGCTTATTTTGTCGTATGCATAGAACTGGAAATTTGTTGGGAATTTTGGGCCTCCCAAATTCCCCCCACCAGGATCTAATTTTGACAGAATAACAAGAAAAATAGAGAAATAAACACAATACAAAAATTTACGTGGAAAACTCCAAAACAGGAGAAAAACCACCAGACTCAGAGAAGAAAATACACTGTGTGAAAAATTGTTACAATCACACAATTTTTCTCCTCACCCCAACGACACCTATAAAAATTTATCCTACTAGTAAAACTCTAATTTTCACATCTCTTCCTTTTACATACAAAAAGGACAACAGAGGAATTTAACTAAAGTCAAAAGTTACTAGATAAGTTTCTGACTGGTGTAATTAACCAAGGAGGCTAAGCCTCCTTTTATAGGCCATGGGTCTTGCCCCCTCTCCCACTCCTTTCCCATGTGGGATTCAAGGAGCAAAAACCCAACAATCTCCACCTTGCGACTTTGATTGATCCCACAGCCACGCTCCACCGCAATGAGGATCTTCATAGCTTCCGCTATCATGCTCCACCATAAAAGCATACTCACTCAGAATAAACCAATTCCAAGCATTTCACTTCAGCTCATGTCGAAAATAATCTTGCTGAAAAATTATGGTGCAACTCCCACGTTTGGCTTTCCTGGAAGTTTATCAGCCATCGACATGAATTTCCACCACACACCCTGCATCAATGCGAAACCAATGCCCGTGTGCAAACTTGTGGTACAACTAATATTAACACATCCTCTATCATGGTAACTTTGAGATTAGCGACATGCCATAAGGATATACATGTCTCTTTTTACATGGAGAGCGACAGAATGTTAGCTTCATACCAGTATCTCCATTTACTGACTTGGAACCACTTGCCGAACCGGCTCCACTTCTTTTTGACAACTTTTCTTGACGTGCCCAGGTTGTCCACACCTCCAGCAAATTGCTGACTTCATAAGTTGGTCAACGACTTGTGTTATCCTAATGGAATCAAAATATCCGTGACTTGCACTTGCCACAAGTCAAAATTGATTCTCCCATCAAATTTCTCTACCTCCATTCTTGACATTGCCTCGATGAATTTTACCGTAGAAATGAATAGTACCCACTAAGTAAGTTCCCAGGAAAGACCGATCTTTCCTAAACAGAATTTTAAGGTTCCCAGGAAAGATTGGAGGGTCACAACGGATACATTTAAAATTTCCAATCTCCTAGACAGAACCTCCTTAGACCGTACGTATTCACACTACCACACCAAAACTCTACCCTGCCAAAAGAATCTAGTGTCTCTGATACCACTTGTTGAGAATCTTGGGCCTCCTAAATTTCCCCCATCAGGATCTACTTTTGACAGAATAACAAGAAAAATAGAGAAATAAACACAACACAAGAATTTACGTGGAAAACTCCAAAACAGGAGAAAAACCACCAGACCAAGAGAAGAAAATACACTATGTGAAAAATTGTTACAATCATACAATTTTTCTCCTCACCCCAACGACACCCACAAAAACTTCTCCCACTAGTAAAACTCTAACTTTCACATCTCTTCCTTTTACATACAAAAAGGACAACAGAGTAATTTAACTAAAGTCAAAAGTTACTAAATAAGTTTCCGACTTGTGTAATTAACCAAGGATGCTAAGCCTCCTTTTATAGGTCATGGGTCTTGCCCCCTCTCCCACTCCTTTCCCATGTGGGATTCAATGAGCGAAAACCCAACAAAATTCACGTAGTCAATGAAACGCCCATATTTCCTCCACAATGCCATGTAGTGCTTTTGGACCGACACTTCATCATAGGGAGCAATTGAAGCGAACGAGATTGTCCCACTTTTTTTCAGATTCATTACCACCCGCACGATGCATTCCACGAATGTGTTGGGGTCCATGCTGAACTGCTCATAATCAATATCAATTCCATCCAAGTTGTATTCTTTGAACATGTTGGTTAGTGAAGAAACGGCGTTCTGAACCCATGAATCCATTATCCATGGAATGTGGTGCAAAATGTACTTCTCTTTTGCCTATGGTGGCACCACCCAAGCTGACTGCAATTTTGAGATTTGAATGCCTGGCTTTCATTCTGGAAATCTCATTAGGGTTTATATGTTTGATTGCCCAGAAAGGGCTAAATTTTCCATTGGTAGGTGATGGGTTTTTGAGGTTTGTATAGTCGATTGCGAAGGCAAGAATGAAGTGGAATTCAACATCTGGATTAACGGGAACGTCTGATAATTTGATTGTATCAGACTCCGCACCAATATTCTCCCACAAGAGTTTGGAGTTGGCTGCAAATACTCGAAACAACCAAGTCAACGAAGTTAATTATAATGTTAGCTAGCACTGTTTTATTTAATTCTTCGGCTGAGAGAGTAATATAGAAAGTGGAGTACTTTATAACATGAAAGATATTTATAATTGTGAATTGTACAATCGTCTGTAATCATTTTAATTAATAAAAAGAGTGAATAAAATATGGAATTCATATTAAAAAAAAATTAGTTTTTTAATAGTAGATTTTACTCTTTTTCAAAATGATTATACAATATTTACGCACTTTACGATTGTATGTAAAATTACTGGGGAGAGAGATAAGAAAATAAAGTGAAATTTCATCAGATTTATGGTTACCTAAATGAATGTAATTCCTTCGATAGCAATAGATGTTTGATAAATGTTGCAGGATCCAGTTTATGCATCTTATAAATGAGTTTGATAAAAAAAAAAAAAAACTTGGAGATCTTGATGATCTCTCTCATTCGTGTGTTATATGACATGAAAAACGGAGATGAAGTCAGGATTATAAATTTGAATGAGCCGAGGACTTTCAAGAATTATTTTTAACGAAACGATAAAAAATTGTGTATAAAACAAATTAAAGAAAGAAACAAATAAATTCTAAATTTGTATTTTTCTGCAAACAATGTTAATTTTATCTTTAAACCTTTTCGTATATTAATGCAATTAAAAGGTGAGGTGCTTGAACTATGGATTACTTATAAACTTTTCATATAGATTACTAAACAATTCTTTTGTATTTCACTGACTAATAGAAAGCAGTAACATATATTTAACAATTCTTTTTTAAATAGAGCAATTATATACCGCGTAGCTAACTATTTAGTGAATGTGGAGGCTTTAATTAAATATGTTTCACCCAAATAATTACAGGCTTTAAAAAATTAATGAAATGATGTTAGGTTTCAATATAGTTGCAGTAGTACTTACCATTGCATGTGGTGAAAAAGATCAGGACGAACAGGAAGATGATCACAAGGAGGCCATTGGGGAACTTCATGGATCTACTTTGTTTTATAAAGATAAAAGTACTCTTGAGTGAGTTGAATAATGAATATCCACAACTACGAATTTATAGTTGCATGGCGCGCAGTTAATTGGCGCTAGCTGCTCTTTGCATGAATAATCGCTTTGCTGAATCAAGTTACACCAAATGCTTATCCCACGACGGCCGGAGATTCTGTGATTGTACGACAGATATTATCCGGCCATATGCTGCCCAATCAATCTTAACCACTTTGGCCACCCGTGAAAGTGAAAAAACCAATTCATGTATACGACAGTCTTCACCATAGATTTCTCAGAGGAATCTTGCAGGTTTTCTAGTGTCGTTCATATATTAAGATACCATGAAGCTGGCTTTGATCATGTTTCCTTATCAAAGGCTGATACTTTTGTCTTTTGTTGTGTGTTTTGTTTCTCCTTGTCCATACATCAGTTTACTACAGCAAAAGAAACAAAATTGTTATACATGATCGTCTTTTTTGTTATTATTCTCTCACCATCTTCATTAAGGTGTGGTTTGGATAGTAAGTTCAAATTGGATGCATTGAGATGAAAATTATATAAAATATTATTATAAAATTATTATTATTTTAAGATTTGAAAAAGTTGAATTTTTTATTACATTTTGTATAAAAATTTGAGAAAATGATTAGATGAAATATTTAATGAGATGAAATAGAATTATCTTCCAATCCAAACACGGCCTAAATTAATTATCATCAAGTCAAATGCCACGTACAAGGATGATGACCGTTAATAGAACTTTCCTAACAAAAAAAGTTGGGATCTACAGGTGATCAGGAAGAAGTTCCTAATTACACGACAACATTGACTTCTGATGTTCCGAGAAACATGGCTTATCTTTAACAGCTGCATTCATTTCTATTTTGTCGTCTTAGCCCGGGTTGAAAAACCACAAAAACAAGACGGAGCAAGGAACAAGCACTGAGCAATTAATTGAATATTTGTTGAAACCAGAGTGAGTAATGACTAATTAGTGAGAAAACACAGAGATGGAAAGAGTATAGGAGAAGGATGTTCAAGAATTATAATATTGGCCTTATATATGTCCAAAGGTGCTTAATTAAACCTTCAAGGCTTTGTAAAGCATGATTCCATATTCCCTCTATGTAGCTCCAAAAATTGATAGAAATTTATCGCTAGTAAATATCTGGGCCTAACAGTTCTGTAGGATTTTATTGGGCCTAATGTTCTATAGCACTTCTCTCTCAGGGGAGAAAAGTAGGGGTGGGCTCCAACCACCTTTATAGCACTACAAACTACAAAGCATTAAATGGATGCAAGCATAGGACTGCAAGCATTAAATGAGCAACATGAAAAGCACGGAAGGCATGGGAAAAATGATGTTTGGCGTGGGAGAAAAGTCTAACACAAGCAATCCAAGGGTCTATAAAAAGACCTCCAGAAGACTAGAATAAGGATCTTTGGCCCGACTCTATATCTCTCTTCCTCTCTCCCTCAACTTCGACTTCTCCCCAAGGACGCTCTGAACTTCCTTAGAGCAGGATTTTCTTCATAGCAAATTATACTTTTTCTTATACTGTGAAGTATGAGAGATTGTAAAATATTTATTTTAATGGATTCTTCTCTCAAAACATGGGAAAAATGATGTTTGGCGTGGGAGAAAAGTCTAACACAAGCAATCCAAGGGTCTATAAAAAGACCTCCAGAAGACTAGAATAAGGATCTTTGGCCCGACTCTATATCTCTCTTCCTCTCTCCCTCAACTTCGACTTCTCCCCAAGGACGCTCTGAACTTCCTTAGAGCAGGATTTTTTTCATAGCAAATTATACTTTTTCTTATACTGTGAAGTATGAGAGATTGTAAAATATTTATTTTAATGGATTCTTCTCTCAAAACACCTATGGATTTAAGCATTATGTCGAACCACATAAATCTTGTGCCCATTTCTATTTATTTTATTTGTTACGCATGTACGTGCCGTCACCTTATAGCCATACCATAACACTGTCAGGGATGACTATTTATCTTCCTCTAGCCTGTTGATCAATTTTTACCATGCCAACAGTAACGCTGTCTATGGGATCTGAACACTTGCTAAGTCGAATGTGAGAAAATGACGAATTTTCGATGCGCTCAATAAACGAGCAGACATGCAAATAGCACCCTTCCAGATAAGTATCTTGCTTCGCCCATAAAAGATCTCATCCAGGTGAGAGACTTGCCCAAATCCCTCGCCCCTAGGCTTAAAACACACTCTGACACACCAAAAGTGCACTACTTGGACACTTTTACTCTGAAATCACGATAACTACTCAAAATTGTACACTTAATAACATAGTCATGACCACGCATGTGGCGAGAACTTAGACACAGGGAAATATGGGTGCTTTAACCACACAGTTGCGGGTATTGTGTCATGCCCTCTCAGTATGGCTTACATAAATTACTTAGGGACCCACGTGCCAAGCAAGGCCTGTGTCATGCCCTCTCGGCATGGATTACTTAGAGCACTTACACACTTGCCATGCATGGCACAATTTTGAGCACTTGAAACTTTGCTCATGCTACATGAGCGTTGAGACCCATGTTTCGTGCTCGAAAGCCACGCAGCAGCATGCTGCAAGGTCAAATGACCTGCCACTTGGTGGTCGCCGGCAATTTTTGGCTAGAACAAGATGTCCCGACCGAAGTGTTTCATGCCCAGTGCTCGGAAGCACGTAGTGCACTTCTTGGGCCACTTTGACCACCAGCAATTTCTGCCTCCGGAAAGCCAACAACCGATCGATCACTTCACTGAAAGCCTCTTCGACACAATCACGTCCCTCTACATGACAAAGATGCACAGCCCAACCACGCCGCTGCACCACTGAGCTACCAAACACCACCGTGAGGGTCATCACCAATCTTTTCAGCCCTATGGTGGTCTTCGACCCCTCCGGTTGATGGGCAGCAACAACCATCTATTCATGTCATGTGGGCCACGGCTGAAATTCCTTCGGCCAGGCCAAGTCACGACTTGGGAGTGGGGGAAGTTGCTTATGGCCATCAGGCGAGCCGTCGCTGGCTTCTGACTCCTAGAGGCGCTCCTGTAGCTCGAAAACAACCTTCAAGCTCCTATCCACAAAGTGTACCCATTGGGACCTAGTCCTAAGTCCCTCTCTCATGGTGCGACCCTGGAATGCAACTTATAGGCTCCCTCCCGCGACTTGGTGCAGTACTAGCTCCCTTATCGAGCCCTTTTCCTGGCATGGGCAGCTCAGATCACTCACAGGACCTCATGGGCTCGGAAATGACTTAGATTGTGGGCTCAAACCACACACGGACATACCACTCGGGGCTCCACGCACGGACACGCCACTCGGGAACTCCATTCACGAGACTTTCACTCACCAAGCCCATCACCACTCGGGAACTCTTCACCATTCAGAAACGGTATCATGGGCTCAGTACCATGGGTGCTCAAAACCCGGTCATCGAGTACACGGATCCGACCTCCTTGCTTCAGCACTCATGGAAGTGCATGGGCTTGGGAACCATGGGCGATCGAGAGTTGACCTTATCGAGCTCCCCACTCCCCTCGGTGCAACATGGAAGTGCATGGGGTTAGAAATTGCCAAGCCCTCCACTTCACCTTGATCAAGAGTAAAATCAGAATTTGATGTTTGAGGAGACGATCGACAAAATGTATGGTACATATAAATATAAGTAATGTGTATTTTTTTTGCACATAACTTTATAGAAAAAATAATAAGTATACGTCATAAAATAATTTACAAACATGTATGTCTTATAAAAAAAAATACACATTTGTAAATTATTTTATATGGTAATATGCATTAATATATTTTCTAATCACTTTGATCTACTCAGCTTGTATCTTTCTTTTCTTTTCTTTTCTTTTCTTTTTCTTCCTTTTCTTTTCTTTTGTTCCTTTTTACATCTTGATGGTTTTCTCGGCAACTCCATCATTAGCAGATGCTGATCTTAAGTGCTTTTTAAATATCATTCACTAATTATATATTTTTTGGAAGAATTTCGGAAGGTAGCTTAATTGATGCTAGCTTAAATCACTAGTATAACAGATTAATTACCTTCTTTTATGATTTTGTTGCAATTAGTTAATATTATTGTTGGAAATGACTTTTTCCCAATAAATAATAGAGTCTGACATTTTCATACCTAAGGGGGCTGACTTTAGTGTTTGGGGGGCTAAGTTTATTTAAAACTTGATAGGTAGGAGAAAAAGAATATCAATCTATGTACTATATTAAGTTTTTAAAAAATTTTGCGGGGCTATTTATGAAGTTCTGCGCCTGACACCACCCCCCCTAAGAAGTATGTAGTTCCACCCCAGACCTTGATGCTCTCCACCCCACCTTAGAATCACCTTGACATGCATGGGCTTGAAGACTGCCGAGCCCCTCTTCGTTTCACTACGTTCGGTCATGCATGGGGTAGGTACAACACACCAGGTTGAAACTCCCTCACCAACGCGGTATCAGGACTCCCCACATGCATGGGCTCAACACTAGAGTTGGATCGGACACACCCACTCACCATTATGGGCTTGGATCAGATACGACAACCCCTTGTATGAAGGGACTCAACAAACACAGACACAACCTAGATTATACATGCATGGGCTTGGAGGTCACATTGCGGCCCTCCACTCCATCACGTACAACCACTCCATCCAAGCTCGATAACACATGCACTCGACTCTGACTCTGCATGTGTGGGCATGGACACAACCAACCTGGATTTACAAAAAATCGACTACGGCAACTAAAAAACTCCAATTTGTCTTACTCACAGTATTTGAATTCACTTTCTATTAACGAAATTATTTTTTGTAGCACAAAACATCGGTGACATTGCCCTTTGCCTTAAAAAAGCGTCTCCATCTACAAAGCCAAGTACATGGGAAAAATGATGTTTGGCATAAGAGAAGAGTCTAACATACACAACCCAAGGGTCTATAAAAAGACCTCCAGATGACTAGAACATGGATCTTTGGCTCGACTTTCTCTCTCTTCTTCTCTCCCTCAACTTCGACTTCTCCCTAAGGACGCTCCAAACCTCCTTACAGCAGGATTTTCTTCATGGCAGATTATACTTTTTCTTGTACAATGAGATACGAGAGATTGTAAAATATTTATTATAGTGGATTATCCTCCCGAAACACCTCGAGAATGTAGGCATTATATCTAACCACATAAATCTTGTGCCCATTTCTATTTATTTCATATATTACGCACGTACACGTCATCACCGTATAGTCAAGAACACTGTTGGGGGCTCTAAACGACATCGAACGAAGTCCAAATCACCTCAGTGGACATGAATGACTCTTTTACCACGTCAACACTCTCTTTCTCTATGTATATATGTATCATGTATGTATATGACCCAGACTATTTCCAAATGAATCTCATAAATTGTTCCTTAAGCAACTATATATTTATATATATATATATATATATTTCCAAGTTGATCACTAACCAATCAATACAAATAATAAATATGTAGAAAAATACGGCACTGCCAACTCAATTTTGAGGTAATTGCTTGTATGTTTTACCATTTGCAAAATACAACTACAAGTTGAGTTTTTTAGTATGGCTTTGTGTGTGTGCCAACTGTACATGGCCTGATGGCACAAGACTCATATCTCTAAAATGGAAATTATGGATTCTACCTCTGCATCCAATGAATTAAAAGAATTAATCTAAGAACGTGAGGCCTAGGGGTGCTATCCGCACCATACGGTGAGGGATAGCCCCCTCCCCGCACCTCACCCCGCATAGGATGAGAGTTGGAGTTTTCACCCCTGCCACCCACCCCGACGATGTGGGGGTGTGGTATGCCACCCCGCTAGGTGAGGTCCAGGAAGGATTTTCAATCCGCCCCGCTTCATACCCACTTAAAATATGGACTACATTTCCCAAGGTTTAAAAGTTATTCTTAGGTCTAAAAGTGATCAAAATTACATTTCTAGGCTAAAATTATAAATTTATATTTTAAAAATATGACTATAATTTAAAATTTATGTAGTTATTAAATTTACTAGTGCATATTTTGTATAAGTTGTAGTGTAGTAGTTTTTAAACAATGTAAATTGTAGTTTTTAAACTATGTAATTTTTAAATTTTCTAGTGCATACTTTGTGAACAATTCTAACAAATTGTAATATATATTTATTTATACACAACTTGTAAAATATAAATATATATTTATATATATAAATATATTTATATTTTTATATATACAAATATTTATGTTTATATATATAAACATATGTTTATACATATATATATATATAATATATAAAGATTTAGGACAAGTTGAGGAACACAACTGATTTCAGATATTATAAAACTACTATACTAGTATTTATAAATTATTGATTACTATTCACAAGATATTCATTATTATTCACTACTATCACAACAAATTATTTTATTACTATTCACAAATAATACAAGATACTCATTTGTGAAATATAAAATAGTTAACCCAAATTAACCAACAAGAATTTTTATCCTGTTTTTTCTCTAGAGAAGTTTCTCCTCCCTACCAAAAATTCAAGCATCCCTTCGTCTCAACCCAGGGGAGGATTGGAGCTTTAGCTCCTCCCTCCCTCCTCCCTTCTAGTTCAAAACCTGTTTAGTTTATTTTCTACTTAATTTTCTAGTTTTCAATCTATGGCAAGGAGAAGTAACGATCTACTACCTTTCAGCCCTCAACAACCACCATACGCCTCACCATTAGGCCTTCCCAATCACCAATCTTCCAAACGGCAGAAGCAAAATGCCAATTGGAGTGGCATGTGAGTCACACACGCAGCTTACCTGCATGTGAGATTGATGCACCTCTACACCAAAGGTGCTAGTTGTTTCCATGCACGGCTTTTCTAGGGCCACCGACCTTGGATCCCTTGGAACTGATCATCCCCCTCTCTTAACTGACCAAGAATCATTCAGAAGTTTTGAGAAGTGTATCCAAATGATCAATGTGTCTGTGTGAGATGTAAGCACTACCATGTTATAGTGTGTCACCATATCTTCCTCCTAAACACACCATTCCAAAGGGTTTAATGGGGTGGGATCTTCCAAGTCTGAGCCCCCACATGCCCATCCTCTTGGTTTGTGGTTCCCATGCATTGGGATAGCCTCCCATGAGTGTTCTCACCTATTGGTTATTGGCAACTCGATCCTTTTATACCATTTTATCTATTTATCAGTTTTGCTTTTCTTAATTAAGGATCATCAAATTAAGAAAGTGAAGTTTTATGGATAGAGGATTGCTAGCTAGCAATTCAAAATAGCTAGACTCATAATAGCCACTCCTGTCACAGCTCTTGGTCGTGGCGTCGCAGTTTACAAGATGGACTACAAAAATATCGTAAATGGTGACTTCCCCATAGTAAGAATGGGGTGGGATTGTTTAAACGATCTTATACCTTGTTTTTACTTTCATTTTATTGTGCATTAACTTGTTTTAAAAAAAAAATAGTATTTTTTGAAAAGTAGACAATGCAGTTATTGAATCTAATTTGCAAAAATTCATAGAGCAAGTTACATTCTTGAAAGCAACAAAGTTTGGTTGTGGAGACCATCTCTATTGAAAGTCAATGAAGCTGCTGAGTTGAAGAAACAACACACTCAACATGGGCTACATCAGCATTTGATAGCAGCTCAACAAGGAGGGAGGAAGAATCTTCTGGAAGAAAATAGAGAGGAATTTTCTAGTGTATAAATTTATGTCTTCTTGTACAATTGTTATATCCTTTTTAGTCAAGGTTGTTATCTAGGGATATATAGATAGAATGTTTCCATTAGCACCTAGATTCTTTGTAAGCATATATAAGCATGTTTTGTATAGACATTTCGACAAGCAAGTGGAATACAATTTTCTTCCATTCCTTCGCCATTGTCTAACCTAGATATTTGGTGATCCTTTTTACATTATTTGAATTTGTTATATGGTACTAGAGCTCGGTCATTGAAGATCCCAACTCAGGCAACCAAAATTAAAAGCAAAATCAAAACTACAATCCAAACTCAAATATAAATCTAGACCTCATTCATGACCCTACTCATCCAAGCAGCCCATATTTCATTGGAAGCAATGATGGTACTGGCGTCATGCTTGTCACTCATAGCTTGGATGCCAATAACTATACTCATAGGTTCGATCAATGAAGGTGGCATTACAAATAAATAAAAAATAAGCTTGGCTTTGTAAATGGAAGCTTATGTGAACCCACAAATCCAAACAATTCCCTCATGGAGCATTGGTTATGTTGCAATGACATTGAGATTATTTGGATGCAGAATACCATAGTTGTAGACATCAAGTGCAGCATTGTATATGCAGAGATATCACATCAACTCTAGCTCAAGTTGGAACAACGTTTTGCTTAGCAAAATGCACCTTGAATTTTTGCAATCAAGTAACCCAGTACCATGCTAAATGCAAAACCAAGATGTTGTTAGTGTCTATTTTTCCAAACTTAAACACCTCTGGATGAACTTTTAAATTATGAAGTCATTCCTAGTTGTAGTTGTGGAGGCTTAAAAACTGTGGTTCAAAATTAGCAGAGAGACTGGGTCATGAAATTCTTAATGGGCCTAAATGATTCTTACAAAGGAATTAAAGCTTGAATCCTTTTAATCAAACCCTTTCCTAGTTTCAATGAAATCTATTCTATAATATAACAAGAAGATAAAAGATGACAAATATCTACATAAGGGCCATTATAAAGAAGAGGGTAAAACCAACAATCCTACACAAAAAGAGGGATAGGTACTACTGTACCTTTTGCAAGATCTTAGGACACTCATTTGAAAGGTGTTTTAAGGCTAACCCAAGTAAACCAATTTGCTCTCATTGTTAGATTCCAGGTTATACAGTAGACAAGTGCATCAAGCTTCATGGATAACCATCAACTCACAAGTTTGATGTGAAGAACAGATTTTCAATTAACCAAGCTACTACATCTGCTCCTGCACAGAATATAGTGAATGACAAATCTTAGGTTTCTTAACCAAGAACAATTAATAAGTATGATTTTTACATGATTTTTATTATCCTTTTACTTACTAAATTTGTTAGTTTTCTTTTTATTTCTTTTGATTTGATTTGATTTTTTAATTATATTTCTCTATTTATTTATGTTTAAAGGAATGAGAGAGATTAAATGTCATGACATATATCTATTCGGTTTTGAAGTTCATATACTTGACTGGGCCCACAACTTTGGTTTTAAGTTTTAACCTCACATTTAATTCAAGGCCGCATGTCAACTTCTTCATTTGAGAAAGAAGCAGCGCAACTCCAGCCCAGTTGGTCTCTTCATCATATCGGTTTCAACACATAAAGAAAAACCGCATTTCACATTTGACTCCATGCGGGCTTGGCTTACTTAGACTTCATGAGACTTTACTTTGGATCCCTCAAGCCGCACACAGAGTTTCAAATACAAGAGCAGCACTTCACTTTCGCAACTGGAGGACTTCACTTAATTGGGCATATACTTGTTCACGCACGGCCCTGCGCTGGAGGGAGCTACATGGGAAGCGCCGCATGGTTTTAATTCAATTGGATTACGACACTACAAGGGAGATAATTCGAAATTCACTTGGAAGAAAAAGAACGCACGGTGCACATATATATTGAGTTTATCTCCAGCGCCGCGAGCGCACACCGAGGAAGAGAAGCCGCAACTTTAATTTCAGCCTAACTTTAATTATGTGAATTTTTTATAGTTTGATTAATTTAATATTTATGTCCTATTGTTGAGTATTTCATTTTAAATTTAATGTATTTAAATGTTTGATCATCATTTACATGATTTGGAATTCAATTTGAGACTGAGAAGTAATAATTGTTTCAACTTATGTTTGAGATACCATAAGATACCATAACATAGAGATATCTATGAGTCTATGTAATTTTTATACAGTTTCTTTGTTCTTAATAAATTTTAACAGATTTAGAATTGTTATAGAGATGTAGAGAATTTGCCTGTTGAGATATTTTATTAATGCTTGAGAAAGATTAATAAATAAATTAAAGAAACCTGATTATCAACAATAAGATTAGATATTTTTAATTCAAGTAGGAAAATTGTATAAAATTAGTTATGGTGAATTGAAAACTCTAAATTCTTGCTTTCTTGATAAAAATTTGTTTTTTTAATTTTTTTAGTTTATTGTTGTAGTTTAGTAATTAAGTTTTCTTATTCGAGTTATCAATAGATCTTAATTGAATACATTTTGGTACTTATTAGTAATTTTTCAATTTTCGTGGAATGATATTCTTATTCATTCACTTTATTACCTGTTACGATTTGTGTACTTGCGAAATTGATGAACAACAATACCCACAACTTCTAGCTTTGCTCAAACCAAGCACAAATCCTTTACACTTGACTCCCTTGGCCAATAATGTTCAGACTATTATGGCTTCTACCTCTTCTTTGAATATTTCTTGACTATTCTTATTTTGTGAGAGACTTTAGTATAACTATCATTTAAATAAGGGACATTTTGTATAACTATGATCTATCTAGTCCAGTTATTAAGTCAATTTATGGATATTTCTCATGTTCCACATTTATATGTAGCACATAAAATTCTAAGATATATCGAAAGGGCTCTAGGCCAAGGGTTGTTTTATCCCACACATTCATAGCTGCAGTTACATGATTATAGTGATTCAAATTGTGGTGCCTACCCTGATACTAGGAAATCTATAATAGGATATTGTGTTTTGATTATAGACTTGTTGGTGTCTTGGAAGTCAAATAAGCAACAAGTTGTTTCTAGGTGTGAGGGGATAATTATAATTGGGAATGAGGTGTTGAACGCCCGCCGTAGTGGCGCCTGCCTATTATTCCTTCTTAGACACCTAAAGAGGAATAGTAGAATGTACGAAACGGAAAGTTAGATTATAAATCACTCCTTACTCGAACTGTTTCTCCTATATTAGTTCCTACCAGATAAATACGATGGTTTGGTAGATTCGTCAGGATAATCCCTGACACAGTGGCAATGTGATGATCAGGAATTCTATGAATATTTAATGTCTGGCAGGGTAACATATTACATTAAATACGGTTTGATATAAATATCCAGAAACATTTATTGATTGCCCGAAAGTAATCATATTAAAGGAGATATTATTGAGAATAAACAAAATCAATAAATGATCCCGGAAAACCCAGGATGTAGAGGGAAATAATCTGCTCCCCAATAGTCCTGGATAATTACACATGAGCCTGATTGATACTTCAGCCCACATAAAGGAAAGAATGTATCACTTGAAAAATGTACGAACATCTATCAAAAGCTTTTTCTCATTGTTATCTTTAATCTATCTAAATTCTTTAACAAAGGCTTCGGAGAGTTCTAAGGGTCGAGGAACCCAACCCTCTATCTTTTCTATTGCAGATTAGGATTAGAAATCAAGACACTACCTAGGAATGCAGAACACACATCAACATTGGCACCGTCTATGGGATTCTATTTGGTGTTCTTTGCAAACCGGTCGCGTTGTGATTACTAGGTAATAACTGCAACTCAAAATACATCTCGATGGAAGAATGGCTAGCCGCCTTAGAAGCAACGATATGGGAGCTCACTAGAGAGAATGAGAAGCTACAAAAGAATAATGAAGAATTGACCGCTCGTGAAGAAACTTCAGTTAGTAAATGCGCGGAATCTCACCGAGTCAATGAGCCTAGTCATGAAGAAGTAGATGAAGAGAGGCGTAAAATGCAGCTACTGGAGGACATGTAGATATAGCCAGGCGTATAGAAGCCCATTCCATTACTGGGCAATTACGCAACTACCTTGGCACTCCTTACAGTGCAAGTGTCATGGCAGTACCATTACCTCCTAAAATTTGAGCACCTCAAATGGAACTATATGATGGGGGTGCTGACCCCTATAAACATATAGAGACGTTTAAGACGCACATGAGTTTGCATGGCTATCCTAATAAAGTAGCGTGCCGAGCGTTCCCTCTCGCCCTGAAAGGAGTAGCTCGAACCTGGTTTGGAATAGTCCCTATTGGCACAATAGACAGCTTTGACTGTCTAGCTCGCCTTTTTATAACCCAGTTCTTAGGAAGTCGGAAGAGGAAAAGACCAGCTGCGTATCTCCTCACAGTTAAACAGAACGGTCAGGAAAGCCTTAAAAACTATCTTTCCCGATTCAAGAAAGAGTTGATGACGATAGGGGATCAGGATGAGAAGATCACTCTGGCTGCTCTCCTAAGCGGAATAAGGCCTGGAAGTCCTTTCTTAGCAGAGATTGCTAGACGAACTCCCGCCACCTTGGCTGAATTCATGGATAGGGCGGACGGCTATATAAACGCTGAAGACACCCTGCAAGCGCTTATAGGACCAAGGCGGGAAGAAATAGAACGTACTAATCAAACTGAAGCCAACCTGTCAGCGAGGAGAAGAGGTACCACCGACTCCAAAGAGACGAAACACACAAGGAGGCCCGCAGTCTCAAGGGAATCCACAATACAGACCACGTCTTCACAACAACCTGACGATAGACAGAGAACCTGGGGAAAGGCAGTACCACCATCAAAACCAGCACCGACCGGAAAGTATGTACTACGAGTATCATAAATCTACTAGGCACAATACCCAGGACTGTCGAACCTTGAAGAGAATAAATGAAAAGGAAAGGGAAGAGTCACAAAAAATTGGGGGGTATCCTAACAGTAAGCGTAGTCCAAGCCCTCATAAAGAAAAAAGCACCAAAGATTAGTCTCAAAGGGGGGGACCTTAGGCGAAATATGAACTATTACTGGAGGAGTACCAAAAGGGAGGAAACTTCAGCTTCAAGGAAGGCGTATGCTAAAGAAGCACGCTACGCGGAGGTGTTCGCCATGTCAAAGTCAACTAAGACAAACGGCCTTCTGAAGATGTCCTGATCATCTTTGACAAACAGGATGAATGAGCGATGCAGCCTCACGACGACGCTTTAATGGTCACCATGCTAGTCGCCAATTTTATAACCAAAAGAATCTTTATTGATAATGGGAGCTCGGCAGATATTCTCTATTGGGATGCATTTGACAAAATGAGAATCGGGCGAGACAGGTTACGGCGAGCCCTAACATCTTTTAGGGGATTCGCTGGCAAGATCATACAGCCCGAAGGAATCATAACTCTACCTGTTATGGCCGGCGAGGCACCTAAAACTTCAATGGTCATGGTTGATTTTTTAGTAGTCAAAGCCCCTTCTTTCGTATAATGCTATACTAGGGCGGCCTGCTTTAAATCGCCTAAAAGCTGTGACTTCTACGTACCATCTGAAAATGAAGTTCCTAACTCAAAATGGTATAGGAGAAGTCAAAGGTGAACAATCCTTAGCCCGCGAATGTTGCTCTCGCGAGCTAAAACCTATAATCCAAATGATGATCGGCATTACCAAGGAAGGTCTGAGGCACAGCGAAGGGGCAGCTGAGTTGCCACCTCCACCACCTCTGACACGATGGGATGAAGACTTTCGAGATGAACAAACCATCAAGCAAGCCGAACCCGGAGAGCCATTGGAGCTGATCGCCTTCGACCAGGCGAAACCCGAGGGGAAGGTTAGGATAGGTTCCAATCTGGAGCTTACCCTAAAACAAGAACTTAAACAACTCTTGGTTGAACATCAAGACATATTCGCCTCGACTGATCAAGATATGCTAGGTATAGATATTAGTGTTATTGAGTATCATTTATGTGTCAATCAGGAAGCTCGAAAAGTTAAACAAAAAAGACGTAGCTTTTGCGCCGAGAAATATACTGCTATAACTGAGAAAGTAGACCGCCTCCTAGCAGCGGGGTTTATTAGAGAAGTCCAATACCCAGAATGGCTGTCTAATGTAGTGCTGGTGAAAAAGACGAGCGGTAAATGGAGGATGTGTGTGGATTTCACTGATCTTAACAAGGCATGTCCGAAGGATAGCTTCCCACTCCCTCGCATCGATCTGATCGTGGACTCAACGGTCGGTCATCTGTTACTTAGCTTCATGGATGCGTACTCAGGGTATAATCAGATCAGGATGAATCCAAACGATGAAGACAAAACAGCTTTCATTACAGATCGAGGATTATATTGCTACAAGGTAATGCCCTTTGGGTTGAAAAGTGCAGGAGCTACATATTAACGCCTAGTCAACCGCATGTTTAAACAGCAGATTGGGAGGAATGTGGAAGTATATGTCGATGATCTGCTGGTCAAGAGTAAAATGCCTGGGCAACATGTGGAGGACTTGCGGGAAGCTTTTGAAGTCTTACGTCAATATAAGATGAAGCTTAACCAGAGTAAATGCTCTTTTAGAGTAGGGTCGGGAAAATTCTTAGGTTATATGGTCTCCGAAAGGGGAATCTAAGCCAACCCTGAAAAAGTGAAAGCCATATCTCACATGGTGGCACCCCGGAATCATCACGAGGTGCAGCAATTGGAGGGTCGAGTAGCCGCCTTGAATCGCTTCATAGCTTGATCCACTGACAAATGCTTACCTTTCTTTCAAGTGTTGAAAAAAGCACAGGAATGGAAATCTTCTTGTGACAAAGCCCTAGATGAGCTAAGAGAATATTTAACTCGCCCGCCATTGCTTAGCCAAACCGAGCCCGGTGAAATGTTGACTACGTATCTAGCAATCTCGCCCAATGCAACCTCTGCTGTTCTAGTAAGAGACACGACGACCGAGCAGAAACTGGTATATTATATAAGTCGACATTTCGGGGGGCAGAGGCCAGGTACCCTAAGCTGGAAATGATGGCTCTCGTCTTAGTGGCAGCTACTAGACGACTCAGGCCGTACTTTCAAACTCACACTGTACAAGTACTTACGAACCAGCCCTTGAAAGCTGTTTTACAACAACCAGAGACTTTGGAAAGATTAGCAAAGTGGGCCATAGAACTTAGCGAATTCGACATCCAGTACGCCCCTAGAAAGGCGATTAAAGGGTAAGTACTCGTTGATTTTATAGTCGAGCTCATTGGCTTTCCAGAAGAGATTGTCTAGACACCCCCCAACAAACCTTGGATGGTATATGTGGACGGATCGGCACGTAAAGCAGGAGGAGGAGCAGGTATCCATGTCATCTCTGACGATGGTAGAGAGTACAAGTACGCCGTTAAGATTACTTTTAAGGTTACCAACAACGAAGCAAAGTATGAGGCACTCTTAATCGGCTTGAATGTTGTTCGCCTTTTAGGGGCTAAAAAAGTGAAAGTGCATGCCGACTCGCAAGTGGTAGTTCACCAGATAACCGGTACCTTTGCTGCTAAAGGAGAACGACTAAAGAAATATTTTCAGCTGGTTTGCGAAACACGAGATTATTTTCAATATTCTTCCATTCAGCAAATCTCGATAGTCAATAATTGTCAAGCTGACTGCCTATCAAGAATTGCTTCCGGATAAATGGATGTCCCTTTTTTCCAAAAATACTGAAGTAAGGCAAGCAGATATCCCTTCTATTGGAAAAAACTGTTCCAAGCAGAGACGGGCCAGCCCGGATGGGCTAAAGATATAATAGAATTTCTGCAAGATGATAAGCTACCCACTAATACAAATGAAGTGAAAAAGATCAAAAATCGGGCTACCAGATTCACTATCTTGGAGGGGATATTATACAGAAAGGGATTCTCAGAACCATTACTCAGATGTTTATCGACCGAGGAGTCTCAGTATGTGTTAGCAGAGATCCATGAAGGTATTTGCGAAAATCACTCTGGAGGAAGAGTTCTAGCAAACAAGATAGGTCGAGCGGGGTATTACTGGCCAAACCTTCTCAGAAATTTGAAACAGTTTACCCAAAAGTGTTCACAATGCCAAATACATGCCAATATTTTGCACCTTCCACCTACAGATTTGTCATCTATAGTGGCAGCCTGGCCTTTTGCACAGTAAGAGTTAGATCTCATACGTCCCCTTCCTGTGGGACAAGGAGGAGTTAAATTCATTATGGTAGCAGTTGATTATTTCACAAAGTGGGTAGAGGCGGAAGCCTTGTCTACTATAACTACCTAAGCCATTACCAAATTCCCCTAGAAGTTTATTGTGTGCTGGTTTGGCATACCCCAAAGTTTCATATCAAACAATGGAGGTCAGTTCGACTCTTCGCACTATCAACAGTGGTGCGCCGAGTTGAAAATCAAAGTACGTTATTCATCGCCTGGACATCCACAAGCAAATGGCCAAGTAGAGGCAACTAACAAGACTATTCTGTCTATCCTTAAAAAGAATCTAGGAAGCAGTAAATGAGCATAGGCAGACGAACTCCCCGAAGTATTATGGTCCTACCATACCACTGTTCGAATCCCCACAAGAGAGACCCCCTTCGCTCTTACGTATGGCAACGAAGCTGTCATCCCGGCAGAGATAGGGGTCCCTACTTCAAGAGTAAAAAATTTCATCCAGAAGACAATGAAATAAAGCTGCTACAACAATTGGACCTTGTAGAAGAAAGTCAAGCAGAGGCGGCTGTAAGAGTGGAACACCATAAACGCATGGCTGAAAAGTGGTTCAACAGGCGAGTCAACCCGAGATCTTTTAAACTTGGAGACCTAGTTTTGAAGTGCACAAGAGTAACCACTGCTGAAGAACGCAAGCTAGGACCTAAGTGGGAGGGACCCTACATTGTCATCAGGAGTACTTGACCAGGATCATACAAACTTACAGACAGTGAAGGCAACGCTCTCTCTCACCCATGGAATACGGAACATTTGAAGAAATATTATGTATAGTTCAGTTTTGCTTCACCGGAATTATATAATACGAAGATTTCAAATTACTATTCTCATGGCAAATATGTTCAGTCATCACACCGGCGCCTCACGGATCGCGGGGTCGCCTGGACTCTAAGCCTCGCCCCTTAGTTCGCTCGCTGAAGGGAAGGAACCTGTTCTTTCGCCTTTGCCATCCTTCGGATAGCGGGCTCGCTTGGGCTCTAAGCCTCGCCCCTCGGTTCGCTCGCTGAAGGGAAGGAACTTGTATCTTCGCCTTTGCCATCCTTCAGATCGCAGGGTCGCCTAGGCTCTAAGCCTCGCCCCTCGGTTTGCTCGCCGAAGGGAAGGAACTTGTACCTTCGCCTTCGCCATCCTTCGGATCGCAGGGTCGCTTGGGCTCTAAGCCTCGCCCCTTGGTTCGCTCGCCGAAAGGAAGGAACCTGTACCTTCACTTTCGCCATCCTTCGGATTGCGGGGTCGCCTGGGCTCTAAGCCTCGCCCCTCAGTTCGCTCACTGAAGGGAAGGAACCTATTCCTTCGCCTTCGCCATCCTTCGGATTGCGGGGTCGCCTGGACTCTAAGCCTCGCCTCTCGATTCGCTCGCCGAAAGGAAGGAACCTGTTCCTTCGCCTTCGCCATCTTTCGGATCGCGGGGTCGCCTAGGCTCTAAGCCTCGCCCCTCGGTTCGCTCACCGAAGGGAAGGAACCTATTCTTTCGCCTTCGCCATCCTTCGGATCGCGAGGTCGTCTAGGCTCTAAGCCTCACCCCTCAAATCGCTCGCCAAAGGGAATGAACCTGTTCTTTCGCCTTCGCCATCTTTCGGATCGCGGGGTCGCCTGGGCTTTAAGCCTCGCCCCGCGGTTCGCTCGCCAAAGGGAAGGAACCTGTTGCTTCGCCTTCGCCATCCTTCGGATCGCAGGGTTGTCAAGGCTCTAAGCCTCGCCCCTTGGTTTGCTAGCCGGCGGGAGGGAACCTGCTCCTTCGCCTTCGCCTCACCCCTCGATTCGGTATCAAAAGAAAAGGCAACTCCATCACCACTCGCCAAAACGTCTGATCAAGAACTTTCAATGACAAGGCAAGGTGATATTGCCCGTGATTTGCCCATGAATCATCACACCTACAGGTCACTAAATAAGGTACATGCCCACTTAAACCTTACTCGCCTAATCTTCCTGGCATTCGGATAATAGTATGAACTTGTGTTGTATTATAAATCTTTATCACTAGATCATTTACCTACATTGATAAAGATTCGCGGGGTAGTACAGTCACCAACAAACGATCATATTCAGTTGTTTAATAATTTAGATTACAGTGATCAAACTGATTACGAGAATGCAGCTCATAGATATCTGAAACGTGGTCCATTTATATAGATTTACATCAATCTTTATTAAGAACTAGCGAGTTGATCCAACCACAATACAAAAAGGTAAATACATAGCGGAAAGAATGATATATTGATTGATAATCAAAGATACATTACATATCATACAAATCTATACAGTATATTGACTTTCAAGGAGGCAAACATATGCGGCACTCTGGTGTACCGATCTTGGCAACCTCTGCCTTAGCTATGGGGTCGGGAGCAAGTTGTCGGGGATCTATGCTAGCTACATCGAAGGACGGGTTCCAAACGACTTCTTCCCTTAGCCGCCTCAAACCCTTTACATAACCTTGGCTCTAGGCAGCTATGCAGAGGGAACGATGTTGGGTAGCTTGACACCTAAGAGTTTCAAGCTCAGCATTCGCCTCGCCTAATTCCCGAGAGAGTGTGTCACGTTCGAGCTCGGAAGTGTCGACCTTGGCTTGAAGGGTCTCCAACTCTTCTTCTCGAGTGGCGCACGAATGCTCAAGGACAGTCAAGTTTGACTTCAAGCATTTCAGCTCTTGATTAGCAAGGGAGAGGTCATTCATTCTCTTTGATGGCGAACGTCTGTACAATAGACTCTTGACCCCGTAGGAGGTCATCCCTACTCGCCTCTAGGAACCGATTCTTCTCTTTTAATGTTGCCACTTCTTCTATCATGGCTTTATGAGTTTCCGTATAATAATCCCGCTCCTCCTCTAACTCCATAACCATGGCTTTCAGAAGATCTCTATCTTCTGTGAGTTGACAAACGGAAGCGCCAAGTTCTCGGTTTCTCTCATCAGCTTCTAGAAGCTGCTCCCGAGCCCGTTGTGCACTCCCGTTTAATAGCCTTGTCACCTCGGAGCCGGCTGACCCGATAATTTGGTCGGAGGCCTGAACAACAACAAACAGTTAAGAAAAATGAAAGAAGTTGAAATTAAAACACTCTCGGACAATTACCTACGCCAAAAGGGACTGAAGTAGGTCGACCACGATTCCCGTCTGTTCTGTACAATCAGGAATGGAAGTAGTCGGAGGTGAAGGATGGGTGGGGTGTTGTATAGCCCGATCGAGAGAAGACCCCATCATTGATTTGGCCTCATCATTAGGAGACTGAAGAGACTCTCGCCCAATGTTCTCATTGGTTTCGGCGGTAGTTGAGCCCGGAACAGAAAGCCTCGATGCCGAATGATGGTCTGTCTCCAGGTGCTCGAGTACAATCAGCTCTCGCCTGCCAACCTCCAGAGTGGGAGGTTCGTCTTCCCCACCCATCTCAGGGCGACCCTCTCTAATCAAAGAATGGCGTGTTGATCTGGAGGCATCCTCCCGAGCAGGGGCCTGTGAGGATGATAACAAGGATGCCTGGAAATAAAGAGTCCCCACAGCGTACGCTGGAGGATTCGATAAGGCGGCCATAAAGGCCAACTTGACCTCATCTATATCCTGCCCGGAGGTCGAAGGCAAAGGCCTGTCATTTGAAGGGGGCTGGCGATCCGAAGGCAGACACACAGCCAGGGGCTCTGGCGCACTAGCCCCCTACCCTTCCTTTGAATTAGACCTTGTATGCTGGCTGCTCCCTTCACTAGCTAGTGCAGCAAGTATGAGCGAGGATTGAGGGGGCTGTGCTTGAAAAAATTGTGAAGGGGGCTGAACTTGAGAGGATTGAGCCCGACCCTCCTCAAGTAAAGGACGAATAACCTTTGAATCGTGGCAAGCTTTAATTCGCCTTTCCTGAGCGAAAGTCAGAGCAGGAGGCTCAGGCGTCTCCATAGCAGCTCGCTCGACTCCAGGCTCAAACGTCTCCACAGTAGCTCGCCCGACTCCCTCGCGGCGAGATTTTGCACGCTTTTCTTGGTTTGGAGGAGCAGCACGTTTGCGAGCTGCAACGGGGCGATAGGGCGTTTCGGCGACTGGTATGTTAGAAAAATCTTGGAATTCCGTATAACCTAGCCTCGGCTCGACTAGATGGGTGTTAATGTTGTGGTCGGTCAGAATGAGGTCCGATTCCAACCGGTGAAAGTGACGTTGCGCCCACCTTATAACTATATCCACCCGGGCACGCTTCCTCTAATTTAGATCTATGTCCAGAAGGGAAGCATGGGGCAACTCACCCCAATTCACCTGAATAGGGAATTCCCCTCTAGTCTCGTCCTCGGGGAATTGCCATCCATCGCCCTTTACATAGAAAATCTTTTTGTGATAATCTTTAATGTTAGAGTATCAACTCTCAAGAGTGCATAATTTTGTCTCGCTCTCCCGAGACTGAAAACCAACCAAACTTAAGGAAGGTTTTCTAATCAAACGGTAAAGAGAGAGAAACTCTCGAGCCGTTAGGTCATGGTACACCTCCCCTGCCTCTAACAGTGACGGGTGAAATACTATGCAGGACGCTAATAGTATTCGCCAAGCATTAGGTAATAACTGGGGCGGAGCCAAGCCCAGATAGTGAAGAACTTCGCGCACTGGTCTGATAAATGGAAGACGCAGCCCATTCTTGAACATGGCCTCATACAGGAGCACATGCTGAGCTCGTCCTTCTGCATCACAAGGACGCCCTCGAACAGCTCTAAAACTCACCAAAGTAGGAATGTAACCCAGATCCCGAAGATGCTGGATGAATGAAGGGGAGTAAGATGATACCCATTGGTGTCCAGCATAGATAGAACCAGCCCCCATTAAAGCTTAAAAGAAATGCAGAGAAAGGTCGGGTTGAAAATGAAGTTGTGAAGAAAGAGGAGACAAAATTTCAAGCAGCAAAACGGTAGTAAAAAGTGAACCATTACGGAAAACATGTATTTATATTACAGATGGATACCATCACGAGGAAGGTAAATGATATAATTAGCACAATCTTCGGAAAGTGAAACGGCACAATTGATAAATGGAGAGCAAATGTGAAACTGCTACTCAGCGCGTGGATATCACGTCTCAACTAATGAAGAAGTAACTGACAATAAGTATTTGAGAAATTGCAAAGCCAGACGGACGATGATGGAAATGATCCATAAATGCGATATTTCGAGTCATTATGGTCAGAAAACTGCCTCCTTTTTCCATGCCCAGTGAGCAGAAGCCAAATCGTCAAGGTTAGAGAGCCAGCAAGTTCCTACGTGACTATTATTCCCCTACTCCGTCCATTCAAATTTAATTTTGTGCGGGATAAAATTTCACGAATTTGGGCAATAAGAATGGAATAAATCCCAATCAAATCGTCTTCGATTAGAATTAGCGGGGTACTGTGAGGGGTTAATTATAATTAGGAATGAGGTGTTGAACGCCCACCATTGTGGCGCCCACCTACTATTCCTTCTAAGACACCTAAAGAGGAATAGTAGAATGTACGAAACGGAAAGTTGGATTATTAATCCCTCCTTACTCGAACTGTTTCTCCTATATTAGTTCCTACTAGATAAATACGATGGGTTTGGTAGATTCATCAGGATAATCCCTGACACAGTGGCAATGTGATGATCAGGAGTCCTATGAATATTTAATGTCTGGCAGGGTAACATATCACATTAAATGCAGTTTGATATAAATATCCAAAAACATTTATTGATTGCCCGAAAGTAATCATATTAAAGGAGATATTATTGAGAAGAAACAAAATCAATAAATGATCCCGGAAAACCCAGGATATAGAGGGAAATAATCTGCTCCCCAATAGTCCTGGATAATTACATGTGAGCCTGATCGATACTTCAACCCATATAAAGGAAAGAATGTATCACTTGAAAAATGTACGAACATCTATCAAAAGCTTTTTCTCATTGTTATCTTTAATCTATCTAAATTCTCTAACAAAGGTATCGAAGAGTTCTAAGGGTCGAGGAACCTAACCCTCTATCTTTTCTATTGCAGATTAGGACTGGAAATCAAGACACTACCCAGGAGTGCAGAGCACACATCAACACTAGGTACTCTTTATAGGTAAAATATAAAGTTGGCAAACCTGTGTTGTGAATTAACTTGGCTAGATATTTATTTGAAGACTTACATATAGCACATCCTCAAGCTGCTTTCCTGTACCGTGACAATAAGTCTATTGTGTATATAGCCACAAATCATGTCTTTTATGAGAGGACCAAGTACATAGAGCTTGATTCTGATCAAATTCGAGACAAAATACAAGATGGAAGCATTGTCACCAAACATGTCTCAAGCAAGTCACAAATTGCAGACATACTTACCAAAGCATTGGATTCTCAAAATTTTTACTAATGTATGCTCAAGATGGGAGTAGTAGATATCTATTCTCCATCTTGTGGGGGCTATTGAAAGTCAATGAAGCTATTGAGTTGGGGAGTCAGCACACTCGGCATGGGCTACATCAGCATTTGATAGCAGCTCAGCTCAGCAAAGGGAGATGATACCAATACTGCCATATTAATTTTAACATACCATACTGTTTTATTTAAAACGATTTAATAAAATATTCTATACCTATGATGACCATCTAACTTCAGAATATTTTTCTAATTCTCTTTGTGGAGTATCAGATATTTCTTTTAATAAAATGGTGTTCGTGTCTAAGATATTATATATAGCGATGGCCATAATAAACGATGATATAAGTCTAATTTATGAATGAAAGAACTGGAAACGAAGATCATTCATCCTATTAGCTAAAAGCCGAATTTTAATTGGCCGAAAAAGAAAATTCATGTGAAGTATAGCGCTCTTCATTAATATATATTTTCCTAACGGCTAGCACATCCATCGTCTCACACATTTAAGCTGATGAAATTTCAATAAATGCAGGTTGATTTTAATTGAATTCTAGAGGCCAAGCGAAGTATAAAAATATGAACACCATTAGAAATGGAGGAGCCGGTATATTAGAACTTGGATGTTGGTTTAGTTGAGTTTTTTTTTTTTTTTTTTATGAATAGTAATAAGTTAAGATGGTAGAGTGAGTTTTGTAAAACCTGTCTAAGATGAGTTTAGATAGATGTGTTTAAATATTAAAATGAGTTTAGACAAATTTATAAAAAATTAAAAAAGATTATGAGTCTCGCATATAAAGAGGTATTGAATTAAAAAAAGATTGTAGATTTTACGTGTACTGTATAAATGAATTTTGAATTGAGAT
Organism: Platycarya longipes; assembly: GCA_036559045.1. NCBI lineage: Eukaryota > Viridiplantae > Streptophyta > Magnoliopsida > Fagales > Juglandaceae > Platycarya > Platycarya longipes. Next base: position 14,318,582 of record CM071801.1, read on the forward strand.
GAGTTTAATAATTTAAAATTTAAATATTTAAATATTAAACACAATTTAAAATTAGACTAAACTAAATTAAGATCAATTGAGTTCATTGGAAATGCGGCTTGTACCATTCTCCACTACAAATAAAACATGGTGGGGTGCCCTCCTCCAGGGAATATCCCAAGAACTTGAGTGCTGTAGACAGCAGCTTATATATTAAGATCGACCAAAGTAGTACTCGGAGCATCTGAAATTTTTGTTTAAACTTCTCTCTTGGGTTCACATTTTATATTTAAATTCACTAGAAAAAAAAAACATATTGGGCTTTCTTCTGTTTAGATATCTAATCAAAAGATGCAAAGAATAAAACGAGGCGTTTAATTTTGGCTGTTTCTTTTCCAACAAAAATGCTGTCCTTTTCAAAGACACTTTTATTGCCCCCCTATTTGCCACCTTTTTGGTACTATTAAAAGCATTTCTTAGATAAATTAATGTTGGCCTGAGCTATCTATCTATCTCTTGTGCAAGGTATGATTGTAAGGGTCGGGGCAAAATAGTTTTAAAAACTACGAATCAATAGGGACAATTTTCTACTTTTTTTTTTTTTTTTTTAGAAAATATTTATGTAATCATGATTGTAGAACTTTCGCATAACCACTTAAAAAAAAAACAAATAAACATAGGACTTACATGAAAAAATATTTTTTTAATAATATATTTTATTTTTTTTCAAAATGATTATACAACATTTATGCACCTTACATGTAGAATTATTATTATTTATTTTTTCATGTAGAATGTCCTTCACATTCAGTACTGATATTTTTTTATGTTGGGTTGTCCTGTTTTCTTCAGTTTGAGGCCCCGCCGGGATGTTAGACCATTTAACCAAGTAACATGCGGTACCATGATTGCCTGCTGTGTGCTGTCCAAAAGCTTGGGGATGAAATGATTAAGTTCTTGAACTATATAGTTTACATTAGGACTTTTATCTCTATTTTAGGCCTGGTTTTTCCTTGAAAGCAATTACAAAGCAAACGTCTCACTGCATTACTCTTCTTCTAAAGCAAAACTAGAGCTACCCTACTTCAGCTAATTTTGATTGCTTTTTCACTTGTCTCTCTGTTTCAGACGCATAAAACTGGAACTTTTTGCATTCACACAACCTCAGCATCACTTTCGCTTTTGACACAATAAAAAACAGGTCCACAATCTTCCAACTTTGCTTCATATGCGTCTCAATCTTGATGGAAGTGGCTTCTTGTCATTCTTGAGGAGGCGTGTCTCGGGCTCTTGGTTCAAAAATGGTTTATATATGCAGGGTGACATTTTAATGCCATTAAAAAATATAAAATAAATAATCAATTTTTTTTTTAATTATTGGTTGGTTTAAGCTTTCGAAATAAATAGTGATTTATATAATATCAAAATAAAGATATTGAGTTCGAAACTTGATTCTATACTACACTACACTCTATTTAATTAAATATTTTATATGCTGGACTCACTTATTGAGGAAGAATCTGGTCTACACATGAGAGAGAATGTTAATGTATAAAATAAATACCAAAAACTCAGCTCCTCCCATCAAACTTAAGCTTTTAAGATAAATAATAATTTCACACATCTTGACCTCGAGTAGGCCATAGATACATTGTCACCCCTCTTTACAATATAAAAAAAAAAATCAAAATATTAATATTTTTTATGCTATTTGATATGAAAATTTTATTGGTGACAAATTCACTAAGGTGTGGCTTCAGAATGCCCCACCAAACAAACTAGCAGTGTCTGGGGCTAACGTTAACGGGTATGAGTATCAGCAACAGTAGTGCCTAACAGAATACTGTATTTTCTTTAAAGAAGTGTATATGGCTAGATCTGGGACGTGTTGGGAATTGGTGCTAAAGCCTTAAAGGAGCATAGTTTCAGAATGGAGACCTCTTTCACTTTCAGTGTAAATGTCAGTGAAACTGAAAAGCAAGTAGTGCAGTAAACCATACGCAGCATTTAAATAGAGTATGTTCCAAGAAACAATCTCACTTACACCTCACTGGATGGGGGAAAAAAAACTAGAAAATCCTGTATCTTAATGAAAGAGAGGGTCTAGATATACGCATTAATCCTATAAATGTAAATTTATAAAATGACGAATTTTATAATTTGACATACCACATCAAAATATATTAATTAATAATTTCTATATATACCAAACATTTTCCATTAATTATGTACCCATGAAAGTCACGTGGGCTCAAGTATGTTGAAATTGGATTGTTGCTCAAAGGAGTTAATGATATCTCCATTTTCTATTTGTGAGAAGCAAAGGAGCAATCAAATTAATTCTTGTTGATTAGGTGAACAAATTGTCAACAGGGAAGGAAGTGTTACACGTGAAGGAAACAGCTGGCTTAAGAAAATTATAAGTTTGTTAGAAAATTACATCAAGAATTAAGATTGCATTGCATTATGCTAATAGTTAAAAGTATTATAATTTATAGTATGTGTTATTTTATTTTAGGTTACGTTTGGATGTTGAGAATGTGTGTAAATAGTAGGTAAAAAATAATAATGAAATATTAAATAGTAATGAAAAAATAATGAATAGTAATAAAAATAGGTAAAAAATAATGATAAAATAGTAAATAGTAGTAGAAAGTGTTTGAAAGTAGTTGGTTTTCAAACCTATCCTGCTGTGTAGGGTCCACCATCTACAATATTTTTTTATTATATATATATATATATATTTGGGAGATTAGAAGGTTGGGAGTTATGCCAATCAAGTCATAAGCTTTCGGCATACCATCTACATTATTTAAATGATGAGATTTAATTAGTAAAATTCAAAATTTAAAATATATATACTAAATCAAATTGTGCCATTTAATTATCACTTTATCATTAAAATTTTTCTTACCTTCATCCTTAATAGTACTCATGGATGTGCCTTGCTTGGACATAAATGGAGTTTCTTACAATCTTTCCAAAACATCATTTTTCTGGTTCACAGCGTACATCATTTTCATCCTCATTGGAACAATTTGATACTCGGACAACAGTTTAAATAACTAGAATTTTTACATGAGAAAGGTACTTGAAGCAATATTGCTGTAAAATGTACGCGTGGCAGTATCAGTACCGGGTTGATGAAAAATCAATGGAATATTAATTCTTAAGAGTGACATATAAGCTATATGTTCATAATGTAGAGAATGACATGAGTTCGTACATAACCCTTAAGAGGATGTTTGTTTCCCATGAAAGCTTGAGAAAGAGCCCTACGTACAAGAGAGTATGCTATATAATGGGAGAAGGTAGGTGAGGGTAGGAATATTAGTTTATTTTTAGATGAATAAGGGAATGAGTTTTTTTTATTTCCTGAAATTAAAAGAGTAAAAATCAGCCTAAGTCAGGCACCAGAAGCATGTGCCTGCACACATCACTCTTTATCACGTGGGGTACATTTGCCACCACATAGAAACCCCACTTAGTCTTGCTTTTTAATTATCATCAACCTTCTTTTCCCTCCTTATGTCCCAATCTTTTCACGTTTTCTTCAACAATCCTCTCCATTTTTTACTACCCTTTGCACTTAATTATTGTCATTTGAAATAATCGAGTATATTAATTTATTTCCCCCTAAATAAATAAGTAGATATAAGTTATTTGACTGAATTGGATGATGATCTATTAATACAGGGTTGGAGAGATGGATACAGTATTAGATCATACCGTTCACAAATCTTATAGGCTAGCGTTAAATGTTATAGTGACCACAGGACTTGTCTCTCTCTCTCATTATTGTTATTGCATATAACACTACAAAAAAAATAGACTATTTTTGTTGTAAATATTCTTTTTTGTTACAATTAATTAATTATAAATATGCATTTTTCTTATAGTGTATGTTGCTCAACTAGTACTGTAAAGTGTAATCCAAAATCAGAAAAATAAAAAAAATTTAGACTCGCTTGTAGGGGTGTGTATCCAGATCTGAATATCTGGTTATAATCGGATCCAGACCGGAAATCGGATTAATTGGGCGGATAACTGCCCAGATTTAATCTGGGTGAATATTAAAGAATTTGTATCCGCCCGGATCCAGTTACGGATCCGGTTTTTAAACCGGATATCCGTATCTGGATTTATTTTAAAATGTCAATTTCGCTTCTCAACACCAGTCTCGCTTCTCTCTCGCCATCTCTCCAAATCGACTAAAAACCCTAGCCGCCGCTTCATCGTTCGCCATTCATTGTCGCCGGTTACCGTCACAGGTATGAGACTCTTCCACCATCATGATATTTAGTGTTTCCCTTGCATTTGAGTCGACCAAATCGCGGTACTACCAAGTCATCTGTGTTCGGAGCGTTGCTTGGATGTTGAGATAGTCTCATATATTGTTCGGAGCGAGTCGCTTGGATGTTGAGATAGTCTCATATATTACATATCAACATTCATATACAAATACTTTAAACTTTTTTATTTAATCATTATCTAATCAATATAATTTATATAAATTTTTAAATAAAGACAAAAAAATAATTTAATATTTTTCAAATCTCAAATAAAAATGTATGAAAAACTATATTCTAACATTATTTTAATTTTATAATATTTTAATTCAACTTTTTTCCCCTAATTTTTCAAAACTATATAAAATATCTTAGCTAACAAAATTCTTGATTAGAAAGACTGCTGCAATCTCTTATGAGAAAGGATCTTGCTACTCTTGCACCCAGTATGTATTATTGGGCGCGCTCTTAGGTCTTGTTTAGATTTGGAAACGAGACGAGATGAGTTGAAATGAATTTAGTTTATTTTTTAATATTATTATTGTTTTGAGATTTGGAAAAGTTGACTTAAGATTTGAAAATTTTGTATTGAGATTTGTATTCTATATAAAATATGAAAAAATGTAATGATGAGTTTAAGATAAGTTGAGATAACCTCGTCTCGTCTTCGAATACAAACGGGGCCCGTAATTATATTTTTTTAAAATATATTTTTCAATATTTTTAAACATTAGAAAAGAAAAATATATAAATTTACTAATAATCACCTTTTTAATAATTAAAAAATTTAAATACATAAACTGTCAAACCTAAGGAGCAAAGCGGGAACCTAACATTTTCAAGCACTCTATTCTCTTCCTCTACCCCTATTTCTCTAACCATGGTCATTTTTTCTTGATCCTTTTAAATACATTTTTTTAACTTGATTTTGTGATTTTTAAAAATTTTGAAATTTATTATTTCTTATATTAATATGTGTGTATTTAAATAAATAAAATAAAATCATATGTTAATATATAATATAAAAATAAGAAGTAGCATTTCTCTTAGGACAATTCACCAATGTTTGCCTCCCACAAAGCCCCCACTAGAGGGATACTAATATCCAACTCTTTCCATTTCCCTCGGCCAACATCTATGTTTATCGGAAAAATGTTTAGTATCCTTACTTTTTTCGATGTTAATTTTTTTTTAATTTTTTTACATGATTTTTATAGAAGTATTTTTAAATAATGCTGTATTTTTATGTTTTTAAAAAATATTTTTAGATAAAAATCAAAATTGGAAACAAGTAAAGATCATAAAAGTAAAGATCTCTAACATAACATTGCTATTTTTACCGATACATGTGACACCACAGTGGTAAATTTTCTTACCGCCATGCCAAAAAATACCTATTTGGATCCATTTCTCGATTTATCATGTATCATTCTTCTCTTTTTACTAATTTATGTGAAATATTTATTGCACTCTCTTTTTAAATCCTCGTATCTTTTAACTTAAAGCAACCATTATCACTGCTATAAATAGTATAAACATAATAAGAGCAGGTAAAGATCTAGGCAACCAACATTATATATTAAACATCTACAATTTTATTCTTAATATTAGATGCAACTCTAAAATAGACAAATTCTATACAAATCATTTGTAAAAAATTAGGCCTTGCTAACAAAAAATAATTTTTTTTTTACACTTTTTTAGGTATGGTATACTACAAGATTTTGTATGAGATTTGTCTATTTGAGACATGTACAAATTATTTCGTTATTATCATTAAAGGAAATGACACATTTCATATAGATTAACTTTTATCTTTTTTTTGGCTAAAGGTATGTTGCTTGATTAGCATAATCACAATCTTCAAAATGAAGGTCTGTAGTTCAGAATCTCCATCTCCCAAATGTATGAAAGAAAAAAAAAAAAAAAAACTTCTATATTTTTCTTGCTAATGGCCTTTAGACCAGATAATATAAGGATTGATCTCCAAATAGAAGAATCAAATTCAAAATCCCCTATATCAAAAAGAAGAAAATTTTTATATATTTCTTACTATATAGTATTATGAAAGACGAATTGAACTACAGTGCAACTAACCCTAATTAAACAAACTTAGATTGGATGGTTAGATATTAATTATTCAATTCTCAATCCATCATGTTTAACCTATTAAGTATTAATTCAAGTTTATTGATAAACAAACTTTTGACTAAAGAAAATGCCAAATAATCACTCAAAACTCACATTCTCTCCCTCTTTTCTTGCAAGTTATCTTTTTTGCCTATTTTTAAAATTTGAAATAGAAGATTAGCTGTTTCCCAATTTCAAATATCTCCATCATTTTTTTTTTGAATCCTTGTATATATATTTTTTTATATCTTTTGAAATCTTTGTGATGGGGTCCATTGGGTTGCAACCAAGTAGAGCCCACTTTTCCTCATTAACAGAAAAGCTGCACCTGGCACTCTCTCAATGGAGCTCTGAAACTTAAACATTCCAAGTTTAAAATGAATTAAACTCAAAATTAAAAATAAATATATAAATAAATGCCTTATCTCAACTCTTTTGATCGATCAAATTAAATAAATAGATAATAAATAATGAGTAGTGCTAGGGATTTTCTCTTGGGGATCCCGTTGCAGTCATGTAATGTAAATTTTTTATTACTTTTTTCATTTCATTTGTTTTTTATAAAAATAATAAAATAATATATAGAAATGAATATATGTAATTTTTTTAATTTTTTAATTTTTTTTTATTTAAAAATTTCTATGGAGTCGCCACGAAGTTCAAATACCGGAAATACATATGTTTTACTCATAAATAATTCTTCGCCTTCCACGTAAGGGGCAAATCTCGTAATATCCACGAAAGAACGGGGCCAATTTCTGACGCGTATTCGTTTCGGGAAAAAATAAAAGAATTGTTTTCAAAGAGCGTTTTAATAATTTTGTCCTTTTATAACGGTCGGAAAACTCAATAAGACGGATCTCGCTCGCTCGACGACGTTATCACCCTGCCGTCAGTGCCGTCCTCTTAACGTTCAAAAGCCTTGTAACTTCTTTGAAAAATTTTGATCTTATTATATACATTGTCTCTCTCACTCTCTCTCACTCTATCTGCTCCAAATCCAAGCACAGAGAAACGTTCTCTCTCTCTCTCTCTCCGAGAATCTTTGCCGTACTTGGGGAGCTGACTTCAAGTTCTTCTGCGGCCGGCCATTACGTTTAGGACTTTATGTGAGTTTTTTTTTCGGTTTTTTGTTCTCTTTCAGATTCGATCGGTCATTTTCGATCCGACTCGGATTCATCAATGTGTGCATCTCCAGGTTTTTAATTCATTGCTTTCTACTTTTTGAAGTTTCGTTAAAATCTAAAGGAAAATTTACGCTGTACTATTTCACTCATTTTTTATTTTTATTTTTTTTTATCTTCGCTGTGAAATCTATGTGTGATTGAGTGAATTTTGAGAGTGTTGATCATCGGAATAGAGTTCCTATAAGACCGGGGAGGGATGGGGATTACGGGAGCTGAGTTCACTCGTCGAGTTATCACTTCTTGGTGACGAGTCGATTTCAGTTTTAGATTCAAGAACAGTGTAGCTCTCGAGCACCTTTTTTTTTTTCTTACCAACAATTTTTTTCCTATCATTTGAAATTTTATTTTACTGTCACCTCATTTTGTTACTTCCATTCTCCTCTGATTGTTAGGTGAAAGGTTCTTATTCGTACTAATTTCGGGAGAATTTAGAAGGACTCTCATTGATTCGGATCGACTCTTGAGTTTTTCCGATTCTGGAAGGGTTTCAGACTCGCACAGTAAAATAAAAAGCAATGGATTCCACGCAGAGAAGAGGTGGACTGGTATCGCTATCGCCATCGCAGACACCACGTTCAAGCGATAAGTTGGCGCGGGAACTGCGATCTGGGGACTCAAATTCCAGCACCAAGAATGACAGAGACAAAGGTGTCAATGTGCAGGTTCTTGTGCGTTGCAGGTCAGTTCCAATCTGAACTCAGCATGTCGTTTAAGATGTGGCTTCTTTCGGATTCATGACCCAGTGGTTGGATTTCATTTGTAGGCCATTGAGCGAGGAAGAGTTGAGGATCCATACGCCGGTGGTGATTTCTTGTAATGAGAGTAGAAGGGAAGTTTCGGCAGTTCAGGTCATAGCCAACAAGCAGATTGATAGAACATTTGCCTTCGACAAGGTTTGCTGAGCCAAATTATTTGTAATTTCCTATTGGGGTTTATTAATCTTCTGTTTTTGGGTTCTTGAGGAAATGTTAGGAGAACGCAAGATTGTGAGAGTTAAGTTCTCTGAGCTGCATGTGTTCTTGCTTCCTGAATCATAGGAACTGATCTCAAATGAACAGAATGGTTGAACTAGACCTGTTACAGAATAGGACCTTGGCCTTTTGCTTTTCTGGTGGTCGCAGAGTATGTAAATATGAAAGTTGACCATATTATCTTTATTTTCACTTCCTGGACTTGTATGGAAACTGACAATTCGGGTTGATAGGGTGATTTTGTGTTATTGGACTTTGCCTTACCCACTCGAAATGTTTGTAATATTGGCAAATTCGGTTTAGGTCTTTGGTCCAACCTTCAAACAAAAGGAATTGTATGATCAGTCTGTGTTTCCTATTGTGAATGAAGTACTTGGGGGCCATAACCAATCTCAAATGAGAGAATGGTTGAACTAGACTTTTCTAAAAAGGACCTTGTGCATTTGTTTCTTTCGTGGTCCTAACTTATGTAAGAATGAAAGTTGGTTGTATTCTTATTATGTCACTTCCTGGGCTAGTTTGGAAACTGACAATTGGAGTTGATAGGTTGATTTTGTGTTATTTGTCTTTGCTTTAACTCTTGGTAATGTTTGTAATTTTGGAAACTTGGTTTAGGTCTTTGGTCCAACCTCCCAACAAAAGGAATTGTATGATCAGGCTGTGTCTCCTATTGTAAATGAAGTGCTTGAGGGATATAACTGTACCATCTTTGCTTATGGTCAAACGGGAACGGGGAAAACATATACAATGGAAGGAGGAGCAAGAAAAAAGGTCTGCTTTTCTCTTAAACGGATCAACTTTATATGTTTCATTCTCATCTACGTGCTGTATCAGTTACCGTTTGCTGCTTTTTGTAGAATGGGGAATTTGCTAATGATGCGGGAGTTATCCCAAGAGCTGTTAAGCAGATTTTTGATATATTAGAAGCTCAGAACGCTGAATATAGCATGAAAGTTACATTTTTAGAGCTGTACAATGAGGAGATTTCAGATCTTTTGGCCCCAGAGGAGTGTTCTAAATTCATAGATGACAAATCAAAGAAACCCATAGCTCTCATGGAGGATGGAAAAGGGGGTGTATTTGTGAGAGGGTTAGAAGAAGAGATAGTATGTACTGCGAATGAAATTTACCAAATACTAGAGAAAGGTTCTGCAAAAAGGCGTACAGCCGAAACTCTTCTTAACAAACAAAGCAGTCGCTCTCACTCAATATTTTCTATCACAATTCACATAAAAGAGTGCACACCTGAAGGGGAAGAGATGATTAAATGTGGGAAGCTGAACCTTGTTGACCTTGCAGGTTCTGAGAATATTTCACGCTCTGGTGCCCGAGAGGTATGGCATGAATAGAACTCTTCTTAGCTGATGCATCATATTGTGCGTATTTCTTTTGTTTTATCTGACTGAAGTTGCGCACATTTTCCTAGTTGAGAAATTGTGTTTTCAGCTTTGTTTTTATTTTTTCCTTCCTTTTTTTTTTTTTTATAATTATCTCTTGAATTCCACTATCTGACAGCAAAGAAATTGTAATTGCAGGGCAGGGCAAGGGAAGCTGGGGAGATTAATAAAAGCTTGCTTACCCTGGGTCGTGTTATTAACGCACTAGTTGAACACTCTGGTCATATTCCATATAGGTACGAATTATGCAATATGACTAGCTAACTGATTCTCTCCAGTCTCTTGGTTGTTTTTGTAAGCCTGGAAAGTAAGCTAATTATTAAGATGCTTGAAATATCAGGGATAGTAAACTAACAAGGTTATTGAGGGATTCGTTGGGGGGGAAAACAAAGACATGCATTATTGCTACAGTTTCACCCTCCATTCATTGTTTGGAAGAAACACTCAGCACCCTTGATTATGCACACCGTGCCAAAAATATCAAGAATAAACCTGAGGTTAGTAAGTGGTACAGTGTGTGCGTGTGTGTCATCAATCCTCTTCTATTGCACATTTTTTTTTTTTGGAGTTAATTTCATCTCTTTGAAACTGTTGCATTTGGTCACCATTTCAGATCAATCAGAAGATGATGAAATCTGCAATGATCAAGGATTTGTACTCTGAAATTGACCGGCTTAAGCAAGGTCCACTGCTCTGTGATCTCTCTCTCTCTCTCTCTCTCTCTCTCTCTCACTCTCTCTCACTCTCAATACTTCTATCCCATAATATAAATTATGTCCTTTTTTCTTTTTGGGTTGTGCAGTAAGAGTTTGCTGTAAATGTGAGAGTTGTTTATGCCCAAGTGTCACTCTCAAGATCACGTGCCTTGTTATGGAATATTGTTGTTTTTGTTTGAAAATATTTTGGGGATATACTGGGAGGCTGATTTGAATCATAGTTGGGACTCTCAAGTACTATGTTTGGGTCAACACTGGGAATATCCATCAGTGTTTTACCTTTATTCATTAGCTTTTCGACTGGAAGATGTAAGGTAAGAATGGAAGATTAGGGAGGCCGTTTGTTTGGCATTAAACAATGTTTGCCAAGAAAATGGCAAAGGTGGCTAAAGTGAGGATATTGAAACAGATGGATCTTGCTGTTTTATTCAACAGTATTGAGTTCCATGTGTTATTGTGAAAAGGCCAAAACTGCAGCTAATGAGAAGGGTTATAGACTGGCTATTGGGAGAGTGAAGTGCTAGTGCAGTGTCTTGGTACCAAAAGAAAAACTCTCCACACTAATCAAGTAGAGAATAGCAAGATATCTTTAAGGACAATATGTTGAGTGGCCAGGAATACCAAGGGAGGTTAGAGGGCTTGTCATAGTTGATTGAGCAGGCCTGTTTTGTCTATGTTCGCTTGAGTTGCAAATGATTTTGAAAATCATTCACCTTTCTTGGCTCATCCAAGAGTTTTTTTAGGTATAGTGTTGCATCAAAATGCATTCCATTTATAAACTTCCATATATTACAAGACCAAGGAAACTTTTGACATTGATGAAATATACATTTTTATTGTAAGGAACCCTGATGTAATTTAATTACTCTTGTGTATGTTTGGGTGCTGATGAGTAAATTCTACGGCATGTTTTGTATATGTCCAATAGAGGTTTATGCTGCAAGAGAAAAGAATGGGATCTACATACCACGAGACCGTTATCTACAGGAAGAAGCTGAGAAGAAGGTTCAATTATTTGCATAAAGTTGGATTATGCTACAATTTTCTTATTTTACCGTACATTTGTGGAATTGCTAGCTTTTATTGATCTCTCTCTTTACCCTAGGCCATGGCTGAAAGGATAGAACGCATGGAACTGGATTCAGAATCTAAGGACAAGGTATGTTTAGTTGAGGTCATTTTATCCAAATTCTGTGCAGGTCGATAAACGTAATTGAAAATAATTATGTTGTGACTACTTACTAAAAAACTAATCACATTGCGGCTTATCAACAGCAACTTATGGAACTTCAAGAACTCTACAATTCCCAGCTACTTTTGACAGCAGAACTAAGTGATAGACTTGAGAAAACTGAGGTATAGTATGCTGTGGTGGTCAAGTACAGACCGTACAGTTTTCACTGCAACTTTCTGTCCAGCTCTCACTCAGAATCTTGCGCAAGAACTCACTTTTTTCTGTTGTTTGCAACTTCAGAAAAAGCTCGAAGAAACTGAACATGCATTATTTGATCTCGAGGGAAAACACAGACAGGCAAATGCAACAATCAAAGAAAAGGAATTTCTCATATCCAATCTCCTCAAATCTGGTCAGTGAAGTGCTGTTTGCTAAGGCATTTGACAGAATATCTTACATTTCGATTTTCTATTTCTGGGATTGGCATTTTAAAGTCTCGTCCATTTGTAATTCAGTAGACTATATCTAACAAGAATTTATGAATCAGATGGCTTATTAGGGTGTTCCTTCTTACGACTGCTTGCTTTATAAATAGCTTAAAATTCTAGTCTACTGGAATTTGATTCTTGGAATGCCCCCCTTATTGAGTGTGTTTACTTATCAAAAAAAAAAATTCTAGTTCTTAAAGTTTTAACAGTAACTTCCACGGTTAATTGAACAGAGAAGGCACTTATTGAGCGAGCATTTGAGGTTCGAGCAGAGCTAGAGAATGCTGCTTCAGATGTGTCTAGTTTATTTGCCAAAATCGGTTTGTATTATAGTCTTGGAAGTTAAACTTCTTTTGGGTGTTGTCCATCAATACTAGCTGACCATGGTTGATCTTTCAGAGCGCAAAGATAAAATTGAAGATGGAAATAGAATACTTATCCAGAAGTTCCAGTCCCAATTAACTCAACAGCTTGAAATCTTGCATAAGACTGTGGCAGCTTCTGTGACTCAACAAGAGCAGCAACTGAAAGACATGGAGGAAGATATGCAGACCTTTGTATCAATGAAAGCAGAGGTAGAATCTACACTGTATAATTCTGTGAATTCTTCAGATTTGATGTCAATCCAGTCAATTTTATCTCTTGTTATCCTTGAAGGCTACTGAAGAACTTCGAGGAAGGCTGGGAAAGTTGAAAACCATGTATGGTTCTGGTGTTAAAGCTTTGGATGACATAGCCAAGGAGCTCGAAGTAAATTCTGAGTCAACTTTTAGTGACCTGAATTCTGAAGTTTCTAAGCATTCATCAGCCCTTGAGGACGTAAGTTACTTTATTTACTACTCTTTCCTAAACTTCCTTCTCCTTTATAGCTGTCTCTGACTTAATTTATGCAATTCAGCTATTCAAAGGAATTGCTTCAGAAGCTGATACCCTGCTGAATGATCTTCAAAGCAATCTTCACAAGCAAGAGGAGAAGCTATCTGCTTATGCACAACAACAGCATGAGGTTTGTAACTGGTTATGTATCTTAACCAGGGCTCGTATTATTATTTAATTTCTTGAAATGCTTATCTTTGATACATGATACAGGCACATGCAAGGGCAGTCGAAACTGCAAGGTCAGTTTCCAAAATAACGGTCAACTTCTTTGAGACTCTAGATGTGCATGCATCCAAGCTGAGCCATATTGTGGAAGAGGCACAAACTGTCAATGATCAGAAATTGTCAGAACTTGAAAAGAAGTTTGAGGTGGTTGCAGTACTCTATTTAACTGCATGGCTCAGGATATAGGGTCTTATTCTGTTGAATTAATTTTTTTTGTATTCATGTAGGAGTGTGCTGCTAATGAAGAAAGGCAATTATTAGAAAAAGTTGCAGAGCTGCTTGCAAGTTCAAATGCTAGGAAGAAAAAACTGGTACCTCTCGAGAGCATCTGCAATTCTCCTTTCTGCACAATCTAGTTTTATATCAATTGATGATGACAAAATGGAGCTTTAATGAGCGGCTTAATTTTTTTAAACATTTTTAGGTCCAAGTAGCAGTAAATGATCTTCGGGAGAGTGCAACCAGTAGAACAAGCAAACTGCAGCAGGAAATGTCAACCATGCAAGATTCCACTTCCACTATTAAAGCTGAGTGGACAGTCCACATGGAAAAAACAGAATGCCACCATGATGAGGATATTTCTGCCGTAGAGTGCGGAAAGAAAGACCTAGAAGAGGCTCTTCAGAATTGGTTAGGCTACTTTTAGTATTTGATGATAGTTGGTCTGGGAATGGTCGCGATACACTTAGTTCTTTTTTAGTGTATATAAACTGAACTTAAAATTGTGCAGTTTAAAGAAGGCAAATTTGGGTGCACAACAATGGAAGAATGCTCAAGAATCCTTGGTCAGCCTAGAAAATAGCAATGTTGCTTCTGTGGACTCCATTATTAGGTTTGTATTTCCCACCCAATACAAAGGTCGTTGACTTTTATTCAAGATTTTTCAATGATCATTAAGTTTTCCTTTCTCAATCAGGACGGGAATGGAAGCCAATCAAGTCCTGCGTGCTCAGTTTTCTTCTGCTTTGTCAACTGCTCTGGAAGATGTAGACACTGCTAACAAGGATCTGTTTTCATCCATTGACCGTCAGTATCTAAATTTACATGCACATTTTTGCTCATTTAAGTTTTTCTCTTGGAAAATCCTGATTAAACAATGAATAAAAAAACATGCAGATTCACTCCAACTTGACCACGATGCATGTGGGAATCTCAATTCAATGATAGTTCCTTGTTGCGGTGATTTGAGAGAATTAAAGGGAGGCCATTACCACAAGATCGTGGAGATAACTGAAACTGCAGGGAAATGTCTTCTACATGAATACACGGTAAGAGCTGGAAATCTTTTTAGCCCGTCTTACACATACAACACTTGAGACTTTAGGGGCTATTGTTAGTTCTTCAAATCACATGTACACGAGAGACTATGGTGGAAAACATTACTAAGACATCATCTGACAGTTAATAGTGGAGAAAAGAGAATGGACGTTCCCCATCTTGGTCAACCAATTTAGAACTTCGTGTTTGTATCCGGATTATGCCTATTTCATCTATTATCAATACTACTCATCTTTTACTTATAAAAAAAAAAATCTTGGTCAACCAAAATGCATAAAAACACACTACAGCTAGTGAGAGAATATTTATTTTTCTTTATTTTCATTTATTTTCTATTCTTTTTCTCCATCTCCCAGAATATTTTTGTAGTTTCTTCTTCTATAACCATATTCAACCCTCAAATGACAAACAGGTGGACGAACCATCTTGTTCAACACCGAGAAAGAGGTCATTTAATCTACCAAGCGTGGCATCCATTGAAGAACTCAGAACCCCCGCTTTTGAGGAATTGTTGAAGACATTTTGGGATGGGAGATCAGGGAAGCAAGCAAATGGAGATGTAAAACATATTGGTGGGGTATACGAGTCTGCCCAGTCCGTAAGAGACTCCAGAGTTCCTCTCACTGCTATTAATTAAGGAGAGTGGAACAGAAACAAGGGTGAGGTAGTGGTAAGTAATAACAAATTGTGTACATAACCATGTGGTTGCCAATATTGTCGGACTCTCACGTCTCTCTCTCCATATTCGTTATTTGTTGCCCAGAAAAAGGAAAAATCACTCTAGGCAGGAATATATTTTGTTCTCACTCTTTCTGTTTCTTTTTCTTTTTTAATCTTTTGTTCTCACTCTTATTTTTAAGGGGGAGGGGGAGAGAGGGTATTTGGGAGATTCAGTTCATTGAAGCTCCCTGCTTATATAACTACTGCTACTGCGTCTGGAGTATGGGTGAAGATTTTTCAGGATGCTTATATTAATCGTTCTATTGTTCAATAATTTTCGTCTCTGACAGATATAACTTGGAGAAATTTGTAAATAGTAGTACCATAGTTTATGAATGAAAAATTTTAGAGGGAAGTCTCACATCTTGCATATTTACTGTATACTTATTAAAAAAAAAATTATTCTCTTTTATTTTGTACTTAAAAACTTTAGGTGTGCAAGGTGTGAGACTTCTTTGTAATTGTAGCATAACTCCTATGAATAATAGTGAAATAATTTAAGTTAAAAATTTTATGAAATTCTAGGAAATGATAGAAAAAAATTAAATAAAAAATTATAAAATTAAAAGATATAATTTTTTAATGTTATTTACGTCTTGGATTTCGAACAAGTTCAATTATTTTTAACATTTTATTTAAAAGTTTGAAAAAAATGTAATAAATAAATATAATGTTTGATAACTTGAACTTAAAAATGAAACGAGATTTGGATGATGAGATGAGGAAATGAAACGAGATTATTTGAATGGTTGAAACCAAACCAAGTGCTATCAAATACAACTGCTCCGTCAAGGCAACTAGTTGCCTGTTTTGGATCCTTCACTTGTACCATGCTCAAACAGACCCCAGTGCTAGTTTTCAACCTTAGAAATCTTACTTCAAAAGATATACCGCTAATTTTCCAACGTACGGCAGCTGTAAACATGATATTCATGACTCCTTTCAAAAACAAAATGAGTAACTTGGGAAAAAATGTCAAACGCCAATAAATCTTGAGATCTAAACTATAATTGCTGCCACTTTAATAAACACAAAAGCCGTTGTCTCAAAGTTATTGGGAATTGGGCTGCTTTATAATGAAAAACACATTAAAATAAAATAAAAAATATGATTAAATAAAAAAATAAAGATTAAAAATATAATAAAAAAATAAAATGAACAAAACATAATACAAAACACATCTTAATACACATACTGCTTGGTATTCTTTTCTCTATTTTTTTTCCAAAAAAGAATTATTTATCCACCACCACCCTACGCTTGATGTGTTTTAAACTCATCCGCTTTTTTATAATAAGTAGGCATGACTCTCACTTCGCCACCAATCCAACATATAATCGATTCAAATTCATTGACAATTGCAGACTTCGTTTAACAAACGTGAATCTTGAAATTTTCTTTGATTCATCCGCTGTGTTCAATCCAATAAGTAGGCATGTTCATCCAACAGCCCACCTTGAAATTTTCTTTATTTTTCAAAAAAATTTTGACCCTTTTACCTAAAAAGTTCAAAAAAATTACTCATCATTTACATCCGAATTTCCAGATCTGAAACTCGAATGAACAGGCCTAGAAATAAGATAGTAAAAAAGACTTTAAAAAAAACCCCGGAAACGAATTAACAAAGTCAAAGATATTACAAGCTTAACAAAGTCACACAAACCGAGAAGCATCTATTCCATAAATTCCTGTACAACAATATGTTTTGTTCTCAAATTATCGCTCTCCTCAGTTTTAACAGATTCAACATGACACCAGCCGTCTATAAATTCAACAAGTGCTGATTGATCGCATATGTCAACCACATTTTTTTTTAAAGAAAACATCTATTCATTATTCATTTTCTCATCATCCTTTCATCATTTTATGATGTGTCATTAGATGATAAATTCACAAGTAAAATATAATAACTAATCTCTAATCATTTAATGCCACATCATGAGATAATGAGTAGAATTACTCTTTTTTAAAACCTTCCTGTTTTCTTCCATTCTCTGCCTTGGTTGGGGGGTTCCAGTCATGAAAAATTTACTTATTTATCTCATCTAAAGATTCTAAACTATATTGACAGACAGGACAAATTTACTCAAATACTGAAATCACCAGCTGGCTCAACTTGATATACAAAATGAAACTATATACTTTAAATGATCTAGATATTCAGACAAAACTGCATTATTTATAGGATGCAGAAGCATATAGATATCCATCGATACTGGACATATTCAATGGCCTCGAACAACATCAAGTTTCTATTCTATATTTCCCGCTGACATAAATGTACATCTAATAACCTTCAATGTATAACACGCACCTTGGATGCGAATGGCCATGCCATCTATGTAAGCTGATGACCAATCTGCAAACAAAAAAAGAAAAATTACAACAATTAAATCGGATATCAAGTTCACCAAGAATACATTAACAGTCGGATGAACTGCAAACTCTGATTCTAAATAATCTTTCGTGTCATAATAGGCAAACATGCACAAAATTTAAATAGCCATATGTAAAGTATATAGGACTCCATTGCTCCTTACAGAGAAGACACCTCATTTATCACATCAGAGTAACACAAGCATACAACCAATAACACCAGCAACAGAATATTAACTTTGGCACATAAACTAACAACAGCTCCAACCATAAGATTTATTTCCAAAAGAAGGATGCCCATCAAATTAAACTACAAAGTGAAAGCAAGTAAAGGGTTGCCCGTATGCCAGCCAGAAGACAATAGAGCCAAAAGACAATAAATCCTAGACCAGGTAGTGAATCTTTTTTTGGCTTAACAACATATGGTCAATTATGTATGAGGACAATGCAATATTCTAACGGAAGTAAATACAGTCTTTGAGTAACAAATCATTTGATCTAAAAGATATACACACTTTTCAAGTAATGATACAAACACGAGTGCAAAAGCATTCAGGAAGAATAGAAAAATTAAACTACCTGAAGAATTCCTCTCGATAAGACTGCACTTAAGAGTTCAACCGGCCTCTCTCCCAAACGTTTCATCGTCAAAATCATCATTTGTGGAATTTTCTTGACAGATCAATTTGTCTTCTCGCATAGAGTTTAAGCCAATATCATCCCAAAGCGGATGACCCTGATGAATGTCACTGTGCTCAGATCCATGATTCATATCAACATTATCCTCCACATTTTGTCTCACATCATTTTCCACAAGTTCCATTCCCTTCTCGTCATCAATATGAGATGGCTCTACATTGAGATCAGAGCACACATCTAATCCAGTCTGATCCCCAGTCCCATGATACGCAACCGTCACAGCACCCTGGTCAGATTGCTCAGCAGCATCTTTCTTCTGCCTCTTCCATTTCTTCGTAGATGAAGTACCATCATCTTCAAAATCTTCTTCTTCTCTTTCCCGATGTAAATAAACCCATAATTTCCTTTCCCCATCAAATTGCACGCAAGGGTCACGTTCATAATGCAAACGATCCAGGGCCCCACTAACAACTTGATTAACTTGTGCATCAGACACGTCTTCCACAATATATTGAGAATCTCTTATCAACGTACAAACATCCGCTCGGGTACCAATGCTTCCAGGCAATCTAGCAGCAGCATCTCTCACAAGACAAAGAATAGTAACATGCGGTGGCCGATTACGTTTCAGCATAAAATGGTCACGAGCTTTCGAAGTAGGCTTCCCACCACACCTTCTCAAGGGAGCGACAATGGATTTTCTACCATCAGCTGCCGTGTAAGAGAAGGCCCTGTCAGGAACTGAATACCTAAGAACTTCCTCCATGCGAAAATAGGAACGGACTTCTTCAGAGCTTGGGCTAATGGTGTTAAGACTCTTTTGAGCTCTCAGGTCCCTGAACCTTTCTTTCTCATCCAGGTTCATCTGCATCAGTGCCAGAGGCGGTTCAGGGAGACTCCCTATTTGTCGAAGTGTCTCCTGACCACTTTTCAGCCAGTTAGCAAAAGAATCAACTAACTTCA
This sequence comes from Platycarya longipes, assembly GCA_036559045.1. Lineage (NCBI taxonomy): Eukaryota > Viridiplantae > Streptophyta > Magnoliopsida > Fagales > Juglandaceae > Platycarya > Platycarya longipes. The sequence goes on from CM071801.1 coordinate 14,337,993, forward strand.
CCAGCATTTTGTGAGGAAGACTCCAAGCCTCAGGAGATGTCACCTCCTCAATAGTGTCATGATCTGATGAACTATGAGAAACTGGACCAATCCAGGACCAACTTTTTGTAGACTTTTCATAGGATGCAAGTGCCTTCCAACCTTTTGCTCCTAAAGGTGCTGTTTTCGATGAAAATATCTTCAGAACTCCTCTCACTAAATCCTGAAGTGGCTCTTGAGTCTCAAGGATACAAGGATCTCCAGGGTTCGACCTAACACGGTTAACAATCTCCTGAACAGTAAGAGAAGGCACATTCCCTCGCCCACCATTCTCTGAGACATTGGCATCCACCTTCTCAAGAGAAGGAATCCCATCAACACCGTCATGATTTTTGTTCTGCTCCTCTAGGGGTTTCCCAACCTCTATATCTTCTGGAAGTGGAGTAATCATTGCCAAGCGAACTGCAGAGAGAAGATGTATAATAGAAAAAGAGAAGCCTGTATGAACTGTAGGTGTAATGAGGGTAAACTGTTTTTTCTGTGGTTTGGTTTCGAGCTCCATCTCCACTGCTCCCATTTCTGTAACACGTGGCTCAGAGTTTTCCATGTCTGAACTACCAGGGTCTTGGTCCAGTTTCCTTTTTGCTTTCTTCTTCAGTGTGGAATCATCAACTTGCCATAGACCATCAGGCTGTAGATCACCATCTTCATCTCTATCATCCGTATCTGTTATATCCTTTCCTTTCCGCTTCTTTATCCCTGAATTGCAAACTAATAATGGAGCCTCAGATCTTCCATTTCGATCATTTAAACGTGCTTCTTTACCCTGACCTTTCTTCACAAATCTACTCCTCCCTTTATCATTGGCAATCGATTGTTTATCAAGTGGATCCTCCTCCTCAATAGCAACATCGTCATGCAAATAATCACGGCTGACACCTCTTTTCTGCTTCCTCTCAGAAGGGCGGGTCTTTGATGAGGACATATGTAACCTATCAACTTGTTCCCCACGTAACTTACCATTCCTCCCTATTTTGTGTACTTGTTTCGTATAACTATCATCATTAAATTTACCCACACCAGAAATATAGCCGTCTCCCAAAGCCCTAGAGGCAGAATCGTGCAAGGGACTGGTATCCCGCATCTTACCCTTCTTCATCAAAGAGTAGTTATCTACTTCCGGCACATGCCCATGATTGCTAAAGCCACCGATTTTCTTGGAAGGGTGCATGGTCCCATCAAGATCCCGTGCAATCTCCTTCATATTTTTCTTCCCAAATTTGGGCCTTTTAGACTCTAGGCCAGACTGCAGCAACTTAGATCGAGAACCTTCCATAACACCAATTGGGAAAGCCAACTTGCTTCTCAACAAAGGATTGGTATCCTCATCATCATCAACTTGCTCTGATGAGTCTGATTCTGTGTCTTCACTTTTCATCAACATTCTATTACCTTTCATTCCATTTTGCACAAAATTACCTTTAATCTTCTCTTGTGATGTTTCTGCTCTCAACTCAGACAGTGAATATCTTTCATTCATCTGCGGTGACGAAGTCCTAAGTGATCTGTAATGCAGATCAGGAGACTCCCTCCCCGTCTTCCACTTTTTACTTTTCGCATCCCAGTCATCTGGTCTAAATGAGGAATCAACAGCAAAAGCATCCCCTGAAGACTTCTTATGCCAAAATGGTTCGGCACAATCTGATGAGTCAAGTCTATTTGCTTTTACTTCCCGGCCTTTAGATGAAACCCCAACTGAGAATTGCTGAACATTCTCGGGATACTTGGAATTTTTAACAAAGTCATAGGAGGTTTTCATATTAGGTGGTTTTGAAGTGAATGCCTTCACCTCTGACAACTGACTTGAATTCTTGTTCCTACCATAGGCAACTGAATCACTTTTTGAAAACAAAGGCAGAGCCATAAAACTCTCACTGGCTAAATCATCGTCTCTTAAAAGGCCACGCTTCTTTCCCACTTTCAAAATCCCAGATTTCTCCATCACAGTGCCACGTGGGACATTTTGATCCTGTCGGAGACCCATTCCATATGTTCTTTCTTCAGAATCATCACTGATTCTCATCTGATCCCTTGTCCGGAATGCCGTTGCTGAATCATATCTCCCCGAAGCCTTATTCTGCCGAGGAAGAGCAGCTATCAAAGCGTATGGTCCAGAATTTGTATCTAAACCATGGTAAACAGAAGAATTGTGTACTGCTAAATCCTTAGCTGATGGTGGCTTCGACCCAGACAACTTCAATTTACCTTTTGCATTCAGCTTTCCATATTTTTCTGGCTCCAAATTCATCGACCGTCCTCGTGAAGGTATGTCCAGATTTGGGCCCACTCCAGAAGCAGAATGACGACCCACTTTATCTGCAACTTTCCTGTCCTTGATGTTTCTGCTCCACAAACGTTCATCTGACACTCTTTCTGATGAATCAGACTCAAAATCCTCCATCTTCTCATACATCAAACTCTTCTGGCTTTTCATAATATTCAAAACACGGAGCCGCTCTTCAATACTGTATCCCCTACAATTAAGCCAAGCATCCCTTATCTGACAAAGGTTACTGATAATATTATTCTGATAATTCCTCAAAAGGTGATAGTGTTGCCGCTTCTGAAAGAAATTCAAACCTTCCCGGTAGAGAGCTACCCTTGGCTCACACAAACCTCCCTTCAAGGTGTCAAACAATTTCTTAATGGGGCTACCAAAGTGCAAATTGCAACCCGTAAAAATCTCTTTGAGAGTAATCATATATGTCTCTTGGTCCATGTCCGGGAGAAACTTAGTGAGACTTAACCTCTCCTCATCAGTCAAACAGTCATTCCATACATCCACGGACAATATATCCTCCAGACCAGGAAGATCATAGAGCTCCAATGGAATGCTACAAGTCTGATTCCCAACTTGGCAAAACTCGGCCCCGGTCTCTCCCAATTCCAACAAATCAAAGTCGTCAGACCCTGCCCCAGAATCTGCATCATCAAATTCATCATCGTCATCTGATTCAACGACCGAGCCACGCCGTTGAAGCTCATCCTCATCACTGGACATTGTCTCCCCACTACCAGGTGAAAACTCCGGATCGAACCTCGACACTTTAAAGCTATTCTTTTCAATCGCCATGTAACATCCAAAAATAAAAATCAACCACGGCCACAAGAAACCAAAGTTACCGCTCCAATTAACCAAATTTCAAAAATTCGCAGCCGTTATTGGAAATAGCCAACTCAAAAACCTAGAAAGAAAATATTAAAATTAAGACCTTAAATCAAGTCCAAGTCCTAACATTTGCGACTAATTATACAAATCGAAGCAGGAAATTTTGGAAGAAAGAGCACAAAATGCAATTAACCATGATTCCAAAATGAATGAGAACAGAGAAGAAAAAAGAATTCTTGAAAATCAGGGATATGATCGAAGAGTACCTCATCGAGACACGAGGAGATCCTGTGGAGAGATTATCGAACCGAGCACGAAGTCCGTGGCATCGAAGGCCGAAGAAGTACGACAAGTCGCGGCACGCAGATAGAGGGAGAGGTAACGAAACTGTGTATGGGTCAATCTGCGGAACCCTAGAGGACGGGGCGAGTATGGGTATATATATAGAGAGAAAGCGAGAGAGAGAGACAGAGAGAGGGAGTCGCAGGGGATGAAGAAGGCGTTGGTGGCGTGGAGGGAGGTGAGCCGTCTGATTAGGAGGCCGAAGAAGACGATGAAAAAGACGAAAAAGGGCAGGAGGAGAGGTGTGTTTGAGGAGGTGTTTTAACAGAGAAAGGAGAAAGGGAAGAAGAGAGAGAGAGAGAGAAAGAAGGAAGCCGGGGTCTGCAGAGCTAAAGAGACAGTCAGTAAGAGGGAGAGAGAGAGAGATACTAGGCAGCAAGTTATTATTTTTTTTTTTTTGTTTTAAAAGGGTAATATAGAAATAGATTTTATTTTATAATTAATTAATACCTCATTTAATAACTATTAATAATAATGGTGCCATTTTAATTATAGATAATCTTATTTTATAATTTTTATATTTCATTTTATAACTAACTAATAATAATTGTATATCTATCAAAAAATAATAATAATAATAATAATAATAATTGTATGATTTTAATAAAATTATTTCAAGTATAATTATAAATGTCTAATATAGACCATGTTGTTATAACCAATTTATAAATCTACAACAATTTGATGTGATTAGTTATAAATAATAATAATAATAACAAGTTAACAATAATAATCTGATGTGGTTAAACGACGACGTCAGACAAAGCTGCTAATCATATTTAATTCAAGGAATTGCAAGGCATTTTCCCCCAAAATTGTATTGCGCTAATATTGGAGCTCCCTGCCACCGCACACAATTTGAATTCGCAACCGCTCCGTCATCTCCATTGCCAACCAGGTATACCGACGGTCATCTCTCTCTGTCTCTCTCTCTCTGTCTCTGAAAATTGTGTATAGCTGAATTTAGACAATCGTTGTTTTAATATAGGATTTGAATCCCAAATATTCAAGAGTAGAATGTATTATTCACAATGCACTCATAATGATTCAGAACTTTACGTAAGAATAAGTTATTTGGATGGCATCCTGTATTGGTCTCAGTTCGAACGAGACTGACCACACCGATCCGGCGATATGCTCATAATTTGATCTATAGGAAGGTCTCCGTTCAGATGAAATTGACCACATGAAAATCCCTTCATTCTAAAGTCTTTTTTAGAGATGTATCGTCTGTATGGAGTGCCGTTCGGGTATTCGATCAAATGAAACTAACAGCCGTAGATTTAGGTATGCTTTAAATTGTAAGTGAATAATAATAAAATATAATAATAGTGAATAGTTTGAGTTAATGTGTTTTATAAGATTTTAGAAAAGAAGAGAGAAATAGTTAAAAAATATATATTTTTAATTATTTTTTTAGTATTATTTTTGTTTTGAGATTTGAAAAAATTTAATTATCTTTCGTATTTTGTTTGAAAGTTTGAGAATTATAATGATTAGATAATAATTAATTGAAAAAAATTCAGATTTGAAATTAAAAAATATTTATGTTTTGTGGTGTTTGAATATTGAAAGGAATTTGATAAGGTTATTATTCTCCTACTACTCTTTTATTATTATTTTTGTATTTATTTTATTTTATTTATTAATTAAGAAAGTGATTATTAATCAAATTGTATATTTTTATTTTTTTTAATGATTAAGAATGTAAAAAAAAAATAATTCAAAGAAAATGATAAAAAAATAAAAAAATTTGAAATACATTGTAAGTAATAAATGAATAATAAAAGGATAATAACCCAACTATTTATATTATAGAAATGAGATAAAATGATGTGTGATGTAATGAATTTAGAGCACTTTTCTATTTAAACCAGGCCTGAAACCATATTAAGTTCCATGTGTTATTGTGAAATGGGTACAAATACGTGCCGCCAAGTCATGGAGATGTTGCTATCAACATGGGCGGCCCTGCCTATATCAGAGGCCTTATATCTTCCAATTTTGGGCTTTCACTCCTCTCTTATGGTAGCGCATGTCTTGCACACGCTGCCTCAGCCAATGTTGACCTTTTGCTGGTGATTCAATTTCGTTTCCAGCTATTTTTTTATATTTTTTGTTTTTAAAATCAAGGATCATGTGAAAGCAGGCGTGAAAGTTCCTCACAGTTAGTTTAGATTAACATGGTGCAGCACACATCCCATCGTTTCGCCTTCTAACTACAGCCTTATAATCTGTTCAACAGATTATCATAATCGTTGACAAGCGATATTCTCTTTTGGAAAATGGGTGAGAGTTATTCGTTAGGCTCCAATCACTCTATTACTCTTATTATTGTGTGTTGTATTGTGTGTTAACTTTTTATGAATGATTATAGGGGACTCAATCTACTGAAATTTATATCTTTTAATCTGTTAGTTTTTCTAATAAAATACTAAATTTGTCAAGAAAGAAAAATAGAAAGAGGAAAAAAGAAATGAGTTAGACAATAGATTGGCTATTTAGAGAGAAGTGCTAGTCCTATGCTGCCTTGATATCGAGTTTACTCATCCCCTATGTGATTGTGGGCTCCTTGTTACAACAAGACCTTGTTTCATTTTCTCCTTTGCTTAGAGTTTTTGACATTTGTAATATACTTTTTCTATTTTTGTTTTTGTTTTAAAACAATTATGTAATATTTAAATTTAAATAAAAAAAATATTTTCAAATAGTAAATTTATTTTTCAAAAAAAAAAAGTTTGCAAAACTTAATTGTATCTAACCTTTCGCTTTTGAAAAAACACCACCCATATTGTAGTTAAATTTGAAACTCCTTTCTTTTTTTTTTTCAAATTTGAATTTACCTTTACTGGGTCGTCTAGCTAAATTTAAATGTTGAGTTAAATTGAAATGAGTTGTATATGGAGATTTTTCTCTCTCTCGGGCCTACGAGACAAGACCCAACTTGTGTAGACGAAAATGGGAGGTGGGAGACCCAAATTTGCACCGATTGTCTCTTTTGACTTAACTCAAGAAAAATTCGACCTACAGGAGGTATCAATGATAATGCTACAAAGAACACTGTTCAGCAAGATCATACTAGAAGGAGAGACGGCGTAAAGGATGAGACTAGCTATTTATATGTTCTCCAAATGTTGTTAAGCACTCAAGTACCCATTTAGTCAGAAGATTAGGAAAATGGAGAATCATTGATCCACTGGCACGAGGGCATCAACGAACAAACGGAGAAATTAGCGAGAACACTCTGATAAGAAAAACACGCCAGATTAATGAGAGAAGCGAGAGGACCATGCTGCATTAATAGCACCCTAGGTTCGGGCTCTATACCGTATTGTTGCAAAGGTCATTTTGCATTAAAATCTTTGACAAGAGAACAATGCTAAAACAAAGATCTCGTGGGGACATACACACTTTGTCCCTCATTTCAAATTTCGGGTTTAAATAGAGAACTCTTAGGTATGAGAAAACTCTAGTCACTCTGACTCTCGACACTAAATTGTGCATCTTTTACTATTTCTTCTGAGAAAGCTCACACAAACTAAAGCATCGGAGACTCCTCGGCCCCAAGGCTGACCACCTCCCACCATTCTCCTACCTCGACCCTGAGAATCAAGCCCATATATATGCAAAACCCAACATTAACAAGTTGAATTCTTTATGAATAGTAGTGAGTTGAGATGACGAACTGAGTTTTGTGGAGACTATCTAAGATGAGTTTAAATGTATTTTGATGTTAAGATAAGTCTCGATGTACTTATGAAAAGTTGTTTAATTGTGTTTAGATGTTAAGATAAATTTAGATGTACTTATGAAAAGTTAGAAAAGGTTGTGGGTCCCACATTGAAAAGAAGTATTGAGTTGAAAAAGATTTTGAGTCTCACATATAAAAAGGTTTTGAATTAAATGATATTTAATAATTTGGAAGTTGTGGGTTTAGACATTGGGATAAGTTTAAAACAAAATCCAATTGAGATGAGCTAAATTTATTTAAGAATCCAAACGGAGCCCAATGTTCTAAGAGATAGTGTTGCATCAAAATGCATCACATTTTTAAACCTTCATATTTTATATGATTAATGATATAGTACAATCTTTTTATAATCATTTTATTCAATCACGCTTTAAATTGAAGGGTATTTTTGTAAAATAATATAACTTTTATAAATTATTTTTATAAAAATATCTCTAATTTAAAAGAGGGTAGCTAAATAATTATATGTACATCATTTTCTATTATAAAATTGTGGGACTAACTTTTAATTATATTGCCCAGATGACTAATACAAGAAGGAGGGTGAATTGGGTTATATTAAAAAAAGTAACACTTATAAACCAAATATACAATATAAAATATAAAACAAAATATGAAACAACAGAAAATATAAAAAGTAAGGGCAAAAAGAAGCAAATTCAATATTTTAACGAGATTCAGCCCCACTGTCTACGTTCTCGCCTCAAGCTACCCATTGAGAATCTCAAATTCACTATTTAATCTTCTTCAGGTGGAGATAGAAACCTATTATACCTTTGAGTAATACCGCTATAAAGAATCCGTGTAGAACACCCTCTACACTTGCAATCCCTCACACTTGGTAATTCAACTATTCCATGTGTAGAACACCTTCTACACACAAAGGTTATATGCACCCTCTTACAAAACACACTCAACTTATATCTCTCTCAATGAGTGAAATAAGAACAATACAGCTCAACTTATATCTCTTTCAAAATGAACAAAGATTAAGGCACAAAATTTAGAGAAGACAAAATGAGGGCTTTGAAAGAATGATGCAAACCTTAGTAATTGATGTGTAAGCTTTTGTTGTAATTTTTGTAAAACTTAATTGTGCTATTTATAAGCAAATGAGTCTTCATATTTAAATTTGAAAAGATTCACATGTGAAATAAGAGCATTATTTACTTTTCAAAAAATTCAAATAAAAACATCTCCTTTTTATCTTTGTCAAAGACAACTCTATTCATTTTTTAAAAAAATCAAATCAAATCTTTTACTTTTCATACATGACAAAATGAGTATAATTTATTTTTCAAACCAAATTATCTTCTTTTTTCATATGTCAAAAAAACACACAACCACTCTTCAAAATTTTCAAACAAAATCATCTATCTTTTGTATTTGTCAAAAGAAGAATAATCACCCTTCAAGATTCTTAAACAAAACATGCACATGTCAAAGATGACAATCAATCATCTTACAAATTTAAATCTTTATACATATGTGGAAACAAAATTCGAAATTAAACATTTTAATAAAGTTATGCAAATGTAAAAAATACAAATTGATATTTTATGAGAAAATATTAATTTTAAGGTTTAATCCAATTTCAAATTTTAAAAGATGTATAAAATTAGTCTATGAGCTTCATTTGTAGACTTATTATTCTTCTTGCTCATGCTTGATTTCTTGATGTGTTTAGCTCTCTTCATGCGTAGACAATTTGAACTTGAGTCTTAATTGATTTGTTATCATCAAAATCTATACGTAGATATGAGACTTGAAACCTTGGGTTTCACAATATCCCCATTTTTAATGATGACAAATATTTAGTAGAAATCTGCGACTTGCAATAATATAAGCTCCCCCTGAAAATATGCATTAGTTTTTCAAGTAAAATATAAACATGATTCTAGCATATATAATAGGGTAGTATAATAATAGTATAAAACTTCTCCTCCTTTTGGCATCATTAAAAAGGAACCGCAATTTGTTTCAGTAAGATTTATTCCCGTAATAACTAATAACCAAATAAAACGGTACGTTAGTAAAAGCTGTAGAAAGTTGAATAATTAGAGCCACCCGTGTCCGACAAAAGCTGCAAAGGCTAGAGGCCTACCTCTATCGTCTCGGTGCGGAAGGAGATTCAAATCCGCTTGATGTTATTGACAAATTAGATATTGCGGATATTTGAAGTTGAATAATTGGAGTCATCCGTGTCCAACAAAGGCAGCAAAGGCCTGCCTAGCTCTCGTCTTGATGCAGAGATTTGAAATCTGCTTGATGTTGTTGACAAATGAGATATAACCAAAATTTGAAATCTTTGAGTTGCTGTTTAAAAGACCATTTTTACCCATCGGATACTCAAAGAAAAATCTTACATTTCTCATTGATCCAGTATCTGTTTATTCAAAACGATAGAATGAAGGAAAATTTTTTTCTGGTAATCTTCCAGATTTGAACTAAGAACCGTTTCAATCAGTCATCTCAACCGTCTTATCCAGTATATCTTGTAAGTTTTTCTAAGTAAGATTTGAAGAGATGATAGTGTGTCTTGTTCTTATTTCCATCTCTATAAAAACAATTCTTAACTTTATTAAATTCGCATCAAATCTTCTTCTCATCTTTGCAATTTGTCTGCATTCTCATTCTACAAATTTTTAATGGCTCGTCAATTTTCCTTCAGTACTTCTTGTGATCAATCTATTTCTGCATTTGTCGTAGGTGCCATGAAGCAATAAGAGACTGATTTGGCTAATAAATCAGATCATAATACCATTTATGAGCTTGTAGGTCTCGGAACTCAATACTCATCATCCATTGTTGCTTTTTTCACTCGGTTGCAGTCCAAAACTCGCAAAATTGAGAAGTTTAACAAGACTATCTCTGTACTTCAACAACTTATTTATGAGTCAAATAAAAAAATAGTAGATTTAAAACAACAGAATAAGGATTTAAAATCCTTGTTTGCCTCTTCATTTCGACTGTCTAATCCTTTAGATGAGAATAACATGTTGATTTATGAAAAGCAAATATAGCTTTAAGATGAGGGTAGAAGTCTCAAATATTTGTAAGTCATTTGAAATACTGGAATAAAAATATTCAACAAATATTCATGACATGCATCAATCCTATTTATTTTCTAATTATGCATAATCTATCTTCTGGTAGAGGTTTTGTGAAAATGTTTGTCAATTGATCGTGTGTGCTTGTGAATTCTAGTACAATATCACCTTTCTACATATGATCTCTAAGAAAATTATATATAATTTTAATATGCTTAGTCCTAGAATGTTGTATTGGATTCTTTGAAAGATTTATGACATTAGTATTATCACATTTAATATAAATATGATTGTACATAAGTTTAAAATCCTCAAGTTATTGCTTCATGTAAAAAATTTGAGCACAACAACTACCTGCAGCAATATACTATGCCTCAACAGTAGATAATACAACAGAATTTCGCATTTCACTAAACCATAAAATAAGTACATGACTTAAAAAATGACATGTTTTACTAGTACTTTTTCAATCAAGTTTGCAACCAATATAATTTGTATCTGAATAACTGATAAGATCGAAATAAGTATGCTTAGAATACCATAATCATAGGTTAATGGTACCGGTAAGATATCTAAGAATACGCTTAACTGCAATCAAATGATATTGTTTTGGAGATGCTTGAAAGCATGCACATAAACATACACTAAACATAATATCTGGTTTACTGGCTGTCAAATATAATAGTCTACCAATCATACCTCGATATACCTTTGAGTCAACTAGCTTACCTCTTTCATCTTTATCAAGTTTGGTGGTTGGACTCATTGGTGTTTCAATTACCTTCACACTTTCCATCTCAAACTTTTTGAGTAACTCTTTGATATATTTTAACTGATTAATAAATTTTCTACTTTTCGCTTGCTTGATTTGTAATCCAAGAAAGAAATTAAGTTTTTCCATCATGCTCATTTCAAATTCTTCCTACATGTTCTTAGCAAAATCTTAGTACATATTTTCATTAGTAGCACAAAATATTATATCATTCACATAAATTTGAATTAGAAGAATATCATCTTGTTCATATTTAATAAAAATAGTTGTATCGATTTTTCCTCTTGAAAAATATTTTTCAATTAAAAAATCACTAAGCCTCTTATACCAAGCTCTAAGAGCTTGTTTGAATCCATATAATACTTTTGTGAGATTAAAAACATGATTAGGAGAGACATGGTTTTCAAAACCTGGAAGTTGCTCAACATATATCTCTTCATTTATAAAATTATTTAAGAAAATACTTTTAACATCCATTTGAAAAAACTTAAAATCTTTATGACATGCATATGCAAGTAACATTCGAATAACTTCTAATCTTGCGACAGGTGCATACGTCTCATCATAATCGATTCCTTCCTCTTAATTGAAACATTGGGCTACAAGTCGAGCCTTGTTTTTAGTGATAATTCCAGACTCATCTTTCTTATTTCTAAAAACCCATTTTGTTCCAATAACAGCATGATTTTTGGGTCTAGGAACAAGTGTCCATACATCATTTCTTTCAAATTGATTTAGCTTTTCTTGCATAGCTAAAATTCATGATTTATCAATAAGTGCTTCATCAATATTTTTGGGTTCAATTTAAGATAGAAAAATAATGTGATTGTAAATATTTCTAAAAGATGATCGAGTATTTGAACCTCATGAAGGTTTTCTTATAATTTGTTCTACCGGATGATCTTTCACGTGTTTCCACTGTTTAGTTACATCTTGTACTAAGTCTTGATGATCTTTCTTGGTGTCTTCATGTTGGACTTCTTCCATTGTATTCTCTTTGTTGAGATTAAGACTATTTGTGTTATTTGTACCTTCTGATTCTTCATCAATAAATTTCTTGGAGAGTAGAGGGTTAGATTCATCAAATACTACATGCATAGATTCTTGTACAGTTAAAGTCTTTTTATTGAATACTCTATAAGTTTTACTATTTGTTGAATATCTAAGAAAAATACCTTCATCAGATTTTGCATCAAATTTTCCTAAATTATCTCTGTCATTGAGAATAAAATATTTGCATCAAAATACATAAAAGTAATCAATGTTGGGCTTTATCTCATTCCAAAGCTTATAAGGAGTTTTATTTAATTTAGACCTTAACATAACTCTATTTATAATATAACATGCAGCACTTACTGCTTCGGCACAAAAATAACTAGGTAAACTATTCTCATTAAGTATTGTTCTTGCCATTTCTTGAAGAGATCTATTCTTCCTCTCTACTACCCAATTTTGTTGAGAAATTCGAGGAGCAGAGAAATTATGCAAAAAATTATTTTCATCACAAAAAGATTCAATATCTTTATTGACAAACTCTTTCCCCCTATCACTTTGGATGTTTGAAATAATATAAGTTTTTTCATGTTGAATTCTCTTGCATAGCTTGGTAAATGCATTATGTACCTCATCTTTATGAGCGAGAAAGATGATCCAAGTATATATAGAGAAATCATCAACAATAACAAATGCATAATATTTTCCTCCCATACTTGCAACTCTGTTTAGTCCAAAAAGGTCCATGTGTATTAGTGGCAATGGTTTAGTAGTGAAAATATATTTCTTGATTTTAAAATATGCTTTTATTTGTTTACCAAATTGGCATGTATCACAGATTTTATTTTCAAAAAAATTCACTTTTAGCAAACTTCTCACAAGATCATTTTTTGAAAGTTTGGAAATAAGTTTCATATTTACATGACCTAACCTTATATGTCATAACCAACTATTTTCATGTTGAGCTAATAAACAAATAGCATCTTGTGAGGCAATTTTTTTAAATTCGATTGTATAAACATTATCGTTTCCAAGAGTAATAAAATAAACATTGCAATCATGATTATTCAAAATAATGCACTTATCCTTTTTGAAAGTAACTATAAATCTTTTTTCACATAATTGACTTATATTCAAAAGATTATGTTTTAAATCATTAACAAGTAGAATATCTTCAATTATGAGAGAAAACTCCTTACTAACTTTTCCTATTCACATGATCTTCCCTTTTGAATTGTTTCCAAATGTCACGTGTCCTTCTTCTTCAGAAATGATATCAATAAACTTAGTTTTGTCTCTTGTCATATGTCTTGAACATTCGCTGTCTAAAAATCATTTACTTTTACCTATGGAGGACTTCATGCATACCTACAAAAGTAATTAAAATAATTTTTTTTGGTATTCAAGTTATTTGGGTCATTTATTTATTAGTATTAGAATAAATAAGATTCTTTGGTACCCATATGGTCTTAATAGTCATTATATGTTTTCTTCTAATAGGACAAACATGATAGTTATGACCATTTTTATTGCAAAAATTACAAATAACATGTAATATATTTAAAAACCTTGAGTTATTGTAATAATATTTTTCTTTAAAAAAATTTATTTTTATGAAAAGAATTTGGAAAATCTGATTTTGATTTAGTCGGTTTATCAAAGAAATTCTTATAGGGTTTGATTTTTTCTTTTGGTATATATCTTAAGTCTACCTTATCAAAAACACATATTTAACTACTAATAAGTTTTTCAAAATTTCTTTTTCCATTTGTAAAGTTTTCAACAATTTTTTCTAAATCAATTACTTTCTTTTTCAACTCATGATTTCCATCTTTCAAAACAACATTTTCTTTTCTTAAAACATCATTTTCATTTATTAAAGAAAAAATTTTCTTTTTCAAAGTAGTATACTTAATACCCAATTTTTCAAATTCCTCATATAAATTTTCCAAAATATTTTACAATTCTTCATAAGAAGGATTTTCAATATTTTCGAAATTTATTACCTCAAGATCATCTTTAGCCATAAGACAAAAATTTACAGATTTTTCATTACTTGAGTCGCTGTTTGAGCTACTTGAATCATCATCCCATGTAACTTTCATCACTTTCTTGTCTTTATATCAATCTTTCTTTAGTATAGGACAATCTGCCCTAATATGTTTTGACTTTTTGCATTTATAGCAAGTTAATGAGTCGTTTTTACCTGTATCTTTGTTGGAAAACTTTTTGAAAGATTTCCTTGGATAAATTTTATTTTTCTTTAAGAATCTCTGAAATATTCTTTTGATCATTGTAATTTTTTCATCTTTGTTATCGTTTTCCTAGTATTCATTGCTTTCACTTTCATGGAGAGCAGCTTTGAGTGCCAAGCTTTTCTTTTGCTTTCGTTCTTCTTCTTCTCTTTTCAATATGTACTCATGAGTAATAAGTGACCCGATGAGTTTATTTACTTCGAGTTTTTTGAGATCTTTAGCTTCATGAATCGCCGTCACTTTTGATTCCTAACGTTTTGGCAAAGAGTTGAGAATTTTTCTTAATTATCTTCAAGTTAGAATAAACTTTTCCAAAAACTGTCAAGTTATTTATAATGTTAGTAAAATGAGTATATATAAAGAAAATAGATTCATCATCAATCATTTTAAATATTTTATATTCATGCGTAAGAATATAAATTTTTGATTCTTTAACTTGCAAAATTCTTTCATAAGTTACTTTCAAGTTATCCCAGATTTCCTTTACTGTCCTGCAAATCATTATTCTGTTAAATTCATTATCATTGAGAGCATTATACAGAAGATTCATAGCCATTACATTCACTGTATAAAATCTATTATATTCACGATCAAACTCTTCTTCTTCCTTGTTGACCTTTACTCCATCAATAATTTTTGTTAGAATATAAGGCTCATTTACAATACATTTCCAGATTTCTCAAACTTAAGACTGAAGAAATATTCTTATTTTAGTTTTCCAGAAAGTATAATTGTCTCTACAAAATAGCGAAGGCCGACTACTAGATTAACTTTCAGCAAATGTAGCTACAATGTTAGCCATATGATCTTAACTCAACAGATAATTAATCTTATAATAGAGTCTTTACTTTGATATCAATTGTTGCCCAGATGACTAACACAAGAGGGGGAGTGAAGTGGGTTATATTAAAAAAATTAATACTTATAAACCAAATACATAATATAAAATATAAACAAAATACGAAACAACAGGAAATATAAAGAGTAAGGGCAAGAAGAAGCAAACTCGGGATTTTAACGAAGTTCAGGCTCACTGCCTACGTCCTCGCCTCAAGCTACCATTTGAGGATCCCAAATTTACTATTCAGTCTCCATCAAGTGGAGATAGAAACGTATTATACCTTTGAGTAATATCGCTACAAAGAATCAAAGTAGAACACCCTCTACACTTGCAATCATCTCACACTTGGTGATTCAACCATTCCCTGTATAGAACACCTTCTACACACACAAGGGTTATATGCACCATCTTACAAATACAAGAGCTGAAAGTGGGTAGATTATCAGAGTACACTCCTCAATGAGTGAAATAAGAACAATACAGCGCAACTTATATATCTCTCAAAATGAATAAGGATTAAGGCACAAAACTTAGAGAAAAGAGAATGAAGGCTTTGAAAGAATGATACAAAACTTAGCAATTGATATGTAAGCTTTTGTTGTGATTTTTGCAAAACTCAGTTGAGCTATTTATAGGCAAATGAGTTTTCATATTCAAATTTGAAAAGGTTCACATGTCAAATAAGAGCATTATTCACTTTTCAAAAAATTCAAATAAAAACATCTCCTTTTTATATTTGTCAAAAACAACTTCATTCATTTTTCAAAGAAATCAAACATAATCTTTTACTTTTCATACATGACAAAATGAGCATGATTTATTTTTCAAACCAAATCATCTTCTTTTTGCATATGTCAAAAAAATACACAACCATCTACAAAATTTTTAAACAAAATCATCTATCTTTTGCATTTGTCAAAAGAAACATAACCACCCTTCAAGATTCTCAAACAAAACATGCACATGTCAAATATGACAATCAATCATCTTACAAATTCAAATTTTTATGCATATGTGAAAAAAAAAATTTGAAATTAAACATTTTAATAAAGTTATGCAAATATAAAAAATGCAATTTGATACTTTATGAGAAAATATTAATTTTGAACCTTAATCCAATTTCAAATTTTAAGAAATATACAAAATTACTCTATGAGTTTCATTTGTAAACTTATTCTTCTTCTTGCTCATGCTTGATTTCTTGATGTACTTAATTTTTTTCATACGTAGACAATTTGAACTTGAGTCTTGAATTTATTTGTTATCATCAAAATCTATAAGTAAATACGAGACTTGAAACGTTGAGTTCTACAAATTATGATGTAATTACTATTGGATGTCGATACTATAACATAAACAGGGACTCAAAGTCCTACTGTAGAGTGAGGTTTCCTGTTCTGTCTTCTTGACAAGCTAACATCTCTTAAACTGAGGTCTATAGAGTTTTGTGCTAATAATGGCCAACGAGATCACACAATGGTGGAGCTCACTGAAGCTCACAGACGACAAAAACCAAGTCCTAACATTGTCGAAAGAAACAATTTTTTGAACTAAGGTACGAGGTAGACATTGTCTCCTGGCAATGATTCTCAATGATAGGACTTCCAACAAAGAAGCCTTCAAGTCTACCATGGCCAAAGTATGGAACAAATCAGGCTAGGAGACTTTTAAGAAGTTTGAAACTAATCGTTAACTACTGGAGTTCCAACTCTTATGAGACAAATAGAAGGTCATGTAGGGAAGATCTTGGTCTTTTGACGATCACCTAATATGTCTAAAAGAGTTTGAAGAGGAGCTCTCTCCATCTGAGGTCTGGTTTACGTCTGAACCATTTTGGATTTAGATACATAACCTCTATTTTGCAGGGATGAACAAGGTTCAAGGGAAAAGGATGGGTGCAACTATTAGAAAAGTTTACACAGTTGAAACTGATGAACAAGGATGCGGCTGGAGGAGTATCCTCAGGATTAGGGTAGATGTAAACATTACTAAACCCCTAGTTCGTGGTCACCTGATCAATCTAAGAGGCAAGCAGTGTTGGATGTATTTCAAGTACGAGAGACTTCCAACATTCTGCTTCAAATGTGGCAAACTGGACCATGCTAATGGAAGGTGTCCATGCTTTAACCAACCCACTCGGAATCAAGAACAATATGGCTTATGGCTGAGAGTAGCCTCCCCTCCCTTGCAACAGTCCATATTAACAGCATTTAGAGGGTCATCAGACTTTTATACTCTGAGCACATCTCTTCAACAAGATTTAGAGGTGGAAGGAGCCTGAGATGTTAACTTTGGCAAGTCACTATCAGAATCAAAAGGAACAAGCCAAGACAATGCAACAAAGAATCAAGAACCAATCACAACCCAACCCTGCCAGGGAAGCCATCTAATCCCTGAAGACTTGCCTCATGAACTTACTAGGCAAGACTGCATTGCTATGCTTACCTCTGAGGATTCCAGAATCTCAGGTCTTTAGCTCGAAATAGTGAGGCCACTCAGTATGGCTCATAGGAGACAATTAAAAAGGTTAGTGATCTTGACCCCGCTTACCTTTCAACTCACCAATAGAAAAGTTGGTTGGAAACTATAGAAGTAACGAGAATGACACATTTCCTTTTTTAGCAAAACCTTATATTCCTAGGCATTCTACTTCTGACCTCCCACCAACCCCCCACTAGCCCAAAAGTCTCAATATGGAAAAAGAAAGCCAGGAGTCCGACTAATGTTCTGTTGAATATAACAAATACTTGCTATACCCCTCCACAACTTAGAAATCCCAAAAGAACTACATCTGCTTTGGACCCCCGCAACACCATTTCTGCAACAAAGACTAGAAACACTAAGCTCAAACTTGACAGGAGCTATTCTCACCCCAAAAAGGTGGAGGCTGCTCAGCAGTCCCACCCACTCCAATAAATTGTTTAAGCTAGAATTGCTGGAAGCTTGAGAACCCCAGACAATTCATTAGACTACCTTATGGTGAAAGCAAAGTCTACATCACTAGTTTTCCTAATAGAGATCAAGTGTGACAAATAGAAAATGGACAGATTTCGAACACAACTAGGTTTGAACATTGTTTTAGTGTAAACTGTAGGAAAAAAAGTGGGGTTTGGCCCTACTTTGAAACTCCTCAATGGAGTTAACAATCATCTCTTATACTGATTGGCTTGTCTTTGTGCTCATTAACCTGCCTAATTACAGTAGCCCTTGGGTGTTAACTAGTTTCTATGGCCAACTAGTCACTTCTTAAAGAAGTGGGTCCTAGCAGCTTCTTAAAACTCTAGCTCTTGCAAAAAATGTCCTTAGTTATGTCTCGGGAACTTTAATAAAATCTCCAGCCTTAATAAAAAAAAATGGGTGCTGCTACTAGGCCTTACAGACAGATTATGTAGTTTAGACAAGCACTAGACCTTAGTGACCTGCATGATTTGGGTTACAATAGAGATCAATTCACCTAGGCCAATAACAGAGAGGGGGTTCACTCCACCAAAAAGAGATTAGATCAAGCTTTTGGCAATACAACCTAGTTTGCATCACTTAGTTTTACATATGTGAGTATCTTCATCAGACCATAGACCTATCCTGCTTCAAAAACGAGATAATTTGGAAACCACTAAAAAAGAAAGGATCTTCAGATATGAGGTTAGTTGGAGTAGGAGGGAGGGGTGTGGTAAATTGATACAACAAAGCTGAAATCATCCAACTAGGCATTATGATGCTCTTAAGAACACTTTAATGAGATTTGGCAGGGGCTTAAAGTGTGGAGTAGGCACTTGCACTAAAGTTGGGGAGAATTTTTAAATCTAAAATTGAAAAACTAAATTTCTTAAAAGAACAAAATGAGGGGCATCTCTACATTGAAATCAAAGTCTTGCAAAAAGAAGTGGAATCAATTCTTGAATATGATAATACCAAGTGGAAATAGAGAGCTAA
This sequence comes from Platycarya longipes, assembly GCA_036559045.1. Lineage (NCBI taxonomy): Eukaryota > Viridiplantae > Streptophyta > Magnoliopsida > Fagales > Juglandaceae > Platycarya > Platycarya longipes. The sequence continues at coordinate 14,357,078 of CM071801.1, forward strand.
GCATGCCTGGCTTGCTAAAGGGAATAGAAACACATCTTATTTCATATATGTGCTAGTCAAAGAAGAAAGCACAACTCAGTTACAGAAATCCAAGATGAGACTAGGTCTGAATCCAACAACCATAAGGATATCAATCAGGTGTTCCAATCCTTTTTTCAGATTTTGTTCAATACCTCAAACCTCACTAGTATTGAAGCTTGTCTATCCTCAATGCCTACAAAGATCACTTGACATGAATCTTATACTAGGCAGACCTTCCACAGAAATAGAAGTTGGAGAAGCGCTTTTCAGCATGAACCCACCAGGTTTGCCTGCCCAATTGGGTTTTTCATTGTTTTCTTTCAAGACCACAAAAATATAGTAGGTGCTCGAGTGACAAAAGTTGTGCTTGAAGTCCTGAATGAAACACTCATTGCCTTGATCTCTAAGAAAGATTCCCTCATCCAAGTTATTGATTTTGAAACAATAAGTTTTTGCAATGTTTTCTACAAAACCATTGCAAAGACTTTGGCCACTAGATTGAAAATCATATTGACAAAGATCATAGCTCCAACCCAAATAGCCTTTGTACCTGGAAGGCTCATCACAGACAACATCATTGTTGCCTTCAAGTCCCTGCATAGCATGAAAGCAAGAGTCAAGGGGAAAGATGATTATATGGCCTTAAAGCTCGACATGATCAAGGCCTATGATCGAATTGAATGAGCATTTTTGAGCTCAATGATGAAGAAGCTTAAGTTTGAACAAAAATGGCTTGACCTGATTATGAAATGTGTAAGGCCAGTTTCTTACTCCATCATACTTAATGGGGCACCTCAAGAGAGCTTCAAGACAACAAGGGAATTAGGCAGGGGAATCCATTGTCCCTCTTTTCTTTCTGCACATAGGCATTAAACAACATGCTCAACAAAGTTGAGAGAGATGAGATCATAACTGGCCTTTCAATTTGAAGAAATCCACTCTTTATTAATTGCTTGTTTTTTTGTAGATGACAACATCCTCTTTTGCAAAGCTATCTCAATAGAATACGGCAACATTTTCTACCTATTGGAATCCTATGAACATGCCTCAGTTTAAAGGCTCAACAAAAAGAAAACCTTCATTTGTTTGAGTAAGAACACCAGGGATGAGACAAAGGAAATCATTACCAGCATTGCAAGCATTAGGGGTACTAACTCCTATGAAAAGTACCTAGGATTACCAGCCCTCATAGGTAGGTCTCGAGCTTAGTCTTTCAAAAGCTTATTGGACAAGGTGCTAGCCAAGATAACAAATTGCAAAACCAAGTTTTTATCCTAAGCAAGTAAGGAAGTCATGATCAAAGCTGTCTTGCAAGCCATACCCACTTACAATATGGGTATTTTCAAGTTACCTAGACAATTGATCCATGAGTTAAACATGATGATCAGAAACTTTTGGAGGGGGCAACAATCTCAGGAGCATAGGATCCTCTAGGTCAAATGAGATCAAATAAAAGAGCCAAATGTCATGGAGGGCTTGGTTTGAGAGATTTTGGCAACTTTAACTTAGCTCTACTAGCTAAGCAAGGTTGGAAAATCATATCCAAACCATACTCACTTGCTGCATAGGTACTAAAGGCCAACTGCTTCCCACACAGTTCATTTCTCTCAATAAAGATGGGGCAAAATATCTCTTATCTATGGCAAAGTTTCCTTGTTGCCAGATCTTTGCTACATGAGGATTTGATGTGGAGAATAGGTGATGGGACCCTAGCTAAATATAAATGCAATCACATAATCAGCCTTCAACTATGGGATTTCATGGATAAATGACTCAATCTCAATACATCAATACCATCATGATTGCTAGAGCACTGATTGTGCAATATATGACTATATAGTCTGTGTGGTATGATTTTTGTATTCATTCCATTCTTATAAATTATTCTTTTTATAGTCTCTGTTAGGATATCGAATACTCAAATAAGTGAAGTAGTTCACACAAACATTGTCTTCAATATTCTCTATATGGCATCAAGAGTCATTTAATCTCAAACGAGAAATTCTCTCTAGACTCTACCATGTCTTCATCCGTGAGCAACTCTAGTCCTCCACCCATCTCCCACACAGAAAACACATTTCTGCTCATTGGTATCAACACTGCCTCTCAGCTTCCCTTCAAGCTCACTGCCACGAATCACCCCTCATGGCATGCGCAATTTACCTCTCTATTGATTGGTTACGATCTCCTTGGTTTTGTGGATGGCTCCTTACCATGTCCACTACGAGATGTCAACGCTTCCTCCATGTCTCCTTTATACCTACATTGGCATCGCCAGGACAAACTTCTCCTTAATGTGATTTTTTCATCTATGTCCGAGAATATCATGCCCATTGTGGCCATGGCTGACACTTCCTACAAAGCTTGGAGCATCCTTGCTCGTCTGTTTGCCAATCGCTCACGGGCCAGGGTGATGCAACTAAAGGAAACGCTCACGTTGAGTCAACGTGAATCTCGCTCTATCTCTAAATTTTCACAGTCCATCGAAGCCACGACCGTTGAACTTGCACTCATTGACACACCTCTAACCAACGATGATCTAACTCTTCACATCCTCAATGGACTTGGTGCTGAGTTCTGTGACATTGTAACTCCAATTCAGGCTCAAGAAACTTCTTTCATGTTCGAAGAACTTCATGATCTACTCCTTGGACATGAAGCCTATCTCAAGCACCTGGAAACCAACTCATCAACCATGCTGGCCATTGCAAATGCCTTTTTATCAAAAATGCAACTCCTTTCCCAAAAACAGCAACCACAGGAACTCAAACAAGAAGCCCCAACAGCGCAATAACCGCCCTGCACCAACATGTCAATTATGTGACCAAATTAGTCACACAGCCAAGAAATGCCTCAAGTTTCATTCTCCTGATGCACTAGTCAACTACACCGCCGCTGGTCAAGAGAAAAAGTGGCTCATGGATTCTGCTGCCTTCCACAACATCACCACTGATCTCTCTAATTTGAACATTCACTTTGAATATGATGGACAGGATGAGGTTATTATCAGCGACGGCACATGTATTGCTTCTTCACCCTCTCCCTCTTTATAGCCACCCTCTCCACCAGAAGACTTGCCTCCCATGCGTACTCACAAAATGGTTAAGCACTCTATAAACAACATCCACTGGCCCAAGCAACTTTATATGATCACCAAACATCCTGTCACCCCTTCAGTTGAGCCTACGTGTGTCTCTCAAGCCATCAAGGATGCAAATTGGTGACAAGCAATGTCAAAAAAATTTACTACTCTAGTTCGGCATGGTACCTAGATAGTTGTCACTCCTTATCCATCTGAAAATCGTGTAGGTAACAAGTGGGTTTTTCGGCTCAAGTGCAACCCATATGGAAGTATTGCACAGTACAAAGTCCGGCTCGTCACTAAGGGCTTTCATCAACGCCCTGGTCTTGACTATAGCAAAACTTTCAGCCTGGTCGTCAAGCCCACCACTGTCCACCTGGTTCTTTCCCTAGCACTGCAACAAAATTGGCCTCTCTTTCAGATTGACGTCAACAACGCCTTTCTACATGGGACACTTGATGAAGCTGTATTTATGAAGCAACCAGCCGGCTTTGTCAACCCCACTCATCCCTCTTTTGTATGCAAACTCCACAAGTTCCTTTATGGACTTAAATAGGTACCACAAGCATGGTACACTGCTCTCCGACATAGTCTACTACAACTGGGGTTCAGAAAATCGACATCTAACTACTCCCTTTTTATTTACAACTCTGATGGCATCATAATGCTTGTGCTCGTCTATGTTGACAATTTGATCTTCACTGGTAATAATCCCACTCACATTCATCAACTGATCCAACAACTTGGGGCCGAATACTCCCTAAAAGAGTTGCAACCTCTTCATTTATTTCTAGGAATTAAGGTTATTACCACAACTGAGGGTCTCTTCCTCACTCGGCAAAAGTATGTCCGAGACTTACTTGATTGCACACGCCAAAAGTGTCACCACCCCACTGTCTATCAGTGTTAAACTGCACCTTGAAGATGGTTCACCACCTATTGACTGCACTAAGCTTTGTCGCATCATTGGTGCCTTACAGTACCTCTCCTTCACGTGGCCTGACATCAATTTTGCTGTCAACAAATTGGCTCAAGTCATGAATAGTCTCATCTCCACTCATTGGCAAGCCACTAAGAGATTCTTACGATTTTTGAAGCACACCATCCATACAATATTCTGCTTCGATGATTATCACCTATTCAGCTCCGTGCCTTCTCAGACACTGACTAGGCAAGTAATCAAGATGATCGCACCTCCACCATTGCATATCTTATCTTTCTCGGTTCCAACTTAATTTCATGGTTAACTTAAAAACAAAAGGCATTAGCTCGCTCTTTTACCGAAACTGAATATCGGGCTTTAGCAGTTGCTACATTTGAAATTTCATGGGTCAAGTCTCTATTAATAGAGCTCGGTGCTCCCTCTCAGAACCTCCTTTGCTGTTCTATGCAATGTGGGGGCTACTCACTTAAGCCTTAACTCCGTCATGCACTCACGCATGAAACACATTGCCATTGAACTTCATTTTGTATGTGACTATGTTACCCATGGAGCTTTGAAGGTTGCTCACATTCCCACTCAAGATCAACTAGTTGATCTCCACACCAAGCCGCTCTCTCGCTCATACTTCCAGCTTCGTTATTCCAAAATTGGCATTGCCGATGGCATGCCATTTTTGCGGGGGCGTATAAAGGAAATCACATAATCAACCTTCAATTATGAGATTCCATGGATAAATGACTCAATCTCAAGACATCAATACCATCGCGAATACTGCAGCACTGATTGGGCAATATATCACTATATAGTCTGTATAGCATGATTTCTATATTCATTCCATTCTTGTAAATTATTCCTTTTACAGTCTTTGTTTGTACCTATAAATAGGATATAGAATACTCAAATGAAGTGAAGTTATTCACCCAAACATTGTAATCAATATTCTCCATACTAAAATCTAGATAGAAAACTGGTTGCCAATTCCATCATCTTTTAAACCCCAAAGTTCAATTTGATTTCTCCCTGCAGACTCCACAGTCTTAATGCTCATCGATCAATTAATTCACTAGTGGAAACTGACCTTGTTAAGCCCATGTTTGCAAAGAAATAGGCTGATGACCTTTTGGAAACCTTGAGATCGATGACCAGATGCTTTTTGTCATCACATCTTAGCACATATAGAAGAGGAGAAATGCTTTGGTCTTTCAGCAGCAATTCCTACACCCCTCCAAGTAGGGCTGTAAATAAACTAGGCTACTTGACAGCCCACTTAGTACTCGCTTGGTTAAACTCGAATTAAACTCGACTTGTGAAAAAAAAGCTCACTCGTAAAAACAAATACCCGTTCGATTAGTAAATGACACATATCTGACAAAACTCGATTCAACTCGACTAAGCCTCGTTCATTTATGCTCGAGTCGACTCGTTAGCTAGACTCGATTAAAATTCATTTATATATTGATAAATGTATACACATATAAATGTTATATATATATGTATTGCTAATAATATAAGTATAGCATTTTTATAATTAAATATGTAATATATAATCTTATTACTTATATTTATATGATGAATAAATATCAACTAGTTAGATATTAAATATTAATTTATTTATTTTTAAATTTTATTCAAAAAATTAAAAAAAAAAAAAGGTCAAGCTCGACTTCGAGTTGAAAGTTTAGTTTATCGAGTCGAGCTCGAACAAAGAATAAATAAAAACTTGAGCTCGAGTATTTTGAGTCAAGCTTGAGCTCGGCAAGCCAAAGCTCAACTCAATTACAGCCCTACCTCCAAGGTTGCCTTACAATTATTACAACTGGTTGGTGACCTATAGCAAGTCTCGAGCCAACAAACATCTCTAGGTACCTCCCAACAGTAGCATACCAAGTGGTTAGCCATCCACAAGGAAGACTCAAACTGAACTGGGATGTGACAATCAACAAGGCAACCCTCACAGTGGAAGTTAGTGCAATCATTAGAGACAGTGAAGGCAAGGTCCTATCACCCTTAGAATCCAACAACATTTGTTCCCTAGCCCCTTACTAGCTGAAACTTATGCTGCCTTTCAGACATCAATTTTCTGCAAGTCTTATGGTTACAACAATATCATCCTCGAGAGAGACTTTCAACAAGTAGTCACGGGACTAAACTCTTTAGTGATCAACCATACGTATGCAGGCCAGGTTATCTCATATACCAAAACGACCCTTGATTCTTTTGCAAGTTGGTCAGCTCAGCATCAATCATGTTGTTCATGCCTTAAGCAAGGATGTTCTAAGCATCAGTGGTTATTCCACAACTTTTGATTATGTTTATCTTTGTATTAGACTCTGTTTTAAAGCCTAAATCAATATATACAGTTCTCTTATATATATAAAAAAACTATTGGATGTCAAGTACCTTATAGTTTTTTCGTTCAACTTTCTATCCTCTCGTCTCATGCAAAAACTCAATTTTGTTTGTTGTTCGAAACAATATGGAATTGAGTGTAGTTAGGAATTGGCCGGAACAAGCCAGAATTGATCAAAAGGGAATGGATTTTGAAAAAAAAAAACACAAAACGAGAATACATAGTGTATCAAGTGCTACACCAAAATGAGATATTTCAATCATTCTGGCCATAATAATAGGGAGCGAAATTCAAAACTATATTCAAAATCACAATGTAAGATTATTTTAGGAAAAAAGTTAAACACCTGAAAGTCTTGAGATCTAAAATACATGTGCATGGAAGAATATAATTGTTGTAATCTTAACCACAAGCCACTATTGCAAAGTTCTTGAGATCTAAATACATATTCCGCTTTCTATTCATATTTTGGGGGGTTGGGGGTGGGGGGGACCTTCTAGGCTTATTTTTTTGACCCCACACTCGCTTGTCTCCAACTTACCTAATTGTTATGATAAATATGTCATGTATGGTGTGGGATTTAATATAAGATTTTGTTAGTCATTTTAGATTTATGGTGGTTTTTTTTTTTTTGGTGGGGGGTAGGGGGTTCTTGGATTAGATTTTGGCATGAGATTCATTGTGGGAATACGATCCTTAAGAATGTATTTTCTTCTCTTTTTAAGATTACCTTTGCTCATGATGTTTCTTTGACGAATTATATGGACAACTCCAATGGTTCTTTAAAGTGGAATGTAAGATTTAGAACTATTTAGAATTGAGAAGTGGGTGATATCTCAAATTTTTTTAGTATGCTGTATGCTACAAATATTGATATTAGCTAGGAGGATAGGTAGCCTTGGATTCATCCCAAGAACAAGAAATTTTCGATCAAATCTTTGTATAAGGCTATGTCTTGCGAATCCCTGGACTTTTTTCCTTAAGAAGTGCATTTAGAAAAGCAAGATGCCTCTCATGGTTGTTTTTTTGTTGGCTTCTCTTGAAAAAATCTTGGCAATGAATGATTTAAGAAAACATTTACCATTATGTAATGGTGCTTTATGTGCAAAGGGAATTTGTGGATTCCATACTATTCCATTATGAAGTGGCAAAGGTTCTTTGGAATGATTTAATAGGATTGGTATTACTTTGGTGATGCCTACAAAGATGGTGGATTTCTTGGCTTGTTGGGGATTTATCTAGGATAACCATCAAATCATTGCCATGTGGAAGATGATTCTTCTATGCCTTATGTTTAACTTGAGAGGAATGACATTGATTTTGAAAATAGAAAGTGTTAGTTGGGAAAGATTAGAGAAGTTGTCTTTCATATATTATTTCTTAAAAAAATGAAACATTCACAGATTTTTTTTTTTTTTATACATAGATTTTTTTTTTATGAATCATATAATGAATGATATAAAACATTCATAAATAAACTAGCAGTTACAAGATACAAGTTCAATGAGGTGGGTGTCCACTACAGTCTTCCCAAAACCAACATATTATAACACGAAAAAGAAAAAGAGGGATCTAGAGCCAAAAGTTTGGCTCCCACCCATTTCCCACCAAGGGAGACCGCTTGATAACGATTTTTAAATAGTCTTATAAACATAATATAAAACTATAGCTAGAAGCTGCAATCAAGGGTTGTGTTCTTCAACTTGTTGGCCTGTACTGGCTGGAAGGAATTTTTACGTCTACTTTCACTCGATCCTTGGTTAGAAAAAGCAAGAACATTAGAAAGCAACTGAAAACTGAGTTGAGTCGCCAGCAAAAGGCTATCACTGGTCGTGGCGGCGCATGTAAGTCACGTGCTACACTTGGAGTGGAGTGGAAGGTCGAGTCTGGAAGATCAAATGTTGCTAATCCTGATGGTGCTACGTGTGGCGGTGTGAAGCTTTCACAAGCGCCACGCCATGTGAAATTTGTGCACAAGTCATGTGTGAGGCGTATGCTCCACACATATGGACAGATTTCTTCCTTCGTCTTGAAGATCGATGCCTAGGGAGATTGATGGCGGGACGTGTGTCAGACCTTGCTCGTCGAAAAGCAGTAGATTAACTAGCTTTGATGCTAACGGATAAAAACTAAAGGGAAAAATGTAAATAAACAAACCTAAACGGAGGCCAAGGTTGAGAAGGGAGGTGCATGGAGCCAAAGCTCCAACCGCCCTCCCCCTGTTGAATGGAGCAAACTCCTAGAAATGAAGATGGAAAGTTTTTAGAAGAGAAAAATATTTGAGAGAAAAAAAAAATTATATAGATCCAATGCGAAAACATTTCTTTGGGCATTTGCTACTTGATGGGGCATGTTTTCTTGATTTCCTTGTTTTTTCTAGTAGCGAGTATGGTGTTCTCTCTTTTGTATTCCCCGTGCATAGGCTATGCCCATTTACTCATTTAAAAAAAATTCCTTTTTAACTAAAAAAAAAATCTATAACTTGAGCCAAGACTAACACAGTTCAAAATACAATCGACTCGAATTCATTGAAAATTCCCAACTTTGTTTAAGAAACGTAATTCAAAGAATGCCGTGACATTAAGGTAAATCAAAATAAACATATTAAAATAGACTTGACCCCACAAATGAATTAACGAAGTCAAAGTTCTACAAGCTTACTAAACTACGGCTACTGCACCACCATTCGATCCAAATGTCGCATATCATGATGTAACAAGAAGGAAACACTATATTTCTCTCTTTTTTTTTGGGTGGTGCTAGCATGCTGACGTCAGACAAAATAGTAATTATTCTGAAATTAGTTTTAACAAATGATTCACAGGAAAAAATAGAAGAGAGTCACACAAAAACTTAGAGAAAATACCTCTGAAATTCAATTGAAAATTATCAAATCAAGCAATTTTGAAAATCAATTCACAAGTCAAACTGTATAGCAAAAAATCATCTGTATTGAAATTTACCAAAATTAGCAAAACTGGCCTAAATTAGTTTTAGCATCACTTCCTAAATAATAAATGAAATATTACCAAATAAGAAAAAGAAAATGTGCATCAAAGAGAAGACGTGTGCATCGAAAATGGCTTTCTGATTGAGATCTTATGCTCGATTATGATATCTGTAACCAAAATTATGGCAAAAATACTGAAATGCACCAAAAACTGTCCTAATTAGGAAAATAGCACGATTACCGGCCTCCCTTGCTTCTCGAGGTATCTTAATATCATCAACATGCTATTTAACAACTCAGCATCATCGAACTTGGATCCCCCTGCATCCCGCTCACCTTACCGCTGCATCCAAGTTCTTTCCAATTTTTGTTTTCATTTATTTATTCTCATTTTTTTTTATCCTTTTAGAATATTTGTGAAAAATATAAAAAAATATTAATACACTAATAATCAATTTTTTTAACCATTAAGTAAAAAAAATTAAAATAAAATAAAATACATGATATGTCAAAATTAGTGGACAAACTAGTTTTTTTTTTTTTTTAATGCAATATCGAAAATCATATAGATTAGATGACAGAACCCCATAAATCCTTGTACAACATTATATTCTGTCCTGTTCTCAAATTCTGTGTTAGTTTAATAGATTTAATGTGCAAAATTCCCTAAATGTAAAAGGACAAAGGGAAAATTTGTAGTTCAGATGGACTCAAAAGCCCATTTTGCACCCAACCAATGACGTAACGCCACATAAGCCAAACAGGTTAAACCTCCATGAGCTCGCCTGCTTTGGATCCTTAGTATACACCCTTGTCCCCCTCTCTCGAATATCCAGACGTTCTCTCTCAATCAAGAGAAACCCCGAGGCTTGCGAACCCAACCCTCCGCGTCGTTTACGCCACTTGCAAAGAGAATCCTTGCCACCGTTTATGCCAAAGTACGCTATCCTTGAAGACGAACGCACGCCGTCCCTCCTGTCAACGAACTCTCTAGCGAACTTAGGTATTTTGTCTCTTGCGAACCCTCTTCGGATGTTTTGTCTCATTCTTTGAGTTTATGCTAGTCTATGTTGAGCCTTCAAACCTGTCCAAAAATCACACAAGACGATTTTAACGTGGTTCAGCAATTTGCCTACATCCACAGGTGCCAAATTTACTATAATTTCTGAGATTTACAAATCACTCAAAAATTTCTCACGTAACTCTCAAATGCACACACCACTTCCCTCTGCTCTCCACTGCTATTTATTTCGAATATCAGAGCTCTCCTTTTATAAGAGAGGATTGCCAACAACTCCCGCAGCTAAAGAGGACTATGGGATGGTAGGTGCAGCCAATCTAGAAAACTCTGCATTGAGGTGGGTGGTGCAGCCATTGTTGAAGGATGGTAGACGGTGCAGCCTTTGAGGACTGCAAATGGTTTCTATTTCACACTTTGGTGGCCTATTTTCAACAATCACCCCCTCCACCGAAGTGTGCCATACTAGGCTGCTTCCAAGCTGATTCATTCTTCAAATGAATGCACCTCCTTCTTTGACGTGAGTGTCTTCTACTAACAAATGCGCCATAAGACGCCAAATGCACCCAAAAGTGCCAATGCACCCGAAGGTGCTCAGCAACTTACAATATTGATCAATTCCAAGCAGTGTTGGAACTTGATCCCTGTGACGACTTTCGTCAACATATCTGCTGGATTATCTTCAGTGCCAATCTTCTGAAGTAATATGTCCTCTTCTTCTAATATTTCACGTACAAAGTGAAATCGGACATCGATATGTTTTGTTCGAGAGTGATATACTTGATTCTTGGCCAAATGAATTGCACTCTGACTGTCACAGTAAATGGTAACCTCTTGCTGCTCAAAACCCAAATCTGTTACCAGTCCCTGTAACCAAATGGCTTCTTTTACGGCTTCTGTTACAGCCATATACTCAGCCTCTGTGGATGACAGTGCAATCGTAGACTGCAAATTTGATCGCCAGCTAACTGGTGCTCTAGACATAGTGAACACGTATCCAGTTGTCGATCGCCGTTTGTCAAGATCACCTGTATAGTCTGAGTCAACGTATCCAGTTACTAGACTATCTTCACTCTTCTCGAACTTCAAACCAAGATCTACGGTCCCTAGAATATACCGTAGAATCCATTTAGCCGCATGCCAGTGTTTCTTTCCAGGATTATGCATATAACGACTGACCAAACTGACGGCCTGGGAGATATCAGGTCGTGTACACACCATGGCATACATTAGGCTACCAACAACACTTGCATACGGGACATTCTTCATGTAGTCCCGCTCTTCATCATCTTTAGGAGACTGCAATGCACTGAGCTTAAAATATGGGGCCATAGGAGTACTCACAGGCTTCAACTTTGAGTCCATATTGAAGCGTTGCAATACTTTCTTCAGATACTGCTTTTGAGTAAGGTGAACTGTACATTTCACCCTATCTCTGCTGATCTCCATCCCCAATATTCTTCGTGCTTCTCCTAGATCTTTCATTTCAAACTCATGACTCAACTGAGTTTTCAAACGATCTATGTCCACCTTGCTTTTACATGCAATCAACATATCATCTACATATAAAAGCAAATAAATGAAAGATCCATCTGCAAGTTTTCTGAAATACACACAATGATCGTATTGGCAACGAGTGTATTTCAGATCCATCATAAAACGGTCAAACCGTTTATACCATTGCCGAGGTGACTGCTTCAGTCCATAGAGAGATTTATTCAGTCTGCAGACCCATTTTTCTTTACCAGTCTCTTTAAACCCTTCTGGTTGAGACAGATACATCTCCTCTTCCAGATCACCATGTAAGAAAGCTGTCTTCACATCAAGTTGTGCTAATTCAAGATCATATTGTGCAACCAAAGCTAGCAATATCCGAATGGATGAATGCTTCACAACAGGAGAGAATACTTCACTGTAGTCAATTCCCTCTGTCTGAGCGTAGCCCTTGGCTACCAATCTAGCTTTGTATCGAATTCTATTTTTAGCAACTTGATCATCTTTCTGATTAAAGATCCACTTACAGCCAATTGACTTCTTTCCTTGTGGCAGTGGCACAAGTTCCCAAGTCTGGTTCTTATGAAGAGACTGCATCTCCTCTGTCATCGCCTTTATCCATTCATCCTTTTCACTGGATTGTATGGCTTCTCTGTAAGTAGTGGGGATCTCACCCCCTTCAACTGGTAGTGCATATGTCACGTAGTTTGCATAACGTGTCGGCACACGTTTCTCTCGTCTCGATCTACTGGTTGCTATTGATTCAATTTGACTTGGAGGTGCTGTGACTAGACTATCAACCTCCTCTTGTCTGTCTTCTCTTGAATCATTTGGAGTAATAAACTCCACCTTCTGCGAATCACCGGGTGTTTCGCCATCATAGCTGCCTTCACTGGAATCTTTATGCTTATGTGACTTAAGCATCTCAGATTCGTTGAAAGTAACATCTCTACTGATAATTACCTTCTTAGACTCTATGCACCAGAGTCTATACCCTTTTACACCAGAACTAAAGCCCAAAAATTTTGCTTTCTTGGCTCTAGGGTCAAGCTTACTTTCCTTTGTATGATAGTAAGCAGGACATCCAAAAATGTGTAAAGAGTCATAATCAGTAGCATGTGTACCTTTCCACATTTCAATGGGTGTCTTCCCGCCATTGGCAGCTGTGGGTAGTCTGTTGACGAGGTGTCATGCATATGTCACAGCTTCAGCCCAAAATTGTTTACTGAATCCAGCATTCAGTAACATACATCGTACTTTCTCTAGCAAAGTACGATTCATCCGTTCTGCCACACCGTTTTGCTGCGGTGTTCCTCGTACTGTAAAGTGTCTGACTATTCCCTCTCTCCGACATACTTCCATGAAAGGGTCTAGAGTATACTCCCCTCCATTATCTGATCTGAGCCGCTTAATTTTTCTGCCGGTCTGAGTCTCAATCATCTTCTTCCAAGCAAGAAAGATGTTCAACACTTCATCTTTATTCTTCATCGTATACACCCACACACGACGAGAATAATCATCTACAAAAGTTACAAACCAATGCTTACCTCCCAAAGATGCAATTTTGGTAGGTCCCCAAACATCGGAGTGTACATAGTCAAGTATCCCCTGTGTATTGTGAACAGCGGTTCCGAACTTGATCCGCGTCTGCTTCCCCAATACACAGTGCTCACAAAAAGACAATTTACCAGTCTTGGCACCTTTGAGTAAGTCTTGCTTTACGAGTGTTTGCAAAGCTTTTTCTCCAGCATGTCCCATACGCATATGCCAAAGTCTGGTGGTGTCAGCATCAGTCTCATCTAGCTTTTCACAACCTGTAGAAGCTCTTCCAACAATAGTACTTCCTTGCAAGATGTACAGGTTTCCTCGCCTCAAACCCTTCATAGCCACCTGAACTCCCATTAACACTTTGAGAGTTCCATCTTCAATAATGATTCTGAATCCCTTTGAATCCAGAGATCCTAATGAGATAAGATTTTTTCGCAGGTCCAGAACGAACCGAACTTCGGTCAGAATCCTGACAGTTCCATCGTGCAGCTTCAACCGAATGCTCCCTATCCCCAGAGTCTTACAGGCACTGTCGTTGCCCATAAGTACTGCTCCACCTTCAATCTCTGTGAAGTCAGTAAACCAGTCCCGATTGGGACACATATGATAGGTGCATCCGGAATCCATAATCCAATCATCGGGATGACAAATCAATGATAAACTTGTCAAGGCAATGTCTTGATCTTCATCTCTGTCCGCGACATTTGTTGTGGTGGGTCGATTCTTCTGTTGCCCCTTCAATTTGGGACAATCCTTCTTCCAGTGTCCTTTGTCGTGACAATAGGAACACTCATCTTTGGCGAGTTTTCTGCCGACTGATGAACCACGTGATGTGGCCCGAGTTTTCGATTGAAAACCTTTCTTCTTTCCGGGATACCTTGACCGCGATCTCCCTCTTGCTGTCAGTGCTTCACTTGATGTATCTAGCTGTACCTGCTTATCCTTTTTCCGGTACTCATTACTAATCAGAGAACTAGATACATCGTTAAAACTAATTTTCTCCTTCCCATACAATAATGTTGTAACTAAATGATCATATGTATCAGGTAAGGAATTTAACAAAAGTAAAGCCTTATCTTCATCTTGGATTTCAACATCCAAGTTTAGTAGATCAGCAAGAATCTGATTGTAATTATTCAAATGTTCAGACATACTAATACCTTCACGAAATTGGAATCTGAAAAGCTTCTTCTTCAAATGCAAACGGCTCTCAATGCTTTTCTTCATGAACTTATCCTCCAATTTCTGCCAAAGTTCCTTTGCATTTGTCTCTCTCATGACAAAATACTTCTGATCTTTGGTAAGGCACAAACGGATTGTACTACAAGCTTGGGTGTTAAGCTTCCTCCAATCCTTTTCTGACATATCGTTGGGTTTCGCTTCCAACGCCATATCCAACTCTTGTTGGATCAAAACGTCCATCACTTCACATTGCCACATACCAAAGTTAGAAGTTCCATCAAACTTCTCAACTTCGAACTTGGCATTTGAAACCGTGGACCTACGCCCTGAACTGCTGGCATTTCCAGAGTTCCTAACTTCCCCAACACCTTCCATATTAATTAAGAAATTTTAGAAGACAAATTTCAAAATTCTAACCGTACGGATGAGTCCGGAATGATCCAAATAGTTGGAAAGCACTGTTTGATCGTTGAAATCGGACTCCAAATGGCTAAGATCAAGCCCAAAATCAGATCTGAAAATCGGACGGTCCGGATCTGTCAGGCGCGTGTGATACACGCGCCAGAGGTGGTCAGAGGCGCGTGGGATTCACGCGCCAGAGGGGTTCGGGAGCGCGTGGGGCGCGTGAGTTTCACGCGTGGGAGCTGCGTAGGGTGCGTGGAGGCGCGTGGGAGCGTGATGATCACGCGCAGAGGACTCCTCAAGCGCGTGGGAGCGCGTGATGCGCGTGGGAGGCGCGTGGGAACGTGCGGGTCACGCGTCTTCTTCCTCGGGACGCGCGTGGGGGCGCGTGGAGCGTGTTTTCCAGTCGTCTTCAACCTCCAGCTGCGAGTGGAGCGCGTGGGTACACGCTCGGACCTTCTACCGGCGCGTACGGGCTTCTCCGACGTCCGTTTTCGATTCCGTTTGCGCCTACGGATTCGTCTCGACGCAAGGAACAGCCTGGAGTTGTCAAAAATCAATTTTGACCAAGTTCATTTCTGGGCAGCACGAACCAAAGCTCTGATACCAATTGTTGAGCCTTCAAACCTGTCCAAAAATCACACAAGACGATTTTAACGTGGTTCAGCAATTTGCCTACATCCACAGGTGCCAAATTTACTATAATTTCTGAGATTTACAAATCACTCAAAAATTTCTCACGTAACTCTCAAATGCACACACCACTTCCCTCTGCTCTCCACTGCTATTTATTTCGAATATCAGAGCTCTCCTTTTATAGGAGAGGATTGCCAACAACTCCCGCAGCTAAAGAGGACTATGGGATGGTAGGTGCAGCCAATCTAGAAAACTCTGCATTGAGGTGGGTGGTGCAGCCATTGTTGAAGGATGGTAGACGGTGCAGCCTTTGAGGACTGCAAATGGTTTCTATTTCACACTTTGGTGGCCTATTTTCAAGAGTCTACACGTGATCTTATTGGTGGTATTCAATATCATTGCTTGGCAATAGGAATTGGGTTTGTCAACAATCCAGATGTTGGCAGTTTTTTGACAAGTTTGTATGGGAAATGTGCAAAGTTAGAAAATGCATATAGGGTCTTTAAGGAAATGCCTAATAGAAATATGGTGTCTTGGACGCTATTATTTCTAGATTTGCTCAAGAGTGGCAGGTTGATGTATGTTTGGAGCTTTTCCATCGGATGAGAAACTCGATGTCAAAACCCAAGGAAGAGAAGAAAATACCTAAGTTCGTTGGAGAGTTCATCAACGGGAAGGACGGTGCACGTTCCTCTTCAGGGACAGTGTACTCTGGCGTAAGCGAGAATTCTCTTCGCAGGTGGTGTAAACAACGAGGAGGGTTGGGTTTGCAGGTCTTGTGGTTTCTCTTGATTGAGAGAGGTTTGGATATTCAAGAGAGGGGGACGAGGGTGTATACTAAAGGTTCCGATGTGAGCGAGCTCATAGGAGTTTAAACTGTTTTACTTACGTCGCTGTGGAGCAAGAGCCGCGTCCGAATTTGATCTATCTACTCGACAATTCATCTGGTGACTTAACGATCGCGCTACTTTTTTAGTCGGGTGCAAAAAGGGCTTTTGAACCCATTCAGAGTACGGGTTTTTTCCAAGAACAAAATTTTGTTAGGAGGAAGTTCCTCCAACCTTGTTTACGAAGTACGAACTCAACGAGTACCAATTGAGCATGTGACAAGAGACAAGCTTCTTTTTTCATTTTTGAACCCTATTGTTTTCTTCCTTTCTCTTCCTTTTTTAAAGTGTTCCGAGTGTACTGGTCGAGACAAATTTACTTATTGAATCTCATCTAAACCATTTCGAAAAACAGGAAAAAGTATTGTGATGAGATGTCACATCACACAATACCGAATTCACGAGCATGATCAACTTGATATGCAAAATGAACCTATATACTTTTAAATGATCTAGACATTCAGGCAAAAAGGCAATATTTGGAGGTAGAAGATACTAATATCCATCTGTACGGGATATATTCAATGACCTCAAAAAAGACCAAGTTTCTATTCTACATTTCCTCTGACATATCATCTAACAACCTTCAATGTATAACACGCACCCTGGCTGGGGATTTACCATGCCATCTAATGCAAGTTGATGACCAACCTGCAAAAACAAAAAATTACAGCATTGAAATCAGATTGCAAGTAGACTGAGAAAAAATTATTAAGATTCTAAGTTGTCTTTCAAGTCATAACAGGCAAACATGTACAAAATTCAAATAGCTATGGTTGTTTCAAAAACCTTTTCTAACTAAAAAGTCACTCTTTCAAATTGCCTGATGCTTAACCTGAATACCCTCAGATGGATTTAAGTCTTCACACGAGTTTAATGTCTTCACCTTCCAACTAAAAGAAAAACTAACAACTAATTTTGGTCACACAAACTAAGAGGATCCTGTCATTTCAAACACATCAGTGGAAATCAGAGTGCCTTTAAGAAACGACAGGTTTTCTCAATACTTTTCCCCTTCAAAATATACTGCCACGCAGAATCTTTTATCATAATTCACTATGTATACTTGGCACACATGTTCTTGTTTAGTAGCTCTTTAGGTTATTATAAGTCACGGTGTTGCACTCATAATTGGGAAACCAATTTAAACAGTCCAACTAGGGTTTCCCAATTCTATGTCACTCTAGATACAAGCAAGTACAGAAAATTATATGATCCACTTCAATAAACTGTTTATATATGTACGTATATAGGACCCCATTGTTCCTTAAGGAGAAGACAAAGGGCCGCATACCTCATTTATCCTATCTGTGTAATACAAGCCTACAACCTAAAACACCAGCAAAAGAATAATTAACATTGGCACATAACCTTAACAACAGATCCAACCATAACTTTTATTTCCACATGAATGATGTCAATCAAATTAAACAACAAAGTGTTAAGGCAATTACAATTTAATGTGTGGCCTTATTCTGGCCAGAAGACAATGGAGCCAAAAGACACTAAATCCAA
This sequence comes from Platycarya longipes, assembly GCA_036559045.1. NCBI lineage: Eukaryota > Viridiplantae > Streptophyta > Magnoliopsida > Fagales > Juglandaceae > Platycarya > Platycarya longipes. The sequence continues at coordinate 14,375,106 of CM071801.1, forward strand.
GCCTAGTAGTAAATCTCTTTTTGGTTTAAGACCATATGGTGAATTATGATAAATGACAATGTGATATCTCAAAGAGGCACCGTATGTAGAGTCATTGTGACGGTGTCTGGACCAAAATAACTTTCCACTATGTAACAAACGGAGACCCAAGTTCGGTAAACCATCATTACGCAACGATTTCATTCCACACAGAACTAGATGACAGCTTTAAGAGAGAGCTCGAAACAGAGAAAAATTGTCTTCCAGAAACAAATCATTTGATATAAAAATATACACGCATCCCAAGTAGTGACACAAACAAGAGTGCAACAGCATTCAGAAAGAATATCGCTACTGAAACTACCTGAATAATTCCTCACAATAAGCTTGCCCTAAGGAGTTCAACTGGCCTTTCTCTCCTAAATATTTCATCATCAAAATCATCCTTTATGAAATTTCTTGACAGATCAATTTCTTGTCTCGCGTAGAATTTAAGCCAATATCATCACAAAGCAGATGACTCTGATGAGTGTCACTGTGCTCAGATCCAGGATTCATATCAACATTATCCTCCACATTTTGACTCACATAATTTTTTACAAGTTCCATTCCCTTATCATCATCAATACAAGATGACTCTACATTGAGATCAGAGGAGAACTCATATCCAGCAGTACCACGACATGCAACGGTTACTGCCCCCTGGTCAGACTGCTCAGCAGCATCTTTCTTCAGCCTCTTCCATATCTTTGTAGATGGAAGTACCATCATCTTCAAAATCTTCTTCTTCTCTTTCCCGATGTAAATAAACCCATAATTTCCTTTCCCCGTCAAATTGCACACAAGGGTCACGTTCATAATGCAAACGGTCCAGGGCCCCACTAACAACTTGATTAACTTGTTCATTAGACACATCTTCCACAATATATTGAGAATCTCTTATCAACGTACAAACATCTGCTCTGGTACCAATACTTCCAGGCAATCTAGCAGCAGCATCTCTCACAAGACAAAGAATAGTAACATGTGGCGGTCGGTTACGTTTAAGCATAAAATGGTCTCGAGCTTTTGAAGTAGGCTTCCCACCACACCTTCTCAAGGGAGCAACAATGGATTTTCTACCATCAGCTGCCGTGTAAGAGAAGGCCCTGTCAGGAACTGAATACCTAAGAACTTCCTCCATGCGAAAATAGGACCGGACTTCTTCAGAGCTTGGGCTAATGGTGTAAAGACTCTTTTGAGCTCTCAGGTCCCTGAACCTTTCTTTCTCATCCAGGTTGATCTGCATCAGTGCCAGGGGCGGATCAGGGAGACTCACTATTTGTCGAAGTGTCTCCTGACCACTTTTCAGCCATTTAGCAAAAGAATCAACTAACTTCACCAGCATTTTGTGAGGAAGACTCCAAGCCTCAGGAGATGTCACCTCCTCAATAGTGTCGTGATCTGATAAACTATGAGAAACTGGCCCAATCCAGAACCAACTTTTTGTAGACTTTTCATACGATGCAAGTGCCTTCCAACCTTTCGCTCCTAAAGGTGCTGTTTTCGATGAAAATATCTTCAGAACTCCTCTCACTAAATGCTGAAGTGGCTCTTGAGTCTCAAGGATACAAGGATCTCCAGGGTTCAACCTGACACGGTTAACAATCTCCTGAACAGTGAGATTCCCTTGCTTGCCATGCTCTGAAACATTGGCATCCACCTTCTCGTGAGAAGTAATCCCATCAACAGTGTCCTTGTGATCTTTGTTCTGCTCCTCTAGGGGTTTGCCAAGCTCTATATCTTCTGGAAGTGGAGTAATCATTGCCAAGCGAACTGCAGAAAGAAGATGTATAATAGAAAATGAGAAGCCCGTATGGACTGTAGGTGTAATGAGGGTAAATTGTTTCTTCTGTAGTTTGGTTTCCAGCTCGATCTCCGCTGGTCCCATTTCTGCAACAGGTGGCTCAGAGTTTTCCGTGTCTGAACTACCAGGGTCTTGGTCTAGTTTCCTTTTCGTTTTCTTCTTCAGAGGAGTGGAATCATCAACTTGCCAAGGAGCATCAGACTGTAGATCACCATCTTCATCTATTTCATGCATCTCTGTTATATCCTCCTTTCCTTTCCGCTTCTTTGTCACAGAACTGCAACCTGTTAATGGAGCCTCAGATCTTCCCCTTTGATCATTTAAACGTGCTTCTTTACCCTGACCTTTCTTCCCAAATCTACCCCTCCCTTTTTCATCTGCCAACAATTGTTTATCAAGTGGATCATCCTCGGCAACATCATCATGGAAAAAATCATGGCTAACATCTATTTTCTGCTTCTGCTCAGCAAGGTGAATCTTCAATGAGGACATGTGTAACCTTTCAACATGTTCCCCACGCACCTTACCATTCTTTCCAAATTTGTATGCTTGTTTCTTATTACTATCATCATTAAACTTTCCCAAGCTGGAAACGTAGCGGTCTCCCAAGGGCTTAGTGGCAGAATCGTACAAGGGACTGGTATCCCGCATCTTACCCTTCCGATTCAAAGTGTAGTTTTTTACTCCTGGCACAATCCCATTATTACTAAAGCCACCAATTTGTTTTGAAGGATGCATGGTCCCTCCAAGATCCCGTACATTCTCCTTCATGTTTTTCTTCCCAAATATGGGCCTCTTAGCATCTAAGCCAGACTGCAACGACTTAAATCGAGAACCATCCGTAAAACCAACTGGGAAAGCTAACTTGCTTCTTAATAAAGGATTGGTATCCCCATCATCGTCAAATTGTTCGGATGAGTCTGAATCTGAGTCTGAACTTTTCAACAACATTCTATTACCCGTCCCATTCTGCACAAAATTACCTTCAATCTTTTCTTGTGATGGCTCTGCTCTCAACTCAGACAGGGAATATCTTTCATGCTTCTGTGGTAAAGAAGTTCTAAGTGGTTTGTAATTCAGATAAGGAGACTCCCGCTTTGTCATCCAGCTTTTACTTTTAGCATCCCAATCATCCGCTCTAAACGAGGAATCCGTAGTAAAAGCCGCCCCCTGAGTTTTTTTCTGCAAAAATGGTTCGGCACAATCTGATGAGTCAACTCTATTTGCTTTCACATCCCGGCCTTTAGATGAAGCCCCAACTGAGAATTGCTGAACATTATCGGTATACCTGGAATTCTTAACAAAGTCATAGGAGGTTTCGATATTAGGAGGCTTTGCAGTCAACGCCTTTACCTCTGAAAACTGGCTTGAATTCCTGTTCCTACTATAGGCAACTGAATCACTTTTTGAAGACAAAGGTACAGCCATGAAACTGTCATCATTTCTTAAAAACCCACGCTTCTTTCCTACTTTCAAAATCCCAGATTTCTCCATCACACTGCCACGTGGGACATTTTGATCCAGTAAAAGAGCCATTCCATATGTCATTTCTTCAGAATCATCACTGTTTCTCATCTGATCCCTTGGCCTGAATGCCGTCGCCGAATAATATCCCACAGCCTTATTCTGCCGAGGAAGATCAGCTACCGAACCGTATGGTCCAGCCAACTTCAATGTACCTTTTGCATTCCGCTTTCCTCTTTTTCCTGGCTCCAAAGTCATCGACTGTCTTCGTGAAGGAATGCCCAGATTTGTGGCCACTGCAGAAGCAGAATGACGACACATTTTCTCTGCAATTTTCCCGTTCTTGATGTTTCTGCTCCACAAACGTTCACCTAAGTCTCTCTCTGATGAATCAGACTGAAAGTCTTCCACTCTCTCATACATCAAACTCTTTTGGCTTTTCATGGTATTGAAAATGCGGAGCCGCTCTTCAATACTATATCCCCTACAATTAAGCCAAGCATCCCTTATCTGACAAAGGTTACTAACAATATTGTTCTGATAATTCCTCAAAAGATGGTAGTGTTGCCGCTTCTGAAAGAAATTCAAACCTTCCCGGTAGAGAGCTACCCTTGGCTCACTCAAACCTCCCTTCAAGGTGACAAACAATTTCTTAATTGGGCTACCAAAGTGCAAATTGCAACCCGTAAAGATCTCTTTGATAGTAATCATATATGTTTCTTGGTCCATGTCCGGGAGAAACTTGGTGAGACTTAATCTCTCCTCGTCAGTCAAGAATTCATTCCACACATCCACCGACAATATATCCTCCAGACCAGGAAGATCACAGAGCTCTAACGGAATACTACAAGTCTGACTCCCAACTTGGCAAAACTCTGCCTCGGTTTCTCCCAATTCCAACAAATCCAAGTCTTCGGACCCTGGCCCAGAATCTGCATCATCAAAGTCATCATCTTCATCCGATTTAACCGCCGAGCTACGCCATTGAAGCTCATCCTCATCGCTGGACATAGTCTCCCCACTACTAGGCGAAAACTCCGTATCAAACCTCGACACGATAAAGCTATTCTTTGCAATCGCCATGAAGCATCCAAAAATCGAAAACAATCCCAGCTACAATAAACCAGAATTGCCGCTTCAATTAACCAGTTTCACATATTCGCAGATGTTAGTGGACAGAGCCAACTCAAAACCCTAAAGAGAAAATATCAAAACTAAGAACTTCTATCAAATCCAAGTCCTAACAATTGCAACTAATTATACAAAACGAAGCAGTAAAAGTCGGAAGAAAGAACGCGAAGAAGTCGAAATGACAACAACTCCACAAGGGGAGAAAAAGAGAAGGAAAATGAATTCTTGGAAATTAGGGATATGGCCGAATGTACCTCATCGGCGAGCTGAGTAGATTCTATGGAGAAACCGAGCACGAAGTCCCAGGCATCGAAGGCAGAGAGAGAACGAAATTGAGTATGGGAGAATCTTGAAACCCTAGGGGAGTAGGGACGAGACAAGTATACCTATATATAGAGAGAGAGGGAGAGAGAGAGAGGGAGGGAGGGGGGTCGCAGGGGATGGAGAAAACGATGGTGACATGGAGGGAAGCGAGCCGTCTGATTAGGAGGCCGAAGAAGACGAGGAAAAGGACGAAAAGGGGCAGAAAGGAGGTGTGTTTGGGGGAGAGGTTATAAATGGAGAAAGCAGAAAGGAAAGAAGAAGAGAGACACAGAGAGAGAGACTAGAGAGAGAAAGAAAGATGGCGAGTGCACACTGCACAGAGCTAAAGAGTTTCAGTGAAGAGGGAGAGAGAGAAGGCAGCGAGAGCCTTTTGTTTTTCTTTTTTTGAAGAGACCGTTGTAACTTGCAAATTTGTAAAACGGGCCTTCATTTTCTTGGGCCACCCGTATTGTATTGCCACTTAACCCGGGCCACTATCTGTCCTCTTCCCGCCTCCTTTTTTCTTCTTTTCATAATTTTATATTATTTTCTTGAAAACGAGCTATATAACGGATAACCTCCTCAATTATCTCCACCATTTTTTTTTAAATTTTTTTAAATTTTTGTTATTTTTTATTTTATCAAATATTTGATATATAAATAATAAATATAAGAAATATAAGAAATAAAAAAAATAAAAACTCAAAAACATTTAAAAAATTTTAAAAAATTTAATAAACAAAGAATATAAAAATTGTGTAGCATGTGTCTATTTTATTTATGAGAATAACTTTGCACATATCTTTTTTTTTTTCTTTCTCATTTTCTGTTTCTCTCAAATGCCTCCTTGTCTCCCCTAAGTAGCCTTGATTGTTTCGAAAGTTGCTTCCATCATGCCTGAAATTCAACTCCAGGAGGACACGTCCACCGTGATGAAGGGTTAAAGCTAATTTCTTCTAGGCAGACTCTTTGTATGAAAAAGTTGAAAAGATATATTTACAACTTGGCTGGAGTTTCAAAAAATTGGGAGGACGGAAATAAAAAAATTAGGGGGAGGGTAATTCTATCGGTCCTGGAATTGGGTTCCTTTAGGCTTTACGTTCTTGTAATATAAAATTATTTTACACTTTTTTATATTTTATTTTTTTAAAAAACTCTCGTGAAAGCGATTCCAATACCGGAATCTCATGTATTTACTCGGGGGAATGAGAGAGAGAAAGAGAGGGGAGAAATGCACAGCAATAAGGAAAAGAATGGTCCATCTAAATTTATAAATGAAATGCGCTTGTCTCTTTTAAATTTATTATTATATTTTTTAAAATTTTTTTATAAAATATAAATTTTAATATAATCTTTTTAAATTCTAATACATATTTTTTAAATCTTAATTTAATTTTTTAAATTTTTTAAATTTTTAATTAATAATAATATTAAAAAATAAACTAAACACATCTCAATTCAACTCAATTTTCTAATTCAAACCGGGCCGAAGAGTTTAAAGAAAGATCGAGAGATTTCTGTTGAAGGGAGTCTTTCGTCGAAGGATGGGTACTTTTGGAGATTACATTAATCTGTCGTAAATGATATGATGCGAGCAAGTATAAACTTCATTCATATGCAATGCTAAAGTGGTAGTTTATTACTGATGTCCGTTAAACTCCATCCATAAGATAGAGCTGTTCAAAGAGGAACTGTTTATTTATTTCTACATTTTCCCTTCTTTTTGTATATTTTCCAACAGAGTTTTGATGCTATTAGAGTTTCCATTGAAGACATAATAATGTTCTAAAGCTCAAAAAATAAACTTTGTTACACAAATAAAACGTTCGCATGGCTTCCAACCAAAAATAAAAAATAAAAATGTCTTGGTCATATATATCCAAACCCTCGAGAAGCTCAATGAATCCTTAGCCAAACTCGTCCAAACTCTCTTTTGTACTTCATTCCCACTCAATTAGCCTGTTGGATCAATTAGATTAGATCTAGTGCTTTATAGTAAAAATAATTTTATTATCTGGCATACTATATTAAATCATGTTAATTTATAGATTTATATCTTTATGTAAATGTTTTCTCTCAATCACAAATGCCAAACTCCATCAAACACATTTTAAACATTATGTAATATGCACCATTAATGTCGGTATGCAGAACGTGCAAAGACGTTGATACAGCACGTTCATTTCGTAACACATACAAAAATATAACAGCTTTAAAGTATATTGGTTTCAGGGATGTGTGGGGAACCTTAACGAAGACGTGCTCACAACTCACATTCTCTTTCTCTTTAATTCGAACTTGTACGATCTTTTCATTGTCTTGTATGTTCCTTCTACTTATTTGTTTGGTTGGAAGGTCTGTGTTAAAGCAACATGCACGGGTCTTATTTCGGGAATCGGAACATAATAAAATTCCAAATTTTAAGCTATTATTAGACGTACAGCTAACTTGAAACCTTCGATTAACTTTCATTCCTTCCTCACCAATTTCAGCTCCCCCACCCATTCTCTCTCTCTCTCTCTCTCTCTCCTTCGCAAATTCACATTCCAACTGCAAACTTCTCCTTTCTCTATCTTCTTCTTCTTCTTCATTTCTATATTTTGTTTCTTCATGGTGTTAATGAACATCTCAGAAATGGTGGCCGGTGAGAACTCATCGGAATGGGTTCTTCAAAGCATTGACATTGATCAAATGGTGGATGTTCCCATAGATGAGGACAAAGACAACGACGACGAGACGGAGAGCATAATGTCGAAATCTTCGAATGAAACACTCTTGAAGAGAAGTGATCGCAGTTTAAGGAAAAGGAATGGAGTCCAGGCCGGCAGTGTTCCTAGGATGGGAAGGATGGCATCAGGGGCTGCAAGAGGGCTTAAGAGCTTACATTTCCTTGACAGGACAATCACAGGGAAGGAAACCGATGCATGGAAGTCCATTGAAAAGCGTTTCAAACAGCATTCAGCCGATGAGAGGCTCTCCAGAGACAAATTTGGAACCTGCATAGGTAAGTTCATCAGAAACATCATGTACATTTTTGCTTTCTTCTTTTTCTTCTTCTCCTTCTTTGTTCTTGGAATGGAGCACACGGTGGGACATTCGAGACTCTCAGTTTGTGAAATCCTTTCAAGAGTAAAATATTTACTTAAAAAAAAAAAGATTAGAGTTAATACTCCAACTCAAGATTTTTGCTTATGTGTAGATTAGTCTCTCCTTTAACGGGTGTTCTATATTTAATTAAAAAATAAATAAAATGGAGGTAGAGTTTGAATTCAAAACTTCTGCCATATCATGAGAAATTATAACTTAATTCCATATATTTAAACTGATAGAAAGATATAAATTTTATTATTTATTTTATATCTTAATACTGTTTTTGCAGGAATGGGAGCAGAATCAAAGGACTTTGCAGGGGAGTTATACGATGCCTTGGCTAGGCGTCGGAAGATCAGTGCAGCTAACGGGATTACTCTGGAAGAATTGAGGATCTATTGGGAAGACATGACTAATCACGACATCGACTCCCGGCTTCAGATATTCTTTGACATGTAAAAAGGAACTTCCTTTTTTGTTTTTCTTTGAAATGGCCACAATTAAGGCACATAAAACAGAAGGATTTTAATGATTACAGGGTCTTTTCAGGTGTGACAAGAATGGAGATGGGAAGCTGTCAGAGGATGAGGTGAAGGAGGTGAGTAAATGCACCATATTTTTATTTTTACTCTTACCAATGATCTTTGTGTTTGATTACTAAAAGTTCTTATGGAAAAGGTTATAGTTTTGAGCGCCTCAGCAAACAAACTAGCAAATCTTAAAAAGCAAGCCGCAGAATATGCAGCTTTAATCATGGAAGAGCTTGACCCTGACCATCAAGGGTATATAGAGGTATTCAATTCAACTCAAGCTCTTTTTCTTCATGTTCTTCTTGTTACTGGCAGTCTTGGTGTGTAGAGGAAAATAATTTCTCATTTTCTCCTAAATATTTGGTATAAACAGATGTGGCAACTAGAAACTCTACTAAGGGGAATGGTGAGCTCAGAAGAAAACAAACAGCTTGCCAAGAAAACACACACTCTAACAAGAGCCATGATCCCCAAGAAATATAGAACTCCTGTTAGCAGATTCGTGTCCAAAACGACAGAGCTAATCCATGAAAACTGGAGGAGAATATGGGTTATAACATTGTGGTTGACAGTTAATTTGGTCCTTTTTGTCTGGAAGTTCAACGAATACAGGCATAAAGGGGCATTTCAAGTCATGGGTTATTGTCTTTGCATTGCCAAGGGTGCTGCAGAGACACTAAAGTTCAATTTGGCTCTCATCCTCCTTCCTGTTTGCAGGAAAACCCTTACTAAACTTAGATCAACTTTTCTCAGTAGCTTATTTCCCTTTGATGATAACATAAACTTCCACAAGCTGGTTGCTCTAGCAATAGCAATTGGAACCTTTGTTCACATAATAATGCATGTGAGTTGTGATTTTCCAAGATTGATTTCATGCCCACAAGGGAAATTTATGATAACTCTTGGGTCTGAATTCAATTACAAGCAGCCAAATTATGTAGATTTGGTGAAAAGTATCCCAGGTCTGTCTGGCATTCTAATGATCGTTATAATGACTTTCTCCTTCACGCTGGCACTGCATTCATTTAGGAAAAATGTGATCAAATTGCCATGGCCATTCCACCATTTGGCAGGGTTCAATTCCTTTTGGTATGCACATCATCTGCTGGTTTTGGCCTACATCCTCTTGGTCATACATGGCTATTTCCTCATCCTTACAAAGGATTGGCAAAGTAAGACGGTAAGTAAGGTTTTTCAGTAATAGATATATCTTAGTATTTTCTAGCACTTTTACATTGAGCATGCTCTAACTGATCAATCACGAAATGGTTTTTAAGTAACAGAGGACAATGATGACATGCTAAGATTTGATTTGCCATGTTTATATTTCTCTTACAAATCAAATTATGTCAATGATTTGATTTAGAGGGCATGTTTTCTACATTGACTTGTAAATAGACATTGTTGTTCCCCCAATCTTTCTCTAGTCTTAATTTGAAATTTATCTTACAAATCAACCTCTATCATTTTATCGGTGTGGAGAGCATTCACTTGAAGCCGGCTTGCAAGTAGAACAACTTTTGCAAATTTCAGCATTGTTGTTCTCCTAATTACTTCTCAGTCTCAAGGCTCGCTTGGATAGTGAGACGAGATTAAATGAGTTGAGATGGTTATTGAATAGTAGTAAGATTATTGGTTGAATTAAGTTAAAATGAATTGAGATGAGATGATTTCACCTCTGTATCCAAACCTATCCTAATGTCTCCAAAAGTCCTTTTAGATCTCCCAAAATGTTGTTTCTTACTTCATACACACAATCCTTCTAAATTATCCCCAAGAACCACTAATTATCAAGTTTGGTACCAATGCCTGATTGCAGATCATTTCTTTTCTCTGCAGACATGGATGTATCTCGTCGTACCTGTATTATTTTATGCTAGTGAGAGAGCTTGTACAATAATTAAAGAAATCAATCACCGAGTCAACATCATTAAGGTAAAGTGCCATCAACATCATGACAAAGTTTTCTCCACTAACTGAGAAAAGTACATCGTACCGATCCTGTTTCTTGTACATTGCAGGCCATTATATACACGGGAAATGTTTTAGCACTATACATTAGCAAGCCTCCAGGATTTAAGTACAAAAGTGGAATGTACCTTTTTGTCAAATGTCCAGATATATCAAGTTTCGAATGGTAATAAACAAGATATATATATATATATATATATATAGTGAAATTAAACATGCTGCAAAAACTCTTTAACTCACTCTAGTTCTGGTTTGTTACAGGCATCCATTCTCCATCACTTCAGCTCCAGGAGATGACTACTTGAGTGTCCATATACGGACCTTGGGAGACTGGACTAAAGAGCTCAAAAACAGATTTGCACAGGTGATTTGTGTATATATCATTCTTAAACCGCAATACCAAGTTATATTTCCTGAGATGTAATTTGAATCATAATCATAGGATTCAACTTGAATCATAATCATAATCAGAGAATGCAGGTCTGTGAGCCCCAAAGTACCCAAGCAAGAAGAGGAAGTCTGGTGAGAATGGAAACTAAAGCACATCCAAATTACAAGCATTCACAAGCAGGGTGAGCAGAGAATCCTAGACAAAACATTTCACGATTCTTGGTTTGGTATCATAGTTCAAACTTCCTCTGTTCTGTCACAGATATCCAAGGATCCTCATCAAGGGACCATATGGAGCCCCAGCTCAGAATTACAAGAAGTATGACATCCTTTTGCTCATAGGTCTAGGTATTGGGGCTACTCCATTCATCAGCATTATAAAAGATCTCTTAAATCACATCAAGCCAAATGACCTCGAAGATGTAAGTAGAAATGAAAACCCGATATATATCCCACAAATAGATTACACAAAAGCAATTTCACAAATTGACGTGGTTTTATGTGATCCGTTAGATCTACTTTATAATAAAAGTAACTTTACAATCTGACGAACTATATGAAGCCACATTAGTTTGTGGAATTAATTTTTTGTAATCTATTTGTGGTTAAAGTATTTCTCATATACATATATATATATATATTGATTCAAGGTGTGTGAATGTATATGGTATTGACATTGAAAAAGAGACTAAACTAATGCAGGATTCAATGCACAGCAATTCTATGGGAGCAAATAAAAAGTGTCCTGAAAGAGCATATTTTTATTGGGTAACGAGGGAACAAGGCTCCTTTGAGTGGTTTAAAGGTGTCATGGATGATATTGCAGAGTACGACCACAATGTATGCTTCCAACATAGAACATCTCCTGGTTCATATTTCTTCCATGTACATTAATCAAACGACTAGATCAACCTTTGTGTCTGTTGCAGCATGTAATAGAAATGCACAACTACCTGACTAGTGTCTATGAAGAAGGAGATGCAAGATCTGCGCTTATTTCCATGGTGCAGCAACTACAACATGCTAAGAATGGAGTTGATGTTCTCTCTGAAAGTCGGGTATTAACTCAGTAAACAAAAACTTTCATGTCATGTTAAGATATAAATAAATAATAAATCTATCTCTTTCTGTTAGTTAAATTTTTGGGACAAGTTATAATTGATTTCACATAATATCGGAACAGAGATTCTGAGTTTGAATCCTGACTCTACACTCCATCTCACTTAATTAAGTATTTTATATGTTAGGCCACCCATTAAGAGAGTCTAGCCCACGCGTGAGAAAGAGGGTTAAGATACAAAATCTATAATAAATCTCTCTCTCCCATCAATTTAAATTTTTTGGACAAGTGATGATTTTATGTTAATATCATGCACTGGCAGTCAATTTCATCCATGTTTTTGTAACATGTCATTTGCCACAGATACGGACACATTTTGCAAGACCCAACTGGAAGAAAGTCTTTTCTGGCTTGGCAAACACGCACCCATCTTCTCGAATAGGTAAGTATTTTTCGGATAATTTGAGAAAAATTTATAAGAATTTCCCTGGATCCTCAGTTATAAAATATTACTCCTAATCGGTTACTTAATGGTTGGTATTGTTTTCAGGGGTGTTCTACTGTGGAAGTCCCACGCTTACCAAACCAATTAAGAAACTTTGCCAAGAATTTAGCCTAAACACGTCAACTCGCTTCAATTTCCACAAGGAGAACTTCTAGTTTAGCTAGTTTTCAAGCCAAGACATTTAGCAAACAGTTTTTTCTATTATTTTTTTTATTTTTTATTTTATCAATTTAGTTAAAGATGTTCCTCCTCTTGTTATTACTACTTGACATTCGACAAATTAGATGTGTACAAAGTAGAGAAAAATTTTGATAAGGATTTTCTGTATGGTTTAGCTTTGTGTTACTTCTTCTGCTAAGGCTGATCACATCTTTGGGATAAAGCTATGAGCTTCTCAACTGGAAAGAAAGGTTCACCATGCGCAAAAGTAGTTTGTTCATCCTATAAATATGTAGTTTGCGTACACAACTATAGATATTATTACATCAAGATATTCATATCGAACTCGTTCCTTTAAACTTAAAAAGGTTTGGATGTTGAAAAGTGTTGAGAAGAGTTGTGAAAAGTAATAAGAAAATATGTGAAAAGTAATAATAAAATATTGAATAGTAGTGAAAAAATAATGAATAGTAATAAAAATAGGTGAAAAATAATAATAAAATAATGAAGTATTTTGACAATATTTAAGAAACTCCCGCTGTAAGTAAATAAAATAAACCTTCCTACACGATCCTACGTGGACCAGAACAGAACCGACTACCCAAGGTCTTCAGATCCGGCCCAAAGCACAAGAGCCTTTCCTCTTCTAGCCTTACTCGTTCTCAATTCACTTTGAGTTAATAAAACTTGCCCAAAATTGGCCCGACTGCCATTGACTTGTAAGGCCCGCAGCTGCAGCCCACAGCCCAGGCCACTCCAGCGTTGCAAGCCCAGCCCAGCCACCACAAAACGGCGTCGTTTCGCCCCAGGTATTAACTTCTCCGCCCTTCTCCTTTCTTCTTCTTTCTTTTCCTTTCCTTTCCTTTCTTCCCTTCGGCACCCGATAGTTCCAAGCCCCTGTTTTCCCTCGGTTTCCTTCCGATTTTCACTCAACCGTTTGCCACGTCCAGCGGTTGCATCAAATGGAGTTCCCTCCTCTCGCGGTTAGTTCACTTCACCGGTCTCTCTCTCTCTCTTTCTCTCTTCCTCTCTCTACGGAATACCCCTGTTTTTTTTGGGATTTTTTTTTCTCTGCCGCCGATCTCCCCTGTTGCGGCCACCCACTTCTTGAATATTTGTTGGGGTACTACGGATCCATCAGCACCCAGAGACTCTCCCTCCTCCTTCGGCAAATTGTTTCTCTGGCTGGGTCTCTCCATTGCCGACTGCCCTGTTCTCATTCACACATTTCCGCGCCGGTAAGCTGATGATCTCTTCCTTGCTCTAAATTTCTTCCGTCATTATACGATTCCGTTTTGGGCTTCTGGTTTTAACGTTGATTGCTTGGGGGAAGAGATACTCTCGGGCCGATAGGCCATCATAGCAGAATGTAGGATTTTTGGTTTAACTTCTCTTCTCTTTGTTCCGTTGTGTTTTTCTTGTGGAGATTAGGGTAGTTACAACTCCAGATTTACACCCGCAATTTCTCCTCTTTTGGCAGTGCGTGACTCTCGGGTTTCAACACTACAAGTGAATTGAGGTATTTTATTTTTCAAGGCCTTTCTACTCTATAATGCATGCGAATAAGGGTAGGAGTTTCATGAGTATGTTCAGGAATTTTGGAAGGATTCAAAATTTTATGGCTGTGTTGTTGGGCTGGTTGGTTTTAATTAGGTAAAATGTTGTTTGGCTGGTTGGTTTTAATTGAGTAAAATGTTGTTTGGTTGGTTGGTTTTAATCCATGTGGCTGTTGTTTGGCTGGTTGGTTTTAATTGAGTAAAATGTTGTTTGGCTGGCTAGACCGATTGGTGGTGTTGAGGTCAATTATTTTGTTGCTAAATGATATTTTTTTTTTGGGTGACTGTCTCGTTGGGTTGTAAGCTGGAAATTTAGGAATAAATGTTCATGTGAGCGTGGGATAACAACCCGGATTATTGGGGCTGGTCAGCACGTTATGGGTGTCGTTTGACTTGATAGTTGTAGCAAATTGTAACGCCTTAAGCTAGTGTAGTTTGAAGAAAGGAGTGTTGCAAAATTTTTCAGATTTGGAACTTTAGATTACCATTTTTTTTATACTTATAGATTGGGTTTGATGGTCGTTAATGTTAAGTTCTTTTTTTTAATAGGCGACGAGAATCTTAGAGATCGGATTCCAAATTTTGATAATTCGCTACAGGAGTCAGGTAAGCGGGGCTCCTATCCTAGATTTACATAAAAAGAAAATTTGTTTGAGGTTGGTTTTTATAAAATGTGCATGTTTTGTTTTTGAAGAAAAATGTGAAAAACAACCTCAGTATACGTTTTGTGCATTCGCCCATGAAAATTTATATGATAGAGAAATTTCTCTTTTGACATGAAATGTGTAGACATGAGCAATATTTGACATATTTCTGAACTATGCATAAGAGCGAATATTAATTTTGATGCTATCTTGTGCATGTAAAATAATATGTTTTGTTGTGTTTTTGGCTTGTATGGAAATGGATAAGAAAGTGAAAAACAAGTGGCTTAATATGATATGTTTACGGAAAAACCTTTGGCATACTTATCTGTTTGTCTTTATTTCTGAATATGTTTCGGATATGATTATATGGATTCACGTGATATGGTTGGTACCTCCATGATACAATATGATAGGAGTGCAATCACTTTGGAAACAAAGTGATCCTTTTTATGTGTTACTTTCCTATGTGCACACTCGGGGCTCCGAGAACGAATGAGGGAAAGTCTCACAATATGATACTGCCTGGTTTGGCCACCGGGGATAGCACAACCCTACCACGGGGGTTAAACATGGTATATGTTTGGAAATGGATGAGATGTTACAGTTATTTTTGCCAAAGTGTTTTGAGTATAAAAAAAAAAAAGTTAGTTTTGGTGTATACTTCATGAAAAATAAAAGTTCGCTCAGCTTTTGGATGGTTCATAAGTTTTGGAATTGTTTACTTTGAATAAAAGTTTTTTTTTTTTTTTTTTGTTTACATGCTTAAGGATTTTTATTAAAAATGCTCATGATTTACATACTAGTATAGGTGTTTTGCTTACTGAGTTGTGGATGAACTCACCCCTTATCTATATACATTTCAGATGAAGTGGAGGTCTCGCCTGAGGACTAAGGTTAATATATTGGGACCAGGATAGGCGGTCATGTTTGGGGTTGAAGTGAAGACAATATTTATTATTTTGTTGTCGCGTTATTTAGCATGTTTAGATTAAAGTGTTAGTAGGATTTTTGATGGGAAGTTTGTGGACCCTATGTGATGACACTATTTTATTCAATGTATGACCTTATGGATATTCAGGATTTAATTGTTCTTAAAATTTGGAGTTAGAAGAATTATATTGTGGATTTGATCAGATATATTTTTAGATAAAATTTGTAGATGAAAACAGGTCCAAGTCAAACAGGTTGATAATCAGGACCCCCTTTCGGGTACGGGGTGTCACAGTTGGTATCAGAGCGAAGGTTTAAGGTTCTGCAGACTTATGCAATGAAGTTTAGGAATTTGAGGTTTAGAATTCGCCAACTTTAGGAATTATTTGAGGTGTAGAATTTTATAGACTAGTGAGCTGATTTCGTATGGTTGGAGATTTAAGGAATAGGTTTATGAATTTCTTATAATTATACTTGTGGTGGATACCTTACTTTTGGGGAATTTGTATACCATTGTTGGACTACTATGACTACCCGTCGATATTTATATAGTTTCTTGTATGTGTGCTTGTAATAAACGATTTGTTTAATAGTTCAAGTCTTCTCAGGATGCCGCCTCGCCGTGAACGAAGTGTATCGGATTTGAACGCAGCCAGGAATGAAAGGGAAGCAAATCCAAGAACTTCTGAAGTACTCCGGGCAGCAGCACATCAATTGATAGACGATCTGGCACAAAATTCATCCGGCCGTCACCGCACCACAAGTGAAAGGGGTTGCACCGTGGAAGATTTCAACAAGCTGTGCCCCACATCTTTTGATGGGAGAGGTGACCCGATATTAGCTGAGGATTGGGTGCAGGACATTGAAGAGATATTTCGAGTCTTGCCTTGCACGGATGAACAAAAAGTGGCGTTTGCTACATTCAAGTTGACTGGGGAGGCGAAAAGGTGGTGGATCTCGGAAAGGACCATTAGGGAAGCTGAAAAGAATGAAATAAAAAGTTGGTCGCTGTTCAAGGAAGTTTTTCTGGAGCGTTTCTTCCCCATCTCAATGAAAGAGGATAAGGCGATGGAGTTTGCCACATTAGTCCAGGGGACGATGTCAGTACACCAATATGCAGCCAAGTTTACTGAGCTGGCACGCTTTGCAGCATATCTAATTCCTGATGAAGAGAAGAAGTGTCGCAAATTTGAACAAGGATTGAACGAGAAGCTGTATGAACGAGTGATGGGTTTCCAGTTGAAAAAGTTCACAGAGTTGGTGAATAAGGCCACATTGTTTGAGGGATGCCTTCAGAGGAGCGCCACCTTACTTGATCAAAGGAAGAGGTCTACCCCATCTGGATATCATACAAGCAACAACCAAGGACAGTGGAAGAAGAGAAATGAAGGGGGTAATTCAAGCAAGAGGCCAATTCAGAGTGATCAGCAGCCTTATCATTGTAGAACTTGTGACCGTGTTCACACGGGAAGGTGCCGGAAAGAGCTAGGCTTATGTTACCGGTGCGGCAAGTCGGGCCACTACCTCAGGGATTGCCCGCTTACTTTGGGCAGCAATAGATCTGCCCCACTACCACCCCCACCCAGGACTGGAGGGGCGCCACGAGGTAATACCCAACGCCCTACTGCACCTGCTCGGGTTTTCGCATTGACACCAGGAGAGGCTGAAGGCAGGGAGGATGTGATCACAGGTATTATTCCTTACTTTTCTTTTGGGAATGACTTAGTAATTATTGTGGATGTTAAATCAAAGGATACTTTGTATGTGATCACAGGCATTCTTTCTTTGTTTTCCAATCATGCCACTACACTGTTTGACTCTGGGGCAACACATTCCTTTATTTCTAAGAATTTTGCCAAATTCTGCTCATGGGAAGGTGAAAGGTTGGATTTTGACTTAGTGGTCTCAACTCCGACGGGGACTACAGTGTCTTGTCACAAAATTCTCCGCGGCTGTCCTATATCTATTGAAGAGAGATTGATGCCTGCTGAGCTTATTATTTTTGACATGATTGGATTTGATGTAATCTTGGGTATGGACTGGTTGGCTTCATACCATGCCAGTATTGACTGTTTTAAAAAGGAGATAGTTTTCAAGCTTCCTGAAGGGGATGAAATTCGATTTGTGGGAACGAAAGTGCGATTATTCCCATCAATCATATCAGCAGTTCAGGTTGGGAAATTATTGCGAGATGGCTGTCAAGGATTTTTAGCTTGTGTAATAGATGCACCAAAAGAAGAGTTGAGCCTAGAAGAGATTCCTGAGGTGAGAGAGTATTCGGAAGTGTTTCCTGAAGATTTGTCTGGATTGCCACCTGACCGAGAAGTAGAATTCGCTATCGATCTTGTGCCAGGCACAGCACCTTTGTCCAAGGCTCCTTATAGAATGGCGCCATCGGAGCTCACCGAACTTAAAGAACAGTTACAAGATCTATTAGACAAGGGTTTTATCCGACCCAGTGTGTCCCCATGGGGTGCTCCAGTGTTATTTGTGAAGAAGAAAGATGGAACGATGAGAATGTGCATTGACTATAGAGAACTCAACCGAGTAACCATCAAGAATAAATATCCCTTACCTCGCATAGAAGACTTGTTTGATCAACTACAGGGTGCGCAAGTTTTCTCGAAGATTGACCTTCGATCAGGGTATCATCAATTGAAGATCAAGGCTGAAGATGTATCCAAGACTGCTTTCAGGACCAGATATGGCCACTATGAGTTTCTGGTCATGCCTTTTGGTTTGACTAACGCTCCAGCAGTATTCATGGATTTAATGAACAGAGTATTTCATGGATTCTTGGATAAATTTGTGGTTGTCTTTATTGACGACATCCTAATCTATTCTAAGAGCAAGAAGGAGCATGAGGAACACTTGAGGCTAGTACTCGGGACACTTAAAGAAGAAAAGTTGTTTGCTAAACTGAAGAAGTGTGAGTTTTGGCTGAATGCAGTTACATTTCTGGGGCATGTTGTCTCAAAGGAGGGCATTTCAGTGGACCCCGGGAAAGTGGAAGCAGTAGTGAACTGGTCAGCACCGAAAAATGTACATGAGATTAGGAGCTTCTTGGGATTGGCGGGATACTATCGCCGATTCATTGAGGGTTTTTCCAAGATAGCAGTTCCCCTCACCGCACTCACAAGGAAGAACAAGAAGTTTGAGTGGACGGAAAAATGTGAAGAAAGCTTTCAGAATTTGAAACAGAGACTAGTGACCGCCCCAGTTTTAACAGTTCCCACTGCGAGAGGTGGGTTTGTGGTATATAGTGATGCTTCAAGACTGGGTTTAGGGTGTGTATTAATGCAACATGGGAAAGTTATAGCCTATGCTTCACGGCAACTAAAGACACATGAACAAAATTACCCCACACATGATTTGGAGTTAGCAGCAGTTGTGTTTGCACTTAAAATTTGGAGGCATTATTTATATGGGGAAAAGTGTGAAATCTACACAGATCACAAAAGCTTAAAGTATTTCTTCACCCAAAAAGAATTGAATATGAGGCAGAGAAGATGGCTCGAGCTAATAAAGGATTATGATTGTAATATCAATTATCACCCAGGCAAAGCGAACGTTGTAGCTGACGCCTTGAGTAGGAAATCAATGAGTTCAGCAGTAGCATCCCTTACTACTCAACACCAGCTACTAATGGACTTAGAAAGGGCTGGTATTGAGATCATCACCAATGATACAAGTGCTTTCGTGGCTAGTTTAATAGTGCAACCAGATTTGTTAGAGAGAATCAAAGCAGCTCAGAAAGTAGATTCAGCATTGATAAAGCTAGTGGAGGAAGTTAAGAACGGGGACAAAGCTGATTTTAGCATTTCTGAAGATGGAGTTCTGAAGTTTAGGGACAGATTGTGTGTACCTGCAGATGATACACTAAAGAAGATAATTCTTGAGGAGGCACACCGCTCTTTATACACAGTTCATCCAGGGAGTACCAAGATGTATCGGGATTTGAGAGAGTCTTTTTGGTGGAACGGTATGAAGAGAGAAATTGCTAAGTTTGTAGAACAGTGCCTAACTTGTCAACAGGTGAAGGCAGAACATCAGAGACCAGCAGGGTTGTTACAGCCATTACAGATTCCGGAATGGAAGTGGGAGCATATATCCATGGATTTTGTGACAGGTTTACCAAGGGCTTTAAACGGACAAGATGCAATATGGGTAATCGTTGATCGCTTAACGAAGACTGCGCGTTTTGTGCCCATTAAAGTTTCTCATAAGTTGGAGAAACTAGCGGAGCTATACATACAAGCGATCGTGAGGTTACACGGGATACCAGTATCCATTGTATCAGATAGAGATCCTCGTTTCACCTCTAGATTTTGGAGAAGTTTGCAAGAGGCAATGGGTACTAAGTTGAATTTTAGTACGGCTTATCACCCTCAGACAGATGGACAATCCGAAAGGACTATTCAGATTTTAGAAGACATGTTGAGGGCATGTGTAATGGACTTTAAAGGAACTTGGATAAGACATTTACCATTGGTGGAATTTGCTTATAATAACAGTTTCCAGACTAGTATTGGGATGGCACCGTATGAAGCATTGTATGGCAGAAGATGTAGGTCTCCATTATATTGGGACGAAGTTGGTGAAAGAAAAATCTTGGGGCCAGAGATCATTCAGAGGACCACAGAAAAGATCGACATTATTCGAGCCAGAATTAAAGCAGCTCAGGGCCGACAAAAGAGCTATGCCGATAACCGCCGCCGTCCACTAGAGTTTGAGGTGGGAAATGAAGTATTCTTGAAGATAGCACCAATGAAAGGGGTTATGAGATTTGGAAGTAAGGGCAAGTTGAGCCCTAGATATATTGGGCCTTTTGAAATTCTTGAGCGGGTTGGACCATTGGCATATAAGTTAGCACTTCCTCCAAATCTGACGGGAGTGCATAATGTATTTCATGTATCCATGCTGAGGAAGTATATTCCCGATCCAACTCACATCATTCATTATGAGCCGCTACAGATTCAGGAAGATATGACATATATCGAAGAACCAGTGCGGATCTTAGAAAGGAAAGCACACAGGTTGCGGAATCGTAGCATCCCCATGGTTAAGGTTTTGTGGAGTAATCATACAAGTAGTGAAGCTTCCTGGGAACTCGAGGAGGAAATGCGAGAGAAATACCCACACATCTTCAACGAGGATTATGAACTCTTGTAGCAAATTCCGAGGACGGAATTTATTTTTAGGAGGGGAGGATGTAAGGCCCGCAGCTGCAGCCCACAGCCCAGGCCACTCCAGCGTTGCAAGCCCAGCCCAGCCACCACAAAACGGCGTCGTTTCGCCCCAGGTATTAACTTCTCCGCCCTTCTCCTTTCTTCTTCTTTCTTTTCCTTTCCTTTCCTTTCTTCCCTTCGGCACCCGATAGTTCCAAGCCCCTGTTTTCCCTCGGTTTCCTTCCGATTTTCACTCAACCGTTTGCCACGTCCAGCGGTTGCATCAAATGGAGTTCCCTCCTCTCGCGGTTAGTTCACTTCACCGGTCTCTCTCTCTCTTTCTCTCTTCCTCTCTCTACGGAATACCCCTGTTTTTTTTGGGATTTTTTTTTCTCTGCCGCCGATCTCCCCTGTTGCGGCCACCCACTTCTTGAATATTTGTTGGGGTACTACGGATCCATCAGCACCCAGAGACTCTCCCTCCTCCTTCGGCAAATTGTTTCTCTGGCTGGGTCTCTCCATTGCCGACTGCCCTGTTCTCATTCACACATTTCCGCGCCGGTAAGCTGATGATCTCTTCCTTGCTCTAAATTTCTTCCGTCATTATACGATTCCGTTTTGGGCTTCTGGTTTTAACGTTGATTGCTTGGGGGAAGAGATACTCTCGGGCCGATAGGCCATCATAGCAGAATGTAGGATTTTTGGTTTAACTTCTCTTCTCTTTGTTCCGTTGTGTTTTTCTTGTGGAGATTAGGGTAGTTACAACTCCAGATTTACACCCGCAATTTCTCCTCTTTTGGCAGTGCGTGACTCTCGGGTTTCAACACTACAAGTGAATTGAGGTATTTTATTTTTCAAGGCCTTTCTACTCTATAATGCATGCGAATAAGGGTAGGAGTTTCATGAGTATGTTCAGGAATTTTGGAAGGATTCAAAATTTTATGGCTGTGTTGTTGGGCTGGTTGGTTTTAATTAGGTAAAATGTTGTTTGGCTGGTTGGTTTTAATTGAGTAAAATGTTGTTTGGTTGGTTGGTTTTAATCCATGTGGCTGTTGTTTGGCTGGTTGGTTTTAATTGAGTAAAATGTTGTTTGGTTGGTTGGTTTTAATCCATGTGGCTGTTGTTTGGCTGGTTGGTTTTAATTGAGTAAAATGTTGTTTGGCTGGCTAGACCGATTGGTGGTGTTGAGGTCAATTATTTTGTTGCTAAATGATATTTTTTTTTTGGGTGACTGTCTCGTTGGGTTGTAAGCTGGAAATTTAGGAATAAATGTTCATGTGAGCGTGGGATAACAACCCGGATTATTGGGGTTGGTCAGCACGTTATGGGTGTCGTTTGACTTGATAGTTGTAGCAAATTGTAACGCCTTAAGCTAGTGTAGTTTGAAGAAAGGAGTGTTGCAAAATTTTTCAGATTTGGAACTTTAGATTACCATTTTTTTTTATACTTATAGATTGGGTTTGATGGTCGTTAATGTTAAGTTCTTTTTTTTATAGGCGACGAGAATCTTAGAGATCGGATTCCAAATTTTGATAATTCGCTACAGGAGTCAGGTAAGCGGGGCTCCTATCCTAGATTTACATAAAAAGAAAATTTGTTTGAGGTTGGTTTTTATAAAATGTGCATGTTTTGTTTTTGAAGAAAAATGTGAAAAACAACCTCAGTATACGTTTTGTGCATTCGCCCATGAAAATTTATATGATAGAGAAATTTCTCTTTTGACATGAAATGTGTAGACATGAGCAATATTTGACATATTTCTGAACTATGCATAAGAGCGAACATTAATTTTGATGCTATCTTGTGCATGTAAAATAATATGTTTTGTTGTGTTTTTGGCTTGTATGGAAATGGATAAGAAAGTGAAAAACAAGTGGCTTAACATGATATGTTTACGGAAAAACCTTTGGCATACTTATCTGTTTGTCTTTATTTCTGAATATGTTTCGGATATGATTATATGGATTCACGTGATATGGTTGGTACCTCCATGATACAATATGATAGGAGTGCAATCACTTTGGAAACAAAGTGATCCTTTTTATGTGTTACTTTCCTATGTGCACACTCGGGGCTCCGAGAACGAATGAGGGAAAGTCTCACAATATGATACTGCCTGGTTTGGCCACCGGGGATAGCACAACCCTACCACGGGGGTTAAACATGGTATATGTTTGGAAATGGATGAGATGTTACAGTTATTTTTGCCAAAGTGTTTTGAGTATAAAAAAAAAAAGTTTTTGGTGTATACTTCATGAAAAATAAAAGTTCGCTCAGCTTTTGGATGGTTCATAAGTTTTGGAATTGTTTACTTTGAATAAAAGTTTTTTTTTTTTTTTTTTGTTTACATGCTTAAGGATTTTTATTAAAAATGCTCATGATTTACATACTAGTATAGGTGTTTTGCTTACTGAGTTGTGGATGAACTCACCCCTTATCTATATACATTTCAGATGAAGTGGAGGTCTCGCCTGAGGACTAAGGTTAATATATTGGGACCAGGATAGGCGGTCATGTTTGGGGTTGAAGTGAAGACAATATTTATTATTTTGTTGTCGCGTTATTTAGCATGTTTAGATTAAAGTGTTAGTAGGATTTTTGATGGGAAGTTTGTGGACCCTATGTGATGACACTATTTTATTCAATGTATGACCTTATGGATATTCAGGATTTAATTGTTCTTAAAATTTGGAGTTAGAAGAATTATATTGTGGATTTGATCAGATATATTTTTAGATAAAATTTGTAGATGAAAACAGGTCCAAGTCAAACAGGTTGATAATCAGGACCCCCTTTCGGGTACGGGGTGTCACATGACTGATCCAATTTTTGCATGTGACCCATTTGAGAATGATATTAACATTAATTTAGAGTGCGCAATGTACTATTTTTTAAAACAAAAAAAAAAAAAAAAGTAAATATGAGGTTTATATTAAAAAAAAAATTAATAATAGATATTATTTTCTTTTAAAATGAATGCACTACAATTGTACAACTTATAATTGATGAAAATAATATATATTATACTAAGAATAAAAATCACAATCATTAAATCGTTGTTTAGAAAATATACCTGTAAAAGACATCTTTAAAGTAAATCTTGGAATTTCACAAATATTAACAGTCAAATCTTTCCCCTCTTGCACCTCACAAAAGTATTAGTTTTCAATGAGACAAACGAATAGACACATATGGAGATGAGATGAGACCTAACCTTATATATAGAAAACTTATGGTTGAGTTCTCCCATTAAAAGCTCAAACTCCTATAGGGTTTAAGAAGTTTTTAAAATAAATCCTTAAACTTCTAAGTCCACATACATAATTTACTACATTAATTAGGATATAATCCTATATTACTACGGTGCAAAACTTCACAATGATCACTCAATATATTGGGTTTAATCAAGGTACCATAATGAGTTATATATCTAATCCGTTTTTATAAAATGTCACAAAATATGCAATCAAATGAAGCCCATGTTTTGAAATTATTCTTACAATAAATATATCTATCATAATTCGACCCATTTTGACTAGGTTACACTTCACTTTTTGCCCTCTGACAGATCAGTTCAAGATTTATTTTTACAATCACTATTAATTAGTTACTCTTGAAGTGCTTGATAACATTTTTTTCTCATTTTATATAAATTCTTGGATCTTTTTTCCAGTCAAATTGTTTTTGCTAGCTCTTTTTGAACAAATAATCTCCACTTACAAATTAAGATTAATAAAGTACGTTGAAAGTACCTAAGTTGCCAATATAAGGTCACTACAAGAAAAACGTCATACTACATCCACTTATTTGTCACCACAATAAGTTTCACTGCGTTAGATGTGTTGTCGTAGCGAGTTTGTTCTCGTCAGGCAAATATAATTTCACTTTCATTGTGCAACTCTTATAGGGGAGTCCTTTCTTTATTGCAACGACTTTCTTTCTTAATGCAGCGACAATAGCTGTTATAATTTAGATTTATTTTCTTGCGTCGTTATTTTATGTTGGTAAAGTGTGTTATAACAGTAGATTCACCCAATTTAGTGCCAAAACGTAGCAAAATATCTTCCTCAAGCTCTCGAAATAATTTTCACTTTCCAAATCATCGACCCCAGCTTTCTCCACCACATAGCAGAAGACCCAAACCCTCAAGATCAAACCCTAGGACCCCTGGTGAAAAATCTCCCCTTCTCAATCTTCTTTTTTCCATGTGATTCTCGCACTCGACCCCCAACCATCGCCTTGCTTTTGTTTTCGCCCTTTTAGATTCAACCCCCTAGCTTTGGGTTTTTCTGGATTTTCCTAGCAGATTCCTCGCGGAACATCCATTGAATTGGCTCGGCCTCTACAATGTCGTCGGTGGATGGTTGCTAGCCCATATAGTGTATGCCAAAAACCTTCAATATTTTTACACAAAGGTTGAACTTTTTTAAACCCTATAGGTAGCTTCCTTGTATTTTGTGTATTTTTGCTCCACTTCAATTATTTTCATTCCATATTCATTGGTTCAATTTCCATATACATGGGTACTGGATAATGAATTTTGTCCCAAAATATTCCGTATTTGCGCCCCTAGGATACAACCCTTGACTTCGAGACCTAAATTAATTTCATATTTTGTTCTGCATGTCACTTTACACTTTCAACTTTCAACTTTCTATTTTGACTAAGTCAATTGATGAAAATTAGATGGATGTTGCTAACATATAGTCTAGAACACAAACTTAATTGATCCTTAACTATATGTCATTTTTGGCTTTAATTGTAGCTACGACCTTGAGTACTCTTGTGTCAAAAGCTCTTGGTTTTTTGTTTTGTTGATAGTTTATTCAATTCTATATGTCATTAGATTCTATAAGATTTGATTTGGACATGGAATTTTAGTACTTTCGGAAATGGATGTGTCGTTGCAAATACAGAGTTTTGATTATATATTGGGATTTCAATGGAGCATCAAACAATTTTTTTAGTAGACCAAAAGAATGAACAAGCATTCTTGAAACTCTTTTTGCATTAATTGACTTGAACAAGTACTTCTTTTTGAGTTTTGAAAAGTTGGTGGTTTTTAGAAAATAGAAATAGAAATAGAAATCATCCAAATGCTCAAGCTTTTATTCTCTACGGTTCCATTTATTTTGAGTCAATTCCACTATATGAATCACAATTAGATGTTCGTTTTTATGAGTTGTGCTATGTACAGTCCCCGTTGAGGGCTTGCGTACACATGAAAGGATATTTATGTGATTTTACCTATAATTTATTCTTTAAACTGTGATGAAATGTCAAAAAATTCCCTATCATATTTTCCTTTCATCTATTCTCTCTCTCTCTCTCTCCCATGATGGAATTCTCAAATCCCTCCCAGGGCTTCCTCTCTTATCCTCCTACTCTGTCCTCTCTCACCCATCTCTGCCTCCTCGGATCTTCTTCCTTTTTTCCCACTATTAAAGATGACCAGAAGAAGACTACTTATATATCCAAGTCCAACTAGATGCCAAGCCTTCCATTGTTGGGTTTGAAGTTTTTGAAACACTTTATTTGGTTGGTTTTTTTTTTTTGTTTGTTGAAGTCCGATTCTTATTTTGTGTTTTTTTGTTGTATGGAGGTTTCCTTGTAATAAAACTTCCCTTGGAAGAATAAAAGTAGGAGGTTTTGTTAAAAAAGAAAAAGAAGAAGAAAAAAAAAGGCTTTCCTTTTTCCCTACTTAAAAGCTATGGTATGAGTATTCTCTCTCTACATTAAGAAAAACAATGGAACCACCAGCACAAACCACCAACCGTCTCATCCACACATACTCCAACATATTCTTTGGCTTATCAACCAAGCGATCCCCTTCCAAAGCCAGAAAGCTCTCGAGTCCCTTTCGCATCTGATTTCCCTTAGAATAGTAGCCAAGTTAAAGGGTTTTACTTTTGTGCATTTTTTTTACTTAAATGGAACGAAAGAAGCGTTTCACTTATTCGTGCGTATGTAGGCCCTTTATTGGGACTACATCTAGAATTTTCCTAGTTTCTATAGATGGTGAAAACCCCACATGGTCTTGGATTCTGACATTACATGCAGACTTGCACTCCAATATTTTCCCAAATAGATTTACATATATATATATATATATATATTTATATGTGTGTATATATATATATATACATGTGTATACACTGCACAAATTATAAATTATGCTTAGGTTTAATTACCTAAAAGCTTACTGTCAAACCTAGATGAATAAAACAAATTCAACATTTTTAGGCTTACTAAAAGGCATACACTCCCAATGGTAGTACAATCTTAGTTTGCTCTTCCTATGCATACATTTTAATTTTTTCTATTATTTGAAATTCAATGAGTTCACTAAGTATTTCCACCTTATGCTTTTGTGATTAGTACTTACTCATTACCAATTGCTGAATTTATTGCTTATCTGAAGGAACACATGCTGAAGTTACTCCATCAAATTTTCATGCTTGTACATACATAACACTTGTTGATACAGAGACATGCTAGGTTGCTTCTGATAATTACTAGATGAATGCGGGTAACATTATCCAGCACCATATATATGTATGTATGTATGTATTGTATAAGGGATAGACATAGAAAATGTTAAAGTGGAGTGTATTGATGGTAGAGAAGATTTCAACATCAAGTTGTTGCTATCAGTTAAATTCTGAATATAAAGTTCTCATCTTTTGTTTTCTGCATGTCTTTTTCCTGCATCATTAAGTATATAGAAAGCAAAATAGAAAAGTTCTTCAAGACAACCAACTTTGTTATACTTCGTGGGTAGCTAGCTTTCCAAGTAGGTCAGGGATAGAGCTAGGAACCATCTAAATTAGGAATACCTATTTTAGATTTGTGGTTCCTGGTCAATCGGGCCAGGGATAGAGCTAGCATGAGTCCATCTATTACTAAAGTGATTGTAAAATTCTGCTGAATTAGATTTATATTTGTTTGGGCATTTCTCATTTAGGGAAAACATGGCATAAACTTTAAAGTTGGACGTAGAGATTTCTGGTGATGGTGGAGGTGAAGGGAGGGAACCCATTGGAGTGATGACAAGAGATCTGGCTCAGCTGAGGGATACAGAAATGTCACGATGCAGGTGTCCTGATGTTTAAATAAACAAATCACGTAAATGGGTACTTGATTTAGGAGGAAATCTGGATGAAGATGCAAGTTTCTTTATTTTTTTTTGCTTTCTAGTTCTGTTGATGTAATTTTTGTTGAATTTGTCACAACATATTTGAATACCATAATGGATTACTTTTGGAAGTGTTAAATAAGGTCAAATCAAATTACCTTAAGGATCTCAATGATGTCGTAAGGTCAGATCTTTGCTTGTTTTACGACCCACATCTCTTTGTTGTTTGTACTTCTACGTCACTTAGGAGGCTATTAGAGTCTCCTAAAAAATTTCTCTATACTATCAAGAGATCTATATGGTTTTTTAAAGAAAATGAAGAGAGAGGTGAGAGTTATTATCTTTTACTAGACTTTTTCACACACCACATTTAATGTTCGTATATTCTTATTTAAAGAGTTCTTATATTGGGAAGTTAATTAACTTCATTAAAGTTGTGGAAATTAATTAACTTTCTTAGAATTGTGGTAGGGGAATGGTGAGGAGTTAATAAATAACTTTTTCATCCATGTAGACACAACTTAATCAATGAATTTACCCATTACTAACAGAGAGAAAACCATTTGCATGCTTAGGCTATCAAATGATATGGAGTCTACTTGAGAAACAAACCTTAAGATTGAGACAAAATAGTTATAAATATAAATTTAGCCTAAGTTAGTTAAAAAATGTGATATGTGAAATGTAAGGGTATACATAGCATATCTTTATTTTTAATGGTTTCATTTTCATAAGATATGCAAAGGGAGAGGGGGGCTAGCTAGGCAATCTACACCAATAAGCTACTCCCTCTATAAAAGAAAAGAAAAGTATTTGAAGAGCAAATCCATATAAGATACTGCTGCAGGAAGCATGCGCAGGTTTCTTAAAACCTTTGGATTTCGGCTCTGGGAGTTAGGTCTGCCTATCTGGAAATGTGAAACAATGTTCCTTTTTTAAGATACCAATTAAATGTATGGGTAAAGGTAGCCTCCTGGGATCTCATATCTTTATCTGCTTTTCATCATGTAGATAATGAACTTTCCTAGAATTGTGGTGGGGGAGTGGTGAGGAGTTAATTAATAACTTCTTTTACCTATGTAGACACAATTAAATAATGGAATTTACCCATTACCAACAGAGAGAAAACCATTTGTTTAGGCTATCAAATGCTATGGAGTCTACTTGAGAAACAAATCATAAGATTGAGACAAAATAGTTATAAACATAAATTAGCCTAAGTTAGTTCAAAAATGCGATATGTCAAATGTAGGGGTATACATAGCATATCTTTTTAATGGTTTCACTTTCATAAGATATGCAGAGGGAGAGGGGGGCTAGCTAGGCAATCTACACCAATAAGCCACTCCCTCTGAAAAAGAGAAGAAAAATATTTGAGGAGCAAATCCATGTAAGACATTGCTGCAGGAAACATGCACAGGTTTCTAAAAATCTTTGCATTTTGACTCTGGGAGTTAGGTCTACCTATCTTGAAATGTGAAACAATGTTCCTTTTTTAAGGTACCAAATGTATGGGTAAAGGTAGCCTCCTGGGATCTCATATCTTTATCTGCTTTTCATCATGTAGATAATGAAATAGTTTAATATATATATATATATATATATATATATCGAAAATGCTGGTTGCAAATGTAAGATCTAAATGCTATGCAGTCGGCGCACCTTTTGATAAGAAAATAATGAAAAATAATGGTAACCAGAGAAACATGTTTGACGTCCACCGACTTACTCTTCTTCACTTTCAGTACATGGCCCTCTCCTCATAAATATTTTCAAAGTTTGGAAACCCAAGTACTCGTCAGTATTATCAATCTCTTTACTCAGATGAGTAAGAAGAAACCAAGAATAAAAATTTCGAAAAGTAGAAAGAGAAAGGGAGAGATTTGTTTTTGTTTCTTTTGCCTTTTTTTATTCTTTTCGTACATCTCGATTACCTGCTGCTTGCTTATATTGACTGTACCTAGCAAAGCCCTATATATATATATGTATGTATGTATGTATGTATGTATGTATATAAAACTGTTTTGGGGAACAAAAAACAACAAGGCATGTGACAAAAAGAAAGCCAAACCACAGCCTGATCAGGATTGTATGTTTGCATATCAATGATAAAGGCACATTTTGAATAATGTGATATATAGTGATAGAGTGTACAAGTGATTATGGCTCCTTATTATAATATAGTGATATATTATAATAATAATTATTTTTTGTAATCTATTCAAATTTGGCAAACTTTATTTTATTTCCTTATTAGTCTTTCATGGGATGCATATGCTTAGCTAACTGCTAGCTACTTTGCATGTAAATAAGGAAGTTATATATAAAATCCTCAACTTGGCCTTGATCATCTCAAATAGCCTTCCCTACTGTTAATAGTATATATATATATATATATATATATATAGGGGAAGAGGATACTCTTATGCCCTGTTCCTAGAGTAGCCTTCTCTAAATAATTATAGTGTTTTTACTCGCTTGGGTTTTACATATACATCTACTTTGCAAAACCCTGCACAATTGTGCAACCAACATTCTTTACTACATGTTTTTTGGATAGATGTAGTCAACGAAAAACAAACAACATGCTTATGATTTATGCAACCTGAATTAAGATTACATTATGTGAATTGCATTGCAGACCTTATGGGATGCTGCCTACTGCTAGTTCAAATTGCCTCGCGGTTGGCATGCTCTTGTGATATGTGCGATCAGATCTTGATGTAATTGGAATATAGATAGTTGCAATCTTCTTGTTTGTAATTTTTTAAGGGTCTTTCTCTCTCTCTCTCTACCCCCTCTCTCCCCTCCCCTGCTCATGTTTATTGATATTATTGTTCATTCTCAACTGGTTAAGTCTAGCTTCCCCTTCGCTTTCATTTATAGCACCAGCTATTGCTAGTGAATTTTGTATGCACAGCTTATCACAAAACTGTCATTTTCTCTTAACCTTCTTAGCTCTCTTTTTTATCTACTTTTCTCTACCCGTAGTTGCCTATAAGGGTTATATACTCATGCCATGCACATGGAAGTAGAGTTCGATATTTGTCACTTACCTAATAATGTTGTATCATTCTACTTTTTAGATGGACAAGAGATGGATGACGAAGGGCATCAGACTTTGATCACTTACTTACGTTGAGAGCGTTACCAATTTCCATGACATGGCTAGAAGGCATGCAGAGGAAGTGGTCGCATTCGGTATCCATGTCGTATATGTAGTAATAACCTCTTCCTGCTTATATTTACCATTGAGAGTCACTTGCTCCTAAATGGGATCACTCTGACCTACACGCAATGGATTTTCCATGTGAAGAGGAAATATATAATTTCAATGTGGATGATGAAGACGTCCAATTTTGTGATGATGCCGATTTCATTGATGATACGAAAGATTTGTTAGACAACATACGGGCTGGGACAAGCTGGGACAAATATTAAATTTTCACAAAGTAGCCCTTCATTGCCAAATCGGAATTCAGTTCCTACATCAGTACTGATGTTATTGTTCGAGGTTCTTTTGGAATATGCCTCACATCCACTCTTCCAGGATTGTACAAATTACTTGAAAGTGTTGTTTATTGTGAAGTTGTTATACATAAAAATCATTGAATGTTGGCCAATTAAGTCGTTTGATATGTTTTTGACCTTACTGAAGTCTGCTTATGCAAATGCTGAACTGCCAAACTCATACAAAGTTGCTCGTTCATTGGAGCAAGGTTTGGGATTTAAGTACAACAAAATTCATGCATGCCCGAACGATTGTATCTTATTTTGGAAAGAAAGTGCTCCACTTAATTCATGCCTTATATGCAAGGCCTCCTGGTGGATGCCAAACTACAAATGGAACACGGGTGATCCCTCAAAAGGTGTTGAGGCATTTTCCTTTAAAGTCATGGTTATAACAATTTTTCCTATCTACGAAGATAGCAGATGATATGAGATGACATAGAAATCAACAAGTGTCAGAGGATAATAAAATGCGGCATTTAGCCAACTCTGTGTATTGGAAGTCATTTGATGAATCACATAGTTGGTTCGCTAACGATGCTCACAATGTTAGGTTTGGTTTGGCCAGTGAAGGCTTGAACAATTGAATCCTTTCAACAACATGGCTAAGCCTTATAGCCTTTGGCCAGTGAATCTTTATAACATTCTTGATTATTCTTAACCCAAAATCACCAGAGAATGACATTGATATTTATTTGCAGTCATTGCTCGATGAATTGATTGAGCTATGGGAACATTGGGTAACTACGTATGATGCCTCCCCAAAAGAAATGGTCAACCTATATGCCGCTTTAATGTAGACAATCAATGATTTTTTTGCTTACGTAAATATTTTCGGCTAGTCAATAAAAGGAAAACTCACATGTCCAAGTTGCAATGCCAATATTAATTGTAATTAGTTGAAGCATGGCCAAAAACACTGTTATTTGGGTCATCGGCGTTTCCTCCTGCCAAATCGCATTTGTCGGAAGAAAAAATCATTGTTCAAAAGTAAAGAAGATCATCGCATGTGACCAAATGTGTTGGAAAGAGCAAATCTTCTATGTTAGCTACAGATGTTTAGGGTTGTATCTTTTGAAAAATCTCTAAGGAAGAGAAAACGAACTGAGGAAGAGTTGAAATGGACGAAACAGAACATACTATTCAGGTTACACTATTGGTCTACACTAAGTTCATAATTTAGATGTGATGCATATTGAAAAGAATATTTTTGATAATATCTTCAGCACTTTAATTAACCTTCTTGGGAAAACAAAGGATACTACAAACTCTAGAAATGATCTAGAGTTGTTAGGGTTCAGAAAGGATTTGCATTCTCATTGAAATACAAATCGGAATGGACTTTGTTCTTGACTAGCTAATGTGAGATTCTCTGATGGTTCCGCTGCCAATATCTCTCGTTGTGTTTCTGCACGTAATTGCAAGATCGTAGAATTAAAAAGTTGTGAGATCCTAGATTTACATGTATTTTCACATATTGTTTTATTCTTGTTATTGTTTATTTTAATTCATTTTAATAATATTATTGATTGTGTTTTATTTGTTTAACATATTTATTTGATCTATTAATTAGTTAAAATTAGTTTTACGTCGTTTTTCTTATTATTTTAATGTGAGATAATTATATTAATGATTGGAATTTAATTTCTTTATTTTATTATGTGAGTTTATTTGATCTGTTTTTGTTATATTAATTATCGTTTTGTAATTAATATTGCGCTTAGGTTTAATTTATTTCTATTGATGGGTTTTAAATATTTTATTTTATTGATATTATATTGTAGTATTTTCAACTAGCTTTTATTTAATTTATTGTATTTTTCTTCTAGTTGATTTTTATTTCGTTTTCTCTCCTTTTCTTTTCTTTTTCTTTTCTTTTCTTTTTCCTTCTTTTCTTTTTTTCCTTCTTCCCTGCTTCCCCCAGCTCCGTGCGCGAGCCCCCCTCCCCTGTTCCCTCTCTTCTCTCGCCGTCCCTTCTCCCTACACCTAGCTCCGCCGTGCGCGGCCCGTGGCCAGCACCGCCCCTCCCATTCTCTTCCCCATTGGCCGGCGACCAACCCCCTTCATTTTCAGTCCAGCCCGTGCCGCCGTTTGCCCCCACTCCCACTTCCAAGCCGCGGCCCATAAATGCTCCAGTACCGCCATTGCTCCACCACCGGCTACCATCTCTTCACCATTTCATCACTGACTTCCCAGCTACCTAATACACCGCTGATAGCCCCTCACTCCTCCCACACGATCAAGCCATGAAATGGGTTTTAAACCCAAGGGTTGAGCAACCCAGCCGCCGCCTGCCGCCCCCGTTAGCCTCACCACTGCACCACTCCCTTACCTCAGTCGACCATCCCCCTAGCTCAGTTTCCTCAACCGCTGCCCCACCTTCCTTATACAATCCCAAACCCGAAAATAGATTTCCACCCATTTTGAGCCCGATCCATCACCTTCCGGTGGTTGTACCACCACACCACTATCTCCATGAGATTCCCCACCTTCCAATAAGTATTTTCCTAAATTTTGGTGTCAAACCGAGCACTTTAGCCTAACGTACAAGTGACCACTACGAACGCTGCAGATTGACGTTTGCTCAAGGATTTACGTTTTATCTGCTGTAAGTATTTTCCAAAAAAACTTTAAGATTTAAATATATTTTTGGCATCAACAAATATTGTATTTGGTTATTGTTGAAATTTATTAGTTGTTGGCTATTTGGTGCATGGTCGTCTGTATTGTGTATTTACACGCATATTCATGTGTTGGAAATAGAAACTGAGTTTTCATTGTGTTTCTGTTTCTGGGTGCATGTGTATTACGACCCCAAGCCGAGATGGAGCATTATCCCGGTGGAACTCCTTTGGTCACTCGGGAGCTGAATATACTGAGTGACGTCCCCTGGGTTGTCGCTAGGCGACAACGGGATCGGACGGGATGGTAACGCTCTTGTGCTAACTCTGTGGCTCCTCTGCTGGCAGGAGTTAGGGGATGTCTGGTTATGGTACGTACTGGGCGCAGTTAGCTAGGCATCGCCCGTTCCGAAGTCACATGCGTGGTCGTTACCTTCGGTGTGATGATGAGAGCCAGGGTGTGCGGATGGTCCCTATGGGAGATCATGGTGCATACGGTTAATAAAATGGATGTTTTGGTCATTTTCTGGGAAAGTGATAGGTTTTAATTATTGGTTTTACCTGGACCATTTTCTGGGAAAATGGTTGTGGTTTTAATAGATTTACGGACATCATTTTTTGGAAAAATGATGGATGATTTTATTAGAGTTTTAATTTAGGCCAAATTAGGATTTTGGCGCGTGTCATTATTTTATTTATTTTGAGGAAGATGATTTTAAAATTCATGCATATGATGTCCTGTTCATGTGTGAGGTTGTTGTTGTGCATGAGTATATTTTATATCTTGGGGTTTGTTTGAATTGTACTTACCTGTGATGTCATTTCTGGCATCGTAGATTTTGGATGCAGATGTCGAGAAGGCTAAGCCTGAGGAGGTGGCTTCGTTGTTGGAACATTTATTTATAATTTGTTATATTGGGAAGTATTTTTCCATTTTTATAAATATGTATTTGTACAATTTGTATTTCGGATGACTGTATTGAATCTCCTGTTGGAGAATTTATGTTAAACTGGTTTGTAAAATAACTCTAAAAATTCTAGTACTTAGTTATCGACTTAATTTATCCGCTGCTTTTATTTATGAACCTCACGTGTTCACACACTTAACACTTGACGTTGGGGGTGCATGACCCATGTTGTCAGCATCCCGACACCTCGATTCTCGTGTTTATTTTAAGGAGAATTTGGGAGCGTCACAGGTGGTATCAAAACAGTTTGACTTTGGGGTAAATCTATAGATTACCTAGGGACAGTACCAGAAAAGTCTGTTGTTTTAAATTTGTTTGTTTGATTGTTTGGTTATTTTATTCTATTTTTATTACTCTATTTGTTCTATATGTTTTTCCTACTAACTTATATTGTAAGATTTTCGATATATATTTCGTTGTGTTGTGCTTTTTGTTCTTATGTGCATTTTATTTGTTATTTATTTTCAGGGTTATCTTAGTTCTAATTGGTTAAATTGCCTTGCTTTATTTCATTTTAATATTTGTTCAATATTGTAATTGGGTAGTAATTCAGATTTTAGTTAGTGATTTTATTTAGTCAAGTTGTTGAACATTTAATTAATTAATTAATTATATATATGTTTTTGTTTTGTTTAAATTGGAATTTGAATCTTTCGGATCAGATTATTATTTTATATCTTTCATTTTAAGGGAATCTTTATTTAAATAGTTATATTATGGAATTCCTTATTTTAAAGTTATTAGTTTGTTGTAGGTTATTTTGTTTTATTAAGCTTTTATACATTTATCATATAGATCTGGTTTTATTTAATTTCAGTTCATAAGTTTCTACAAGATGATTTTAGATTTTTTTTATTATCTTTTTATTTCAATTGTGGCTTTTGTCATTTAAATATTTCTGAAACTTTGAGATTTATTGAGATAAAAATTTAAAAGAAATCGCTATTCTGTATTCATTTTAGAAATATGCTTTGAAGTAAGTTTTTAAAATTTATTATCTTTCCACCTTTTCGCTTGTTTTATTTTAAAAGTTTATCTATTTATTTTGACGAGTGGGTTTGCTTTGGCGATTTATTAGTATTTATTAATTAATTAATTAATTTTATTATGGTTAGTTTCTTTTAAAGGCTTTAAATTTTAAAGATTCCTACAATAAATCTTTTTAAGAGTTGGGTTTTGTGGAGAATTTCAAAGCTTTATTTATTATTTTATTTGTTGTTCTTATTTTAATTCAATCTCCTTGTTTTATTTAATAAAAGCTTTTGGTAATTTGTATTTACCAAAGGAGGTGGTCTTGTTTTCTTAAATGAATGGCTTTTACTTATTTGTATATTGGATTTTTTTCCCCTTGCTGTTTTTATATAATATTTATGTGAATTACTTAAGTTTTATTTAGAGTTTGGATATATTATTATATCTTTGCGAGATGGTTTTGTTTTGATAAGTTGTTGGTATTTATGTAATTGGGTTTATTTGTTGATATTTCCTATATTATTTATGTGTAATACCTGGGTTTCACTAAGTGTTAGAGTTTCTAAGTTTTAATTTTATTTCTGAGAGATTGTTGGAATTGTAATCTAGGAGAACTCTTCATGTGAGTGTGAAATTCTTAGCCATTGACATATTGTTATGGAATCTGTTTTAAGAATACTTATTATGGTAGATGATCAATTGTTTCTTTGGTGAAGTTTTGATCTTAATTGTGGAAGCTTAGAGATTGATGTGTAATAGTTGCGTATGTAAATTTTGGAGAGTGGTTATTTTTTTGTGTTTTGTGTTTTGACTTGGGAGAGTTTATTTTGTTAATTGATGGATGTTGATTCAATGTGATGGTATTAAATTCAAGAGATCTAAGTTTTAGGCTTCTGGGCGAATTAATTGGGATGAGCAACTTAAGTATGATATTTAGGAAATTTAATGGTTAGCAGCATTTGTTGAGGTATCTTAAGAAATTAGTTGTGACTTGAGGTCACATAGGAATTTAAATATTTGAGGTTATTCCATCTCATAGGTATTGAAGGTCCGGTTGGGAGAATACAGATTTAGATAATTAATCTACGATGAGAGTGATGAGTTATAATAATATAGAAGTGTATTAGAGGTTTGGAAGTTAGAAATTTTAGGCGTCAACAATGGATGACATAACCTGATTTGTGAGATGATAAAGCATTAGGATTTGTAAGTGTGGTATAGGATTTCTTGTTAATAGGTGTCAAGCTAGTTTTTACTCAATGGTGATAATTTATGAGGACTTAATTTTATGCATTTGGTGAGTTTTTAAAGTGCGCGCGGAAGCGTGATGTCTTGCAATGTAGTTGGAGATTCAAATCTTGTGTTAATTTTGAGAAATTAGTGATGACTTGAAATTTGGGATGATACTTGTAAGTGGAGATTTATCTTTTGGTTGGGTAAATTATGTTTATTGATAGTTAAGTTGGGAAGATAAATTTAGGAGTTACTTTAGGGTGACACAAATTATTGTATGGAGTTAGTGAACATTAAAATTTTGAGAGGTTGTGCTAAGGTTATGGTACATATGGAGTTCACATTAATTGGCTACCTCAAGAGTCTTAGAAATGAAATATTATTTGGGGATTATACGGTTATGATTGAATATCATTCATTTGTGTTTGAGGAAAATAGATGATTGTGCTAATGCTTGGAGTGAGTATTAAGTGATGTGATAGGTGAGCTATTAGAGTTTCTATTAGTTGCAGCCGAGCCAATTTCGGAGATGAAATTCATTTTTAGGGGGGAGAATGTGAGATCCTAGATTTACATGTATTTTCACATATTGTTTTATTCTTATTATTGATCATTTTAATTCATTTTAATAATATTATTGGTTGTGTTTTATTTGTTTAACATATTTATTTGATCTATTAATTAGTTAAAATTAGTTTTACGTCGCTTTATTTATTTATTTAATGTGAGATAATTATTTTAATGATTGGAATTTAATTTCTTTATTTTATTATGTGAGTTTATTTGATCTGTTTTCGTTATATTAATTATCGTTTTGTAATTAATATTGCGCTTAGGTTTAATTT
Source organism: Platycarya longipes (assembly GCA_036559045.1). Taxonomy (NCBI): domain Eukaryota; kingdom Viridiplantae; phylum Streptophyta; class Magnoliopsida; order Fagales; family Juglandaceae; genus Platycarya; species Platycarya longipes. Next base: position 14,413,119 of record CM071801.1, read on the forward strand.
ATTTCTATTGATGGGTTTTAAAAATTTATTTTATTGATATTAAATTGTAGTATTTTCAACTGGCTTTTATTTAATTTATTGTGTTTTTCTTCTAGTTGATTTTTATTTCTTTTTCTCTCTTTTTCTTTTCTTTTTCTTTTCTTTTCTTTTTCCTTCTTTTCTTTTTTTCCTTCTTCCCTGCTTCCCCTAGCCCCGTGCGTGAGCCCCCCTCCCCTGTTCCCTCTCTTCTCTTGCTGTCCCTTCTCCCTACACCTAGTGCCACCGTGCGCGGCCTGTGGCCAGCACCGCCCCTCTCATTCTCGTCCCCACCGGCCAGCGACCAACCCCCTTCATTTTCAGCCCAGCCCGTGCCGCCGTTTGCCCCCACTCCTACTTCCAAGCCGCAGCCCATAAATGCTCCAGTGCCGCCGTTACTCCACCACCGGCCACCATCTCTTCACCACTTCATCACCGGCCTTCCAGCTACCTAACCCACCGCCAGTAGCCCCTCATTCCTCCCACACGATCAAGCCACGAAATGGGTTTTAAACCCACGGGTTGTGCAACCCAGCGGCTGCCTACCACCACTGTTAGCCTCACCACCACCACCAAACCACTCCCCTACCTCAGTCGACCACCCCCCTAGCTCAGTTTCCCCAATCGCTGCCCCACCTTCCCTATATGACTCCAAACTTGAAAATGAGTTTCCAACCATTTTGAGCCCGATCTGCCACCTTCCGGTGGTTGTGCCGCCACACCACCACCTCCATGAGATTCCCCACCTTCCAATTAGTATTTCCCTAAATTTTGGTGCCAAACCAAGCACTTTAGCCTAACGTACAAATGATCGCTACGAACGCTGCGGATTGGTGTTTACTCAAGGATTTACGTTTTATCTACTGTAAGTATTTTCCAAATAAATTTTAAGATTTAAATATAGTTTTGGCATCAAAAAATATTGTATTTGGTTATTGTTGGAATTTATTAGTTGTTGGCTATTTGGTGCATGGTCATCTGCATTGTATATTTACACGCATATTCATGTGTTGAAAATAGAAACTGGGTTTTCATTGTGTTTATGTTTCTGGGTGAGTGTGTATCACGATCCCAAATCGGGATGGGGCATTATCCCGGTGGAGCTCCTTTAGTCACTCGGGAGCGGAATATACTGAGTGACGTCTTTTGGGTTGTCGCTGGGCGACAACGGGATCGGACGGGATGGTAACGCTCTCGTGCCAACTCCGTGGCTCCTCTGCTGGCGAGAGCTAGGGGATGCCTGGTCATGATACGTGCTCGGTGCGGTTAGTTAGGCATCGCCCATTTCGAAGTCACATGCGTGGTCATTACCTTCGGTATGATGATGAGAGCCAGGGTGTGCGGATGGTCCCTAGGGGAAATCATGGTGCATACGGTTAATAAAATGGATGTTTTGGCCATTTTCTGAGAAAGTGGCGGGTTTTAATTATTGGTTTTACGTGGACCATTTTCTGGAAAAATAATGGATGATTTTATTAGAGTTTTAATTTAGGCCAAATTGGGATTTTGGCGTGTGTGGTTATTTTATTTATTTTGAGGAAGATGATTTTAAAATTCATGTATACGGTGTCCTGTTCATGTGTAAGGTTGTTGTTGTGCATGAGTATATTTTATATATTGGGGTTTGTTTGGTTTGTACTTTTCTGCAATGTCATTTCTGGCGTCATCGATTTTGGATGCAGATGTCGAGGAGGCTAAGCCTAAGGAGGCGGCTTCGTTGTTGGAACATTTATTTATAATTTGTTATATTTGGAAGTATTTTTCCATTTTTATAAATATATATTTTTACAATTTGTATTTCGGATGACTGTATTAAATCTCCTGTTGGAAAATTTATGTTAAACTAGTTTATAAAATAACTCTAAAAATTCTGGTACTTAGTTATCGACTTAATTTATCCGCTGCTTTTATTTATGAATCTCACGTGTTCACACACTTAGCACTTGACGTTGGGGGTGCATGACCCGTGTTGTCAGCATCCCGACGCCTCGATTCCCGTATTTATTTTAAGGAAAATTTGGATGTGTTACAAAAGTCATGACTGTCATGTTTTGTTGTAGCACTAACTACCTATTGCTGTCGGCATGTACTTAAGGAGTGATATTGCCTTGGCGTTAACTGAACTAAGCACTTTCTTCAAAGGGTTATGTGCAAGAACACTGGATGCAACTCGCCTATGTCAGCTTGAAATTGACACTGTAAGCATTCTGTGCAAATTGGAGATGATCTTCTCTCTTTCATTTTTCGATGTGATGTTGCACTTGGCTACCCACTTACTTTGTGAGGCCATACTTGGGGGTCAGTACAATATAAATAGTTGTACCCATTCGAGAGGTATTTAGGCAAATTCAAGCAATATGTAAAAAATAAGGCACATCCAGAGGATTCAATTGCGAAATCATACATTCACATTGAATGCCTGACATTCTACACAATATATCTCAATGATGTTGAGACGAGCTTTAACTGGCTAGACCGTAATGTCGATGTATAAGAAGAGCTAACTACTAATGAATTTTCAGTTTTTAACCAAAAACTCTGACCATTGGATATAGCTTTTAATCAATGATTAGAAGATAATATCTTTACCATTGCTTGTTGGTACGTGCTTAACAACTGCACCAAGATTGGACCTTACATGGCGTAAGTATCCTTACTACATTCATGGAGACCTATATGCAACCAACATCTCTACATGTTATTGTGTAAAGTAGCAAATATTGGTTGCACGATGGATACCAATCGTAGCAAATTATGGTAGGATTTATCATGTGTTCTATGTATAGGGAGCCCTATAAGAGATTTCAGGTGAACAACACAATTGCTTTTGATTGTACACATTGACAAGAGTTTCTCGTGTGGTTTAAGTAACGTGTATGTTAGAAAGCACTTTCCCTAATAAAGCTATATGGCTACTCCATTGCATTCGGGTTCGACGGCTAATTGGAGCTACGCTTACAACGTATTCAAATTGTGTAGGTTCAAGAGCAGAAGGCCAGCAATCTACTTGATGTCTCTGTTGATTTATATGTGTTAGCTTGTGGTCCTAACAGTTGTGTCATGTCGTATGCTGCTTGCGCTATAGGAGGATAGAGGTTTCATACAAAGTAGCGAGAAATCCAGCGCCACACACTGAATTCGGGTGTGTTAGTAAAAGGAGACAAGTAATCTAATAATGTCAGCTTCTACGGTGTTATCAACGATGTCCTCAAGTTACACTACATGGGAGGTCAATGAGTCTATTTTTTTAGTTGTGATTGGTTTGATGTTAGTGATAAGAAACGAGGGGTACGAATAGATAACCATACGACTAGTATCAACATGGATAGGAAATGGTATAGGAAGAACCATTTATCTTAGCATGTCATGCTTCCCAATGTTTCTTCATTCGAGATCTAAGGATGAAAGGAAATTGATATGTTGTGCAGAACTACCCAAATATGAATGTATATGGCGTTCCACCAGGTAGGAGAGGCTTAGAAAATCTTGACGAGGAGGACAGTGATGATGATGCATAGCAAGAAAATGAACCATCTTCACATTAAGTACCCATGCAATGTGATGATATCCTTGTCTCAACTCCATTACATAGGATTAATCTAGAGACAATGGAAATTGATGCACGTGAAGTCAATATAATGAGCTTAGAAGGCATACATAGGGTAGATGTGATAATGGAAGATTCCCGCGCTATGTCTGATTGAATGAATGCCTAAGGAGATGGGGAGTATTTCAATGAGGATGACCTATCCATAGACAAGAAGTCAATATTAGAATAGACCTTAAACCCTATATGCAATGGGTGACATTTTCCTACACTCTAGTTAAGGCCCCTTAAAATGGTATGTCTTTATTTCCTCACACATTTTTCCTGTTAAGTAAATTGTAGATGCAAGCCTAGAGTGTATATATATATATATAATATATTTATATACATATGTAAACTTCACAACACATGTCCTTTTTCATGCTAATTAAGGTATTTGTATGTTTTCATAGGTGTATGCTCCTAGGGATGAGAGACGATCTCTATATGTTCTATTGATATAGTTCCAGTCTCCGATTCCTGTCTGACTTTTTCTTTCACACTTTGTTCACGATTTTACATCAAATTCACTAACCCCCGTACATGATTTTATGTGATGTTAATGCAACAAATAGGTTGATTTAGGTTCCAAAGATGGGGTGTTGTTGTTGAGGACTGCATAGGAAGCAATGAGTGATCTTCTTCACGCAAATGGCATACATACACGATATGCTGAAAAGTGGACAACCACCCTCAATCCAACAACAAAATGGCCAGTAATGACACATCCAAACTTTAAACAAAGTAGGAAATTAGCGAGCATAAGAAACTTAAACAAATTTCTAATAGGCTTATAGCACAAGCAGCTTGGTAAAATAATTGCCCTAAAAATAAGTTAATGCTATGTAGCAAATTGGTTGATTTATATATTGCATTGATGAGAGAGTAAGCTTCAATGATCACAACTAGTGGTATTAGTGAAATCAGGGTGGTATAAAAGCATATGTTAGTTAGGTCTATCAAAAGTAGTAAATCTGCTATAACATTACTAGTTTTTAATACACTGTGTTATGGATTATATTTGTTAGCTAATGCCACTAATTTTTAAGCAAGATGTAATCTCAAATCAATCAAACATGGAAAATTAGATGCATTTACAACATAAAACAAAATTCATGCAATAGCCTTCAGCTTTTCTAATTAAAGTGATGCTTGTTAATGCATAAATCCATTTTAGAGTAAAGCAAGTTGACAAACTTAAAGGTGTGCACACAATAAGGGGTTTTGTTTCACAAGGCAGGTGAGAAGTGCCAAATGAATGATGGAATTTTTCCATTGACCATTAAAATATGCCTCATTTTTAGTTTATATTTATTAATGAGTATCTTGTGAAATAAAGATGTTGCTAGATTCCTGAAGAAGATTCAATTAATTATATGATTAATTATTTTTTTAAGCATATATTAGAAGTACTTCCTGGATGTAAATTCTGGATCAATGAACAAAATGGCTAGTGAAGACAGGGGCCAAAAGCACCTTATTTTGGTTCAACAGATGTCCATACATATGCATGCTTAAGAAACACTTTATTTAAGTACTTCTGCTCATTTAATCTACATACCCAATACTAATTTCCACAACTTTTAATCGCAAGAAAAAACACACAAATTGTGTCGTTGGCAGTGAGTACAACTTGGGTGGGAGATTGAGGAAAGTACTTCAATATTTGTCCAGATTTTTAAACACACAAGAGGGAAATCATCACTTCTATCATTGAGATTGAGAGAGGGTAGAGTTCCACATAAAAAGCTGGCCACATGAGCAAGGCAATCCTCAATTCCACTACAGTTGGCTTTCATTTTGGTGGAGATATTTAGAATACTACAAGCTTGGAGTGTTTGTTACCCAAACTGCAAACTGAAGAATCCTTGTACTTTCCTCCCAACTTGTTCTCGACCTCTGCACCTTCCATTCTCCAAACCTATTCTTGTTGTTTAGGGGAGAGGGTAGTGAATCCAACCAATTTTACAACATTTTGTGGAACTGTGTCGCTACTAGTAAGTTTCTTACAAAAATAGAGGTATGTTTTTGGATGTATTTTTTTTTCAATCAATGACTGAGAAACAAATATTATTTCTCTCAACTTTTTTTTTCCTCTCACATGATGGAGGTGCATGCTGAGGGGGTAATTTACTTGTGGGAAATGGGGTTTGGTTGATTAGAAAGCAATTTGGGGGTAGCAAGTCCTAGAATAAAATAGGGGACTATTATATTCTAGGACTATCTCCCAACTTTCATATGTTGTGTTGCTTCTAAACACCTAGGTTGTTATAAATTTAGGTTAGTGGCAGATGAACTATTATACAGTATTGTAACTATGGCTGAATTGAGTAATTAAGTTACAGGGTCAGTGTAATATAGTTTCACTCTAGTAAGTCTACATGCATTTAGAACTTCACCTATATAATTAGTAATCACTTCACTTCATTGGTTTGCAACATTCATGTTTGAGCAAACATATGAATGATATAAACTTTTTTATGCTAAATCATAAAAGTAGCAAAAAACACACAGTTGATAAATAGGGGACAACAATTGTAATTGGTGAGGTCAATTGCTGCCATGCTTCATGTGTTTCGAGCAGCAAGCATAGTAATATAGGGCAACAGTGTTATTATTCCTTTAATGTTGGGAGCAAGCAGTATAAATTTTGGCCTATATATAGCTGTTGTACACTCCGAGGAAGGTATGGTTTTCGCCCAATACATGATTTTGGTGTATTAGCATGCCAAGCACTAATGTTTATTCAAGTTTACATTTTGGTTTAGCTATATAGCTTTTCTCTACACGATAGTTGCTGAGACAAGCCTTTTAAGATTTTTGAGTCACTTGGCATAAATGACTATGTGTAATAGCCCTAAAAATCTTCATCTTGATTTAATTAGTTAATTAAGGGTTAATACACAAGATTAGTGGTAATTGGTGAAAGAACAAAATAGGCTTTGAAGAGATAGGCTTAGGAATGAGACCTTTGGAGAATGGATCAAGTGAATGGGCCAAGAGAGCAATGGTGAGTCCAAAAGCCCATAGAATGAGCCCATGGCCCATCAAGCCCATAGTAGAGACACTTGTCAATTGAAGAAAAATCCTAGAAAATTATCCAAACACCTATAGGAAAATCTAAGTTGGTGGAGGTTGACTAGTAGTTGGATACATGCCATGTAGGATTGAGTGTAGGATCTAATGGAATGATTTTCCTACCATGGTATCTTGGAGGTACAAGACACCATCCCTTGACTTGCCAAGTGAGATCATGGTGTGTAGGGAAGTGACAAGTGGCATGAGGAGAAGCATGGATGAAAGGAACTTGGAGTTTTCGGTGGAAGCCAATCCGTGGGGTTCATTGGAGAATCTCATGGGGTATGGCCACCAACAAGTGATAGGACAAAGGGGAAGAGTGTGTAAGTGGATAAAGTACATGTGTAAGAGAGTATGATGATGTGAAGAGAGGTATGGTGTGGGTGTAGGTGATTGAAATGATAAAAACTAGGAAGAAGAACAAAATGGATTTTCGGTGGAGCTAGCTTGGCCGGTCATGCCTTGCTCAAATTCCAAAAAGCATGGCTTTGGAATCACTTGGATGGACACATGAGAGGATAGGGGAATGATGATTGAGTGAAAAACAAGAAAATGGATGCTAGAAGCACCAAGGAGCCGCCGGCCATAGGAAGGAAAAGGAGAAAGGGAAATAACCAAGGTATGGCCAAGATTTGATCTTGGAGTGGCCTAGAGTTGTCAATCACCCCATCTGTCATTAGCCATGCCTAAACATGATGAGAAGAGTACCAAAGACCCTAGGAAAGAGAGCTGTCCGTGTGACCCCTTAGGCAAACCCCTTGAGCTCAATTCACTTGGACACATGCAAACACCCTCATTTCCTCTCCACCTCTCGGCCAAACCCACTCTAGTCACTCCTACTTTTGCTTCTTCTCTTTTCACCACATAATTTGAAGAACCCTATAGTAGGGAAGCCAAAAAGCAAGAGTGTGGAGGTGATCAATTCATTGGAGAAGGTTAGTGACTAAATCTATACAAGCTTAGGAAGAACACACACACACATGTGACACTTTGTTGTGGTTAGAAGGAAATAGGGTTTCCTTTGAGTTTTATGTTCATGGCTAGACTAATGAGAGATTTTATATGTGTAATTTCAGATTTAAGCTAAAGTCTAACAGGAGTGTTGTAAGTATACTCCCACTTTTTCCTTAACAAGTCTTATATATAGTGAAGTGATCATGTTTGTTGGATTAATGGTTGCCATTGCCATGTTTGGATTGGAATGATTTTTCTTGCTTGTGATATGAATATTTTTGGATAAATTTATATGATGGAATAAGCTTAGAATATGAGTAGAAATGATGAATCAAGTGTTAGTTGCAAAAGAAAGGGAAAAGCATGATTATTTGATGAAATGATGAAAATGATGCATGAAGGATTTTAGTGTAAAATGTTAAATTTTGGTGTTGCTAAGGTAAAGTTTATTTGAGGAAAACTAGTGATGAAATTGATTTATTCAAAGAGCATATTGTGTTGAGAAAATGAAATTGGATAGGAGAATAAACTATATGATTGATATGAATGGAAATGGTATACACTTGCATATGGAAGAAATGATCACTTGTGTATGATGTATAGAAATGTTTATTTGGAATTTTATGATATTTAAGGTTGAGATTTGGAAGATTAATATTATATTGCTTTGTGGTGATTTTGTTTAGTTGAACTCATAGAAGAAACTCTTAGAAAAGGAAGTTTGAATAGACTAAGGGGAGGAGTTCCCTAAGTTAGAAAGGTGAATGGGGGAAATAGAAATGACTAAGTTTGGAGGTGAAAATGGTTACTTAGGAAACACTAAGGTTTCGGTTACCCCTTGCTAAGGAGGATACATGATTTAATTTGATACTTTAAAATTGATTGGAGGAAATTGGAAGTCAAATGATGAAGGAAAGCCCTAGAAACTCTCTAGGAGAATTCGGCCATGATGGGTTGGAGATGGGCCCAATACCCCACTTCAATCCTAGGCCCATTTTGGGTATAGAACATGATGACTAAGTAGGAAAATTATGAAATTATCCCAAAAGAGGGAGAAAGAAAATGAAATGTGAATGCACTCGAGCTTGTCTCGGGTTTTTGCATGAAAATAAGTAAGCATGCATGTCCCATGCATAAGTCATGAAAAGAAGGTTTTTAAAGTCAAGCATGTTTTTAAGAAAAAGGAAAAGAAAAGAAAAGATTGAATTTTTGAAAGAAAAGAAAAGAAGAAAAGTTTTATAAGAACCCCAAAGGCTGGGACGGGGAAGTGCCCCAGTGGAACTCCCTGTCCACTCAGGAGTGATTAAAGTCGAGTGGAAGCCCCTGGGTCGACGAAGAACAGTCGGCGGACCGTGTATGGCTCCAAAAGGTGTCCGGAGCGTGGTAGCACCTAACGCTGGTGGGTGCCCAAGGACGGATAAGGTGTAAGGACCTGCCGTTTTAAAGTTATAAGATGCACTCACTTTCAGTGATGCGATAACCAGCAGGGAACACGCGGTGCTAGGGGAACCGTGTTGTGTCTCATACATGTTAAGTGAAAAGTCATGACAAGAAGGGCTTTCGAGCCAAAAGAAAGATCTGTTCAAGATAAGTGGCGCCTAAGAAAGAATGAAAGATACGAAATGTTTTAAAGAAATGTTTTGAAAAGTAACGATGATATGAAAAGAAGTTTGAAAGAAGAAGTCTGCATGAAAGTTTTACGAAAAGAAGTCTGAAAGAAGTATGTCTGTTTAAAGGTTTTCATGAGCATGTGCATGAGTCAGTCATTCATTGCATGTGCATTAGTTAAGAATGTTTTGTTCACTTATCTGTATATCTGATGTGTTCTGGTTTAAGTGCTAGTGTACTTGCTGAGATTTCTCCCGAAATCTCACCCCCCTTTTATTATCTTTACTATTGCTCCCTTGGGAACAATAGAAGTCATTGCAGGACATGATGGATCCTCGGATTACGACTCTCGAAAAGATGGGTCGGACCCTCATGGGCCCGACTAAGGCTGAGACTGCCGGGCCAGTGACCCTAGACCTGTTGGGTCAGTGGGCGGCAGAGTCGCTTCCTATGGCGACGTATTTTTTTTACGACCTACGCCCTACGGGGTGCTGTTTGGTGCTGGGAGTTGACGGGCTCCTCCACATGGGACGCCTGTTTACGTCATCCTCTGGGATGATGTGTGACGTAGGTCCAGGACTGAGTCTGGACAGCCTTCGTTATGGCCCGAACTCTAAGAAGATAAAAGAAGAACCCGCCTATTAGTATGGTTGGCGGAGGGAGGAGTGGATCAGCAGCATCTTTATTTTGTACGCACCGATGTATTTTGTGGAAAAATCTTCCCGCTGTTTTAGGAAGTACTTTTGTATAAAACTGTTTACATTGGTGACTTTATTCTGATATATATATATATATATATATATGTGCATGTGATGTTTAATTTGGGTTCTATTTTGTTAACCATGTGATGTACGACAAGCGTAACGTTTTGTCGTTTATTTATGGCTTGACCTTTTCCGCTGCGATAAAAATTAAAAAAAAAAAAAATAAAAAAAAATAAGGCTCTCACAAGTAAAGATGAGGGATGACTTCCTTGTGACGTTCGTCCCCGGCGTCGCAATTTGCGTACGAACCCAAGCGCAAGCTGGGGCGCCGACACTATGTAAACCAATTAGTCAAACAACATGTCCTTGAAGGATTAGTGTTTCCATTAATTAATTTAAAAGGTAGCAATATTGTGTTGGTAACTCTAACATTATTTGTATTGTTTATAAGGGAATTTCTACTAATAATTAGTGTTAATTTAGTTGTTCCACTTAGACATAATGTGCATCGTTAAAAAGTAATTGGGAAGGACACATATCTCCAAGAATGATTGTATCAACAGTTTATATTTGGTTTGTCAACTATTGAATGTATAAACCATGGAATTGTAATCCTCAATAAATAACCAATATTGGCTTGTAGAAGCTAATTGCCGTAAAGGCCATTACTTTTTACAGTCCTCTATAATGTTTAACTAGGATGTTCCATATTATGTCAAACATAATTAGTTAATTAATTTTGCAGGAGACACGATGAAAAGACGTGGTTGTGGGAGAAGGGGGATTACTGTGTTCAACACTAGACGAGATCACTCTTTCTTATCTGATCACCACCAACCACATGGAAGTCGCATCAACACATACAATAGCCCGATCGATGATGTGGAGATGTTCTCAGATGACTCAACCTAGACTCCCAGCCATGCTTGGGAGACTTTACCTATGTTCCCATCACTCCGGGCACAGAATTCAACTGTGAATCCAATCCCTTAGCCTCCCAACCACGTTTTGGAGACTTTATCTGTGCATCCATCACTCCGGCCGCAAAATTCAACAGTGAATCCAATCACACAGCTGAAGCTGACGAGAGATGAGATCGATAACGCTCGTTATTGCCTTAATAGTGTAATTGTAAACTTGGATTTCCTTCATAAAAATTGGTATATTGGGAATGATACTTATGTGTTCACGTCATGTATCATACATAAATGGAAAGTCCAACGGTGCTAGTTGTCAACACAAATCTTACTAAACGTGGTCGTGGTCTTGCCAAGAGCACCGAGTTTGAGAAATTGTAGAAGCACGGACTGATCCACTTGAAAATTAATGATGGAGAAACCGCACAGTGTTACAAGAACACGTCAATGTTTACTACGCCATGTATGCGGATGGTAAAACATCATCTAGAGATAAGCTATGCTAGATGGAGTCACGTACCCAAGGCAGCAAAGGGCGAGCTGATTGAACGAGTCTAGGTAACTTTTCCTTTTCCTTTATTATGAATTAAAAGTGTATTTATTATAATAATTAGAGTGGTATAACAATTGGTTGAATTGATATATGTAGGAGGATTTTGACTTAGATTGGGATTTGGATAATCGTTGATTGGCTATACATAAATAGCTTCGAAAGAGATTCAATGTGTGACGCCCCCAAATTTCCCTTAAAATAACACGGGAATCGAGGCGTCGAGATGATGACAACACGGGTCATGCATCTCCAACGTCATATGGTAAGTGTGTGAACACGTGACATACATAAATAAAAGCAGCGGATAAATTACGTCGATAATTAAGTACCAGAACTACTAACAAGTCGCCAAAGCAAACCCACTCGGCAAAATAAATAGATAAACTTTTAAAATAAAACAAGCGAAAAGGTGGAAAGATAATAAATTTTAAAACTTACTTTAAGGCATGTCCCTAAAATAGCGATTTCCTTTAAATTTTTGTCTAAATTAATTTTCAAACTTTCAGAAATATTTAAAAGACAAAAGCCACAATTTAAAATAAAAAGACGATAAACAAATCCAAAACCATCTTGTAGAAAACTCATGATATAAAATTAAAACCACACCAAATACATATGATCAATGCGTAAAAGCTTAATAAAATAAAATAAAATAACCAAATAATAAAACAAATAAATTTTTAAAACTACAAACTTATTTGGTACTGTCCCTAGGTAATGTGCAGATTTACCCAGAGCCGAACTGCTTTGATACCACCTGTGACCCCCCCAAATTCTCCTTAAAATAACACGGGAATCGAGGCGTCAGGATGATAACAACACAGGTCACGCATCCCCAATGTCATGTGCTAAGTGTATGAACACGTGACATACATAAATAAAAGCAGCGGATAAATTAAGTCGATAACTAAGTACCATAATTTTTAGAGTTATTTTACAAACCAGTTTAACAAAAATTCTCCAATAGGAGATTTAATACAGTCATTCTAAATACAATTTAACGAATACATATTTTTAAAAAGGGGAAAATAATTTTCCAAGATAATAATTTTATAATACGAATACTTCAACAGCGAAGTCGCCTCCTCAGGCTCAGCCTCTACAAAAATCTGCATCCAAAAGCTACGACGCTAGAAATGACATCGTAGGTAAGTATAACCCAAACAAACCAAAAGACAGAAATACATTCATGCAACAACACTACGCATAAATAGGACACTATATGCATGAAGCTTAAAATCATCTTTCTCAAAACATATATAATAACCACACACACCAAAATCTCAATTTGGCCCAAATCTAAACTCCAATAAAATCATCCATCATTTTCCCAAAAAATGATGTCCCTAAATCTATTAAAACCACAACCATTTTCCCAAAAAATGGTCCACGTAAAACCAATAAATAAAACCCGCCACTTTCCCAGAAAATGGCCTAAACATCCATTTTATTAACCGCTTGCACCATGATCTCCCCTAGGGACCATCCGCATACCCTGGCTTTCATCATCACACCGAAGGTAACGACAACGCATGTGACTTCGGAACAGGCGATGCCCAGCTAACCCCGCACAACACGTACCATGACCAGGCATACCCTAGCTCCAGCCAGCAGAGGAGCCTTGGAGTTGGCACGAAAGCGTTACCATTCCGTCCGATCCCGTCGTCGCCCAACGACGACCCAGGGGACATCACTCAGTATATTCCGCTCCCGAGTTACCAGAGGAGCTCCACTGAGATAATGCCCCATCTTGGCTTGGGGTCGTGATACACACGCACCCTAAAACCATAAACACATGAAAACCCAGTTTTCATTTCCAACACATAATATGCGCATAGATACACAATGCAGACGACCATGCATCAAATAGCCAATAACTAATAATTTTCAACAATGACCAAACACAATATCTATTGATGCCAAAAATATATTTAAATCTTAAAATTTATTTGGAAAATACTTACAGCGGGTAAAAGCGTAAATTCTTGAGCAGACGTCATTCCGTAGCGCTCATAGCGATCACTTGTACGTTAGGCTAAAGTGCTCGGTTTGACACCAAAATTTATGGAGATACTCTTTGGAAGGTGGGGAATCTCATGGAGGTGGTGGTGTGGCGGCACAACCACCGGAAGGTGGCGGATTGGGCTCCAAAAGGGTACAAATCCATTTTCGGGTTTGGGTTATACCGAAAATGTAAGGCCACGGATGGAGGAGCTGAGCTAGGGGGGTGGTTGCCGGAGTAAGGGGAACTCGTTGGTGGCGACGGTAAGACCAGGTGGTGGCACTAGGGTGGCAAACCCGTGTATGGGTATTTGAAATACCTATTTCGGGTTGGGGAATTTGGGCTGCCGTGGGTGGTGCCGGCAGTTAGGGGTGATACCGGAGGTCACTGGGAGATGGTGGAAGTTGCCGGTACAGCTGAGTGGCCGGCGGTGGTCGAAAAGCAAGCGAATGGGTATCACAACAGCCATTCGGGTTTTAGGCCGTGTAGGGGAGGTGAGGAGCTGGCCGGAGCTTGGGTTGCTGGTGGTAGGTTGCCGATGGACAACGGTTCAGATGGAAGAGGTGGTGTCGCCGGTGGTGGCCGACGGTGGCTGAGCTGGGCTGGGGAGTTAAACAGGAAACAGGGGAGGTAGCTGGTCACGCGGCTGGGGGGAGAGGGAAATTGGGAAGAAAGAAAGAAAAGAAAGGAAAAGAAGAAAAAGAAAAGAAAACAAAAAGGAAAAGAGAAAAAAGGAAAAAGAAGAAAAAGATGACTAACTAGAAAAAGCACAATAAATTAAATAAAAGCCGATTGAAAATACTACTATTCAACATCAATAAAATAAGATATTTAAAGTCCAACAATAAACTAATTTAATTTAAAGAACAATTTAAATATAAAACACTAATTAATACTAAGAAAGCACATCAAATAAAATAACATAATAAAATAAAAGAATTTAATTCCAATTATTAAAATAATTATTTCACATTAAAATTAATAAGAAAAGCAACGTAACTCAATATATAATTATAAGGACAACATAAAACTAATATTAATTAATCAATAGATAAAATAAATATCTTAAACAAATAAAATACGACTAATAATGTTATTAAAATAAATTAAAATAATCAACAACGAGAATAAAATAATATGTAAAAATACACGTAAATTTGAGATCTCACACAATGCCTTCCACTACGAGTTACGCAAAAGTATCAGGCTTATGGTTGCCACGAAAAAGCGTTGGAGTTTGGTAGCAGTTTGGTCGACAATCTAGTATAGGTGAAACTATATGGTTGATGGGGATCTGAGGCCTTCAAGGTATGCTAATCTAGTTTATAATTAGTTTGTATACCTGATACACGAACTCTTTTGTGGATTGGTCGTTGTGACTGTGAGATCCCAGATTTACGTGTATTTTTACATATTATTTTATTCTCGTTGTTGATTATTTTAATTTATTTTAATAATATTATTAGTCGTGTTTTATTTGTTTAAGATATTTATTTGATTTATTGATTAGTTAATATTAATTTTATGTTGTTTTTATAATTAAATATTGAGTTACGTTACTTTTCTTATTAATTTTAATGTAAGGTAATTATTTTAATAATTGAAATTAAATTCCTTTATTTTATTATGTGATCTTAATTGATGTGCTTTCTTAATATTAATTAGTGCTTTATATTTAAATTGGTCTTTAAATTAAATTAGTTTATTGTCGGACTCTAAATATTTTATTTTACTGATATTGAATGGTAGTATTTTCAATCGGCCTTTATTTAATTTATTGTGCTTTTCCTAGTTAGTCCTATTTTTCTTCTTTTTCTTTTTCTTTTCCTTTCCTTTTCTTTTCTTTTTCTTCTTTTTCCTTTCTTTTCTTTCCTTTTTCTTTCTCCCCGTTTTCGACCCCAGACCGCACGACCCCTCCCCTATTTCCCTCCCGCCCATTTCTCCTATCCCTACCCAATGTCGCCGTCGACCACCCTCCGGCGACACCGCCCAGCCCACGACCTTCCCCAGACGTTGGCGAGTCTAATGGTACTGATGGTGTCATCTCTGGCCACCCCATCTTCCGCTAACAAGCTGAAACCTGAAATGGGTTTTGTGGCTTCTCTGGCATTTTCCGGCCACCTCCGACCACCCATGACACTAGGGACCTACCAGCAGCCTCCCCTCACTCCGGCGAACATAACCCACCACTCAAAGCCACCCAGTTTTGCTGCTTGCTCCTCCACCCGAAATAAGTCCTTAAATGGATCCATCTTCGCTGTGCCGCCGTCCGGCCACCGTGCATCTCACCTCCACCACCAAACCACTCCCCTACCCTAGCCGATTATCCCCTTAGCTCAATTTTCCCATACACGGCCCCACCTTTCTGGTACAATCCCAAACCCGAAAATGGGTTTCCACCCATTTTGAGCCCGATCCGCCACCTTCCGGTGGTTGTGCCGCCACACCACCACCTCCACGAGATTCCCCACCTTCCAAAGAGTACTCCTTAAATTTTGGTGTCAAATCGAGCACTCTAGCTTAATGTATAAATGATCGCTACGAATGCTGCAGATTAGCGTTTGCTCAGAAATTCACGTTTTTACCTACTGTAAGTATTTTCCAAATAAATTTTAAAATTTAAATATATTTTTGGCATCAACAGATATTGTGTTTGGTCATTGTTGGAAGTTATTAATTATTGGCTATTTGGTGCTTGATTATCTATATTGTGTATTTACGCGCATATTCATGTGTTAGAAATGGAAACTGGGTTTTCATATATTTATGGTTTTCGGGTGCGTGTGTATCACGACCCCAAGCCGAGCTGGGGCATTATCTCGGTGGAGCTCCTCTAATCACTCGAAAGCGAAATATACTGAGTGACGTCCCCTGGGTTGTCATCGGGCGACAACGGGATCGAACGGGATGGTAACGTTCTCGTGCCGATTCTGTGGCTACTCTGCTGGCAGGAGCTAGGGGATGCCTGGTCATGGTACGTGCTGGGCGCGGTTAGCTAGGCATCGCCCGTTCTGAAGTTACATGCATAGTCGTTACCTTCGGTGTGATGATGAAAGCGAGGGTGTGCGGATGGTTCCTAGGGGAGATCATGGTGCATAGGGTTAATAAAATGGATGTTTAGGCCATTTTATGAGAAAGTGGCGGATTTTATTTATTGGTTTTATGTGGACCATTTTCTGGGAAAATGGTTGTGGTTTTAATGGATTTATGCAAATCATTTTCTGGAAAAATGATGGAGGATTTTATTGGAGTCTTATTTTGGGGCCAAAATAGGATTTTGGCATATGGTTATTTTATTTATTTTGAGGAAAATGATTTTAAGTATCATGCATACGGTGTCATATTCATGCGTAGTGTTGTTACATGAATGTATTTCTGTCTTTTGGTTTGTTTGGGTTATACTTACATGCGATGCTATGTTTGGCGACATAGATTTTGGATGCAGGTGTCGAGGAGGCTAAGTCTGAGGAGGCGGCTTCGTTGTTGGAACATTTATTTATAAAATTGTTATATTGGAAAATTATTTTCCCCTTTTTATAGATATGTATTTTTATGATTTATCTTTCGGATGACTGTATTAAATCTGCTGTTGAATAATTTATGTCAAGCTGGTTTGTAAAATAACTCTAAAAAAATCTAGTACTTAGTTATCGACTTAATTTATCCGCTGCTTTCATTTATGTATGTCACGTGTTCACACACTTAGCACATGACGTTGGGAATGCATGACCTGTGTTGTCATCATCTCGATGCCTCGATTCCCGTGTTATTTTAAGGGGAATTTAGGGGCGCCACAGTGTTTGAGTGAGCCTATTTAACAATACTTGTGTTTGGCATAACTATCAACCCAAAATTGGGAGAACCGGAAAAGGCTCAATACCAATCACACTATAAGGCATAAATCGTTCGTCCAAATCCTAGAGGAGAAGGCAACATACACTTTTTCATGAATATGCATGGGTCGCTAATTCCTGACTTTAAATTCTTACTTAAAGTCTTTTTCGCATATATAAACATATGTTAGACATTAAACAAACAAATCAGCAAGTCAAAAAGAATTTTAGTTTTTTTTATGTCGTTCAAAAGGTTATGGATGATCTGCATGCAAAATGAACAACATCATTTGGTGGAGATATTTTGAACAAATCACATGCATATAAACATTAATGGGCAGGTTGATGTTCTAAAATTTTTGGATGTTTTAAAATAGAAAAAAGAACATAAATACTATGTGAAATGGGGATGGGCCTGCATGTGGTTGCATTTCATGGCTGAGATTGTAAAAGGCATTCTGGTGTTTAGGTTGGGCAATTCAGCTTAATTTGGAACATCAATCTCAAGTTTGTGAACTAAGCATCTTCATATCAAGCATCATATGTGCATTGGTGACCATTTAGTTGGTGCAATTTGTGTTCTTAATGAAACTCAAGTCCACAAATATCATTAAAATTTTTTCTTTTTCTTAAATTTGTCGATATGCTAAATCTAACTCGCCCTTGTGGTCAACAACTCTAGCCAAAGCCAAATAATAAGGAAATTCAGAATTCCAAGTAGAGTTATTTCACCAAAACTCACCAATCCTATTAGCATACAGCAGCATATTTTATTTATCACAAAAAAAAAATATGCGACAAGTTGTTGATTATTTCCAATAAGTTTGGTTTGAAGAGAGGGGATAAGCTTCAATCAGATTCCAATGTGCTTATACACTAACTCATGCTATTATGACCAAATACATATTCAGCCTGTATCATTACTGTTTTAATTCATATCATAGCCACCTATTAGTACTTAGCATTACAATAAAAAAAAGTACTTTCTTCAAATAAATTGTGTTTGTAGAGGGTTGAACAAGGACAAGGCAACATGGTCGACTTCTACAAGGAAGTGCATTGGTCTAAGAAGATGGATAAATTCGCGATGCCTGCCACAGCAGAGTTACATGTGAGTCTTTCATAATTTACAAAATAAGTAAATTTGTAACTTGAAAAAAGTAAAGGTTCTCATATCATTGCATTTCAAGTTTCCAAATGTATAAAAGAAGTGGACATAGAGATTCCTTTTTAAATAGTTGCTACCACGTGCATAAATCTATGGTTGGGAAGATGGATGATTTAGAACCATCCCAACGTACTAAGGGGGCTATGAAGCCAGTATTCAAGGAGATACTTGGGAGTTGGCCAGGATATGTATGGGGCCTAAGTGAAATGGTGATACCAGAACCTACGAGAATTCATCACCGTGAGCGGGAGCAGTGCTACTTGAATTTAGTACTAAAAAACAAGAAGGATAGATAACTGCACAAAGCTCAAATGGCCGAGATGAATGAGAAATGGCTTGGACTCTTGGAACGACAGTTGGCAATCGAGAAGATGTTGGCGAGCTGAGTGACGGAGCTCCCTGCATTCACTGAGGCCTAAAAGGGGACTTAGCGAACTGAAGTTACACTTAGACGATGGCAATCAACTTTTTTGAGTAATGGTAGCATTTTGGTTGTGCCCTAGTTATGGGATGTACATATGCATGGATGGCTATATCTCCTAGACATGTTTTGTGGTAGTGGGTACTTGGGAAGGGGATAATAGTGTATTCCCAATCCTGAATTTTTTTGAAAGCCTTTTTGTGATTTGAAATTATTGCCTATATCAAATATCTTGTGATTGGTTTTGGGGAAGGCTTGTTTCTATTTTATGTGGGGGTGGGGAGGGGGGGGGGGTAGGGTAAGCTACGGTGCCAAAATTTGTGAAAAAGGTCAGAGGTAAATACAAGATCCCATATTCAACCTCAAATGTTTCTTGCATATATTATGAGCACTATTAATTTGACATACAACAGGTTTTTAACAAACTAAAATGTTTTTATCCATTGCAGATGAATACGGGAAGATTTGAAAAAAAAAAAGTTGGTGATTGTGAAAGATGTAGATTGGGTTGTAAAGATATAATGCAGATTGAATACTAGTAGCCCACTGGATGTAAAGTGCTCCATGTTTAGGTCAGTATTTTAATTCCCTGAAATGGGTGGATATCTCCCATTTTATATAGTGATGATGGGTGCTTAACTTAATTTCAATGCACTCCATTGATGAACTTTTAAGACAAGCTTGCACTACAAGATATAAGGTTCTGTCATCGCAAAAAGCCTTATTCTAGCAGCAAATAACCATCTTTGGCATATTTTGTCACGCCAGAGGCGCGCCGCTATAATCGAGTGGCTACAGGTCTGTCCTTACCAATCAAGTTGATGTTCTTAGACTTTTTGCGACGAATTTTGGTCGCAGCAAAAAGGCAAAACATCGCGGCAAATAACTTATAACCCTGGTTAGACTTCCGGGATAAGATCATTTGCCGCGAGTTTCAACCCTTTTGCGGCCAGTTTAATTCGCCGAAAAAAATATTTACAAAAATAAAAAAAAAATATAGAAATATTAATGAACCAGTTTCATCTGTTTCACTAGTATTTTGTTGAAATACATTATCATAAATAAAAGGAATAAGAAAAAAGAGGGTGGAAATAATAGAATAATGTTTTCAAATGTTTTATTAACATTATTCAAGAGGCTAACTTCATTATTCATTATTTCATAATATGAATTTACATTCAGGCCAAATAAATAACAATAGAATATTGTACATTGTTGGAAATGGCAACTGCAGAATATATAGATACACAAAGTACACAGTTTCATGCACTAGAATAAGTATACATTAAGTGCTAACAGATATCATGACTCTACTGAATCAATTGATGCAGTAGACAAGGAACTTGAGACCCCAGTTTCTCTACACCACAAAAAGTTGAAAAATAAGTTTATCTGAGATGTCAAAAGAAAAGATTCATGAGAGTTAAGCATATATTCTCCTACACTAATCTAGGATTTGAAATGTATAGAACTATATATTATTAGATCCAACAAGGGGTATCCATTCTAAGTTGCTGTTTTGAGGAAATCCCCACAAACTTATAAAACAGATAAGTGTAACAATGCCAAGATAAGAGCCACTAGTGCCATTCTAGGAAAAATAGGGGGAAGATCATGTTTTTTTTTTTTATAGGTAATCAAAAGAGATCCAGCATGTAAAAAATAAATAGTAATCTACACATTCCACTTTCTCTCGTGCAATCTTTAAAGAAGACAAACACAAACAATCTAGTATACCAACAGTCAGCAGAGTACTCTAGCATATGCATAAACCTATATATGATAACATGTATCATTTTGGGATCTACCCAAAAAACTGCAGCTCAAATTAAACCTCATTGCACCCTAGTGCATTTAAATAAAAACATGTGAAAACCTATGTGTTATTCAAAATTTACCTAAAATGTTCTTCCCCTCATGACACTCCAGTCCACGAGGTGCACATGCATACAAACACAATAACCAAATTTAGTAAAAAAAAAAGGTGTTCCTACAATATAAACAAGACAATATGACTTTATAGAAAAGTTATCTAGATTAAACAAAACAATATGGCAGTTCAATCATAATGCAAGGGTTTCCAATTAGGAATATTAAATTATCTACACAGTAAAAACCATTGAAATTTACCTGCTGGTTTGAATGGGCTTCAAATCAAGGTGCCTTTAACCTAAGCTTCTCTACTTGATCAAATAAGTTGTAATGAAGGTAGTTGCGAAGCAACAAGTTAAGAAGTGTTTCCTGCATTGTGCCATTTCACAAATAAAAAAAATAGTAATATGAAGATATGATGAGAACTTAAATACAACTTGCAATCATGTGCACAGGCTCAAAACTTAACAATTAACTTCAACAATTTTGCAGGAAATAGTAAATATAATGACCAAAAATTTTGCTATAATCGAGCAACGACAACCACAATGCAAAGCATCCTATCCTTACTTAATCTCCCATGTAAGGGAAAGCGTAGGTACATTATATATCTCAAGTTTGGAGCCTCATAACCTGCATGTGCATTTATGTAATTCAATGGTTTTACCAACAAAAAATAATTCCTAGCATTTGTGAAAGAATGCATTCCTACACTCATCCAGGTTGGCACAAGTTTTATAAATAACATTTGCAAGTGGTAGTCAAATTCAAAGTCAATTCACAAAAACCTAACATTAATTATAATAGACAGCAATTTATACATGAATATTCCCTGTGCATTTGCAGAATAATGAATTTCTCCACCCATCCAATTTAATCAAACTTCAAAGTTAAGTGATGCAAATAAAAGAAAAGATTTTCAAAGGATTTTCTTGGTAAGTAATAACCAATCGATAGTCATTAATGTCAAACAATTTAAATTAGTAACAGTATAGTAATTACACAAAGTATAGTATTGATCCAAAGTTACAAGTTATTTATAAACAGGATATTAAAAGTATGAAATTATATAGTAAAACAGGATAAAGTAATTTACAAAATAGGATAGTAAAACAAGTTATTTATAAAACAGAGCCCAAAAGAATTTAAATCAACATATTAATGATCCTTGTCAATTACCTGCGGCTAGTGTAATATAGCATTGAGACATTTATCTCCAAACTCTCTTTACTTCAAATACAACTAGAGAACATTACACCAAGAAATGAAAACACAGGCATTCTTCTAAGAGAAATAAACCACATAAAACAGGTGCATTCTAAGAGAAATATCAATGATTTTAATAAAGCAAACATACGAATCATGCTAAACTAATATAAAAAGGTTAATAATCACACGAAAATAAAATAAAATAGGCTGATAAACACACGAATGATACTAAAATAAAATCCAACTGGTGAATAAACACACGTTGTGAGATCCTAGATTTACGTGTATTTTTATACGTTATTTTATTCTCGTATTAATTATTTTAATAATATTATTGGTTGTGTTTTATTTGTTTAAAATATTTATTTGAGCTATTCGTTAGTAAGTGTTAGTTTTATGTTGTTTTTATAATTAAATATTGAGTTACGTTGCTTTTCTTATTTATTTTAATATGAGTTAATTATTTTAATGATTGGAATTTAATTCTTTTATTTTATTATGTGAGTTTATTTTATCTGCTATCGTTATATTAATTATTGTTTTATTTTTAATATTGCGCTTGGGTTTAATTTATTTCTATTGATGAGCTTTAAATATTTTATTTTGTTGATATTAAATTGTAGTATTATCAGTCGGCTTTTATTTAATTTATTGTGTTTTTCTAGTTGGACTCATTTTTCCTTCTTTTTCCTTTTTCTCTTTTTTTTTTTTCTTTTTTTTTTCTCCTTTCTTCCTCTGCTTTTCGGCCCAGACCCCGCGCGATCCCCTCCCCTTCTCTTCTCTGCCGTTCTTCTTCCCTCCACCCAGCACCGCCGTGCGCCATCGGCCGGCAACACCGCCCTCCACCTGAACTCCCCACCCTCCGGTGACCTCCCCTACACCAGTGGTGCACCTCACGGCGGCACCTAGCCGGCGTGTGAGTCCCCTATCCGAAATGGGTATTTTAGCTTCCCCTGTATTTTTCGGCCACTGTTGGCCACCCCTTGGCGCCGGCGACCTACCAGCAGCCTCCCCACTCTCCGGCGAGCATAACCCACAGTCCAAAACCACCCATCTCCGCTGGTTGCTCCTCCACCCGAAATGGGTCTTAAACGGGTTGTTCTTTGCCGCGCCGCCGTCCAGCCACCATAGGCCTCACCACCGCCACCAAAAGACTCCCCTTGCTCAGCCGACCAACCCCCTAGCTCAGCTTCCCTAATCGCGGCCTCACCTTCCCGGTACAATCCTAAACCCGAAAATGGGATTTCACCCATTTTGAGCCCGATCTGCCACCTTCCGGTTTGTGCCGCCACACCACCACCTCCATGAGATTCTCCACCCTTCAAAGAGTATCTCCCTAAATTTTGGTGTCAAACCGAGCATTTTAGCCTAACGTATCGGTGACTGCTACGAATGCTGCAGATTGATGTTTGTTCAAGGATTTGCGTTTTTACCCGCTGTAAGTAATTTTCAAACGAGTTTTAAGATTTAAATATATTTTTGGTATCAACAGTTATTGTGTTTGATTATTGTTAGAATTTATTAATTGTTGGCTATCTGGTGCATGGTTGTTTGCATTGTATATTTACGCGCATGTTCATGAAAATATTTAGAAATTAGATTTTTGCATAATTTTGGATATTCATGTGTTGGAAATGGAAACTGGGTTTTAAATTGAGTTTATGGATTTTAATGGTTTTTGGCTGAGTCATAACGGGGACGGCGATGCGTAACGCCCGTTGTGATTAGCGTGTGTGTGTGGATAGCATAATGGGGACGGCGATACGTAACGCCCATTATGGTCATTGTGTGTGTCAGTCATAATGGGGACGGCGATACGTAACACCCATTGTGATTGATAGTGTATGGATGACATAACGGGGACGACAATACGTAACGCCCGTTATGGTCATTGGGTGTGCATTTCATATCGGGGATGGCGATACGTAACGCCCGATATGAAATGAGTGTGTATGAATCGTAATGGGGACGGTGATACGTAACGTCCATTATGATTGGTGATGTGTGTTTATCATATCGAGGACGGCGATACGTAACGCCCGGTATGATTGGATTTGCGGATATTATTTTATGGGAAAGGATGGATGATTTTATTGGAGTTTTATCGTCGACCAAATGGAATTTTGGCGTGTGTTTATCTTATTTAATTTGAGAAAGATGTTCTTTTGAGATTCATGCATTTGGTGTTGTGTTCATGAGTTTTGCTGTTGTATGAGTATATTTCTGTCTTTTGGTTTGGTTGAATTGTACTTACCTGCGATGCCATCTTAATGTCGTAGTTTTTGGATGCAGATTTTGAATAGGCTGAGCCTGAGGAGACGGCTTCGCCGTTGATGTATTATTGTTATAAATTGTTATTTCGGGACATTATTTTTCCCCTTTTTATAAATATTTATTTGTTTAATTTGTATTTCGGATGACTGTATTAAATCTCCTGTTGAAGAATTTATGTTAAAATGATTTGTAAAATATTTCTAAAATTCTGGTACTTAGTTATTGACCTTAAATATCCGCTGCTTTTATTTATGTATGTCACGTGTGCACACATGTTTGGCACTTGTCGTTGGGATGTGTGACCCATGTTGTCAGCATCCCAAAGTCTCGATTCCCGTATTTATTTTAAGAGGAATTTAGGGGTTCACACGTGCACCATGCTAAAATAATATAAAGTAAAGAAAACTTTCTCAATTTTAATACAAATTACTGCTGTAAAAACCTGCAAATCACAAGTGAATACAGAACAAACAAGAAGATAATAATGGCTGTCATGCCCCAAGGCCGAATCCCTATCAAAAGCTACAATCCACTGGTACAAACCCTAATCCTCTATTTTCATGAAAATCTAACAGAAAAATCTCCCAATCAAGCTAAAATCGTACCGATAAACACACGAATTTATGAAAAAGTAATAGAGATAGAGGAATGGATAGAGAGAGAAACAGCACGAGAGAGTTAGACGAACGGAGATGGAGAAAACGAGAGAGCCACTTACCTGCTAAGTGAGACAGAGACAACCCAATACGATAGTGACAATGAAGGAGGGGAATTTAGAGAGAGAGAGAGAGATTTGGCAAAAAATCGCTAGGGGGGGCGAGGGTTTATTGCGCAGAGAGAGAGAGAGAGAGAGGTACGAGGGATTGGGGAAATTTGGGGGGTGGGGTGTTATTGTTGCGTTTAAAATTTAAAAGACTATTTCCGGCGCCTTATTAGTGCCGCAAATAGCCTTAAATTCGCCACAAAAAATATTACTTTCGAATTCTCGCCCGGTTAAAATTGAAAATCACCTTTTTGCATTTTAGTGCCGCTATAAGCATCCAGTCCTGTCATTTCTAATTGTGGCAAACTTAAAAATGCCCCTATAAGCATTAATTCTTGTAGTTTTGGTTTGCAAGTGTATCTCATCTCATTTAGGCTTTCCATGTATCAAATACCATAGCTATGAAAATTTGATCCAAACCACATTAGAAAAGAGTAAGAAACAACACAATTAAATACTTCCAAAGTGTGTGTAGACATAGGCCGTACAAGAACAAAAGTTCAACATAGGGTCATTAGATAGTTCATATGATATGATGGTAACTATATTCTACACACACTTAAAGAAAAAAAGATATTTTGCACACACTTCAGAAATATAAAGAGCATATACATATATTTGTTGATAGACATCAGCAAAAGCTGGGTCAAATGCATTGTTACCCACTTGACATCCTTAGTTTTAGTGACTAATGTTGGGCTCTTGTTGATATATTTTTGTGTACACTGTCATCATTGTACGAGTACCGATGTACAATGGTTTTTGTTTTACCTATGTATATGACGTTTTACAATGCTTGTGTAGTACCAAAGTCACTGTTTGAGATTGAAATCAGAAATGCAATATATATATATATATATATATATATATGTGTGTGCCAGCCATAACAGAGGAACTAATTAGTCACTAACTTAGAACTTATTACAGAACTGCATGCAGGGTTTTGTAGTAGATGAAATAGGGAGGTAAAGTTCGAAGAAGATGGTAGTTGTGTGATGGTAGATGGAACAGTAGATGAAGGAAGCTGGGAGATCCACACATTCCATCTAGAGAGGAATAGAACTTGCTGCAGACCATATTAATTAGACTGAAAGAATGCGGGGGCCAAGTTTCAAATCTGGCATTGTGTAACTGGGTACAATCCTACTTGCTCAAGCCCCACATATTTCTAATTAGGATAGCCCCAGATATTGGTATATGTGATCTATAACTAAAATGCAACACTGTATATATAATATTAGGAAGTTTCCAAATGACTAAGTTGTAGTAATTGACTTTGGGGGCACCTTCATGATATATATATGTATATATATATATATATATATGAATGGATGAATTCTGGAACATCTATCTTAGTCTTGTGATGATGGGTTAATTAATAATAGCTTCAGCATGGGTGTGCAAAGTAGATGTATATGTGCATGGGTGCAAAGTAACCACAAACTGTTACAACTTGATATATTTGTATATTTATATATATTGCAGCTGGGATATAGTGGATGCACATGAATAATTTTCCTACCAAATAAAGTTGGGATATAGCTAGAATATATGTGAATCTGTTGAGCCCTTTTTGTTATAAATAAAGTTGCTCGTCTTATAATTGCTGAATATATATTAGTATTAATTATCCTACCAAATAATTAGTTGAAACTTTATTATTGCAACTAATATTATTAATATTATTGCTACCAATATATATTAATATATGGTAATATTAATATTAGTATATATTAATATTAATATTGCTACCAATTAATTGAAAGTAGAGTTTTCTAGAAAGTCCCCATCATATTTTTAAGATCTTAAAAATATGATGGGGACTTTCTCGAGTTTTAATCCCAGATCATTCGCACGTGCATGCCCAAGAATATAGGCAGGAAGGAACTACATATATAATAATTCAAATAAAAAATATATAAATATTGCGGCAAAATAGATTTGCCGCGAATGTGCCGAACGAAAACCAACTAAATGCGCCTACAGATTAAAACGCCGACCTAACTTTGTTACAACGTATATGTTGATGCCGCAAAAAGTCAGAAATTAGCTGGTAGATCCTATTGCAGCGGCCAGTTAAACGTTGACACAGATTTATTGCAATGACAATAAAACGATGTAAAAAGATCATGTTGCAACAAGAGCAACGAACGACGAGAAGAAGGTGAACTTACTGCAGTGATGGATGGATCTATTGCGACGATATATTTTGACGCAATAAACTGTTTCAGAAGTTTATAGGGATGGCTGTACAACCATTTGTGGCGAGTAAATATCTTTTGCGGCGACTAATTATTGTAGCAAAAAAACACTTATTGCAGCGATATTCAAATTTCGCAGGCCTTGGGTATAAAAAAGCATACTTTCTCAACCGAAATGCATCTAATTAAAAATGTTGGAAACAATCTATTGCGACTTTTTTTGGAGCTTTTCGCGACTAAAAGTGGCAATTGAAAATTTGCATTTTCTTTTAGTGGATTTTTCTTTAGCAACACCAGCAAATGCAAATAATGCTGGCACGGACGGGAGTACTGAAACTTATAGATCGATGGCAACAATATTAGTAAGGGAAGTCGGTAACACGACATATAGGCGTTATTGAAAGTACTACAAGCCATATTAATGTCGTTGGTTGTGTGGCAGCTGATCATGAGAGCAATGCAGGGGTCTAGAATATTGATATTGACGTGTATGATCTGTCCATTGTTGGCAATGTGTGTGAGTACTACTCGATTGATTGATCAGTATTTATCTCTCCACTAATTCTCCCTTTCCCATGACCTTATTCGTAGACCTCAATTAATAGAGTCCATTACATTCAGCATAATCTATTGCTCTATCGTTGTTGGAAATAATAAATTAAATAATTAAAATTATCACTTTTTTAATATTTTGAAACAAAAGATATTGGTTTAATAATTTTAAAGATAAATGTTGATTTTAGTATATACATTTCCCTTTTGAATCTTAGGCCACATTTGAATGTTAACACTACAAGGATTTTGACCTTTTGCAGCGCCGAATTTCGTTACGAAAACTCCCCTTTTCGTTGCAATTATATATTTTACGGCGTACAGGATTACGCCGCAGTTTCGTTGGAACTGTTTCGTTGATTTAAGTCAAGTACGTAGGTGAACAATTTTCGACGCAAGAACTCGTTTATTTGCGACGAATTTATTTCACCACAAATAATTATGTTGGCGACGCAAAAACCCATGATAGAAAGGGCACCCAGCGCTGAAACAGTTATATTGCAACGACTTAGTCCGTCGCAATTATTGGAAAAGTCGTCGTAACAAGTCTACAACATTTGCCACAGGATTTATTTCCGATGTAACAAGTCATGCAGCTGCGTTATTATTCGTCGTAATAAGTACCAATGTCGCTGCTATAAAAAATTTGGGGGAAGTGGTCTTTCGTCGCAAAAACTCCAGTGCAACGTCCAATCTTTTTTTTTTGGCGCTAGATGTTCGCCGCAAATACATTTTTCCCAGCCGAACTTACTTTCCCGCAAATATCTAATTCTTGTGGCTAGGTTCGCATTTCCGTCTTTTTTCGCCGCAAAATGCATTTTTTCAGCTACTTTACCTTCCTTGCAATACCTAATTAATTAATTATGTGAGACTTTGTATTTTCATCCATTTTTTCTTCCTACAAATAATATTTTTGACTTTTTTTTTTTAAATACCACTGAATATAATTTAAAAACCGTGCATAACAAATTTTACTACTATATTCTTTTCCATGCGGTCTGCAATTATTTATTTATTACTGCAGACCACATGATTTAGCAATAGCAATAAACTTGTTTTTGCCGAATTGTAGTATATACTACTAAGAAAAGGATGATAGTAAACATCCCAAATAAAGATTGACGCCTAATTGTGTGCTCACAATTGAATACAGTATACCTGTTTTGATTAAAATGTTAATTAATTCCTTTGTATGGAGTAATATTTATATCCTTCCCTGACATCGTTTAACGCATCCAAAAATTATGCAAAGTAATTGCATATCAAGAAGGCAAAGTATTTACACATAATAGTCTTTTATATATAAGATGTTCACATTAAATATATCCCCATCCAAAATGATGAAACAACCTCAAATATTTACTATCTGTGGCTAATTAGAATGATCCACAAACATCCAAGTGTCAACAATGCAGCTACCACTCCTTCCCAACTTTCCACAGATAGCATTCTTGAGGTCTAAACACCCAACTCTTACAATCATGTGGGATGATATATCTAACAACTCTATATACAGAGTGATGGTAGGCAGCAATACTTCTAAAAATAGGAGGGCAGGAGTTGGTGCAAGATGATCTTCAACACAGTTGTAAGTGTGATCCTCATGCACTCTCTAATGGGAAACACCAAAAAACATACTTACATTCCATATGTCCTTATGCTCCAAACACTTATATTGGCCTTTTTCATTTTTCATCCACCTTCTTTGGAAATGTCCATAAGCATGTAACATCATCCAAATTTTCCCTGAATTTAAAGAATAGCAAACCACTTAAAGACTTAACCAAATTCTACCATGCACAATCCACAGCTATACTGAAAATTAAGGCAGGAAATTAGCAAGCCCTCGTTATATATAACAAGTGCTTGTTGTAACAGTTTCCTTTTAAGCTTAGGGTATATATATTCCAGACATAATTATTCTTCATCAACCATAAAAGTTTTCCTACAACTTATATATCTATATAAATCATTAATTATCATACAACAATGTGTTTTTTAGTGAATCATCCACGTATAATTAAGAAGAGCTTGGTGACTTAATGATTGTTAGCCCTATTGTCTCTAGCCTGTAAGTATACCCACCCCTTCCTATCTCAGAGCATTTGATGTTATATGCATAAGTATGTAATGGAATACCGACCCAAAAATAGCTACAGCTTCTTGTTATTGTAATAGTTTTCTGTGCATGAGGCATGTAGTTACTGGTATATGCACTAATAGAGTCAGCTCACCTACCAGCACACACTAAACCGTGGATCATTTGTTGACCCATTTGAGCTGGTTCCAAAACAATTTGAGGAAACATGTAATGATTTTTTTCATTGGAAGTCATTTTTTTGCTATTAACTTTGCATAAGGGTCAATAAGCAGCTCAAAAATTGCTACAATTTCATAGTATGTAATAGTCTCTTCTCATGGGACAAATTTTAGTATCTTAAGTATGTAATGGAAACCAAAACTACTTAATCCTAAATAAGTATCTCTTACATATAAAGATCTTTATGTAAGAGATCTTTTCAATTTTTTCTAGTTGTTCTTAAAAAAAAAGAATACAGCAATAATAGATAAAAAATGACAGGGAATGGCCAAGTGTCTTCCACATTACCTCTTCTATATGTGTTGTTGATATTGCGCAATCATGACACATTGCAGCAACGACACCAGATTCTTTAACAAATTTGCCCTCAGTTTGAAGTTTAGCATATTAGGAATTGCAACATTGCCACTTCCTTTCAGCCTGCTTAGCATTTACATGTACAAGAAAACTATGTTAGCAATGCAATACACAAATAACTTGAGCTAATTACATATATTACTGTAGGGTTCTGAAGGGCTACACTTACAACTTAGGTATGTCATCCTCATTGTCACGTTTAGTATCATGTAATGTTGCCCACAAAAAGTAGTAAACCCAAAACACAAACCTCAATAACTTAGAGCATGTGGATATTGATATCATTCCCAAAAATACCCACGTGCCTAGCTAACACCCCAACATAACTTAAAAATCAAAACCCCTCTTATATGGGTAATATTGCCCCCTCACCATCACTTTTACCAAAAAATCACCCAAAAAGACAACATTGATTTTACCATGGACACTGACTCTCCCTAAGAACATCAGTGTCCCTAAAAGAGTCAGAGTATTGTGGGAAATTCATCATGAAACTCTTCAACAACTTCTCAGTTCCATTTTGTCGCTCCAAAAGTGCTTGCATCTGTCCTTGTAGCTCGTCGTATTTCCCCTTGTAGTGGTCAGCTTCATTTTTGTATTTTTCAACCATAGCTAAAAACTCTTTCTCCCGTTCCCGTTCTTTTTGTCGTGTTGGCTCCGGGATGACCATCTCCCCTAGGCCTCTAGCATATCCCGGCCTCTGACCCAAGACCTCCCTAAAGACCAACGCTGCTGCCTCTTCAGTGCGCGCCTCAGGTTGTAATTGATCAAGCATACAACACATTTTCTTCTGCATATGGACAGACATGCAAACCATGTGTTTCAAAAATCATCCGATAGTTATGTATATACTTGCTTACTAACAAAAAATCATGAAAAAAAGTACAAGAGAATTTAATTGGTTCATTGGTTAACAAACACTTACATAATTATTTTCTGTTTCAGGAGTCACAAATGCAGCCTTCTTCTTGGACCAGCGGACATCTTTGTAGAAGTCGACCAAGGTTGCTCGTTCAGCCCGCTGTTTATTGGTTCCATGTGAATATGATGACCACATTGAATTATTGAGACAACATTATACCGAAGTAAGAAGAAATGGAATGAGCATATTCCAACCTATGCAAGCATGGTCTAAACGACAAGCATGAATAATATTTGCATTGATCCAGAAAATATTTATTATCGCCATTGTATTTAGTGATATCATAACAAAAATTATAATCCAAGATAGACACGAACCATGCATCGATAATATTCATGAAGAATTGAGCCTTACCCTTCTAAAATGACATGTCATACTAATAAAACTCGCACTTGCAGCACTTTTTAACCAAAACAGAGTAGGCAAAAAAAACATGCCCAGATTTCACACGACATCCCACTATGAATAAATGTTATGTTTGACAATGGCCTGATTATTAATTTAATTAAATGTAATGAGTTACCTACTCTTCTAATATGCGCACGAAGGATTTGCGACCAGTTGTGTGATTTATTTTTAACCTCTTACGATTCTCTCGGTTTTGGGTTGATATTTTCTGAAATCATATCCCAATGTTAGCTATATCCACAAATTCATCATCTTTAATAAAAGTGCAGGTTATGTATAAAAAAAATTATTTGGATGTTCATAAATATTCAACTATTACCTTGAATTTGTCACTCCCCCACCTTTGGCATAGCTTGACCCAAACGAGGGGGTCGACCAAACTACAGCCAGCAGCCAATGCTTCATCATGGTTGTCAAACGCCAAGTACTTCTTGTGTAGTTCGTGGTGGAAGGCATTAAATCGTTTACGCAACTGTTTTGTCACTGCCATCCGATGATTCTCCAAGTCCCAGTCTAATATGAAATCAGACTTCAAATATACCAAAATCATAAATAATTAGTTCATCAATATACACCCACTTTGTTACAGTTGTAATGAAGGTATTATTGTCTTACCTTGACACGTTCAATCAATTCATCCTTCTCGGATTCGGGTACATCAGTCCATCGCGCGTGACTCATGTCTGCATGGTGTTTTAATATCCATGTGATGCGTGTTGTGAACAGCGACGCATTCTCACAACATGGCGCTGTTTCTCCATAATTTATCTTCAATGGAATCTTCCCAAACCTGCGCAGCTTTTCAAACATTGTTGATTTTGCAGGCCCACGTCCCCGCTTCTTTTGGGGTAGGTTTTCTATAGGGATTGTGGCATTATTCGTCGCTGTATGACAACATCAAATATTTGCACAACATAGTAAACAATCTTCTTATTTGGGGCAAAAAATGTTAAGAACCAAGTGAAATAAACAAATAATTATTCGTTATAATCAGCCGATGATGTTATGCATATACCAATATCGTTTCTCTCAGGCTCGGGTTCCAACACAGGAGGTGCACCCGGAGGTACGCAAGGATTGCTTGGTGGGTGGGTTGAATCATTAGAGCCATACGCAGTTACCTCCCTTTCGATGATGCCATATGAAGCGAGCCTATCGCCTCGATTGCGTGGATAATGCGTATGCGGTAAAGGTCTTCTACCTCCAACTAAACCACCTTGCCCTCTTATTCTCTCACTTTGGTCCATAGGTTCACCTATAATAAGGAATTGCAATAAATTAAGAGCCAACAATGTGAAGGTTTTATAGAATAAAACCTTCACATTGTTGGCTCTTAATTTATTTTATAGAATAAAACCAGGCTACATTATTGTACAAGATTGAATTAGAGTAGTTAGGGTGAGGGAAAAAATTGTTACCATCATGCAGGTAGTATTGCTAATCAAGAGATTCATTGTGCATATGATCTAAACCTTCATGTAAGCAGGAAGAATTGTAATAATATTGATACTCCTGTCTGTCTTGCATAACTATTGTTCATTACTTAGTGTTCACTCTTTAATGTATAGATAAGATTGAGTTATACCTGTATGGGACAGCAACTAAAAAATACTCAATTAGTCTAATACTATCACTCTCTAAGTCTGAAAACATCTACCTCAGCTAATTTTCCTGACCATCTTGTGATAGGCGCTACCCACTTTTTATTACAACTCAGAAACTATTAGATGCATGGTGTAATAAAACAGAACTATGCTCATCTAGGTTATAATATTGGAGGTGATAGAGCAGGGGTGAGTAAAAAAATATGCCATGAGTCTACAACTATCAATCAACAAATCTAAATATTCTTATACATTGGTGTTCCACTGTGTTTTAGCTGCTGTTCAATATATTATTTATCATCATACCTACTTATTATGACACAATTAGATGATTGATTAACAAGTTTTTAATGACAAAAAATATGAAACTGACATTTAATATCATTCCATCATTAATGAAAGGTTGATATATGCATGAAACTAAGATTTTTTTTTTTTTTTTTTATGTGTGTGTGTAATGGTTTGGACAAAACCATTTTAATCAAAACTAGAGTAATGCATTGAGTGTGTAATCAATGGATCTTACATTAGTTAACATAAAAAAAATTCCATTGCCGATGATGTTATGTATATACCAATATTGTTTCTCTCAGGCGGTTCCGGCATAGGAGGTGCCTTGGGAGGTACACAGGGATTGCTTGGTGGCTGGGTTGAGTCATCAGAGCCATACTCACTTGCCTCCCTTTCTGGGCTGTCATATGAAGCGAGCATGTATGGGCCTTGATTGCGTGCATAATGCCAGGGCGGTAAAGGTCATCTACCTCCAACTAAACCACCTCGCCCCCTTGTTCTCTCACTTTGGTCCATAGATTTACCTATAATAGGGTATTGCAATAAAATAAGAGCCAACAATATGAAGGTTTTATAGAATAGAACCAGGCTACGTTATTGTACAAAATTGAATTAGAGTAGTTAGGGTGAGGGAAAAAGTTGTTACCTTCATGCAAGTAGGAAGAATGGTAATAATATTGTTACTCCTGTCAGTCTTGCATGATTATTGTTCATTACTTATTGTTCACTATTTAACGTATACATAAGATTGAGTTATACCTGTATGGGTCAGCAACTAAAAAAACACTCAAAGTCTAATACTATCTTTGAATCTTTAAGTCTGAAAACACCTACCTCAGCTAATATGCCTGACTATTTTGTTTTAGTTGCTATCCACTTTTTATTACAGCCCAAAAACTATTAGATGCATGGTGTAATAAAACAGAACCATGCTCATCTAGGTTATAATATAAGGGAAGGTGATAGAGCAGGGGTGAGGAAAAAATATGCCATGAGTCTACAACTATCAATCAACAAATCTGAATATTATTGGAGGTGATAGAGTAGGGGTGAGGAAAAATATTCCTAAACATTGGTGTTCCAATGTGTTTTAGCTGCTGGTCAATATATTATTTATCATCATACCTACTTATCATGCACAATTAGATGATTGATTAACAAGTTTTTAATGACACGAAATATGCAACTGACATTTAATATCATCCCATCACTAATGAAAGGTTGATAAATGCATGGAACTAAGATTTTTTTTTTTTATATTAGTGTGTGTAATGGTTTCGACAAAACCATTTTAATCAAAACTAAGCAATGCATTGAGTTTGTAATCGATCGATCTTACATCAGTTAACATAAAAAAAAAAATTCTTCTACATTGACGTTGTTATGCATATACCAATATTATTTCTCTCAAGCTCGGGTTCCGACATTGGAAGAGCCCTGGGAGGTATGCAGGGGTTGCTTGGTGGCTGGGTTGCGTCATCAAAGCCATACTCAGTTGCCTCCCTTTCTGGGCTGTCACATGAAGCGAGCCTGACGCCTCGATTGCGTGCATAATGCCAGGGTGGTAAAGGTTGTCTACTGCGAACTAAACCACCTTGCCCTCTTGTTCGGCCACTTTGGTCCATTGGTTCACCTATATTCATAGGGAATTGCTATAAAATAAAAGCCAACAATGTGAAGGTTTTATACACTAGAACCAGGCTACGCTATTGTACAACATTAAATTAGAGTAGTTAGGGTGAGGAAAAAAATTGTTACCTTCTTGGAGGTAGTGCTAATCAAGAGATTCATTGTGCATATGATTTGAAATCTTTATGTAAGTAGGATCAATGGTAATAATAATGGTACAGTTTTCTGATACCATATTGTTAGTCAAATCTGAAAAACACCGTACTTCTGTCCGTCTTGCATGACTATCGTTCATTACTTATATAAGATTGAGTTATGCCTATATGAATCAGCACCTTAAAAATACTCAATTAGTCTAATACTATCACATTCTAAGTCTGAAAACACCTACCTCAGCTAATATGCTTGACTATTTTGTTTTAGTTGCTGTCCACTTTTTATTACAGCCCAAAAATTATTAGATACATGATGTAATAAAACAGAACCATGCTCATCTAGCTTATAATATTGGAGGTGATAGATCAGGGGTGAGGGAAAAAATATACCATGGGTCTACAACTATCAATCGACAAATCTGAATATTCCTATACATTGTTGTTTTGAATGACCACTATGTTTTAGTTGCTGGTCAATATATTATTTATCACCATACCTACTTATCATGACACAATTAGATTATTGATTAACTAGTTATCAACTAGGAAATATTGCACCTAACATTTAATATCACCCCATCATTAATGAAAGGTTGATAAATGCATGGAAGTCAGATTTTTTATATGCCTGACTGTAATGGTTTGGACCGAACCATTTCAATCAAAACTAAGAAATTCATTGAGTGTGTGTAATCGATCGATCTAACATTAGTTAACACAAAAAAAAAAAAAAAATACCAGTGGTTTCACTTTTTTTAACCTATAATGATCAGACCCACAACAATTACTGTGCATTGTGATCTTAAGTAGCATAACTCTTTTAGAGAGAATATTTAGCCAACTCTATATGACAGACAAATACTAAATTAACTACAATATTAAAATGAACTTCAGTCTTAGGCGTAATACATTGAGCAAGTTGCATGGAACTTTTAATTGGACTACCTGACTCTACAAAAGCCATGTCATGTAAGAAAACCCATCCCAGAAATTGGATGGAAAGCAAAACAGAGACTTCCTTAAAAAAAATGCATAAAAAGAAAACAAAAATGTGAAGGGTTCTCCCCTTGTAATTAGGAGTGAGAGTGGGTAAGAAAGAATAGAAGAAGAGGGATATCATTCCACAGAAACACCCCAAAATTTCCCAACCAAGGAAAAGTTCAGAAATTTTAACATACCTTGATAGTGTTTTCCAGTGAAAATCTGAGATTCTATTGTATTTTCAGATGAACACTGGTCTCTCAAGCTTGATGTAGCAGACAAGTGTAGTTTCTGGGAGTTTTTTTTCTTCTAGAACACATGCAGCTACCAGAAATTTCAAGAGATTTTTGGGGAAGCTCTACCGTGTCTAACTGTGTTTCCTCCTCCTTTTAATTTCCTATGTTGTGCAGGTAAAGAACTTCAGAAGGCAAAGTGCTACTTTGTCCAACGCCTTGAGCAGTCTAAAAGAGCCTTTGTGTGATTGTGTATTGCGTCCAATTTCAAAAGGTGCAAATCAAATGGAGCCTCGGGAATGCTGTCTGTATGAGAACAAAATCCCGCTCAAAAATATCACAACAAATCCCCTGGCGCCACTTTTTCCCCCCAGTGCAAGGCAATTTAATTACTTAGTAATTCCATATAGTACCCCACCTGAGATAAGTACCAAGTTGCTGAAATATGTTGGTTGCCGAGCCAAATTTATATAATTAGCTACAAGAATATTTGATCATATGTTATGGTACCCCAATATTATTTTTATCT
Source organism: Platycarya longipes (assembly GCA_036559045.1). Taxonomy (NCBI): domain Eukaryota; kingdom Viridiplantae; phylum Streptophyta; class Magnoliopsida; order Fagales; family Juglandaceae; genus Platycarya; species Platycarya longipes. The sequence goes on from CM071801.1 coordinate 14,450,258, forward strand.
CTACCACTTCCAATTTTATTTTGTTGCACATATTCTGTCCCTAACAATATTCGGTCCAGCATGCATATCTAATAGCAAACTAAAAATTATATTTTAGTTGTTTTAACATCCAGATTGAACTTTCTTCTACATTTGCAAAAGATAACATTCACCTTACATAAATTCCATCAAGTCAACCCCTGCCATATTAATTTATTCTTGTAATTTTATAATGAACCATCCCAAATGTTTACATTATACTTTCCTCTTACAAATTTATATCTCTACACATGGCAATTAGCTTCAAGAATATTTGATCATATGTTATGGTACCCCAATATTATTTTTATCTCTACCACTTCCAATTTTATTTTGTTGCACATATTCTATCCCTAACAATATTCGGTCCAGCATGCATATCTAATAGCAAACTAAAATTATATTTTAGTTATTTTAACATCCAGATTTGCAAAACACCTTACATAAATTCCATCAAGTCAACCCTTGCCATATTAATTTATACTTGTAATTTTATAATGAACCATCCCAAATGTTTATATTATACTTTCCTGTTACAAATTTATATCTCTACACATGGCAATTATCTTTGAAGTTGAAAACGTCATAAATTTATTTTTGGCAAAACTATATTTAAGTATCTTGAATTTTACTGTTTACTCTTCCTACATGTTAAGCACAGTTATTTCCATGAATTATGCAATATATAAATTTGTCATTGTTTCCAACCTGTATTTGGTTAATATGCTGCAAATTAACCATCTTATTAATTGATAGTATAATAGTTTTATTGAAAGTAGAAGAAAACCACCATATTGGCATCACCATCCAAATAGAATGCTGGCTCCAACTTTGGCACCTTATCGGGCGCATGTGGATGTATTTTACCTGTTGCTTGCCACTTTCACACTTACCCATATACCACTAAAGGTCTATCCACACACGTTGATAATGAAATTTCTCACTCTTCATCTCCACATTTGGGCCTTTTTCCAGAAGTTACTGTTTGTATTTTCCACAAAAATATTAAGTGCATCAGTAATTGTGGATTTATCAATTTAGTAAAAAATCATGTATAATGGCTATTGACATTTTGTTGCAACGACTGGGAGGGATGTATTTCCTATATACAGCATGTTAAACCACAATTTTAGTACAAACATCACATCCCTTATATTGTACCACAACCTGAACGCGAAATCTTCGCAACTTGAGTCAACAAAATTGTTTTTAACGGCCTGCAATACAATCACATACATTGCATTGTCAATTAGTGATCCATAATTGTGTAAAACAAAAGTAATTCACAATACAAACCATTTTGCCTAAAGTCCACATGCTAAAGATAGCATTTACCATGGGATGTTCTACTCCCGCCATCTCGCACGAACTAAGAAATAACACCTGGGTAAGGAACCATCAAAAAGTCATTAATCCAAATATGTCAAAAAAAAAAAGTAGAGCATTTGTCAATGACAAGCACACCTCACATGGTATGGGGGTAATGGCTGGCCTCACTTGGTAGAAGGTCACACAAGCTAGAATGTATTTACCTCACAAAATTTCAGCATCAACATAATGCCCAGCTAATCTGACATTGACTCATCATCCATGGATAGGTCTTCCGCATCTGAATATTTCTCGTCACCATAAGCATCTTCTGAAGCAGATGCAACCATGCCATCATCTAATAGTTTTGCATGTTTTCTTCTTTGCCTACCCGACTCCATACCTTCTAGTGCATCAACCAGTAATGGTTCTATATCAATCCTACTTAGGTTGTTTGAAACTGGAACATCGAGACACTGAGAAGGTGCATAATCGTATGATGATTCATTTTCTTGATAGGCTTCGTCATCACTAGATTCATTATTAATCTCTTATAACACCCTCGAGATAGGTGGAATGTCATATACATTTCTATTGGTCGTCTTCTGCACAACGAACCAATTCCCTTTCACTCGTAAATCTTTGATGTAGAAACACTGGGAAGCCTGACATGCTAACACATAAGGCTCGTCCTTATACGCAGTCCTTGCCATGTTCACACTTGTGATATGGGGGTCCACTCGTACCCCTCTGCTTCGATCACCAACGTCAAACCAATCACATCCAAACAAGTACACCTTACGCCAACCCATGTATTGTAACTCAATGATCTCATTGATCACACCATAGAAGTCTACATTGTTAGCCTGAGAATCACCAGTTACCCATACCCCAGAATTTTGTGTACGCCGACTAAGTTTACGCTGCTTCGTGTGGAATCTTTTACCATTAATTATACAGGCAGAATATGTTGAAACACGTCGGTCAGGACCGCAAGCTAAGGCATATAGATCGCTGGACACATCAAGTGGGTTGATAGTACGCTGGTCAATAACCTACACAATGAGACATCAATAATGTAGACAACCAGATTTAGGACAACTTTGTTTCGGACAAGTAGGGGTTTATTAGAAGAAATCCAAAATGAGATTCTAACTTACCTGTTGCTTGAACCAAGTTGGAAATTGTTGTTGATGTGTGCGATTGCTAGAATTGGAGCATTGCACCTTACACTTGTCGTAGTGCTCCCTGGACAGTAAACGCAGTAGTCTAAGCAATGCAATTATTTTAAGTATGGTAGATGCAACGTACTTGGATGAGTTACTTCAAAACTGATTTTTTTGTAATATATATAGCAACAAAACTTACTCTAAATAGGGTCAAATCTTGAGACAGTTGTTAAGCACGTACCACCGGGCAGCAATGAATCGTTTATCTTCTAATAGCAATCTATTAGCCATACCCAATGGACGAACTTTCTGACTGAAAATTCCGAATCCATCTATAGAGGCCTCTTCTCCTACATCAATATTGCGATCTGCTCGATTAAATACAGTCTCAACATCATGCAAATACATTGAGCAAAATGTTAGGCATTCAATGTGAATGTAGGCTTCAGCTATTGAACCTTCTGGACGTGCCTTATTCTTGACGTACCGCTTGAATTTTCCAAGATACCGCTCAAATGGGTACATCCACCTATATTGCACAGGACCCCCAAGCATGGCCTCACTTGGCAAATGAATAGCTAAGTGAACCATGACATCAAATAAAGATGGAGGGAATATCATTTCCAACTTGCATAAAATCAATATGATATCACTTTGAAGTTGGGATAGGCGATCAATATGTAGTGTTCGGGCGCACATCTCCTTGAAGAAACTGCTAAGTTCAGTCAACGTCAGTGCAATATCACTTCTTAAGTACCCCCCAACAAAAATAGGTTCTAGTCTTTGCAATAACACATGACAGTCATGGCTTTTTAACTCCATGATCTTGCAATCACGAACAGAAACACAACGTGAAATATTTGCAGCAAATCCATCTGGGAATTTCACATTGGCTAGCCATTGACAAACTTTATTCCTTTCATCCCCTTGTAAGGTGTACAAGGCGTGTGGCATTATAACACGATCACCTACACGCTTCAAATGTAATTCTTTCTTGAACCCCAAGATCTCAAGGTCGCGTCGAGAATTGATATTATCCTTTGTTTTCCTTGGAATGTTAAGCATAGTGCCGAAGATGTTATCGAAAATTTTCTTCTCGATATGCATAACATCTAGATTATGTCGAAGTCGAAGAGTTGACCAATAAGGCAAAGTGAAGAAAATGCTTTTCTTCGTCCAATTCAATTCTTCAGCAGTGCGTTTCCTCTTCATACGACTCTTGCCAAATTGTATGTCTCCAAGCATATGGAGCTGATTAAGAATTGTAGCTCCATCTAAAACCGTCGGCAGCATGCGGTGATCTTCCTTACCATTGAACAACTGTTTATTGGATCGCCAAGTGTGGTCTGGTGGCAAAAATCGGCGATGTCCCATATAACAATATTTTCGGCCATACTTTAACCAATTTGAATCTGTATTGGCATTACAAGTTGGACATGCGAGTTTCCCTTTTGTTGACCAGCCAGAGAGGTTCCCATATGCAGGAAAGTCATGGATTGTCCACAACAAGGCGGCATGCAACATGAACGTTTCCCTCTTGGAGGCATCGTATGTAGGTACCCCATGTTCCTAGAGTTCAAGCAATTCATCGAGCAATGGTTGCAAGTATACATCAATGTCATTTCCTAGTGATTTTGGCCCAGGAATAATGAAGGATGTCATGAAAAATTGATCTTTCATGCATAACCACGGCGGCAAATTATAGGGGACAAGGATGACTGGCCAGATGCTGTACGGCTTCGCAATATTGTTGAAAGGATTGAAGCCGTCGCTTGCCAACCCGAGGCGAACATTGCGAGCATCCTTAGCGAACCAATCATGGTCGTGATCAAAGCTCTTCCAAGATTCAGAGTTGGCGGGATGTCTCATACACGTCACATCTATCACTCGTTGCTCATTATGCCATCGCATATTAGTAGCTATATTTGGCGACATAAATAGCCGCTGCAATCTAGGCTTCAACGGGAAGTACCGCAACACTTTTTGAGGGATCATGCGTTTCCCATGAGCATTTTCCATCCATCTTGAAGCGTTACATATAGGACATTCATCTAGTTCAGCATTTTCTTTCCAGAATAAGATACAATCGTTGGGGCAGGCATGAATTTTGTGGTATGTGAAGCCCAAGCCTCGCTCCAATGACCTTGACTCTTCATATGAATGAGGGAATTTTGCATCCCGAAAGGCAGATCGCAATAAGTTAAGGAGCATGTCAAATGACTTTATTGACCAGCCTCCAACAGTTTTAATGTGTAACAACTTAACAACGAATGACAATTTTGAAAATTTAGTACAACCACTGAAAAGAGGACACCTGGCATCCTCTAATAACTGGTCAAAAGATGTAGTTGGGATGGCCTCAGGTAGTGAAGATCCACTTGGAAATTGAGTGTTATCTTGGCGTACATCATTATTTGTGCCTGCCTGTACATCAGCTAACATCTCCTCTAGGTCATCGATGTATTCGTTATCAACGCCATGGTCGACAGCATCATCCACCTCATCATTGACATAAGGTGTTTCCTCTTCACCATGAAAGATCCATTGTGTATAATTTGGATTGATCCCCGTTAGAAACAAGTGACTCTCGACCTCAAATAGAGGCAAAAAGAGGTTATTATCACATATACGGCATGGACACCGAATTCGATCACGCCCTCGTGCATGGTCTGCAGCCATTGTGAGGAAGTTGTTAACGCCTTCAGCGTATGCAAAGGAATGAAGTCTGTGGGGCTCATTCATCCAGCTTTTGTCCATCTAATAAGAGAATGATTCGACATGATTAGTTAATCGAAATGTTATAAAAAAGTAGAACTTGGTTAAGTTTCCTTAGCAGAAAACACACAATTATTTGGGGGATGTTCCCATTTGGCACAATGTGCGGATATAAATCAATGCTACATGAGGGAGGTTGATGGGCTCAAGCAAGTACCTAGAAAGTGGGATTTTGTGGATACTAGATCAAATAACCACATGATAACCACTTCTTATATGGTTGGCTACCAATATCGTTTCTTAATATCTCTAGAAGTTGGAGCTTAAAGGCAATACAATATGCCATAGGGGACTTCATGGAATTCAAGGGGAAGGGGTAAGACATCCAGGTTGTGATTCTTCCACAATAGTAAATAGAACCAGTTTTTTAATTCTACCAAATTCCAATGTGTATTTCTGCAATACACAACACCCATTGGTAAGTACAACTCTGAAATACCGCACCCATTGGTATGGAGATAGAATTTTCAAAACACCAAGGTGCAAACACATGTACAAAGAATAATAGGTGCGTTCACGATCTCCACTTTGATTAATGATGCACAAAATCTCCCGAGATCTTTTTATCCAAATCTGGTACTTCTCGTGTTTTAGTACTATATAATCATTTTAACGCATACCTACATTATTGTGTGCTTTTGTGACTTATTGTTAATTGAGATAATTTCTAAACCTCTTGCTCAGGTAAGTGGTTATCATTTTGCCCAATCAAGAAACTCCAGAGGATCAAGTTTTGGTGACCTCAAGAATCCTAGCTTGGACCAAAACTTTGGGGCGACTCGACTGGCACATCAAGGAACACGACTAATTTCAATATATTATGGCATGGGAAGGATTATTGTTTTAGCATTTCCAAGATAAGGAAATAGGGGATGGAAAAGAGTTTGACGTATACAAATTATTAATATAGATACTAAACCTATAGAGCAACTAAGAAAAGTAATCCTGATCTCTCTACAAGTTTGACGTTTTCTGGGTTTATCATCTTCTATATATTGCTTTCAAGTTAACCCCCACTTCTTGTGATAAATGCTGCTAATGGTTGTAAGGTGATGTGAAAGTCAGAAATTTCACACATTAATTAGGAGCAGAAGAAAAGAAAAGGAAATGAGGAAGGCACCAGTTTTAATGGTGCAGTATATGGCTTTTATTCTCTCATCCATTTAAATGCCTTTTTCTCCATCAATTAAGTTCAGTGGGTTCAATTCAAGTGATAAGTATTTGAAATGATCATGATGTTCATGCAGCGTTTTGTTTGATAACTGGTCATTAAGAGATGCATGTTTGATTTGAAGCGAGCAACATTTTCTACTAAGGAAAAAATTTGTAATAAGCTAAAAAGGAATAAGTTAACCATTAGATGCATTGTCCACAATAAATGAAACCAATTTTCACTGATCACAAAAGCAATATAATGTTCTCAACCCAATGGAAAAACCTGAATATATTAAGAGATGAGAGTTATTGAAGGGGTTTCTGTTTGGTACTTTGAATATGCACCAAAATTTGGATCCAAACATTTCAGAAACAATATCAGTACTTTCTCACATGGTTATTATGGTATATATTAGTCATATATTTTCATATTCATATTCATATTATATTTGAGCTATTATATATATATACAGATGTGTAATTTTTTATTTTCAAATGGATTTGTAAACCAAAGTAGTGCATATTGCAACATAAAGTTCCATTTAAAAAATTAATTAATTAATTACTTAGTTAGAGTGTGTTGGGGAAGTCGGGGAAGATGGATTAAATGGATCGAGAGTGGATCATTAATTTATTAGTTTTATATTATAATAAACAATGTGTTTGTTGATCAACGGACGAGAAATATATAGGAGACATGAAAATGAGAGATATCACCACTCAATTGATATTATTAGCATGAAGGTCACAGTCATTCTTTTTTAATGTACCTCCCAATTACCCTTGTCTTTTCCCTTCATTCCTTTTCCATCCACTAACTGCACTTTGCCTTGCTCCTCCACCATTCCCTTTTCCAAAACAATTTGCAGCCATCTCTGATCTCTACATCCCTCCAATTAAGATTTTTGGATCCATTGACGACTCACCCAAAAAAATATTCAGTGTCCACATCTAATTTTCTTTACCATAGCTACTTCATATTTGGAGGACACTAGTGACTACACAGCTATCAAAATAGCTCTAGCAAGGGAAAAGGTGGCTCTCTTTTTATTCATATAATCAAGAAACCTAAATCACGAGCAGGTAAACGTATGTCTAGATTCTTTAATTTAGCTTTGTTTTATACGCTAATAATTGTTTTTTCTATTTTTGTTTTTGGGTAATCTAAAGGGCAAAGAGAGACTAGATCCCGTTGCTTGGAGAGTTTCTATGTTCATATATACCTCAATAATTACATCGAGTTGCACCAGTCAGATCCTACGTTCTTCTCGTTCTAAAAGGATACAAGAACATTATACCTTTCGAAACATATTTTCAGCTCAGCCTTAACTAGAGTTCTTCAGGGAAGAGAGAGGGAGACAGAGTGAAAGATAGTTGAACCAAGAGATCATCATAAAAAGGGGAAACCCAGAATTGAATAATTTTTTAAAGACTAGGCGCTTCCGAAAAATAGAGAAGCTTACCCAAAAAAAACCCACTCGATTAAGGAGAAATTACCTAAGTCACAAGTGTAGATTTCATTGACCAGTGAGAGGAAATCCAAGGTTCGAATAAGAAACCCAAACATTTAAATGCGCACAATTTCTAAAACCTACGATAATGCACTGTGTCAAATCCCTAGTGTACTCTGTTGAAATAACCATACCTTTGTTCTGAAAACTTCCGAAGTCTACAACGTTTACCGGCCACCGTTTAGTTGTTGATCTTGAGTGGTGCTCTACGACTGGAAATCCGCGTGGGACTATCGAAGATTTGAAAGGGGTTCTATGGGTTCGTACGTTGGAAACTGGTGGAAAGAGAGACAACGGGAATAATGAGAAGGAACACATACAGGCGAAACATCACCACGGGGAAAAAGTAAAGTTAAATGACTTATTGCAGCGGATGGAAAAAATGTGCCGTAATAAGTAATATTCCCGTTGAATGAAGATGCCGCAACAAGTTTATTATATTTTGCGACGGAAAATTTGCCGTAATAAGTAACCTGTTGACGGTAAAAAGTGTTGACTGTTCACTCGCGGGCCCAGAGACAATTTCGTACAATTTAGACAGCGACATTTTCAATTTCAACGCAATAAGTCTACCATTCGCCTCATTATCTATTGCGGCAGCTTTGAAAACGTCGTTTTAGGCCTAAATTCTTGTAGTGTAAGCTAAATTGAGATCTGAGTTGATCAGTTTTTTATAAATTATAATGAGTTGAAATAATAAAATGAGTTTTATAAAGTCTTCTAAGATGAGTTTAGATATGTTTAGATATTAAAATAAATTTAAATGTATTTATAAGAAGTTAAAAAAGATTATAAATTACACATATAAAGAGATTTTAAATTGAAAAGATTATAGGTCTCACTACAAAGAGATTTTGAGTTAAGTTGAGATCATGAATTTAATGATTTGGGGGTTAGATATTTTAATGTTAAATTTAACTTAAAATTAAAGTTAATCGAGATAATATTTTGGAAGAGTCTTAATAGTTTGAAATTTGGTTCGAGTATAAGACTATAAGCAGTACTACTGTTCATATGTAGTTATACGTAACCCAATAGCAGTAACCAGTAATGCATTGGGCCATTGACTTGTCTTAGAAAAGGTCGAAGACCAACAAAAAGCTGATCTTCACCGTGTCTTAAGTGCCAGTTTACAATATATATGGCAGTTTTAAGATGCACGAGACAAGCTGAAAATCAATACATAGGACAAAAAAACAAAAACGAAACGCCATTATCGACCCCATTAATATTGCAGATTTAAACTTCTGAAAAATACACAGTACAAATAGGCGGTGCTGCTGGTGGACAAGTACCCCATTTTCGAATTTACTCAATAGACAACTGAGATCTTTCTCACCCTGGCTAGCGCCTAGAAGAGAAGCATAACTAACAGAAACCAAGACAAATAAATATAAGTCAGAGAGAGAGATGCAGGAGGATAATGACCAAGAAATCTTAATATTAAAGATAATGTTACTTAGATGTAGCAGTACTGCACTCTTTTTTGAGATTGGTGGATGTAACAGGAAAGAGTTCTAGGGTCTGGAGGGGTCTAGTGCAGCAGCTGGAGATTGGACCCATCTCCACCGTAGCATTCCCATCATAGCCGTACGTTGTCATTGTGGATTTCTCTATCTCGGCCCTCTGGGGGATGTCTACCTTCCATGTATGATTCGTCGCTTGTGTCGATGCACCTGCAACTCCTCCCTATTCCAAAATATAATTTATTAAAATAATAAGATTAAGATATAAAATAATCAATTTTTTTTTCGATTTAAAATTTTAAAATATATAATAATTTTATATAATATCAAATTAGAAGTCTTAAATTCAAACTTTCAATCTATATTCGCTACCAGCTGGTTTAGTTAAATATTATACTTTGTTAGTTCTACTCATTGAAAAGAAATTTGGTCCCATAAATGAAAAGAGTGTTAAAATATATAAATTCATTAGTTTAAATTTTTGAGATAAATGATAATTTTACACTTTAAAAAAAGGAATTCAATCACGTTTTTTGCCTTTCTATACGAATTTCTTATCTCAGTCATTGTAATTTATCTTTAATATTAAAAAAAATATAAGAACGAAAAAGAAAATGGTGTATTGTGAGTAAATTATAAACATGAAACACCATTTTAAAGTATCTACATAATTCTTGTGCCCATGTAAGGGTATATATTGATGAAAAGATCATGCATATATAATTAATGGGAATGACCATTAACAGAAGATTTTATTGATGTTCTCGAGTTGTCCTCATGGATTTCACTTTATAATAATGAAAAGATGAAAGAAAAGGCCTTCTGAAAAGAGAATCATCATAAAAAGCACTCAACATTCAAAAAAAAAAAAAAAAAAAAACATAAAAAGCACTCAATCGTGTATTCTTGCATGCCTACGGTCCACAGGAAGAGCATGCAAAAGATTCTGCTCGTACGTCTAACCTAATTCATTATTTGGATGTAGTCAGACTGACAAACGCCAGTACTCTCAAATCAATTTGAAATAAAAGTTTACCCTTTTTCACATTATATATTCCCTAAAATAGATTATTTTGATTTGTTTCAAGGTCCGAAGGAGAAATATATTGCTTTACCGACTGTCATACAAGATGAACAATACGTGCAGCTAACTCAGCAACAGAGGAAGAAAAATTAATACCTGATGAAGAAAACTAACACTAGAGCTGTCAATGAAGAAAAGTTGTTGAAGATCAGGAGAAGAAGTAGGAGACTCAAAGTAGCCAAGAAATGGATCATGTGACTGATCATTCATCATCTGGTAATAATAATGGAGTTGCAGTTGCTGTTGCTGTTGCTGCTGTAGTTGCAATTGCAATTGCAATTGCATGCTGACTAACTTCCTTCTGAGCTTCTGTCTATCCCTTGCCTTGTGGTTCTGAAACCAGTAAAAGACATTCTTGCCTTCAATCTTGCCATAGAAAGAAAGGTGGGCTGTGATCTTTTGTATCTGAGAAGCATTTGGAGTTCTAATCCCACTCCTGTACATCTCTTCCAATATCATGAGTTGCTCTGAGGTTGGGCACCATCTTGAGGATGCTACTGGGGACATGATCTTAATTTTGATACTCTTGAATGGTGTTAATTTCTAATTGAAAGTGCAGAATAAATAGATGGCAGAGAGATAGAAAGGTACAGTATTATAAGAACCATGTGAGAGACAAAAGGGTGGAAGATCTAGAGGTGAGAGAAGGGCAGATGATATTCAAGGATAAAACGTGAAGAGAAGTTTAAATGAAATCAGGAAAAAGGTAGCAGTTGTACTAATATTGAATGCTGAAGCCTGATGGATGTTTCCCTAGCTAGCTAAGACAGATAGGGAAAAGTACTCATGATGATCAGTGAATTTACGATGCTTGAATGATTCTGTCATCATCACCTTGTTATTATTTACTTTCTCAACAGAATGAATAAGACGAGATAAGTAGGAATTTTTTCTCAGCACCATGCAGAAATGCCAGAAAGTTAGTCGGATTCAGACCAAGGTATTCTTTTAAGGCTAGGTTTATTTTTAGAGATAAAATAATATAAAAATTTTTTAAAAATAAAATATTTTTAAAAAATATTTTTTTAATCTTAATTTTATTTTGAGATTTAAAAAAATTATTTTTAAATTTAAAAAAATTAAATTTTTTATTTTATTTTATATAAAAATTATAAAAAAAATATAATAATAAATTTAAAATAAGATAAGATCATCAGTTATTTTAAAAAAATAAAACAAGGCAATATCAGCATCTGGTACTTGCTATTGAAGCGCGTAGCCACACATCTCACACAGACATCTCAGATAACATGCATAATGAGACTTATCATTCTCCTATCATTCATTTATTATTTTTAATGTATTTAAAATTTTTATTTTTTAATTATTTTTTTAATCTTTAATTATTAAGAAGAAAATATAAAAAAAAAATATACAACTCTATTAATAATTACTTCTTAATTATTAAATAAAAAAACTTTAAAAATTTAAAAAATAAAGACAATAGTAAAAAAATAGTAGAAAAGCAGTAATTAGAGTATCATTATTCCACCTAATATATATCTTGCTAATGCATGCTTTGATGCCTCGACAAATTAATTGTGGAAAATGTTTTCTTTATATAGAAATATTTTTAAAAAAGAAACGAATTCTAATGTCGATTTATAAATATAATTTTATCAAATGTTTATGTATACCCCAACTTAAAAAATTAGTTCCTACCAAGAGAGTACATATGTTTACTGCATGGCGGTTGTAAAGAGATTTTTTCCTCACCCCATAAACCTATAGGGTATCCAAATGAGAGTAATGGGCCTCATCGAAAAACCCGACTTAGGGTCTAAACTTGTTCATGAAGTGACTCAGAAGTAGAGTAAAATTAGCAATAATGGCTGACAGGACAAGCAGATGTACTAATGCCTCCCTGTGGTGGCTACTAATAAAAACTTGTACTAGACTAGACCAAAAATAAGGAGAGCATTAATCTTCTAACAAAAAGTCATCGATAAACCACTAAGAAAGTTTACTGTATAAAGCAAGTTAGGGAAACATGCCGTATTAATAATACCGTCGCAAAAGCCACATGTATGAAGAAGCTCTTTAGATTTTCTCAATTATTCATAAATTTCCAAAGTTATTACAAACTTGATAATCGAAAACTCCTGATCTCCAAGACTATCCTCTCCCAGCCTTTTTTTACATTTGTTCGAGTCAAAATTTAAAAGATCTGAGTTGTTGTAAGTTAGCCCAAAGGCATACTAACTACGAGTTAACAATGGTGTCGTTTGTGGAATTATTATCAGTACTCTTATGTACTTTGTAGGCCTGTAAAACCCATTTCAGACAATTGAGGAGCCAAAAACAACAATGCTGACGGACATGGAAGTCCACCAACAAAAAAGCAACACTACCAAAACTAAAGGAGGAGACGCCACAGTAGATAGCTACATATATATTGAAGAAAAGTACACGTATATTGAACAAATAATTATGGGCAGTGTCAAATCAGTAATAGATCAAATAAAATTAAACAAAGATATAATAAGTTGTATACTATATTTTTCATTTTAAAAATACTGCAGTTATGAAATATTTTAATATTGTATATTGACAATTGTGATCGTTAAAAATATTTTTTAAAAATAAATTTATACATTGATATAAGTTATATGATATGTTAAATTTATTTTATAATAAGAATAATTTTAGAATTTAACATACTGCATATTATAATTTTAAAATCGACCTGCATATTTTGATTACAGGAAGATAGCTACATAGGGAAGTAAGAGTTTTCACTGAACAAAAGTAGCAGAGGAGAATTAAACATGTCGCAATCATTCTCAATACACACTTTGCCAATATCTAGTCATCTTCTTCCCTAGCCATATAATATAAATTGTGGTAAACAACAATTATTTACTTAATTATCATTTTTATAGCATAATTATATTTTTTTTATTTTTTTACTGCGATGGTATATAGATAATGAATAGTAAAATTCAATTAATTTAATAGAAATAAATTAACTGAAAAATAAAAAATATAAACAGATATGTACTTTTGTGTGGTACTGTAGGATGACGTGGAACAAAACCTATAACAGCCTTATATCTGTCGCCCTCATCCAATCCCTTTCACACATTAAAAGTTTTGTTTATTTTTCAAATATATTATATCTTATCTCATTTTAAATTTATTATTATATTTTTTTAAATTTTTATACAAAAAAAAATAAATAATTTAATTTTTTTAAAATTCTAAAATAATTTTTCAAATCTCAAATTAAATTAATATTAAAAAAATATTTTATTATAATATTTATTTTTTATATTTTATCTTTATCTCATCTCTCAAAATAAATTTACCCCAAATAAGTTCATGACTGATTACTACTGGTTAAGCTTTTGGACATATATGCATACCTTTCAAAATTCATAAATGCTGCATGCAGGGAGATCCGATCGATGCCTGTCTTTTGTGACCGATGCCTGTCATTTGTGATTTTGTTATGTCAACGTTCCGAGGGATGTAGCACGAGAATCTCCCGAGAATGCAAAAATATATATATATATATATTTTTTTTTATTCTTAAATATTCTTAAAAAAATGTAAAATATCATTAAAAATATTTTTTTAATCAATAAATAAAAAGAGTTAAAAACAAAATTGTAACGAAAGATTTAGACAATAAATTTTATAAAGTGATTTAATATTTTTCTTACAAATATATATTATATATATTTTAGAAAAACATTATAAAAATAAATAAATTTTATAAAAAAAAAAAAATCTGCAAACTGACGTAATTCACCACTAAAATGCCACTTTTTTTTTTTTTTTACCTGTTCTCCTTCCCCGCACCCGTCCACCTTGCTCTACCCTTTCTCTTTCCAAACTCTTGAGACCAGCCTCCACTCTTTTTATTTTTTTCTAAAAAAAAGTCTATAACCACTTGCATGGTAGTCTCATCCCATGTTCAGGGGGCACTGACATTGGAAAATGGACAATCTAACTAAACGAGGCTTGGGGGCGGCACCTTGGCACAATAGTCTAGAGAGAAAAAAGACTTTATTAATGTGACATTGTGAGATATTTATACTGGATGATACTGGGGTGTGATCGAGTTGGATCTCGATATTTTCATAACTTATTTTAATTTTTTATAAAAATATAATAAAAAATATTAAAAAATATAATAAAAATAATAAAATTTAAAAAACACAACAAAAAATAAAAAAAAATAATAAAAAAATAATAAAAAACACAATAAAAAACACAATAAAAAATAAAATGAAAATAAATTTTTATAGTAAATTCGGCCTCATCCAACCCTCGCTGCCGCCGTCAGCGGTGGGTGACACCGCCCAGCCCATTAGAACCGGAGGAAGCCGGCAATCCCACCCCTGCGACAGCGAGCCTCAGAGACCTCCGATGTGCCCCCGACTGCTTTAAACCCGTTTCGAATCCGGACTCCAGTCGCAATGAGCTAGACAGTGTAGCCCACCGCTATCGAAGACGGCGGGAGCTGCAAACAGAGGGGGTTCAGTCGAACCGAACTCCAAGATTTTTCTTATATTATATCTATTTGTGAGATTTTTTTATAAACATTTGTGCATCTATATATAGCATTCCTCTATATTTTATAAGAGCGATACTATTCTTAAGCCTCTTATCTCACCAACTCTACACACTTGTTTATGTGGATTTTTTTTTTCTTTTTATAGTACTAGTTCACACACTTGCCTATATGGATATTTTTTTCTACAGTACCGATTCACTTTCTCCATTTATTTCATTCTATTCAAATTTCTAATTTCTCCTCAAATCTAACATTTGGAGGTAGTTTCCCAATTGAGATGAAAAATGCAAGAAAATTGCAATAGATTCCGTTGGACGCTGCATGTATCAAACTTTTAGAGAGGATAACTCAAAATAGAGTTATAGTTACAATGTCATGGTAGCCCAACAAAACAAAGTGCCGTCCGGGATTTTTTCTAGTTTTCTTGATAGCCAAACAAAAAACAATGGGAAAAAGTTTAAACTAAGAGTTAGATCCAATAATATACAGTAAAAAGGGGAAAAAGAGAGACAAACAGAAGTAAAAAGGAGGGAGGATCACACTCTACATACAAAACAAAAGAGAGTGTCGTCCACGACTCTTCCAATTTTCACAATAGCCAAACAAAAAAAAAATGAAAAAAAAGTTCAAAATAGCAGAGCTAAATCTACGAATATATAGTTAAAAGCTCATCAAATCTTCTCATTCCGTTTCTTTTCTTTCTATTTTTTGCGAATAAGCGAGTCGTGACTTTCCTTTTCATTTCCCTCAGTCCCAACCCCACCCCCTCGCTAAGATGCGCTAGGTTTGCTTCCCACACCTTTCATTTTCCTTTTGTTTCAGATCTTGAATTTTTTCCTTTTTTCATCTCCTTTTAATTTATTTTTGGAAAATAAATTTTGTTGATACCTAGGGTTATTGTTCTTCATGAGAATGAAGATTATCGTGACGTTGCTATTTTGGGGGAGGTTTACTTGCGCTATGGAATCGTCGAGAGCTTCGCCTTCGATTACCCTTTGTCACATGGAAATAGAGAACCAGATCGAGTTTGCCATGTCAAAATGTGGAGAGTGGGTGGAAGAACCGGCTTAAAAGTAGATTAATTCATTTTGTAATTACCAAAACTTGCAATTACTGTATATTTTCCTGGCTGAAGACTTAAAGATTCCGCCTTTTCTATAATGGCTTTGATATGCCATTGCCGGAAGCACAAGCTGGAAACTAGACAATCGATATGACATTAATTATGACTGCACGATTAAATTTATCTAACAAGGTTATATACTTAATAAATATTAGAAGTTATGGATAACAGAGGAATGCCACATGCGCCATGTGTTAGTCATCAATTGGTCGGTACATATAATCAACTATACCATGTCAACCAATCAAAGACTGACACCTACTAATATCATATGTCAATCTTATGTTGTTATACCTAATTGCAAATTTTTAAAAACTTATGTATCAATTTCTAACTTTGAGCAAAGTTTTGCAATTAAAGTGTCTAGTCTCAATCTGAAATTATGTTGAAAATGAAAAAGAAAATCTCTTAACCACTTGAATTCTACCGACAAGGTCACAGTTTAAAATTTGAAAAATGATAGAGCTCCAGACGGAATTTTTAACTGAAAATTTAGATTGTGTTTTATAATTTTTTTTATAATTTTTTTAAAAAAATGAATGATGATATATTTTATAATAATATTATAATATTTATAATTTTTTTAAAATTATAAAAATATTAAAAAATAAATGAAAACAAAACACACAAAAAAAAATAATAATAACACAGACAAGATTTCCAGCCGGCCTGTGGCTCTAGCAATGCTTTTAAGATTTTGATGAATCATAATGACCCGAATTTATTTTGATGGATGTATCACGTGATATTCAATATCTATCATAAAGTACAATCATGCCACAAAGAAACAAAAGAGTATTCTAGTAATTATAATTTAATTATTGCCAGTAAGCTAGCATTGATAGTCCATGTAGGGAACTAGCTGCATTTTTGTCTATGAATTGGCAACGTCTCACATTTATGAAATTGCCTTAAATGAATCATCTCATCCACCTTTAAGCTCGAGAAATTATCCATTGATCTCAAAATTCAAGTACATATTACTCTTTTTTAAAATTTAGCCCATTTAGACGTTAAACTCAGTTGAAATAAGTTAAATTTTTATAAATAATAATGATTTAAGATAATAAAATAAAATTTATAAAATTTATCTAAAATAAGTTTAGATGTTAGGATAAAATTAAGTCCATTAAATAAAAGTTGAAAAAGATTATGAGTTATTTTGCATGGAAGAATATTTTGAATTAAGATAAATTTAATTATTTGAAAGTTGAGAATTTAGATATTAAAATAAATTTAAAACTAGATTAAATTAATCTTAATTTAATTCAAATTAAAAATGAAGTCAAAATCATCTATATTCTAAAAATTGCTACTTATTTTTTTTATGGAGAAATGATATTTTCACAAATGAGATTTGATTGAGAATCTTGATTGTGGGATTTATATTTTTTTATATAATAATTAAAAATATATAATTTCATTATTTTTTTATTTTTTTATAAGTATTTAAAAATATTAAAAAATGTATAAAAGAAATGAAAAAAAAAAAACAAATCTTATCACTAGGCGGGGTCCACTAGTCGGGATACCGCAGGAGTGAGTCTAACAATACGCTTTTTTCATGATCAAAGCACAGTAAAAGAATTTAAACTAACGTGAAGGGTAGAAATCGAGGAAAAGATGACCAATATGTGGTAAAGATGATTCCATAATTAGCGAAGCGTGCAGCTAACTTATTTTGTGTAGTCACATTCATGTACCCAAACAAATTAATTATAAAAAAGAAAAGAAAAGATAATTCTCATCAGCAGACAAAAAGGACGATTAGATTGTCAACTCAAAAGTACTGATGCTGCTGATCTAAAATCTGTGTCATACGAACCAGGGAGTAAA
Source organism: Platycarya longipes (assembly GCA_036559045.1). Taxonomy (NCBI): domain Eukaryota; kingdom Viridiplantae; phylum Streptophyta; class Magnoliopsida; order Fagales; family Juglandaceae; genus Platycarya; species Platycarya longipes. The sequence continues at coordinate 14,468,225 of CM071801.1, forward strand.
AAAGGTGCTGATCTAAATCTGCAGCATGCTGATCTAGGGAGTATAAAGCATGCTGATCTAAAATCTGCAGCTTGCTGATCTAAAATATGTGTCATACAAACCAGGGAGTAAAAATGGTGCTGATTTGATTGATCCCTTATGTACTTTGGTGCAGCAGTATTAGGTCATTTCACACTAGTACTATTTTTACTTCTAAACATTAATCTCGTTTGCTCTCATACAATGCAAAAATGCCCAATTAATTGGGCAATAATGATTGGCCAACCTTATGGGACTTCAAAGCATTTTTTTTTCCTTACAAAAAAGAAAAAAAAGATTAAAATGTATATTGGTCGTTGCTATGATGCCTATGTTTTAAGAAAATGACAGTTCCTTGCTATTTGCAACTCTTCTCTATTCTTTAATTAAAGTGTCTTTGTAGAGGCTGTCACCCCTATCGAGTACAAGTTTTTTATTGATTTGTTCTCAGTGCATGTTGTTTCTAACATGGATCCGAGTATTGTGACTTTATGCGTACACATGTCATTAACGAAAAAAAGAGGAAGATGTCTTCAAGATTAGGTCATCTTCTATGGGAGATGCTCTGATGAAAGGGAGAAAATGCCTTTTGTTTAAGTTATTAACCACCAAATATTTTAATAAAGAGACTTTGAAGTCTACTATGAAGAAGGTTTTGGCGCCCTACTTTTATCTTAACCTTTCGTGATTTAAATCCTATTATGTTCTTCGTTGAGTTTGAAGAATTGAGGAATAAGGAACGAGTTAAGAGAGATGGCCCTTAGAGTTTTGATAAAAGTTTGGTGCTCACTAGTGATGTGGATGGACAACAACAAATTATTTTGGGTTCAGATACATAATCTTCCAATTATGATTTGAAATGCTACTGTGGGCAATCTAAGCGGGAAGACACTTGGTAAAGTGGTGGGAATTGATCTTGATTCTAATGAAAAGGCCCATGGAGAATATATGAGGATCAAGGTATGTATGGATGTTTTGAAACCACTTCTCAGAGGCAAGAAGAAGTTTTGTTTGGGTCTAGATGAACCTATATGGGTCAATTTTGCTTATGAATGTCTCTCCACTTTGTGCCATCTCTATGGATTGCTTGGACGCAATCATCGCGATTGTGATCTTTGGGTGCAATCAATGGCATCTTTGAAAGTTACTGACTTTCCTTATGGACCTTGGCTTTATGTAGGGGGAATTATTGGGGATAGTCTTCAATTCAGAGTAGGTTCCACCAATAGCTTGACTCTTTACAATAGAAAGTGCAATCATGCCATGATAGTCAACCACAACCATTTATTTCTGTTTCTACTAGGGACAATCATTTGGATGCTACTCCTTATGGGACTTGTGATGACAATAGTGGGAAGCAGGTTGCAACCTGTATGGAGCAAGTCTCTAAGAATCTACTTTTTGTGGAGGATATACTTTAGCTCATGATGCAACTAAGGTTGTCACACAGGGGGACAGAATGGATGTTTCTTCTCTGGATATTCAATAACAGGCTACTAGTCTATTGAAATGGAAGCAGGTGAATGCAGGTGTTGTTAAGACTATGTCTGCTAATCACCTGGGTGCTAAAAGAAGCTCAGTTTCTGGTTCTGAAGTGAATGTATCGAGGGTGTCAAAAAGACTAAAACTCAAAGGCAAGCTTGATGATGTTAGTTCTGATTGCCTTAATCATGATTTGGTGGTGGCTGTTGATCAACCTCCCCGAGCCCATGAGAATCTTAAGTTGGAATACCCGAGAGCTTGGGGAACCCTCCAGGTATTTGCACTCTTACTAGCTTAGTTAGAAGAAAAGATCCTGATGTTTTGTTTCTTCATGAAACAAAACTTAGAGCCCAAAAAATGCAATTCCATGTTAAGCTACAATTTACCTACTATTTGACAGTGGATGCATCAGGCCATAGTGGTGGGTTAGCTCTCTTATGGGAGAATGATGTGAAGTTGGAAATAATAAGTTATTCCCCCTCTCATATAGATGCCAAACTTGGGGCTGATTTGAATCCAAGGTATTTAACTGGAATCTATGGACAATCTGAAGCTTCAAGATGAAAGGAAACGTGGAGTCAAATTAGGGGATTGAAAAGAAGTCTTGCTGAACCTTAGCTAATCTTTGGAAACTTTAATGAGATTATCACACAAGGAGAGAAATGGGGAGATAGAGGCAGAGGCAAACCTACACACCAATTGGTAGAATTTTGTGAAGTGTTATCCAATTGAAACCTGAAGTACCTAGGCTTTCGAGGTCCTCGATACACTTGGTACAATAATAGGGCGACCACTGAGTTAAATGCTAAGAGATTGTACATGTTCTTAGGGAATTCTTCATGGTGTGATAAGTTTGAAAAAGCTTCAGTGACTCATGGTAGTGCCTCTTATTTTGACCATTTACCCGTTTGGATTAATTTATTGGGTGCTCAGCATTGTCAAAAATGTCTAAACCATTTCGGTTTGAGGCCATGTGGTTAGGACAGCAAGGGTATTATCAGATTGTTTCTGGCTCTTGGATTCTGCCGGGATCTCACTCAAGTTTGCATGATGTTATGTCTGCTATTTCTCATAGTTCCTTTAGACTACAGTAGTGGAATAAAAGTAAGTTTGGACATGTACATCATAATTTGAAGAAGGAAAAGCAAAACCTACAACAAGTGCAATAGAAGGACCCTAGTGCTTTAACTCCTAATGAAATCGATGTTGCTTCTAGGTTTACAAATGGCTAAGCAGAGAAGAAGTTATATGGAAATAAAGATCTTGTGCATTGTGGTTAACTGAAAGTGATCATAATACGAGGTTCTTTCATGCAAAAGCATCTTAAAGGAGGAAAAAGAACCACATTTTTAGACTTCAGGATGATGATGGAGTTTGGCAGGAGGGGGACCTTTGTAAATTTGTAATCAGCTTATTCTTAACCACTTCAATTGATTATTTTCCCCTATAGGTACTCGAAGTTATTCCACTGTTATTGACCATATTGATAGTAAAATATCTAAGAAAATGTATGATGATTTGGTGAAGCCCTTTACTAAAAAATAGGTCAAATTTTTTCTACAACAAATGCAGCCATCTAAGGCCCCTAGACCTGATAGAATGCCCATTTTTTTCTCAACATTAGTGGCCACAAATAGGAAAATCAGTGTCAACTGCTATTATTAATGCTCTTAATACAAGTGATTTTTCCCAATTTGTGAATTATACCTTCATCACCATGGTCCTTAAGAAAAAAAAAATCCCCACGAAGGTAAATGATTTTTGACCTATTTTACTTTGTAATGTCCTATACAAACTTATTTCTAAAGTTCTTGCTAATAGGATCAAACTAGTGATCTCTCATAATTTTAGAAACCCAATCCGCCTTCTTACTTGGTAGACTTATCTCAGATAATATCTTAGTAGCCCATGAAGTTCTTCACTATTTGAAAAGGAGAAATAGAGCAAAGGAGTATACATCCATCAAGTTAGACATGAGTAAAACATATGATAAGATCGAATGGTCCTATCTAGAGGATGTGATGTTCAGGCTTGGTTTTCCTGAGATGATAATCAGTTTGGTGATGAAATGTATTCGATGTGCCTCCTTTTTAGTGCTCATTAATGGAGTCCTCACTGATCATATTCTACCTTCGAGGGGGTTGAGACAAGGGGATCCTATCTCCTCTTATCTCATCCTCTTATGCATTGAAGGATTAGTGGGCTTACTCAAAAAAGCTGCAGTCTCTCAGCAAATTCCTAGAATATAGATTTGTAGGAGAGCTCCAAAGCTTAATCATTTGTTGTTTGCAGATGATAGCCTGTTATTTTGTACAGTCACAGTGGAACCTAATTGCAGGTTACTTTAACTCAGCCAAGTCCATGGTGATGCCTCGAGTTAATTGCTTAATCATGATAAAACAACCTTGGTTTTTAGTCAGAACTCAGACCATACTACAAAGGCAACTATCATAGAGGCATGGGGTAATGCTCATATTCAACAATATGATCGATGCTTAGGTTTAACTTTATTGATAGGTTAATCTAAGTTAGCTACTTTTGCTGACATAAGACACAAAGTTTGGTTAAAACTACAAGGATAGAAAGGCAATCTACTTTCATAAGGGGGAAAATAGGTCTTGCTTAAGCTATTGCATTGGCCATCCCCTCATATGCTATGGCCTGCTTCAAGTTTCCTCATCAACTTTGTGTTGACATTGAAAAGATGATGGCAAGCTATTGTGGGGACAGAAAAAGGAAGAGAAAAAACTCCATTGAGTAATCTAGAAAAATATATGCCAACCTAAAGCAATGGTAGGACTCGGGCTCAAGGATTTAGAGACCTTTAATATGGCAATGCTTGCCAAATAGAGTTGGAAGCTACTTCAGTATAAAAATGGTTTGTTTTACAAAATTTATAGCTCTAGATATTTTCCTAACTCTCATCTCTTATTTGTTTCTTTAGGCAACTCACCCTCTTTTGCATGGAAAGGGATATGGGAGGCCATGCAGTTGATGATAAAAAAAAAAAAGGGGAAGATGGAGTGTAGGAGATGGCAAAGACATACGTATTCTGTATGACCCTTGGTTGCCTGGGTACCAAGAATTTGGCAGAAAATTTCAGTGAATTTGTGTGACACCCTGTATTTATATGTATTTTTATTGAATGATTATTTAAATTATTAAAATTAATGGTTCCATTGTTTTAAATTAAATGTGTTTTTTATTATTTTATTTGTGTTTTATTTTAAATTGTGGAATTTAAATTGATGTGCTTTCTTTATATTAATTAATGTTTCGTATTTAAATTGCTCTTTAATTTAAATTAATTTATTGTTGAGTTTTAAATATTTTATTGAAATTGAAATTGAACTGTAGCCTTTCAGTTAGTTTTTATTTAGTTCTTTGTGCTCTTTTCTAGTTGGACTGCATTTCTTTTTCCTTCTTTTTCTTTTTTCTTTCTTCTTTTTCCTTTTCTTTTTCTTTTCTTCTTTCCTTTTTCTTTCTTTTTTCTTCTTCTTTCCCCTGCTTTGCCCTTAGCCACGCGACCCTCTCCCCCTCTTCTCTCGCCCGTTCTTCCTCTCTCCACCCAGCGCCGCCGCGCGTGGCCGTGGCCATCACCGCCCCTCCCATTCTCTTCCCCACCAACTGGCGACCACCCCCCTTCAATTTCAGCCCAGCCCGTGCTGCCGTTTGCCCCCATGCCCACCTCCAAGCCACGGCCTTTAAGTACTCCAGCGCTGCCGTCGCTCCACCACCGGCCACCATCTCTTCGCCACTTCACCATCGGCCTCCCAGCTACCTAACCCACCCTTCCTCAGCCCCGATCCACCACTCTTGAGGTCCCTTGAGCTACATCTCTATTTTATACTATTCGGCCTCCTACCATTGCCCACGCCGCTATCTATGGCCAACCACGTCACCATTCACTTCATTAGCACCTCTAAGCTCTCCCTTAGCCATCCCAAGTCTTTGTTTGTCCCTGTTCAAAAGTTGTATTTTTGAGACCCGCGACCATTGTCCGTTTTGCACTATTACGTTGCTTTGCCGTCGTCGCTTGCACCTCGGTGATGCTTTGAAAATTATATTATAGTATTGTAAGTATTTTCCAAATGATCATTGAGATTTAAATATATTTTTGCAGTAACAACTTAGTGTTTAGTTGATGATTGGACTTATCGAATGTTGGATATTTTGTACATGGTGGTATGCATTATGTAATTGCACTCTTGTTTATGTGTATATTTGATATTTGAGGTTTTTACGTAAGACTTGATTTGGTATGTTGAGATGATTTAATTGATGGTTTTAAAAGAGAGGTGCTGTAGGGATGGTGGTGTATGCCTGTGATTCCCGTCTACAGTATTACTGGATTTATGAATTTTAACAGTTTTGACTAAATCATAACGGGGACGGCGATACGTAACGCCTGTTATGGTCCGCGTGTGTATTTCATATCAAGGATGGCGATACGTAACGCCCGCTATGAAAATAGTGTGTGTAGGTCATAACGGAGACGGCAATACATAAAGCCCGTTATGATTGATTAGTATGTGGATGTCATATTGGGGATAGAAATACGTAACGCCCAATATGATTAGTGTGTGGATGTCATAATGGGGACGGCGTTACGTAACGTCCATTATGATTGGTATGTATGTTATATGAGGGACGAAAATACATAACGCCCGATATGATTGGAGTGTTTGTGTCATTATGAGGACGGCGATACGTAACGCCCATATGACTGGTATGAATATGGGGGTAAGCAGGGATGGTGGTAGAGTCCCGCTTGCGATTCCCACCTTCTGTGTTATTTGAATTTATGAGCCATTTTCTCAAATGGCGAGTTTTGATAGATTGATTTGAGTACCATTTTCTGGAAAAATGGTAGTTGGTTTCAATTGGATTTTATTGTGGGCCAAATGGGATTTTGGCGTGTGTGGAAAACTATTCCTTTTTGGGAAATATGATTCTTTTTTAGCCTCATGCATATGGTAACATGATCATGCATTTTTGTTGGTGCATGAATGTATTTTATATCTTATGGTTTGTTTGGGTTATACTTACCTGCGATGCCATTTTTGGCGTCGTGGACTTTGGATGCAGATGTAGAGGAGGCGGCTTCGCTGTTGAAGTATGGTATTATAATTTATTATCTTAGGAATTATTATTCCCGTTTTTGATAATTAGGTATTTTTATTATTTGTCTTTGAGATGACTGTATTAATTCTTCTCTTGGAGAATCTGTGTTAAACTGGTTTATAAAATAATTCTAAAAAATTCTGGTACTTAGATATTGACTTTATTTATCCACTGCTTTTATTTATGCATGTCACGTGTTCACACACTTAGCACTTGACGTTGGGAGTGCGTGACCCATGTTGTCAGCATTCCGACGCCTCAATTCCCGTGTTTCCGTAAGTGGGAGTTGGGGGCGTCACAATTTGAATCAATCCAGCTATGTTCCCTTTGAATTGAACTCTATTGTGTCTTCTTTACTTGATTATTCTACTAATTGTGTGATATGTTAAAGGTTAGGATTCTCTTCAATCCAAAATTTGCTGAAGTAGTGCTCAGAATTCACCCTAGCCACAATAATCATTATTCGTAGTGCCTACAGATTTTTCAAGGGTCTTATTTCCACAAATGATGGGGAGTCTTATACTGGAGCTTCAATGAAAAATTTTTGGAACATACTATGGAACTTAAGGATTCATCTCAAAAGAAAAAATTTTGCATGGAGAGCTTGCCAAGAGATTCTACCTTTAAAAGAAAACCTTCTAAGAAGAGAATTCCAGTCGATGGATCGTGCTGCTTCTGTAGTCGTGTCTTGGAGGATTCAGCTCATGAACTTTTTTTCTGCCTTGCCATTCATTGTTTTTGGGTCAATAAATTTGCCCATCTCCAACAGGTTGCTTCATTTTGCTCTTTCTTTCAAACTGTCAGGGAGATTCTGAGCTCGACTTTTGGAAAGGATTTAAAGGACTTCATTTAAATGTCATGGGGCTTATGGTATAGATGAAATAAGAAACTACATGAAGATATTGCTCTTCCTCCCCAACAAGTCCTCAACCATGCGCTATCTTTGAAGACTCAACTACCTTATTCATGCCAGAAACAGAATTCCACTACTAAGTCCCTGCCTTTCAAGTGGTCCTCTCATCCAATAGATTGGTTCAAACATCGATGGTTCCCTTTCGATTGTAATAAGATTAGCGTTGGGGGTATATTACGTGATTGTGGCTATGAATAGAGTGGAAACGGAATTTTTAGAGCGCGAGAATGTGGATGCAATGGCAGTACTAAGAGGATTGCAAATATGCCTTCAAACAGGCATGGCAAACCTTCTAATAGAATCTGATTGCCTTAATTTGGTTGAAGAGATAAACTACACTATAGAACCATACTCACCCATGCGCACTGTGATTTCTAAAATTCGAAAGTTGATGTTGAGATTCACTGTGTGTCAACTTCAATGTGCACCTCGTGAGTCTAATGGTGCAACTCACCATTTAGCCAACCATGCATGATCCATTTAAGATATGGCTATGTGGTGGCATGTTGTTATGATTACTTGCTTTATCGGTAGTGTAGTTTACAATGATGCACTCTCTTGTAACAACTCTTAAGGCCTTTATGGTCTATATGCAATGAAGATATGTTTCTATAAAAAAAAAATTATTTTAATAACTTTATTATTTAATTATATTTTAAAAGAAAAAATAATTTGTAAATAATTTTATTATGTATAGTCACTTTTACATATTCTTTTACGTACTTCATTAATATAATTGATCAAAATAATTATTTTATTTTAAAAAATAATTAACATGAGCAATCACATTAATAAAGTATATAAAAAAAATATAAAAGTAATAATTAACATAAAAATTTTAATATATTAAACGCAAGAAAATTATAAGAGTAGGAGTACTGGAAAGTGGGTTGTCTTCGAATAAGCAAGACAAGAAGTTATATAAATGCGATGTCTTAATTACTACCCAAAACCTAAATAAAACCCCATTTTTCTAGATGTTGAGATTTGAGAAGGCAAGTATTTGTAATGAGTTGGACGGTAAGAGCAAATGGTCCATATATATTCAAGCATGCATGCGTCCTTAAATGCATACATGCATGACCTGTATACATGCATGGACCATTTCAGTGTCACGAACGTGCAGGTCGAGACACACCGAACTCTTTAGATTTTATAGAATTCATTTAGATAAATGTTTTCCATCATCCCATGATCACATTATATATAAATATATAATTTATTAATTTTATCATTCTATTTAAGTATATTATATATTTACACGTCAATGCGTATTTAATAAAACGACGAAAATATCAAATTACATAGGAATGTGCAGTGTAAAAAATCATGATAAGTAGTGTAGGGCCTATTTAAGTCAAGGGGTCTGGAAGCCCACTAGTATGAAAGTCCGAATAGAAGAAAGTTAATACCATGGGCCCAATAACTTATCTAGGAAGATGAATAAGGATATAATCCTGCAGAATCACATATATAAACTACTACTTAGCCTTCAGCACATTCTACAAGATTTCATGGAGATACGTAATCACATCAATTACGGGAGGATAACTTGTAAACGAAAATCACATCAAAGGATAAGCACCAATACGATGCCTATATAAACTAGGTAACCCTCTATAGAAAGGGGACTACTCTCATTGACCTTCAAGCTACTTTTAAAAATAATTAGCAAGATTACTAACTTAAGCATCGGAGCTTTCTTAGGCGAAGATCACTGGACCTCTTCAATTTCTTGCAGGTGAACAATTGCAAGATAGGAGCTAGACACGTTCAGAAAGGCATCTGGAACTTCCTTGCACCCAAACTTATCAACCCGACGACAAGCGGCCATCTCAGGAGAGAATAAACTCGTATCGAGGGCCTGGAGGTCTGTAGTAGGGTCAGCCAAGAGACTGTTCCTCAGGCGCACAATGTCGGCACCATAACCGTAAGAAAAGGCCGCGTCCCTAACCTGAGGAACCATAGCCAATTGGGCCCGAAGACGAACGATGTCCGCCTGCGCAATAGCCAACTGGTCTACTTTCCTGGCTAACTGCTCATCCCTGGCCAAAGCAATTAAGTGGGCCTTCCTATGCTCCTCGTCCGTATTCGCACGGCTTGCCTTGTACTTCTGGTGGCACTCTCTGAGTTCAACCAGAGAACCCTGTGCCTCGGAAAGGTCTTAAGCCGTAAGACGCGCTCTCTCCAAGGCGTCGAGCAGGTCCTTTGACAAGCCACTACACCGTTCTTGAGAACGGGTAAGCTCCTCCCGAACCAAGCTTAACTCTTCACTACGGGCAGGGAGTTCCGAGTCCCAGCGGGCCAATTCAACGTTAAAGCCCTGTTGAACTTCAGAAAGCTGCGCCCTCGCCAGGTCCCTCTCAGATTGCAAGATCTGGCGAGAGAAGTCGTCCCTAATCTTCACCTCTGCAGCGAGGCGAACAGCGTCCCAAAGCTCTTAGACCTCGCCATCACACAACTCCAACTCCCCTTGAAGAGAGTTGACGAAACCTTCTGCCTGATCTAAACGGCGCTCGACTTCGCTGTTCCTCTCGACCAGGGCCTCTAACGCAGCTTTGTCCACCTGCCACTTCCCTTTAATTTCCTCTTCCCACCGAACAAAATTAGCCACTGGTCGAGAGGAAATTAAAGGGAAGTGGCAGGCGGACAAAGCTGCGTTAGAGGCCCTGGTCGAGAGGAACAGCGAAGTCGAGCGCCGTTTAGATCAGGCAGAAGGTTTTGTCAACTCTCTTCAAGGGGAGTTAGAGTTGCGTGATGGCAAGGTCCATGAGGTTCGGGACGCTGTTCACCTCACTGAAGAGGAAAAGATTAGGGACGACTTCTCTCGCCAGATCTTGCAGTCTGAGAGGGACCTGGCGAGGGCTCAGCTTTCCGAAGTCCAACAGGGCTTCAACGTTGAATTGGCTCACCGGGACTTGGAACTCCTTGTCCGTATTGGAGAGTTAAGCTCGGTCTGGGAGGAGCTTACCAGTTCTCAAGAACGGTGTAGTGGCTTGTCAAAGGACCTACTGGACGCTTGGGAGAGAGCGTGCCTTATGGCTCAAGACCTTTCCAAGGCACAGGGTTCTCTGGCTGAACTCAAAGAGCGCTACTAGAAGTACAAGGCAAGCCATGCGAACACGGATGAGGAACTTAGGAAGGCCAACTTGATTGCTTTGGCCAGGGATGAGTAGTTAGCCAGGAAAGTAGACCAGTTGGCTGCTGCGCAGGCAGATATCGTTTGTATTCGGGCCCAATTGGCTATGGTTCCTTAGGTCAAGGACGCGGCTTTTTCTTACGGCCATGGTACCGACATTGTGCACCTGAAGAACCGTCTCTTGGCTGACCCTGCTACAGACCTTCAGGCCGTCGAGACGAGTTTATTCTCTCCTGAGATGGCCGCTTGCCGTCTGGTAGGTAAGTTCAAGCGCAAGGAAGTTCCAGATGCCTTTCTGAACGTGCCTCCCCTATCCCCTCCTAAAGAAGGCGACACCCCCTGGTTCAAGGCCGCAATTCTTTGTACATTATGTTATTATCATTATTTTTTTTATTGCAGTTGTGCATTGTAACCTCGACCTGTAATTAAATTCTTTTCTTGTAAATAACATGGATGATTTGTTTTAACATTGTATTCTTGATTTGTTGCTGGAGAGTTTTGAATGTTCGTCTCGATCACTGTTGCGGTCTGCTTTTACTCTTGCCTTTGCTTTTGTTGGGATTATTCTTGCGGTCCTTGACCTCTTCCTCGACCCCGCAAGCTGAATAGCTTGTTGTAGGTTTTTTGTTAGCCAGGCGGTCCCCAACTTCTCCCTTTTCTATTTTTTTTTTGTGGCATCGCGAGTGTTGAGACTCGTCTTTGGTGTTTTAGAGGTAGGCGGGGTCGTGCGCCTCTGCGCTCCTTCTTTGTGTGACACCTACGAGTGTTTTGTTGTTTTTAGGCAGTCGGAGTCATTTGCCTCTGCGCCCCCTTTTTGTGTGACACCGGCGAGTATTCTATTTGTCTTTGGTGTTTTAGGTAGGCGGGGTGATTTGCTTCTGCGTCCCATTTTTTATGTGACACCTACGAGTGTGTTACTCGTCTTTGGTGTTTTAGGTAGGCGGGGTTGTTTTCCTCTACACCCCCTTTTTTGTGTGAAACCCGTGAGTGTTCTACTCGTCTTTGGTGTCTTAGGTAGGTGGGGTCATTTGCCTCTACGCCCTCTTTTTTGTGTGACACCTGCGAGTGTTTTGGTGTTTTTAGGCAAGCAGGGTCACTTGCCTCTGCACCCCCTTTTTGTGTGACACCTACGAGTGTTCTACTCGTCTTTGGTATTTTAGGTAGGTGGGGTCGTTTGCCTCTACGCCCCATTTTTTGTGTGACACTTGCGAGTGTTTTACTCATCTTTGGTGCTTTAGGTAGGCGAGGTCGTTTGCTTCTGTGCTCATTTTTTTGTGTGACACTCGCGAGTGTTCTACTCGTATTTGGTATCTTAGGTAGGTGGGGTCATTTGCCTCTGCGCCCTTTTTTTATGTGACACTTGTGAGTGTTCTACTCGTCTTTGGTGTCTTAGGCAGACGGGATCATTTGCCTCCGCGCCCCCTTTTTTGTGTGACACCTGCGAGTGTTCTACTCGTCTTTGGTGTTAGACGGTTTGGGTGGTCTACGACCTTTGCCTTAACTCTGCGAGCTAGATAGCTTGTCGCAGGTCTCTATTAATCAAGCCTTCCTCGAACACGACATCTTGGTGTCGATGGTCAGGGACGGCTGGTTCTGTTGACTTCCACACGCCCCTTTTGTCTTTTTTTTTTTTTTTGTACATGGCGTCCCAAGTAATCACGTGTACTTTAGACAAGACATGAGAATTAATGCATTTGAGACGGGATTCTTGAAACAATAAATGCGAATGTTATAACTATAATCATTTAAGAGTTCGACTGGAATATGAATACTTAAACATGGATTACTATAATAATAAGGAAAAGAGAAAACTACTACTAGGGGAATGTGAAAAACATAACTGAACTAAAAGTATTGGCGACACTACTGGTAAAACTTCTTTAAGTGTTCTACATTCAATGGATGAGGCAGTTCATTTCCTTGACTGTCTTTCAGCCGGTATAACCCAGGCCTGTTGTTTGCCACCACCAAGTAGGGCCCTTCCCATTGGGGTCCCATTTTTCCCTGGCTCTGGGTTGTTACTCAGATTTTCTTCAAGACTAGGTCCCCGACTTTGAAGGTTTTGGGCTTTACCCTCTTGTTGAAGTACCACTCGATTTTGGCCTTTTCACGCTGCATTTTGGCCTCCACGATTTCTCTTTATTTTGTTACTTGGTCCAGATTTTCTTCCAGTTTGCGGTCATTTTGATGGGTGGAGTAGTGGCTTGTTCTGTAGTTGGGCAATCCTACCTCGACTAATGGTATTACCTCAGTCCCAAATGCTAGTGTGAATAGGGACTCTCCGGTAGGTGTCTTGACTGTTGTTTAGTATGCCAAAAGTACTCCCGGAAGCTCATCCGCCCAATTTCTTTTTTTCTCCGTAACCCTCTTCTTTAGGATTGAAAGCAAAGCCTTGTTAGTTGATTCAACTTGCCCGTTGGTCTGGGGGTAGCCTGGCAAAGAATATTTGGCCTTAATTTTTAATTCAGCGCACCAATCCCGATACTGGTCGGAGTCAAACTGTCGTCCGTTATCTGTACTATGCTGTGGGGTATCTCGAACCTGCAGACAATATTCTTCCATAGGAACCTTATCACAACTTTGCTGGTTATGGTCGCCAATGGCTCCGCTTCCACCCATTTGGTGAAATAATCCATAGCTACTATCATGAATTTCACTCCGCCTTTCTCGGGTAGGAAAGGTCCTACCAGGTCCATGCCTCATTGGGAAAAAGGTCATGGTGCTGTAATGGATGTGATGAGTGCACAAAAATGCACTCTAAATACCCTATTTAAATGCTAAAATAAAAGAGAAAATAATGATTAACTCATTTTATTTAATTTAATAGTTATTTATCATGAGATGGATATGAGCAAGATTTAGTATATTTAAGTCTCAAATAAATATAAAAAGAAACATGAGTTTAATCCATTAAATAAGTCCCATGAATTTTCACTAATGGAGACCATTTGAAGTTCTTGCAATTTTAAAAAGCCAAGTTTGTTAATTATTTTATTTTATAAGCTTGTAGGTAAAATGATAGGTGGCAAATCTAGCAAGGCAAGTGGAGGAGATTTAATCAATTAAACAAGCCACTCTATTTGACTTGTTTACAAGATTACACATATCATATTGGAGAAAGAATAAGTGATACACAGTAATAAAGGAACTAGCTTCACATAGCCACATTTCAGCCACAAATATTGGAAGAAGTTGCATGCAAGTTTCAGACATCACAAAACTTAAAGAAGAAACCAGCACCACTTATAACACTCACATGCCTAATTAATTCAAAAAACAAAACAAGCTTAGAGATCTTACAAGACAAGCCGAAATTATTGACCATTTCTAAATTGATAAACAAGTTGATGAAGCAGCCGCACTCTTGACATGTTGTAAAGCTGGACATGGCTCATTTCTCTTTATTCAAATTAATTGATAAGAAAAACAAAAGGAGAAATGAAGTGCACACCATATGAAGTGAAATGAGTAACAAAGCAGCCACCACATTTGTTACAAAATCATATACGGCAACTACTTGTGAATACAAGACAAATCTCCAAGCCACAAGTTGAAATTATATCAAATGGATAGGAAGTTAACACACGGCACTTCAAGTCCAAACCATATTCGGTGCTTCCAAATTCTCTCCAAACCAACATGATCATTTAAATTGAAGCACAAGACACTTTAAATCTACAAAGAGCCGGTGCCACTTGCATCTTACATCATGCCATCTTATTTGATTATAAAATTCAGACAGCCGAAACCAACAACAAGGATTGAAGAGCAGCTGAAATAATTGACTACAAAGAGGTACATGGCACCTTGAAATAAATATACAGCTAGTTGCACACAATGAAGCAAGCTGAAATTCTGAAATTGTCTTACACGGCAACTCACTCACTTCTACATCAAGTTGAGCTCTAGCCAAAATTGTTGACTAAACAAATATAATGGCTGTCGATCAAAACACAAATGCACTTCCCAATCACCATTTCAAAACCATATGCAAAGCTGGAACCCAAGAGATACATGGCAACTTGATTTAATTGTGATGATTTTTGGGCTTGACAACTTGCAATAAAAATTCTATAAATAGATGAGTGAGGCATGTATCAAGAGGGAGGATGCCTTGGAAGAGTTATTTTTGAGAGCTTGAAAAAAGAAAAGAAAAACTAAAGAAGAGAGAAAACAATGGCCGACTCTTCCATATTTTTCCTTAGAGAATTTTTGTTACACATTTTCAATATGTGTAACTAATTTTCTAGTAGAGTTAGGGATAAAATTGTATATATGATGGTATTTGTAGATGTTTTTGATTCATACATGTGAGCTTTAAATATTAAACTCTTTTGTTAGTCATTCGAAATTTATTATAAATATTTTCATCACCAAATAATCTTAGAATTTATTTCATTTATAGATTCAGTCATACTTTTTCTATTGAATGGAATAATCTTTTGATTATATTTGGTTCAATTTTTATCTATATTAATTTAATTATCTGCTACAATATTGCTCTACGAGTATATTGTCGACGTTGAATTTCCTTAATATCGATAAAAATTCTCGTTCTTATATTGCGACGAATGATTTTTCAAAAGATTACATTTGATTTAAATCTAGTTATTAATGTTTTATCTTCTGATTGAAAATTTGGACGTAGAATTTTCAATTGAGTTATTAATGAATCGAAAATAATTAAAATACTGATTATATACAAAGGATTCCCGATGCTCTACTTTTCATCTCATTTTTATACTTTTCAAATTACTCATTTAGTTTTAGTTTACGTCATACTTCAAAAATCACTTTTCGCACTCTTCTAAATCTTTTTGTTAATTTTGTTACTATTTTTCAATTTCTCAATCCATCTCCATGTGGAATCGATACCCCAAAACTATATTACAAACGACCGCGTTATTCTTTGGGCGTAATCAGGACGTGAGTTCTTCCGGTGGAGCATGTTGCACGCGTGCATACTCTTGATATTTGAGGCACCTCTTAGTGAAATCCTGTGCCTCCCTTATTGCATTGGACCATTAGTAACCTGCCTTGACCGCTTTCTTAGCCAGGGCCTTTCCTCCCTAGTGGTTCCCACATATTCCTTCATGTATTTCTGTTAGGATGTATTGTGCCTCTTAAG
Organism: Platycarya longipes; assembly: GCA_036559045.1. Classification (NCBI taxonomy): domain Eukaryota; kingdom Viridiplantae; phylum Streptophyta; class Magnoliopsida; order Fagales; family Juglandaceae; genus Platycarya; species Platycarya longipes. Next base: position 14,484,029 of record CM071801.1, read on the forward strand.
GCGAAATGTATCACAACAAACGAGCAGAGAAACCCCTTTTGTAAAGAGTCCCGTCGAGAAGCAGGAACCTGGCTGGCTTCCTTCTTACTTTCCGAGCTTCTTCTCCCCCCTCTAGTAGTTTGCCTCCCGCTAGGTATTCTACCACTTCACTAGCCCATTCAGGAATACTAGGACCCAGCGTTACCACCTCCATGCCAATGGTTGGTGCTCCAATAACCGGGCTTTCTATAGTCGCCCAGATTAGGATAACTGAGATAGAAGTCAAGTTTGACTCACAGATCATTGTCAACCAAGTGTTAGGCCTGTACGCCACTAAGAGTGAGAAACTAAAGATATATCTAGAGCGGACTTGGGAGGTACGTAAAATAAGCAGAAGAAAGAAAAAAAAAAAGGAAAATGGGGTATTTAAAGGGCAAGATGGCCTTGGAACACCAATGGACGAGACATTATGACTTGACGTGAAGATAGAGAAATAGCCGTCAGATGTAAAATAACTGTCGCACGCTAAACCTTCCCACTACTGCCACAATTATCGAACACGAAGATGAAAGGACGGCAGGCAAATGAAAGGTCACGAAAAAGAACACATTCTCATGCATATTTGAGTGGAAATCGAAAACACACAAAAGTCAAAATAAATTGAATTCCCTACGCCTTAAGGCACAAAGAATTTGCGGGGTAGCTGTAGGGCTTATTTAAGTCAAGAGACTTGGAAGCCCACTAGTATAAAAGTCCGAATAGAAGAAAGTTAATACCATGGGCCCAATAACTTACCTAGGAAGGCGAATAAGGATAAAATCCTGCAGAATCATGTACATAAACTAATACTCAGTCTTCAGCACATTCTACGAGATTTCATGCAGATACGTAATTACATCAGTTACAGGAGGATAACTTGTAAACGGAAATCACATCAAAAGATGAGCACCAACACGATGCCTATATAAACCAGGTAACCCTCTATGGAAAGGGGACTACTCTCATTGACCTTTGAGCTACTTTTAAAAATAATTAGCAAGATTACTAACTTAAGCATTGGAGCTTTCTCAGGCGAAGATCGCCAGACCTCTTCAATTTCTTGCAGGTGAACAGTTGCAGGATAGGAATGAGACACGTCCTTAACAAGTATAATTTTTATTTCATTTACTATTATCTGTTTTTGAAAAGGGGTCAGAATCTGTATTAGATTATACAAAGATATAACAGGAATCTATGGCATATATATCTAAATCAGAGTTATTTTATTTTTAAGTCAGTATGTACGTAGATCACATTATTCATTTTATTTAAATCATGATAATATTAATTAATTTATAAGATTTAAAATTTAAAATTATAAGTATTTTACTAGATGTATCTTCCACACCTTGTAAATAAATCCTAATATATATAGCTAATATATATATATATATATATATATATATCAGTCGAATTTGAATCATTCGGGATCAGAACCAAGTGATCACTCAAGTTTCAAGTCGGATCAGCCTTTTCTTTCCAATTCTTCAAATTTGCAGACATTTTTCAATTGTAAAAAGAACGGTGTCGGATACATTCGTGTTGGATCTATCCATAATGGGTCTGCGACATTAATTGCATTTTGTCATTTGCTTCGTCACTCATTTGCACACACAGCATCAAATACAGATTTGATTATTATATATACTAAAAGGTTTAGATTTTCAGGATTCAAATATGGACTGCCTATTAAAAATAAGCCAGGTCTTTCATCGTCAATTTATGAGTCAACAAATTTCTACAAAAATTGACAGAGAGACGATGCGGGAGATGAGACTTGGGGGAGAACGCAAGAAAGTGTATGCTAGAAGTTCTTTTGTAAAATATTTTTAATTGAGAACATTAAACACATGCGATAATTACGAGGAATAGTACAAAATAACAAAAAAAGAAAGTACGAGAAAATAACACAGATACTTATGTGATTTGGTTGTGTGCATATATCTACAGGAGTGAGCGACGAAAATTTTATTATTTAAAAAGTAGGATTACATCATATGTATTGTGACGACCCCAAAATTAGCGTATTTTATTTTATCTAAATATACTTAAATGGCTTAATGACTTAGGCAAATTGGTGGCTAGTGCCTTAAGAGATGGACTTGGGAGTTTAAGGGCCTTAAGGCCATGGCACGAGCTTGGGCCTAAATGGGGGAGAGCAAGCCCATAGGTCCATGAAAAGAAGCCCATTAGACAACTCAAGCCCAAGCTTGGTAACACATGTCAAGCTAGGAAGAGTTTAGTAATTTGAGTCAAGACTAGTAGTTGAGAGAAGGAAATTCTAGTAGGTGAGCTAGTTGACTAGTTGTTTTGTTGAAGGAAAAAAGGAAAAGACATGAGTGGAATCTTCTATCTTTTCCTACCTAGATAAGTGTGTGAGGTGTAGGATTTTGCTAAATAAGTCAACATAGGATTCTACCATATCTAGCAAAATGAAGTGAAAAGGACTTGAGAAGATTTGGAAGGGAGAAAGGAATGGAGGGTTTCGGTGGGGAGCTTGGCCGAATGGCCTTAGGGTTTTCTCACCTAAAACTTTTCCAAATCTAGGGGAAAGGACATGAGGGGATTGTGTAGGATTGGTGTAAGATTGGATGAGACATGGTGTGTAAGAGAAGTGACATGAGATGGGAGAGGATGGAGCAAAAGTGGAAGGAAAGGGATGAGGGTTTCGGACATAACTTAGCCGAACCCCCTCCCCCTTTGTTTGACTTGCTTTTGCCACCAAATCTAGATGAGGATTTGTGTAAGAGTGACATGACAAGCTTGTGTAAGATGTGAGGTGATTGGTTGATGGAAGAAGCATGTGACAAAAATAGAAAGGAGAGTGAAATGAGGAAAGGATTCGGATGAGGGATGGGGGAATCCGAAACCTCCTTTGGGTGTTTTCCCAAAAAAAGGATTCTCAAATCCATTTAAAGGACATGTGAGGGGATAGTTGGGGAGACAAGAGAGGATGTGAGGTGATGGAAAGGGGTTGGAACCCTAGGAGGTGTGGCTGGCCATGAGAAGAAGAAGAAAGAACACAATCTTCAAACCTAGGATAGGATGGATTAGGGTTGATGTGATCAAGTGATGGGAGTCACTCAAGGGTCTTTCAAGCCCATCACAAGTCACTCAAACATAGGGGAATGAGTGGCCTAGAAGCTAGCAAAATGCCTTGGCCGAATGGCCTAGTTCCTTCACCCTTTTGGGCTTGCACATTTCGGACACACACACACACACATCTCTCCTTTTAGCATCTCACGGCACTCTCCCATTTCTCTCCACTTAGTTTCACTTCTTTCACCACTTTAGACACCTAAACACTCCAAGCTAAGAAAGGGAAGGAGATAGTGTTTGTGGAAGAAGAAGAAGCCTGGAAGAGGTAAGCAACCTAGCTACTTTGAATTGAAACCTAGAAGCATGAAGGAGAACCTTATGTTCATACCTTTCGAAAAGGAAAACATTTCTTTTGAAAAGATAAACTTTTAGCATGATCTAACTAAGTATTTATTTTATTTTTAGAAGTTATATAAACTAAGCTAGGAAGACTGTAAGTATATCCTTACTTTGCCCTTAGCAATTTCTGTATATTTTAAAGTGAATGTGCTTAAATGTGTGCATATGTTTGAACATGCTCGTATTGTTTGGTTACTTGCTTAGAAATGCCATGATGAAAATTTAAGAGTAGAAATGTTATCTTGGTTAGGATCCATGTGTAGAACCTATAATCTTATGGGTTAAAGAATTATGAGATGATGATGATCTTGATGGTTTGATGAGAAAAAGTATGTAAGCATGAAGATATTGAGTTAGTTGAATGTTAGTGAATGTAGGATATATGCATATATGATATTTGGAGAAGCATCTTTGTAAACATTGTGCATATAGAAATGCCATACTAGGATGAAAAATGTATGAAGCATTGATGGAAAATAGTCATATTGATTTTAGAAGATGTTGATGTTATTATTGGTTGATGATTATAATAATGCATGCTTGTGGAGTTATATTTTTGGAGAAGTTCTTAAAGAGAAAAATTTTGAAGTTTTAATTCCTTATTTACTTGATATTCATGTTTGGATATTTTGGAGAAATAGAAGTATGTATATTGGGAGAATGACATGTATGGGTTCGGTTTCACCTAGAGTATACAAGTAGGACCTTAGTGGAAAGGCTAAGAGAAGAAAATAGAAAGCTTAAGGGCCATATAGGTTTCGGGTTTGACCCTATCAAGGCTAGGAAATTGTTTTAAAATTTTGATTTAAGGCTAGATGGTGTTAGGGAGATCAATGGAAGAAGAGAACATCAATGGGAAACAAAGTAGGGTCTCGGCCCAAACCTTAGGGGTGAATGCCGAGCACCCCGCTCCCCCCCTAATGCTTTGGTTTAGATATTTTCACACAAGTATGAGTCCATAGAATAAGGATTTGAAGGAAAAATGACCAAATGTGTGTACTTGGGTTCGTCTCGAGTTATTGCATTCATAAAGTCAAAAGTTGCATGTCTCATGCATAAGCACGAAAACCTATGTTTTTAGTAAAGTATGTTTTTGAAATAAATAAATTAAAGTTTTAGAAGAACCCCAAAGGCTGGGACGGGGAAGTGTCCCAGTGGAACTCTCTGTTCACTCAGGAGTGTTTAAATTGAGTGAAAACCCCTGGGTTGACGAAGAACAGTCGGCGGACCATGTATGGCTCCACATAGGTGTCCAGAGCGTGATTGCACCTAATGCTAGTGGGTGCCTTATAAGCGGTGTTGGCCTCAGCCTCACCGTCTGATAAGTTTGTAGTCGCTCGGAGAGAAATCCCCGAGTGATGAATAGCGCGAAAGGGCACGAAACGTATTCACCTAGGTCGACTTGGTCGCCGGGTGTGACGGTAACTAGCGGGGAGCACACGGTGTATAGAGGAACCGTGAGGTGTCCAAAAATAAGAAGTCATGATGAAAAGATAAAGGGCTTTCGGGCCATATATGATATGATATGATAAGTGGCGCCTAAGATAAGAAAAGACGAAAAGTTTTTGAACAAAGTGTTTTCGAAAGAATATGCATTAAAGAAGCTTTGCTATGCGTTTTGAACAAGTATGTTTTGGAAATTGAGAAAAAGAAAAGAAAGATGAATTTTTGTCACGAGCATGTGCATCAGTCTAAGCATAAGTCCCATGTTAGTGCATATGTAAGGAATTTTGTTTGTTATTCACTTGACTATATACCTAAAATGCTTCTGTTAAAGTATAGATGTACTTGCTGAGATTTCTCCCGAAATCTCACCTTACTCTTTGTATCCCTACTATCGTCCCTTCTTGGGAATGACAGAAATACTTGCAGGTGAGGATGGATCAGAAGGGTACGACCCCAGTGATGACGCCTCGGACCCTCAAGGGTCCGATTGAGGCCGCCCTCAGAGGGCCAGTGGCTCTCGACCGCCCGGGTCAGTGGGAGATGGAGTCACTGAAGGTGACCATGTACAGTTATGTTGGTCTATACCCTTCGGGGTGTTGTTTAGTGGTAGGGGTTGACGAGTCCCTTCACTTGGGGCGTATTTTTGGGACGCCTTCTAGGGCGATATGTGAGGTAGGGCCTAGCCTGGATTTGGGTCGGCTTCGCTGGGGCCCTAACCTTAAGAAGGTGAAGAAGGAACCCGTCGAATGAACATATGGGCAATGTTAAGACCTGTACTGTATTTTGATGCCCAGTATTATTGATTTTGGTAAAGTCTTCCCGCATGTGGGAAGCACTATTTGGTGTCTTGGACAAATTATGTAATTATTAAATCCTGGCTATGTTTAATATTATGTTTGGGATCCGTAGTCTAACCATGTGATGTATGTTATAGAAGACTTGGCCTTTTTATTTCGCTGCGATAATCTCTACTTGACGTTTCAAAAAAAAAAAAAACGTAAGTGTATGTTACAACGAGGGGTGAACTTCCTTGTGTGGTTCATCCCCGACGCTTCTATTCACGTACGATCCCAAGCGTGGGTTGGGGCGTCGACATGTATTAATATTAACCATAATTGTACAGACGTATTTAAAGAAAATTATAAAGATGCCCATGTACCACACCGTAGGGGCATTGCCCTTGCACCCCCAACCAAAAGACAATCGACATGTTGCTCACTCCGGCATCTGCTTACTTTCTCCATGCATGTATCTCACAATATGAGCTACATACTTCAATAATCTCTACCTTGACGAATATCTATCCTTTAAGAGAAAATAAAGCATAACCTGGAACTTCACCTAGGACAATAAATTAGGGCACCTCCCATCTAGCAATTGGGGACATTAATCAAGTCCAAATAGTGCTTGAACTTATATGTAGTAACAGACTTTGTCAACATGTCTGCTACATTCTTAGAAGTGTGAACATTTTCAAGTAGTAGTTCACCAGAAGAAACCAAGTCCTCAATCGTGTGAAACCTCACACCTATGTACTTGGTCTTTGCATGATACACTTGGTTCTTTGCCAAATAAATGACACTTTGACTATCACAATGCTTCCTTGACCAACCTTGTATGCTACAAAACTTCCTTGGCAGTTTCAGCCACTGCCATGTACTCTGACTTAATAGTAGATAGTTCAACTAGAGACTGTATCATGGGCTTTCAACAAATAAGCCCACCCACGAGAGTATACATAACCTGTGGTAGACCTCTTGCCATCTGAATTTTCTGCATAGTCTGTATTCACATATCCCACAACTGAAGGATCACTCTGTTGTCTTCTAAACATGATGCCATAGTTTATAGTACTCCTCAAGTATATGAAAATCCACTTGACTACATCCCAATGCTCTCGACCAAAAGTTGATAGAAACTTACTCACCACACTAACAGCTTGTGCCAAATCTGGTTCTATACAAACCATAGCATACATGAAACACCCCACTATATTGGCATATGGAACCTTTGACATGTCTTGAACTTCATTATCTGTCTTCAAGTACTGAACAGTAGACAATCTAAAATGATTCACCAAAGGTGTGTTCACTAGTTTTGCATTACCCATGCTGAACCTGTCCAACACATTCTCAACATAGCTACACTGAGGTAACCATAATCTCCTTGAAGCTTTGGCCCTGCGAATCTCCATCCCAAGAATCTTCTTGGCCGTATCCAAATTCTTCATGTCAAATTCTCTGTTCAACAAAGTCTTCAACTTGTTAACCTCACTTTTACTCCTGCAACAATCAGCATATCATCTGCATAGAGTAGCAAAAAAATAAATGAATCATCATCAAGGCTTTTCACACAACACAAAATTCATACTCACATCTCTTGTAGCCAATCTCGATCATGTATAAGTCAAATTGCTTGTACTACTGCCTTCAAGAATGCTTTAGCCCATAAGGTGATTCTTCAATTTACAGAACAAGTGTTCCTGCTCGGGATGGCTAAACCCTTCTAGCTGCACCATGTAAATTTGCTCCTCCATATCATCATGAAGGAAAGCTGTCTTTACTTCTATCTACTCCAACTACATGTTTGAATGTGCTATCAAACCAACACTGCTCTGATGGAAGTGTGTCTGACCACAGAGGAGAAGATCTCATCATAGTCAACTCCTTTCCTCTGTGAGTAACCCTTTGTTATTAGATAAGTTTTGAATTTTTCTCCATCTTTTTCTGATATTGCTTCTTTCTTCTTATACAACTATTTGCATCCTATCACTCTCTTCCCCTTTGGCAGCTCCACCAAATCCCATATTTGGTTCTTATGTATTGACTCCATTTCCTCCACCATAGCACCAATCCATCTACTTTTCTCTTGGCTATGTACTACCTTCTGAAAAGTAGTAGGATCCCCGCTATTAGTAATAAAGGCATAAGAAACTAAACCTTCAATACCATACCTGGTAGGTGGCCTCACACTGAGTCTGTGCCTGTCTGTAGCTATATTGTGATGCTCTTGATTTTCTGAGGTAGAACTCTCTGCATTCTATTCATCGTCTTCTCTACCATGAGTCTCTAGCTTCACCTGCACTACATGCTCATTGCTGTTGTAATTTTCTGGCTCCTGTTTCTCTTCTCCCTAAGTACCATGTAACATAGCTTTCTCATAAAAAAAACCCCATCTCTACTGATCACTTCCTTGTTTGCATTCGGATCCCAGAGTTTGAAAAATTTTAATCCTTTCTTATACCCCAGAAAGATACACTCTAAATTTTGCATCAAGTTTCGATCTCTCATTACTAGAAACATGCATGTAGGCAGAATATCTAAACACTCTCAAACTAGAGTAGTCTACAGTACTGACGGTCCACACCTCCTCTACTACTTTCTCATCTAGTGCTGCTCTCGATAATCTATTAATCAAGAAACATGTCATATTTATTGCCTCTACCTAAAACTTCTTTGCAAGTCTTGTATTCAGCTTGAGACACCAAGTTCTTTCAATTATCATTTTTTTCATCATTTTCGCTACACCATTCTATTGTGTTGTCTTACACATAGTGAAGTGTCTCTTAATCCCAAGCCTCTCACACAACTGCATGAACTTTGAATATATGTACTCCATACCATTGTCTCACTTGAAGCATTTGATCTTCCTCCCTGTCTGATTTTCTACTTCAGCTTTCTACAAATTAAACTTAGCAAATGTTTCTGACGTATACCACATGAAGTACACCCAAACGTCTCTTGAGTAGTCATCAATAAAATTCACGAAATATATATTTCCTCCTCGTGATCCTACCCTGACTGGCCCCGAAAGATTTGTATGAACATAACCAATAATCCCATTTGTCTTGTGTGTGGGTGTTTTGAACTGCATCCTATTCTGTTTTGCAAGAATACAATACTTGCAGAAATCGAGCTTGCGTGTTTTGACACTCTTTAATAGATTTCTCTTATGAAGCTCTATTATACCACTCTCACCCATATCACTTAATTGCATATGCCACAGACTATACTATCTGACTCAAACTTTACAGCTGCAACTCCACCTACAACTATGGTATCTAGCAGTCTATAAATATTTCCTATTAATTTGTTTCCCTTCATCAATGTCAAGACACCTTTACTCACCTTCATTACTTCACTTGCAAATTAGTAACAAAAATCATTACAATCTAAAGTGCCCACTGAAATCAAATTCTTCCTTAAATCCGGTACATGTCTAACATCACATAACATTCTAGGTGATTTCTAACCACATTATCAAACGTTTTAATTCTTATATTTCCTATTCCAACAACTTTTCAAGACGCATTGTTCAGAACATAATTAAAATTTACTAACCCATAGGTGTCAAACCGATTCTTGTTGGGTGTCATGTGATAAGAGCATGCTGAATCCATAATCCAAGAGTCTGTCAGATTATCAGAGCTGGATGAAACAAAAAGCATATCCCTATCATCCCTATTTGAGTCTTCTTCTTTCTCTACGTTTGAAGACCTTGATAAACCCTCTTTGTTTTCTGCATTCCCTTTCCTCTTTTAATAATTATAACACGTTATGTCCATCTTCTTCCTATATTTAGACCGGGATTTATTATTACTCTATACATTTGGAGACTTGCTTCTCTCACGTTCTTGATTACCTCTCATCACAAGCCCCTTCACTTTCTGAGTTCACATCAATGAATTTCTTTCACTGATGAGAACCTAATAGAGCACCTGTGATCTCCTCTAATTCGATAGTTTATTTTCCCCACATTAGAGTCATAACCAAATTTTTGTACATAAGGGAAGCTGGTAGGGAATTTAGTAATATCAACGCTTTCTCTTCGTCTTTAAACTTCACATCAACTCATTTCAAATCATTGATGATCCGGTTAAACATATTGATATGCTAACTTAGATCCAAGCCCTCTAACATTTTAAGGTTGTATAGTTTCTATTTAACATAAAGCTTGTTCGTCAACACTTGGACATATACCGACTTTTCAGTTTCAACCAAACTATCACTGGAGATTTCTCATCTAGGACGTGATACATCATGTCATCAGTCAGACAAATCCTAATAGTTTCCATAGCCTTCACTTCCAGTTCCTTCTAATCTATGTCATCCATTCCTTCTAGTTTCTTTTTGTATAACGCCTTCACCATTTCCTACTGTACTAACAGATTCTTGACTCTCCTCTACCATAATCTGAAATTTCCAAATCCTTCAAATTTGACCATGTTGAATTTCGCAGAAGAAATGGTAATAAGGGTTGAGTACAAGTAAGGCTATCTGAGGTGTCTTTGTACCCCTTTAGAGTAAAATCGATGTCATTCATTTTTCAACTGCATTGTACCAAGAGGCATCCAAACTAGAATTACTACTGGAAAAGTATATAAAAATGCATTCCTTTCAATAAAATACCTCACTTAGGCCCCCAGACATCGTGACCTGAGTTGTTCAACATGTGCGACAATTACGATGAATAGTATGGAATAACAAAAACAGAAAACAAGAGAAATAACATAGAAAATTAACGTGGTTTGGCGGTGTGCCTACATACACAGGAGCGATAGTAGAAATTTCACTATTTGAAATGTAGGGTTATATCATATATATCTATACTAATCTCAGTCGTATGAACGTATTTAAGAAAAATTACAAAAATTCTCATTGCCGTATTGTGGGGGCGTTGCCCCCACACCCTCAACCGAAAGGCAAATGCCATGTTGCTTGCTTCGCTCCACTTGCTACGGCAACTACCTACTCTCTCTGTATACATATCTCACGACATGAGACACATACTTCAACAAAATCCCATTCACTTTAGTGTAAAATAAATTAAAAAACACGTGAGTGATATATAAGTTGTAAAGCGGTAGGTGGTCTATCATTATCCAAAAGAAAATGGATCATATAGATAAAGGAAAATGCTAGGTCTATCGAGCATTTGCATCGATGGTATTTTTTCACTTTTTTATTTCTTTTTTTGCTTTCTTATATATAAAGAAAGGGATTGACCAATTGGTTTTTATATTAAATATTAAGAAATAATATATAAGATTTGGCTTTGACTATGCAGCTTGCATTAGTTAATGGTAGACTATCAAGATAAAGGTTTTATGGTAATTTTTTAGAGTTTTGATCATGAGGGTTTTGAATTTGGAATATTGTCAATATTCTAAGATTCCTTGCATTCATACAAAGACTATATATAGTTGTTTCAAAGCTTTCCTGATAGGATTGAATACCAACAATGTTGGAGTTGGATTAGGAACCTACTTTCGACTTCAACTCTGATTTTGTCAAAGGTCGAAGCCAACCTCCAACTCTAACTCTGACTTGTAGGAGCAGAGTTGGATATGGACTTTTTTATCAGAATTTTTTCTCAGCCAATTTGAATTTTCAATTTGACAATCTTGGACTCTCTCTAATTAGATTTGGACTTCTAGATTTTAGCTTTTTTAAAAAAATATTTCTGCAATTTCAATTTTATTAAAACATAACACAAATTGAAAAAAATAAATCATTGTATAAATTAATGTTATTATACATTAGTGTTACATGGTAATAATAGTTAATAGTATGATGTTTAGTCAATTTATATTATAGTATAAGCATATTCTTTTATAATAATTTGCTCATACTAGTATACCATTAATTGAATTAACTATATAAGTTATAGTTATATAAAATATGTATGACTAATATAATATATATATATATATATATATATAATATGTAGAATATCAAAGTCGGAATGGAGTCAGAACCCATACATCTCCACCTTCGACTTCAAGAGTCAGAGAGGAGCCAGGGTGGAGTGTGTGCAGAATTGAAGGTAGAGTCGGATTCTTGGGTTCTTGTTCAAGCTCGATTTACCGTAATAATAAATCTTTATAGATTAGCAAAAATCATATTTTCTCATTGAAAAAGGGTGACAGAAACATTGAATCGATTCTTTCATACCAATTAAGGTGCTCATTCATAAAATTAAAGGAAGAATTAGTATGTAATGTTTCCAGATCTCTAATGCGTGCTTCTAGATGGAATTTGATTATAACCTGATACTGATCAATTTGTTATACATTATGCTTATGTTATTTATTTTCTAAGCATAAATCAGTACATATATATATACATATATATATATATAGAAGCTTTCAACATCGATTAGTATACGAAAATTCAAATTTTAACAATTTTATAGAAAAGTACTCTATTCTCAAGTCGATGTGAACACACCAAGTAAAATGCTAACATGACATAATTCGTTTCAAAAGATAAATTTTAAAATTTTAGTTTTATGAATCAAATCTTGTAATTTAAATTATGTGAATGATGTACTACTTCACACATCGACTTGAGAATATGATAACTCTTTTTTATAACTCTAATAGCTCCACAACTTATCCCCCTCTCTCTAGGTTTTCTCTGAAAACTTAGAGCTCAGCTTCTTCGATCCCTTAGAAGATAGATCCCAAAACTCTTCCTTTCTCCAAACCATGGATGAGGATTTGGTTATCTATGTGAGGGTCTCAGCTTGACCAATGATGAACAGCAACAAATCCTTCTCTCTGAAGAGGAGGTTATACTAAGCCAGTTAGACAGTAAGCTATTTATCGCAGCCTAAGTAATATTCGAAAAAGAAGTAAACCGTGGAGCTTTCAAAGCAACCATGGCTATGGCATGGAGAGTCGCAGGCAAGATTACGTTCAAGGACTTGGGGAAGAACAAGTTTCTTATAGAGTACCCATCCTTACATGACAAAAAAAGAGTTCTAATGGGCTGCCCCTAGTCCTTTGATCAAAATCTAGTAAGTCTTCATGAATATGAAGGAAACATAGACCTAAATCACATCTCCTTCACACATAAGCCTTTTTGGCTGCAACTACAGAACATCCCTTTTACAGGTTTGAACAAGGGTAAAGGTGAAAGATTGGTCCATTGGCAAAGTGCTAAAGGTAGACATAGACAACAAGAGGAGAGCATGGGACAACTTTCTCAGAGTGAAGGTTGAGATTGAAATGACTAAACCTCTTGTGAGAGGCAGATAGCTCAACCTGGGAGGATCTCGTTACTGGATCAACATAAGATATGAACATCTCGATACGTTCTGTTTCCATTGTGATGCCATTGTGCATGGCCAACTTACGCGCACCAAGTTTAGCTCAGACAAGCTGCAATATGGGACCTAGCATTGAGCTTTACCTCCTTCCAAACAGGATCAAGGCCATTCCACCACCAATAGCCAGACAAGGAGACAGCCTCGAGCGCCGAAGGGCAATCCAACCTCGAGCCACAAAATATAGGAATGGACTACAATACCCCTCTCCAAAGTAATTCCCAAGGCTTGAGGATTGCACCCTAATAGCTTGCAACCTTTGAGGATCAACCTTTTCCAGCTTGGGAAAAGTTGCTTTCCCTCTCCCAGGTCCTCAAAGTCCTATCCTTGTACCATTTGGAGTAAGGTCAGATTGCAAAGATCACACTCAGACATTTGCCATCAAGTTTTTAAGGGAGGTTGCTTGTGCTAGACCACCAAGCTTTGCCAACTCTCGCTCAGAGCCCCTGAGCCTAGACTAAGACATGCCAGCTGCAGAAAAGAGCATAAGGTTAGCTATCCACTTTCGTCCTCTCCTATCAAGCCTTGTAAACTTACTGGTAAAAATGGTGGTTCCATGTGGAAGGGAAGAGCAACAGGGATTTTGTTCCCCAAGACTTTGTTGAGTTCTCCCTCTAAGCAAGGAATTAGGAAAAGCTCCCAAAAATGCATACTTAGTCCTGAGAAAAATCAGATACAGGCACCAAGAAAACAAAAATGAAGAACTGGCAGAGGCTGTTAAACAGCCCTGCCATCTACCGTGAAAATATTAACTTGGAACTACCAAAGGCTTAGAAACTCTTGAACAGTTCGAGAGCCTTACCTTTTGGTGAAGGAAAAGTCACTCAACATCATCTTCCTCTCAGAAACAAAATGTAGACAAGGAAGGGTTGAGAAGATTAGAAATAGAATTGGGTACGAGTGCAGCTTCATAGTGGATTGTATTGGAAGGTTCGGTGGCCTAGCAATGCTATGGAAATCCTATTAGCAACTCATTGATTTTTATGATAACCCAAGAGTGGAAAGAAGGAAAGCCAATTGGGACCTCCTTAGATTTCTGAAACCTGCCAACAATTGCCCCTGGATTTGGCTAGGGTATTTAAATGAAATTATGTCCAATGATGAGAAAATAAGAGCTGCTAATAGACCCTTCAAACATATAGAGTGTTTTCGAGATGCCCTTGATGAGTGTGAATTGCAAGACATGGGTTATATTGGCTTTAAGTATACCTGGTGCAACAACAGGGAAGATGGTAGCTTACTTAAGGAAATATAAAATAGAGTTTTTGGCAACCATGCATGGTCCTTACTCTATTAGTGAAAAAAAGTAATGACCCTTCCTATCCTCATTTCAGATCACTTATCTCTCCTGATCTCTCACTCCAATCAGTAGGACCACCTTTGTAGAGGAAAGCAAATTTTTCGATATGAAGCAGCCTAGTCTAAACACCAACACTGCTTCGATTTAATAAGTAACTCATGGCAAGCGGATTGGGCGTCCACAGGCAAGATGAACATGCTCCTAAACAAATTGAGTAGATGCCAAAAACAATTGACTTCATGGGATAGAACCTCGAGGGTCCCTCTCAAATAGGTTCTTGAAGCTAAGAGGAAGAATTTCCTCTAGATGCAAACATAAAACTTTGGTAGTCATATCAACCAGATTAAATTTTTACAGACATAGATAAATGTTGATCTTGTGGGTAAGGATTTGAAATGGAGACAAAGGGCCAAACAGAAATGGCTAAGAGAAGGGGACATGAATTCTAAATTTTTTCACAAGTGTGCCTCCAAGCGAAAACAATCCAACACTATTAAGAGGATATCAGATGAGAGGGGGAATGTAGCAACAAAATAGGAAGATATCAACAACTTCTTTCAGGCTTTCTTCCAGAATTTGTACACAACATCAACCCCTAAAGGCATCAAGGAATCACTAGCATATGTGGAGCCCATGGTAACTGATAAGATGAACTCCCTCTTGAGGAAACCTTTAAACACACAAGAAATAAAAGAGGCAATGTTTGAAATGGACCCTTTAAGCAACTCGGGACCTAATGGCTTCCCTGCACTTTTTCACCAAGAGAATTGGGGACTTGTTAGGGATGCAATAGGGAAAGCAATCTTAGAGGTGCTCAACAAGAGGCCTGGTTTTGAGCAGATTAATGCAACATTCATAGTATTAATACCAAAAAAATAAAACCTTTCCTTGGTGATAGAATTCAGACCCATGTCTTTGCGTAATGTGCTATACAAAATTGCATCAAAGGTCATAGCCAACAAGGTTAAACAAATTCTGCCTGACTTAATATCACCATCTCAAAGTGCATTTGTTTCAGGGAGACTTATCTTGGATAATATCATTATGGCTTATGAAACAATGCACTCTATGCAACATAGAATGAAAGGGAAGAATGAGTGCTATATGGCCACCTTAAACTTGACATGAGCAAGGCTTATGTCGCATTGAATAGAAATTCTTGCAACCAGTTTTGGCACAAATGGGTTTTCATCAATAATGGGTGGAACTCATAATGTAATGTGTTAGCACAGTCAAATACTCTATCCTCATTAAGGGCTTCCCTCTTTAAGCTTTCCAACCATCTAAAGGACTTAGAGAAAATGATCCTCTATCCCCTTATATATTCGTATTTTGCTCAGAAGTGTTGGGTACCAAACTGGACAAAGCTGAAAGGAAAGGCCACATATCGGGTTTTCCTTTTGCTATGGGCACTTGCTAGTAAGTCATCTATTCTTTGCTAATAATAGCTTACTATTTTATAAAGCTAATGTGTTGCAATGTTGCAGGCTCTTCAATTGTCTCAGGCTCTATGAAAAAGCATTTGGCCAACACCTAAATCTTGACAAAACATCTCTTTACATCAGCAGGAACACCAGGCAAGATATAAGGGATAACATCCTATTCTCAATAGGATTGAAAGAGGCCAAAAGTTTTCAGAAGTACCTAGGATTACCCTCCTATGTAGGAAAGCAAAAACTTGGTAGTCTTCAAGCCTATTCTAGATAGTATTAGAAGGAGAATGCAAAACTGGTCAGTAAAGCTATTATCGAGTGCAAGCAAGGAGGTATTGCTTAAATCAGTGGTTCAAGCTATCCCAACATATTGTATGAGTATCTTCAAACTTCCCAAGACAAGTCTAAATGCAATCAACAAATTAATGCAACAATTATGGTCGGAAGCAATAGGTGACAAATCCAAAACCCACTGGTTATCCTAGAAATTGCTTGGAAAGCTCAAAACTGATGGTTGCTTAGGATACTGAGATTTTGAGAATTTTAATCTTGCCCTTTTAGCAAAGCAGGGTTGGAGGTTAATACAGTAGCCACAATCACTAGCAGCCCGAGTCCTAAACGCTAAGTACCACCACAAAACCTCCTTTATGAAAGCTAAGGTGAGTAGCAACCCATCATACCTATGGCATAGCTTCATGTATGCCAAATAGGGTTTTTCAAAGGGACTCATGTGGAAAGTAGGTAATGGTGCATCAATACCTGTGTGGGATGGTAAATGGCTGCCTGTCCCCTCCTCATTCGGACCTCAGTCATCAAAGAGAACAGAACACTGGAAGGTAGGCTTGCCAATGGAACCAAACCTTAGTGTATGACACTTTTAATAGGAAAGAGGCAGATCTAATATGCAGAATACCCCTTAGTGTGACTCAAGGACAAGATAGACTGGTATAGAGATGCATTAAGAATGGGGACTTCTCAGTTAAAAGTGCTTATGCACTATTTAATGAAATGGAGAGCAGAGTCAAAGGTCAGTCATCAGTAGCTCCTCACAAGTACTCATTTTTGGGGTGGTGTTTGGAAACTGACAGTGCCAAATGCTACTAAAATGTTCCTGTGGAAATCTGCCCATGAATCTCTCCCTATAATCCTAAACCATTTCAAAAGGAAGATACTGTACTCCTTGATATGCCCCATCTGTTTCATCGAGCCAGAAACAATCCATCATGCCTTTTGGTCTTGTGCCTCTATACAAGATGTATGGTCCTGTTGTTCCAGACCTTTCCAAAAAATGTTAATTGAGGTCAATTCATTTCAGGACTTCCTAAAACTAGTCATTCTTCATATGGATGAGAAGAGAAGCAAAGAGTTTGTAACAGTTGCACATAATATCTAGAAGAGGAGGAACCACTAGATTTTCGAGGGGAGGTTTAGGGGCCCCCGAGAGGTCACCACATCAGCATACCAGGATATTGGTGAATTCAATGAAGCAAGTCCAAGGCATGAGTCTAGCCAACCTCAACGAGCACAACCTCCCTTGACTTGGAGAAAACCTCTTTTACATACTCTTAAAGTAAATTAGGATGCATTAGTTGATAAAACACATTGCAGAATAGGCATCAGAGTGGTGATCCAGGACCAAACTGGCTTGACCCTTGCCACCTTTAAGTCACAAAGAGATTGTTTCCCTGACCCTCTACTAGCAGAATCCATAGCACCTCTCAAGGCAATGCTATTCCATCAACAGCTAGGCATCCAACATGCTATGTTTGAGAGAGATTCTAAGCAAGTAGTCAATGAAATTCAAGGAGACAAAGAGGTTTGGAGCTCAACAGGCATGATCATCTGAGATATTAAGGGTCTAATTTCCCAGAAACAGCTTTGGTATTTCCATTTTTTCCCTAGAACTTGTAATTGCATGGCTCCCAATTTAGCTAAGGATGCATTGAAACTCTCTAAGGAGAGCATATACATTGGAGGTTTTCCTTCTTTGTAATCATCCATGGCGATTATAAATGAATATGAAGTGATATTCCTTTCTAAATAAATAACTCCACAACAAGTTATTAATATAATTACACATAACTAGTGACTTATTGTAAATATGACCAATTAAACTAAACCCAAAAGCACAAGACAATCCAAACTAAATAAGTATGAACAGGAAAGCTACAATCATTAAGAAATTTTTACAAAAATAAATTTATAACCTAATATAAATTTATGTGATATGTCAGATTATAAAACATTCTTCATTTAAACATATATGGTATCAATTCACATGCATGCATGCATGTAGTATGCGGTGAGCAATAAATCCAGTAGCTAATTGAAATAAATTCGATTAATTACTGATCACATTGTAATCAAATAGTTGGAGACAGGAAAGTAATAGGCCAATATGATCTGGAAGGCCTTTACAATCAAATGTGATGCGAGTGGCAACGGGATCGAGGCTGTTTTGATGCAGTTGGGGTAACCAATATCCTTCTTAAAGGGAAAGGCTATTCTATTTTGAACTTACGAAAGGGAATTGTAAGCTCTTGTGTTGGTTTTTCAAAAGTGGCGACCTTATCTTTTGGGACAACCCTTTGTAATTAAAAGTGATCAACATGCTGTAAAAGTGGTTAACAAAACTGATGGGCTACAAGTTCAGAATTGATTATAAAAGGGGAGTTGAGAATATGGTGGCCAATGCCTTGTCATGAAGGGTTGAAGAGGCAGATTGTGTTGATGAAGGGGTGTTGGGCCTAACTACCTTTCCCAAACCCAAGTTGATAGAGGAGTTGAGAAGGAGTTACTAGCTTTCATCTGTGTTTACAAATCTGCTCCATAAACTCAAAAGTAAACTGGAAGTGCCCAAGGTGATAACTCTACAATAGAGACTCATTGTTAAAAAAAATAAAAACAAAAAAAAAAGAGACTGATGGTGGTGCATGAAATTATGAATCCCATTTCGAGATGGCGGTCTTATAGTGAATACACTTAGACCCATTAGCAGGTCACTCAGGCTACCTCAACACTTACCAAAGGGGGATGGGGACTTTATATCGAAAGGGATGAAAAAAGACATAAAAAAGGTGGATGACACAGTGTGATGTATGTTAGGCCATGAAGTACGAGACATTACCTCTAGTTAGTTTGTTGTAGCACCTTTCGATACCACAACAAGCCTGGGTAGATATCTCTATGGCTTGATGGAGGCTTTTTCAAAATCCCAAGGGATGACTATCATTTTTGTGGTCATAGATAGGTTTACTAAATGTAGCCATTTTATGACCCTAGCACACCCATTCACTACTCAAGACTTATCCAAGGAGTTTATGCAGACAATTTTCAAGCTATATGGATTTCCAAGGTCCATATTGAAATGCAGACTTCCGTAGGC
This sequence comes from Platycarya longipes, assembly GCA_036559045.1. NCBI lineage: Eukaryota > Viridiplantae > Streptophyta > Magnoliopsida > Fagales > Juglandaceae > Platycarya > Platycarya longipes. Next base: position 14,503,158 of record CM071801.1, read on the forward strand.
ATTATATTATGCCAAAGAAAATATGCCTTGAATATCTTACAAGATTCAGATTTCTTGGCTACTAAATTAGTAGCATTTCCTATGGAAAGAAATGTAAAGATTTTTAAATTAGATGGTGATCTTTCAGAATATCCTTTTAGCTATAGACAATTGATTGGAAGACTCATTTACCTTGCTATTTCAAAACCAGAAGTTTCTTATTTTGTGCTAGCTTTGAGTCAATACATGGATAAACGAAGACAAACACATTTATATGCAGTACACAAAGTGCTTAGGTACTTGAACAGTGCTCCTGGAAAAGGTCTTTTCTTCCTTACAGTATCTAGTTCTCATCTTAAGGCATTTTGTGATTCAGACTGGGCTAGATTTGTGGATACCAAAAGATCAACTAAAATTTTTTGCGTATTCCTTAGAGATTTTTTAATTTCTTCAAAGTCAAATAAGCAACAAATTGTTTCTCCTCAGCTGAAGCAGAATATAGGACTATGACCTCTACCACTTGTCAACTCTCATGGTTACTTTCTATATCAAAAGATTTTTAGATTATACATTCGAAGCCAGCACTTGTATTTTGTGATAGCAAGGCATCTCTTCATATTACTGCCATTCCAATCTTTCATGAAAGAATGAAGAGCATAGAGATGGATTCCATATTTATGAGGGAAAAGTTGCTAGCAAATCAAAACACTTCATGTTGCTTCTCACTATCAACTAAGTGATATCTTCACCAAAAACCCTTGGATCTCATCAATTTCATTCTTTGCTTAGCAAGATATGTGTACTAAATACATATAGTCCATCTTGAGAGGGACTCTTAGAAATTAGAAATACGTAATTTATTGTCCATTTACATTTTTATGCTTGTATTGTTTTTACTGTCTTCAGATGTACATATAAATACTTCTACATGCATATTTTGAGAGTAACCACAGAAAATACATACAAGGATATTTCTATCCCAAATTCTCTTTGTTTTCTCTCTGTTCTTGAAGCCCCTTTTTAATTTTTCTGTGTTTTAACTTCCAAAGAACAACATGGTAGAATTCTTCTTTTGTCAGACGGTAGCAAGGTAGATGTCTTTCTTGGCATAAACTGTGTAGAAGATCCTTGATAAACACATGGGCTTGGCCGATCTTTCTTTCGCCCAAGCTCCTCTCGTGCTTGAGGTTGACGACGAGGGTGAGGTGGTTTTGATTAGAAGCAATCACTACAACAATTTCTATTAAGAGATGTATTTTCCGTGCAACGAATAATCTCATTGCAAATGGGATGTGTATTTGCGTCAATTTTAGTAGCTACCGATGTTTTTATTATTTACGACACTAAATGTCGCTGTTAATCATGTGAGACCATGCTTCAACCTATGGCAAGCAAAGTCACTGCAATACAAAATATGTACTAAGACGAAAGGTTAAGCGCCTACAATTAATAATTTTTTTTGCGGCGATATGTGTTTCGCTGCAACAAACAATCTTTCAGGAGCTGCGACTTTGCGAACATGGCAACAATTGTGTATATCGACAACTTTGGTAGCCACCACTCTTGATCCCCTCAACCTTCACGAAAGTCGTTGTCTCCTCCTCAATAACGAACTCTTTGACCCTTTCTCTCCTCAATGACATGGTGATTGATGGTCATTGATCATGTTCTATCTACAACTCTCAATCGATGGGGGCTTAATCCTATGATTCCTAGGCTGCCCTATCGTGATTCGGCAGCCCCATCATATATTGTTGGCAAATGCTTGGTTTAACCTACAATATTTGCTTCCACCATTTTAAACCACAAATGACGTTTGTGGTGATTCCATTTTTACAGTGGCATAAATCATATTCTAATAACTCCCCAAATCTTAAGTACTCATGCATATTTTATAGCAATTATCTCTTTCTTGTAAATATATATCTGAAGTATGTCGATCTGTATTGCCTATAAGAGATCCATGCATATATTTGGTGATTGTGTATTTGACAGAAAACTTAGAGTATGTTGAATACATTTGACAGAAAACTTAGATCATATATTTGAAATCTGGATTGGTGATTTTGACAGAAAACTTAGAGAATGTTGAATGGTTTTTTGGTGAGCTAGAGCTATGATCAAACTAGCTAAAAGCATATTTATCACCCTAGACTCAATATTTGAAATAATTTGCAAACTTTTGATACTAGCTAATATTTTCTAACAAGGCATATTGATTCATGTATTGTAGATTTACACTCTAGCAATTACATTATATCAAAATAAGCTATATATCCTTGGATGATTTGTCATTTATTTGATGACACCTTCATGATTTTGACACGTGATTTGTAGAGATTGAAGGACTTCTTTGTTGTCTAATTCAATTGAGAGATCTATCCGTTGTTCGTATCCTGTTAACATAAATTGTCTTATGTGACGTGTTTGCAAAATTTCTCTCAAGTTCTATGCTTCTTATATGTTTTTTGGTTTTTAGTCATATACCAAATTATTAGTGACGTACCACCATAGTTTTTGACAATAGGTGTTTGGAACCATTCAGTTCTTTGTTTAATTAATCTTTTTACCAAAGTCGTTTAATTATTTCATCAATGTGTGCAAGGATTTATTCAATTTGCTTAATCAATTGTCCTAAGAAATGGACAAGAATTGGATGCACGTAATAAATAGGTTTACTTCACATGATACCGCGAAGGGATTAATAATCTCCTCGCCATGGCAAAAACCCATGCACTTGGAATGACTACCATCAAGTGTCCATGTAGGAGATGTCGTAATAACTTATTCTGGCCATTTAGAAGTTGAAGATCATTTATTCATGATAGGTACTGATCCAAGTTATACACATGGGATATTTTATGGAGAGAGTGAAAGTTGGAGTGTGAATTCGTCATCATTTGAAGATGATACAAATGCCAAATTTCATAATTTATTGATGATATGGATGAGATGATAGAGGACACCTGGAGTGCATCATTCATTGACCCTGCGTTCGATGAATGTGCCACTACTCCAAAGCCACCCATGAGTAACTGGCAATCAAAAACACTTGACTAATTGTTTGAGGATGTGCAACGTCCTCTTTATCCAACTTATAGGAAGTTTTCTAAACTCTCATTTATAGTCAAGTTGCTTAATATCAAAACTGTTGGTAGGTGGACTATCAAGTCATTTAACATGGTATACAATCAATTGTTAAAGGCTGCATTTCTAGACATCCAGATACTTAACTCATACCACGAGGTTCGACACTTAGAGCAAGGTTTGGGTTATAGTTATGTGAAGATAGATGCCTGCCTAAATAACTTTATGCCAATTTAGAAACTTGATACGGATAAAGAAATTCGTTCTAAATGTGAGGAGCTAAGGTGGGTGTCAATTAGAGGGAAAGAGGGAAGATTTTGCAAAAGGTATTGCGATACTTTCCTCTTAAACCTAGGTAACAAAGACTTTTTATGTCAAAGAATATAGCAAAGTCTATGAATGGCATAGAGAATAACGAGTTGATGACCATAATACATTAAGGCATTCTACTGATTCTAATATATGGAGACAATTTGATAAACACCACACTTGCTTCACCCAAGACAATTTAATATGTGGAGACAATTTGATAATATGTGGAGACAATTTGAGGCTAGCCAGTGATGGGTTTAACTCATTCAATAATATGAGCAAACCTTATAGTATATGGCCAGTCATACTCTTGCCATATAACTTGCCTCCTTGGTTATGCATGAAAGAACCATACTTATTTCTTTCATTGCTTATTTTGGGCCCCAAAGTACTTGAAAATGACATTGATTTTTATTTGTAACCTTTAGTGAATGATCTGAAAGAGTTATGGGAGGATGGTGTAGATAGCTATGATGCATCAAAGTCTGAATATTTTTGCTTACATGTTTCACTATTGTGGACTATTAATGATTTTTCTGCATATGTTAATCTTTCTGGATGGGGCACAAAGGGAAAGATGGCTTGTGCATCATGCAATAAGGATATTTATTCCATTTGGCTGAAACATGGTAGAAATCACTGTTACATGGTCATTGTAGCTTCTTGCCGTCTGCCCACCCTTGGAGAAAGATTAAGACTGCATTCAATGGAAATAAGGAGAATCGATTGCCTCCATAGGAGCTCAATGCTTCTATTGTCATCCAGCAACTACTGTAGATTGTCAATGTGGAATTTGCCGAAGGTGCTCGAAAGAGAAAACGCTTACCAATTGAACTGAATTGGACTAAAAAAAGTATATTCTTTGAACTACCTTATTGGTCAACATTACCTTTACGATACAATCTCGATGTCATGCACATTGAAAAAAACATTTATGATAATGTCTTAGGAACCATCATGGATATTGAAAGAAAAAATAAAGACATGGTTAATGCATGTAAGGACTTGTAAGAGCTTGGGTTAAGAAAGGAATTACATCTAGTGCCTACTACTAATGGGTACTCCATGGTGCTTGGCTCCTACATGTTGGATTTAGATGAGAGGAGATGTTTATGTGAATGGCTCACATTTGTTAAATTCCCAGATGGTTTTGCCTTCAACATTTCTAGATGTGTTTGAGTTGGTGATAAAAATATATCAGGAATGAAAAGTTAGACTATCATGTGTTTAGTGCCAATTAGTTCCATGAAAGTGTGAAATGTACCTTGGGTGTTTATAGTGCCAATTATTAATTGCTTTGAAATCCATCCAACGCAAATCATAGTCAAAAGTTCCATATGAATTTGTAGTGATTAAGTTGGGGAAAGTACCATTTTCACTAATCATGAATATCATAACTTTCATTAAAAATTTAAGAAATTTAAAGAAATTTGAGAGATCAATTCATGCAATCAATGCAATAAGCATTAGAAACTGGGAAAATCTGGAGGCAAATTAAATCTCCAATTGTGCCAAAACCCCTAATTAATCAAAAAATGAAAATTTGATTCGATGTTACGCTACAAACGCCGTAAAAGTCACAGGGAAAATTTGGGGGCAAATTAAATCCCTAGATATGCTAAAACCTAATTTAATCGTACCTATGACCATTTGAATCGGTGTTTTTGGCAAATGCCATAAAAGTCTATCTGTCACAACCCGGCTTACCTTGTGCGGCAAAGCTAAACTCCAAGATGACTTCACTGGCGGTTGCATACAATGCCGACAATGTTTTTCACATTGCAGTGAACTTCGTGGCGTAGGGAGAAGCTATGGGATTCTGCAGTGCCTCACCCAATTCAATGGACAGCAATAGCGGTGATGGAAGTTTTCCATTCTCAGTGGCTACATCGATGAAATAAGAGTTATTTGCGGCGTTTCCATCAGCGGCAAAAAACCAGAGCAAATGTAGGGGTAAAATGGCGGCATTTTCACTACGTTTAAAAAAAAGTGGTTGAAGGGTATTTCGATAGTTCAAAACCCTTTTGTGGCCAATTGTTGGCACCGCAAAAAACCATAAATGTTGTAGTGAATGTCGTCGATGGTGAACTGGATAGGAAAGCTCTATTTGGGGTTGGTGACATAATCTTTGTCGGTGGGCATTTGGTTGGGTGGATGATTTGAGGTAATAGTTTTTGTCATCTTAACGACAACATTTGAGTGCAGAAGGTAGGGTTCTAAGCTTCTAAGCGTGTGCGGCTTTTGGATGCCAAGGGGAGATGAGTCTGAGCCTTTCTGACAGAGTTTTTAATCACATAATACAAAAGATAGAAGAAAACGTAGAAAAAGAAAGTCAAGTGGGCTAAGTAGCAGAGTGATAGTAGTAAAAATGTAAGAGTATCATTTTTCATATATATATATATATATGGTATTTAATGTTCTGCCTTTTTGTCTTACGTACAAAACTAGATTTAATATAGGTTCAAATTGTCCTAAACTTTTTGTGAACAGTATTAATGCGGTGCAGCTCTAATTTTTTAACCCTTTGGGAAAATTGATGGCCCAAGTACAAATGGCAATTAAATGGAATTAAATGTCTGGCTTTTTCTCTTACAAATTAAAGCTACATGCATGCAGATATACTAGTACCACAGCTAGCTATCCAATTCTCCCAACTTTTAATTTTATTTTTTTACTAATTCATAAATAGTAATATTAATAGTATATATAGAGAAAAACACTCTAGTCATAAAGTGATTATATAAAAATAATCTCACAAACCGACGTGACTTGATGTGGTTTGTAAGATTGAAAGTTACTTTTCTTATAAAATAAATCTAACGGATCACATGAAATCATGTCAATTTATGAGATTACTTTTATATAATTTATTTGTGATTAAAAAGAAACGTAAAATCGAGAGGAGAAAAATATGTTTCTGTATTGATGTGTCGATTTATAAGGTAATTACAGAGTATATATGTAAAAGTAAATGGTGCTACATATGGAAAAATGTAATTACTACAAGCTATACACAATGCTTGATATATGGCTTGATTTGTGTAATCCATCTTGTAACAGTCAATACTCCCCTCAAGTTGGAGCTTGAAAATCTATAATGCCCAACTTGGATTTGAAGAAAACAAATAATTCACGACCCAAAGGTTTTTTCAAAAGGTCAACCTGTTGTTGGGAGGCAGGTGAATATGTGGGAGTAAGAAAATCAGCACGAATGTGATCTCGCACCAAGTGGCAATCAATCTCTATGTACTTAATGCATTCATCAAAATTGGATTGTGGGCAATGTGAATGGCGGCTTGATTGTTGTAGTAAAGTAGTGTAGGCTGAGGATGAGAGATGGTGAGCTCAAGAAGAAGAGATCATAGTCATGTAATCTCACAAGAGATGGTGGCTATTGCGCGATATTTAGCTTCAGCAAAAGAGTGAGAAATAGTCAATTGCTTCTTTGTTGCCAAGAAATAAGACTTATTTGGAGAGGAATTTGTGGGTTAGACTCATTTATCTTAAGACTTTTTGCCTCTTGAAACCTGCTAAAACATGAATTAGATGTGGATTAATTGTTAGAGGACACGGCAAGCTTTTGTGTTGTAACTACGGGCAAAAGGGTCCATGCACACTCTCACAACACTACATTTGCACAACTAATCCACACTTAGCGCATTCTCGATCCTTCTTGCCTCTTACACACGTTGTCTCTCTTCCTACAGGAACCAGATGGAATTGATGGTTGAGAAATGGGTACCGCAGGAAAATCCATTAGGAAGTGGATCAAGGGTGGAGCTGAGAGGATAGGGAAAATTCTAGGATTTCTAGATTATTAGATTTTTAGATTCTCTAATGTTTCCATTGTTATTTACTTTGATATTTAGGATTTTATCTCACATCAGTGAGTAAAATCCCCATTTCTAAGTTGTAGGACCCTTACATTCTCAAATTGCCATTTGGGAATTTTCGGTTTCTTTATGTTTTGTGTTTGACTCATCTTCCTATAGCTTCAACTGCTCTTATTTAGACTATCAGTAGGGTTTATGCATTTAGCTTTGATTCCCTGTTGATTTACAACATAGTGAATGCTTGGAGAGTGTAAACCTTATGTTTGATATTTCGAATTGAACTTGGATTTTGTTGATTACTATAGAAGTTATTTAAAAGTGTTACTTTATCAAGTTCTCATTGTCGAAATTATCCAAGTGTTGTGACCTTGACTAGTGCTTCGTTTGAAGGTTTTAGTAAAGGGACCGAAAATTACCTTTTGGCTATCTAAGGGGAAAAGGGAACCAAGATCTAGATTTCAATTTTTATTCATCTTCATCCTTTATTTAAAAAGCATTGTAGTCCATTTGTTTTTCTTCAAATTAATCAAATACATTTCTTCAAAGAAACTGCATGTATACTTGCCTGATTTTGTTTCATATAACGAACTCAAAATTTGTTACCCCTATTTCTAACTCGTGTATAAATTCCTTCTGTTGATAAGCATTAATTTGGCTAATTCAAAATTGGTTCCTGTGAATCGACCTTGGGCTCTTTAATACTACCAACTGAACCTCTTACGGTTGAAGGTAATCTTTAAAAAGAGACAAGTTTTTGGCGACGTTGTCGAGGACCAATAGTTGCTGAGCTGGTGCAACAAAGCAAAAAAATGGTGATTTAATGTGAACCTCTTCACATTGTGGTGAACTTTGACCTAACTTTTGCTTTACTTATTTTTGAATTGTTTTTGTTTAATGCTTGAGTGTTATTAAGACTTCACTATTAAAAGAAAAATCCTATTGTTGGCCCCTATTCTGTTGTTCTAGAAGTATAGTTGTAGGATTTGTATGTCTATTTGGGGTCGAGACCAAACTACTAGATTGTTCAGAATAGAGCCCTAGGAATATTTAGACTCTGAATCCAATTTCTTTGAATCATCTTCTGAGAGTTTTATTGCCATGGCTGAAGCAGAAAATGGAAGAGTTTGGAGAGGTGTGCTCCACCTTTATGGACAGAACTTGCACTGAGGAAGTGATTAGACTCAAGTTATTCCCCTTCTTTATGAAAGATAAGGCTAAAACTTGGTTAAACTCATTGAGGCCTAAAAAAATAGGCATATGGCAGGAGATGCAAACTGAGTTTCTAAAAAGATTCTTTCCCATGCATAGAACAAATGCTTTGAAAAGACAAATTATGAATTTTGCTCAAAAAAATACTGAAACATTTTACCAATGTTGGGAAAGATTGAAAGATTTTCTCAATGCATGCCCCCATCATGGCTATGAAAATTGGAGGATAATCAATTTTTTATGAGGGTTTGTAATCCAAAATGAGGCAATTTGTGGAGACTATGTGTAATGGAGAGTTCTTTAATAAAGAACCTGAGGAGGCTTTTGAATATTTTGACTAGTTATCTAAGAATGCACAATCTTAGGACACCTTAGACATGTATGACAGAACTCAGCCTTTAAAATAAATCACGGGGAGGGGGGGGGGATACAATCTTAAGGAGATAGATGATTTGCATGCTAGGTTGTCCATGATTTCAAAAAAAAAAATGGAAACTATAGATGTTAATAAATCTAAAAAGGTTCAAATAATTCAAAGGATGCCTAAGAAGTATGATATCTGTGAAGAGATAGGGCATGTCACTACTAACTGCCTTACCATTCCAGCATTTAAAGAAGTCCTCTTAGATTAATCAAATTCTGTTAACTTGATCTCCAAACCTTATGTAGGGCCTTTCTCGAACACCTATAACCCTAGTTGGAGGAATCATCCTAATTTTGGATGGAGGAATGAGCAGGGAGGCTAGACCTCTTCACAACCACCTATGACTCACCAGTATATGCATAACTCCTCTCAATTCCAGTCACAACTAGCAAGGAACCAGAGAAGGAGTTTGGAGGATACTGTGCAACAAGGGGATTGCTACATACCCCATTGGCGAATGTCTCGATGGCCATCCCGTTTTCATTTTTTTCAATTTTTTTTTATATAATTTTCAAGTTGTATTATTTAACATGATTTTTTTAACATCTTAAATATTTTTTAAAAATAGAAAAAAAATCAAAACATTATTTAAAAACACTTATTTAAAAATCATATAAAAAAACTAAAAAAAAAAAAGAAAGCGGGATGGGATGGGGACAGTTTGGGACGGAATAAATAGCATTTCTCGTGCAACAATTGGCTTCCAACCTGCAGTAGTTCATGCAAGGGAAGGTAGCTATCAACAACCAAAACTCTCAGGCAATAAATGACCTCAAGAGATCATTGACAAGGTTGACCACAACCTTGAGTGTTCAAGAGAAGGGCAAGTTCCCTGCCCAGCTTCAACCCAATCCTCAAGGGCAATTTGCAGACCTAGGAGGGGACGCTAGTCTGAAGCAAGTAAAGGCTGTCACCACCTTAAAGTGTGGGAAAACACTAGAAAAGCCTGTTCCACCCATGGAGAACACTGATGGTAAGGTTGCTAACTCAAACTTACCCCTGCATGAGGAAGTCCCCTATGAGGTATCTGCTCCTTTTCCATCTAAGGGTGTAAGAAGACCGAACCAGACTAGTGGACTGGACCGGACCGGGACAAGACCAAACTGGATGGAATTTAGTTTGGTCCAATCTATTTTTTGCATGGACCGAACATTTCCAGTCCGGTCCCGATCCATGGCATTAAATTATAATTTATAATTTTTTTTTTTACTTTTTTATTTAGATTACTTTTTATTTTACTAATTGTTTTAAGAGTAAGTTTTTTTTAATATTATTTGGCTTAAATCTGTTATAAATATATAAATTGGATTGAAAATAATTAAATTTGGATTAAAAATTATTTTTCATCATTGCAAGATTTTGGATTCAATTTAATCCATTAAATCATATCAGGTGCCTCTGGACCGGATCGGACCGCCCCTAGATCAAATTGGGCCGGACCGGTATGGATTGAATAGAAGTTCGGTTCGGTCCAAGGTTGAAAATTTTTTTGACCGAATGGAACCGGTTCACATTTTTTTCGGACCGGACCGAACCATTTATACTCCTATTTCCATCTAGATTAGCAGTTTCAAACAAACAAAAAAATCAATTTGAAATCTTTAAGGCTTTTAAACAAGTGAGAATTAACATACTGTTGCTTGATGCCATCCAACAAATTTCCACTTATGCAAAATTTTTAAAGGATTTGTGTACCATCAAGAGAAAGTTGAGTGTGAAAAAGAAAGCATTTTTAACTGAGCAAGTTAGTGCTATCATTCAGCACAATACGCCACCCAAGTTTAAGGATCCTAGGTCCCCTACCATAGCTTGTATTATTGGGGATTCAAAGATTGGCCATGCACTATTAAACCTAGGATCTAGAGTAAATTTGGTTCCTTACATTGTTTATGAAAAACTGGGATTGGGGAAGTTAAAATCAACATCCATAACTTTTCAACTAGCTGACAAGTCAATAAAAATATCAAGGGAGGTAGTAGAGGATGTCCTAGTGCAAGTTAACAAGTTTTATTACCCAGTTGATCTTGTAGTTTTAGACATGCAATTGTCACTGAATTCTCTTTTTCAGGCCTTTGTCATTTTAGGTAGACCATTCTTGGCTACCTCTAATGCCTTGATAAATTGTAGGAGTGAGGTTTTAATACTAAGTTTTGGCAACCTGACTCTGGAACTAAAAAATTTCCAACTGACGCAGGTAGCATTAAGAAGTATAAGAACCTATGGAAGTGAATTTCTTAAAAAGCATGATAGAAGAATCTATCCCATTACTCATTCAAGAATCTGAAAAAAAATTCTAAAATCATGAATACAACTACTGACTATGTAGCTATTGTTTATGTAAGAGGCCCAGCTAAGTAAATACCCAAGGTGGAGCAGCTATGACCAAATGACTCATCAGTAGCTGAACAAGGGCAGATCCCAACATTGGATCTTAAACCTCTACCTGTAGATCTCAAGGATGCTTTCTTGGGATCCCATGGTACCTTACTAGTGGTGATATCTTCCTGTTTAACTAATAAACAGGAGGAAAAGTAATTATAGGTCCTAAAAAAAAAATAATAAGCCATAGGTTGGGCCTTGGCTGATATTAAGGGCATAAACCCTTTAATGTGATGACTCAAGATTTTCATTTCATATTATTTTAACTAAGTAATTAAATTAATTAATCAGAATGATAATGTTGAGTAGTGAGGGTGAAGACTTGGGCTTAAGATTTGAGCTTTGAAAGATTAGAGTAAGTTAGTGGGCCAAGAAAAGAATAACAAGCCCACAAGCCCATGAGATTGGCCCGTGATCCATCAAGCCCACACAATAGACACATGTCTTCTCTAGAAAAATCCTAGAAAGCCAACCAAGACTAGTAGATGAAAGTTGAAGGTTGCTAGTAGTTGGGAGTTGACTAGTGGATGGTTGGTAGGATAGATTGTGAGATCTTATGATAAGATTTTCTTATCATTGGGATATCTTTGGAAAATACTAAGGTATTATCTATTTTAATCCTTCTATTATATGTCATATTTAGATAAGTGACACTTGTAGAAGAAATAGGATGTGGAAGAGAAGAGAATGAGGGATTTGGTGGGGCATGTAGCTGAAACCCCTTAGGGGTTTTTCCTATGCAATCTTCCACAATCCAAACCAATTATCACACATAGGATCATGTAAGAAAGAGATGACAAGATGATTGACAAGTGAGGGGAGGTGTCATGAGGAGGAAGAAAGGAAAAATGAGAAGAAAACCTAGAAGGGTTCGGATGGAGTTGCCGTGAGCTCCATTGGGATTTTCCTAAATGTATTTTCAAATATAGTTGAGGGGGCACTTTAGACATGTGCAAGAGAATGAAGTACAAGGTGTAAGATGTGTAAGAGATATGGTGGTGTAAGGAAATGATTGATGGTTGCTTGGAAAAGAGGGAAACTATGGGGAGAAGGAGATGAGGTTTCGTATGAAACGAAGGGAGTGGCATGGCCGGACCATGCATGCTCTTTTTCCCAAAAGTATGGCCTTAGGATTTTGTGGAATGACATGAGAGTTGTTAGATGAGTGTGTAAGAAGGTTGAAATGACAAGAGAGGGAGACAAAAGGGATGAGAGGTTCGGTTGAGACAACTAGGAAAGCATGGAACCGAAATGCATTAGGCCTTGTTGTTCTCTAGAGATCATTCCAAAATGAGAGGATCTTCCAAAAGAATGGCCATGATGTGATGTTAGATCCTAAAAATATCCTTGGGATGGTACGGGACCTTGCCATTTTAGTCCATCTCTCATGAGGAATTCGGCAACCCTATAGGAAAGCACCAAATCGGTTGCTCACTTCCACACAGTTCCACCATTTGTTTTCTTTTCTCATGTAACCACCCTTGTCCAATCATGTGTCTTTCAACCAAAGGTATGGTGGAATGTCCTTGAGCCCTAGGAAAAAGGGGCATGGCCGAATGACCTTGAGAGTGCTCATACCCTCACTTGGTTGCTTCACACTCTCACAAGCTCTCTCACTTTCTCTACCTCTCGACCAACTCCCTTTCTCTCTCAATCTTCTTTTGCTTCACTTTCTCCTAACCTCTAAACATCAAATTATCCTAAGTAAAGAAGAGTCAGAACAAATATTCTTGAAGAGGGGTTGCTCTTGAAGATGTAAGTTTCTTTTAAGTTAAGATCAAGCCTAAAAACCTAGAGAAGAGCACACACCACATTCATGTCCCTTGTGTAGAGTTTTTCTCAAAAAGTGTTATATTCTTGAGTTAATCTAATAAAATGTTTAATAAATTTTCAGATTTCATCTAAGCTAGCTAGGAGTATTGTAAGTATATTCTTATCTTACTGTAATAGCCCTAAAAATCTTCATCTTAATTTAATTAGTTAATTAAAGGTTAATACACAAGATTGGTGGTAATTGATGAAAGAACAAATTAGGCTTTGAAGAGATGGGCTTAGGAATGAGACTTTTGAGGAATGGATCAAGCAAGTGGGCCAAGAGAGCAATGGTGAGTCCAAAAGCCCATAGAATGAGCCCATGGCCCATCAAGCCCATAGTAGAGACACTTGTCAATTGAAGAAAAATCCTAGAAAAATTATCCAAATACTTGTAGGAAAGTCCTAGTTGGTGGAGGTTGACTAGTAGTTGGATACATGCCATGTAGGATTGAGTGTAGGATCTAATGGAATGATTTTCCTACCATGGAATCTTGGAGGTACAAGACACCATCCCTTGACTTGCCAAGTGAGATCATGGTGTGTAGGGAAGTGACAAATGGCATGAGGAGAAGCATGGATGAAAGGGAGCTAGGTGGTTTCGGTGGAAGGCCATCCGTGGGGTGCAATTTGGAGAATCTCATGGGGTATGGCCACCAACAAGTGATAGGACAAAGGGGAAGAGTGTGTAAGTGAATAAAGTACATGTGTAAGAGAGTATGGTGATGTGAAGAGAGGTATGGTGTGGATGTAGGTGATTGAAATGACAAAAACTAGGAAAATGAACAAAGTGGATTTTCGGTGGAGCTTGGCTTGGCCGGATCATGCCTTGCTCAAATTCCAAAAAGCATGGCTTTGAGATCACTTGGATGGACACATGAGAGGATAGGGGAATGATGATTGAGTGAAAAGCAAGAAAATGGATGCTAGAAGCACCAAGAAGTCGCCGGCCATAGGAAGGGAGAAGGAGAAAGGAAAATCACCAAGGCATGGCCAAGATTTGATTTTGGAGTGGCCTAGAGTTGTCAATCACTCCATCTATCACTAGCCATACCTAAGTATGGTGGAGAGTGTACCAAAGACCCTAGGAAAGAGAGCTGGCCGTGTGACCCCTTAGGCAATTCCCTTAAGCTCATTTCACTTGGACACATGCAAACACTCTCATTTCCTCTCCACCTCTCGGCCAAACTCACTCAAGTCACTCCTACTTTTGCTTCCTCTCCTTTCACCACATAATTTGAAGAACCCTCTAGTAGTGAAGCCAAAAAGCAAGAGTGTGGAGGTGATCAATTCATTGGAGAAGGTTAGTAACTAAATCCATACAAGTTTAGGAAGAACACACACACACATGTGACACTTTATTTTGGTTAGAAGGAAATAGGGTTTCCTTTGAGTTTTATGTTCATGGCTAGCCTAATGGGAGATTTTATATGTGTAATTTCAGATTTTAAACTAAAGTCTAATAGGAGTGTGGTAAGTATACTTTCACATTTTCCTTAACAATTCTTGTATATGGTGAGGTGATCATGCTTGTTGGATTAATGGTTGCCATTGCCATGTTTGGATTGAATTGATTCTACTTGTTTATGATATGAATATTTTTGTGTAAATCTATATGATGAAATAAGCTTAGAATGTGAGTAGAGATGATGGATCAAGTGTTAGTTGCAAAAAGAAAGGAAAAGCATGATTATTTTATGAAATGATGAAATTGATGCATGAAGGATTTTAGTGTTAAATATTAAATTTGGTGTTGCTAAGGTAAAGTTTATTTGAGGAAACTAGTGATGAAATTGATTTATTCAAGGAGCATATTGTTTTGAGAAAATGAAAATGGACATGAGAATAAATTATATGATTGATAGGAATGGAAATGGTATATACTTGCATATGGAAGAAGTGACCACTTGTGTATGATGTATAATAATGTTTAATTGGAATTTTATGATATTTAAGGTTGAGATTTGGAAGATTTAAAATTATATTGCTTTGTGGTGATTTTGTTTAGTTAAGCTTATAGAAGAAACTCTTAGAAAAGAAAGTTTGAATAGACTAATGGGAGGAGTTCCCTAAGTTAGAAAGGTGAATGGAGGAAATAGAGATAACTAAGTTTGGAAGTGAAAATGGTTACTTGGGGAAACACTAAGGTTTCGGTTACCCCTTGCTAAGGAGGGTACATGATTTAATTTGACACTTTAAAATTGATTGGAGGATAATTGGAGTCAAATGATGAAGGAAAGCCTTAGGAACTCCCTAGGAAGATTCGGCCATGATGGGTTGGAGATGGGCCAAATACCCCACTTCAATCCTAGGCCCAATTTTGGGTATAGAACATGATGACTAAGTAGGAAAATTATGAAGTTATCCCAAAAGAGGGAGAAAAGAAAATGAAATGTGAATGCACTCGAGCTTGTCTCGGGTTCTGCATGAAATTAAGTGAGCATTGCATGTCCCATGCATAAGTCATGAAAAGAAGGTTTTTAAAGTCAAGCATGTTTTTAAGAAAAAGGAAAAGAAAAGAAAAGGTTGAATTTTTTAAAGAAAAGAAAAGAAGTAAAGTTTTATAAGAACCCCAAAGGCTGGGACGGGGTAGTGCCCCAGTGGAACTCCCTGTCCACTCAGGAGTGTCTAAAGTCGAGTGGTAGCCCCTGGGTCGACGAAGAACAGTCGGCGGACCGTGTATGGCACCAAAAGGTGTCCGGAGCGCGGTAGCACCTAACGCTGGTGGGTGCCAAGGACGGATATGGTGTAAGGACCTGCCGTTTTAAAGTTATAAGACGCACTCACATTAAGGTGATGCGGTAACCAGCAGGGAACACACGGTGCTAGGGGAACCGTGTTGTGTCTCATACATGTTAAGTGAAAAGTCATGACAAGAAGGGCTTTCGAGCCATAAGAAAGATCTGTTCAAGATAAGTGGCGCCTAAGAAAGAATGAAAGATATGAAATGTTTTAAAGAAATGATTTGAAAAGTAGTGATATGAAAAGAAGTTTGAAAGAAGAAATCTGCATGAAAGTTTTATGAAAAGAAGTCTGAAAGAAGCAAGTCTGTTTAAAAGTTTTCATGAGCATGTGCATGAGTCAGTCATTCATTGCATGTGCATTAGTTAAGAATGTTTTGTTCACTCATCTGTATATTTGAAATGTTCTGGTTTAAGTGCTAGTGTACTTGCTGAGATTTCTCCCGAAATCTCACCCTCTTTTATTATCTCTACTATCGCTCCCTTGGGAATGATAGAAGTTATTGCAGGACATGATGGATCCCCGGATTACGACTCTCGAGAAGATGGGTCGAACCCTCATGGGCCCGACTAAGGCTGAGACTGCCGGGCCAGTGACCCTAGACCTGTTGGGTCAGTGGGCGGTAGAGTCGCTTCCTATGGCGACGTATTTTTTTGACGATCTACGCCCTACAGGGTGCTGTTTGGTGCTAGGAGTTGACGGGCTCCTCCACATGGGACGCCTGTTTACGTCATCCTCTGGGATGATGTGTGACGTAGGCCCAGGACTGAGTCTGGACAGCCTTCGTTATGGCCCGACTTTTAAGAAGATAAAAGAAGAACCCGCCTATTAGTATGGTTGGCGGAGGGAGGAGTGGATTGGCAGCACCTTTATTTTGTATTCACTGATGTATTTTGTGGAAAATCTTCCCGCTATTTTGGGAAGTACTTTTGTATAAAACTGTTTACATTGGTGACTTTATTCTGATATATATATATGCATGTGACGTTTAATTTGGGTTTTATTTCGTTAACCATGTGATGTGTGACAAGCGTAACGTTTTGTCGTTTATTTATGGCTTGACCTTTTTCCGCTGCGATATATTGAAAAAAAAAATATCTGTGTATGAAATAAAATAAGGCTCTCACACGTAAAGATGAGGGATGACTTCCTTGTGACGTTCGTCTCCGACGTCGCAATTTGCGTACGAACCAAGCGCAAGCTGGGGCGCCGACACTTACCCTTAACAATTTTAGTATACTCTTGAATGAATTTGGTTGGATTGTTTGAATATTTGCTTGTGTATGCTAAAATGAAACCCTTTAGTGGAGAAAAATGCCATGCTTAGTTAGGTAGAAAATCCATGTTTAGGTTTATAATTTCTTTAAGTTTAAGAACATGAAATGATATGTGGAATTAGTAACTTACTCAACATGAGGTAGAAAGGATAAAATGCATGCTTATCTTTAAGCTAAATAGTAGAATATTGGATGATGATAGTGGTATTGTTTATTTGGTGCAAAATCTATATTTAAAGTCCAAGTATCTTGTTAGATTAAAGATTTTATCATGTTGTGGATTTGAATACTTGATATAAAGGATGATTGTGGTATGGCCAACATGACAGGTGATAATGTTACATATGTTTGTTAAAAATCTGATTTGGAGTGAAAAAAGTTGGGTTGTGCATGTAGGTATTTCGGATGGGTTGAGTTATTGGTTCAATTATTGTTCTTATGTTTTGGTTAAATATTTAAACTTTTAGAGAAATTAGAAGTATAAGAACTAAATGATTATACTAGCACGATTTGTAGTTTTCATCAAAGTAATTGAGTGAGCTATCATGATGAAAGGAGAAGTGATGAAAATAATAATTTAAAGGACATAGGGATTCGGCCAAGACATGTTTTTGGGGTTAGAAAAATATATTTAAATTATTGAAGTTAAATTGGAGTGTTTGGAGAAGAATATGAGAAGAAAATGCTAGGAATCACTAAGGAAGGGTCTCGGCCTAACCCTAGTGGGAAGGGGCTGAGTGCCCCTAGGTGTGTGTGAAGCCCAATAAGTGTTTTTAGATAGGAAAGAAGTGAATTTAGGTGGTGCGTAAATTGTTAGAGTTTGACGTAAAATACGCGTTATGTTCATCTCACATTTCACATGTTCAGTGATATGAGTCTCATGTCTCATGCATGCAACACGAAAATCATGTTTTAAACATGTTTTTTTAAAAGAAAAGAAAATAATTAAAATTTTATAAGAATCTCAAAGGCTGGGATGGGGTAATGCCCTAGTGGAACTCCCTGTTCACTCAGGAGTGTCTAAAGTTGAGTGAAAATCCTTGGGTCGACAAAGAACCGTCGGCAGACCATATATGATTCCAAAAGGTGTCCGAAGCGTGGTCGCACCTAAAGCTAGTGGGTGCATACAGAACGGTGTTGGCTTTTTTGCCTTCTCGCTACAGAAAAGTTTATAGTCGCTCGGTAAGTGATCAATCGCCGAGTGATGAAGAGCGTGAAAAGGCACGAAAAGTAGCTACTTAGGTTTGATACGGTCGCCGGGTGCTACGGTAACTAGCAGGAACACATGGTATGTAGGGAAACCATGAGGTGTCCAATAAGATGTCATGACGAAAAGATGGGATTTTGGGCCATATATGATATGATAAGTGGTGCCTAAAATAAGAGAAAATGAAAAGCATTTGCGAAAAGATGAATTTGAAAAGAAGCTCAAATGTTTTATTTTATAAGGTTACAAGCAAACACATGAGAGAAATAAGAAAAAGAAATTGAAAAAGAAATGGCATGAGCATGAGCATGTGCATAGAGTAAAGTCGTGAGTCCCATAATGCATAATATATAGATGATTGTTTGTTATTCATTTAATTGTATGCCTGAAATGCTTTTGTTTGGATATAAATGTACTTACTGAGATTTCTCCCGAAATCTCACCCATTTTTATCTCTCCATTATCGCCCACTTTCGGGACGGTAGAAGTAGTTGCAGGTGATGATGACCCCGATAGGTACGAGTCCAGGGACGATGTCACGGACGCCAACAGGCCTGACTGAGTCCGTTACTTCTGAGCTAGTGACTCTCGACTATTTGGATCGATGGACGGCGGAGTCACTACCCTTAGCTGCTTATATTTTAAGGGACTTTTGCCCTATCGGGTGTTGCTTGGTCCTTGGCATGGACGATTCCCTCTATATGGATCACTTGTATGTGTCATCATTCGGGGTAAGTTGCGAGGTGAGGCCGATCTTAGACTTGGACCGTCTTCATTATGGTCCAAATACCAAAAGGATTAAGAATGAGCCCTTGGATTAGGAGGAGATGGTAGGGGATCTACTATGCAGCTTTTATATGTATTGCATATATTTTGGTCTTCCGTTGTTTTGGAAGAATGAAAAATTATGGATGATCTTTATGTTTATATTAATAGTAATGCAATATTTTGGGATATTATTTTGTTAAGCCATGTGATGTACGCTTAGAAAGGTTTGACCTTCATCCGCTGCGAAAACACTATAAAAAAAAACCATAGTAAATGATAAGATGAGGGGTGAACTTCCCTGTGATGCTCATTCCCAACGTCACGATTTGCGTATGATCCCAAGCGCAAGCCGGGGTGCCAATATTTAATTTGCACACACAGAATTCACCTGGAGGAGAATTCTAAGACTTCTAGAAAAATGCAAAAGAGGCTTAATCCTTCAATGAAATAAGTAGTGAGGAAAAAGGTTTTCAAGTTGCTGGATGTGGGTATTATCTACCCCATCTCTAACAGCAAATCGGTTAGCCCCATGAAACTAGTCCCTAAGAAATTTGGGACCTGATTACGCCCAAAGGGACCACTACGCAGAAAAGTGATGAGGATGAATTGATCCCTACAAGGATAACCACTGGATGGAGGATGTGCATAGACTATAGGAAGCTTCATGCATCCACAAGAAAGGATCATTTCCCCCTACCTTTCCTTGACCAAGTGCTTGAAAAAGTGGTTGGGCATGCCTTTTACTATTTTTTAGATGGGTTCTCAGGCTATTATCAGATTGAAATAGCTTCTGAGAACCAAGAAAAAAACACATTTACATGTCCCTTTGGGACATTTGCATTTAGAAGGATGCCCTTTGGGCTTTGTAATGCCCTAGCTACATTCCAGATATGTATGCTGAGTTTATTTAGTGAGTTGAGAGAAAACAGCCTCGAAGTGTTCATGGATGATTTCTCTGTATTTGGAAACTCATTTGAAAATTGTCTTACTAATTTACAAGTTGTTTTAGCCAGGTGTGAGGAGAAGCAACTATTACTAAACTAGGAAAAGTATCACTTCATGTCTCTACAGGGTATTAACACATAGTGTCCAAAGGGGTATTGAGGTGGATAAGTAAAAAGTTGCCTTAATCACTAAACTAGCAGCCCCTAAGTCTATTAGAGACATTAGATTATTCCAAGGACGTGTTGGGTTTTATAGGAGGTTTATACAATGGTTTAGTTCCATTTCTAAGCCACTGTGTAACTTACTTCTGCATGACATTGAATTTGACCAGAAATCTGAGCATCAAGAGGCATTTGACCACATTAAAAATCTCCTCACCACTGCCCCAGTTTTACAGCCACCTGATTGATCCTTACCCTTTGAGATAAGGTATGACTCCAGTGATTTTGCCATGGGGGCAGTTTTAGGTCAGCGCAAAAAAAAAAAATGCCTTATGCCATTTATTATGCCAGCAAAACCTTATATGGAGCCTAGAAAAATTACTCCACAATAGAAAAAGATTTTTTGGCCATTGTTTTTACCTTAGAGAAGTTTAAAGCTTATGTCAAAGGGTCTCATGTAATTATTTGTACTGAAGATGCAACTTTGAAGAGATGGACAATGTGGTGGCTGACCACTTGTCCAAGATATTAATCTCAGAACCAGAGCACTTTTTACCTATTTTTGAATCATTTCTTGATGAACATATATTGATGGTTACTGATTTACCATGGTATGCTGATATTTATAATTTTCTTGTGACATGGAAGACACCCCCTCAATGGACTCCACAGGATGTGAAAAGATTCAAGGTTGAGGTCAAATTTTTCTTCTTTGATGACCTTTACATGTTCAAGTATTGCTCTGATCAAGTAATTCGTAAGTGTGTCCCTAACAGTGAAATACCTTCAGTTTTAGCTGCTTGCCATAGTGAGGCTTGTGGTGGCAACTTTTCTGCAAAGAAAATAGTGGCCAAGATATTGAAATCTGGCCTATACCAGCCCCACATGTTCAAGGATACACTTGAATTTTGTAAAACATGTGAACTTTGTCAAAAACTAGATGGAGTGACTAAGAAAAATATGATGCCCTTGAGTCCCATTTTAATTCTAGAAATTTTTGACTGCTAGTGCATAGATTTTATGGGTCCCTTTCCACCCTCTTTTAGACGCATTTACATTTTATTGGCAATGGACTATATCTCCAAATGGGTGAAAGCCATCCCTTGCCAAAAAAATGATCACCAAGTGGTCATCAAATTTATTAAAGACAATATAGTGTCTAGGTTTGGTGTGCCCCGAGCAATGATAAGTGATAATGTAACTCATTTCTACAATAGACCTCTGGCTTCTATTTTTAAAAAATATGGCATCCATCACAAGGTGTCATCTCCTTACCATCTACAAATAAATGGCTAACCAGAGTTAGCAAATAGGGAGATTAAACATATTTTGGAAAACATTGTCAACCCTACAAGAAAAGATTGGTCTTTGAGATTGGTGGATGCTCTTTGGGCATATAGGATAGCCTATAAGACCATAGTTGGGATGTCCCCCTATAGCTTACTCTATAGAAAAGCATGCCATCTACTAGTTGAGATAGAGCATAGGGCCTACTAGGTAGTAAAAAAAATTAACTTCGATGTGTAGAGATTTGGTTCTCTAAGGAAACTTTAGCTTTTTGAGTTAGAAGAAATTAGGATGGATGCTTATGAGAACTCTAGAATTTGTAAGGAACATATGAAAGCTTTACATGATAAGAGCATTATGAGAAAAACCTTTGAACCCAACCAACAAGTGTTCCTTTATAATTCCAGGCCCCATTTGTTCCCTAAGAAACTCATAACCAGATGCAGTGGACCTTACTTGGTCAAAATTGTGTTCTTCCATGGTGCTGAAGAAGTCACCAGCCCACAAAATAGCAATACCTTCAAGGTAAATGGCCAAATATTAAAGCCATTTTTGGGACCCTTTGTCCTTGATATCGCATCTATACTTCTGTAGGATCCCACTTTCTTTTAGTTCTATTATTGTGTTGCAAATCTAATTTTCTAAATTTTTTTTTACTGTTTATCGATTTCTGTTTACCTATCTTTTTTGTTGGTACCTATCCTTACATTTAACTTTCTTTTACTCACATTGAGGACAATGTTGCATCATAGTTGGGGGTGGGTAATCAAGAGAGAAATGTAGCAGGGTTAGTGGAGAATGGTTTATCTGTCTTTTGTTATGTTTTTTTTTCCTTCCCTTTTTGTGCTTTATTCATAAGAAAAAGAAAGAGAGAAAAGCTCTGGAAAAGAACCTTCTTTGGCTAAACTGGAAACTTGTTTGAACCATGAGTACAATTTATGATCTAGAGTCTATACAGTAACTCTGCTAGGAAGTTCATTGTGAGATCCTAGATTTACGTGTATTTTTATACATTATTTTATTCTCGGTGTTAACTATTTTAATTTATTTTAATAATATTATTAGTCGTGTTTTACTTGTTTAAGATATTTATTTGATCTATTGATTAGTTAATATTAGTTTTATATTGTTCTTATAATTAAATATTGAGTTACGTTATTTTTCTTATTAATTTTAATGTGAGGTAATTATTTTCATATTTAGAATTAAATTCTTTTATTTTATTATGTGATTTTATTTGATGTGCTTTCTTAATAATAATTAGTGTTCTATAATTAAATTGGTTTATTGTTGGGCTTGAAATATTTTATTTTATTGATATTAAATTGTAGTATTTTCAGTTAGCTTTTATTTAATTTATTGTGTTTTTTCTAGTAAGCCTTTTTTTCTTCTTTTTTTTCTTTCTTTTCCCTTTTTCTCTTTTTCTTTTCTTTTTCTTCTTCTTTTCCCTGCATTCCCCCCAGCCCCGCGCAACTTCCCTTTCCCCCCTCTGTTTTGGTTGTTCGGCCTTAGACACCCCAGCCACCCACCGCCAGCCGCCACCCTTCATCGCCAGCCTCCCCACCCGCCGGCGAGTCCACCAGTACCGGAGATGTCACCTCCGGCCACCCCACCTCCCTCACACGGCACATACCCGAAACTGGGTTTAATGAGTTTTTACCCATTTTTCGACACCGTCGTCGGTCACCTTGGCCTCCGACAACCACCACTAGACTCCCCACCCTCCGGCGAGCATAACTCACCGTCAGTAGCCACCCCAACTCCTCTCTCTCTCCTCCACCCGAAATGGGTCCTAAAATGAGTATATCCTCGCCGAGCCGCCGTCCGGCTGCCGTGCGTCTCACCTCCACCACCAAAAGACCCCCATTGTTTAGCCAACCAACCCTCTAACTCAGTTTCTCCAACCGCTGCTCCACCTTCCCTATACGACCCCAAACCCGAAAATAGATTTCCACCCTTTTGGAGCTCGATCCGCCACCTTCCGGTGGTTGTGCCGCCACACCACCACCTCCATAAGATTCCCCACTTTCCAAAGGGTATCTCTCTAAATTTTGTCAAATCGAGCACTTTAGCCTAACGTATCAATGACCGCTACGAACACTGCGGATTGGCGTTTGCTCAAGGATTTGCGTTTTAACTACTGTAAGTACTTTCCAAACAAACTTTTAAGATTTAAAATATATTTTGGCATTAACATCTATGTGTTGGTTGATGTTGGTATTTGTTGGTTGATTGAATTTATTAATTGTTGGATATTTGTGCATGGTGTTATGCATTGTGAAACTGCACGGTCCTTCATGTGTATGATATTTGGGATTTTAATGTGAGATTTGGTGTTAGATTTTAATATGAAATGTGACTATTGGATTTATGGATTTTAATGATTTTTGGCTGAGTCATAACGGGGATGGCGATACGTAACGCCCATTGTGATCAATGTGTGTTTGGATGACATAATGGGAACGGCGATACGTAACGCCCATTATGGTTATTGTGTGTGTTAGTCATAACGGGGACGGCGATACGTAATGCCCGTTATGGTCATTAGGTGTGTATTTCATATCGGGGACGACGATACGTAACGCCCGCTATGAAATGAATGTGTTTGAATCATAATGGGGACGGTGATACGTAACACCCGGTATGATTGGATTTGCGAATATTATTTTCTGGGAAAAGATGGATGATTTTTACTGAAATTTTATCGTAAACCAAAATGAGATTTTGACGTGTGTTTATCTTATTTATTTTGAGAAAGATGTTCTTTTGAGATTCATGCATTTGGTGTCATGTTCATGAGTTTTGTTGTTGCATGAGTATATTTCTGTCTTTTGGTTTGGTTGTGTTGTACTTACCTGCGATGTCATCTTGGCATCGTAGATTTTAGATGCAGATGTCGAGAGGTCTGAGCCTGAGGAGGCGGCTCAGTTGTTGGAGTATTATGTTATAAAATTGTTATCTTGGGAAATTATTTTCCCTTTTTATAAATATGTATTTTTATGATCTATCTTTCAGATGACTGTATTAAATCTCCTATTGGAGAATTTATGTTAAAATGGTTTATAAAATATTTCTAAAAATTTTTGTACTTAGATAATGATTTTATTATCCGCTGCGACTTTTATTTTATGCATGTCACGTTTTCACACACTTAACACTTGACGTTGGGGGTGCGTGACCCGTGTTGTCAGCATCCCGACGCCTCAATTCTCGTGTTTCTGTAAGTGAAAATTTGGGGGCGTCACATTCATCTAATAAGAAAAGAACTTAAGTGGAAGCAACTGTAGGAACTTTGGGACTACCAAGAAAATTGTGATCCTTGCTACTAGTACAATAAGAACCCACTTTCCTCTGTAGGACCTACCATAGTCAGGCATACCTTAATGAACCATATCTTATTGGTTTAGGAAAAGAAAAAAAAAACAAAAAGTAACTGTTACTCATTTGAAAAAAAGAAAAAGAAAAAAAAACAACAAAAGCAACAAACTAGAAAAAAGACAAACCAGAGATACCCAAGACAAAAAAAAAAAAAAAGGAAAAAAAGAAGAGAGTCAAGAAACTTCTGACTTTATGTAATGGGGTGTTTTTGGAAAATGCTGCTTATTATCGGGGTTTTAGTGAAAGAGCCTTTCAGAGTGTGATAACTTGAAAGCTAACAAAAACAATGGTTTTGAATCAAGGGAGGAAGGAATTATTTATGCTAAGTGTTACTATTTTGGGGGTTATTAAACATTGGAAGATTTCTTTTGCAAATAGGTAGTAGTGATCACAAATTCGTAGGAAAGAAAAGTACACTATCAGGTCTCTTTTACAATGTTACATGAGTCTTCCCCTATTCTATGAAAATCTTAAAGGAGGAATAGACTGACCTATGAACTCAATGACTCATGTTTCAAACAATTTATGACTACAGCAATCTGGTAGAAGGAGTCAATCCAAGTTGAGCTTTTGTTTACTTGACATGTTTCATTTTTTTTCTAAGGGACTACAAAAAAATTAGTTAGGGGTGTGATTTGAAGAGAAATGGTCCATGCACACTCTCACGATTTGGTGGGTTAAGACTCATTTATTTTAAGACTTTATGCCTCTTGAAACCTACTAAACCATGAATTAGATGCGGATTAATTGTTAGAGGATACAGCAGGCTTTTGTGTTATAACTAAGGGCAAAATGGTCCATGCACACTCTCATAGCACTACACCTACACAACTAATCCACACTTAGTGCATTCTCGATCATTCTTGCCTCTTACACACGTTGTCTCTCTTCCTACAAGAACCGGATGGAATCAATGGTTGAGAAATGGGTACCACAGGAAAATCCATTAGGAAGTGGATCAAGGGTGGAGCCGAGAGGATAGGGAAAATTCTTGAGTTTTGAGATTTTCAGAATTTCAGATTCTCTGATGTTTTCATTGTTGTTTACTTTGATATTTAGGATTTTATCTCACATGAGTGAGTAAAATCCCCATTTCTAGGTTGTAGGACCCTTACATTCTCAAATTGCCATTTGGGAATTTTTGGTTTCTTTATGTTTTGTGTTTGACTCATCTTCCTATAGCTTCAACTGCTCTTATTTAGACTATCAGTAGGGTTTATACATTTAGCTTTGATTCCTTATTGATTTACAACAGTGAATGTTTGGAGTGTATACCTTATGTTTGATATTTCGAATTGAACTTGGGTTTTGTTGATTGCTATAGATGTTATTTAGAAGTGTTACTTTATCAAGTTTTCATTGTCAAAATTATCCAAGTGTTGTGACATTGACTAGTGCTTCATTTGAAGGTTTTAGTAAAGGGATCGAAAATTACATTTTGGCTATTTGAGGGGAAAAGGGAACCAAGACCTAGATTTCTATTTTTATTCATCTTCATCGTTTCTTTAAAAAGCATTTTAGTCCATTTGTTTTTCTTCACATTAACCAAATAGATTTCCTCAAACAAGCTGCATGTTTACTTGCCTGATTTTATTTCATGTTACAAACTCGAACTTTGTTACCCTTATTTCTAACTCTTGTGTATAAATTCCTTCTGTCGATAAGCATTAATTTGGCTAGTTCAAAATTGGTCCCTATGAATCAACCTTGCACTCTTTAATACTACCAATTGTTCCTCTTACACTTGGGAGGTAATCTTTGAGAAGAGACAAGGACTATCTCCAAGTTTAACAACAAAGCATGTGGTGGAACATGGAGTTATAGGACAACTGGCCCAATCAGTGTCACAATAGGCAAATAATTGGAAACTGCAGGTTCAAGAGAAAAACAAGCCATAACCTAGAGTGGTCTTCTTATACCGAAGTAAACAGAGGGCAACTTGTTGATGTGGCTCATGAGGAGCATGCATAAACTAACTCAAAAGATTCAGTGTGTAAGCAATATCTAGTCGTGAAATGGTCAAGTAGATTAGGCGACCAACCAAACGTCAGTAGGAAGCTAGATCAACAAGAAGATCACCATCGGTGTCATTAAGCCTAAAATTTTTCTCCATAAGAAAGTAGGCAAGGCGAGAACTAAGTTGACAAGCATTAGAAAGGATATCCAGAATATATTTTCGTTGGTTAAAGAAAATCCTACCAGGTGATCGTGTTATTTCAATACCAAGAAAATATTTAAGATTCTCTATATCTTTGATCTTGAATGCAGTAACCAAGTTTTTCTTGAGGGCAGTGATGGTGGGTAGGTCATTGCCAGTGACAAGAATTTATCAACATATATCAGTACAGCAGTGAACACAATGCCCGTAGTCATAGTGAATAGACTATGATCAGTATGAGATTGACAAAAAACCAGCTAAGATAAGGATATGAGACAATTTGGAGTATTACTGACGAGATATTTGCTTGAGACCATATAAAGATTTGTTCAAGCGACATAAATGCTTCTGCCCTTAAGGACAATAGCTAGGAGGTGGATGCATGGAGACCTCTTCATCAAGATCACGATGAATGTCCAATTGGTGTAAGAACCAACTTTTAGCTGCAGCTATAGTAAAAAGACAATGAAGTGTAACAAGTTTAGCAACGAGAGTAAAGTATCATGATAATCCAAACCTTTTACATGGGTTTAACTCTTAGCAATCAATTGAGCTTTATGATGTTCGATGAATCCATCAACCTTGAGTTTGGTTTTGTAAACCCACTTACAACCAATAGCTTTTTTGTTTAGGGGAAAAGATTTGAGAGTCCAGGTGTGGTTTGCTTCTAAGACTTTGATTTTATCAACCATAGCAGCCTGCCATTGGGGAATAAAATTAGGTAAAGAATGAGCCGTACTTGAGAAAGCCTGTGGAGCGAGATTGGAACGTGAAGACTCCAAGAGGTCTGAGCAGATATAGTCTTGAAGGTAGGAAGGACAACATGGGTGGTGTTTCTGAGTTTATATGTTGTAGGATCAGCATAAGGAAAAACAGTCTCAACAAAGTGAACATCACATGAAGAAAAAAATTTCTTGGTTGCTATGTTATAGACACGATAGGTGGAGTGACTAAAAGAATAGCCAAGGAAAATGCATGGGGATGCACGTGGTGAAAATTTATCATGATTAACATTCAAACTATGTGCATAACATAAACAACCAAAAATGCAAAAATGCTCATTAGTGGGTGCTTTATGAAAGAGAAGCTCGTATGGAGTTTTATGATGAAGAGAGACTGATGGGGTGCGATTAATCAAATATGTAGCAGTTAGGATACATTCACCCAAAAAAGAGATAGGTAAGCAAGCTTGAAAACATAAACAATGAGCAACATTTGATGTCGATGTTTTTTCCCGGCAACACGATTTTGTTGAGGAGTCTCAACACAAGTACAATAATGAATTACTCCATGATCATAAAATTTGCATGTGGTGAGCTAAGAATTCTTGGCCATTATTAGTGCAAATTCTTTTTATGTCAAACTTGAATTGAGTTTTTACCTTGAGAAAAAATTGGTGAGATAGGAAAACGTGTCTGATTTAAATTTCATGAGATAAATCCAAGTGACACGAGAATAATCGTCTACAATAGTAAGAAAATAATGTAAACTGGAATGAGAAGATGTGGCATAGCCACCCCATATGTCGCAATAAATATGATCAAAATGAGTAGCACTCTTATTTTCAACCAATGAAAAAAGTAAACAGAGTATTTTTAGCATGAATACAAATATCACAATGAGGATTTTATTCAAATCAAAAAGTTCTTTTGGAGTACAAGAAATGGAAGGGTGACCTAAACAAAAATGCCATAACGAGTGAGCAGTAGAGTTGGTGTGAAGAGCAATGGGACCTGATGCTCAAAAGTGATAGAGACCTCCACATTCCTCACTCATTCCAATCAGTTTCCTCATGTGTTGGTCCTAAAAAATACAAAAGATGGTGTAGAAAGTAAGACAGGATGATGCTTTAGTAAGCCAGCTAACAGAGATGAGATTGTATATAACCCAGGAACAAATAACACATTAATGAGTTGGAAGGAGGGTGATAATTGAAGATTTCCCATGTGATTTACTTGAGCCGTGGCCCCTGTGGGTAAGTGAGAGACTTTGAGTGTTTTGTAATGTGTGTAGCATGTGTCAGAAAAGTCATATGGGCAACGCGCTGAAGCACCCGTGTCAATTATCCAAGGCATAGAATCAGTGATAGAGAAAATACTAGAGGTAATAGAAAACTCATTCAAATTGCTTGGCTAAAGAAGACCCATCAATTGTTGATATTGGTCTATGGAGAGACCAAGGATTATACTTGTAGTGGAAGGAAAAGACTCCCAAGGCACTGCATTTGCTGATAGCCTGATAGGTGTGGAGTAGGAGCAACGGCAATCTTTTGCTTAGGCTTGGAGGTATTCCAATGGGTTGGATACCCAATAATCCCATAGAAGCTCTCAACGAGATGTTCTTCTTTGCCACATTTGGTGCATTTCTTGTTTTTGTGTGCGGCTGATGTGAAGAATGAGTAATAGCCATGATAGTGTTGTCGAGTGTCGGTAAGGGAGATAAATGAAGGTGGCGCTGTGTCTCCTCTTGGTGAACAGTAGCAGAAGCTTTGCCAATGGATGGTAAGGGGTCCATAGCTAGAATTTGGCTCCTGATATTGTTGAAGGAATTGTTGAGATTCATGAGAAATTGAAACAAATGTTCAATGTTTTACTTTGCTGAAGCATTTTCTCGAGCATTGCATGTGCAAGAATTGGGTTCTTGTAGAGCATGTAATTCATCCTAAAGCCCCTTCATGGTATTGTAATAGGTTGTAATAGTCATGGAATCTTGATGGAGATTAACAAGATCACACTTGAGATGATACAACTACGGGTTATTACTTTGAGAGAATCGGTATTCCAAGTCTTTCCATACTTCAGATGGATTTTGACAATAGATCATGCTTTGCCGTAGAGATGTGTTGATGGAATTGAGTAACCAAGAAATAACCATGTCATAGCATCTCTCCCACAGTGTAGCAATGGAAGCATCTCTAGGTTTTGTCAAAGTACCATCAACAGAAACAAGTTTATTTTTTGCATTAAAAGCCATTCGCATGGATCGTTGCCATGAGGGATAATTATCGCCGGTGAGAATTTATGGAACCAAGGTTGCTCTAGAATTGTCGGCAGCAGTAAGAAAATATGGTGAAGTGAGATCATTGATGAGTTGGGATGGTACATGAGGGGATGGTGCGGCCATGGTGGAAAAATAATGTATATGTAGGAGCGATTTTAGAGATCCCGAAGAAGGACATGCTTTGATGCCATGATAAGAACCGTCAAACTAAGAGGAGAAAAATATGTTTCTGTATTGATGTGTAGATTTACAAGGTAATCACAGAGTATATACGTAAAAGTAAACAGTGCTACATATGGAAAAATGTAATTACTATGAGTTATACACATTGCTTGATATACAACTTGATTTGTGAAATTCATCTTGTAGCAGTCAATAGTGACTTTAGCACTCCTCATATATAAATTATCTCTTGTGATTGGCATTCGTGTGAGTAAGGGGGTGAGTGTTTTGTATGTAGCTCAACCGGAAAATTACTTTCTATTTTATCATTTTTTGTTTCTTAGTTTAAAAGATACTAGATCGAGTGCCTTGATCTATAGATTATAGAGAAATAAAGAGGAATAAATTTAGAATATATGCATAAAGAAATATATTTTTCAATTTTTAATCCAAATTTTGAGTAAAATTAATATTTTTTAAACTGATCAAATTAAACTTTGACCTCAAAAAGTTTTTAAAGGCCAAAAGATGTATATGTTTTCCTAAAGCCAACAACATATTTATGATTTTTGTGATCTATTATCTTTTAGTCCTTCATCAACCCTTTCTAGTTACAATTTATCTCTTCAAAATCATAATTTGAAATAGAAACAATGAATTTGTGTTGCACGAGAGTGAGAATCATGAATCTATGATTTATAATTGTAATTAGCATCATGCAGTATGGTCGAATTTACATTATAATAAAAAAAACTTATATAATATATATATAACTTGTATGTAGAAATATAATTTTATAAAAATTAAGAAACAATATAGATAAAGAAAATTTCAGATAATTAATTTTGCATCCAACGTGATTGCCTAGGGTGTGTATTTTAACATTTATTAAAATTCACAAGGTTTCCAATATATTTTAATATATTTTGTCATAAAGTTTGCAAGCATCACATTTTTTTTAAAAAAAAAGAATAAATATGAGATTCATATTAAAAAATTAAATTTTTAATAATAGACTCTATTTTTTAAAAAATGAATGTATGTCACTACAAGAATATATAACATTTGGGACTATATTCATTTTCGGCAGTAGAAACATTGTGGCAAAAGGTCTGTTTTGCCAATTTAGCTTTTTCATTTGTGTCAACTAAGTCAAGCCGCCGAAACAAACTAGGAAAATAAAACCTAAAATTAAATCCCTGCCTAAATTCCCCCCACCCCCCCTTTCCCTGCTTTGCACAATGGTTTCCTATTGTCAGCGCCGCCGTAATCTCGCCATCTTCCTGCCACTACTTTGACCGTCATAATCTCACCGTTGTAGCTTTGCCAAAGCCCTCTGTCAGATTCAAACAAGGCATCGTGCGTATTCTACGCGAATCCCTTCCCCTGTTTCCAGATTTGTTATGTGATTTGTAGGGTTTTTGGTAGATATCGACTAGATGGTCAACATGATTGTGTAATAATTATTTAGTCTATTATAAATGGCAAAAACCAGATTATCATATGCACGATGCGTTGATGAGATAAATTGTTACATGCTGTGAGGTTGAATGATTTATGTAGTATTGACTTGGTAACATTTTAAACTATTACTATGGC
Source organism: Platycarya longipes (assembly GCA_036559045.1). NCBI lineage: Eukaryota > Viridiplantae > Streptophyta > Magnoliopsida > Fagales > Juglandaceae > Platycarya > Platycarya longipes. The sequence goes on from CM071801.1 coordinate 14,534,877, forward strand.
TTGAAAAATGGATCTGATAGTCTTGGCTGCAAAACCAAGTTTGGCCAAGTGTATTCTCTTTTTTCTTTCTATTATTTTTGGTTATTTCTGAACCAAATTTTAATTGGATTATGTTGTTAAGTAAAATAAACTGTTCAATATAGACTGTAATTTACTCATAAAATCTTCCTCTCCTCCAATCCCTTTGTTTGGCAACAAATATCCTATGAATGAAAATAATTGGTCACAAATAAATATCAATTTTCTTATAATGAATCTGTAGTAATGTCGCAGCACTTGTGACCATGTATGCATATATTCATTGCAAAAGTAAGTACAGAAATGAATACAGATTAGCATTAGTTTGTGGAAGTTTCTTAAAATCCAAACTGTTGTTGGTGCAGTCACTTTGCAATGCATGTGGAATCCGTTGCATAAGGCATTGCAGTACAAGGCATGCTTTCTCAATTGCTGTGTACAAATTGTTTTTCTTTGTATATCCATCTCAAGGTGAATTTATCAGCACAATGAAACTACAGCAATCCCATTAAATTCTACTTCCATGAATCAAAATTCAGAGGTCTCATTTTACTTTCACTATTTCTAAATCAATCTTCTGCACCCTTTGGGTATTATATGTTGTTAAGGTTGAGTCAAGAATATTCAACTATATTCAGAACTTTTAAAATGTACAAAAATAATAAATATCTTGAATATAAGTTCACCTGGAAGCTATGTTTATTTATATATCCTTTCAAATGAGACCTAAAAAAATGCTTAACGTCTCATTTACATTTATTTCCCCCTTTTTTGGGTCAGGCCGTGACTACCAATGACAATGTTTGTTTGTGATTAGAGAAAATTGGCATGCCTTGTATAATTTTTACTTCAACTATTTGTAGACCATTGTAATGGTAGAGATGCAATTCCATAGTTATTAAACATCAGCCAAGTTATTTCAATATCATTCATTTTTCATTGCTAGGCATCTTATAAGGTAATAATTGAGTTTCACGATACTGTTTTGATGTATGGTTCTCTTTCCTGCATGATTTTGTTGTTTGTTTGCCGGATGTCAGTATTTCGTGGTCCCCAAAGCCTACCCCTCCTTTTAGACAACAGAAGAATGGGCATCCTATATCATGAGAAACAACCATAAAATGGGGTCATATTTTGGACAAAAGGTTATTGAGCTCTAAAGGTATGTATGCATTTTATATAATTCAGTCTCTCTTTTGCCCGTGCGTTACTTGATGTTGAGGTGAAAATTTCTTGAAATAAAATGTGCTTGCAAAGGTGGGCTCCATTTTCTTTTTTAGCATGATGCCCTACATTTTCATGTTTATTTAGTGGATATTAAATCAATGGAGAATTATTTTAATATAGGCTTCCCAAGTAACATCGCAATTGAAATTATTTTGTTTCCCCAATGTTCCGTTGATGGCTGACCTGCCTGGATTTCCTTTCTTTGGAGTATTAGAATTGCAAGTATTACAATATATAATTGAAGTGTTATCTTAAATGGGAATCTATTGCACGATACAATACATCTTTATCATAAAAATAACAAATCTGACGATAAAAAATCTGAATATAGACTGGATTATGCAATTGATGAAGTGTTTGATGGCGTATTCTTCTGTTTGCAGCAACAACAAACTGAAGTGAAAGGTATGTTTTTCTGTCGGTTAAGCATTCAATTCCAATTTCAGTTTAGGTCTACATATAAGGTATGTTTTTTGTTCATTGCTTCAGAAGAATGAAATTTCTGCTCAACTTTATTAGTTTCTTTTTTCAATGATGAGTAAATGTAGGTATTCAACATTAATAATTAGTTTCTTTTGGTCTCATTAATATATGATCATTTTCACACCTTAACATGTAATTAATATACATTAGTACCGGAAACTAGTACATTGGTTTTCTAAATTTTAAACAGAAAAAGAAAGTTGTCTAGTGCAAGAGTAAAGAAATGAAAAGAAATTAAAGTATACATATATAACAGCTATTAAGATTTAAACTGTGTCAACTAGGCTAGCTTTGCCAATGTTTGCCAATTACATTGACTGGATTCAAAACCAACAAAAATAACAGTGAAGTTTTTGACATGGAGTAAAATTATGGGTAATAATTTTATATTTAGGCTTATAATTTTATAATAGTGAAGTTTCTAACATGGAGTAAAATTTCTGAACAGGGTGAATTGGAAATTATTCCTCTTTTGACATGGGATTTGATATTATTAGAAGTGGAAATTATTGAACAGGGATTTGATGTCATTATCCCTAAAAACTGTTATAATTTTATAATAGTGAAGTTTTTAACATGAAGTGGAAATTATAAATATAAAATTATAGGCCTAAATATAAAATTTTATATTTTATAATATAAAAATAATAGTGAAGTTTTTAACATGGAGTAAAATTACAGAACAGGAGATTTGATGTCATTACGTACCCCTAAATAACTGATTTTTTTTCTTCCCCTTAAAACATGTGACCCCTCCATTCTATAATTTATAGTTTTGTGGAAAACAAAAGCGAAGAATAATAGTGGGTTTCATGGCTGAATCCACTTCCAGTGCCCATCTCTTTGGTTTTGTATCAATATGTTTCAAAGTGGTTGTGATTAAAAAGGTTTGTATTCATTCAGAACAGTCTCCCAATAAATGGTCTACATTCAGAACAGGCAATAACCCTTTTGGTTAGCCTTCGCGTAAAAAGTCCCACTCCTCCCTCGTTTACACAATTTTTTGGTTATATTTGGTGTTTTTTGCAATGGTGTGAGAATGATTGATTCTATTTTCTGGTTTAATATATATGGAAACTGACATCGAACCATCATATATTATTTTCCATTCAATAACATTAACTTTAATTCTAGTGATAGAGTAATGTTTTACATTCTACTGAATTCATGTGAATTTGGATGAAGAAATTATTAAAATACATCTTGATTACTCATAATTACCGCAGATTTTATTGACTTTGTCAATCCTTTCTCAGCATCTTGTAATTAATTTTTAATTTTTTACTTGTGGTGCAGGAAGCTGCTCTTTGACATGATAAATGAACTTTCAACAATCTTTGAAGTGGTGACATATATTACACAAAAACAAGTAAATGAAAAGATGATTTGTTTTTGAAGTGTCAATTCAAAGTTGAAATTTTGGTTTAATAAAATTGCAATCCATTGTACATAGAGAAATACCATGTACACCTCCCATTGCTTTTAGTTTCATTCACAGATATTTTTGTGCATCTAGTTTAATTTCATACTTCAGTTTGGAAGAATATGCTTATCTGTTGGGTCGTTGGCTAGGATGAAACTAGCATTTTTGTTTCTCATTTAGATGATTTGTGTTTGTTCTCATTTAAATTTGTTTTGTTCTTAAACGTATTGTGTGTAAGACTCAACACACACCACCAAAAAAAAAAAAAAAATCTGGCACAAAATCTAATATGGTAAAATATCATTTTTTAAACAAACTTCATTTGACAGATTTTTTCTTTATTTGCGACAACAATTGGTCGTCGAAAAAAATGTATTTCTGTCAATTTTGAATATAGCCGGAAAAATCTTTTCTTGGCTTCGTATCAGTAGCTACTCCTAGGCGACCACTTTTAGCCAGAACAAAGCAATTCCAATGATTTTAAGTAGCATTTCTGGCAACTTTGATCTCCAAAAATAAGGCAATTTTTTGAAGTGTACAACACTTGCATAATTTTTAAAAGGAATGTACAGTGCTTACGTTACTGTATTTAACATTACTTATTAAATATTAAAGAAAAGAAATTGAACGGCGTAACATAAATGCATGTAATGACGCAGGAATCTCTTCTATAGTTCTATAGTTCTCTTGAATGCTGACATATTACTAAAAGATCGGCGTATAATGGATTAATTTTCAGGATTTTATAAACCTCTCCAAAGATATATATTATTACGGGCGCAATATAAACGCCGAAAAACTACTAATTTACAGGCATAAAATCGTTCAATTGTCGACATTTGTTTAAGATTCAATACTTTATAGGCATAGATTAATTGTTGGCGTTTTGTGAAACCCCGCTAAATCTATATATTATTACCGGCGTAACATTCTAAATGCTGGAAAACATAATTAGATTTATCGGCGTAAAATTGTTCAAATATTGGCGTTTGTTTAAATACCGCCAAAGTATATACCATTACTGGCGTAACAATATAAACGCCAAAAAATTGATAATTTACCGGCGTAAAATTGCAAATTTAGTCACAATTTTTTAAACACTGTGAAAGCTATTTATTATTACACTAGTAATAATATAAATGTTAAAAATCTTAATAATTTATCGGCATAAAAATTAAGTGTCAATAATTATATAATTCTATAGAAACAAACGACGAGAATATGTTAAATGCCAAAATACTTTTGTCGAGGTCTTCAGAATACATAAAACCATTTTTTTTCAAGTTTATTCAAATGTTGTAACCAAAATATAAATTAGATATTGTTAATAATCAAGGTGATCCAAACACAAGGAAGACCGAAGACGTACATCAAACACAAACCTAGCTAGAGACATTATATATCTAAAAACATTAATATTCCCGGCCAATAGCTGATCTAGGTTGAATCGTTGATATAGAACTTGATATGGCTTAATTCTTAACAAAGACCTTCCTGCTGTGCTTGATTCCAAAGGGAGTGACCTCCTTATCGCAAACATCAAAACCATGCCATGCATTCCTAGGCAAATACACACGAAAATAGAAATAATCGGAGCTGAGATGAGAGCCCATGGCCTCTAGCACGCTAACCTGAGCAAAACCCGGTCGCCAATCATCGGCTCCGGTGAGTTTCAGGTATAGGTAGCAAATGGGGGATTTTACGCATTGACCCCTAACTTGGAATTGGTCTACCACGCATGCTTGAAATGGCTTTATGGGCACGTCGTCGAGGACATCAGGCTGCAATGGATCAACCCTCCTTACGTGTTTGGAGTTGAGGTGCCGGACCAGTATGTCATTTGAATTTGTGTCACCAAATCTTAAGCTCACATGGTTTGAGGTTTCGGCTCCCTTTGTGCAAGTTGTCTCTATGGTGACTGCGTAGGTGCAGTTCATGTTCTGCAATTTCTAAATTAAGCTAGTTAGGAAGAAATAATGAGAGATCGTCCTTATGTGAAAAATATTGGAACTTTTTCTTCTTTTTTTTCTTTTTCTTTTTCTTTTTTCTCGGCTGCCGATGACTCATAAAGTGACGTACAAAAGTAGAAAAACAAATACGATTCTTTGAGTCAATACCAATCAATATTAAATATTGGGTTTCAGATTTTATTAAGTAACAGATAATAGAAAGGGAAAATCTCTGCTTATCAGCTTTAAAATGTTTTTTTTTTTTGTTTTTTTGTCTAGTAATTTGCATGCATGCATACATGATCAATAGGCATTATCTTATAATCATGTAATTCCTTATCCCATGCATGTGCTAGTCCTATTTTCTATATTATATCCTATGATCTTTCCATATGGAGGTATAGTACCTAAGAATATATTATATTATATTATATATATATATATATATATATATATAGCAGTGCTACAATGTAAAAAGGGATTATATAAAATAAATACTACAAATTGGTGTGATTTAATCTAATAATTTATATCAATTTTATAATAAAAATAAGAGTACTTCTACACTGGCCCACACATGAGGATTCTGATCGGGATTCTGCCAAGTGCAATTTTTTTTTTTATTTTTTGGCTTTTGCTTTGTTCATATATTTTTTAACATTTTTAAATATTTAAAAAACTAAAAAAATCACAATATCATTAAAAAAATACATCCCCAATTATTAAGTAAAAGAAATTAAAAAAAAGTACTCAATCCATAGTCGGGATCTCCAGTCGGAATCTCCCTTTATAGGTTTAATATTTCTCTACAATTTAATGAATTACATTAAATCATCAATTTGTTTGATTAGTTTTCTATAATTCTTAATTTGTGAGTACGTAAGAGTATTTTTCAAAAACCGCTTTTAAGATCAGACTTCACGCATGATGATCCATGCGTCTGAATCTTTGAAAGAAGCCTCTCGATCGAAAAGCCATATATAGCACGATGCATGCGACTGTTATAATTAATTTCATATATATAATCTTGACAAGACAGTACGGAACCATGAATGCTCTAAGGTTGAATATCATTGGTGGACAATAAATGGGCCGGGTCTCCCTACTCCCCCATCCACATTTGTATTTGTCATCAATTTGGTGGGCTTTGGCTTTTATATTACGGACAAAATAAAAGTTGTAGGAAACGATTGATCAGAAATTAAATTTGTAGTGAATATGTAAAATATTTTTTAATTATATTTTAAAAAATCAGTAAATAAAGAATTTATATCTAAAAACTAATTTTTTAATAATAAATTTTAATATTTTTAAAAAAAAAAATTGCATAACATCTGTACATTTTACAATTATATCTAAGTACAATATTACTCCATCTATAAAGATTATATCAGCTAGCATTTAGTTCATCCATAAACGACTGAATATTACATGCACGTGATTGATTTAATCAACTGAAATTTAAAGCTTAACTTTTTAGTTAAGGTATGTATCTATTTATATATGTATATATATACACACACGTACTGCTTATAAAAATGCAGATTTAGATCCTCCTCTAAAGTTAATGTCTGAACTACTTAATCTTAGAATATAATGAGGAAGATAAACACCCACGAAGCAAGTAAGTTCTACAATATTTGTTATGCATCTAATGCTGTCACTTTAGGACCTAAAATTCGGATAATAAATCTAAAGAACACAATTAATCACTCTTTTAACAATTATCTTTTCATCATCTATCGATATGATATCAAATGATTACTAGTAGAAAAAACGAAAGTGATAAAGAAATTTGATCGATCATCTATAGCCCAAAAATCATGTTTAAAAGGATTATGAATATCTTATATTTATATATTGGAGAACGGTGCGCGGGACGGCCTCTGCCCAATACATGGCTGGCCCTGAATCCCAATAAATTATTAAGCATCTGCTTTTCTAATTTCTACACATGAAAGCACGGCCATGAGATTATAAGTTGTTCTTGTTAGTATGCACAACGTCTCTCACACACATGCATATATATATAATATAAAGTTGAATTAATGTTATATGTACCTTCTTAATTTCCGGTGGCAGACTTTGTCCTCCGGCAAGTAAAGAAAGCAATAAAAACACGCGGCAGCAGTGTGACAAGAACGATCCCCTGGAATTCTTCATCTTCGTCGTTCTCGTTAGTCGCCCAAACACGTACATATATATGACCCGGGCAGGTCATGATCAGTACCTACCATGCATATATATATATATATATATACATACATACATACATATATAGTAATTTTAAGAAAGTTTTCTAGTTGATTCTTTCCTTGATGCTCACAAAAAGTACGTAATGATCTTAAGCTTTATATATATATATATGTTAGGCACTAATTTGTATATATAATATTGTAAGAGGTTCCTTCACTTTTACTTACTACTTATCCTCGTATATATGCTTTATTAGGGCTACCAATTTAATTTTCTCTTGATTTGGGCAAAGTATCCTTTTGTTAATACTAATCCCTTTTGTCTTTTATCTTCATGATGGTTAAAGCTAGATTCGCTTAATTTTTTGTCTTGCTTGATTATAAGGTCACATATACAATATTATATTATATATATATATATAGTTACATATGTGTGTGTGAGAGAGAGAGAGAGAGGGAGAAGGTGCATTTGGGCCTTAGTGTCAATGGGCTTTCTGCTATGAGTTTCGAGGCCTCCAAGAATTCAAGCCCACCTATGCATGGCTTTGGTGATCAGACGCAGAGGAAAGGCAAAAACTTGAAGATTCTTGCTCATGCATAGGTTCTTCTCGCAATCTAGTGCCTCATTCCGATAAAGCTATTTCACCATCTGCTAATAAGAAAAGGGCAGTTGTGAGGGTTAATGTAGATAAGTCTGTTTTTCCTTTGAACAAAAACAAAAAGATGGTTAATGTGTAGGTTACTGAGACAGGGTGACCATGTGGCCTTCGTGGAGTACACGATCTACCATACTGAAGTTATATTAGCAGAGGCTGGTTGCTAGTCCTGTCGATAGCCATGAGTATTGTAAGTTGGAATTCTCGTGGACTTTAGAACCTAAGGAGAATTCGTGTACTTCGTGACTTAGTCCGAAGAGAAGATCCCGATATCTTATTTCTCCAATAAACAAGATTAAGTACGAGACTGATGGAGAGATTGAAGTTTGGTTTGGGATACTAACTATTTAGCAGTGAGTAATGGTTGAGGGGTGGGGGGGCGGGGGGGACTAGCCTTATTGTGGAAGAGCTCAATCCTATTGTACATTCTTTAGATTTATGGCCATCCTGACCCAACAAAAGCAGTGGAAACTGGGACACTATTCAGAAGTTTTCAAGTCCCTGCAGGTTTTCCTTGGCTGCGTGGTGATTTTAATGAGGTTCTTTGTGTGAAGGAAAAACAAGGAGGGAAAATGAGATCAGAAAGACAAATGGGGGATTTTAGATCTGTTCTTTATGACTGTGCTCTCTCGGATTTGGGCTATAAAGGACACCCTTTTACATGATGGAATGGTCGAGACAGTACGTTTAGTATTGTTGCACGTCTAGACAAATTCTTGGCTAATGGGGAATGGAGAAACTCTTTCTCTATGATGTCTGTGCCACACATTCCTTTGACATATTCTAATCATTTAGCCATCTCTCTCAAACCGCAAGTCTCAATTAAGACCTCTCATTTAACTCAAAGACTCTTTAGATTTGAGTCAATGTGGACTAGCTCAGAGAAGTGCTTTCAGGTGAAACATAAAGCATGGAAAGGGGAAACTAGTGGCCATGGTCTCAGTTTGTTCATGAAGAAACTTCAAACCTGCAATGAGAAACTTCAAGTCTGGAGCAGGAGGTCTTTTGGAAATGTTAGACAACAAATTGAAAAAGCTAGACACAAGTTAACTGATTTGCTAAATGCAGACCCGCTTTGTCTAAATGCAATGACCATAAAGTTACAAGGGCTGATATGCAAAAAAGGTTGGCTAGGGATGAGATGTTGTGGTGCCAAAGATCAAAGTTTCAGTAGCTTAAAGAATGTGAAAAGAACACGAGTTTCTTCCACAATAAAGCATGTCAACGAAAGAAAAAGAATTATATATCAAGTATCAGAGATGCAAATGATACATGGCACACGGGGAATCGTAAGAATGTTGTTATCTTGGATTATTTCATTTCTTTATTTCTATCGTCTAATCAACAGAGCAACCTAGATTTAGGGCGGAATGGTCGAGTTCCATTAGAGATGACCATGAGTTGCTCTCAGATTTCAAACTAGAGGAGGTTCTTACAGCTCTTAATTAAATGGACTCTACAATTGCCCTTGGACCAGATGGTATGCCTCCCATTTTGTTATATCGAAAGTACTGGAAAATAATTGGTAATGAGGTCATTGTTGCTGTATTGGGGGTTCTCAATTTTGGGGATATGTTGTAGGGGTTAACCACACTTTTATCTCATTGATTCCTAAAAAGAACAAACCTGAAACAGTGGCTGACTACAGACCAATTAGCTTGTGTGATGTAGTATATAAGTTGATCTCAGAAGTCTTAGCAAATAGACTCAAATGTGCTCTGCCAAGTATTATTTTTGTTACTCAACCTACTTTTGTCCCAAAAAGGTTGATAACTGACAATATTTTGATAGCCCAAGAAGTTGTAAATTTTTTGAGACAAAAGATGCAAGGAAAGAAAATTTGTCCATCAAACTTGATATGAGTAAAGCTTATGATAGGGTGAAATGACCCTTTTTAGAGAAAGTAATGGAAGTAACGGGATTTGATCCGAGATGGAGGAAATTGTTGATGATGTTTGTGACCATTGTTTCCTTCTCATTTTTGGTCAATGGCTGCCCTCAAGGTCTTCTCTTTCCATCGAGAGGTTTTAGGCCAAGGGATCTTCTATCCTCTTACCTCTTTCTTTTGTGCACTGAAGAAATTATTACTTTGTTATAACAAGCAAGTGACCATAAATTGATTGAAGGTATTCAGATTTGTAGGTCTGTCCCAAAACTGAACCATCTACTATTTTTGTTGATGATGTTATGTAAGGCAAAACTACAAGCTAATATTAACATTACTCAAGTTCTTGATGTTTATGAGAAATCTTCAGGTCAAAAGGTGAATAAAGACAAGACTATTATGGTCTTCAATAAAAATGTGCAAGCTGGAATTAAAGCTGATATTCAATCTTTTTGGGGTGTCCACCATACTCAAAGTTATGACAAATACCTTGGCTTACCACCAATGGTAGGAAGAGCTAAAAGAGAGGCTTTTTCTGATATTAAACACAAAGTATGGAATAAATTGCAGGGATGGAAGAAAAAGTTGCTTTCTTAAGGGGGTAAGAAAATTTTAATTAAAGCGGTGGCTTTATCCATCCCACCTACTCCATGAGTTGTTTTAAATTGCTTACAAATATTTGTATAGAACTTGAAAATATGATGGCCAAGTTTTGATGGGGCCAAAAAAAAAAGATAAGAAGATTAGATGGGTGAGTTGGAGGAAGATGTGTGAACTCAAGATTAATGGTGGTTTGGGTTTTAAAGACCTTCAATTTTTCAACATGACCTTATTAGCAAAGCAAGGGTGGCATATTATGAAAGGAAAGTCTTCTCTACTTCACCAAGTGTATAAAGCAAGATATTTCCCCCATGTAGACTTTAAAGACTTGAGTTTTAGCTGCAATACCTCCTTTGCTTGGAGAGAAATATGGGAAGCAAGAACCCCCTTATTGAAGAGATGCAAGTGGAGGGTTGGTAATGGGAAATCCATAAACATATGGTCTGATATATGGTTGCCAACCAAACTTCTGTGTTAACTCATCCTTCAACAAGTTTTAGCGAAAGAGTGGACACAGTAGATTAGCTAATCAATTAATAGCGTTCTTGGTGGAATATGGGTGCTATTAGAAGTGTATTACCTCCTCCAGAAGCTGATGATGTGTTAAGACTCATTTTAAGCACATGTAGCAAAGAAGATACTTTTATATGGAGTACTGAAACCAATGGGGAATACAGTGTAAAAAGTGTCTATCGATTGTTTTATTCCCTCAAGCATCCTACTAATGCTGGTGAATGTTCTAATGCTCGAGATCAACAATCTATTTGGAAGAAATTTTCAAAATTATAGGCTCCTCACAGGGTCAATATTTTTGCTTGTAGAGCACTTTCTAATGGACTTCCAACTATACATAATTTGCTAAAGAGAAAAGTTATTAATTATGCCACATACAAGTTCTATCACTCTCAGATAGAAGACTCTTCACATGCTTTGGTCTTCTGCCCTCCCCTGAAATATTTATGGTAGAATATGTTTGAAAGAATGGCCTTGGATGGAGAACAGCAAGACTTAATGGTGTTAGTTCATAATTTACTGAATATGGGGATCTCTGGAGCTTTAGAAAGGCTTTTTTTTTTTTGCTTGGTCCTTTTGGTTTTGTAGGAACCAATTTCTATTTGAGGGGATCACGCAACAATCTGAAATGTCAATGGAACATGCCCTGTCGCTGTATACATCACCTGGCAGCAAATACAAAGTCCTTAAAAGACAGTATTCAATACAGATGGCAACCTCCACCACACAAAGTTCTAAACTGATGGCACCACTTTTGCAAACGAATTCAAGTTAGGTGTGGGCCTAATCCTTCGTTATGAATTTGGAAGGGTAGTAATGGTAGCAAGTGGTAAAGAGACTGATGCAATATTGAGAGGATTGCAGTTGTGCAGTACTATTGGGATTCCTGACTTAATTGGGGATTCCTGACTTGATTGTGGAATCAGATTCTCTCCTCATGTTCAAGCACTTTCTAGCTCAAATCAATCTCTCTCAATGCAAGGCAACTTACTCAGTGATATTAAAGAATTTACGGGCCAAATGCATCATGTGTTTCTTTTCAACATGTTAGTAGACTTGCGAACACTGTTGTTGATGGTTTAGAAAAACAGGCATGGTTTTTTACGGATCTCACAATTTGGTGGGAGTCTGTTCCTCCCTCAGCTTCTCAAATTGTACATATTGAATTTATTTTGTAATTCTGGTGTAAAAACCAGTTGTTTATGATTGAATGAAGTATGTCTTTCTGAAAAAAAGGAAATAGTATACTACTTTAGCTCAATCATTCATACACACACAGATATATATATATATATATATATATGTATGTATGTATGTATGTACATATGTGTCTATGTATCAAACTATTGGTCTAGAATTATTTTAATAATATATTATAAGCATGTCTATCAATATTTCATGTTATGTATAAGGTGGTCTTTTGTCCAAAACCTAATCACTATCGCGATGAATGAAAGTGGAATTTGATTAAAAAATTAGTCTACTTATAATGTCATATTTCATCGTCCAATCATACTTTGAACTATCATACTTTCTCTTCCTCACATTAAAGAGCATATATATTTTGCTAGCTTGTGTGCTACGACATTATCCTCCTAGGGAGTATATTAATGAACCTGCACCTACAATATTTTTAGTTTTTTGCCACGAACGTGTGTGGTCTAGAATAGTATATGTTGTAGCGTGAAAACTACTAAGAGATTTTAGAAAAATAAAATAAATACAAAATAAAAAAATGAGACTTAAGACAAAAAATAATCATAACAAATAGTCAAATATAGGCTAAAATAAATATATCCCAACATTAGAAATTGAAATTGACACTTAGGAAAATTTACATTTGTTTTTATGATACAAACTTAATCCATACTAATACATTCAAGTTTTATAAACTAATACCAACATCATGCTTTATAAATTCACTGTTACTCCATCACTTAATCCCAACATTTCATAAATAATACATCGTTATCCAACTCCATTTCATATTAAAACATCAACACAAGTGAAGCCAACTTACCTATAGCTATTCTCAAATGCATCAAGTCTAAGAACCAAAGGAATCAATAAAAGAATAAGCGTCTAATCAACTTGACCTACAAACAAAAATTAAAGTTCAGCATTTATCAATAAAAAAGAAACTAGCAAAACATGAATTTGATCAATATGTATCAACCAGCTAGATAGTCATTCACATCTTCAAAAGTAAAAGGTTTTGCTGAAATTTCAATTTTTGGCTATAATTAATGTATGTACATACAAAGACTGCCCAGCTCTTCCAAATACATTCATTCTTTTCTTGGGTTGAAAACTTTGGAGACGTGGTTGGTTTTTTAGTGAACTTATTTTGTGATAAGAAGATTTATTCAATTAATCTACACTTTAGAAACTCCACAAGTTGGATTGACACAACAATGAAGTAACTCATGGGTCTTTGTAAATGATCTTAGAACGGTGTGATTCCTCTTGCAGAGACCATGATAACTATGTATGGACATTCTGTTGTTAATAACTTTTAATTGTCAGGAATGCTTGGCCTTTCATGTGCATTTGGAAGTTATCTTCCCATATATCTGCTGATCATGATATATATTCCCTAGAACTATTTTATTTTTTATTTTTTTATCACGGTTAGTTTATCTGATAAGAATGATAATAATCCCCAAAACTTCCTTAATGTGGTTGTTTAAGAGCTAGAAATTACCAAGTTCTTGGCTTGCTATTTCTCTAATCAAAGTAAGCCTATAGCACCAGTTTTCCACAAAACCTTACCGGCCAGTGCGGCCATTTATTTTACATTGCTTAGAATTTGTGGAGGTTCTGAACTTAATTACTTACTGGCTTCCTCAATCGCGAAGTTCTCCAGTTAGGTAGAGGACTTTATAGGACTTCATATTTACATATTCATGAAGCATTTCCTCGTTATTAGCTACATGAACTGTATAGCAGCTAGAATCAAATTCGTACCACTAGAGTTAATTGAGCCAAACTTGAACTATCAAATGGACAAAGTACTCTATTTGCTTAATTTTTATTCGAATACGAATTTTTCAGCTCAAAAACGTATTTATAATAAGTTAAACAATTATAGATTTGTGTAAATATCTTTTTATGGTACTTCATCTAGTATAATTTATGTATATTAATATATATAATATAGCTTATTATATATGTTTGTAATAGTATAAACTGTATGTATCATATTATTTACACATAATTTCTTTTTATCTTCGTAATAATTTACAAAATATTCTTTTACCGTAAAAATTAATAAATACGAAGTTAAATGACTTTTGAAAAATATATAATATATATTATAAGTCGAGGTGAATTTGATATAGATTGTGTAGCGTGAATTGACTAGGTTCCCAGTTTTTGGTCCATGATCAATGATCTGTCGCCTCATGAAATCTTTAAACTCTTTCATACGTCTGCCTCTTAAAACGACTACTACGTACTAGCTGTATAAAAATAGTACTCTATTTTGCTTTCGTACTAATTAAGAATAACGGTTGAGAAAGTTACATCCATTCTAACATGAATAATATTGTCCGTCATTCCACATGCATGAATGGCCTTCAATAATATTGGTGGAAGAGATCACTTTAAAAAAACATTAATTACAAATAAATGATCAGCATCAAACTAAACTAACTGATAAATATATAAAGAGGTTTTAAAAAAACTTCTAAACTAATTTGCTTGATATTTCAGATTATCTATTATTATTATTATTATTATTATTAATTAATGTTTGTTAGGAGATGTGGATGCCCTTGAAAACATAATGAATATATATATCATGTATATATATATATATATATATGGTTGCTTATTAATTTACGTACATACGTACTTCGTTATATAATAATTATATGTATCATTTATCCACTAATGTGCTTGCTGCATGCTTGATTGCATTCGATTGATATCAAGTACTGGAGCTAGCTTTTCTTATCCTTTATTTTTCTTTTCTTTATTCCAGTACAGTTCATGTTTATAAACATGCATGGCCGAAGTATTCGAAAGAATCACTTTTAATCATGTTCAGTTTAAGATTAACCATGCAGTACAACATGATAGAAAGGAAAAGTTTTGACTTGAGCAGAAAGGAGGTCGCGTGTCAAAAGAAGTTAATTGATTGTCTTTGACACCACTCTAAAGTTGTTCTAACAACTGGTCCTTAATTTAGTATATACTAAATTATTAAGATGGTCATCGATCGAAGTAGCTGATCCCTCTTCTGGTAATGCTCTCTTCTGCTTACCCTTTTTGCCCTACTAAACTTCTGTCACCTAACTTGACCAACCCTTTTGATCTTCACCCCTATATAAACACCTTGAAGATTTGCATTGAGATACGCAGACTTTGTTAGCTATTATATAGCACTCATAGATCAAGAGAAAACACTTGTGCATGAGTTTGATCATCATCAGCTAATTGAAGACACGGAAAATGGGTGTTTCTATTCTCTGCTCATTGATTGTGTGGTGTCTCCTTCTTAAACTTGCAGTTGCAGGAGGCATTACCAGGCACTACAAGTTTGATGTATGTTCGTTCTGCACGTACAATATACTTAGTTGCATATATGTCTAGAAATTAATTTGCATTTTAATAACTTTTTTGTTTCTTATTTTCTTCATTATTTAATAGTTTTTGAGAATTATTTTATAGGTCAAATTACAAAATGAAACACGATTATGCCACACGAAGAGCATGGTTACTATAAACGGGCAATTTCCTGGGCCTCGCATTGTAGCTAGGGAGGGTGACAACCTTCTTATAAAAGTGGCTAACTATGTCCAGAACAACATCTCCATACATTGGTAATGAATCTGTACTGTACTTTTTAGTGCATGCCATCATTTAAAGAAGTAGGAAATTATGACAATAATTATAAATGTATGTATAATTCCATGCTTAAATCTAAGTCCATAATATGTAATTATGGCAACTTTTTTTAAACAGGCATGGAGTTCGACAGCTTCAAACAGGGTGGGCTGATGGGCCAGCATATGTGACTCAATGTCCCATACAAAGTGGTCAGAGCTATGTGTACAACTTCACCATTGTTGGTCAGAGAGGCACTCTTTTCTGGCATGCCCACATATCATGGCTAAGGTCAACTGTCTATGGTCCTCTAATCATTCTTCCCAAGCATGGTGTCCCTTACCCATTTACCAAACCCTACAAGGAAGTTCCCCTTATCTTCGGTAAGCTAAACAACCATTACGTACCCATGATCACTAATGATATTATTCATACAAAAGAAAACTAATTAATTTGGCACCAAAACATTTCAGGGGAGTGGTGGAATGCAGATCCCGAGGAAGTCATTAGCCAAGCCTTACAAACAGGAGGTGGTCCAAATGTCTCTGATGCCTATACTATTAATGGATTTCCAGGGCCATTATATAACTGCTCCATCAAAGGTATAAAATATATAATCCTTTCTACGCTGCTGATATGACATGGTTTGATTTGTAAAAAATAATATCTTAGAAATACAATTTTTCAATTATTAATGGTACTTGGAATATTTTTCAGAATTTTGACCTTCAACGAATGATATATATATATGTACAATGTATATATATAATAAGTGTGATACACGTACAATATATTTTACAACAGTACATATTTAGACAACACAAATTATAAAATAAGAATATTTTTATAGACTGTTTTATAAAATTAACATCACTTTACAAAAATGCTCTTACTTTACAACACATGTTATGTAAATTATTGTCAAAGATATTGTGCATTTATCATTTCTATTTCTATATATATAATCATTTTGTTATATATAATCATTTTTATGCATTCTTTGTGCATTCCGTTGATTCTATTGGTCATAATAATTATTAATTTATATTAAGAAAAAATGATACAACCCATTACATTAATGAAGTGCAGTACGCAAAAATGACTTGCACATATAACTTTTGTATCTATATATATATATATGTGTGTGTGTGTGTGTGTGTGTGTCAACTTTGCGTGTTTTTGACTGATGATCTGTTATGTATGATGTGTAAAATATGTAATTACCATTTATATGGTTCTTGCAGACACATTCAAACTGAAGGTGAAACCCGGGAAGACATACCTCCTCCGCTTAATCAACGCAGCACTCAATGATGAGCTCTTTTTCAGCATTGCAAACCACACCCTCACAGTCGTCGAAGTCGATGCTGTTTATGTTAAACCTTTTGACACCGACACCATTCTCATAGCCCCGGGACAGACCACAAATGTTGTTCTAAAAACCAAACCCCACTTCCCAAATGCCACATTCTTAATGACTGCTAGGCCATATGTTACTGGTCTTGGCACTTTCGACAACACTACTGTCGCTGGCATCTTACAATATTACAACTTATTTCCATCCAAAACCCTCTCAACCATCTCCATTAAGAAGCTTCCACTCTACAAACCAGTTCTTCCGCCTCTCAATGACACTTCATTTGCCGCAAATTTCACAACCAAACTCAGAAGTTTAGCAAGTTTTCAATTCCCAGCTAATGTCCCCCATAAAGTTGATAAGCATTTTTTCTTCACAATAGGCCTTGGAACAAGCCCTTGTGATCATCAAAACCAGACTTGTCAAGGTCCAAATGGAACAAGGTTTGCTGCATCTGTTAATAATGTTTCTTTTTCACTCCCAAACACTGCCCTGCTCCAGGCTCACTTCTTTGGGCAGTCAAATGGAGTTTATAGCCCTGACTTTCCGAGCAGTCCAAGAATTCCTTTTAATTACACCGGCAACCCACCTAACAACACTATGGTGAGCAATGGGACAAAGATGGTGGTTTTGCCTTATAACACAAGCGTAGAGCTTATAATGCAGGATACAAGCATTCTTGGTGCTGAGAGTCACCCTCTCCACCTCCATGGTTTTAATTTCTTTGTGGTTGGGCAAGGTTTTGGGAACTTTGATCCAAATAAGGACCCTGCAAACTTCAATCTTGTTGATCCTGTTGAAAGAAACACTGTGGGTGTACCTTCGGGAGGTTGGGTGGCCATCCGGTTCATAGCAGATAACCCAGGTGAGGAATTTAAGACCAAGACATTATCTGACAAAAAGAAAATGATACCCTTACTATTTGAATTACATGAATTCTGTACACGGATTCAGATAATAAAGTTGATTACATGGATTCTTTATGTGGTACTAAATTTGGACACCCAAATCCAAAAAGTACAAAGATAATGATAGGGTATTTTTTTTTTTATTATTTATTTTATAATTGAAGACGTAATTATTAATAAAATGGTATATTTTTATTTAATTTTTTTCTTAATAATTAAATATGTTAAAAAAAATATAAATGAAAAATAATAAAAAGAGAAAATTTTCCTACTTTGTTTTAAGCTGGGGAGAGATAATTATGACTTTTAGGTTAAGTTTGGATACTTAAATATTTTTATTATGTTTTATTTTATTATTATTATTTTTTTATATTCTTATAAAATTATAATAAATAATTTAATTTTTTATATTTTAAAATAATAATATTATTAAAAAATTATATTTTAATAATATTTTATTTAATTTTTAATTTTTATTTAAAATTATTTTATCCCATCTTGCTGTTCAAACGAAACCTTATCTTTCATTTTTTTTTTCCCTTGCCAGAGAAACTAATTTTTGTTTTACAATTTCACAAAAGAACGATTGAATGTTATTATATGGGGAAAGGATAATATTACTGACTTGTTTGAATGGTGACGATGATGAAAATGTGAAAAATAGGTGTATGGTTCATGCATTGCCACCTGGAGATCCACACGAGCTGGGGTTTAAAGATGGGTTGGGTTGTCTTGGATGGAAAACTCCCAAATCAGAAGCTGCTTCCTCCTCCGGCAGATCTTCCCAAGTGTTGACCTTCGATTCACTTCTTGACTCACTGCAACTAAATTATTTCTCCTAAATTTGATTTTTTTTTTTTTAACCCATTTTTCAATTTTATTTCACCCTTACTCTGGTTTTGGCATTGGGAGAATGATCTTCAATAAATTGTATGAGGAGCTATGGATAGAAATATAGTGAAGGATCTTTTTAATGTTAATGCGAAAAGCCTCAACTAGTTTTTTTTTTAAATTTTTTTATTGTCACATTATTGGGAACGATCTTGCCTCAATAATTAAAATATATTCTAATATTCAATAGATATTTATGATATTTTAATTATAATTAAAATGATTATTTATAATAAAAATAAATAATATTTTTTATTATAATTAAAATATCATAAATATTTCGTTTTTCTTCTAGTGTCCAATACCACCTTTTTTTATTAAGCACTTATCTGTAGATCATCTAATTGCACTAAATATATACAATAATACAAGCATTATTCTTTTGTTATACTCAAAACGATATAACATGACTAACAATCAACTAAATTTCGTTGCAATCAATAGCTAACCAAAAAATATCATTCCCTCGATATTATTTTTAAAAAGATTTTATGACTAGGACCGTCGAAAAAAATCAAAAGGTTGGACTGGACGGATTCAAACCGATTTTAAGCCGATTCGATTTGGAACTAATTTTCTTAATGACAAAATCAATCGGCATTGGTCCGGTTCTAGTTTTAAATTTTTAAAGATTAGACCAATTCGATGTAATATATATTTTAAATTAATTTTAAAATATTTTTAATATTAAATATAATTTTTATATATAATACATATAATAATATAAATTACAATTATATATAAGATAATATTATTAAGATTTATTTAACTTAAAATTTTAATCTTAAATATAAAATTTTAATTGATCATATGCTTTAAATGCACAAATATAAATACTAATAATATTTTATCATAAGAACTACTTAAATTGAGAAAAAAATACTTAAAATAAAAAAAAAATAAAAAAATTATTGCATATTGTTTTTTATATAAAAAGTTTTTGTAATATATTACAGATTTTTTAAACTAATTTTTTTTTAAAACGGATTTTATTTTTAAAAATTTGCATTTTATTAAAATTAGATAATCGGACTGGAACCGATAAAATTGATACTATCATTTTTGTAGGATAACCAATACATAATCGGTTTTTAAAATCCAAAATCAATAATATCGGATCAATTCTAAATTTTATTTAAACTTGTATCAAACCAGGCTAATTATACTTCTACTTATGACGAATGGAGTGTATGGATGACTTATAAAATAAAACTCTTCTCTTGATTCAAAAAACAACAATTGAACAGGATTCTTAATGGTTCTTTACAACTAAATCCAAGATGGAAGTCGTGTTCTTTCTCGCAAGTGGTGTTCTCTCTCGCTGAAGAGTAAACCCTAAGGGGTTCTTCTCCATTGACGCCGCCTGGGGAGGTGGGGTGTGTGAGTTGCGCCTCCTCTCCCGCTCCCTCTTCTTACCATTTCCTTCCTTTTCTCCATCATCTCCATCCTTTTCTTTTCATTCCTTTTCTTTCTTCTCTGATTTTTCTTTATATTTTTCCATCCTCGATCTCTCGTTGTCGCCGGTTTCTTCCATCCATCCTCCCTTTCTTCCCCTTTTCTTCTTCCTTTTCTTTTGTTGGGTTGTTTTTTTGTTCTGTTTTGCAGGGGGTTTGGTTTTTGGAGGTTGATAGCTGTGACTGCTCCCGACGCTTTGCTCGTCCCACCATGATTCTCCTTGTGACGCCCCAAAATTTTCACTTATAGAAACACAGGAATCAAGGCGTCGGGATGATGACAATCCGGGTCACACACCGTGAACGTCAAGTGCTAAGTGTGTAAACACGTGACATGCACAAATAAAATTAGCGGATAATTGAAATCAATATCTAAATACCAGAATTTTTAGAAATATTTTATAAAACAATTTAACACAAATTCTCCAACAGGAGATTTAATACAGTCATCCCAAAGACAAAACATAACGATATATAATTATCAAAAACGAGAATAACAATTTCCAAGATAATAAATTATAATATATACTTCAACAGCAGAGCCGCCTCCTCAAGTTTAACCTCCTCGACATCTGCACTCAAAGTCTACGACACTAAAAATGGCATCGCAGGTAAGTACAACCCAAACAAACTACAAGATATAAAATATATTCATGCAACAACAATACGCATGACACAACACCATATGCATGATGCTCAAAATCATTTTTTTCAAAATAAATAAAATAAACACACACTAAAATCCTATTTTGGCTCAAGATAAACTCCAATAAAAACATCTATCATTTTCCCATAAAATGATAAACGTAAATCCATTAAAACCACAAACATTTTTCCAGAAAATAGTCCACGTAAAACCAATAATAAAACCTGTCACATTGCCAGAAAATGACCTAAACATTCATTTTATTAACTGTATGCATCATGGTTTCCCCTAGGGACCATCTGCACACCCTGACTCTTATCATCACATTGTAGGTAACGACCACGCATGTGACTTCGGAACAGGCAATACCTAGCTAACCGTGCCCAGTACATACCATAACCAGGCATCCCCTAGCCTCCGTCAGCAGAGGAGCCACAGAGTCGGCACCAGAGCATTACCATCTCGTCCGATCCCGTTGTCGCCCGGCGATAATCCAGGGGACATCACTTATTATATTCCGCTTCCAAATGACCAGAGAAGCTCCACCGGAATAATGCTCCATCCTGGCTTGAGGTCGTGATACACACGCATCCAAAAACCATTAACACCTTTGAAAACCCAATTTTCAAATCCAACATATGAACATGCATGCATTATGTAATGTATACGACATCACACAAAATAACCAACAACCACTAAATTTCAACACCAACCAACACATAGATGTTAATGCAAAAATATATTTAAATCTTAAAATTCATTTGAAAAATACTTACAGTAGGTAAAACCATAGATCTTCGAACAAGCGCCAATCCACGGCGCTGGGCTACAGTACTCGATTTGACACCAAAATTTAGGAAAATACTCAATAAAGTGTGGGGAATCTCATGAAGGTGGTGGTGAGGCGGTGCAACCACTGAAAGGTGGCGGATTGGGCTCAAAATGGGTGGAAACCCATTTTCGAATTTATGCTCATACACGGGAGAGGTGGGGTCACTGATAGGAAAACTGAGTTAGGGGGGTGGTCAGCTGAGGTGAGGGAACATTTTGGTGGTAGAGGTGACGCCGGAAGGTGGCGGACGGTGGCGGCAAAAGGTGAAACCCATGGGTTTCACACCCATTTCGGGTGGAAGGAAGAGAAGGAGATGGGGGCTCACCGGCAGTGGGCTATGCTCGCTGGTGAAGGGGAAGGGTGTCACGAGGTTTGGGGAGCTGCCAACGGCAAGGTAAAGTCGTCGGAGTGAGGGGAGACTAATGGTGGAGGCGATGACGTCGATGGGTGGCTCACGAAGGAGCTACGGCGTTTGGAAGCTTGAAAAACTCATTTTGGGTTGGGTAGCTCACGGGCACAATAAGGCTGCCGTGAGATGACACAGCCAATGGGGAGAAGCTCGCCGACAGTTGGTGGTCCAGGTATGAACGGCAGTGAGGGTGGGTGACAAACGATGGCTGGCAGTGACTGTTAGAACCGAGACTGCCAAAAGGGGAAGGGGTGCGCGGGCTGGGGGGGAATGCAGGGGAAAGAAGAAGAAAAAAGAAAGAAAAAGGAAAGAAGAAAAGAGAAAGAAAAAATGAGAAAAGAAAAAGAAGGAAAAAGAAATGCAGTCCAACTAAAAAAAAAGCAAAATGAAATAAATAAAAACCAACTGAAAATGCTACAGTTTAATATTAATAAAATAAAATATTTAAACCACAACAATAAATTAATTTAAATTAAAGAACAATTTAAATACGAAACATTAATTAATATAAAGAAAGCACATCAATTTAAATTTCACAACTTAAAATAAAATACAAATAAAATAATAAAAAAAACATTTAATTTAAAACAATAGAACCATTAATTATAATAATTTAAATAATCTTTCAATAAAAAAACACATAAATACGGGGTATCACACTCCTAGAGCACCGATCTACCTGCTCCGGCGGGATCGCGCCGATTAGAGGAACGCTTTCTTCACATGCGCCATCACTCACTCTTACTCAGTAGTTTAAGCGAAGAGGAAGCAGAGAACCAAAACGCAGAGCCCCAAACCAAAACAACAACATCTTTTCTCAGTGGTTGGCTACTTTCCGTGCGCCACGTGCGAGGCCGTCGGGTTCAGGACTTCAGCGCTAGTTGCCTGGCCTCTTCACAACCCTCCAGAGGCTGCGCGTGGTCTCACGCATCGCTGACAGCAGTAACCTCTATTTTTTATGTATTTTTGTTCTTCCTGGTTTTTGTTTTTGTTGTTTTGTCCAT
Organism: Platycarya longipes; assembly: GCA_036559045.1. Classification (NCBI taxonomy): domain Eukaryota; kingdom Viridiplantae; phylum Streptophyta; class Magnoliopsida; order Fagales; family Juglandaceae; genus Platycarya; species Platycarya longipes. Next base: position 14,558,157 of record CM071801.1, read on the forward strand.
TAAATTTCTCCAATGTTGAAAATAAATCATTAGGATCTTATTTTCCCAGCTTTAATTTTTTCCCGTCTTTTAGTTTTAATAAAAACCAAAAAAAAAACTCTGGTCTATAGGACTTGTAGTTCTTAGAATTTGTCCCCTAGTCTATCTTAATACGGAAGTGGGATTTAATTTGGTTGGTTGTCATTCTATCTTAGAACAGAAAAATGGCTGTCTCTCAGACTGCGTTCTAGAGAGTTTTGCAACTAGGACTAAAAAATGTCAGTCAATGTATTGAAGAGCTACAAATCGTCGATTAGTTAACTTGTAATTTATATTTCAAGTTCATTTATAATACCCATTATTAATGAATGGATTATCATTTTTCTCAAAAAAAAAACAACAACAGAGCAGTTTAATTTCCTATGGTAAACTTTTTAAATCATTTTTCTATTCTTATCCCACCGCTACTTTCAAGCATCCACTGTGTTCGCCTCAACCTCCACTCTTCCTCTGAACCGCAGCATATGTGACAATTTTGTCCCATTATTCTCAAATTGCTAACATCAGTTGCCTTCATCTTTCTTCTTCTTTTTATTACCATCCGCCTCCACGGACTCCGAATCAGCTAAACGTACCCATTTTAGTTTCTTCTTTAATCTCTTCAACAATGTTCTTTCTCCCAACTTCCCATTCTCCGCGGTTTCCATTCTACACCACCTTTCTCTTTTCCCAACTTCTGTGCCATCTTTTTTTACTTTTCCGATATAATGCCCCCCATCCTGCCTTTTTTTGTGCTTTTCCATTCCCACATGCCATCATTTTCCTGATTAATTTCTCGAAACGGCTCAACACTCTGGGCCGGATTCTTTCCTTAGTTTTCACTTGGAATAATATTAGATGGAAATCTTAAATAAACAAGTCTTCCATAAGTCATTTGTCAAAAAAAAAAAAAGAGTTTTATTAATAAGAAAAATTTTAAACGTAAGCCCATAAAAATAAACTTTTTTACATTTTTTTTTTTTAGATAAAGTCCACTTTTTCAGGGGCGGAGCTATTAAGGGGCACTGCCTGCCCTTAATAGAATTATTTAGTTTTTTTATGATAATTTAATAGATATTAATTATAATACATATTAATTTAAGAAAAATAATACATATTAGTTTTTGATGATTTAATAGATGATATTTATCATCTTATATTGGTCTTCTCTCTAAAAAATTATCTTGACCCATTCTTATAAAATTATTTTGATTTTATAAATTAATTATTTATAAGTTCAATTTAAAAATTTGCAAAAAAAAAAAAAAACCTTTAATTTAATTATTTTGATCTTATAGATTAATTACCTATAAGTTTAATTACTTATAAGTTGTATTAAACATATTTTATTTTTATTTTAAATTGTACTATCAAATTGTTCTATACCACAAAAAAAAAATGTATAGAAATAGAGCAAAAAATATTTTATGTATATTATTTTACCTTCACTTGGCCCCTCTAAAGCAGATTCCTAGCTCCGCTACTAACTTTTTTACAAGATTTTCTGTGTTTGTTACAAATCATTATCTCGATCATCCCCAAATTCATGACCTATTAGAGTATATAGCTCATATTTGCTAAGTACACAGCGGCAAAGAGGCAATTGTTGTCGTTCGCTCCACTCCACTTCGTGATTGATATATTGTTTGAGACGCTGATTAGGTTAGGGATGCGGAGGGCAGTACAGTACGAAAATATTTTTGTAAATTTTCTTAAGTATGTTCGTACAACTAGAGTTAGTATAAATATATATTATGTAACTCTACTTTAGATGATAGTGAACTTACCGTCGTTCACTCCTATGGATGTATGCACATTATCGAATCACGTAAATCTCTGTGTTATTTTTTTTCTTATTTTCTTTTCGATTATTCTGTATATTTATCATAATTGTCGCACAATCACAACACTATCATTATTCCCAAGATTATAAAACTCAAAAATCAAAAATTCTTTCATACCAAAGCTTCACAAAGAAGGCAAAAGAATAAAATAATGAAGTTATAAAATAATCAAAGGAATTGGCAGGTGGGTGAAGAGAAAGATAGGCTTATTGTTGATTATTTTAAGTAGTTATTTGCTATTTCATTTCCATGAGGCAACATGGACTCCCTGAATAATTTAGCGCGCTAGGTAACATCGGAAATGAATGATGAGTTTATTAAAGTTTATACTGAGGAGGAAGTTGTTGAGGCACTTTCTTAGATGCATCCCACGAAAGCCCTCTAGGACTAGATGGAATGACCCCAGTATCTTACCATACATTCTGACATACTATTAAAAAGTCAACCACAACAGCGGTTCTACAAGTTTTGAATTAAGGTGAATTTACACCCTCTTCAGCTCCGTTAGTATTCAAAAATGAGATGGGTTGTCTCCATTCGTTTCAAACTTATTATTATATTTTTTTATAAAAATACAAATTTCAATACAAATTTTTTAAATTCCAATACAGTTTTTTCAATTCTCAAATCAACTTTTTCAAATCTTAAAACAATATTAATATTAAAAAATAAATTTAACTCGATTCTTTTCAACTCATCTCGTCTCATCTCTAAATTCAAACGGAGCCTGAATTACATGTTTATCACTCTTAGATCATGCACAAATTTAGAAGCTTTGATAGCAACATTTGGTGGTGCTGAAGAAGGATGAGAGAAGTTGGGACAAAATGTGTGACTCAAAGTTCATGGGGGATTAGGCTTAAGAGATCTAAGAATTTTCAATTTGGCATTGCTGGATAAACGAGTATGGAAGATCTGCAAGAGGAAGGTACTCTGCTGCAGAGAGTGTACAAAGCCAAGTATTTTCCAAAAAGCAATTTGTTTGATGCTGGTCTGGGAATAATCCTTTGTATGCATGAAGATGTGGGAAGCAAAAAAGTGGTTAAGTGCAGGCTGCAGGTATGGGAACCAAAGCAGGGAATAACACAACCTCGAGAGAGCAAGTAAAGATGGATTACCTACACAACACAACCTCGAGAAAAAAAGTATATTCCCACTGAAGGAAAATGTTGTTTCTGCGAGGAAGTGGTAGAAGATACTCCTCATGCACTTTTCTTCTGTTCAGCTATTAGGGAATATTAAAAAAGTTATCCCCTTAATGCAGGATTTAGACATAAATATGTCTGTCATGGCCATTGCGGTTGCTGTGAAAGATAAAGTGGAGATAATTTGACTACTCTTTTCCCACTAGCCTGGAGCTTTTGGCATAGAAGGGAATAAGATGGTAGATGAACAAAGTTGTATTGACCAAAAACAAGCAATAGAGTGATGATACCAGTACAACGAGTTTTACAACTTTTTTACAATTTATAGTGTACTCAATTTTTTTAATTTTTTATCATTTTATTTTAAGTATTTTTTTAATATTCTTAATTATTAAGAAAAAATTAAAATAAAATATATAATCTTATTAATATTTACATTCTTAATCACCTAGTAAAATTAAAAATTAAATAAAAATATTTGTAAAATGGTTGTAAGTGTATCATTTCTGGTGCTAATATGGGCGATTTAAAAAATGATTTTTGAGAGTGATAACTTGCTGATGGTGAATGAAGTCAATGCAAATTAGGTTTCCTATTCTATGCTAGGGAATCTGGTATGAGAGGTAGTATATAAGTTAGCTAAACATGCTTGAAATGTTGAGGATCTAGATGCGTGGTGGGAGAATGTTCCCGAGTTTGTTTCTCAAACCTTGTCAAGCAACTTGTAATGCTTCTTTCTGTCAATGATATTACCAATTTCAGAGTCAAAACTCAATGAAAAATGCACATTGAGACCTACCTACCTACCTACATATATTATAATCACTGTAATGTACAGGTGTTCTTGGACCTTCTAGACTTGGTTAGGATAAGATAATCTGCTGCTGGAATTACCCAACTCTAGCCAGTCTTATCAAAGCTCTTTTACCCCATACCACAAATGCACTCTAAAAAAAATCGATGAAACAAATATATATGGGGCAGTTTCTTGTCACGGTACGAACCAATTTCTTTGAACAGATATACAGTCATTCCTCATCTTTAAGCAACAATATATGTTATCTCAAGAGCAGGACAGTAAATTTCTACCAATAGCCAGAGAAAAGTTGTGCAGTTTCTCTACTGAATTCCCCCGCAGTTGGAGTTTAACCACTCTTCTTTTTCTTCTTTTACAGATATCCAGAAAATGGATTAAACCAGGAAAACAAAATTTGACAGACAGCAAAAGGAAACAAAAAATTTGTCATTGCTTATGTACATACAAGGCCTAGACTTTTTTGACCCTGGTCACATAACTTTCAATCTTGATAGTCACAAACGGTTATTTGCAACTGGGAAGAATCCTGATCAGCCACATATTGTCTGATGAAGGCTCTTCTCCACCAAACCTCAAATGCCCTCTGAATATTGGGGCAGTCATCTCCTTTGCTAAGAAACCTATCAAACCAATTAAGCAAGATAGCCTGTTGCTGCGGCAATGGCAGAGTAAGAATTGTCTGACTCAATCCATCCTCAACCAGCTTCTTATCAACTGATCTAGAAGCCCTTCTCATCCATCCAAAGTCTTCATAAAGCGGTTCCAGCCATGTGGACAGCAAAGAAAAACGGGTTTCTTTTGGCACCAAGATACGTCCTCTCCCAATAGCAATACAAAGCTGTGCAGTGATTCTGCTAATTTCATGCCTATAAATGGTGGGGATTTTTGAGTGGAGAACTGCAAGCTCCTTCTGATCTGCCCACAATTTCACAAATTCGTCTCCCACTTTTTTTTCAATTAGAATATCCACAATCCACTGCATATTGTCAGCCTCTCGAGCTATTTCACCCATTAAAGCCCCTCGATCTCGCTTCTCATCCACACAAGTAGCTTCCGATAAGCATAGGATAAGAGAACTGAGACATCTATGGCAAATATGATAAAGTACATCCTTAGAGTCATCAAGCCTATCACTAAAATTTGTGGCATCTTCTCTAAGTAAACGTGAAATCAGAGATTTCATTTCTCGACGAGCTTTTACATCTTTTGCTTGTAGAACACCAGTCAGCATTCTCAAGAAGACGTCATCAGATCTTGTAGAAGTAGATGGTTCAGATGATACTCTCAGCAGAACTTCAGCACCAGAGTCACGAAGCTGAAGTTCATTGAGATGAGATACGATTTTTTCCTCTTCATCCTCTGACCATGGTACAGTCTCCAAATATTCCAAGCATGATACAATCCCAGCATCAAACATGATAGCTGCAGATACCTACAAATATTTCACTACGGAAAACTCAGATGGGGGGAAACAAAAGAGAGATGTTACAGTCCCATATGCAAGCAATAGCACTACAAGCAATTAACTGTTCTGGAACAAAATATTGGATTGTTATAATCTTGTTTTGGTAATGATATAATCTTGTTTTGGTAATGATCAATAAAAGGTTTGGAGCTTTTCACTCTTTGGTACGTGGACCAGTGAGAAAGAGAGAATATAATAGTATCATAATACCCATATTTGACATTCTTCTTCTTTCCAAGAAAATACAGGCAATTCAACAGTCACCTAAATTTCAATCTTATCTTCTAGGTGTCCTAGTTTTCAACAAGAAAAGCTCGAGGAAACTAAGGCTACATTTGGATGTTGAGGTGATCTCAATTGATCTGTGAATAGTAGTGAAAATGTAATGAATAGTAGTAAAAAAAAATAGTGAACAGTTTGTTAATACTAGTGAATTAGTCTGAGTTGATCATCAGACTCACTAAGCAAACATAGCCTAAGCCATGAAACTTTCTTTCTCATACATTGCATTCAAGATTTCAGTCCCTGATGGATCACTAAAACTTAAGATCCGGTAGCCAAACTTTCAGAGGTATCCTCTCCACTACATTTTTCAAGTACCTAATGGGTCTAAACTCTCATCAGTTTGGGAAACAGAATATCATATAACCAGAGCTCAAACATACAGCCAGTTAACATCTTCCAACGCCAAATCTAGTCAAACTCAAAGGCAAGTAAATAACAAGGTCAATATCTCATTTCCTCAAATTTGCTACAGTAACTCAGCACCCAGAATAAAGAATTTATAACCAATATCATACCAAAACGCCACCCACGTAACAAAAAGATTGATAGTAACAGTAACAATAAAACAGGGAACAAGAATAACATTTCTAGTAAAAAATGAAGCCAAGGAAAGGGTAAAAAAGCATCGTACCTTGAGCAAACCCAAAACCTTGGTCACCTCCTCTCCCATCAACCTCCTCTTCAAGTCCTCACAGTACATCAACACCACAGCCTCGACGTAGACCTCCACGTCATCACAATCGCTGATCTCCACCGAGTGGGCCACTCCACGGTCCCGCCTCAGCTTATCAGCAAAGAACCGGCTCTTCTCGGCGAGCACGCTCTTGTGAACGTCTATAGAGACGCGAAATCCGTCCCTACCGACAACGGAGAGCCTCACGTCGCCAGCGGCGTCTCGAAACGGGGCCTCGTCGAGGAGTTTAGAAACGCGATCTTGGAGCCTGCGGCGCTTCTCCTCGGAGAGCTTGGATTCTCGGTGCTGCTCCTCAGACATCATGTCGTAGAGGGTCTGGGAGTGAGGCGGCCGAGTCAGGGTCTGAGCGGAAGTGGACGAGGAAAAGGGGGATGGTGGAGGGGAAGAGAGGGTTTTGGAGTTAGGGGAGGAAGCGGGAGAGTAAACCCTAGAAAGGGCCGCCGTAGCCGTCGTTGTAGGCGTTCTTGAGGGTGAAAAGGACAGCGTTGGGACAGAGATGAAGCCCTGCTTTATCATCGTCGAGACCTCCCTGGATTTCAAAGCGTTTTCGGCCGCCATTGAAGCTCTCAATGCGACAAACCCACACCCACAGACGGCTAGCCACGCAGAGTTTTTAAGAAAGCAAGAACTCGATATCAAGCGCAGTAAGAGATCAAGAAAGCCAAACAGGAGTTTTCATGAAAAAGAATCAAAGAGAGAAAGAGAAAGAGAAAGAGAGGGGAATCCAAGAAGAAAGTGGTGAGGAGGAGTTGGATCTGGGCGGTGGCATGAGATGAAAGGAAACCTAAGGGAGGGAGGTAAAGGGAAGGGATCATTCGGTTCCACGTGCATTTGCAATTTCGTTGCCTGCAAGTTGCTTGCCGCTCCCTTTCATTATTACAGTGTACGGGAAGCTCTCCTTTTGATTGGCACCAGTAACTGAAAATATTTTATAAAATTATTATTATTCTATAAGAGTAAATTTATTTTATAATATGTATTGTAAAATATGATAGAAAGTTGATTAGGTTTGGGTAATAAAAAATGTGTAAATAATAATAATAAAATATATAAAAATAATAATAATAAAATATTAAATCATAATTAAAAATAATAATAAATAGATATTAAATTATAATTAAATAATAAATTATAATAATAAAATAAGTGAAAATAATAATTAAATAATAAATAATAATAAAATATTATGAAAATATTTGAAGTATTCTAAGGTCATGTTTGGATTTAGAGACGAGTTGAACTGAGTTTAACTCATCTCAAACTCATCATTACACTTTTTTAAATTCTCATACAAAACACAAATCTCAATATAACATTTTCAAATTTCAATTCAACATTTTTAAATCTCAAAACAATAATATTCATATTTTATTCAACTTTCAAAATTCATCGCAACTCTAAATCCACATAGAGCCTAATACTCAAACCTACCCTTAAAATTAGTTTAAGTAGTGGAGTATTCTCACTATTTATTATTTTATTATTATTTTTTACGTACCTTTTTTCATAAAAAAATATATTTCATTGCAACTAGGCACAAAAGGCTTCAAGATTGTTTACAATCCATAGCATCAATGTAAACAACATTATTTATGAAACAAGGGATCACGTTCCATCATATTTGCGTATAAGCAATTGATCATGCATGCCTTGCTAGATAATGGGCAGCTCCATTAGCTAGTCATGGGCAATACTGAATCGTGTAGTTGATGAATTGAAGCATCAGTCTCTTAATCTTAGCAATCACAGTGCACATGGTAAATGAGACTCTGTTACATTTGTAATCTCCTCCGCTAGATTATGGTAGTCACTTTCGATTATGAGGTTGGGAATTCCAGTTGTAAGACAAGTTTGCATACCCCTTAAAATGGCCATTGCTTCCATATTCTTTGGTTCCAAAAATTCGTCCTCAACCTTATTAAAAGCCATGAAAACATCACCTCTTGAGTTACGAAGTATAGTCTCAAGTCCAATCTTATTACAATCAAAGAAGAGGGTTCCATCAGCATTAAGCTTTAACCGTTTTGTTGGAGGAGGGCACCATCTGTAATCAAGTTTCCTCATAAATGAACACTTTTGAAAACTAGTAGTCTTCTTCTGAGAAAGAGCATAACTTAAAATTTGTAGAGATGGCAAGTTAATCTTCTCATGAATCATGTGATTCCTTCGATATCGAAACCTTCATGCAACCAAAATAAAACCTGCAAGACCCTCAGTAGAAGTTGATTTATATATCTCCATCACAGTTAACATAAAAGACTTGAAAAAAGCTACATCCTGCAACACAACAAACTTACTTATCTAGATCTTATGTATGTAAGGACAAAAGAATAGAGCATGTGCTAAATTCTCATTTGTGTGATCACAAAAACAACAGGATCCATCTATCAAGACCCTTTTACTGAGTAGATTAGACTTTGTAGGAAGGATTTCCTTGCATATTCTTCATGCAAAAATTTTGACTTTGTGAGGAATAGACAATTTCCAAAACATCTTCCAAAATTTTTTCTCTTGTACAGTAGATGAAGTCTCTCCTCCAATAGGATCTGATAACCTTTTGAACAATCAATAAGCACTTTGAATACTAAAGATCTCATTCCTCTCATGTTCCTAAATCCATTTATCAGGTTCATGACAGAAACTAGGATTGAGTGTTCAAAATTACCTTTGTCACTTTTGGATTGAAGAGAGCACCAATTTTTTACACATTCCACCACTATGTATTGTAGTCCATTAGAGAATTAACAGTCATCCAAAGTAGATAGAGTATAACGGGACTGACTGCCATATGTTGAGAGTTCTTTACTCAAGTCCATAAAACCAGGAATCCACAGGAGTCTTTTAGAATATAGATGTGATATTTCATATGAGAATGATAAGATAGATAGCGTATGTGATCCCACATTGATTGCAAATAAGAAGTTCTTTTTTTTTTATAAAGTTCTAATAGGATGCTAATTATATCATTAACTAGTCCTTTTAGAATATAAGGCATATGGTTTGGCCTTCTATTAGAGTGTTACAATGGATACTACTACCATCTCCCACACTCCATCTTCCACCCTTAATCATTATGTTTTTTGCTTTCCATATTCCCCTCCAAGTAAAGGAAGAAAAACCATCTAGCTTAGCTTCAAACAGAATAATATGTGGGAAGTGCCTGACTTTGTAAATCATATAAAATCAACAATCTTTGTTCTACAAAAGTTGCCAACTCTGCTTGGCTAACATAATCAAGTTGTGTTAGCCAAGTTGAAGGTAAATAAGTCTTTAAACCCAAGGTCACCAACAACTTTAAGTTTACATAAGTTATGCCAGTTAATTCAATGAATTTTCCTTTCATCAAATCTCTGTCCCCACCATTAACTAGTCATTTAGCTTTCAACATCATAACATAACTTTTGGGAGAGTTTAAAACAACTAATAGCATAACTTGGAATGGCCAATGCCACTACATTAAGTAACACATCCATCTTCCTTGAGAAAACATGTTGCCCTTCCACCCTTATAACTTTAACTATACCTTGTGCCTAATCTCAACAAACACAGTCATCTTAGATTTGCCAATCAAAAATGGTAGACCGATGTACTTATCATATTGTTGTAGCTATGCATTCCCCCACATATTCATTATTGATCTTTGAGTTAAAGCATCAATATTGTGGCTTAATGCTATACATGTTTCACATAATTTCTACCACTATTAATTAATATCTACTACTATTTAATATTTTATCATTACTTTTTAATTATTATTTATGGAGTATTGGAGATCACTTCACTACCCCAAACGCATCCTTATCATTGTTTATAGTTTATATTCCCAACTTGATTAATAGAGTACATCATTTATGTTATTTAAATAATAATATTTGACCAAATCTTATTATTTAACTGGCATGAATTATGTATTATATTTATTAACTTGAAAATAAATTAATTCTTACTCATCGATTTAAAATAGGAAGAACTAATAAATTAGTTAAGATTAATTATAGGGTAATGATATCTATCATTATATCCCTTTTATTACTACTTTATCATTTATAGTGTATTTTTTTTCTTTTAAGTATTTTTTTAACATCCTTAATTATTAAGAAAAAACTAAAAAATTATACAAGTTTACTAATGGGCACTTTCATAATCATTAAGTAAAAAAAAAATCTTAAAATAAATTTAAAAAATTAAAAAGAATGGTAGAATGGTAGAAGGGTAGTAGAATTATTTATTAGTTAATAATAAAATTGCCTTCAATGTTTAGAGATACGTATACGAAATAGATATTACAATATTTTTAAATATTTAGTGATAACTAAGAAAGTTACTCAACTACTATCAATATAATGGACAGTATCTATTTCAAATTTTATTTATTTAAAGATTTTAATTCAAATCAATGCGATCGTTTTTATTATTTCACGTGATTATCTCTCTCCTAATTTAAATATTAAAATTTAATAAAAGTTTAAAAAATGTCAATCCATCTATTTGTGCAACCAAATCGATAAATTTGGAGAGAGAAATAGGATTGGCTTAAGTAATTATGTTTTATTTTGTGTTCAAGATGTCTCTTTTTGTATTTCATTTTGGGGTCATGATCTTTTTTGTGTGAGTTGAAACTTGAGCTGGGAGTAAATGTTGGTTGCTGGCTGTTTGTGGACCAGCAAACAAGGGGCCATCTGAGAGTGTCTCCAAATGGCAGGGGTGGATGGGATAACTGATAACTACATGCAATCCGTAGGGATTTTTTCCTTCCCATGAGCATATGGGATAGGGTCCAATCTAAACAAAGGAGGAAGTTGGGCCAGAGGCCCAAACTAAAGTGGGTTGACCCTTCGACCTGACCCAAATAAAGCCAGCCTTTCAAACAATTACAAGAACGATGCGAACTTTTAAATACGAGAAAACTTTAGATAATTTACCTTATAAACTCTCATAATAAGTAAATTTTTAAAATTTCTACTAATTTAAGAATCGAATACTCCTCAATCTTTAAAACTAGCCTCCCCATCCTTTTCTTCTTTGATTTTTTTGCAGCCCAAACTTAGAAGATTTGAATTCCTAAAATCTCAGCTTGCAAGTGTATGAAATACAAAGTTAACACAATCGTTTGGGCTATAATTTGTAATTATATCTACCTCACACTTCCCATAAATATTACCATCATTTCACAGATAGTTTATATCTTTTTTTATAGGAATAATAACTTTCATTGCAAAGAAGGCACAAAAGGCCTTAAGATTGATTATAAGAAAGTGTATCGTGTGAGGGGACAATTGCAATAAGGGATAAGGTGATGGACGCCCGCCGTAGTGGCGCCCACCTATTATTCCTCTTTCGGAGTCTTAGAAGTAGATTATAATATGTACAAAACGGAAAGTTGGATTCTAATTCCTCCTTACTCAACCTGAATTTCTCCTATGTTAGTTCCTACTAGATAAATACGATAGATTTGGTAAATTCGTCAGGATTATCCCTGACACATTGACAGTGTGATGATCAGGAGTCCTATGAACATTTAATGTCTGGTAGGGTAACATATCACATTAAATACGGTTTGATATAAATATCCAAAAATATCTACTGATTGTCCGGAGGTAATCATATTAATGGAGATATTATTGAGAAGAAACAAAATCAATAAATAATCTCAGCAAACCCAGGATGTAGATGAGAATAATCTGCTCCCCGATAGTCCTAGATAATTACACGTATACCCGATCGATATTTCAGCCCATATAAAAGAAAGAACGTATCATTTGAAAAAGGTACATACATCTATCAAAAACTCTCTCTCTTTGTTATCTTTAATCTATCTAAATTCTCTCTAACAAAGGTATCGGAGAGTTCTAAGAGTCGAAGAACCCAACCTTGCATCTTTTCTGTTGCAAATTAAGACTGAAAATCAAGACACTACCCAAGAGTGCAGAACACACATCAACACATCGGTGTAAACAATATTATCAATAAAATGAGAAATAACATACCACCAAAATTGCATTCTAGAAATAGTCAAAGCATGTCTTGCAAGATGATATGTTGCTGCATTAAAAGTCCGAACACCACGTTGAATCTTGCATTGCATGAGCCTATGCATCAATCTTTTAATTTCAGCAAACATTGTTCTCATAGCTGAACATGACTCTTCTTATCTATTAATCTCCTCCACCAGATGGAGATAGTCACCCTCAATGAGAAGATTATGAATACAAGTATCCAAACAGATTTGCAGCCCTCTCAGGATAGTCATAACCTCCACATTTTCCGGTTCAAAAAATTGATCTTCTTCTACTCTTGTAAAGGCTATTACAACATATCGCCACAACAATTATGAAGGATAGTTCTAATTCCTGTTTTATTGTAATAAAAAAAGAGTTGTGCTAGAGTGAAGCCACACTCATGGCATTCACTCTCACATGTCACTGTTTATGTGAACAGTGACATGTGAGAGTGAGTGCCATGAGTGTGGCTTCACTCTATAATTTTTCGTCAAAGAATAATATCCCATATACATTTAGTTTAAACCACTACAGATAGTTTAGACCAGAATTCATGTGATTATTTGGAAATTACTCTTCTGCACTCCTCTCATGGATTGAACTTTGAAGTATAAATATTATCCGTACTGATCCGACTAGAGTGTCCTTACTACAACTTTAATAGTTTGACTAAAATATCCTTGCTACATAACCGAGCGGACCAAAACAATCCTACAAAACAAGTAACAACAAATTAAACTTTACAAAAACGTCCATTGTACAAATAAAATCATTCAACCAGAAACCATATCAACTAATTCTCACTATATTATTATTAGATGTATTATAAAACCATCTATTTTTTTTTTTGTTTTGTTATTATCATAATTTATAGGATATCTACTTAAGTTAGACTTATAAAATATAATATCCAACTAGATAGCTATTAGCCTATTTCTATGTAAAACTAATATTCCTTTAGGTTTTTAAACGCTTATTTTCTTATTTCATCGATTATTTTTGCAAGCCTTTTCAATACAATTCATCTTATTTAACTTAGGCGGTGTTTGGTTAGATTACTCTCCAATATTATTTAATATTTTATTATTTTTTCATCATTTTTTTATATTAAAATTCACAAAAAATTTGGCATCATCTTACCAACCAAAGTAGGTCATCATTAAAAAAATTTTGAATTGAATAAATAATTAACTATTTTAAATTTTAAAATAAAAATAATATCTCATCTCATCCTATTTACAAATATAAATTAGGCCTTATACGTAAATATAAATTAGGCCTTATACTCTTGATTTTACTGCACTATCGTTGTCACTCTTTTAAAATAAATAAATTATATGCTGACTCTTTATAAAAAAGAATTACATTCTAAAAGATATTAAAAAAAAAAATTATTTATTAGCCATACTCATTTTGTTACAAAAGATATGTACAAAATTTATTTATTTAAAATTTATATCTATCATTACTTTATTAAAAGCATTGTTTTAATTGTTTTAATTATTATTATTATTATTATTATTATTATTATTTGTTATTGGAGCATAGGGGGAAATTTACTTCCGACTTGACGAGGTTAACAACTTAACACACTAGTCTACAAAGGATGTCTTAAATGTTGATGATTGGATCCGTTATTTTCAAAGATGAATTTAGAGAGGGAACGGCGGGGGGAGGTTCAAAGTTAATCATGCCAGTTGACAAGAGTGGTCTTGTCTAACAGTAATCGGTCCCTCCATTATTACGGTCTGCCTTTCATCTGTACAGAATAATATTCCACCATGATTGCGTCCAAGTTCTTTTGAAAAAAAGGTGTGTCAAACATTAGAGAATTGATTAGCTAAAGTTATTATTATTAATTTTTTTTTTTTTAAAAGAGATAAAGTGTTATAAAATTAAAAAGAAAACTACTACTATTGTAAGAGAAATATAAAAGAAACTCTTAAAAAATTTTTAAGAAACTCTCTGAAACTTTCTTCTCTCTATATTTTCTTATGAATTTCATAACAACTGAAACCCATATTTATAGGCGTTGAAATTACTATGCAAGCTACTATGCAAGACTTAAAATAATAGTGGTGGGGTCATTCACAAAATAATTAAGGGGGTAGAGACCGCCCCTAATAATTCATAACACTCCTCCTTGAATGACCACCCATAAAAAATCTGTCTCATTAAAACCTTGCCAAGGAAAAATCCAGTGGGAAAAAAACCAATGGCGAAGGAAAAAGAGTACAGTCTTCTTATATATCCACAAGTGCTTTAAGATTGCCTCATTAAAACCTTGCAAAGGAAAACCCAGTGGGACAAAACCTTTGCGAAGGAAAAAGAGTACAATCAGCAAAGTCTTCAGGACTTTTACTCCCCCTAGAAAGTGCATGACGATAGATTTTTGAGTGTTCATATTTTAATATTCTACACAATTTTCTTGAATGTCGCAGTTGGTGGTGCCTTCGTGAATAAATCTGTCAGATTATCACTTGATCATATCTTTTATATATCCTCATTTGATTTGAATGATACAAGCATCATTATCTTCGTATAAAATTGTTGAGCTATCATTGATTATGAAATACCACACTTTTCTTGGATATGTTGAGTCATTGATCTCAGCCAAATATACTCTAGACTTGTTTCATGAATTGCAATAATCTCTGAGTGATTTAAAGATGAAAAATAATATCTGGTTGACAGACTTAATAGAAATCTGATACCTGCAGTAATACTTAAACTTCCCCTGATAATATGCATTAGTGTTTCAAGTAATAAGTAAACATTATTTCAGCATATATAACAGATTACGAATTCAAACATGATTTCCATCTAAATAATGCATTAGAGAGAACATGATAATATTTTCATCTAAAATTTTCTCCCCCTCATTCAATGTTATTAGGGATAACTTGTTTATATACGGCAGAAATAACATTGGAAACCATTCATGTATGATAAAAGCTGTAAAAGCTTTGAAGTCTAATATTATCGGTTCGACGGAAAATGAAATCCGCTTGACATTGTGGACAAACGAGATCTTGAAGAGATTTGAAGGATTCGGGTTGTTGTTTAAATATGGGTTGTTGTTTAAATATAACCAATTTTACCATTGGTTTATTCCAGCAAAAAGATCTCGCATTCCTCATAGATTCAGTTGTTGTTTATCCAGAACGATATTATGTCTGATAGAAATTCTAATGTCCCAGATTTAAACCATGAACCTTTTATACCTCAACCACTTATATTTTCTCCTGAGACTGTAAACACCATGATAGGAGCAGAGATATATCTTTCTAGTAAATCTGATCCTGAAATTGTTGCAGCATCAAGAACCCTTAGTGCTCAATATGCTGCCTCTCTTACAACCATGTCTCAGAGGCTATTGGCGAGAACGAGTGAGGTTGATTATCTTAAAACTCAAATATCTGAGTTGCATCAAACACTTGTAACTAAAGATAGAAAAAATAAAGATTTAAGACAAGAAAACAATGAGCTGAAGAAACTTGTAGACTGGTATTCTCGTGACCTGAAAACACGAGTAGAAGAGCTAGAACGAGAAAGAGCTCAGATACAAAGTCAACAACAGCAGCTAACGGCAAAGGTTCAGCGTTTACAAGAAAATAGAGATAACTGTAATTAATCTCACTGGCTTTTGAAATTATGCATCCAGCATATTTTGTAAAGTGAGATTTGAAAAGATGATGGTTTGTCTTGTTCTTATTTCTATTTCTATAAGAACCGTCTTTAACTTTATTTAGTACGCATCAAATCTTCTTCTCATATCTATAATTCATCTGTATTTGTATTCTTATTCTATAAATTTCCAATGGCTCATCAATTTCCTTTTACTATTTCTCATGATCAACATATGAGGTGTCCTTCACCTCAATTACAAATTATTCCTGCATCTTTCGCAGGTGCCATGTTGCAGCAAGCGAATGATCTGGCTAATAAGTTAGATCGTGAAGCCGTTTATGAGCTGGTGACTCTCGGCACCCGATACTCCTCCTCTATTGTTGGATTTTCCAACCGATTACAATCCAAAAATCGTGAAATTAAGGAGCTTAACGAGAAGGTTTCCGTACTTCAACGACTCATTCAAGAGTCTGACAGAAAAATTACAGACTTAAGGTAAGAGAATAAGGATTTAAAAGCTTTACTTGCCTCTTCATTTCGACTGCCTAATCCTTTAGATAAGGATGGTATATTGCTTTATGAAGAGCAAATGCATTTGAGAGATGAGGCTAGAAGTCTCAAATTCTTGTAACTCATCTATCAATTGAATAATAAGATCTTTTCTTTTCAAATGCATTCCTTGAATTTATAGCAGCCCTTGTGATCTCTTCAGGAGTTCTAATAAGGTAAATCATCAACGTAAACTACAATAATGACAAATCCGGATTCTAATAAAACATATGGGCATATAAGATTATTCTTAAATCCTTCTTTCAATAGATACTCATTGATTCAATTATACCACATGCGTCCGGATTGCTTTAACCCATATAAAGATCTTTGAAACTTTATAAAGTACATACTCCTAAATGTATTTGGATTAGATGCTTCAAGTATCGTATATATTTATATATGTAATGATCTAATGATCCTAATAAATATGCAACCTTGTGCGACAAATTATACCGCACAATTTCATTTCACATTACGCTTTCGTATAAATACTCACTTATATTTTATAGGCATTACACATTTTGTTGTTTGGAAAATAGGTCCAAATACCTCTCGCTTTGCTAGCGATTTTAATTCAGTTTCAATAACTGCTTTCCATTTTGGCCAATCATTTCTACGTCGACATTTTTCGATGGTTTTTGGCTCACTTTCTTCATTACTTCTGGTAATGTCAAGTGTTATCATATATGTTGTCGACAACAGTTTTATTTCTATCCATAAATTTTCCAGTACTCATGAAATGTATTGAGATCTCATTGTTCCTCTTCAGGGAAAAACATTTCATGAAACACCTCTATAGAAGGTTCCTCTTCAGGAGGTTTGTACTCTTCAAGAGTTATACTCTTCAGGAGTTACCTCTTCAGGAGTTACACTCTTCAGGAGTTATAGTCTTCAGGAGTTACCTCTTCAGGAGGATTATATTTTATACAGAAAATACGGTCTCTTCATGAGCACCGATTTTTTTTTTCTTTTGTGCACCAATAGATCTTCAACGCTTCAGGCGTATCTTAGACTCATTTATTGCTGTTTTAACAACTCGTCCTTCGGGGATTTCAATTATTGCTTAAGCATTAACAACAGTAATATATGATTTTACAACACTTTTAGTGTCAGTAAATATATCATGTAATTGATTTGTAACACTTTGCAGATAGATAATCTTCTGAACTTCTGGTTCACATATATTTGTAAGATGATCAAATTTAGACAGGGTTTTATTATTCCAAATAATTTCTATCATGCTTTAGGCACCGATATTTCATTATTTCAAAACATGATGAAATATTAATAAGCTTATATATAAAAGCTTATCAAGTGCTTGGCCGTACAACAGGTACGTGACCACTGTTCAGACATACCACATCTATAACAAATATCTTCATCTTTCTATAAAAAATTATTCTGAGAGCCTTTACCCTTCTCTAAGTTGGATCACTTCTGGTGATATCATATATTTTTATCATCTTTAGTATTGTCGCTTTTGGGACCAACACTTCTATAGTTTTTCAATCACGTTTACGCCCTTACTTCCTTTGAAAGGATGCACCGTTCACTTCTGAGAATGGTGTAAATTCAATATCATTAATAGGACGTAACTGGTGATTTATTAACAAAAACTCATTATTTAGCTCAATCACTGGAAGACAAAATAAAAGTTCAGAATATTTGTTGAACTTTCACTCTCGATATTGCTACTGCATGAGCACATTCGAGGTATGAAAAATAATATGTCTTCTTTTATATATCATCATTAGTGATATTTTCACTGCATAATTTTAATATTGAGTTGATTTTAAAAAATGCAGAATATTCAATACCACTCTTAAAATCTTGCAACTTCAGGTACAATAAATCATAATGATCTTTTGAGAGGATTACATCTTCTGGTGTTCATATCTCTCTCTTAATTCATTTCACACAGCAAGATGATTTTTCATCATGAGATACACAGTACGGTCCTTCAGGGACACATGATTTTCTTCTATGATTGTATCTCCCAAGTTCATCATCATATCCAAATGGATCTTATCAAAGATCCTGGATATATAACTTTTTCCAGAAATATCAATAGTAATAAATTTCAATATTTAACATTATATCACAAAAATAAGTTTGTGAATTTAAGAAATATATTCACATTATTATAAGAATAAAAGTAGAATTTTATCAAATAATATTCAGCAATATTACCTTTAATATTTATCTTGAGGTCTGCAAATAATATATTGAAAAACTTACTTGAAGTGGAAGACCACTAGGTTCAGTATCGGTAGAACCTTGTGCTGATAACGTGTTATAAAACTAAAAAGAAAATTACTACTATTGCAAGAGAAATATAAAAGAAACTCTTAAAAAACTCTCTGAAACTTTCTTCTCTCTATATTTTTTTATGAATTTCATAACAACTGAAGCCCATATTTATAGGCGTTGAAATTACTATGCAAGCTACTGTGTAAGACTTAAAATAATAGTGGTGGGGTCATTCACAAAATAATTAAGGGGGCGGAGACCACCCCTAATAATTCATAACATAAAGTTAAATTTAAGTTTTAGTTGACAACACTTTTATTAGATTAATTAAAAATCATCTTTTAAAAATATATTTTTATATAAATATTAAAAAAATTTAACAATTAATTTAATTTTATTATTCACAAAAACAGTATTTTTTGAATATTTTTTCACACACTTCATTATCATATTTCATCAAATATTATACTTATTTTTTAATATTTGTACAAAAGTATACTTTTTGAATAATGACTTTTAATCAATCCAATAAAAATGCTTTAAGAAGATATAAATTTAACTTTAATTATTTCGTTCATATCAAATTTTTACATTGGAATATTTAGTTATTTATTATATAATAATAAAATAATTTTTAAAAAAAATTTAACTTTGATTTTTCATTTCACATCAAATACATTGGATTATGTATTTATTAATTATATTGTAATAAAATATTATTAATTTAATTATTAATTGTTAATTTATTTAGTTTTATTTAATTTATGATTCAAGCTATTATATTTTAATTAATAATCATATTGGCTAATGTGGAAATGTGGAAAAAATAGAAAGAAAAAATAATAAAATAAATATTTGACTAATGAAACTAAAAAGTACCTATTTATCAAGGCTAAAACAGGAATCACACACAAAAGCTCACACCCGATAACTATCTTTTGTAGAAGATACAACTTGTCCCATACTTGCTTGGGCAACGTCTCTTTAAGTACGCTAATGGCTCATGTCCTTCATCAAAACCAGACCTCCCTAATTTCACCCTGAATCCCGAATATGAAGCATGGCATCAGTACGATCAATTGGTCATGTCTGTGCTTATTTCCTCCCTTTCTAAACCTCTCATGGCCCAAGTTGTTGGGTGCGAAATAGCTTGTGTAGTGTGGCTCTCTCTTGAGTCCTCTTATGCCTTTGTTTCTCAAGCTTAAGTGATCCAAACTCAGCTTCAACTGGCTTCCTTAAAGAAGGGCACAAATTCCATCTCTACATATTTTCGTTGAGCTAAATTTCTACCATGGTAATTGTGGGTCATCCCCTTCCTCCTGTTGAGTTCGTACCTTATCTCTTAGTTGGTCTCAGCTTTGAATACGATGGTTTACATCTGTAACTACTCCTCTCAAACCTATTTAACCAGAGGAATTGCTTGGTCATCTCTTAACTCATGAAACATGCCTTCTTCACCACTCTGATACTCAGCAATTCAACTCTAACTATTCTGCCAATTTCCTCTCTTACGATCGTCTTCTTTTTCATCTATTCTAGGTTCAGTCTCGTCCCCTCCTTCGACACCTTCTTCCCCAATTCCCTCACCATCACCAAGTCTTTCTCTCTCTGATCCTCAGCAGCATGTACACTCAATGATGACTCGTTCACGGACCAATACGTCTCAGCCTAGATAGTTTACAGATGGCACGATCAAATGACCACTCCCTTGAGCTCACATTACCAAACTCAACTCCATTCCAGAGACACTTTCCTACTACACCACTGATAAAAAATAATCTACATGGCGTGTGACAATGGCAAAAGAGTTAATGCTCTAATTGCCAACCAAACGTGGTCCTTCGTTCCTCCCGTTGAAGCTGCCAACATCGTTGCATGTAAATGGGTTTTTAGGACAAAGAGGTTTACCGATGGTAATATCGAAAGATGCAACGCCCGTCTCATAGCTAAAGGTTTTCTTCAACAATCTAGCATCGATTATGAAGAAACCTTTAGCCTAGTTGTGAAGACCACCACAATCCGAATGTTTCTATCTCTGGTTGTCTCCAAAAAAATTGGCCCATCCGACAATACGACATGCAAAATGCATTTTTGCATGGTTCCCTCACTAAGACAGCCTTCATGGCACAACCACCTGATTTTCTAATTCATAGTTTCCTTCTCATGTATGCAGATTACACAAAGCCGTATATGGGCTTTAACAATCTCCTTGAGCGTGGTATTCCAGACTCAGTTGTAAACTTGTTGATCTTAGTTTCAAAATATCGACTGTTGACCCTCTTTGTTCTTATGCAAAAATGAGTCAACTACAATCTACGTCTTGGTTTACATAGATGACTTGCTAATCACTAGTTCCTCAATGCAATGCATTGCTAAATTTGTAGATGCCTTACGCATGGATTTCCCCATTATTGATCTCGGTCAACTAAACTTCTTTTTGGGCATTGAAGCTACCTTTAATTCCAATGGATTGCTTCTAACACAGTAGAAGTATATCCACGATTTGATTCACAAGACTAACATGCATTTATCCAAGCCAATGAAGTCACCAATGTCAACTTTAGAAAAACTTAGTGCCTTCCCTAGGAACCTGTTTGAGGATTTGACTTTATATCGAAGCACCATGGAGTCATTGAAGTATCTTTCCTTCACTCATCCAGACCTCACCTTTACTGTTAGCAAGGTTTCTCAATTCATGCATGCCCCCTGCATACCTCACTGGATAGTCATGAAACGTATCCTCCAATACCTCAAACATACTTCAACTCTCAGGCTTAAGATATTTCCCTCATCTTCATTCAACATCATAGCCTTTTTCGATGTCGATTTAACTGGTTGTACCGATGACAGACGCTCAACCAGTGGCTTCTACATCTTCCTTGGCACAAATTTGGTCTCTTGGTCCTCTAAGAAGCAGCACACCATCGTCTGATCATCCATGAAAGCAGAGTTTAAAGTTGTTGCAAACACTACTCCCGAGATCATTTGGTTGCAACAACTCTGTCGAGACCTTAGTTTACCACTTCCTAGAGCCCCTGTGCTTTATTGTGATAATCTTGGAGAATTGTATTTGTCCTCTAATCTAGTATTCCATATCAGAACTAAGCATGTAAAAATTGATTTCCATTTTGTTGGAGATGGAGTTCGCAACAAATCTCTAGATGTGGCCTTCGTTTCGGGCAAGGACCAACTTACCGATATACTTACTAAGCCTTTATCAACTGCTAGATACCAAGCCTTGTGTTTAAGTCTTGGCTTACAACATCTGAAGCTTGACTTGATGGGGGACGTTAAGGCTAAAACGGTAATCACATGCAAAAGCAGCTCAACACCATCACGCCTCAAGGACTCGGATGCAGTTACGTAAATAGTAGTAATGCATGAGCTGCACTACCCTGCGTGCCTATACAAATTTGTAACAAACTAAATTACTTTTAGTTAGAATATTCTAGACTCTGTAAAGTAGTTAGCACACGCCTATAAAGACATTCTTTGTATCACTCATTCTCATAATGGAAATAATCCAAATATTTTTTATAATACTATCAAATTTTTAAAGTTATTGTAGCTAAAACTTGAAAGTACCCATTCAACTTATTTTCTTTTATAATAGCTAAATGTAAGATTTTTTGTTTTTAGTTAATTTATTGAGAGTGCTCTTAATTTTTGAAAAAAATTATTGTGTTAATGGTCAAATTAATATCTAAGTTTTCAAGTTTATCAAGATTTATATGCGAGTTAAATAAATGCCCACTATTCAACTCTCTAAAATTTATCACTAGAGAAGTAAGAAAGAAAACCCGATGACATTATGCCGTGTGCTAGTCTTTAATTGACCGATATAACCCAAGTCATTGATAGAAGAATCTAATTATGAGATTTTTAAAATTTAAGTATTAATTTTTTGAAATTGAACGCATGAACCTTGATTTGTAAATACATGAAATCTAAATATTGATTTTATAACTAAGTCAAATATATGTGATGGCCCATGACTATATTCTTATGGACGGTTTGGATACAAGAAATTTATCAACTCATCTCATTTGATCTTATATAATCATTACAATTTTTTTAAATTTTTACATAAATAAAGTAAATAATTTAACTTTTTAAAATTTTAAAATAAAAATAATTTTTTAATAACTCATCTAATATTATTTTATCTCAACTTACTAACTAAACCTCCCCTTTAAAAAAAAGGTAATGTTGAACATTGAAATAATATTGGTCACGATAGGTTGGTAGATAACATCAAGAGTCATTAAGTTCATTTTTTTAGGAGAAAATAGCATTTCATTATTATTATTATTATAAAAACCTTTCATTTATAACAAATAAATTATTCTACATAAGTGCATAATCGTTATATAATCGATTTAAAAAATAATATAATCTATTATTAATAAATTAATTTTTTTTATGTGAATTTTATATTTTATTATATATATATATATTTCGAAACAAAATAAAAATAAGACAAAAAAAAATAACGTAAAAGAGAAGGTGTGAAACTGTCAAAACCGTAAAATGAACCGTACAATCAATCTCATAAAACAAACATGAGTGATTACATTACATGGACGATTATGGGTGTAAATGGTCTGATCCGGTCCGGTCTGAAAAATTTGTAGACCGATTCCATTCGGTTTAAAAATTCTCTCATCCTAGACCGGACCGAACAGGAGTTCGGTCCATACCGGTCCGGTCCAATTCGGTCCAGGGGCGGTCCGGTCCGATCCAGGGGTGCCCCATATGATTTAATAGACTAAATTTAATCCAAAATTCTATAATGATCAAATATTTTTTTGGCCCAAATCTAACTACTACAAATTATAATATATTAATATTATAAGAGTATATATTATATATTAATATGTTAATATATATTATATATTAAGTATGTTAGTAAATTATAACTAATAACACTATAAATAATAATATGTTAATATTATAAGAGTATATATTATATATTAATATGTTAATATATATTATATGTTAATATATATTATATATTAATTTATTAATTTATATTAATATTAACATTATAATTTATATACTATTTTTATATATACATATATAAATATATATTTATGTGAGGTTCGGTCCGGTCCGGTCTAGGAGGAGAAATCTTTTGGATCGGACCGGACCAGAATTAATCGGTCCATGTAAAATTTAGATCGGATCGTACCAAATTTCATTCGATCCTGTCCGATTTCGGTCTGAGACAACCGATTCAATCCGATCCATCGATTCAATTTGATCTTTTTACAACCCTATACACGTTGGCATAAAATTGCAAATTGTACTTCCATACTTTATGGGGTTGGTTGTTTGTTGAGGTTGAGCTAAATTACCAGGCCAAATTAATTATAAAAAAAAAAAAAAAGAAGAATGGTAGGAAAGGAACAAAGGACATGCTGCATGTAGATATCGATGCACTGAAACAAGACTGCATTGCAGAGATGTCTGACATGTGAAGAACAGCGACCTTTAAGAATTCAATAATTTGGTGCGTGCCCAAGCAACGTGCCGACAAACCTTCAGGAAATCAAACAACCGAAGCACTTCCAATAAAGTAATTAATTAATTTGATTATTAAAAATTTATCTTTTTTATTTATTTATTGATATTATCATTTATTAACTATTTTTTTTATATCTTATAAAATATTCATATTTTATTCTAATACTATTTATTTTATAAATTAAAAAAAAAGTCTGATATGTTTGAAACAAAACTAATGAGAGACGACCGAACTACGTGTGGGAGACAACGACAGACTTTCCAAAGATGAGATTATTAGGGATTTGTCACCGGCGTGAGAAGATGTCGGTGAAGGAGCGATGTGACTAGTGGTGGCCGGCGATAGATCTGCAAGGAGATGCCGGTGAACGAAACCCAAAAACACCAAAACTCATTTTGGTGTTGGAGTTGCACGTGGGAGACGATGGTAGTCTTACCAGAGCTAAGATTGTTAGGAGGTGGTCGTCGACGTGAGGGGATTTTGGTGATGCGGCAGTGTGGCAAGTGGTGGCCGACAGTGGACCTACGAGGAGATGCTGAACGTGAAAGCTACACTTGCCGAACGTGAAACCTGCACTTGCCAAACGTGAAGTCGAATAAAAATAATAAAATATTATTTGAAAGTAAACAGTACTACGCTACATGTAATGCAATTACTATTCATGCTTTTATTATTTTTTCATTTTGAAGAGTTCATTAGAGTAGTTTCTTTGATACTTTAAGCTAAATTTAAAAAAAAAAAATAGTATTTAGCTATTCCATTAAAAGTACTTTAGTGGAGGCATTTGATAAGGAAAAAGCTTCAAATGAGATGGGTTTGAAAACTATTTTTAGATCAATCAATGGAATAATGTTACGTAGTTATTTTATAGAAATTCTCAGTCGAATCGCATTCATCCAAAAACATCTCCCCCTCGTTCTTTCTCCCCTCTCCCTTTCCCTCAGCAAAATCGTCCTGTTTGAAGCTTCTCACACCGAAGCTCTTACTCGCATCAATACCTCATCCTCATATTCGAAGAAAATAATTGTACCACTTGTTACACCAAGAGATTAAGGAAGGTCTCCCTTGCCCCAGAAAAGAAAATAAAATAAGTTCTGAACAGTAATTCTTCGAACGGTGCTCGATCAGATCCAACTACAGTCATTGATGCTCTTGGAAAATATTAAATGGAGGGTTAAAATCACCCAAATGGTTATATGTGTTTGTGCTCTAATTGCTTGCATGATTGATCGAAATGAATGCTACCCATGTACATATGCTACTTTTCCCCCATTGCCAGCCGCAAATAATCATTTTGACTAATTTTCTACCACTTGATGCTAAAGTCCAATTTATAAAGATTCACTAATATTTTTTAAAATTTTTAAAAAATGTGTTTTTATAAAACAAAATTTATAAATGTTTCTATCATTTTCATACATACTCATGCATTACACTGATAGTGATGACTGATGAAACTTGAGCGCCCGTGTGCCGCAATTTGGTTATGCAACCCAAAACTAGAGGCAGCATCTAGATGAATTCTAAGATGCAGGGAAAAATAGGGAATTAATCCAATTAGGGTGGGGGATAGGGATGGGCCTCTTGAGAGTGACTCTCCCAGTTGATTTCTCCAACTGAGCAACTCGATAGATTACTTCATTTTGTAAATGAAATTCCCCTATTGATTTCTCAGTTGGAAGAGGAAGAAGGAACTTCGGCTTGAGGGAGCTTCAAACAAATGATGATTTTGTAGTGCTACCTTCCATCGGCGTCAAGGGCAGGGGAGGGAGAGGGAGCTTTGGCTTCGTGCGTTTTCTTTTAAAATTTAGAGGCTTCATTTGTCTTGCAGATAGAGGAGGAAGAGAGGAGAAAGAAGGAGGGAGAGATGTTTTGGAGTGTATGCAGTTGTACCGAAAAATTTTATGGAGTGTCTATGTGTCATTATTTTATTGGTCGGTGTGAAAATGGGTTTTACACCCATCTGGCCTGAAGTGCGACTCATTTGATAATGTTGTAATTCAGAAGAAAAAAAAAGTGTGTGTGAGAGAGAGAGAGAGAGAGAGAGCAATTTACACAAATTTTAAGTTCAAACAAACTGGGATTAAAATTACATGGGACACGTACAAACATTACATGGGAAACAACTGAACCTTAACTGTTGATCAAAATGCTTGGGGGCGAAGAAACACAAGTCAAGTCAAAGAAAACCCCAATTCCTTGACAGATCAAGGAGCTCTCAGAGCCTCCATTGCGTTTCCTTTCTGAAGAAGATACGATTCACATGCTCAAAAATCTGCAACAGATAAGTTTGTAATTAATAAGACCAACCAAAAATGGAGACACATTTATCATAACATGATTATAATTCATACCATGGACCAGACCTACTAGAAAACATTTGTCTGGAGATCTTCTAATTCAGGATCCACAACTTTTGATTCCTTCTCAGCCTCAGTTGTGTCAAAGAGAGGAGCATCAAGCTCAGGAGCTTTCTGCAAAAAGATATCTATGTCAGCAATTAAATTCCACTTCATGCATTAGTTCCACTTCATGCCTTTTATGGTTTAGTATCTTACCATGCAGCGAACTAGAGCCCAATTGACACCCCGGAAGAAAGGGTGGCGCTTAATCTCATTTGCCCCTTCCCGAGAACCCAATCTGTTTTTGGGATCCCTGTGTAAGAGCCTATACATTAACTGCTTTGCTTGGATACTTACCTGCAAGAATACACACTCTCTCCTTCAGCACTAAGCCTCGTTTTCAGATTCTACCGATTGGACTTATATGCAACCTAAGGTGGTTTCCATGTTCATGCATAAGATATGAAAGCAAGAATGAAGTTTTGTAAAAATAAGTCTTATCATTTGAGAATGCCTAATGCTATGATTCTACTTCTACTGCATCTTATGCTCTCTAAGATTTGTAAAAACTTCTGCAAATGCCCCAAAAAATACATACATGTTTCTGAACTTTGCTAGTTTTGGTTTCTATACAGGTTCCAAAATGGTTTATATTGAAATTTGGGAGTCTTCATGCTTAATTATCTTTGAGCTTTCACTATTCCTTTTCCAATCACTAACTACGGGAATTTCATCCAAGCTTCACTATTTTTTATTCAAGGAAAAATAATACCGTCCAATATTGAATAGTTAAATTAATTCCAGAATGTTCTATTAGAATTATGCACTTTTTATATAAAACAAAACTCATGTCAGTTGAAAATTATTAAGCATTAAACATGAGAAACTAGTTTAGTAGCAAGATATATCTCACCAGTATACTTCCTGGGAATTTAAGATCTTTTTGAAGAATATTGGCAAAAGTCTTTTGCCTAGTCTTTCCCCTAAATGGTGTATATCCATAGAACATCTCGTACAGAAGAATACCTGAGAAAAGGATGTAGTCAATGAGCAAAGACTAAGAGTGCAGTTATACATAAACGATGTAGTCAAATAATAATGAATAACAACATGATGATGGTGGAGTAAAATTGATGCATAATCAAACATGATTTTGAATGGTTTAAATGCTTCAAATATGAAGATGAACATATTTCTTATCATTCTTAGGCACAACTTAGGCATTATATTTTATGAATATTTTCGAATGGTGGAGTTTAATTCTCAAAGTGGATGATCAAGATCAGATGGTGGATAATTTGAACTCTCAGCCTTTTAGACTATGCATGTAATTTTTTTTTTTTTTTTTATCACCATGACATCAAGGTTGGAAACTTGACTATCACAAAGATATCTGGATTTGAATTAAGAAACAATTAGCTTGGCTTATGATAGTGTTAGCATGTTGTTTGATACTTTTCATATTTTTACCTAATTTATAACAGGAATAAGTTCTTGAAGTTACTATATGCGCACTTATGGTGCATTGTTTCGTCAATAATATTTAAATTTACCAAGAGCCCACCAGTCCACCGCGCTAGTATGGCCTGCCCCAGTGATGATTTCCTGCAAAGAATTAAAAGGAAAGGGACATATGAGTTGAGGAAGAATGAAAATTTAGATACACAATCTTCTCTCAATAGGTAAAGAAACATTTTGGTATCAGAAATAACACAAGGTGACAGAGTATGACTGGACTCGAAAAAGAAAAAGCTGTGTAATCTCCATGGTGAGAATATTTCATATCTCTTCTCTCCATGTGGAATCTCTCCACTTAAAATGTCATTTACCATTAAAATCCTTCAAAATGCAACACTTTATGTAACATATGTATTTCATTTTGTCTGGAATCTATTGGTGCAATTCCTCTAAATAGACTAATGTAACATGCATATGCTATGATCCAGAATCTGTATTGATGTGTTGACAAACCGGAGCTATGTATTCCTCAGTGCCAACAAAAGAGTTTGATGCTCGCATAGGCTCTGCCATGAAGATTGGATTCTGTTGACCTTTCTGTTGTTTTTTCTTTTCATTTGTACTTGGAATCAAAAGCTGCAAAGAGAACAGCCAACCCATCAAAATTTATTCTAATTCTCAAAATATCTTGGATTTATGCAAGTATTTTGCCTATATTTTTTCGCGGAAAATATTTATGCCAAAGAAGATTCGATAACTAGAATACCTGTGGTTTACAAGATGTCAAACATGACAAATCAAAATCTGTCAAGGATACATGACCATTGCTCTGGAGTAAAACATTTTCAGGCTTTAAATCCCTGTAAATTATCCCTGTGAGGAAATTCACCGAAGATTCAATAAAAGTATGAAGATGCAAGTATACTTCGATGGTAAACTGCATCAAAATATGATGGAATTCTTTTAGGTTCTGAAAATTGCAAAATTTTAGACTACTCTAGGTATCTTAAGTATCATTAGGCAGGTAAGAGGAACACAGTTCTGGGGGCATGATGGTAAAGTAGGGCCATCTTGACAAAAGCAAAATTCCTGTGATAGCATCAGATATTGGAATTATTGGACAAAATAGTTCCTTCAATGAATCACTTAATGACCAAGGATAAGATTTGAAATATCATTTATCAAAATCATCCCTTATTAAATGATGTATTACTTAAAAGAAAGAAATAAAGGGCATAGTTTTACCCTGACAGTGAAGGTACTCCAATGCAACAAGTACCTCTGCAGCATAAAATCTACAACCATCAATTGCCTGAAGTCAGTTCGAATAAAACCAAGCAACATTACAAGTCACACAAATAACATGACTCCCATAGATCAACGAACAAATTGGTCAGAAATAATTCGTCTGCTTAAAGGATTCAGATTTTTTTTTTTTTTTGCAAAATTATTTGAAATGTTTGTAAATAATCCAATATTGTAAAGAAAAAATTGCAATTTTTTAGTAGTTTGTGGGTGTAACATGTCAATGTTGGTAGTTGAGCTGCAAACTGTTAACTGTAAAACAGTTTTAAAGGTGATAAGTGTATTTTCCCATTTTTTTCTGTGAATGCACAGAACCATCTATACTCTTCATGCAGCAAGGTCCTTATCTGTTTGCAACTTTGGGCCCTCCAATGAGGAAAAAACATTCAAAAAAACAACTTTTTATTCTTGTCAAATTTACCTCACCGCATCTTCCTTCAGGACCTTCGTGGGCTGTCTGTCTAAAAGCAGGAAGAGTTCTCCACCAGGGCAGTAATCAGTTATCAGACAAACATGTGTTTTGGTCTGCAAAGTAAACGACCCCAGATCAGGAAGTTTACAAATTCCATATCCTTTTTTTTTTTTTTTTTCTATCAGACTCGTATATCTAAGCTTTCTATGCCTTACTAGTATCTAAACATTCTATTCAAACCACAAAGATGTACAGTTCACAGCACTAGAATTAAGTAATCAAGAATCAATTACTGAGATTATAGGGAGTTTTCTAACCTGGAATGAAGCATACAGTGCAGGAAGAAAAGGATGATCTAACATGTCAAGGATTTCTCTCTCTGCACAAGCTCTATGCACCTGTGGAACATGGAGGAAATGAGATATTAAAAAAGATGTCGAAGAGTGCCATGAGAAGATGATATCTGAACTAATAAAAAAACTTTACTTAACGTCTGGAGAAAAACTATAAAATATCCAAGCTTTACTTATTGATCTTTTCCTTTGAGCTGAAGCTGTAAAGCTAAAAGTCTAAAAGAAAATTCCCTTGATTGGCCTGGTGTGACGTAATATCTTGCACTTAAGTTCTAAAATTAGCTTGGTTGGCATGACTGGATGGTAGTAGTATCTTCCACTTAAAGTCTACTATTAGACTAGATTTAATGGTGCCAAAAAAGAATGGAGGACTTTCCATGATCTATCTACAGGAATCATTTTTGCCAGAATGTAGTGCACATGGAGCCAAAAAATTATAACTAAACTCAATCAATGGGCAAGAACGAACACAGATTGGTAAAAGGAAAATAAAGGCTAACTAAAGAGTGCATAAATGTAAAACCGGACCAGCTGGAGCCTGTTTGTTGCAAGGAGTAGTGGCAAGTACGCCACAGTTATGGCTAAGAAAGAAAAAGCATAGGTAAATAAGATGTATAAGATCAATTTCAATACCTTGTTACGGTTGAGCATAACATTTTTATCCATAGCCTTCATGGCAAAACACTGACCAGTTCCACACAATTCCACCAAATGCACACTGCCAAGCCAGACACAAGTCATAAAAATTTTCCAAGATTTAAAAATAGAAAAGGGATATTGGCTATAAACAATAAATTAGCAATCAACTATGAATTCAGATTTCATTTTCAGGTAGATAATACTGACTTAGAACTACTTAAATTTATGCTTTCAGCATATAGCATATGGCAACACCCGTTATGAACATCAATTAAATGAACAATTTTAAATCTAATTTCTAATTCATGATTAAAATTCTAAACCTGAATGCCAAGTAATGATATCACTCTGAAGTTGAATTACGAAAACCCAACAAGAGAATTTAATATTGTGGAGTCATTAGTATTTATGTATTGTATCATTACTGATGAGGAAGTGGAAAAGAGATTTAAACCTCCCAGTATCTCCGGATCCCAAGGGCTTTATTGGCCTGAAATGTTTCAAGCCGATTTGTTCTCCATTATCGAGAATCTGTAAAAAGGGGCTCCATAAGAAAACTAGAGAAATAAATAGATGAATGAAACTCAATGGCGAGGAAAGAAAATCCAAATACTTGGAGATAACAAGGAGTGTAGAAAAATATAGCAGAAATTCTAATCATGTTTATCAACTCACTGCAGAAAGTGTGAAGTAAAAAGACTTGAATGTCAATATGTCATGCATGTCTGTACTTCAAATATTGCTAGAAAAATAGATAATCAGAAAAGAAAAATATGCAACTCAAAGAAGAGAACTTTGCTTTAGTCCAGCCACACATCTATTTTGCCATTATGCTATTCAATGAAAATTAAATGCTCTACGTTATTATGTAAAAATTATTAAATGAAAAACAACATATATAATTATATTATTGATATTCATTTATATTATAATTAAGTTATTAATTCACCTCATGCCGTTTTAGTTTAGTGAACAATGTATTTATAAAGTCTATTGAATTTTAACCCAAAAATCTTAAAAGTAATGAGTTTTGATGGCCATGGTAATTTTGCTTATATTATATTAGTTAAAGATGTTTAAAATTTTAGAAGTCAACGCCTTTTAAATTTTTTTATTTATTGTATAGTGATTCAACTTATAAATTAGTAACTTTATTTACAAGAATGTTTAGAAGAAGAAAAAACTATAATATATGAATAATACCTTTTGAATAGCACTCCATGAGGGGCTGTACTTCCTATGAGGTTTTGGATGAACTACCTTAGAATGGTTACTCCACAAATCTTCCGGTTTCTACAGAGATCAAATACCCTATTCATGAATCATAATATTATACCCAGAAACTTTTCAGAAATGTAATGCAAGGTAGGAAATTACCAAATTGGCATCCGGAAGCTCTCTCACTGCATCATCAACATTTTCTGCAGTTTCTTTAACCTGAGAGAAGATGTCAGAAAGAGATCTAAATCCACCAATGTTCCATATGTTTAAGCTTTGACCAAATCAGAAAGAGATTTTAAAAGCAGAAGAAAGAAAGAAATAAAGAAATGAAGGAAAAGGTGGAGACCAGTTGTTCACTCTCTTTTGCAGTGTCTTCAGGAATGCTGTTGCTAAGTGGCTCAACATGCTGACTTCCATCTAACTGTACCCCAATAAAATATTGTACTTCTCCCTGTTGAACGTGTACAGAGTGATTAACGCCATATAATGAAACGGTTTCATCTCACCTCATCTAAATATTACAATATTTTCAAATTTTCATACAAAATATAAAAATATAATAAGTAATTCAAAATTTTCAAATTCTGAAATAATAATATTATTCAACTTTTAATTTTAATCTAAAACTATCTTATCTCATTTTACTATCCAAACTGGCCCTACAATTTCTCTTGCAAACATCATATCATGTACTTGTGAAGATTATTTGAGATTGTACATACTTTTTGATCGCGCATTGGTTGCAAATGGAACAGATTCCAGAATTTTTTACCTGAAATGAGTGCAAAAAAGGTATTTTACTAAGGAGAGGATAAAATAAGTTTTGTTCTGTAAACATTTCGTTTGGAGATTTTGCATTGCAAAGCATGGAAATTTCAGAAAGCAAGCATACCGCTCTTTGTGTAGTTAATGAGTTGGACAGTGACATCTGTCTGGTTGTCAATTGCCGCTCTTATTTTCCTCACAGTTTCCGGATCAGTTTCAGGTCCTTGCAAAAACCTATAGAATCCAAACAAAAGAGATATTAATACTGGATGAGTTACTTTCTTTGTGGCATGTTAAATCATAATTAAATAAGTTTAACACATGAAATATTTAATTAAATCAGAATTTGAATGATCTCTATTCTGATATCATGATTAATGTCTCAAAAGTTTAAACTAATGGAAGGAAGTGTTGGATAATCTTGGGTCACTTTCAATCTCAAAAGATAGTTCAAGAGGGTTTTCCCTCACATTATAAACTGACCACCAATCCTTTCTACAACTGATATGGGATAATTCCAACAATCTTTTCCGCATATATCGGGTCTTAGGTCGGATGAGCGATAATTTATTTCTCCCATAAACTATTAGGCGTTGGTAAATCTAGACTTTGATGTCAATGTCGGATGGTCTTAGGCCTCTCTCAATCTCAAAAACCAGTTTAAGAGGTGAGATTTTCTCTCGTAATATAAACTGACTACTGGCCGTATCGACAACCGATGTAGGATAACCCTAGCAAGAACTACTGTAACATTTCAAAACATAAAACTATCTTGAGGCGCACCTGCAATTTCTTCCCAGGATTTCTTCACGACTATACTCTGTAAGTTCTAAGAAGCTATCGGATGCAAAAATCTGAAGATATGAACAAACATTAAGCCAATATTCATCTCCAATGTGGGAACTGAAATACAAAGAACATTTTGGAGTGAAAAAACAGATTGTTTTTAGTTGAAATCTTACAATGGGATTATCAGGAAGTCTTGGATCCGTAACGACAAAGTTCTTCTCTATACGCTCAAGTGTAGTAGCAAGATCAATACCCTTTCTCATTTGCTTCTTTCTTACTTTGTCATCAACATCATCAGCAGCATCATCATCATCATCAGTCTCGTCACCATCCTTAGTAGTTTCAAAATCAAGGCTGTCCTTAATGTTGGGTTGACTTTTCTTAATCATCCTGCTCACATATAGAACAGTCATATGTAAAGGAACTTGCATATGTGAAATTATTATTTGTCTCAACAGTTAAATTGATAAAAAGAAATAAATTTTATTATTTATTTTATATTTTAATATTCTTTTTTACGTGCAGGCTAATCTCTCTCTCATAATAAATGGTTTAATAAGTAAAATATTTAATTAATTAAAATAAAATATAGAATTAGAATTTAATTTTAAAATCACTATTATAATATCATAAAAAATTACTATTTATCTCAAAAATTAAATTAATAAAAATAGATAAATTTTATTATTTATTTTATATTTTATCACATTGTATAAAAACTCATTGAAAAAAATGTGAAATACAGACAGAACAAGAGCAACCTTTGCAAGCACAGTTATCAATCATAACAAGAAATTATACCCCATAAAAGAACGGCGACCAGATTTTTTGGGTTTCTTTTCAGGTAACTCACTGATGCGCTGCATTGAACTTCTAGTACCAGCATGTGAGTTCCTTCTAGGTGGAGCAATGCTCTCAGAGTTTCTCCTTGTTAGTGATTCAATTCTCTCCTCTTCCTTCCCACCTCCTGATTTTCTCAAGGGTCGATTTATTGATTCACTGAGTGCACGAGGTCTCTTCACTGCCTGCACAAGCTCAGATACTGAACTTGAGGCCATCTCTTTCTGACGAGCTGCAAAAGACAGCATAAGTGTTTTGATTAAGCCTAAGACTGTTAAATATATAAATAATAAAATCTATCTCTATCTATTGATTTAAGTTTACGAGACATATGATGATTTGATATAGTATTAGAATAAAAGTTTTAAAAATTTTAACTCTACACGTTACTCCATTTAATTAAATATTTCTTTTATTATACCTACTAATTAAGAAAAAATCTAGCACATAAATGAGTGAAAACGTTAAGATATAAATAATAAAAGCTATCTCTTTTTATCGACTTAAATTTTTGAGATAAATAATGATTTGACATAGTATCATAACAAATATCTCGATTTCGAATTTTGACTCTACACTCTACTCTATTTAATTAAATATTTCGCTTGATAGATTTACTAATTAAGAAAAAATCTAGCAAATAAGTGAGTGTAAGCGGTAAGATATATATAATAAAATTAATTTTTTTCTATTAGCTTAAATTTTTATGACAAGTATAATTTCACAAAAACTACTTGACTTCTTGTTTAGAAGTACATACATCTTGAATACCCAACAATACCTTGAGACAAGAAACCGCCGACTAAATTTGCATAATGCATTGTCTTACCGAGCTGACAATGCTAGTGTCTGGTTTGATGGAAATTAACCAGCACACAAACTTACAAAGAGTGACTGCTACAAGGAATCTCTGGCTAAGAGAGAGGAAAAAAAAAACTATGGTTTGTTAACCATTCGGTTAATCTCTAAAAATCAAATGATGCTTGGTTCTTGGGCTAATGTGGTTCATAGAATATATTAGGAAAACATGTCAGAAAATGGTTCTATAACTCATTGTACTGTCATATTTGTTGCGAAAGGAAATCAGTTGAAGAGAGTAATTATGAAGTTTTCCAAAATGGTTGAAAAGTTAGCTTCTGCTTTCATGTTGGAAGACTGCTTGTGTTATTTTTCCTCCATTTCATGACAAATATACTTCAATGGATCCTCCATTTCCTAAGATTATATGTCATAGTTGGAACCAATGGAGCCTTGTGAATTAAATGTATGATCTCGATACTCTTAAGAATGATGTTTCTTTTCCTGATGCATTGGAAAATGAACGTTTTATTTTTAAAGAAAAAGGAAATTTCATCCATTCACTTTAATTAGGGTGGGGGAAACACCAATGTACAAGATTTAAACAGGAAAAACTCCCTACTCTGTACTTCACCAAACACTACACACCTCAAATAAGGGAACCCCTCTTTTTAAACCATCAAACAATCTTGAAGTTCCTTAGTTGTATTTGTGATTTTATCGTTTAGTGTTTGAAAAATAAATTATAATGCTTTACGCAGCATCTCAAGATGTCATCAAATGCGCAGTAAGAGACTTGATTAAGCGATGACTATCATCTAATTAACATTTTTTATTAGTTGACAATAATTCTTGAGCCATGTTAACGTCAGAGTCTTTCAAGTAAATGGTAGAAGTATCTCCACTTTCCAACTAAGAGTTTTACAATAGGAAAAATGCTAAGTTGTCTCCTAGTTTGGCACCCTGATTTCACATTAAAAGAAAAATACTATTATGCCATCTCACTTTCTCTCATCATTTGACTGTTCATATATTTATTTATTTTTTTAAAAAAATTGTTTAATAATTAAGAAAGTGATTATTATTAGTATATTAATATATTTTTATATTTTTTAAAAATGTTTAAATAAACAAATTGAAAATTTATAGTAACACAGCTCTTAAAAAAATGCATTAAAGATCAAAATGAGAAGACAAAATCAGGTAGCCCTCTAGCAG
The DNA here is from genome assembly GCA_036559045.1 of Platycarya longipes. Lineage (NCBI taxonomy): Eukaryota > Viridiplantae > Streptophyta > Magnoliopsida > Fagales > Juglandaceae > Platycarya > Platycarya longipes. The sequence continues at coordinate 14,594,523 of CM071801.1, forward strand.
GACCCTTTAGGAAAATTCTATATGCAATTATTTTTATGTATTATTTTGTGCACTCCAGAAATGTGATTGACTGTGTCAATTTATAATAAATATTTTGGCCAATCAAATGAATGGAGTTCACAAAAAATGCACAAAAATGACTATACATAACAGAACTTTTACATTATGCGACTCAAGATATCAAAACTATAAAAAGTTACAACATGCATCTTTTCTTAAGATCCAACTATCAAAACTGTAGGTCACTTATTTTCATATATTTTAATTATTTAAACCAGACGATAATATTGTTTTTTTATTTTTTTTATTTTTTTATAGAGGTTTTGATAATTTGAGACATAAAATATAAAATAAAAAGATTATCATTTTTTTAAGAGTTATTCTATTTTCAAGTTAATGTGTCTAAAATATTTACATGATATAATCTGATTTAAAAGATAAATTTTAAATTAGAATTTTATAAATTGAATTTTATCATTTAAATGATGTAAATTATGTACTAATCTACACACGAATAAAATAACTTTTAAACATATCAAAGTAAGTTTAGTTGAACTAGACTAAAATGCCCTATGAAAGTTATACACAAGGGTAATGCTATAATGCTCACTCTATTCAACACCTCTATTTAATAATTTTTGTATTTTATTTTTTTTAAAATTTTTTTATTTTACTTAATGATTAAGAAAGTGATTATTAGTGTATTTATATTTTTTTTTCATATTTTAGAAAAATATTTAAGTACATTAAAAAAATACGAAAATAAAAATAAAAATAACAAAAAAATCATTTTTTTTCTATTTTTTATTATTTTAAAATATATTTAAAAAATATGAAAAAAATATTAATACACTAATAATCACTTCCTTATTTATTAAGTAAAATAAAAAATAAAATAAAAATACAAAAAATATTAAATAAAAATATCAAATGAAGTGGACGTCCTTTCATTTTCCTATACATAATACATCCATCAACTACAAAAGAGGATAGGGTGTAATATATACCATCATATCGAATCAAGGATTCTGGCAATCCATTGGGACGCACCATCTTATCCTTAAATCCCTCTGTATGCTTGCTCACCTCCACTTGCATTCTGCCATGTCACCAAAAACCAACAACAAAGAATTTCTTTTTAAAAAAAAGTAAAATGGATAGCATCCCATTATTATTATTGTCAAAATCATAAGTCCCTTCCCATTGTCAATATTCCAATAATTCCATCAACATCCATCCATAATTGAACAGTCATTAGTAAGATGTTTTGATTCGATACGTTACATATACTTTATAGTAAAAAAAAATTTATAAATCATATTAAATTATATTAATTTATAAATATATATATCCATGTATTTTTTTATTTAAAAAAAAAAACATACAAAGGTAAGACATTGGTAATTCAAACAGGCCCTAGTCAATCACAATCAAAGAAGAATTGGATCCGGCAAGTGACATTGTTGTGTTGGCCCTGGCCCAGTTGGCCGAAAAATTTGGTTCATTATTGGAGTGACATTTCTGACATGTTTGCTAACAACATTTACAAGAGGCATTTTCCAAAGTCTCTTTTTTTTTTTTTTTTAATTTGTTGGTTTTTAGGTGTGGTCAGAAAAATCATGTGGTATGTTCCGAGACAACTGAAGCAAAGTCTCAAGGATGGCCTGAGAACATTATCACGACCACATCTATCAATCATGGGATTCTTGTTTCTGGATTATTCTTATTTTGGCGCTTTCCCTTGCACTTGATCAGGTTTCTTTCTTCTTCTCATCTATTTCTCAATAATTGAGATATAATTATAATCGAGAAAGGGATGAAAAAAAAAAAAAAAAATCTCTGTTTTAAGGCTAGACGGGACTGCAATTCTTGGCATTTAAAAAAACTTCATGCGTTTCTACTTTGTAGGTCCCTCTAGCCCATCTATTTGTCTGACGGAAAGTTTTATAGAGCAATAAAGGTGTAATCAGTTTGGTTTAGTTGGATTCAAATTTGAATAAAATTAATAATCGAATTAATAATACTGATTTTATATTTTTTAAAATCAATTACATCTTATTTGTCTCCCAAAACCAGTAATATCGGTTTTATCAATTCGGTTTGATTTTTCAATTTTAATAAAATATTAATTTATAAAAATCAATTTGTATTTTTTTTTTTAAATTGATTTGAAAATCCTGTTTTATTAAAAAAATTGAAATCTATTACAAAAATCTGTTTTAGTAAAAAAAAAAATCTGTTATATAAAAAAAATTACATAAAAAAAACTACTATAAAATAAAAAACTCCTCTATAAAAAAAAATTGCTCTATAAAAAAATCTATTTTAGTAAAATTTGTTGTAAAAAAAAATCTACATTAAAAAACTGCTTAAAAAATTGTTCAATAAAAAATCTATATTATCTCATATATAATTATAATTTATATTATTATATATAGAATAGAACATATTATCTAATAATACTAAAAAAAAAATAGAACAAATAGATAGAACCGGTCCGATTCGAGCCGATCCGATTTTAAAATGAATAGAACCGGAACTGGATCGATATTATCCAATTTTTCAATTTATAAAATCGGCACAGGACTGGAATGATCCAAAACCGGCATTTTCAGTCCGGTCCGGTTCAATTTAGGCCGATTCTCTAATTTTTCGATTTAAATTTACACCTCTAAAGAGCAATAAACAAATCTCATAGTTTAAGGAAAATATTAACTACATTTGAGAAAAATTTATAAAAATAAAAATAAAAAATTATTTTTAAATTTTAATTATTGAAATGTTAAAATATAAAATTTGGATTTAAAAACATAAATAAAATAAGTCTTATAAATAAAAAGAATTGACGCAGTAGCTGTAGGAATAAATGACTAACCCGATAAATTTAAGGAGTTGGCCAGCTTCATCTTTGATGGGGGCAATTGTGAGTAAATTCCAAAAGGGAGTCCCGTCCTTCTTGTAATTCAACAGCCTTCCACAATAGCTCTTCCCACTCTCCAATGCTTCCCTTATCTTTGCCACGTCCTCTGCATCCGTATCCTTCCCCTGTAAAAATCGGCTGAAAATACAACCCATCCCATGCATCCACCACCACGTTTATTTGTCCGTTATTACAGTTGGAATGGCAGTTACAAAACAAAAGCGAAGACAAAAGATTACCGCTGAGTTGCAGTAATCAGTATTGTACCGGTACGTACCAGTTCCGACCGACAACCTCTTTGGATGTATAACCGGTCATCTTGAAGAACCCGGCACTCGCGTACATTATCGGATAATCCGGTTTTGTCGCGTCTGAGACCACGAATGTTTGCTGAAATGTCGATAACGCGTCCTTTAAGTCCTCTGATACCCTCGGAATCCCTCTCTCTTTCCCTCCATCTTCCGAAAGATCGCCGGAGCTTCGCACCGAGTTATTCGAGTCTCTTCTGGAGTTTCCGGTCGGCCTATTCTTCGAGTCATCTCCCCCGCCACCGGAATTCCTAACAGAGACCCCCTGCGGCTTGCCGGTCTCGGTGTCAGTTTTCAACACTAAACCCCACTCGGCCGCTCGTTGGGCTGCGGGGTCGACTTCTCCCGATGCTGATCGCATCTTCCCCGTCGGTTTCTCGCGATCGTCTTGATCGTTGAAGATGGCCGAGAGGGTCTTCTGGGCTATCGGCGATGGTTTCGCCGGTTGTGACGGCACTGGTGGAGTGGAGTCCTCGAGGGCCATCCATGAGGTGGCGCCTACCTCGGCGAGACCCGAATTGGGGGAGAGCTTGGAGGAGGGGTCAGGTTCGAGGTTCCACGCTGGCTGTGAGCGGAAGCCGACCGGGTTGGATGGCCGGTTGGAGTAGGTGGAAGGATTGAATACCTCAAGCGAACCGCGAGAGTCTCTGGGTAATGGAGGTATGAGAGACGATTGCTTATCCGACTGCTCCATATCTGCTTGAAAATGATCCACACAGAGCAAAGAACATTATCTTAACAAAACAATAATATCATTCACATTTAATATAGAACAGCATGCATGATAATGATATATAAAAGTATAAAAACTAATTAGCAATAGAAATCTGAACCTTTATCTGATGAGACAGTTTGAAATCTAGGTCGAGAACAGGGATTCTAAGCTATCCAGCTAGTAATTGTATGATGGGTATGTCTGGACCCCAAAAAGAATCCTAAAATCCAAGACTTTTGCAGCCTCTGAAAACCAATTTATGTTGTTGCTAGCTTGCAAGTGGTAGGGTATATACGGCTGTGAACTGGACTATGGGGACTTGGGAGAGTGATGTTTTTGCCAGAGGCCATGGTCAAAACTAATGAGCAGTAATTGTAGAGAATTTTGTTCATGCATGAGCAGTAATTCATGCGGAGTTTCTGTCTATTCAACCTACTTTCCTTCACTAAATTGTGTTGGTTATAATAAGGTAACTGATCGACGACATATAATTTCTTTTTGAGTAGTGCTGTTCTTTATCTCAATTCTCAATATCTTATTATTATTTTATGATGTGATATCGATAATTGAAAAATATTTATTATATTTAACTTGTAAACTTATCATCTAACCTTACATTATGAAATATGAGAGTATGATCATGAATAGTTAATTATTTATTTTTTTTCAGGGTCGTTTTGTCCAGTACTGAGATCAGGTCGGGGACCCGCAAAATGTGACAAACATTAGAAAAGAACAATATGTTTTCAAGTTGTAAAAATGGATTTCATGTTTTATCCAAACTAGCTAGCTAATTAAAGCGGTGCTTGTTTGCTGCCAGTTCGAGTCAGAGAAAACAGATCATGATCAGAAGCATCTGCAACTCATGCTTGGAGCCATATTAATTATAAGAAGCATGCATAAAACACACAACAGATGAGAAAAACAAGGCGGATTAAAAGGCATTTGGGCACCTGAAATTAAGTTTGAACGACTATATTCATCCCAAAGAACAAAAAAAAATAAAATGGAAAGGAACTAGAAGTGTACAATTATGTGTAAGGAACCTTGGGAAAAATGGAATCAGCTGGTGAGTGGTGACAATAACTTGTCACGAACAAAGCTAGGGAAATTGAATGCTACGCAATCAGTTGCAGTCCGAAGTTTATGAGTAAAAAAGGACGTAGAAGGTGCTGTACGGCCAGTACCTGAAACAAAGAAGAGTCTGTTGAATCAGAGTTTGTTATCGTCCTGTAAACATAATTAAATTCCAGAACAAGCTACCTGCCTTGTTCAGGAACGAAGGGACTTCGGCACAGAGATGAGAGACAGAGAAGATTAGAGCAGAAAGGAGCTTTTAACGATCTGTTAAAAACAAGTGGAGAATGATTGTCGAAAAGGGGTTTGGGTTCCCATCCCGGACACCTATAATTCACATGGCTCCTGCACGGATTCCTATATGCCTCAGAAAAAATATATATATATATACATACATACGTACGATAACTGAAATATTAGAGAAAATAATTACAGAAAGTATGATGCAGCAGTCACTTTCCACGTACCTTCAATATTGAGAATCGATCTGCTTTTTTCTTCTATTAATTACAGACTGGAAATGGGGTGGCAATATTAAGAAGAAAAACAACAAAAGTAGAATCAGATGCGAAGCAGAGGGATAGGGGTGAAGGGTGATCTTCTGAATTAGCACGTTGAGAGTTGCAAAGCTACCGACCGCTTGTGGTGCTATGCAATGCTTTTGTGTTTCCGTGTCTCAAAGTGGCAAAGAAGGCTACATTTGACGATAAATAAATCTATTTATTATTATTTTTTTAATCTTTTGCAAAAAATTGAGCCTTTCTTATCACAACTTTTTTTTATAGCAGAAGTATTTACATATTTCTCAAGAAAATAAATATATTCATCATTTTTTTTTTATCTTCTTATTATTTTATGATGTAATATTAACCAATCTCTAATAATTTAATCTCATATCTTAAATAAGCCTTGTTGAGGTTATGTTTAGTGGTCTGAGTTATTCAGGAAGGCCCAAACAATTTGCGTCTATACAAAAGAATGGTGAGTAGGGCTATGGGGCCATGAGACAACTCTAATGCTTAAGTCAGTATGATTATAAAAGAAATTTAAAAATATGAAAGCAGATAATAGGGATAGATTGCTTAACCTATAGATGGTGGAACTCCTGACTATTTATAAGGCTTGGCATGCTCTGGCGCCCGAGCGGCGTGGTGGTCGTTCTTCCAACTTGTCAGACCATCATTCCTTTTGCCTTGTTCAATTAAATCTTCCTGCCCCTTTGATTCTATCCCAAAGTGATGTCCCTCCTTTCATACTGTGTCAGCCTCACACTCTATTGTAGGGACATGTTTAGACTCCTAGCCTGCATTTAATGTGGTGAGAGAGACCTTATCTGGGATTGGCACACCAGGGGCTTTAGGCACCCTAACAGGGTTTTGCATTTAATGCGTCGTGACCATAGTAGGTCTCCGCATTAAATGTGGTGGAGCTGGCAGGTACTTCGCATTTAATGTGGAGTAGGCATGCCTGTTTGTCTCTAACTATCTCGCTCATTACTTGATTTTTCGTACTAGTCACCTCTCATCTAGCCTCTAGGGTTTGCCTCCCATATTGATCACCTCTCGCCCGGTCTTTGGGGGCTCGCCTTCAGTACTGGTCACCTTGAGGCTCGCTTCTTACGGGCTTGGACCTTCCTTTCATTCGGGCCTCCTTTTCATGAGATTGGGCCCGATCTCACGCAGGTGGTCCTTCTCTCACAGTACTCTGCAAATTCTTACGGAGGGGTCCGAGACGAGAATTATCCTAGTTCTTATCTTGCATGTTGGGCGATTGACTCGGTCGCCCGCTGGTCTTGGCTTGGGTTCCTGACATGCTTGTTTTGCTTCCATTTTTTAGGCCACCATATATGGGATTGTAGGGCCATTGGTCTTCTCGCCCGGCGCAAGGCTTACTATAGGCGGGCGAGCAGCTGACTATTAATGCGCTCAGCCGAGCATTCACGACCTTTGGGCTTCTCGATGATGCGCTTGATCTTCCCGACGACTGAGTTGACAGCTGGTCATTACTGCACAGTCTGCATATGCACATCCATTTAGCTTCCTGACTAAGCACTTGAGTTTCCCGAAGGTTGATTTGATAGTTGGCCATTATGGCGCAGTTTGCATGTGCACGCCCCTTTAGCTTCCCGCCTGAACACTCCACATCTCTATATTTTGATTGGTGCATGGCCCCAATGGTCTAGGCCATTATTACGCTCCTTAGGGTTCTCGTCCACGCTCATTAGCCCCCATTGGCTTGTTCTAGCCACGCATATGTCGCCTTGCATTCTTGATGGTTACTAATCACAACGTGGGTTGTCACGTCGCTTTGCTTCCCGTGGGCATTAACTTTCCCTCGAGTATAAATAGGGGTATGGGCTCCTCTGGAACCATTTCTTCACTCTGCCCGTTAGCCTACTCGTTTCTTCATCTCTTTTTCTCTTCTCGTTTCTTCTATCAACTCTCTGAATCCTCTCCCTTTCTTTGCTTCTTTACGGTTTCAGTCATCAATAGCAACCTCTACTTCTTCTCATTTTGTTAGACACACTTGGGTGGCAGCATTCCCAACAAGCACCATCCAAGAGTTTCGCGACCAGCACCAAATTCTCTCCTCCGTCATGCTGGAGCCTGTTCGAGGCTTCCCCTGTGACGTCGAAAGGAGGGCCGTGGGATTCTGCTATACAAGCATATGTTCGACAATAGGTTTCGCCTCCCATTCATTTGCCCGGTGTGGGAGGTTCTCCACTACCTAGGTTTGGCGTCGGCCCAGCTACTTCTGAATGCCTGGCACTTGCTATTGGCAAGTTGTGTGGTCTTCTAAATCGCCCTCCTGGAGTCGGGAGATGTCTATCCCGACCTGACAGTTTGGACATTTTTATCTTTGTACCGCATCATTCGGCATAAGGGAAACCAGATTGGCTTCCAGGCCAAGGACGTCCAAGAGAAGTTATGCACTTTGGAGGGACGGTACTCACACGCCAAGAACTACAACAAGAGACTTTTCTACGTCTTGGGGGATGGCTAACAATTCTCTGAGGATGAAGTTCGAGGGGAGTTTTCAGTATAGGTCCACTAGGAAGAGCTCCCAGAGAATTGTCCAACTTGTCCAACTTAACCCTAGAGAGTGCACTCGATGCGTAACAGTCCTCCCTTAGGCGGGCCGCAATTCTCACTACCTCAAATCGGACAGGCTGCTGACCGAGCAGAACATTGTGGTGGTACCTGGTCGAGCTGAGGCGAGGTTGGGTCAAGTGTTAGAATATCCTAGGGGCGACGCGTCGGGCTTGCTGACCCACCCCCGCAAGCGAGCTGCTTCTCATTGTAAAGTTCTCAAGAGGCGTTCCAAGGCTCGCCATGACCCAAAGGCTCTCTACCTCCGCTGGGAGTTCAGTCATGGTCCAACAACCCTCCTCCCAAACCCTGGTTCGACCCCCGTCTTCCCAGACTCAGCAAGACAAGGATGATGCTAGGGCGGTGATCAGCGAGGAGACGATAAGGCTAGTTGTTAAGGCTCAGTCTATTGCTTGCCGGAGAGAGGGATTGGAGCCCCCTCACCGTTGCCGAGCTTGTCCGGAAGCAAGAGGGCAAGGCAGGAAGAACAAGTCAAGGCGGTCCTTAATGGAGTTCTTTCACAGCCACTCCTCGTAATGCTCGAAATCCAACTTGAGCCGATGGTAGTAGATGATGGCGAGGTTGATGAGGTGAGGCTCACCTTTCGTGCGGCTCTAGCTAACCCTCCACCCTTTGCTGCCAAGACTTCATATTTCGCTCCCAATGCTCAGGGTTTTGCCCAGGGGTGAGAAGATCGAGACGCCGCAATCAATCAACTCCCACGTACCCTCGAGGATTCCTTCTCTGCCTACGACTCGGGAGCTCACTCTAGCTCCCAGGGCAGGTCTAGGTCACTGCATGATTACGATGATGCTCATTTGGGGATGACGCAGGGCGATGAGGTCGAAGATCATGAGAAGACCGTCGGGGAGACCTTGGGAGATCAAGCCAGTGTCAAAAGCGAAGACCCCAAGGACCGGGGTAAGGTACCTCTTAACGTGGAAGTTGGAGCTAGGGGCTCGACTGGCGGGGAAGCCGTGGGAGATCAGGCCAGGGTCTCCGACAAGAGTCCGAGGCAAGGAGCAGGGGCGGGGCCCCTTCTAACTGTGAAGTCGGGGGAGACCTTTCTCCGAGTGCTGGAGATGGGCCCTCGGGAGGTGGTGCCCAACAAGTGTACATGGAGACCTAACAAGCGTATATGGAGATAAGCGATGACGACCCTCCGTACCCACGAACGACTTGGGAGATGGGGTCAGGTTTAGGGGTCTGCCACGAGAGTCCACCCCACACTCCCATTCATTCATCACCACGGATCCCTTCATCTCCTCACTCCCCGCGTTTTTCGGTCTCCCATCGCCCTTCTGGTCCCGCAGCGGGGTTCCTTGGCTTGGGCCGGTCTTCTCGAATGGGCAGCCTTCCTCCAGCTACGAAGGGTCTCAGATTGCTATGTGCTTGCCTGCTCCAAGCTCTTCTTGTTCAGGTAAGTCCTTCGCCTCTTTCTCCTTCCTTCTCTTTCTTTCTAGCTTTCTTTGCTATGCTCAGGTCGCCGACCAAATTGCAGAGGCGATCAATATTGAGATGGTTGAACTCATTGAGTACAACCAAGAGGTTAGCATAGCATGCCTCCTCACCCACTTTTTGTTTAAGAGGGCTACAACGATGCGTAAAGACCTTAAGAAAAAGATTGTTGTCAGCCTGACAAATGAAAAAGAGGCCCTGATGAAGGAAAAGGCGGGCCTGGAGACTGAGAAGGCGACCCTCGAGGAGGAGAATGTCACTTTGGAGACAAGGAACACTGATGTGGTGGAGAGCAGCGCCATGCTAACGTGCGAGGTGGCGGCTTTGCAAGCGGGAGCTCGGTCCCTAAAGGTCACCTGAGATGAGGCTAACCGTGGTCGGGAGCTTGCCGAGAAAGAGCTCGTTCGCCATAAAGATGACCTCACCACAGCCGCTTAGAAGTTTAGGTCTCTATGGGCCAATTTGGAGGTCTCTAAGCAGGAGCAGTCTGCTAGAGACGTTGAGCTCGAGACCTTTCGGATCAATCTAGAAGCGACGACCTAAGGCATGAAGCTTTTGAGGTTGAACTGAGCGATGCTCGGGTTGCTCTGGGTGAGGCCAATGCCCAGTTGAAGGCTTTAAGGCCCTAAGTAGTCCAGTCTCGTACCATTAGCATCTCAACATGGGGTTACGGCTATGCGGAGGGTTTGAGAAGGCTAAAAGAGGAGGTCTTGAGTGATCCTTCCTTTAACCTGGAGGGTATGGATCCCCACGATCTCGCTCTTGACTCCATCGCCAGGTCTTGTGCCAAGAAGATCAGGATCCCGGATTATCCTCCTTTTAGGGCCCACAACTCTTGTCAACCCCCACCTCCCAAATGATGGTCTTTCTCATTTTTTTTTAGTTTTTTTTTTTTTTTTTTGTAATGGTCTTTAATTGTAACATTTCTTCATTAATGAAAATTTTCTTTTATACCCATGTTGTCTCGGGCTTCATTGCTCTCCTAATGTACCCTTGATACCCTGTGAATCCCTATCGGAGTTGCTTTGATAGAGATTTTGACAAGGGTCTGGTTCTCACCAGTATCCTCGTGGTCACCTCTTAGTGAAGGTTTCGCCAAATTCTGGCCAGTTTGCCCCTTAGTACCTCGAGAATCTCTATCAAAGTTACTTCAATAAGGATTTTGACAAGGGTTCGGGCGAGAGGCTAAGGCCCAACCTTACGGCCTCGTTAGTGGAAAAGGGAGATGGTTTATGAGTATGGTCGGGCTGACGTTATAGCCTCGAGTCTCAACCTCTTGGTGAATCTTGGTGCAGGGGTTTAGGAGTGGACGGGAGCCTAGGACTCAATCTCGCAATTCAAATATCTTGTTGATGGAGAGGGAAGAGAGTTTGTGAGTATGCTTGGGCTGGGGCCCTAGCCTCAAGCCTCAACCTCTTGGCAAATCATGGTGCTGGGGTTTAGGAGTTGGTAGGAGCCTAGGACTTAATCCCACGATTCGAACATTTTGTTGATGGAAAGGGGAGAGGGTTTATGAGTATGCTCGGGCTGGGGCCTTAGTCTCGAGCCTCAACCTTTTGGAGAATCGTGGTCGGGGGTTTAAGAGTGGGCGACAGCCTAGGACTCAATCTTGTGATTCAAACTTTTTGTTATTGGAGAGGGGAGATGGCTTATGAGTATGCTCAGGCTGGAGTCGTAACCTTGAGTCTCAACCTCTTGACGAATTGTTATGCGGGAATTTAGGAGTGGGTGAGAGCCTAGGACTCAACCCTGCAATTTGAACATTTTGCTGATGGATAAGGGAGAGAGTTTATGAGTATGCTCAGGCTGGGGCCTTAGCCTCGAGTCTCAACCTCTTGGTGAATCATGGTGTGGGGGTTTAAGAGTGGGCGAAAGCCTAGTACTCGACCTTGAGATTCGAACATTTTGTTGATGGAGAGGGGAGAGGTTTTATGAGTATGCTCGGGTTGGAGCCTTAGCCTCGAGTCTTAACTTCTTGGTGAATCGTGGTACGGAGATTTAGGAGTGGGTGAGAGCTTATGACTCAATCTTGCGATTCGAACATTTTGCTGATGGAGATGGGAGAGGGCTTATAAGTATGCTCGGACTTGGGCCCTAGCCTCAAGCCTCAACCTCTTGGCGAATCGTGGTGCCCCCATTTAGGAGTAGGCGAGAGCCGATGACTTAACCCCATGATTCGAACGTTTTGCTGATGGAAAGAGAAGAGGGTTTATGAGTATGCTCGGGTTGGGGCCCTAGCCTCGAGCCTCAATCTCTTGGTGAATTATGGTATGGGGGTTTAGGAGTGGACGGGAGCCTAAGACTCAACCCTGCGATTCGAACGTTTTTGCGGATGGAGAGGGGAGAGGGGAGAGGGTTTATGAGTATACTCAAGTTAAGGCCCTGGCCTTGAGCCTCAACCTCTTGGCGAATTGTGGTACGGGGGTTTAGGAGTGGACGAGAGCAAAGGACTCAACCACAAGATTCCAACGTGTTGTTGATGGAGAGGGGAGAGGTTGGAAATTTGCAAAATTCCTCAGTCTGATTTCATTGAAAGAGCAATGAGTTACATTTAACATGAAGTCACTCTATTACACATAGTATATCTTCAAGTGTTCCACGTTCCATAGGTGGGGAAGTTCCTTCTCTTGGCTATCCCTGAGTCAATACGAGTCTGGCCTGTTGCTGATAATCACGACATAAAGACCTTCCCATCGTGATCCCGACTTTCGTTCCTCGATTGCGGTTACTCTCGTCTGCCTTAAGACTAAGTCGCCGGGTTTAACTGCTCTTGGCCTGACTCGCCTTTTAAAATATTGCTCAACATTTTTCTTGTGATAAGCTTTCCGTAACGCCGTGTCCGTTCTCCTTTCGTCGAGAAGCTCGACTTGCTCTCCCAACCTGTCGTCGTTGGTGGCCAGCTCGAAGTGTTGAATCCGTAGGGTGGGCTCCCCTACCTCCGCGAGTATCACTGCCTCACTTTCGTAGGTAAGGGTGAATGTTGTTTCTCCGATCGGTGTTCGGACCGTGGTCCTGTATGCCCATAGGACGCCCAAGAGCTCGTCTAGCCACTCCCATTTGTGTGATTCTAGTCTTTTTTTGAGTATGGATAGGATGATTTTATTTGTTGCTTTTGCCTACCCATTGACTTGGGGTGACCCGGTGAGAAATACTTCACTTTGATCTTCAGCTCTACACACCACTCTTGATAGTGGGAATAGTCAAATTATTGCCTGTTGTCTGATATGAAACTCTAAGGAATTCCAAATCGGCACATGATCGAGTTCCATAGAAACTTAATGATTGTTGTGGCAGTGTTGCATGCCAGGGCCTCGGTTTCGACCGATTTGGTAAAGTAGTCGACCGCAACTATGATGAACTTGGCCCCTCCTCAGGCGGTCGAAAAGGGACCTATGAGGTCTAGCCCCCTTTGGGCAAAGAGCCAATGTTGTCATGAGGGAAGTTGGTTCTTCTAGTGGGAAATGGGGCACGGGGGCGTGCTCCTAGCATCGAGGGCATTTTTGGGCAAATTTCTCTGCATCTTTAAGCATGCCTGACCAGTAGTAGCCCGCTCAGGTTACCTTTCCGGCTAAGGCTTGCCCTTTCAAGTGGCTCTCGTAGATCCCTTCGTATATCTCGGACAACACATATTGGGATTCATCAGCGGACAGGCATCTAAAGAGGGGTTCGGAGAAGCCTCTTTTGTACAGCACTCTTTCGAGCAGTGCGAACCTTGCGGCCTTGTTTCTGATCTTCAACACCTCGTCCGGGTTTGTAAGGAGCTTTTTGTCCTACCAGTATTCCAAGATTTCTCGAGCCCATTCGGGAGGGGAGACCACCATGCTTGACACTTCCACCCCTATCGATGGAGTGTCGACCACCTTTGCTTCGGCCTGTTCAGGGAAGGAAACCCCTTCTTGTCCTAAGGCGGCCCTCACCAGCTGGTCGTCTTGCTGGAGCTGAAGTACCGGAAGTGATCACGGGCCTCGTACACCGGTTGGAGATATTTCTTCAGTCGCTCTCCCTTGGTGGCGAAAACCCCCAGAACTTGGTTGACTACGACTAGGAAATTGACGAGTGCCTCCACCTCCTTTGCTCTTAAGAATCTGGCCACCATTAGCTCGGCCTCATTGTTAGTGACTTTGAAGGTGAGCTTGATCGCATAATCATGTCATTTCTCATCACTGGTCAAGATGTGCACCCCCACACTCCCACCAGATTTGCATGCCGACCTGTTAACATAGACCGTCCAAGGCTCACCTTGGGGCACAAAGGGGGCTTCTTTTGGGAAGCCTGTGAACTCTATGACAAAGTCTGCCAATGCCTGCCCCTTGATTTTCGTTCTCGGGACATACTTTAGGTCAAACTCGCTGAGTTCTATCACCCACTTGGTCAACTTTCTTGAGGTGTCTGGTTTTTGCAGTATGGCCTTAAGGGGTTGATCTATCACACCTAGACGCTATGGGACTAGAAATAGGGCCCGAGTCGTCTCGCCTCGACGACTAGGGCAAAAATCAGCATCTCTACTTGCGAGTACCTGGCTTCGGCACTACAAAAAGCTCAGTTGACATATACACAGGCCTTTAGCCCTCGGCGATGTCTTGGACCAGGATTGCCAAGACTGCACTTGGGTAAAGCGCCAGGTAGATGGCCAATACGTCTCCTGGCTTTGTTTGGATGAGTAACAGGGGGTGTGTCAGGTACCTCTTCAGTTCATCGAATGCCTTGTCGCAGGTTGCATCCCATTCCTAGGTCTTTCTTTGCACTTTGAAGAATGGGAGGCATCAGTCGGTTGACCAGGCGATGAAACGATTTAGGGCGGCCACCCTGCCCGCCACTTTTGTAGCTCATGGTGGTTACGTAGCACGACCATTCGAATAATGGCCTCTATCTTTTTTGGGTTCGCCTCAATTCCCCTCTCCAAGACCATGTATCCTAAGAACTTGCCCGACTTCACGCCGAAGGAGCACTTGGCTGGATTGAATTTCATTTTATATTGTTGGAGGACGGCAAAGGCTTCTTGCAGGTCATCCAAGTGCTTCTCGGGCAGCCTGCTTTTGACCAGGAGGTCGTAGATGTAGACTTCCACGTTTTGCCTAATCTGTTGTTTGAACATGCGATTTACCAATGTTGATAAGTTGCTCCCACATTCTTGAGCCCGAAAGGCATTACCCTATAATAATAGAGTCCTCTATCGGTGATGAAGGTCGTTTTCTCCTCATTTTTCAGGCTCATCTTTATTTGGTTGTACCCCGAGTAGGCGTCTATGAAGCTGAAAAGAGGATGGCTCGTAGTTAAGTTGACGATCAGGTCGATGTGGGGTAGAGAGAAGCTGTCATTTGGGCATGCTTTGTTGAGGTCAATAAAATTGACACACATCTACCACTTGTCATTCGCCTTTTTCACAAGTACTACATTGGAGAGCCATTCAGGATAGTGGACTTCCCTGATGAACCCGGCTGCCAAGAGATGGTCAACCTCTTCCGCTATTACTACACATTTTTTGGCGCAGAAGTTTCGCCTTTTCTGGTTGACTCTCCGGGAGTTGGGGTTGATACTCAGCCAATGTTTGGCCACGGAGTTGTCTATGCTGAGCATGTTCTCGTAGGTCCAGGCAAAGACATCCCGGTGCTCGGCCAGGAGCTATTTTAAGCCCATTTTCAAATCGAGGGCCAATTTGGTGCCTATCTGAACTCTTCGCTCGGGCCTCACTGGGTCGAGGGCGACCAGCTCCAGTAATTCGTTGGGCTTGCCTTACCTAAGAGCCTGTTTTTCCCGCATCTCGTCGTCCCACTCAGTCAGAGGCAGGGGAGTGGGTAAGCCAACCATGCCTTCGCTGGTTCTGACGGCTGTTACCATCTGGCACTCGTGCCTTAATTCACGGGCATAGCATTCTCGTGCCAGGACTTGTTCACCTTTGACCCCTCCCATTCCTTCGCTAGTTAGGAACTTCATCTTCAAGTGGAATATTGAGGGGATCACCTTCAGGCGGTTTAGCGTGGGGCGTCCTAGGATCGCATTATACGAGGATGAGGGCTTGACTACTAGGAAGTCGATCATAGCCATCGCCGTCCTTGGGGCAGTCCCAACTAGTACCGGGAGAGTGATTAGCCCTACCAATTAAATCACGTCTCCGATGAAACCCTTGAGATGGGTTGGCACCGATCGCAATCTATCATGCCCGATCCTCATTCTGGTGAAGGCTTTCTAATATAGGATGTCCGCGGAGCTCCCATTGTCGACCAAGATCCTCCTGGTGGTGAAGTTGACAACTTGTAGCGTCACAACCAGGGCGTCGTCATGAGGATGAAATATCTCTTCTTCATCCTATTCGTCAAAGGTGATTGGGGGCCTTCGATGGGTCTAGCCTCTTGTGCGAGCATATCACGCGGTAATCACTTTTTCGTAGTGTGCCTCTCGTGCATACACCTTTCTCAATGCTGAAGTCACGCCACCTCTCGGGACCCCTTCGGTGTTCGTCCTGATCTAGCCCAAGGGTTCTCTTCCCCTGGGTGGGCTTGGGCGGTTGTCTCACCTAGGTTGACATTCACGAGGGCTTGTGCTACATCTGGTCGGCGAAGGCCCCTTCCCATACCTGGCGCCTTATCATTCCTCATCCTCTTTATTCTTTTGAGGGCGTTACAGTCGTGGGTGTTGTGACCACCCAATTGATGGTACTCACATTACGCATTCGCAGGCCGCCGTCGCGCATATTCTCTCCTGTGCTCGGGCTCATGACTGCCCTCGACTGCCGGGTTGGCATGGAGGCACAACTGGGGCCACTGGTTGGCTCGGTCTCGTCACCCCCTAGGGTTGGGACCTCCTATCTTCTTGTTGTCTTGGGATGAGCCCTCTTGTAGGTTTGTCGTCCTTGTTTCCGCTCGTTCAACCTCTTCGTGTCGAGGCACGATGAGGACCTGGAAGATATCCTCGGCATTTATATACCTGTCAGCCCTATCTATGAACTCTTCCAGGGATGCTAGAATTTTTTGTGCAATTGTCGCCATGAAATGGCTCTTAGGCCATATCCCACCCAAGAGGGCGGCTAGGGTAATTTTTTTGTCCTAGTCATTCGCTTTCTGTTGAACCGAGAGAGGTACTTCTTCAGGCTTGCTCTGTCGTGCTGCTTGACTATGAGGAGGTCGATTGGGCGCCTCCTCTTACGGCTCCCCAGGAATTGGGTCAGGAAGAGGCGGGCTGGGCAGTCAAAGTTGTTCATCATCCCAGTGAGAATGGTCTCGAACCATCCCCTCGCTACTCCTTTCAAAGTGAGGGGAAAGACCCTGCACGCCAATTCACTTAGGTAGCTATGTAGGCTCACGTGCGTTCTAAACGCTTTGAGGTGCTCGAATGGGTTTTTTTCCCCTTCATATAGATCTATTTGAGGCACTTTGAATTTCGGCGGAAGAGGTATGACCATCACGTTTGCTCTGTAAGGCGTTCCGGAACTGCTGCGAAGCTAGTCGATTATGGAAGGTGCTTCGATCAACTTAGCCATCTCCGCATATTTGTCCCCAAGCTCCTTAAGCCATAGATCTGGTTTGCGTCTTTCTTCTTCTGCCTGGTCGGGAGTTTCTTCTTCCCACTGAAAGCTTGCATGCTCGCTGGTGGATGGTTCGTGATGGGCCGTCCATTCCTTGTTGTCTTTCCACAACCTCTCATTTTCTTCCGTTAGCTTCTTAACGATCTTCTCCATCGTTGTGAGTCTAATCTCCATTATGCTAACGTTGGGTTCTTCTCTACGGGTTGTTTAGGATTGCGTTGTTATCGGCATGCAGAGTACACGTCAATAGCTATTTATTGAGGCCCAAACAATCCTCATCTACACAAAGGAATGGTGAGTGGGGCTGTGGTACCCTAAGACAACTTTGATGCTTAAGTCATTATGATTATAAGGAAAATATAAAAATATGAGAGCAAATAATAGGGATAGATTGCTTAACCTGTGAATTGTGGAACTCCTGACTATTTATAGGGCTTGGCATGCCCTAGCTAAGCCTCTCGAGTGGCGTGGTGCTCATTTTTTTAACCTGTCAGACCATCATTCCCTTTGCCGTGTTCAAGTAGATATAGGCTCCTGATTCTGTCTCGGCGTGCTATCCATCATTCTGTACCGTATCAGCCCCCCACTCTACTGTAGGGACATCTGGGCTCATGACCTACATTTAATGCGTAAGGGGGACCTTGTCTAGGATTGGCGCTCTAGGTGCTTCATCCCCTGCAGGATTTTGCATTTAATGCATTGTGGTTGTAGCAGGTCTTCGCATTAAATGTAGTGGAATTGGCAGGTACTTCGCATTTAATGCGGAGTGGGCGTGCCTGCTTGTCTCTAACTATCTCGATCGTTATTTGATCTTCTGTACTAGTCACCTCGAGACTCGCCTCCTACAGGCTCGGGCTTTCCTTTCCTTCTGACCTCCTTTTCGAGCCGATCTCTTGTAGGTGGGCCTCCCTCACAGGCCTGTTCATTTGAATCGGATTTTGTCCAACTTGGCTTGAAATTTTCTTTAGTTTATAATAGTTTCAACACTTTTACCTAAGAGGTTCAAATAAATTACTCATATTTTGAATTCAAATTCTTGAATCCAAAACCTGGATGAATAAGTCTAGTCATAAAATGATGAAAAGATGATGAGAAATAGATGTTAAATAGTATTACTCGACAAGGTGTGTAAGTTTCACACATTTGTTTAAAACAATGGAATCATAGTTAAAAGATTAATTTTTTCATGTCTCATATATATCTATTTTTTAGGGAAAAAAAATATACGAGATCCACACATCTTAAAATTATAAAAATATCATTTCTCATATATTAGCATGTGAGTAAGACTAGATAAGTTTTAAGATGTATAACTTCTATGAACTTTTTTGAAAAAAAAAAAATTGTTACTAAAAGATTTAGATTTTTATATACTTATATTTATCTATTTTTAAAATATTACATATTTTAAAATTATAAATATCATTTCTTATTTACTATAATTGAAATTTATCTTGCATCGTAATGGTAAGGAAAAGGAAAATAATATATGCTATTGTGCTTATCTTCTAGCTAGCTTGAAGAAAAGCATAGTCACTTTGAAAGGCGCCACAAATGAACACGTGGCATGTTTCTGCTGATAGCCTGATACTGGATTACAAGAATTACGCCAATGAGATCGCACTAATATTATTATTCTTGTAATGAAACTAACGAAGCAAATGCGACGGCAGCCGCCACCTGTCCCACCACTAAAATTATGTGAATGATCCCACCACTATTATTTTAAATTCTGCATAGTGACTTGCATAATAATTTCAAAGCCTATAAATAGGGGCTTCAGTTGTAATGAAATTCATAAGAAAATATAGAGAGAGAAAGAAAGTTTCAGTTCTTAAGAGTTTCAGAGAGAGTTTCTTATTTCTCTTTTGCAATAGTAATTTCTTTCTTTAGTTTTATAACACGTTATCAGCACGACGGTTCTACCAATTCTGAAGCTAGTGGCCTTATTCCTCTGTAAGTTTTTTAATATATTATTTGAAGTCTTTGATATATTTTATTGATGATTATCTGTATGAATTTATAAATATATTTTCTGAGATACACATATTTATTTCATTATTTATATGTGTAGAAAATGGCAAATCTTACAAAATTGGAATTTGTTGCTTTTAACATATCTGGGAAAAATTATTTATCCTGGATACTTGATGCTGAAATTCATCTTGATGCAATGAACCTGGGAGAAACTATTAAAGAAGGAAATCAAGCATCCCTGCAGGACTGTGCTAAAGCAATAATTTTCCTTCGCCACCATCTTCATGAAGAATTGAAAACTGAATATCTTACAGTAAAATATCCCTATATTTTGTGGAACAGTTTAAGGGAGAGGTATGAACACCAGAAGACTGTCATCCTCCCAAGAGCTCGTTTTCAATGGTTGCACCTGATGTTGCAAGATTATAAAAGTGTTAGTGAGTATAATTCCGCACTTTTTAAAATAAGCTCAGTATTAAAATTATGCGGTGAGAAAATCACTGATGATAATATGCTAGAGAAGACTTATACTACATTTCATACCTCGAATGTGCTCCTGCCGCAGCAGTATTAAGAGAGAAAGTTCAAGAAATATTCTGAACTTATATCATGTCTTCTAGTAGCTGAGCAGAACAATGAGCTTTTATTAGAAAACCACCAGTCACACCCTATTGGCTCAATATCATTCCCTGAAGTGAATGGTAATAGGTTTGCATCATTTCCAGAAGTGAAGGGTGCATCCTTTAGAAGAAATCAGAGGCGTGGACGTGGTAGGAAAAATTATAGAAATGTTGGTCCCAGAAGTGACAACATTAAAATGAATAATAATATACCGTATCACCAGAAGTGGTACAATTCAGAAAGGGGTAAAAATCCTCAGAATAATTCTTCAAAGGAAAAATGAAGAGGTGTGCCATAGATGTGGAATGACTGGACATTGGTCACGTACCTGTCGTACGGCCAGGCACTTAGCTGATTTATATCAAGTTTCTATTAAAGGAAAGAATAAAGTGCATGAAACAAATTTAGTAGAACCATCAGATGATTTATTAGATTCAGTAGATGTAGACGTTACTCATCTTGATGTATCTAATTTCTTTAATCATCCTGAAGGTAGTATTGAACACTTAATTGGAGATGGAAGTGTTCCACTCAATTAATGTATTTTCTTTCTATCTGTAATAAAAGTTTTGTATATTTTGTAGAATCATGGATCACATTGATGAACTTTTTATCTCTGAGTTGAATGATAAAGATATATGTCTGGCTGACAGTGCTACAACTCACACAATTCTCAAAGAAAATAAATATTTTCAAAATCTAACACTAAGTAAAGCCTATGTCTATACCATATCAGGTTCATCGGATTTAATTGAGGGCTCCGGAAGAGCTTATATTGTGTTGCCTAATGGCACCAAATTTTGTATTGATGATACTCTATTCTCTTCACAATCCAGAAGAAATTTATTGAGTTTCAAAGATATACGTCGTAATGATTACCATATTGAAACGACCAATGAAGGCAGTAAAGAGCATCTTCTTATTACTAAAACAATATCGGGCCAGAAGCTCGTATTAGAAAAACTACCTGCTCTATGTTCTGGATTGTATTATACAAAAATGAGAACAATTGAATCATATGTGGTAATGCACTAGAAGTGCATTGACCCTAAAGTATTTATGACTTGGCATGATCGCCTTGGACATCCGGGTTCTATAATGATGAGACGAATTATTGAAAATTTGCATGGGCATCCCTTAAAGAATCAAAAGATATTTCTACCCAATGAATCTCCATGCTCTACATGTTCTCAAGATAAGTTGATTATTAGACCATCTCCCTCAAAAGTTATTGTTGAATCTCCATCCTTTTTACAAAGGATTCACGGAGATATATATAGGTCTATTCATCTATCAAGTGGACCATTTAGATATTTTATGGTTTTAATTGATGCATCTAGTCGATGGTCACATGTTTGTCTACTTTCCACTAGAAATGTTGCATTTGCTAGACTTCTTGCTCAGATAATTAAACTACGAGCACAATTTCCTGAGTATCCAATTAAGACCATTCGATTGGATAATGCAGGTGAATTTTCATCTCAAGTTTTTGATGATTATTGCATGTCAATAGGAATAGATGTTGAACATCATGTTGCCCATACACACACACAAAACGGTTTAGCTGAATCTTTGATCAAAAGGCTTCAACTAATCGCTAGACATTTGCTTATGAAATCAAGACTACCTGTTTCTGCTTAGGGACATGCTATACTTCATGCAGCATCTCTAATTCGCATTAGATCATCCGCATATCATAAATATTCTCCATTACAGCTTGCATTTGGTCAACAACCAAATATTTCTCATATTCGTACTTTTGGATGTGCTGTATATATTCCAATTGCACCTCTGCAACCATTATTAAATACCTTGAACCCCTTACAGGGGATATGTTTAAAGCACGTTTTGAGGATTGTCATTTTGACGAATCCAATTTTCCGTTAATGGGTAAAGAAAAGTCGGTGCCTGAAGCACGACAAGATATTACTTGGGATAATAAGACCCTGTCTCATTTTGATCCTCCTACAAATGAATGTAAACGGGAAGTTCAGAGGATTATTCATTTACAAAATATTGCAAATCAATTACCGGATATATTTACTGACACTAAAAGTTTAGTAAAATCTTATATTCCTGCTGTTAATGCTCTAGCAAGGATTGAAGTCTCTGAAGGATAAATTGTCAAAACAGCAATAGGTGAATCTAAAACACGCCTGAAGCGTGGAAGACCTATTGGTGCAAAAGACAAAATTCCTAGAAGGAAAAGAATACAAAATGAATTTGGTGTTCCTGAAGAACACGTGCCCACAATACAGGCTACAAATATAATTGGTGCTCTTAAAGAACTCAAATCTTCTATTCTAGAACCTCCTGAAGAGGAAACTCCTGAAGAGTATAAATCTCCTGAAAATGAACCTCCTGAAGAGGTGTGTCATGAAATGTTTTCCCCTGAAGAGGAACAGGTACCTGAAAATAATGAGATCTCAATACATTTCATAAAAACTGGAGAAATTCTGGATATAAATAAAACTGTTGTTGACAACATATTTTTATATAAAATGGCCCTTGACATTACCAAAAGTAATGAAGAAAGTGAGTCAAAAAGCGTCGAAGAATGTCGACGTAGAAATGATTGGCCAAAATGGAAAACAGCTATTGAAGCTGAATTAGAATCGCTAGCAAAGCGAGAAGTATTTGGACCTGTTGTCCAAACACCAAAGGGTGTAATGCATGTTGGATATAAGTGGGTATTTGTACGAAAACGTAATGAGAAAAATGAAATTGTGCGGTACAAAGCACGGCTTGTCGCACAAGGTTTCCTGCAGAAATCCGGGATTGATTATGAAGAAACATATTCTCCCGTTATGGATGCAATCACATTTAGATTTTTGATTAGTCTGATTGTTACAAAAGGATTAGAAATGCGGTTGATGGATGTGGTCACTGCATATTTATATGGATCCTTAGACCATGATATATATATATATGAAAATCCCTGAAGGATATAAGATACCTGAAGCATCTACAAGTACATCTAGAAATATGTACTCAATCAGACTACAAAGATCTTTATATGGGTTGAAGTAATCCGGACGCATGTGGTATAATCACTTAAGCGAATATCTATTGAAAGAATGATTTGAGAATAATCCTATATGCCCATGTGTTTTTATTAAGAAATCAGATACCGGATTTGTCATTATTACGGTTTATGTTGATGATTTAAATATTGTGGGAACTCCTGAAGAGATCTCAAAAACCGCTATATATTTAAATAATGAATTTGAAATGAAAGATCTTGGCAAAACAAAACTTTGTCTCGGTCTGCAGCTCGAGCACTTGCCAAATGGAATTTTTATTCATCAGTCCATGTATACTGAGAAAGTCCTAAAACATTTTTATATGGACAAATCTCATCCCCTGAGTACTCCAATGATTGTTCGAACACTTGATGTGAAGAATGATCCATTCCGTCCTTGTGATGACGATGAAGAAATTATTGGTCCTGAAGTACCATATCTCAGTGCAATTGGAGTTTTGATGTATCTTGTAAATTGCACTCGACCAGATATTACATTCTCAGTTAATCTGCTTACAAGATATAGTTCTGCACCAACTCGAAGGCATTGAAATGGCATTAAACATGTCCTTCGTTACCTTCATGGTACGGTTGATATGGGATTATTTTATCAACGTGGTTCAAGTCCAGAATTGATTGGATATGCAGATGCAGGTTATCTTTCAGACTCACACAGAGGTAGATCTCAAACTGGATATTTATTTACTTATGGAAATACTGCCATATCATGGAGATCTGTTAAGCAGACACTATCTGCTACTTCTTCAAATCACCCAGAGATCATTGCTATTCATGAAGCAAGTCGAGAGTGTATTTGGCTGAGATCAGTTATTCAACATATCCAGGAAAAGTGTGGACTTCCCATGATCAATAATAGCCCAACAATTTTATATGAAAATAATACTGCTTGTATCACTCAAATCAGAGGAGGATATATCAAAGGTGATAGAACCAAACATATTTCACCTAAATTCTTTTATACTCGTGAACTTCAAGAGAAAGGTGAAATTGATGTCAAGCAGATACGATCTAGTGATAATCTGGCAGATTTATTCACAAAGGCGTTATCAACTTCTACATTCAAGAAAATTATGCATAACATTGGAATGCGAAGACTAAAAAATCTTTTGTCATGCACTTTTCAGGGGGAGTAAATGTGCTGATTGTACTCTTTTTCCTTTGCTGAGGTTTTGTCCCACTGGATTTTCCTCTGCAAGATTTTAATGAGGTAATCTTAAAGCACTTGTGGATACATAAGAAGACTGTACTCTTTTTCCTTTACCATTAGTTTTTCTTCCTACTAGGTTTTTCCTTGGCAATGTTTTAACGAGGCAGATTTCTTATGAGTGGTCATTCAAGGGGGAGTGTAATGAAACTAACGAAGCAAATGCGACGGCAGCCGCCCCCTGTCCCACCACTAAAATTATGTGAATGACCCTACCTCTATTATTTTAAATTCTGCATAGTGACTTATATAGTGACTTGCATAGTAACTTGCATAGTAATTTCAAAGCCTATAAATAAGGGCTTCAGTTGTAATGAAATTCATAAGAAAATATAGAGAGAGAAAGAAAGTTTCAATTCTTAAGAGTTTCAGAGAGAGTTTATTATTTCTCTTTTGCAATAGTAATTTCTTTCTTTAGTTTTATAACAATTCTAAGAATATGTGGATACTTTTTTATATATAAAAATACGAATTAAGTATAGATTTATAGATTAAAGTATATGTCGATTATTTCAAATATGCAATAATAATTACAGCTAAAGTACAAGTAAATAAAAGAGTATTTTAATTAAGAAAATATGACAATAGATGTGATTAAAAAAAATAACAATTAAGGAAAAAAATTAACGTATGAAATAATTAATTTAGATGTAAATAGGAACCGGACGATGGAAATGAAAACACATGAAATTGATAAAGTGACAGGGAAGGGATGTAAGTTGAGGCTGGAGATGTGGTCCCAGAGCCACGTGAACTAACTTTTTGAAGTCTCTTAATCGGGTCACGTTTGTGTGGGCGGACACTCCCTGTCGCCCAAGTGGGCAAGTATTGTCTTTTTCGTTGGTAGATCCCACCGTAATCAGATATACAACCTAAGGCTAAGGTGGTCCC
The DNA here is from genome assembly GCA_036559045.1 of Platycarya longipes. Classification (NCBI taxonomy): domain Eukaryota; kingdom Viridiplantae; phylum Streptophyta; class Magnoliopsida; order Fagales; family Juglandaceae; genus Platycarya; species Platycarya longipes. The sequence goes on from CM071801.1 coordinate 14,619,348, forward strand.
CCGCCTTACTTCCCCTTGTCCCAAGCGTTGTTTTGGAATGAAATTATTTTAGTTGAATCTAATTTTAAGTTAAATTTAATTTTTAAATATTTAACGTTTAAATTATTAAATTTATCTCTATTCAATTTTTTTTTTATATATACAAGACATAATTTGTTTAATTCAAAAATTCTTTATATGTAAAATCTATAATTTTTTTTAATTTTTTATAAATATATTTAAATTCATCTTAATATAATTTAAATTTATTTAAATTTATTTTAAATAAATTTCATAAAATTTACTCTACTATTTCAACTTATTATTATTTATAATAAAACTTAACTCAAATCAAAGATTCAAATATAATTTACTCACGTGATACTTTTGAGACTTCGGATTTTGTGATAAATGACAACTGAAACTAGTTATGGGCCCGCCTATATTCTGCGATGACCTAAGCAGCCCATATCTTGAACAATTGGCCCATCTTGGGCCCCAAAATGTATGTATGACCAGACTAGGCTGTAGGCCCAAACGGGGGACTTCCCATCTAGCCCTAGCTTAACCAGTGATAAAACTGATCATTTGTTTTTTTTGTTTTTTTTTTTTTAAATAAAACAGAAATTAAGAATTCCATCATCAGTCATCACCCATGATTTCATGTTACCCGCATTCAAATTCGGCCCATTTCGCAACGAACTCGAAACAACACAACCGATGAAAATGGAGAATTCTCAGATGATCAGATCCCAACAATTCTCAAAACCGAGCTTTCTCTCCATTCCCACACCTTGGAACTGAACTAGCCATGGTAGGAAAGAACATCAAAGCTGATCAGAACTCTGAAAAAAACTTAACTCGTTGGGACAGAATAAGACAGCAAATAGGCTCCAGAAGATCCCTCAACTGGTTCTTCCTCGTCATCTTCATGCTTTACATCCTCTACTCCTCCAGTCTCCTTCTCACCAGTGACCACCAATTAGAATGTTCCACCTCTTTTGATTCCTCGATTCTTGAGCACCTTGAAGCTGTCACCAATGTTTCCTACACCGATGAAGAAGAAGAAGATAAAACCATGGCCGAGCCTGTGCTTCCACAAAGATCCCAACGCTACGACACAGAGCTCAAACACATTGTTTTTGGGATAGCCGCTTCGTCCAAACTGTGGGAGAAAAGGAAGGAATATATAAAGGTATGGTGGAAGCCTAAGGAAACCAGAGGGGTGGTTTGGTTAGACAAAAGAGTGAGAACCAGATCGAGAAACGAAGGGCTGCCGGAGATTCGGATTTCCGGCGGCACGTCGAGATTCAAGTACACAAACCGGCAGGGACGGAGGTCGGCGTTAAGGATTTCGAGAGTGGTTTCTGAGACGTTGAAACTTGGGATGAAGGAGGTGAGGTGGTATGTTATGGGTGATGATGACACGGTTTTCGTGGTAGAGAATGTGGTGAGGATACTTTCAAAGTATGATCATAAGCAGTTGTATTATATCGGGAGTTCATCGGAGAGTCATGTTCAGAACATTTATTTCTCGTACTCAATGGCGTTTGGTGGAGGTGGATTTGCCATAAGCTATCCTCTAGCGAAGGAGTTGGCAATGATGCAAGATCAGTGCATTCTGCGGTATCCGGGGTTATATGGAAGCGACGACAGGATTCAGGCTTGCATGGCTGAGATAGGAGTGCCACTCACCAAGGAACCTGGCTTTCATCAGGTAATTAGATTTATGACTTATATATATATATATATATATATGTGTGTGTGTGTGTGTGTGTGTGTATTTATATACATAATTTCAAAACAACTATGATGCAGTTTGAGAAGAAAATGAGCAACGCTATCCTTCATCAAACTTCTAGTCAATATGATGCAGTTTGAGACGTGGTTTCTCAGTTCAACCACTTGAATATATAGAAACCTACTTTATATCAATTGCATGGCGTGACTGGGGATGACAATTAAGCAGATGATCATGTAACTACGGCATGGAGATGACCAAATCCAATACAAAAAACATTATTTCTCATTAACATCAATTAGCGTCGTTTCTACTTTAAACGGATAATATTGTTCGGTATATATTGTGAAATCACCATTTCTCCACTTGTCTCTCATGGTGATTTCACGTAGTATGAAATTTCACATAATATTAGAGTAGAGTTCTTAAATTTAAATTTTAACTCTACGCTCTACCAACACATTTAATTAATAGATATCCACTATTGGACCACCTATTGAGTTGTGGGACGATCTGGCCCACACGCGAGGAAGAAAATTAAAATATAAAATAAATAATAAAATATAATGTGTGGGAATATCGTGTTGAAAAGAAAAGGTGTCTAGCTTAACAGAGACATGCAATATCTGATGGTGATCTTAAATTTTTGTGCATGCAGTATGATGTCTATGGAGATTTGTTAGGCCTTTTGGGAGCCCATCCTGTCACTCCAATGGCGTCACTTCACCACCTTGACGTAGTGAAACCAATATTCCCACACATGACCAGAGTCAAAGCCTTACGACACCTAATGCAATCCACCAAACTTGATTCGGCAAATATAATGCAGCAATCAATCTGCTATGACAAAAAAAGGTATTGGTCCATCTCCATTTCATGGGGCTATGTGGTCCAAATATTGAGGGGAGTGATTTCTCCAAGAGAACTGGAGATGCCCACAAGAACCTTTCTTAATTGGTATAGAAAAGCTGATTATACAGCATATGCATTCAACACCAGACCTGTGACCAAACATCCTTGTCAGAAACCCTTCATTTTCTACATGAGCTCCTCTCGATACGATCGACCCAAGAAGCAAATTGTTGGGGTTTACTCTCCTGCTAAATCTCGCTCTCCTACCTGTAGATGGAACATGGACTCCCCAGAAACAATTGAGTCCATTGTTGTCTTGAAAAGACCAGATCCTCTTCGCTGGCAGAAGGTTTGGCGTTTGCAACTGTTTGATTAATTTATTTTGTTTTCATTATCTTAGGAAGCATTTGTTAACCTGTCTTTAGTTTCCAACAACACATTAGATGCATTATATCTGATACTCATATGATAATAATAAGGATATGTAGTGTAAGGATCTTATATTGTTTAGGAGAGAAAAGTTTTTGTTTTTTTATAATATTCTAATTAGGCTCAATTGTATCATTGACTAATCCTTTTAAAATGAGTAATGCTATATATAACCGTGAGGTACACAAACGTCACATAACTGCTTTGAAAATGAGTAGGTATTGAAAAGTTAATTTTTTTCATGTCGGTCTCATATTTTCTTCATTTTTTTTTCAAAGCAGTTACGCAACAATTACCCAATTCATAGTTGCATAAATCTTCTCTTTTATGTCATATAATTTGAGCCTTCCATTGGAGCGTTACTAATAGTATCGAAGCCTATCTAAATCAGAAATGTGAGATTAAGACGTGCCTAACGACCTAATAAGGATGATAAAAGTAAATGATGTATGAAATCTTATATTGCTTGAGAAAAAAAGTTTTTGCTATTTGTAAAATTTTAATAAGGCTCTAATTATATCGCTGACTAGTCCTTTTATAATATAGATCATATGGTTTAAGCCTTTCGTTATGATGTTACATTATATGCATTGAATAGCCTCTTTATAGTCTCTAAAATATCCTCTATATTATTAAGATTGATGTTTGCACCAAGTGATAAAAAATTTCTGATGCAGTCACCAAGAAGGGATTGTTGTAGAGTTCTGCCATCACAGAGGAGATCAACAATGTACCTGTGGGTAGGCAACTGTCGAGATGGTGAAATTAGTCAGTTGTAGCAGCAACAAGAGATGTGCGCTTATGTCTTCTAGTGCTGTTCTTATCTTCTTATTTCCAGTTTTCACTGGCATATAAGAATAAAATCAACGGTAAGGGTATTTATAAATCCGATCAGAGCACAGAAGAGAGATTAGCAAACTTATGTTGCAACATTAAATCCACAGAACAGCAGCGACTTTGAACAAAAATCACTGATCTTGTAATTAGTCAAACCAGCTGTTTCTTGCTTTTTTGTTTGTCCTTTTCTTTCTGATTTTTGTATCTTTATACAAGAAAGTATATATCAACTTTATGCCTATATTATCTACTTGAAAAAAAAAAAAAAATTCTTTGCTATACCCACCCTTACTGTGATACTCCCCTTGTAAATCAGTATCAAAATGTTGTTGAGTCCTTATGTACAGCAAAAATATTGAAGCACAATGCTGAAAGAATCCTTATTTTCTGACAGGTGCTTAATCAGTTTTACTCACCGGATGCGCTTCAGCCTCATCATTGCTTATGAGATTGACTGGAACTGAGGCAATTGGTGATGTAGCCACTGCCAGGACAAGAAGATCAATCTGAGTATCATTGACGGTGGCCGAGTCTGCCGACCTCTCAATTCGATGTATAGATGTAATTTTACCATCCTTGAAAGTTATATTCACTGTTAGCAACCAAAGATTACAAATTAATTAGGTACCCTTGAAATAATGACAGTATTAATCAATCTCAGTTTGACACTTATTAAACTCTGTCACCATAAACAACTCTGTTTTGTGAATGAAGGAAAGAAAAAAAAAAATTCATCCCTTTGTACCCGAAGTACTTAAAAGATTCCAAAGTTTTACTCTCGTTTACTTCTTTTCTTGGGAAAATTAAGAGCCCTAGTCGTTCAGTTTAAAAAAAACTTAGTGAGGGGGAGGAAAAATCCATCAACCCAAACAGGAAATACATTAAAACAAGAAGCGCAATAAAGAAACAACCAATGCCACCCCCAAGGTGCCGAACAAGATGCTGCAAAAATGTAGCTAGAACTATACCATGACAGAGAATCTCCAAATTAAAAAAAGAAAACAAAAGAAACAAAACCAAACAATTGGGGGATTCTTGATGTTTTTTTCTTTTAACCAAACAGTTAATTACCTGGAAAAGAGAACCACCAGAGAATAAAGAAGCAGAGCAGCACAATCAGAGGAATGACATGGATACATTTCTCGGCCACCCGCGACGCCCGCGACGGTGGAGTCTCCCTCTTTGGGGAGCCTGGTTTGAAAAGCGGAAGACTCCCGCCCGTATCATCCTTCCTTCTTATTGGAGAGCGCTTTACATGTGACTGCTGGCCGGCGTTGATGAGGTAGCCCTCATCAAGTCCTCGTGAAGAGCTTGAAGACGACCTCAGCAGCATAGTTGAGAGAGAGAGAGAGAGAGAGAGAGAGAGAGGGTTTGTTCGTTGCGTGTTAGAAAGAGAGGGAGTGGGATTGTGACTTCGTATCCAGGGCCAGGGGGTTCGTTGAGGGTAATTCGGTGATCTGGGTTTCTAGTTGCTTGCTTTGCAAATATTCATTTTGGGCGGGAAAGGTCTTCCATTTGCCGTTCCCCAGTTTAGGGGTTGTTTGGATATTTGAAGGCGCTCTCTCTCTCTCTTTTCCATTTTAATTATTATAAATTTATATTTAATTATTATAAATTTTAATACAAGATTTAATAAAAAAATTAATGTTTCAAATAAAAATATTAAAAAATAATTTTATAATAATATTTTATCCAATTTCTAATTTTAAAATTCTATCTTTCAACGATTTAAAAATAAAAAATGAGCACTGATACATACACAATAAATTTGTACAACACATTTTATAATAATATTATAAAATGAAGATATTTTTATAAAATAACATTATTTCTATAAATTGATTTATAAAATTATTCTTTATTTAACTCATTATTATAAAATTTATTGTAAAAAATATTATGTAGATATCATTTTTCGTAAAAAATACACTTACATTGCGTAATTGATGGACGTTTTGCAGTATGAGTGGTTCATTCATCAGCATTTTACGGTTTTACCCATCATATTTTCATGATTTCACCATAAAATATCAAACGATTAAAAGATGATTTAGAATGGCGTAAATGGTCTGGTCCAGTTCGAAAAATTTGTAGACCAGTTCCATTCGGTCTAAAAATTATTTCACCCTAGACCGGACCGAATAGGAGTTCGGTCCATACCGGTCCGGTCCAATTCAGTCCAGGGGCGGTCCGGTCTGGTCTAGGGGTGCCCTATATGATTTAATGGACTAAATTTAATCTAAAATTCTACAATGATCAAATATTTTTTTGGTCCAAATTTAACTACTATAAAGTATCATATGTTAATATTATAAGAGTATATATTATATATTAATATGTTAGTATATATTATATATTAAATATATTAGTAAATTATAACTAATAACACTATTACATTAGTATATATATATTTATATGTTAGTAAATAGTGATAAATTAGTAATAATATATTAAACAATAATAATACACTTATTACTTATAAGTTATTACTAATATTCTATATAGATATATTATAATTTATATTTTTATACTACAACTAGTCAACCAATAAATTATAATATGTTAATATTATAAGAATATATATATTATATATTATATGTTAATATATATTATATATTAATATTAATATATTAATTTATATTAATATTAATATTATAATTTATATACTATTTTTATATATACATATATAAATATATATATGTGGGGTTCGGTCCGGTCCAGGGGGGAGAAATCATCTGGATCGGACCGGACCGGAATTAATCGGTCCATGTAAAATTTGGACTGGACCGGACCGAATTCTATTCGGTCCGGGACAACCGGTCTGGTCCGGTCCACCGGTCCGGTTCGGTCTTTTTACAGCCCTAATGATTTGTCATTTCCCCACTTATTTTTCAATTATTTTAATATGTACCACATCACCAAATGTTTTTAAAATTTTAAATTGTTTAATTTTTATTTTTATTTAAAATCAATTTTTTTTTCTCATTAATTATTTAATATTTTTTTTTTTAGTTTCCTTGCTATTTTATTATTCTTTTAATTTATCTCCTTATGAAATCGACACCCCAAAGCTGAACTATAATTACCACGTTATTATTTGAGCGTAATCAAAATTTGACGCCATTGCTGGAGAGACAGTAGAAGAATTGTTAGATAATTTTTTTTTTTAGCAGTTTGTAAAAGCGGTGATTTCGTTCTCTCTTTTTACTTGCTACATTATTATTTGTTTTTATTTTTCTCTTTCGTAGTTTTTTTTTTTTTTAGTTTTGTATTTATTTATTTATTTTACATGCATAATAGGTATAGAAACATTAGGGCGATTTGCTTGTAGGCCTGTGATAGAGTCAAATTCAGTGTCTAATTCTTATAATCCTTTGTTTGATACTTCTTCTGTTTCTGAAAACATGAGTGAACACGAGGATCAACCCACTAGGACTCTTCAGGATTACCTTCACCCTACACGCACAACCACACCATCATGCATCATGTTTCCATCAAATATGCGTCAACTTGATGTTAAAACGGGAGTAATACAGTTACTCCCCACTTTTTATAGATTGAAAAATGAAAATCTATGTGTGCACATTAGGGAGTTTGAGGAGGTAGTTGCGACTTTTCATAATTAAAATGCAATTGATGACATTGTGAGACTTAAGTTCTTTCATTTCTCTTTGAATGATAGAGTTAAGAGCTGGCTGTACTCGCTGAGACCACGATCTATCGGGTCGTGGAATGAGATGACTCAAGTTTTTTTTAATAAATAATTTCATCAACACAAGACCAACGCTTTGAAAAGATAGATATCCACTTTTGTACAAAAAGACAGTGAGACTTTGTATATGTCTTGAGAGAAATATAAGGAATTATTGAATATGTGCCATCACCATGGGTATAAAAGTTGGCGTTTAGTGAGTTACTTCTATGAAGGACTTACATCTAGAGAGCGCCAATTTGTGGAGATGATGTATAATAGTGAGTTCTTACAGAAAAATCATGATGAGGCCATAGAGTACCTCAATAAGCTTGCTGAAAAGCTCACACTTGGATTGGACCTAGTGCTACTAAGAGCACAAATAAGTCACAACTTATAGGGAACTAAAATGGTGGTAGAATTTACCATCTCAGAGAGGAAGACAATTTGAAGACTAAGGTTGAGACACTTACTAAGGAGTTAGAGTTGCTAAATGCCAAGGACTTAAAATCAACACACTTGACTAATCATACAGAGTCTTGTAGACCATGTTTTGTGTGTGGTGGGATAGATCAACTTACCCAAGAGTGTCCCACATTTGCTGAGACGAGAGGGTTGTATTAGGAACAATGTAATGCCTTAGGTATGTATCAGAAGCCTTTCACACCCTTCTCTGAGACCTACAATCCAGAGTGGCATAATCACCCAAATTTTAGCTGGAAGTCTGAAAATCAGCCACTTGCACTACCTACACCATCTGCACAACTCACTAAATCATATCCTGCACCATATCATGCACCTACATCTTCTAAGAGTCATTTAGAAGATACTTTACATGCTTTTATTGAAGCACAGGGCAAGATTAACCAAAAGTTTGAATATTTGATTACACAGGTGGTGGAAGAAAATAAAAAGATAAAAAGTCAAGTGACCAAACTGATGAATTCCTTGAGTGTGACTGAGCGAGGTAAGTTTCTTTCTCAAGCTCAGTCCACACCCCATGGTCAACACATGGCGCAAGAAAACTTGAAAGAGGTGAACTCCATTGTGACTCGAAGTGGTAAGTCATTACACATCCCAACAATTGACAAATCAGAGGATGCGGAAAATTATCAAGATAGTAGTGGTGTCGAGTTACTCAAGGAACTAGAGGTGACAAAGAGCCCTGTTAAGGTACCATTCCCTCAAGCTTTAAAATCAAAAAAGCTAACTTTGGATCCTAACAATGAAATCTTGGAGAACCTCAGGCAGGTAAAAATCAATCTTCCTCTTTTACATGTAATTAAACAAGTGCCTATTTATGCAAAAGTTCTCAAAGATTTGTGTACAGTTAAGAAAAAGCATAATGTGAAAAAGACAGCGTTCCTGATAGAGCAAGTTAGTACTCTAATTGAATAGAGGATTCCTCCCAAGTACAAGGATCATGGGTGTCCGACCATCGCATGCAGCATTGGGAATCAAGAATTTGGGCAAGTTTTGCTAAATTTAGGAGCCAGTGTGAATTTAATGCCTTATTTTATTTACTTGCAGTTGGGGTTGAGAGAAATCAAATCAACCTCCGTGGTATTGCAATTGGCTGACTGTTCAGTCAAAGTACCCCGGGGTGTGGTAGAAGATGTTTTAATTCAAATTGATAAATTTTATTATCCTGTTGATTTCTTAATTCTAGACATTAGCTTTGTTTTTGACACCACATCTAAAATTCCTTTGATTTTAGGTAGGCCTTTCCTTACCACTGCTAATGCTCTTATTAATTGCAGGAATGGGCTCATGAAGCTATCTTTTGGAAACATGACTCTCGAGGTGAACATCTTCCATACTGCAAAACAATCAGAAGAGGATGACAAGTGCCACCAGACATATATGATTGATTCACTCATAGACAAGGAAGTTTTCACAACTCGTGATTCTAATCCTCTTGAGTATTTCATTGTTAATTCTGAATTTAATTCTATTAGTGATTCGTCTGTTGTGGCTGATATTTGTGCATTTTTTTATACAACTCAGGATCATGACACACAGGCTTGGCAACCGAAATTTGAAGAGTTGCCTAAGAAAAGTGACGAACAGATTCCTTCAAGTGAAGAAGCACCAAAAGTTGACTTGAAACCTTGTTACCTATATGTGGACCTCGAGCATCGAGTTTACTGGGCTAAAAAGTATTTCAATTTTGACCCAGGATAGGCAGCTCCAGAAGTGGAAGAAATTCCACCTTGACCACACCATGCAGTCATTTTTTTTTATTTTTTTATTTTGTTTATTTTTATTTATTTTAATTATTTTTGGTCATTTTCTTTTTTGGTTGCTGTTGGTTTTCTTTGTTTTTGTTTGCAGGTTAGTGTCAGTTTGTTATTTTAGTTTGCCATCTCTAGTACTTAGCAAGTTACCCACGTCTCACATCAGGTGTATTCTACCCTTTTCAGTACCCTCCATTTAGTTTTAATTGTTGAACATTGAAAACAATGTTTCATTTAAATTGGGGGGTGGGAATGCAAATTTAGCATTTAAAATGCATGTTGGAACTCTATGGCATATTTCCATACGCCAATGTTTTAAAAAAATGCATTACACAAGCATCCTTTCACATGTGTATTCATGCACATTCATGGCCATCTTAGTGAATTTATCAAACCCATTTTGATCATTTTGTTGAAGCATTTACAGAACTTTTAATGCACGTATTCAAACTTTGTGGTAAGATGGTGGTTTGACACATGTAGCCAGAAAATTCTTTTGCTTAAGTATTCTTGTGAATTTTGGGAGAGGTTGAGAATATCATTATATGGTTTGTGGTAAGATAGTGGATATACATGGGATATGACGAAGGTCAACTTAGGATCAACGTTTGAGCCTTTCAAGTTAACCCTTCTCATCATAGACTCTTAGTAGCCAATTTTGAGCCAACAAACACATATAACATTTTTCTTTTCATATGCCCACATCATCCATACCTCTCCACATTGAAGTATAGCCTATACACTGATTTTCCTACCCTTATTGCTTCCAAATATGTACTAGGTGTGTAATTTGCATATTTACTTTTGTTAAAAAAAAAATAGAGAGCGAATAAAAAAAAACCCAACAAATAAGATTGAAAAAAAAAATGGAAGAGTACAAGTGCAAAGTGCTCAATCGAGTGAGCTTCAAAGTGAAAAAAAAAAAAAAAAAAAGAGAGAAGTTGAAGAATAAGGAAAAGTAATATTTGATTATCTGAAAAGTTGAAGAGTACATTAAATGAGAAATGTGGTTTATTGAGATTTTTAATAAAGATTCCCTTGGTGTGTACTTGGAAATTTTTGAATTCATTTTATTGTTTTCTTCATATAGCCCTTAACCCGAGCCACGCTACAACTTTTTTGTGTTGATTGTTCCGATCCTAAGTAAGTCTGTGAAAGGAGTGGTGGAATTCTTATTTGTTAGTATTTCTATCATAAGATCAATGCTTGCTTGTTGTTTGTACATAATTGCCTAATTCCCTATGAGAGTGTGTGTACACCCATTGTCAACTCCATAAAGAGAACCCTTATATGAAATACTATTTACCCGTAAGATATGGAGTTGAACCTTTTGCTTGAAATGTTCTTGATGTTGTATGTGTCACGGTTTGAGGTTAAATGGATATAGTTTAGAACACACACACACTCTGTGGATTGCTATAGGTAGATTGGTTATGATTGGATTATTGGGTTCTTAAGATTGCTGTGATATGTGACTCTATAAAGTGTGACTTGGTGATTTCTGTGTATGATCTTCTATGGTCTCTTTTATCATTTTTGCATGGAAATTACTAAGAACTAACAATGAGTAAGTTGGGAGTGTGATAAGTGCGCGAAAGTGCACTTTAAATATCTTAATATTAGATTAAATTGTAAAGAATGAGTACAGAAATAATTGAATTTCACTTATTTTATTAAATTTAGTTTCTATTTATATTGAGATGTCTTTAAGCAATATCTACTTTCTTTTATTTATTTTATTTTATTTTATTTCATTCTATTTTAATTTTATTTTCTTTGTTGGTGTTAAGAAGTGAAAAAGATCTTATGGGCCATCACAAATCAACTAATCGCATGGTCATGGCCCACTAATCCACATGTTGCAAGACTATTTTAAGCAAATGAGGGAGAACGGCAATTGGACTTGAAAAGAAATTGAGTTTGACTAGGACTTAAATTCCCATTTCACATTGACCAAAAAGGAGCAACATCACTTGGGCTGAACGTTTAAATTGGACGAGGCGACATATATATAGATGGATGATATCCTTCAGCGCCATTTTGGAAGTCACATAGACCAGGACGTACACGAACGACGAAAATTCTTGGAGGATGCCGCCGGCTGTTTCATTGATTTTTCTCTGGAGATTTTTGTTGTACATCATGTTTATGGGTAATTAAATTTTCAAGTAGAATTAAGAATGAACTTACATACTAGATGATATTTTTAATTTATTTTTAATTCATGTATTTGATTTTCAATTTATTAAAATTCTTTGTTTTATCATTCTCAATATATTGTTGATATTTTTTTCTTTGAATAATTTTAGAATTTATTTCATTTATAGATTCAGTCATAATTTTTTTATTGAATGGATTGGTTCTTTGATTATGTTTGGATCTATTGATTATTTATATTGATTTAATTTTCTGTTGCAATATCGCTCCCTGGATATATTATCGTCGTTGGGTTTTCTCAATGTGAATATTAATTTGTGTGATTTAAAAGTGATGAGTGATCTTTCAAAGAATTACATTTGATTTAATTTTTTGTTTATAATTTAATATCTTCCAATTGAGAATTACGGAATTGAATTATCAATTGATTATCAGTAAATTAAAAATAATTAAAATACTGGATATGTGCAAGGGATTCCTGACACTCTACTGTTTGTCAACTTTGATTACTTTTTCCGTCAATTACTTTGTTTAATTTTTATTTTCATTTAAAATCAATTTTTCTTTTCTCATTAATCATTTCATTTTTTTTTTATAGTTTCCTTACTATTTTACTATTCTTTTAATTTGTCTCCTTGTGGAATCGACACCCCAAAATTGAACTACAATTATCGCGTTATTTTTTGGACGTAATCATAGCCCATCTCTTTTTTTCAAACTTTATCATTGACCAACTCAAAGTAGCTCAAATCCGACAATTAATCCCAAGCCATCTCATAATCTCTCTTTTAAATTTAATCATAAAGATAAAGCTTGTCTTGTTTTCAACTCCTTCCAATTCAATCCTCCACCGAATACTACTTCCTCTTTTTCTAAAAACCCACAGTCCCATACAGTTATCCATACCTATTTGACACCTAATAATAATTCTCAAGCCATAGCAAATTCAAATGAGCTACTAAAGAAGAGAAAAGACCCTATAGAGGAGAGAGGTACCCGAATACCTTAAAAAAAATCTTTTTTGAATTCTAACATTGTTTTCCAAGATGCAGGAACTTTCAAACTCCATTAAGGAAACTTTCTCCATACCGGTTGAAGAAAATCAACCTGAAAATATAAAGGAGATTTTGAGGAAGAAGAAAGGCAAAGGAAAAAGGGAAGTACTTCAAAGAGAGCACTGAAGCATGATCGTCCACCTAGCCAACACCATCAAGTTATACATGTCACGGGTAACTCAGTCCAAACTCAGGCAAATAATGTTTTCTTCTTTGATCCAAACGCTGGGGTGACAAGGTCGCAACTGTCACCCAATGGGCCATGAGGCTATTATCTTGGAATTGCCGTGGTCTTACCCGACCACGTGCAATTCAATCTTTGAGGGCAATTATCAGGACTCATAACCCTAATGTTATATTTATGCTAGAAACTGTGCTTTCTTTTAAGGGTTATGTTAATATTGTAGATAGACTAGGTTTTAATCATTTTGTGCATGCCCCACCCTCGCAGAAATGGGGGGTCTTTTGTTGTTGTATCGTCCTAGTGTTGACTTTGATGTAATTCATATGTCTAATAATATTATCTTTGTTTTAGTGTATTCGGATCCTTCGCATTTATCCTGGTTACTTTCTTTAGTTTATTGTCCTTCTCAACCGAGACTAATATATCACTTTTGGGATTGCCTTACAAAAATTACTGAAGCTTATCCTGGCCCTTCGATGGCTATAGGTGATTTCAACTCCATCTTATCTCAATTCGAAAAATCTGGTGGTAAATCTTTTGCATAATCATCTTATCCTCAGGGTCTTCTTCATTTTATGGACACTAATGGTTATGTTGACCTGTGATTCAATGGTCCTAAATTCAATTGGAGTATAATAGGATAGGACCTAATCTTATTCGTGAAAGACTCGATAGAGGTCTAGCAAATATTTCTTGGCTTAACCTGTTCCCTCAAGCTTCTGTTAAAACCCTTTCACGGTGGCTTCTGATCATGCTCCAATCTTACTAAATATCTCAAATTTCCATTCTCATCCTAAATCTTTTAAATTCGATGAATTTTGGACTAGAGATTTGTCTAGCATTTAGGTCATCCGGTCGACTTGGTCATATTCCTTCGTAGGTACTCCTGCATTTATACTTTTGAGGAAGTTGAAAGCTACAAAAAAAAAAAAAGCTTTGAAAGAGTGGAATATCAATTCTTTTGGACACATTTAAAGCAATTTGAAAATCCTCACTTCTAAACTTTTGGCTATTCAATCCCAAAATAATTCAGTTGAGGGCTCCATTGAACATACTATTCAAAAGAATATTAATAAACTCCTCCTTAGAGAAGAATTGCTTTGGAAATAAAAATCCTGCCTTTCTTGGTTCATCACTTCTGATCTTAACACAAAATTCTTCCATGCCACCACAACCATTTGGTGTCAAAGGATTCTATTGAAAGTCTCAAAATAGGGAAAAATAAATGGACTTCTGATCCTTCAGTCATCATTTCCAAACTTCTTCATTATTTTCAGACCATTTATACTTCTTCAAATCCTCCTCTGGTGAATCTAAATAACTTGTTTCCCAACAAAATCTTGGATAGTGATAATGATTTCCTTTGTTCTATTCCTTCCAAGGAAGAGATCAAGACCATTGTTTGAAATATTCCTACTTCAAAAGCTCCTAGACCAGACAAATTTACAAGACTTTTCTACAAGACTTATCAAAGAATTATCAAAGGAGATCTCATTGCAGTTGTCTAACATTTCTTTGTTAGTGGGAAACTTCTCAGAGAGTTCAATCATACAAATTTGGTCCTTATCCCCAAAATGGATAATCCAAATGATATAAATTAATTCCGTCCCATTAGTTTTTTCAATGTCTGCTATAAAATCATGTAAAAAATTCTTGCAAATCATTTCAAAATTGTCCTCCCCCAAATCATATCTCCATTTCAATCTGCTTTTATCCCGGGGAGAACCATAAAGGAGAACTCCATTTTGGCTTATGAAAACTTTCATCATTTAAAAAAAAAAGACAATGCGAGATACATGGCGGTTAAATTAGATATGTCTAAAGCTTTCGACTCAATGGAATGAAATTTTATCCTCTCTGTTCTTCACCATGCTGATTTTTATGTTCAATGGATCAACTGGATCAAAGAATACATTACTATTGTGTCCTACTCAGTCGTGATTAATGGCTCTCCTCATTATTTTTTCCATCCTTCTATGGGCCTAAGACAAGGTGGCCCCCCTCTCATTTTATTTTCATTTTAGGGAGTGAGGTCATTTTTCGTCCCATTTTCAAAAAGGAGTAGAATCATTCTATCCAGGCTGTAAAGATCTTTTGTAGTTGTCCTTCAATCTCTCATCTCCTTTTTGTTGATTATCTTTTTCTTTTTGGAAAAGTTTCGAGACAGGCGATTCAGGGTTTTCAAGATTGTTTAAATACTTATACCCGTTAGTCTGGCCAATCGATCAATCAAAAGAAATCTCCTATTCATTTCAGTAATAAAACTCTAACCATGGTCAAAAGAGAGATAAATTGTTTCTTTAACTTCAAGCTATCACCTCCCTCGACAACTTATCTAAGTCTGCCTCTCAATCGTGGGGTTGATACATATATTTTTTTCCAAAATCTTGTTGAGAAGATTCAAAATAAACTTTAGAATTGGAATGCCAAAATTCTTTCCCAAGCAGCCAAAATAGTGCTTATTAGATCGGTGGCAAGTGCAATTCCTAGTTATATTATGGCTACCATGAGCTTTCCCAAATCAATCACCAATCATCTTGATTTTATTTTCAGACGATTTTGGTGGGGTATTAATAAACCCTTGAAAAGAAAATTCACTTCAATTTTGTAAGAGAAAATCTGTTGTCCTAAATTCATGGGAGGTATAGGACTCAAACATATTGGATTCTTCAATTCTGCTTTGCTCTCAAAATTTACTTGGAATTCATAAAAGGTTTCTGACAGCCTTTGGAATGATACTTCTTTTGAAAAAATATCTCAAGAATGCTACCTTCTTTTCAGTGGCCCCCAAACCTCTGATTCCTGGTTCTGAAAGTCCATTCTGAAGTGTAAAGATCTTCTCAATTTCTGTTTTTGTTACTAGATTAATATTGGTAGTTCAATTAAAATTTGGCAAAATTCTTGGATTCCCCACCCTTCCTACTTTCAAGCCTCAACCTAATCCTAATCTTGAACTTTAGGATATCTCATCCAATGTATCTGAGCTCATGTTAGAAGAGCCTCGCAATTGGAACTCCTTAGTCCTTTCAACTCATTTCTCAGAAGACACTATTAGGGAGATTCAAAAAATTACACAGAGAATTTTTCTGTGAAATCTGCTTATGTAGCATTGACAAATACTCATGGTTCCCTTGCTTCCTCATCCTACTTAATCAATTGGAAAAAGTTGTGGAAAATGAAATTGCAAAATCGTCTAAAGCTCTTTCTTTAAAAAATTTCTCATGATGCTTTGCCTACTAGGACTAAACTTCAAAAATTTCTTCATCTTCAAGAGGACAATGTGAAATGTCCCATTTGTCACATGGAACCTAAAGATCTCTCCCATCTTTTCTTAAATTGCTGCTATGCTCAAATTTTGTGAAGAAATTCCAATTAGCATCTTGATATAACTATGTTTGCTAGGCAATCTATCATTGAATGGGTCAACATAATCATTAATCTTGGTCATTATCTAAAGATTCCAAGTGAAGATCATCATAACTTTTAGATCTTTGATACCATAGTCATAGATGCTCCTTGATTTTTTAGGAACATGATTGTTCATGCTTATGTATCCATAACTCCAAATACCCTTGTCACTTTTGTTAAAAAGAGTTTTCGAGAGCATACGAAAGTCTGGTCCCGTATTAAGATCTCTTGCAGCGTCAATGATGTCCTTCATGTAGATCCTTCATATACTCATACCTGATTTTTGATGTGGCTGTCAGAAACCATGATAGTATCATAGTCTTTATTTGCATGAATAATCAAGGGGATGCAATCTTTACAAATACAGACTTCATCAATACCAACAAGCCTAACTCAGGTGATGTCCAAGCAATGTTGATGGCTATTCAAGAAGCTAAACATAGAAGGTTTGAAAAGATCATTTTGGAAGGAGATTCTAATATTATAATTCAAGCTATCAACAACTCATTTCAAAATCATGAATGGATCATCACCCCTATCATTGAAGACATAAAAAACCTTCTCTCTACCTCTAGAGCTTGAAAAGCGAGAAAAATATATTGATTAGTAAATTAATACGCGCATGACTTGGCATTTGGGCAATGAAAATACAAGCTTTTGAAATATCTCCTTATCAAAATCCCTCTCTTGTTTATTACAATTTCATAGTGGTAAAAATCCACTTTCTTAATATATGTATCTATGAGTTATACCAGGACATTTTGTACTTCTTTTTATTATAATATATGATCTTGTTTTCTTAAAAATAAAAAATGATAAAAAAAAAAACCTACGGCCTAGTAGGCATTAACTTTGTATTGGACTTGGGCTTTTATAGAGGCCTGCAAGTTCATTAACAGTCCAATGTAAGTCTCATCCATGACAGCTATACGAGCTTGAATAGTTAAATAGGTCGAAATGATTTTAGATAAAAGTTAAAATAAATATTATTAAAATATTATTTTTTAAATATTACTTATTATTTTAAAATTAAAAAAAAAATGAATGATTGATTATATATTTTATAAAAATTATAATAATAGGATGAGATAAAATAGATTAAATGTATTTTTCTAATCCAAACAACTCCTAAGACGTACCAGTAGAGGTACTCGAGTCTCAGACCTCTTATGTCACATTCGTCTCGTTTGCCTTCTAAAAACACAAATCTTATTTTGCCGTCTGGCAAATCTAGAAGAAACTAAATGGTTGGAAAAGATATCACAGAAAGAACTTGAGATGACATGTCATTATTACAAAAAGTTAGACTAAACTATGAAAATGGGAAAAACATTCCTAGAAAGAGGCATCTTCTTACATACAAGAACCCGACCTCACATGTACATTGAAGAAAGGAATGAGAAAAAGGGCAGAACTTCCATGTCTGTATATATCAAAGATTCAAAGCAGCACCTGTTATCTCCTATGATGCAAAAATTGATAACTAGGCAAACTATATATGAACAGTGCAAAAAGGTATTGACCATTGAGCCACTTTATTCTTAATTTAGACCTCCTACTCAATTCTCTCCCTCTGGTCCAGTTCCAGCAACTCGTCTTTTGTCACTATCCCTTCTAACATTAGGAGATGATGGACTCGTCCGAGAGCTTTGGGCCGGATGAATTTGGGGATCATATTTTTGGGAAGCAAGGTAATTAAGAGCCGTAACGACATCACCTATGACGGGTCGCATGTTAGGCTGCTCCTGCACGCACATGGCAGAAATTGCAAGAGCTTGGTACAAACCTCTCATAGGATATTGACCTTGAAGCAGCGGATCAACCATTCGTGAGAATTTCTTCCGATCTTTGAACAAAGGCCGAGCCTGCAAACAAATTCATGCACAACATCAGATCAATATTAGTTTTCTGGACAATGGTTTTCTATGAGCTCCAAGAAAAATTAGCATATAAAAGTTTAATAAGTTTTAATATGGAAATTCATCATAAAAGTCAAGTTTCAAAAGATAATTGGGGGCAGGGTTTTTGACAAAAAAAATGAATAAGGAGATAAACTTGGCTAAGTCACAATCTCAACCCATGACTTCTTTAAATTCAATGATTTTTCTCTTCACAACGTCGACAAAGTCAACATAGTCTAGCTTCTGCTTCCTAGGGTCTAGCTAAACTACATTCTTGAGTTATATGATAACATAATCGACTCATGTTTAAGACAAGACTAGCTGATACACATTCTGGACTTGATCACAAAGCCATCTAACGAAATCAAGCTGAAATGCAGTTAAGTCCGTGGTTCATATTACCTAATATCAACTAGGTTTTTAGAGTAAGTAAGCCATTATATAATTTATATTGGCACTGAGGAAATGAAGAATGAATGAAAAAACACTATATATAAAATGTTTGATTTATATAACGAGCCTATAATGCACATGAAGACCCAAAGTGAACCCGAGTCAGTTAGTTCACAGTATTTTAGACTTCCCGAAATGTGGAAAAACAACCTGAGTAGATATCATTTACTAGCAATGGTCAGCAATTTGATCAGCTATTTTCTGCTTAGAGGTCATCAACAAATGAAACTGCTTAACAAGCTACTAGGGACCAAAAGCAGTAGTGTCACTAGGCAACTGCACTGCTCAACTAAAGGTGATGCTCTAAGTAAAATAAACAGTTATATCATTATTATTATTTTTTTTTTTAAAAACCCTTAAGCACCCAACACACAGCTACAAGCCTACAAACATTCAAGAGGGTGATAAAGATAAAGAAATGTAACTATTCAGACTTATAGGCTGATCTTTACACATGAACTAATATTCCTTAGCACAAAATGCATCAATATGGACACAATTACAACTAATGCAATTCAACCAACGCTAACATCAACAGAATATAGTGGCATGGCAAAGTTATCTTATTCTTACCCATGCAACCAGATTTTGCTCCCTAGCAGGTTTGGTAGGATCAATTGCTTTCCTGCCTGTGATGAGCTCCAAAAGAACAACCCCAAAACTGTAAATATCTGATTTAACTGTCAACTGGCCTGTCATTGCATAATCTGGTGCACAGTATCCATATGTGCCCATAACCCTTGTGGAAACATGGGTCTTATCGCCACTCGGCCCAACTTTGGCCAATCCAAAATCAGATAGCTTTGGGTGATAACCTTCACCAAGCAAAATGTTCGAGCACTTCAGATCACGGTATATAATAGCAGGTTTCATTTTATCATGCAAATACTCCAAGCCACTTGCTGCACCAGCTGCTATTTTCATTCTTGTATTCCAATCAATTACTTTCCTATCAGGTGGTAGATCTGCCATCAAAAGTCAAGAGATGAAAAAAAATACGTGACATAATTTTAGAGATGGAAAAAAAATGAAAAGATGGGAAATTGACATAACAGTCATCGGAATGACGATGCAATGGAGATGGGAAGAGAAAAGGATCATGTGTGTGGAAAAATAAGTACCATGCAAATGGTTTTCCAAAGATCCTAACGGCATGTACTCATAAACCAATAGCCTCTGATCTCCCTCAGCACAAAAACCAATTAATTTGACAAGATTGGGGTGGTCAACCGGACTTAATGTCAAAACTTCAACAACGAATTCCCTGATCCCTTGGCATCCATTGCGGTCAAGTTGCTTGATAGCTACATCCTACACCAAAAACAACCACACAACTCAAGTCTTACCACCAGCCTATGGCATAGAATGAAGCACAATACTACAAGAAGAGGTACTTAGGAGAAGCACATATAAAGCGGCAGGCCACAGCAGCCCAGAGCAGCAATTTTTTCTTTTTCTTTTTTTTTTTTAAGTGCCCAGAGCAGCAAAATATGGACTGCAACAAATCCAACTTATGGAAAATATTTTAAGAAAAAGGAAATTTATAAATTTTATCTGTTCTCCATATAAGTTAGTATTATAAATTGTTCGGTTAGGTTTCCGGCTAGTCGACTATTGCAGTTTTTTATTAAAGTAGATTTAGATTAACTCGAGCCAACCTGATTGATTTTGTCCAAGTGCCCCTTGTAAACTTTTCCAAAACCTCCTTCGCCCAGAAAGCAGTCTGACCGGAAATTGCCAGTTGCAGCTGCTAGTTCGTCAAAAGTTAATGTCTGTTGTGCTAGATCGCCAATAGTTTTTCCATCCTTTGAAATCTCCTTCAAATTTAAACCCTTTACATCCAAAGCTAGTTGGTTATCCTTATACTCTAATTCCTTTTTCACATCAGACTCCTTTACATCCACATTTGGGTTGACTTTCAATGCACCTAAAACAAATTAGCAAGAGACATACATAAGTATGGCATACAACAGGAGAGAGAGAGAGAGAGAGAGAGAGAGAGAGAGAGAGAGAGAATATAGGGCACATGGCGAGAAAGGCCATGAAATGATTTTGAGATAATTCTTTCAAAAAGTAGGGGATTGGGAAGAACCACCGTCATTGGAAAGCGAACAAAGAACACAAAATGACAAAACCCAACCCTCGAGAAAACTTTTTGGATTTAGGGTTGGACCTTTCCAATCATGCAAACAAGCAAAAAGAAAAAGCATTTGGTTAAATCATACAATTATGAATTCAAATTGTACAATTCTGAGAAAGCACCGAACTTTGAGCCCTAATCGGAATTAGAAAACAAATGTACCTCAAACCATATCGCCAAGGCCAACTTGCATTCTCTAAACATTCAGTTCACCGACAACGTCAGAATTAATATAAAATAGTTTGCTCATAAAACAAAAATTAGATACAGAGTAGAGCATGCGTCCATTAAATTAAAAGAAAAACAATGGCGAGACTTCGCTTGGAATTGGATATGAAAGACAGTTGGGCACCGATTATCAATTTGATTGCCTTACAACATACCGATGCACCAGAAAATTAAGAAAAAAAAATCCAAAAACGTCATCTTTTTTCAAAAAAAGAAGATATAAGAATCAGAAAAATCAAATAAACCAAATGTACTGTCCAAAATTTAATCAAGATGGAACACGCCACTACCTGAAGCGGTTCGATCGCCGGGCTTACTCTTCTTGTTACTACGAGTTTTGTTCTTATGCTCCGAGTTTTTGCTTGATTCTCCTGTGCAGCGAAAGCAACCCATGCTTATAGCTTCTCTCTCACTTCACCGCTCTCTCTCTCTCTCTCTCCTCTCTCTCTCTCTCTCTCTCTCAACTATTCACAGAATAACTGAGTCGAAAACGTAGACCCAAAAACCCAATCATAAAATGCCTAGAGAAAAATTTGCCACTTACAGTCAGAGATATTGAGAGAATGAGCTCTTCTTCTACAATGGAATGCTTTTGTATTGGGGCCCTCTTGAGAAATTTGTATATTTTTGGGTTTCTCTGCGGTGGTAATTCAACGGAAATATTCAACAAATACGACCGCATCACTCCTTTTCTTTTCTTTTGTTTTATGAGTTTTTTTACTCGTCGGTGACGTTTCGAATATCACGGTAGCCTCTTTTATAATTTATTACCGTTGTTTGAAAAAACAATTATTAAAAAAACATTTGAAAAAAAGAAATTTATTAAAAAACAAATACTGAAAAACGAAGGTCAATATCTCGAGCAGCCCGGGATGGGTCCCGCACGAACCACACTGTTCGTGCGCGTGGGCCCACTGGCTACACGCGTTTCCTAGTTAAGGTTTTACAGCACAGCAAGATCTGTATTCGAACGGCGATCCACGCGTGTCGTTCTAAGTGCGACAAAATCACCCAATAATGAATCGACACGTGGAAATTGTAGTAGTACGTGAAAGCAGGTGATTGTCTCTCAACTGTTGGAAAAATGAACAATAAAAGGGTTTTTGCTGAGTTGGTCAACGACCGTGAATTTAAACTGACGCGCTTTGTGAGGGAACTCGGGAAGTTCAGTATTGACTGTGATTTTACTATTTTAGGGTTATTATTATAGGATCGAAATTTCTAGAGCCCCACTATTAATGAAGTAAATATTAGAAAATAATATTTATATTTATAATTTTTACGTAAATAATCATATGTATATTGATAAAGTTTTTTAAATTTTAATTGAAAAAAACTGATATAAAATGAGGATTTATCAGATTTTTTCTATTTATTTGGAAGTAGCCAAAATTCCAATTCCTTCAATGGAAACTCCTTTGGAAACGACATATTTTGGCAAGAGATACCTGCATGCTACTAGATCTTCCTTGATGCCGGAGATAATATTCCGTCAATGTTTTGAAACTTCTGAATACATACATATATATATATATATGCTTAAAGAGTAATGATATATATACTTATAATTTTATTTATATATATTTTTTTTATAAAACTCATTTTGTTAATTTTTTTTTAATTCAAATTTTAAATTTTAAATTTTATAATTTTCAGTATATCAATAACTAAATTGTGGAAAAGTAAAATTAAAAAAAAAAATGGCTTAAATGCATATTATATATATATATATATATCAATTAGCAACAATTTCCATATCATGCCCTTAATATCTTTTGTTAGTAGTGTATATATGCGATTTTACAATATGATCAAAAAGGCATGCACTGATGCACACTGCCTTTTGAATTCGTTTACAGTTTTTTTTTTTTTTTTCTTGACAGGAGTTCTATTTTTTTAAACATAAAAGCAGTTCACCAAATAAAAAATAATTACATAAACAAAAAAACCAATGATATATACCTTGATCATGACTTAGAATCGATGTGCGTAGTTTGTGAATAAAATAGTTTGATTATCAAATCCTCCTCAATTCATTTCATCTAATCATTATAATTTTTTTAAATTTTCATATATTTTTTCAAATTCTTATATACAATATAATAAATAATTCAATTTTTTTAAATCCCAACACACTCATAATATTAAAAAGTAATATTTTAATAATATTTTATTCAATTCAACTCAATCCAACTTAGTTCAACTCAATCTGACATCGAAACGCATCCTTAGTTGAAGTGATGGAGTTTCAAGCAAAGCATGGAATCGACTTGCCATTATATAAGTATTGTGTATCTGCAAAATCAAAAGATCCTCCAGGATGCTACATGTAAACGGTGCAATTCATGTTAGGAAATTTTAGAGCATGCGTTATTATACTATTTTCGGGTTTGGCCTATAATAGAGCCTCACCTTATTTTTTTACAGGAAGATGCAGCAAATTGAAATATTATGGTGATTATATATCAACTGTTTCAGAGGAAAAAAAAAATAGGGAACTAGATAAGTTTATTCTTTGTTTGTGGGGAGGTTGGTTTTGCAGGAATCAATTTTTATATGAGGACAAGGAGGTGCCAGTAAGCCAGGCCATTCAGCATGCGTTTTCTCTAGCTCAAGACTACAAGCAGGTCAAAATATCTAGTCCACAAGGCACTAGACACTATCTTGACTAGACTCCTTCTTCGGATGGTGTTTTGAAACTAAATGTAGGTAGAGCTCTGTTCCAAGAATTGAAGAAATCTAGTGTCGGATTGATATTAAGGGATGGAGAAGGGAAAGTCATGTTTATAGCAAGCAAGTCTAAGCATAGCATTTCGGACCCAATGAAAATAGAGCTGCTGGCAATTCTAAGAAGTCTACAACTCTGTTTTCCACTAAACATCTCAAATCTAATGGTGGAAAGTGATGCTCTCCTTGTGGTTCAAGAGATACTGCAGCAAGCTGTATCTAATTCAGTTTTGGGTCACATTGTATTTGAAATTAAAAGTTTGATGAGTAAATTTTCGAATATTATTATTGAGCATAGGAGCCGATTGGCCAATGCAGCAGCCAATTGTTTGGCTAAGTATTCTAGGCATGTAGATGACTTAATAATGTGGGCAAATGAATCTTCAGAGTTTGTTTCCCATATTGTTGAGCATGATGTTTTGTATTCATTTGATATTTGATGAATAAGAAGTTTTTTTTTTTATAAAAAAAAAAAACTATTGTGTATTCTTTTTAAAAATAAATAAAATTTATTATTACAAATTTAATTTTTTTTATTTGATTCCTTATTATTATTATTATTTTTAACATGAATGTCCGTTACTTGCATGTGCCATAATTACAAATATTATTTATCATCAAATAATTATTATATATATTGACGTGATCATGTACGTGTCCCGTTGATATTCCTTGGCACCGATCAAGACATTAAGCATATATATTTAGATGGCGCTACTATATATTATGACATTCAAACTATGATCCACCTTCTTTGAAAAAAAAAAAACTATGATCCACCTAGGTCTATTTTTGCTTAAACAAATAAAACACGTAGAAATATCAAGGGCCGGTGCACCAAACTAGTGTTAACGTAATAGAACAGTAGATGTTGGTTTATCCATGAGTTGTTATATTTTTTAGATGATGGGTATATAATTAACACCATCGATACATTCATTAATTTCGATCAATTATAAAAATTTAAAAATATTAATACTTTTATATTAGTAATAGATTATATATATATATATATATATTGATAGAGCATCAATATATATCTTCTTAAAATTAATGAAGAAGGATTTTATTGATGTTTGAAAAAAAAAAAAAAGATTATCATGTACAGCTAGCCCCGTATATATCTACACCTGTCATTAGAAACTAGATCATATATTAATTTAAAATATAATAAAGAATATATATTTATATAATCGTGTGTCAAATATTGCAAGTTAAACTTGCCTGCTTTGTTTTTAAGAAACTTCTATATCATCTCATTTAATTATTATTATTAATAAATATATATTTTATTAAAATTTTAATTTATTTTAATTTATCTCGCTGGATCTTATTTTATCTATAAAAATAAGAGAAATGTTTTGGGACCCTTTGCACCCTCATGCACTTTTTAAATATGAAAAAAAAAATACAAAAATATATATATATATATTCTTTATTTGTATATCTTATTTTATTATTTTTATAAAAAAAAATTATAAAAAAATATAAAATAAGTTATAACTATAAGGACACAAAAGAGTTCTCAATCACAATACCCATATCATTGTCCTAAAAATAAATAATGCCTCAATTAATAGGGTTGGTTTTGAAAGAGAAACGTAGCAAAGACTGGTAGTTACAGCGATATTGCACGTAGCCGTTTTTTCAGTTTTTCAAGAGCACAAAACATTAATCTAGTTTACCATCATTATCTTTCAAAGATTTCTTGTTATCTAATAAGACAACAGACATGCCTGCACGTGGGGGTTAATCGGCTGGATATTTGGATCTTAATGAATATATAATTTGTATTATATGCATCTAATTTATATGAAAGATCATGTCATGATCATGAAGCCCTCTAGCAGGGGCGGAACCAGAATTTTATGTTTGGGGGGGGCGATCGATAAAATATACGGTATGTGTAAATTTTAGAAAGATGATCATTAGTAATAAAAATATCATATTTTGTTGTTACCGAACTATCTAAACGTATATTATTTTTCGAATTGTACTCCATTTCTTTCTTTTTAAAAAAAAAAATTTTAATTGTTCTTAAGTATTTGCTCATATTTTTTTTATGATTTAAGAAAAATTTATAAATTAAGAATAAATTTGAAAACTTTCTATTAAGTAATGATGTAACGCTATTAGATTTTTAACAAACTATATCTCACAATCATACAAGTTAGAGTAAAACTAAATAAGTGAGTATAATTAATGAATTTTACAATCATATAAATTTATAATTAATTTTTTTGCTAGAATTAAACTATTATAGTAACTGTAAGATTATATAAGTTAAAATTTAGGTTTACATAAAGTTAAAAATTAAAATATAAATGAATGTATATTGAGATTAAAAGAATAATTTTCAGAAAAAAAATTTGGGGGGGGTCAATTTTTATTTTTATAATCTAAGAGAGAATTTTAATTATATATATATAATTATATATATGTATTTCTATTACAAAATAAAATTTGAAAAAATTTTGGGGGGGCCGTAGCCCCCCCAACCCAGGGCTTGGGTCCGCCCCTGCCCTCTAGTACTCCTTTTTACTTTTAATTAAATTTCCATGCCATGCCACTTATAGTAGAACCAATATATATACAGTATATACGTTGGTTTTGAAATATTAATTATTAAGTTTTTTTTATCATGCATGTTATCTTTAATTTTCACTCGTAAGTAAAATATATAAAAAAAAAAAATCACGTGAATATATAAGTTTTTTTGTACGTTTTTTTATGCTAAATTAGTTGACATTTTCTCTATATACAGTGGAAAATATGTACTAATTAATATTATAAAACAAATATACATATGTAATTTGATCGTATTTTAAGAAAAATGAATATTTGTTATGAATTATTTACGATAAAAATAATTATTCGTTATAAAAAAAATATTTATTTTTATAGAGAATAATCATTTTAATAAAAAATAATTGGATATAAATAAACAAATTTTTTTTCATAGTATCTTTATTATATTTTTAAGAGTGATTATGATCTTCCACTTCCACCCTTGAATCTATGTATACATATTAATGCTCGATCTTGCCTGGAAGGTTCCGGCCATTAATTTATATATATATATATATATATATATTTATATATTTATATATAAGGCGCGCACGTACATAACATTAAATATGATAGCTGATCAGAGTCAGAGTGATGAGGGGAAGAAAAATGAATCCACGCGGCTTCCATCTGTCCTACTTAAATATTATAATTAGCTAGCTAGGCCCATGACTTTCATTAATTCTAAATTAATTAATTAATTAGAGACACACACAAAATCAAGTCAAACGATCGCATGCATCATGTGCATCTAGGTGGTGCAATTTATGGACAAGCATTAATAAGATAAATTATTTGTATAAATTTAGATAAACAAGCTTTTGTACAAAAAGTATATTTTATTTTAAAAAATATAAAATAAAAAAATAATACTATATACAATTGTAAAATACATAAATATTGTGTAATTGCTTTAAAAAGAGTGATCTACTATTAAAAAAATTGATTTTTTTTTCACGTGGGTTTCATATTGAATACTTATTTTTATAAAGCGATTACATAAACGTCGCGTAATTATTTTTAAAAAAAATGAAGTATATTATTAAAAAGAATTAGTTTTTACTTGTGAGTTCTGTATTTTACTCATTTTAAAGTGATTACACGATGCTTGCATATTTCACGACAGTAAATATTATTTCTCAATCAAAATAAAATTATTTATTATTACTAAGACCCATTTTTTTTTATGAAAAACTTATTTAGAATTTATACCTAGCATTATTCTAATAATCTATATTAATGTATAAGCTGCTAGGAAAATCCAAGCATGGTATTCCCCACAAGCGAGGAACATTAATAGATCGATCTGACCTAATTTACCCTTTTGCATCCCTCGGAAGACAACGATTGAAAACGTTTGCATTTTGATGTATAATTATTCATAATTCAGATATAGAAGGAAATGATTAACATGAGTTGGGGTTGGATCTTGGATGTATCTAGGATCGAAGGTGCATCATGCATGGTGGTTGTGACCGAGAGAAGTGGAGGCCTAGCTAGGGTTTTATCAGTTATCTAGTTGTATATGCAGGATCATCGTAAATATTTTATGAGCCATCATGATCCAAAATATCCCAACCCCAACGGCCTTTTTGCGAGTTGACGTTCATTTATCACTGCCTTGTCCGGGTGACATCCAACATTTAGCATTTTATTCATTCCTTGCAGCTTGCTAGCTAAGGATTTGTTTGAAAATAGATTTGATTTTAAAATTCTTATTTGATTTTATCTCATTATTTTTAATATATTTTAAATATAAATATTTTTAAATTAATCATTACAAAACCTTCAAACTAATTATTAGAATTTTTCAAAATTTTAAATAAAAATTAAAAAAATTATTTAAGTTTTTCAAATCTCTAAAAAACATATTACAATAATATTTTAATTTTATAATATTTTTTATACATTTTTTCTCTTTTTTTTTTTAAAACTTAAAAATACTCAATTCTCCTGGAGTGTGCTCATGATCAAGAAGGATGTCTTTCATTCATCATCGCTTCAAGTATGAGCTTAACTGGATAAAAGAGCAAGATTGTCTAGATGTTGTGGCCTCGAAATGGGAGAATAACATGAGGTCAAGTTCCTGGTTAGCAGTAACTCAATATAGAATGGAAAAATGCAAAAAAGGCCTACAGTTTTGGAGCACTACACAGAAAAAGAACAAGGGTCAACAAATTGAAGACTAAAGAAATAAAGGAGTTACAAAGAACTGAGAGTCCACATAATATGGTAGCACATAAACAAGTTCAAGCAGAATAAGGGTTCATTCTAGACCAAGAGGACACACGATAGAAACAAAGAGTCAAAAGTCACTGGTTAATAGGTTGAGATAGCAACACTAAGTTCCATCACACTTGTGTCAATTAGAAAAGAAAAAAGAACACTATAAAGATGATTAGGTTTGCGAGTGGGCCACTGATATAGAGTCAAGATGAGATTGCAGCAGGTTTCTATGAATTGTTCTCTAATATCTTTCAATCCTCTTCTCCAACTGCAGAATGTACTTTTTAATGCATTGAAGGGATACCAGTGAGGGTTACTAAAAAAATGAGGATTCAACTGGACGAAGAGTTTTCAGTTGAGGAGGTAAAAGTAGCACTCTCTTAGATGTCATCTTATAAATCATTAGGTCCGGATGGATTTGGGGTTGGTTTCTATCAAGATCATTGGACTATTGTGGAGGAGGCAGTGTCTAAAATAGTTATGGATTTCATGAGAAATGAGAAGTTGCTGAGGGAGGTCAATCACACTCAAATTGCATTGGTTCCTAAGGTGAATTCCCTTGCTTCTATTAATGAATTTCATCTCATTACCTTATGTAATGTCCTCTATAAACTTATATCAAAAGTCCTTGCAAACTGAATGAATAAGTTTATGAATGAAATTATTTCATTCAACCAAAATACTTTTATTCATGGCCGTTTCATTGCTGATAATATAATGGTTGCTTATAAACGCATTATTACAATGTCAATAAGTGAGAAAGGAAAGAAGGGCAACATAATCATTAAACTCGACATGTCTAAAGCATACAATAGAGTTGAGTGAGATTTTTTAAAAGTAATGATGTTAAAGCTCGAATTTAACCAGAAATGGACCTCTTTGATAATGGAGTGTGTAAAAACGGTGATATTTTCAGTTATAGTGAATGGGATTCCTAGTAATAGCATTGTGCCAACTAAGGGTTTGAGGCAAGGAAACCCCTTATCACCATACTTATTTTTTATTTGTGCTGAATGCTTATCATGCTTGTTAAAATAAGGCAAAGATGAATAGTTCTACAATAATGTAGCAAGGATGAGCCTGAGGATTTCCCATCTATTATTTGAGGATGATGCAGTCATGTTTTGTAGAGCACAACATGAGGAGGAATGGATTTTCATTAATGAATTGCTTGCAAAGTTTGAGAACGCATCAGGAATGACTTTAAACTAACATAAAACCAGTTTTCTTTTCATTTCTAATACCAGAATTGAGACTAGGGATTACATCTTGCAACTGGCAAGGGGAGTTGAGAGCAACAATTATAACAGATACTTGGGCCTACCGACTATGGTCATATAGATATCACTCACTCAGAGACATAATGGACAAGGTATGGAAGAGGATAAATAGCTGGAAAATTACCCTATTGTCTATTGCAGAGAAGGAAGTTTTGATAAAAAGTGTGTTCCAAGCTATTCCAACATATACAATGTCAGTATTCAAGTTACCACAGAAACTGATTGAGAAAATCGAAGGAATGATTGCTAAGTTTTGGTGGATCATAGTATAACAAGAAAGGGCATTCATTAAAAGAGTTGGTCAAAGTTGGGGATGATGAAAGGAAGATGGGACCTGAGATTTAGATATTTGGATAGTTTTAACCAAGCCTTAATAGAAAAGCGGGGGTCGTGATTGATAAATAACCCCTCATCTCTAGTGGCAAGTATATATAAGAGCAAATATTTCAGGCATTCTAATCTGTTGGAGGCAAAGTTGGGCTCAAATCCATCTTTTATTTGGAGAAGTCTTCATCCTTGTCTGGATCTACTACAAAGAAACTTTGGTTGGAGGGTGGGAAATGGTAGGACAATTAATATGTGGAAGGATAAATGGTTAACTCAGTCTATATCTTTTCAAGTTCAAACACTTATTAATATCTTTGATTTTGATGCAAAAGTAGAGGTTCTAATTGATGAATAGAGGAAAGAATGGAAACAAGAGTTAGTAAAGGTGATTTTCAGTTCTGATGAAGTTTCAAATATTCTGTCAATTCTTATTAGTCGAAGTGGAGCTACAAATTAGTTGTTACGAAATGTATCCAAAAAAGGTATTTATACAATTAAGAGTGCCTACAATGAGGACTTACAGTTCAAACAATAGCTAAAAGAAGGGTCCTCAGTTATGCAATTTGATGAAAAGTTGTGGAAAGTGTTATGGTAGTTGGGGGTTCAAGGGAAAGTAAAACAATTTCTATGGAAAGCCTTGAATAAAGCAGGTGATTGAAAGCTCATTATGCCCCTTGTGCTTGACTGATGAAGAGATTGTTCTTCATGCCCTATGGACATGTTCAGCCTTAACTGATGTGTGGGGTAATGCTACTAGTTTAGTTAACAAATGGTCCACTAATTTTACTAATTTCAAGTTAGTTTGGATAGCCTTATACCAAACTCTGTAATTGGAATTGTTAGAAATGGTTGCCATGATTGGCCATACTTTTGTGGAAGAGAATGAATGATTTTATTTTTTTCGATAAGTTTATAACTCGTGCTATGGTTATGGAGTTTGCTAGAATAAACTTATCAATTTCAGAGAAGCAAACATGAAGACATCTGCAGCACAACATGTTTCACATCCAAGTGTAGAAGATCAAAAGTGGAGGCTTCTAGTCTGGACTTGGTTAAAAGTGAATTTCGATACCTCTTTTGATAAGGATTTGGGCAAGATGAGTATTGGAGTTGTAATCAGAGATAGTAGGGGGGCGTTTATACTTTGCTAGTTAGCAAAAAAGATCACATATGTTCAGAATGTATGGCTTTGATACGAGCAATCGAACTTTGTAGTGAGTTAGGCTTTATGCAAGTAATTATAAAGGGTGATGCTAAGCAAATAATTGATGCAGCTCAGTTGTCTACGATGAATTACTCTGATGTTCTGATTGGAGATATTATGAAGCTAATGTCCAATTATCGTCCTATGAAGCCTACTTATGTTTCTCGCAAGTTAAATCAAGTAGTTGGTGTAGCAGTTAAGAATGCTTTTCAATTTGATGGTACGAGGGTTTGGCTAGATGAAGAGCCCTCATTCATTTCTTTTGTTGTTATGGGAGAAAGGTTATCATGTAATGACTCTATTTAATTTTACTATGAAGAGTGGCGTTTTCTTTAAAAAAATATAGATATTTAATTCAAATTATCTCATTATTTTTCACAAATTATCTTAATATTATTTATGAATTTATCATCTTATCTCATTTTCCAAAAGAACGTAAGTGTTCAATTCCTAGAGATAAGAGAGATAATGGAAAGTCAATGCTAGCTATGTACTATTCATGATAAATTATTATAATGATTTGAAATTTTAGAGCTTTGTAATTTAGTATATCACATCACACATTATATATATATATATTATAATTTTTTTTTAATCCTTTTCTTATTAAATTGATGAATTGTTTTACTCATAATCTATATATTACATATTTATTAAAAAAATATAAAAGTATGTAATACGTAATGTGTTTCTTGGCCCATCCAAGAAATAAATCAACGCGAGAGCATTGTTCATTAGTCAAATCCAACAATAAACTTTTATCATAAGGAACTCTTCCATAATTAGCCTTAGCGGGACAGATAATCTTCTACCTGCATTTCATCGATGAAAAATTTCCAACAGCTACCAAAAATAAGGAAAAACTAATTGGTCCCTTGTTTGGCGTTGGAATAACACCCCTCGAAGGCCGCCAACTATTGACCTTGAACACGAAAGCTGCAAATATTGCTTGATAAGGCCATCATACTGTAGAAAGAAAGAAACTCTTTTGCTGTCAAGTTGTGATACTCCCCAAAAGGCTTCAAAACTCTTCGAAAAACCACACATGCACACATCAGCATGCGCCACGCTTTATCGTGAAGTTGGGTAGGGGCAAGCTTCAAAAAATCCAGGATGTTGCATAGCGGATGGATGAAGGGAAGGTGCAATCCATGAGTTAGGGCCAAACCGTCAAAGCCACGTTTCCAATATAGCCTTCTTTGTCAATGCATCCTACATCCAGGATAGTCATGGATGATTCGAGAATGCGAAAAAAATTTCGTATATTGACAAGGTCCACCACTGACAAAACAGAATGCAATAAGAACCCTTCGAAAGAGGTAGAGTCTCGGGTAAGGGAAGATTCACCCTTAGATTGAAGGGAAACCTTAAAAAAACCACAACCATCCATTGGTACATAAAGAAGGAAAATGAAAGCTTGGGAGATATTGAAGATTCGAGAAAGAATAAGTTTCATGAAGGGTTTAGGAAGCACAAAGGAAAGACCTAGAATGGGAAAGTTTTGTTTATTAAAAATAAAAAATAAAGAAAGGCAATCATGAGCCTTCCTCGAAAATACAAATAGTTGGCTGTGATGATAGTTGCCATTCCTATTTAAAATTATTTATTGCTCGAAAATAGCTACAGTTGATGCAAGCCTCATCCTGAACAAAATGGAAAGATACAGGCATGTACATGCTAGCTAGCATAAATCCCAGCGAGGTAGGAAAATCATAAATTTACGCCCACGAACTAGTGGGGTAAGTAACGAATGCAAGAAATGTAAAATATTTAATTTCTCATGTGCTAGCACAAAAAAAATTAGCGGGATAAAATGGAAGAGATATTTGGGCTCCCTAGCAGCTCGACCCACGACTAAGGAACTAGTCCAAGGGATCATTACCGTGGGGCTGGAAGGACCACGTGGTAAATAACTCTTTAGGGAGTTGGAGATAGAATCCACAGTTAGGAATGATCATCCTGGGCAGGATAGCTCATACTTAACAAGAGTTATCCTAGGGGTGACTACTCTTACAAAACAGGAGATATTTGCTCCTGTTATCAAGAAATCATAAAGGATATGCATACAAGAACGATAACTAGTGTTAATTACCATTACGTCATATTCATCACCTTCTATAAATAACCCACAAAAGGTAATAAATAAACTATCTCACTATTTCATATATTTACTCTCATATTGCTATACTAACTTAGGTATTGGAGTGTTTTCCAGGGCGATCAATGCTGCTCCTTTGTTTAGTGTAAGTCATCCATAAAGTTGGTGGTGTGAAACACGTCCTTTACAATCACAAAAAAGATTGACCTTAGTTTCTCAACCTCTGCATTTGGCTTACTTTCTTGCTCTCTAAAACAAGAGAAGAAAAAAAAAACTCAAGCAAAAGCTTATGAAAGACATTATCTTTGGGGGGAGAAAGCTAGGCTACACAATCCGAGAGCATTGTTAATTTGCAAGGGTGAATAAAGAACCGCTCATCGGCAATTCAATGAGAACACGGTGGAGAATGCCGTGCGGAGCACAGATGAAGGGGAGAATATTGGAAGGGGGGATGCGTGCAAAATTTTTTAAAAAGAGAGAGTTCTGACATAATGAGATACAAACCTAAAACATGATTTAGCAGGAAAAAAGATTTACATGTCACGTGTGTGGTGTGGGAGATGAATAGTGGTTGATCTATAGCAAAACTCAATTAAGAAAAAATGAATAGATAAAGTTAAAATTTGTTTAAATATAATTTTTTAATATAATTTTGTTTTTAAACTTTGTAAAAATTGTATTACTTTTGTGTTTGAGTAATGATTAGATAAAAAACTTCGAAATTTGAAATTTAAATAAAAAAAGTGTTTTATATTTGAGTGATGTTTAAGAGTAAAATAATAAGAAAGTCTGGAAATTCTATGATTTGCCCAAACATACCTTAATTTATGTCATCAGTTAATACATCAGTATAAATCCGTTCCATATGGGACAAACCAAAATTAGGATTAGGTTCTATACATTTAATTATGATAAAAGGTTATAATTTACTTAATATATTCAACTATATTATGCTTAAAAAATCAAGCTCCTCCAAAAATACATTAAGAAACCAAGCTTACGTTAGTAATTAAAATCAACTCAACTTAAAAATAAGTGAAAAAAAAAGCGGTGAAAGTTTTCACATTTTAACATATTTGTCGTAAAACCAGAACATTGTTGCCAATTGTAACTTAGCCGCTATAATTCTCCTCTGTTTTCGAATTCTGATAGTTGGAAGTTGGATAAAGTCTTATTTTTTGTAGAAGTTTCTCTCTGGCTCAGACCAATTTAAGTAGCAAGCTCAGTGCCAAACGAGTCCCTTTACTCAATTAATGGTTGGCCCTAAATGCTGCAAGGTTTGAAGGTTGATCTCAAAACTGTTGACCTAGTTGTGAAAAAAGGTTACAAAGTGGTTGCCAAAATATTTAAAAGCCTCCTTAATTTAAGCATTTTATTTGTGGGTTTTCCTTGTTCTTGGGCCAAGACCCTATCATTTTTTGTAGGGGTTTCCGTTTTAAAAAAAATGGATTACTCGCGCTACGAATTGAATGTTAATGATAATTTTCAGGTGCAATCTGAGTCACTTAGGTTTGCAAATGAACATAACACTTCTTAAACAGTTCGCGATGGATTCCTATATTTAGTTCAAATTTGGTGTATTTAATAAATAAGATATTTGTAAATTGGGACAGAATTAGGATTTGATATTTAGAAAGGCGATTAATAAAATATGTGATATGTATGAGTATAAGTAATATGCATTTTTTGTACGTGACTATATAAAAAATAATAATCATACGTCATAAAATTGAATACAAAAAATACATATCTATAAAATATCTTATAAGATAATTTCAGAGATTTATATGTCAGTAAAGTAAAAAACTAAAGTAAAATTGTGTAAGTATTGAAATTTGAAAAATAATTTCAATAAAATTTTGAAGGTCTAAATATAGAGGGGCTAATTTTAATAAAAATTTTAAAGACATTAGAGAAAAATTATACTTATCAATATATTGCCCCCCATGCATTCATGTAGTTACGCCCCTATTCGTAAACATTATAATGATTCGAATATTAAACAAGCAAAACTTGTATAAATTCAACTTAACTTGATTTAGACTTATGAATAAAGCTTGTATAAGCTCGACTAATTAGCTCGTTTAAAAATTCGTAATGTGTTATATTTGTATGCGTTATTTTTATTATATGTTAATTGTATTTTATATATTTAATTATATATTGTTGAATATAAGGTTTTAAATTTCGTATCTACGTGTAGATTTTAATGATAACAAATAAATTCAAGTCTCAAGCTCAAATTATTTACGTAATGGAGCGAAGCGTACATCAAGTATAAAAAAACAAGTCTACAAATGAAACTCATAGATTATTTTTGTACATCTCTTGATAAAATTCGAAATTGGATTAAGGCTCCAAATTACACTTTTTTCTCATAAAACATCAAATTATTTTTTTCACATATGCAAGACATATTTAAATGTCTTAATTTTGAAAATTATGTTTTTCATATGTGTATAACATCATCAAACAATATAATTTCGAAAATTATATTTTTTTTTATATAAAAATTTAAATTTGTAAAATGATTGATTATCATATTTGACATGTGTATATTTTGTTTGAAAGTCTTGAAGGGTGGTTGTGCGTTTTTTTGACAAATGCAAAAGGTAGATGATTTTGTTTGAAAATCTTAAAGGGTGGTTGTGTGTTTTTTTGACATATGCAAAAAGAAAATGATTTGATTTGAAAAATAAATCATGCTCATTTTGTCATGTATGAAAAGCAAAAGATTAGTTTTGATTTCTTTGAAAAATGAATGGAGTTATCTTTGACAAATGCAAAAAAGAAATGCTTTTATTTGAATTTTTTGAAAAGTGGATAGTACTCTTATTTGACATGTGAATCTTTTCAAATTTGAAATTGAAAACTTATTTGCCTATAAATAGCTCACTTGAGTTTTGCAAAAATCACAACAAGAGCTTACACATCTAATGCTAAGTTTTGCATCATTTTTTCAAAACTCTCGTTCTCTCATTTCTAAATTTTTGAGTTTTAATTCTTGTTCTTTTTTAGAGAGATATAGGTTGCACTGTATTGTTTCTATCTCACTCATTGAGGAGTGTACTTTGATAGTTTATCCACTATCAATTCTTGTATCAATAAGAGAGTGCGTATAACCCTTGTGTGTGTAGAAGGTGTTCTACACAGAGAATAGTTGAATCACCAAGTGTGAGGTGATTGGAAGTGTAGAGAGTGTTCTACACGGATTCTTTGGAGCGGTGCTGCTCAAAGGTGTAATATGTTTCTATCTCCACCTAAAAGAGATTGACTAGTGAATTTGGGATTCTCAAGGGGTAGCTTGAGGCGAGGAAGTAGGCAGTGGGGCTGAACCTCGTAAAAATACTGAGTTTGTTTTTTCCGACCCTACTCCTTACATTTCTTGCTATTTTATATTCTGTTTATATTTTATATTGTGTATTTGATTTATAAGTGTTAATTTTTATAATATAACCCAATTCACCCCCTCTTATGTTAGTCATCTGGGCAACATATATCATTAACTTATTTATAAATGACATATTTGAATACATATTTATTATATTTCCAAAGTGTGGATGAGATACTTTTTATAATTATTTTTATAGAAGACATTGATGTAATTAGTTATCTTTATTTACTTGTACATTTTATTACATGTTATATGATGTATCAAGCTATATTTTTTATGTTTGTAATACAAGTTATTTTATAAACTTAGTTAGTTATGTTATATAACATTAATATTATATATCAATTATTTCCTAAGTGTTATATAGATTAGAGCCTATTGATATAGTTATAATTGAATGAGTGAATGCATATTTACTTGAAACGGTTATCGAATTAACTTTTAACTGATCAACTGTAACTCGTATAACTAATGCATCTCATAAAGTAGGTTGAAGATATTTTTTAGGTTTTTATTTAATTTAAGATACTTTTCAGTTAAGAAATCATATCATAACTTTATACACAGTATAGTTTCATTATACTAGGTGAATGATAATGCATATTATAATTTATTACTATTACTTATTGTTTATAGTTGCATTTTATTATGGCTACCAAAATAAATAAATAAAAATAGTTGCATTTTATTATCTTTTTATTGTGTAATATATGTAAAATAACTTACATATTATAACTATATATTTATATCATATACTTGTAATACACATATAGGTATAATATTATATAGTACTAATGTATGCAAAAATATATTTTATAATTTTATAATTTATATTTAATAATAATATATTATACATCTAGAATTCTTGACTTATTATGTGCTATCTCTATATATTTAAATGGTTTAAATTATTGCATTTTATTTTATGTATTACTTTCTTAATGTATAAATATAAATTAATTTATTTTATAAAAAGTCAATCCTTAAATTCGGATATCTTCTACATCCAAGCAAAAATACGTTTTAGTCAGACGGAATTCAAAACCTAAGACCAAAACGACACATCGTTTGAATGATTAGCATAAGAAAAACTGTAGAGTGGATGGTACACTACAGAACGGAAAGTAATGTGATTCTGGGAGCTCAAACACAGAGAGAGAGAGAGAGAGAGAGAGAGAGAGAGGAGTGATGGCGTCGTTGCGATCAGTGGCTCTGAAAGCTGTGAGCGGAGAATCATGGTCATACATTGTTCCGCGGGCCCGAGCCCTAATAAGAGTGCGAGCTTTCTCGGCAATCATGTCACCTCCATCCAAGGCCGTTGTCTACGATCACCACGGTCCACCGGATTCTGTCACCAGGTCCTTATTCCCAACCCTAACTACATGGTACCTGGATTTGTTCTTTAATTCTATAATTTTTGTTTTGGTTTCTAAGTTTTTGAATTTATTTTGTTTGGGTTTGTATTTCGGTTGCAGAATGATAGAGCTACCGCCTGTACAAGTGAAAGAGAACGATGTGTGCGTGAAAATGCTCGCTGCTCCTATCAATCCCTCCGATATCAATCGCATTGAAGGTTGCCCTTTCTTCCGATTCATTTGGTCGCTGCTCCTATAGCCCTAATGCCTTGATTAGGATTGAAAACTAAGACATTACCCTCTGCTTGGTTGCTCGTTAACCGGTAGAAAATATGAGGAAATAGAAATGGAGTTTTTTAAGAGGAATTACGCATTGTCATCTATCCAAACTGGCAATTAGCACCCAAAACACTCGAACTTTAGGAACTTGTACCCTTCGTTAAGATCTTACCCTTCTTTTATTGGCACTGGGTGTCCGAGAACAGCATCCCGACTAATTCTAGGAATGTACAAGCCTGCAACAATGAGTTTCTGACAAGTGCACCTTGGATAATTTAATAGAAAAATCTCTGAATCTGATGGCCCCTAGAGATTGTTTGCACCTAAGGGGATTTGAACCTAAGATCATGTCACATATCTTATCTCGTATCAATTTTAAGGATCAGAGCTTAATCGAGGCTGCAAATTATAAAAAATTAGTAGTTCAGGGTGTCGATTAGCAGTTTTAAAAGTTTTTTCTTGTAGATTGAAAAAACGGTAGTAATTTGGGAGTCCAAAAGGCAGTATCCCCCTGTAAAATAATTTTTTTTTCTGCATCTATCTTTCCCAGAAGATAGTTCACCCTGTCTAACTGAGGTAATGATGTTTTAAGATTGAGGGAAATCTTTAGCTGTGTCTTTTCCAAAATATTTCTTTTGATAAGCATGTCTCTAGTACTTCTAAAAGTCTATGAAATTGGATCTTGAGTTATGATTGGCGAATCAAATCCAAATGCAGGGCAGTCACAATAAATTATTTTACATGAGATGTTAAAAAAAAAATCTAGTTTCTGGTTACTTAAAACTGGCATATAAAATTGTTAAATTAGCACACATAAGTGAAGCTCTTGTATATATCCTGTATACTTGGGCCTCTGTCTATTTCATGCTCCATAAAATTGTTTATCGATAAAAAAGCTGGCTTATAAAAGAATGCATATTACCATTTTCGTTATGGGCATACATCCTGACTGGATATTTGAAATGATTTTGGTTTTAAAGTCAAATGCGGATGCTGCCATAGGTGTGTACCCTGTGCGACCACAAGTGCCTGCAATTGGAGGATATGAAGGTGTTGGAGAAGTGCACTTGATGGGCTCTGCCGTTAAGGGTCTCTCACTCGGTGATTGGGTCATCCCATCTCCACCCTCTTCCGGTACACTTGCTTTTGCTAATTTGTTTTTCTTTTTGTTCGACAATTTGAGAAGTGTTATCCTGTATATCCGTTAAGGAAAATAACAAGGAATATATATATATATATATATATAGAGAGAGAGAGAGAGAGAGAGAGAGAGAGAATATTTTATGGATGGAAGATTTTCATTCAGAGGGATTGGATAAATATTTTTCCTCTTTTTATTTTTTCCCAGGGACATGGCAGACCTACATTGTGGAAGATCAGAGTATTTGGCACAAAGTTATTAAGGACTCACCGATGGAATATGCTGCTACAATTACTGTTAATCCTTTGACTGCTCTTAAGATGCTTGAAGACTTCGTTACTTTAAAGTCAGGTATTGAAATTACCTTTTAGTATTTTTCTCTTTACCCGCTTAACCTTTACTTTTAATAAGTCCCTGTACCCTCTTAACTGTTACTAATTTGGTTTGAATAGGAGATTCTATCGTTCAAAATGGGGCTACAAGCATTGTGGGGCAGTGCATAATTCAGCTTGCACAATATCGTGGTATCCAAAGTATAAATATAATACGGGACAGGTGCTTATTCAAAATTTGGTCAAATCTCATGAGCTTGTTTACTTCCATGTTTGCCAGCATCTAGATAAAATCAAATCTCAGAACACTCCTATTTTTCATTATTTATTATTACTTTTTAACCTACTTATCACTACTGTTCATTACTTTTCACTACTATTCAATATTCTATTATTACTTTTTCACTACCATTCATAGTGTCTGAGATCACCTCACTATCCAAACGCAATGTTTATCTTCTACTTCTAGAGAGAACTTTCTGTGGGGAATCTGACTTTCACTTGCCATTGTTTACTTCCTACAGGGCTGGATCAGATGAAGTAAAAGAAAAGCTAAAAAGTTTTGGTGCTGATGAAGTTTTTACTGAGTCTCAACTGGAAGTGAAGAATGTCAAAGAGCTTCTGGTATTGTCACATAGTGACTCATAGTTGATACTTTCTGATGTTAATTTATTACTTATCCAAAAAAAAAAAGGTGACACTTTCTGATGCAGTGGGAATTAGAGGTGTTTACTCTTATCCCATGCGGATTGGATGTCAAAGGCTTTGTTCTGTGGCAGTTATTTTGTTTCTGGAATGCAAGATGTCTAACTGATGTTTCTTCGTTTTAACATGTCATTAATATGCTGCCCTAATCATTAGTTGTTTAAATCTGATGTGATTGAATTTACTTGTCATAAATGTTCTAGGCTAACCTACCCGAACCCATTTTGGGATTTAACTGTGTTGGCGGAAATGCTGCTTCTTTGGTTCTTAAATTTTTGAGGTATGATATGCAATGCATTATTTTTGAGTAAGTCAAGCATGTTTCATTTGGCTCTAAAAGATTTATATTCTTCAATGTGGGTAACGAGTTTTTTGTTTTCAGGCATGGAGGAACCATGGTAACTTATGGTGGAATGTCTAAGAAACCTATTACTGTATCCACCTCATCTTTCATCTTTAAAGTAAGCCGTGCTTTCCTTCTTCTTTAGCAGTTCTAGTCTTCTACTTGTTAATTTAGTCATAAAAAAGTTCTCTACTTGTTAATTAATAGAGCAAGAGTCAACAATTATGAACCTGTATGTTTGTACCTCACAGTAAGCTGGGATGAGGAGTAAATGTGACTTAAAGCAAACATTAGAGAATGATCAATTAGAAACAAGTAGGCTAGGATGACAGCCTTTCTAATGTAATGGGTCCTGATTGAGAAAGTCTGGTCACATGGAAAGAAGGCTAAGCATTCTCATTGTATCAATATGAGCAGAACCAGCTGAAGTATTGGACGAGACAATAAAAGCTGAAATCACCATGAACAGGTCATATTGTTCTCAGTGTGTTTGCACTGTCTGCATTTTGCTTTCTTGAGCAGGTAGGATGGTACACACTGGGTCTGGGCAGGATGTATATAAGCTGAGCTGGTCTCTATGTGAGCTAGTGATGCAACAAACTTAGTCAAATGCTATCTTCTAATATAAATAGCAGTAGAGAATGATGTCTGCTGGCTTCTCCTTTTATTACTAAGCTGGGATGA
The DNA here is from genome assembly GCA_036559045.1 of Platycarya longipes. Classification (NCBI taxonomy): domain Eukaryota; kingdom Viridiplantae; phylum Streptophyta; class Magnoliopsida; order Fagales; family Juglandaceae; genus Platycarya; species Platycarya longipes. The sequence goes on from CM071801.1 coordinate 14,661,303, forward strand.
GTGGTCAAGAAAGATAGTTTGCTCTCATGTGGACCAATGTGTACTAATGGAACTACATAACCTCCATTACTGTTCCAAATTTTTTTTCATGGTCATAATTAATTAAGACCTTGAAGATAGAACTGAACAGAAGTTTTGGGATTCAGAAGCTTAACACTGATCCGTTCGACCATGCATTTGGTAGCCGAAATGAAACGGAAGATAGGACTGACACTACTAGATAATTTTTGGTTGCTTTGTTGGCAGCGACCCTTGGGATGGTTTCATATTTCGAAGTGAACAGTCTTTATACTTTTTGATCTCGATATAATGCTTTTATCAAACTAGAAAAATAGTCATCGCTATGACTATCATGAGATCGATGTCTGAGTGTGATATAAACTTGCATCTATACATTAAAATCCACCCGTTTTGCAGGACCTTTCTTTGAGGGGATTCTGGCTACAGAGATGGATGGGTGCGGATAAGGCAAAAGAGTGCAGAAGTATGGTAGATTACCTGCTGAAACTAGCACGAGAAGGGAAGTTGAAATATGAGTATGTTCCACTTCATAAACAAAAACTCCACCCATCTTTTGGTTTACATTCATCTGATCATATATATACCATGGCATTGATTGCACATGTTAATATATTGAGGTGGCTATATTTGCAGGATGGAACTGGTTCCGTTTGAGAATTTTCACAGTGCATTGGATAAGGCACTTGGAAAACTAGGGAGCCAACCGAAACAGGTCCTCACATTCTAGTTCTTAATCACAAGTCGACCAAAAGGTCATTGTTGTGTCATCCTTGTTTCTGTATATTGTGTTTAGGGTTCGGGACTTGGATTTTGTATTACACCATCTCATTATACACTCCTGTGATTGTAATTGTAATTGTAATTGTAATGCCGACTTAAACCACATTATTTATAGTTCAAAAAGACTAGTTAATAATATAATTAGAGTTTTATTAAAATTTTATAAAGAGCAAGAATGTCTTCTTTTCAAATAATGTGAGATTTTATACATCACTTACCCGTATTTTAATCATATGGGTAATGAGTTAACACAACAGTAGCCTCTTGAGCGACCTGCATCCTGGTCTGTCTTTTGCAAATAATGGAGGCACAAAACTATGGAAACAGTCAATCGTACACGATTTGCTAACAAATAAGAAAAGGAAACGTAATTTTAAATTAGTCAATTTCATAAATCGTCATCATTACAAGAATATATATATAACCCCATGCTAGGCGAATGGATGACGCAATGAGTTGATGAGATTATGCAAAAGAAGATCTAGTTCATCGTTGTTCAATGTGGATGAAATTCCCAGACTGATTTTCCCAGACACCTGTTCGGTGGCACAAAAGAAAACCAAAAACTGAGGAAAAACAACTAGTACATAATTTTTAACGAGATGCGTTCCTTTCTCAATATATAGTCCACCGCTTCTTCCACAGTGTCAACAACCTGCACTAGCAACACAAGGGTTCAGATAATTTATCCCAATTAAAGACAGAAACTGGATGCAAATTTATCAAAATTTTCATCTACACTAATATATATTTAGGAAACTCTGCTTAGTCTGCCCCAAAACTTTTCGTTAGTTCCGAGTAAAAATTAAGAAGCGATCCAAGATCAAAGAGATATTTCAGCAACCACCTTCTCCATTAACCCTGCTGAGGCAGGGTTTAAGCTTGGATTGGACCAAAATCTTCTCCAGGTAATTCCAAACCCCCCCCCCCCCCCCCCCCCCCCCCAAAAAAAAATAAAATAAAAATAAAACGGGTCCTTGCTACTCTTAAAACGGGTCCTTGCTACTCTTAAAACTTGATTTCCTCAAAATATTAACGGATATAACACGGGCCATGTACCCTATAAGAGTTTGCGTCCATGGAATTGCAATTTATTTTATTGGTTTTCCTTGATACCATATTTGCACAACACACTTTTATTGGAATTAATCAAACATTTACCAGATCTGCTGGAAAATCAGCATCATTTTCCTTCCCCTTAAAAACCCCTGTCCTCGTCAGAATGGAAAACCAGGGATGCCCTGCCTGAAAATGCAAATATGTTATAACCTATTATGGTATCATCAGACACCTAATGTAGATAATGAACCGTGGTGTTCCTAAAGAATGAAACAGTGAAATAAAGAGACAAACCTGCTTTGCACCTTTGATGTCAACTGAAGGATTATCTCCAACCATATATACTGTCTTCAAATGACTTTGATCAATTGCATGATCAACATGCAGCTTATGGTCAAGAGATGACAGAAGCTGCTTTAGTACAGTTTCAGCATTCCTAAATACAAATGGATTTGGCTTCCCAAAAGTTGTATACTCTAGAGCGTTAGGGTGCATTCTGCAGATTAAGACTAGTACATTTAGCTTAGAGAAAGAATTACAGCATAATTCAGACAACAGATACAAAAAAGTAAACCACCATCAACTTTAAGCACGTTCCCTATTACCTATTGAAAATGGATTCTAATGCAATTCTGAAAGCTCCCATGCCAAATCGCTCAGAAGGAAAAGTAGCCTACCTTTGGTGACAGCTTGTTAGTACCTCATTAGGCTTTACAGAAGTAGTTACATAGAAACTCAAGAAATTAATTTTGTGACTGATCACAACTAACCTGATATTTAAGGTCATCATGCGCAAAATATAGAGGTGGTTGGTGTCCAATTTCCCTTCCAGGAAGACCTCCGGTTCTTAAAATGTCACATAGAACCTGGTACCAAGGCCATTGTAGTCAGTTGAGAACTTAAAACACTCCAATACCAAGAATATTACACTCGAGATGCAGGGCAGGGGACCACCAATAACAAGTCTTGCATAAATAAAGAAATCAACGCACTAATGCGCATTAAAGTTTATATGATCAGATAAGCTATGAATTCAGGATAACCTGATTGCCTCTGCCCCAAAACTTCCCACATAAATCAGTAAATAAATAAATCAACACACTGAATGCACATACATAAAAGTTAATATGAGAGAGAAGCCATGGATTCAGAATAACCTGAATGTCTCTGCTCCAGTCCACAGAATCACTAACAATAAATGCTGCCTGAACCCTCCGTGAGTAAAGACTCTTTGTTTGAGTTATTTTGTTAAAAGTGCTACTCTGATTGGCAGCCAACTTAGTTGTCCATTTCTTATATTTTGCCAACGGATCAATGTCTTCAAAGAAGGATGCATACTCATCTATAGAGAGCACATTTCTGAAAACAAAATATGTCAGCACAGAAGTCCTTCAGGGACTCAGGCCATATTTTTGAGAGTTTATACAGAGGTATTAATGGCAACAAGGCAAGAGCCTTACTTAAACCCATATTCAAACATCACTGCAGCAGGTTCACCTTTTCCCACAGCAACAATGAATTGATTCTCATATCTGCACAACACAAAATGTAAATACAAAAGAGAGTACGGTGAGATAATTAATTCTCAACTTTACTCGGATGTTTTATTTATTAACTTTTGATATGTATATGCCAATCAAAGCTACAGTTTCAGTGTTCAGGTTTTTATCTTTTTTATTATTATTAGACCATCCTTTATTTTTATTTTTACAATGAATAAGAGAGTACACATGAAGTATACAAAGAAAATATCTACTACACTCTAGAAGCAGAAAAAAGACTAAAACAGGTTCAGTACATTATCATTCCTTACAAAAATCCTAGCCCACAAAAGTAGAAAAGAAAAAATTCTAGAGTTCGCCTAAAGAACGCTCTGTCTTCAAAACATCTCCCATTCCTTTTCAACAAAATTGATGGGCACCATGATGGGCCAAGTCTCAAAGATTCCTTGCAAGTTTCAGATGGGCCAATCACAAGATTGAGAGCTAGGAAAATCAAGGAAGTAATGCAAGAACTGGTGCAATCCACTTGAGCTGAGTTTGCAAATTCATCAAGCCTTAATATTCAAAATGAGTTTGAAAGAAGAAGAATCACCTTTAATCCATGTGATACAAGCTACAGAGGAGGATGGCAAAGCTTGTAGTTTAGTAAAGACTTTTATTTCAATAAGCATAGGCGTGTGGGTTTATTTTTATGTTTCTATGGTTTTAGGCATTTGAGCCTATTTAATTCATTAATTGGACCTCTTTTATTAGTTATAGGAGTATGATTTAGGAGTTTTGGGCTTAAAAGTGTTCAACCATGTTTTTAAGTGATGTAGGCCTTATTAGGCCATAGGGTTTCATTAGGGACTATAAAAACATATGCCTCTTTATTTTTCCAGCAATTATGAATGTAAATAGTATTTTTTCTAGAGAAAATTCTTGTTTTCTCTATTTTTTCTTGAATGAACTAAGAACTTATCAAAGACAAACCCTTTGTGTCAGTCTCTCCTTTGTCCAGGTTTTTTAAACAAATTTTCAACGGGTCTAGATCAATTTGACTTGATTATTGACTTTCTTGAATGGATTTCAATTTGTTCGTGGGTTTAAGGGATATTCAATCCCACGGATTCACATAAAAAATACACCACATTAAACACAAAGAAATCATATTCTATTTGGCAGCCACATATTTCCTTCCCATAAAACCTCTCCAACATGCAAGAAGATCTACCACTTCCTTTGGCATCACCTAATATAAACCTGTCCGACTCAAAACCTCATACCATAAAGACACTGCCACCTTACAATGAAGAAATAGATTATTTATAGATTTACCATCCTTCTTGCACATGACACACCAATCAACAATGCATATAACACGTTTTCTCAGGTTATCCGTGATCAAGATTCTCCCTAGAGCAATCTCCCTAGAGCAACCTCCCAACTGAAAAACACCATCTTGGTAGGAACCTTAACCCTCCATATGGCTTTCCAAGGGAAATCACAACCAGGATGACAAGTCCGCACCTTATAAAAAGAAATAATAGAAAAACTGGACTTTCCAGCATGATCCCACAATAAGCTGTCTTCTCTTCTTAGTCTCACTTTTGAATTATAAATCCTTCCCAGAAAATCAGAAACATCATTCACTTCCTAGTCATTAACCTCTTTGTTAAAGTCAACACATTCCACAAGATTTAGTCCATCGTTTATTAAAAAGCATGTAAGAAAACTCAAGTACAAAGGAAGTATACAAAAGAAATGCCTAGCTAGAGAAAACTTTTATTATTGGGGTAACCTATCATAAGATCTACATCTTTGTTTGGCATACCTATTCTTGTGATGGGATCTAATTTTGTCAAACCCCTCCAGGTCTAAGGTTCGAATCTCCTTGAGTGCAAACAATTTCTAGGGGCTATCAAATTGGAAGAATTTTTTCTTGAATTACTTGAGATGCACTTGCGGAAAATTCCTTGTCTAGAGCTTGTGTACCCCTGAAATTAGTCTAGACTATGCTCCCCGGTGCCAATAAAAAAATATAACTTGAAAGTACCTAAATGCACGTGTTTTTCAAATGTTTTAAGCAAGTGTATATGGGTTTCCATCAGAGCCATATATCACGGGCATTAATTCAACGGCTGGAACTTCAACCCATCTATTACTTCAGCACAAAACTATGTCCTTGTCATCTTTATGTTATTTTACACACTCCATGATGTATGAACAGATGCACGAAATCAATTGTATTTGACTTTATTGCACACCAGTGATGCATACCAAACTGGATATTGATGATAGATCACAGTTAGTTTGAAGGCATACCTATCCACTAGTTGTTTAAAAGGAGAATGACCTTGTAATACCTGCATGGTAATTGTAGTTCGAAGATGAAAAAAAAAATCATAAAAGAGAAATCAAACAAAGGTTCAGGAGTTTCGTAGTCAAATAATAAAAGTTTTGATACCATTATTTATTTATGTGATCTCTCAACAGGTCTGACAGCGGAGCAAGAATGATCAGTAGATGACAATAGCACTTAAAAAAATTATTTCTGAAAATCTTCCTTAGCATTACCTGTGAGGATAAAATGTTTACACCCAACAGTTCACTTAACTGGAAGGCTCTTTTCGATTCACGAAAACCACCTCCTGTTTGATTAAAGAACCAACACTAAACGTTAGATAATACACTGAGAGGTAGCGCTTAACGTGGCCTATATTCAATTCCAAATTCCCAAGTCATTGGTACCATGCCATACAATCACCCGGGTGTAAGTATGCCCAGACTTTGAGCCTAACACATTTAACTTTCAACCTTAGACCATATTTAGGATTTGGACTCAGAGAGCTATGAATTCGTTCAATTAACATGGACCACAGAATGCTCCTGGATGTCTTACCATTTGTCAAGAAAACGTAAGGAATCTTCAAATAACCTGCTTGCAACATAAAAACAAACGATTACATAAATAAAGTGTTAGAAAATGCCTCTAATTACACGAGAAAGCAAAGGTTAAACTACCAATTTACGAGATATTAATTTTATGCCTGGGCACAAAGTAATAATCAATCATCAAAATGTGATATCAAGCAGGTACCCAAAACCAAGTAAACGAAATGTCGTGCATATATACGTACACCCACAAACACAAACACATAAATTAAAGCGTAGTACCAGAGTCATCATATAACCTTCTCAGAGCCTGGGGGGAACCTCCGATCGGCGTGTCTTCGCGCAGAACGACGCCATCGATATCGAACGCGATACCGAAAGAATGCCTGCAGTACAAAGACGTAGAACCAAAGCATTAGGCATAACGAATGTCTGAAAAGATAAAGCAGACAACTAAAAAAAGACGCTGAGAGAATGACCATTGAGACTGTGCGGAAAGCTGAGAGATTGAGCGAGAGAATAATAGGGAGAAGAAAAGCGAGGGCAATTGCTTTGCGTTTGAGCGCTGGGATTGCGATGCCCTTCTGAGTACTCCAAAGCTTCCCATTTTTTTGTTCGATGAACAAAGATCTTCCAAGTGATCTAGCATGTGCTATAATGTTGTTAAAATCATCTCACATTGGCTGATCTGGCTGAAATTTGTCTTACCCAAACAATCACCCACAAGATATCTTGATATTTTGTTTTATTTTAAATTTAGTCGATCTCGACTTGTTTCGTTTGTTTAGGTTGGTTTCTCATATTTTTAAAATAACAATTATTGGATTTCATATACATGGTTTAAAAATCCTTACTTTCTCTCCGTTCATGCTACAAGAGTTTTGTTACTTTCTCACTACTATTGCACATGCTGATCAAATCACTGTAATTTTAAGAACTACTTTACTTGCATGTTGCAGCTTTGTTTCCAAGAGCACCCACCACATCTAGTTCTCCAAACTTCCATTTTTTCTAAATTTTAGGGTTTACATTTAGAAAATACCCTAAATCTAAGCCGCATTTGCCTCCCAAAATAGGGCTTGGGTTTTGGTCGTCATTGTACATCCCCAATGCTCATTTTGGTTCATCACTCCTGTGCAACTCTTTCGCGTCCCCATCTAGCAGCCCTTCCAATCGTTGCATCTGACAAGTCGCGTGCGCACACACACACACACACTCTCTCTCTCTCTCTCTTCAGAATGCTCTATACTTATTATATATTTGTTCACCCATATTGGTTCATTGCTCTAGTATTCCATGAGATTTATATTGCTTTGTAATTTACTTGAATGGGTTTGTAATTATTCCTTATGACTTACATTTGGGTCTTTAATTTTGGAAAAGTAGCTGTGAATTTGAAACTTGTCATTTTTGCAACATTGGAGCTTTGATTTACATGTTACTTGGATAGATCTCTTATTCGAGTTTTTAAGATTTGCTCTTTGATTTTTTTTTAAATGAAAATTGATTCCATTAATCATTTCAAAGCAATTCAAAGATTACAATAGATTGAATGCACGTAGAGCATTCTTCAATGTCATATACATCATTTGATAAAGAAAGTGCAAAATTAGCAAGTGTGTGGGCAGCTTGGTTAGCCTCTCAAAAGGCATGTGCTGCTTTCCCATTTCTAGTGACCTACTAAACATTTTCTTGCATCTTCAATTAACAATCCTCCTAGACTCCAGCTTGGTATTTGACCCTTTAATTGATCTATTACAAACTTGGAGTCCCCTTCGAGAAAAATATGTTTGAGACAAGCTTTTTACAAAATATTGCTGTCAATAGAAGCCCGTGTGATTCAGCATAAAAAACATTGCATGTGAAGGTTCTATTCGCTCTTAGTGCACCAATAACAAAGCCTTGATGGTCTCAGACTATAACTCCCACTCCAATCCTCCCTATTTCTACTTTGATAGCGGCATCCCAATTACCTTTATAAGTGCCTTCAATAGGTTCTTCCATGGTTGTATCCTTTGGCTTGCTTGGAGAGTGACCAAATCCACTAAATTGGCATCCTGATAAGCTTGTAATTCTGTTTTGGCTCTTTGAGACAAGGGGATTGAAATCTTTGCCCTAAATTACATCATTCCTCCTAGACCATATCCCTCTCAATGTGACAGTTGCTTCCTCGAGCTCTTTATGTTCCAATTTCTGGACTAGGACTGCCCAAATGTTGATGAATAGATCATTGAGGAGAGACATTTTCTGAATTTTTATGCAACCTTGATTCCATACATCTCTAGTTGCACCACAACCCCATAAAACATGGCTGGAGGTCTCAAGTTTTGGGTGGCAAAGTGGACATTGATCATTATCCATTATTTTCCTTGTTTTTAAATTTGCTAGAGTTAGCAGTGCTTCACTACATGCCCTCCAGATAAAAACCTTGACTATAGGAGCCACTTTCATTTTCCAAATGCATTTCCAACCAATTGTGTCCTTCATTCTACTCAAGGATCCCCCTTCTATATCAGTCTTTAATTGCCTCTAATGGTGATAGCTACTCTTCACTGTGTTCTGCCCGTTTGAGATAAACTGCAAGACAATTTTATCTCCCCTACCTCCAAGACTAATATGGGTCGATGTTATGGCCTTAATTTTTGTGTCTGAGAATATTTCTTGCAGTAGTCCCTCATCCCATCTTCTCAATAAAGGATCAATAATTCACCTTATCACACAAGCAATAAATGTCCCTAGGAGAGATCACATTGAACAAAGGTAAAGTTAGTTTCCACTTTTCAGACCATGTGTCAATACTTTGGTTGTTACCTACTCTTCACTTGAGGCCTCTCTTGAGAAGGGATAAACCAAAATGGATCTCCACATGAGGCCTGTCTTAAGAAGGGATAGACCAAAATGAATGCTCTTCCATGCAAAAGATGGACTCAAGCCTAGTTTTGCCTCCATTAAAATCCAACTAAGGGGAAATACTTTTGCTTGATCTCCTTGGAGGCAAGAGAAAAGGGATCTTGAAGCATTCTCTAGTTTTTTGTGGCAAGAATTGAAAGATTGAAACTCCTAAAATCCCTAAACCCAAGACCCCCTGAGTCTTTTGTTGAGTTAAGTTGGTCTCAAGATACCCATTGAATTTTTTAGGAGTCTTCATTGTATCCCACCAAAACTTCTTAAGAAGTTAATTGAGCTTATGGGTGATAGATTGCGGGAGAAGAGAAATACTCATGGAATAGGTAGGGATTGGAGGACAGCCTTGAGGAGGATCTCTTTCCCAACCACAGATAGTATTTGGTGTTCCAATTCACCACTCGAGCCCATGTCTTATCACTAAGTGAATGGAATGCAGCTATCTTTCTCCTCCCCATCATTGCTAGTAGGCCTAGGAATTTCTCCACAATCCTAGTTGATTTGATACTTGCAATTTGTAGGAGCTGTAACTGTGTGCATTGTTGAGTATTCTTACTAAAGAATACATAAGACTTGTCCTTGTTTAGCACCTGACCTGAAACTTGTTCATAAAGGTTCGGGATATCAAGGACTCTGGATAACTCAGCAGGTGAGGCTTGGCAGAAAAGCAAGCTGTCATCTGCAAATAACAGATGACTAACCCTTGTTGGACCTCTTTTGATTGGAGCACTAGTAATTGCACCCTTTTCCTTTACATTGTTCAATAAAGCTAAGAGAGCTTTAGTATATAAAATGAAAATGTAGGGGAATAGAGGATTCCCCTGTCGGATGTCTTTAGAGGAATTGAATAATTGTTGAGGTTCTCAATTAACTAGTATGGAATAAGTTACTGACTTGAGACACCTTTGAACCAATTCAAGCCATAGGGTTAGGAAGCCTATCTTAGCCATCATAAACTGCACAAAAACCCATTAAATTCAATCGTATGCCTTGCAGATTCTCACTGTCGTAGAGTGTAACATCTCACTGTCACCAATGCGTTCTTTGAGATTAGCCTATTAGGCACAAATGCACTTTAGTTAGCTTATATGAGTTAGGGGAGTATACCTTTCAATCTGTTTGCCAAAGTTTTGGAGACCATTTTATACAAAATGTTACATAGGTTTGAATTCAGCAATTCTTTTGGGGTTTTTCACTTTTGGAATAAGTGAAATATAGGTATCATTAACTTCTCTGATGGATCCCTCATTATTTAGCACTTGCAATACAAATTTGGTGACTTCATACCCCACAATCTCCCAAATATTCTAGTAAAACTAGACTGGGAACCCATTGGGGGTAGGGAATCCCAATGATTTCATTTGGAACATAACTTGTTTTACCTCCACCTCACTGAAGGGTCTTAGTAAAATCTCTAGCATGTTAGAGTTGATTATAGGCTTTAAAGAACTCAAGCAGGTAGATATGTTAGTAGGCAAGGATGTAGTGAAAGGAGATGAGAAGAAACCTGTAATGATGGCTCAAATGTCATCTTGTGCATGGGCAACTTAACCATTTGAATATGTGATTGACGTTATGGAGTTTGCTTTTTTCCTCTGGCTTGCTTGTTTGTAGAAATATTGAGTGTTCTTTTCTCCCATCTTCAGTCAATGTTGCTTTGCCCGCTGTTTTCATTTCATATCTTGCTCTGCCAGGAAAACCTCCACTTTGTGTTAAAGGTGTTTTAGTTGAGTTAGGTGGATACCCATGCCATGATCCTGTAATTGACTGGTCTTGGCTAAAGCTCGAGCTGAATCCTATTGTTCCTATTGTTTCAAATTTTGGTTTCATGTGGTGAAACCCTTTTGATAGTGCTCTAGCTTAGTTTCCATGTTGCCAGCCAGGGTATCTCTCATCACAACCATGTTTTAGGTTTATTCAAATATAGCACCACTACCCTCCCTAAGCTCCCATGTTGCGTCAAACCTAAAGACCAATTGCCTCCTGTGTCTTCCACTATTATTATACTGATTACAAATGTTAAGGGGGAATGATATGATTTTACAGCAACTAGAACATTGCAAGAGGCTGTTTTGAACTGATCCTGCCACTTTTTATTGGCCATAGCTTGATCAATTTTCTCTTTTGTGAAAACCTTGCTATTCCTATTGTTTGACTAGGTGAATTTAGGTCCAGTAAACTACATGTCTATAATCCCACAATATTCTAATGCCAACCTGAAATTCTCTATCTATTTTAAGGTCTACTAGTCCCTCCATATTTCTCTTTTTAGTGAAAGATCTTGTTGAAATTACCTACACATAGCCAAGGAGTACATGAAGTAGGTTTCAGCTGCTTAAGGAGTCTTGAACTGCTATTTCTTTTTACTGTTTCTAGGTGTCCATAGAACACAATGAACTACCTAGGGATTCTTTCAACTCCTTCTTGAGTCATGGCAATGACATGCCATCTAATATAGTTAGTTATCTTAACTTCCATTCATATTTCCAAAGAAGGGTTATACCACCACTTAAGTCCAAACTGTCAACTACAAAGCAGCTATCAAAGTGCAAAGCTCTTTTTACTACATCCATTCTATTTCTATTGCACTTAGTTTCCACAATGAATACTAAGTGGGAATTCTTTTCCTTAGTAAGTTCCCTAAGGATCCGAATTGTCCGAGGGTTCCCAAACCCTCGATAATTCCAAGGATATTCATTGGTGGTGGCAGTGCTAAAGACCAGCAATTGCTACAGGATCTCGTTTCTTAGGTATGTCTCCAATTGTTTTGGATCTTTTGGTAAGAGAGGCATCTTCTTTCTCTCCTCACAACTCACCCTTTTGGTTCCAACGTATTTATAGGTGTTGGTGATGTTAGCTAAGATGTTATTGAGGCTCTAGCTTTTACTCGAGCATTTCTGTTGCCCAGATGACTAACACAAGAGGGGGGGTGAATTGGGTTATATTAAAAAATTAATACTTATAAACTAAATATACAATATAAAATATAACCAAAATGTAAAGTAGTAGGAAATATAAAGAGTAGGGTAAGAGAAAGCAAACTCAGTATTTTTACGAGGTTCAGCCCCACTGCCTACGTCCTCGCCTCAAGCTACCCCTTGAGGATTCCCAAATCCACTATTCAATCTCCTTTAGGTGGAGATAGAAACCTATTACACCTTTGAGCAGCACCGCTCCAAAGAATCCGTGTAGAACACCCTCTACACTTCCAATCACCTCACACTTGGTGATTCAACTATTCCCTGTGTAGAACACCTTCTACACACACAAGGGTTATACGCACCCTCTTACTTCCAATCACCTCACACTTGGTGATTTAACTATTCCCCGTGTAGAACACCTTCTACACACACAAGGGTTATACACACCCTCTTACTGATACAAGAATTGATAGTGGGTAGGCTATCAGAAAACACTCCTCAATGAGTGAAATAAGAACAATACAGCACAAACTATATCTCTCTCAACAAGAACAAGAATTAAGGCTCAAAACTTTAGAAAAGAGAGAATGAGAGCTTTGAAAGAATGATGCAAAATTTAGCAATAGATGTGTAAGCTCTTGTTGTGATTTTTACAAAACTCAAGTGAGCTATTTATAGGCAAATGAGTCTTCAATTTCAAATTTGAAAAGATTCCCATGTCCAAGACATCATCATTCACTTTTCAAAAATTTCAAATCAAATCTTTTTACTTTTTGCATGTGACAAAAGGAGCACACTTTACTTTTCAAAAATTTCAAACCTAATATTTTACTTTTTGCATATGACAAAAAGAGCACACTTTACTTTTCAAAATTTTCAAACAAAGACATCTACCTTTTGCATAAGTCAAGAAAAGCATCCACCACTTTTGAAAATATTCAAATAAAACATGCACATGTGAAAGATGACAATCAATCATCTTAATATTTTCAAAGTTCAAACCTTTAATCATATCATGCACATGTGAAAGATGACAATCAATCATCTTAATATTTTCAAAGTTAATTTTCAAAATATTCATGCACATGTGGAAAATGTATTTTAATGCTTTATGATAAAATATTTATTTTGAGCCTTAATCCTAATTTCGAATTTTTAAGAGATTTACAAAATTACTCTATGATTTTAATGTGAACTTATTCCCTTCTTGCTCATGCTTGGTTCCTTGATGTGCTTGATTGTATTGTGTAGACAACTTGAACTTGAGACTCCTTTATTCTTTGAATTCATTTGTTATCATCAAAATCCATGTGTAGATTTACATGAACCTTGAAACCTTGAGTTCAACAATCTCCCCCTTTTTAATGATGACAAATACTTGATAGAACTTGAAACCTGTATGAATACTTAAGCTCCCCCTGAGAATGTGCGTTAGTTTTTCAAGCAAAAATATAAACATAATTCCAAGTATATATAACAAGTTTAGCAATTTAAACAATGTTAATGTTCTAGTCTAAAACTTCTCCCCCTTTTGGCATCATTAAAAAGGAATCATAATTATCTCAATAAGATATATTCCTACAATAACTAACAGACAAATAAAACGCTGCGTTAGTAGAGACTGTAGAAGTTAGAACCACCCGTGTCCGACAAAACCTGCAAAGGTTGAAGCCGAATTTTATCATCTCGGTGCGGAAGAAGATTTAAATCCGCTTGATGTTATTGACGAATTAGATGTTCCAGAGATTTGAAGTTGAATAATTAAAATTATTCGTGTCCGACAAAGACAGCAAAAGCTGCAGGCTTAGCTCTGGCAATGCGGTGCGGAGCCACGCGTATTTGACAAAACCTGTAAAGGTTGGAGGCCTAGCTCTAGTAGTCGGTGCGAAAGCAGATTTAAATCAATCGCCTGATGTTGTTGACAAATGGGTTTGAAGGCTCTGAGTTTCTATAAAAAAATCATTTTCACCTATCGGATACCAAAAAAAATATCGCTTCTTGACCTAAGTTCTGTTTCTCCATAACGATAGAATGGCCGAACAATTCTCTTCCACTAATGTTCCAGACTTGAATCAGGAACCCTTGACGCATCAACCATCAATCTTCTCTCCTAAGGCCGTCAATGCCATGATAGGAGCAGAGAACCGTTTTTCTAGTAAGAAAACTTTTGACAATGTGTGTCCAACATATCTTATATTTCTTTTGACTAATAAGATTTGAAGAGACAATAGTTTGTCTTGTTCTTTATGCTATCTCTATAAAATCAGTTTTAAAGTTCATCCGATTTGCATCAAATCTTATTCTCATCTCTATAACTCATCTGCATTCCTTCAATATTCTCGCTTTAAGTTTTCAATTCTTTTCTCAATGGCTCATTATTCTACATCTCAATCTCATGTCCTTTCTGCAGCTACCATTGGCGCCATGTTGCAGCAAGAGAACAATAGTTTGGCTAATAAGCCAGACTCCGATGCTATCTACGACTTGGTGAGTCTCGGTACTCGCTACTCATCCTCTATTGTTGCTTTTTCCCAACGGCTACAAGTCAAAAATCATGAGGTTGAAAAGCTTAAAGAACAAATTGTTGTACTTCAACGAATTGTTCAAGAGTCTCACATAAGGGAAGGAATCGTTCGACAGAAGAATAAACGTTTGAAATCACTATTGGATTCTTCATTCCGCTTGCCAGTTCCCATGGATAGGGAGGACATGATATTGTATGAAGAGAATGAGCGTCTCAAACATGAGGCTAAGAACCTCAAGTTTATGTAGGTCATTTGAGTTAATGGAATAAAAGTATCTAGCAGATATTCATGGCATGCATGCGTAGTCTATCTTTTGATAGGGGTTTTGTAAAAAAGTCTGCCAATTGATCGTGTACTAGTGAATTCTAATGCAATATCGCCCTTCTGCACATGATTTCTAAGAAAATGATATCTAATATCAATATGTTTGGTCCGAGATTGTTGTATTGGATTCTTTGAAAGATTTATAGCACTTGTATTATCACATTTGATTGGAATGTGATTGTACATACGTTTAAAATCCTCAAGTTGTTGCTTCATGTAAAGAACTTGGGCACAACAACTACCTGCAGCAACATATTCTGCCTCAGCAGTAGATAGTGCAACAGAATTTTGTTTTTTACTAAACCAGGAAACTAGTGCATGACCTAAGAAATGACATGTTCTACTAAAAATTTTTCGATCATCTTTGCAACTAGTATAATCGGTACCTAAATAACTAGTAAGATCGAAAGAAATGTGTTTAGGATACCATAACTCTAAGTCAAGGGTACTGGCAAAATATCTAAAAATCCGCTTGACTGCAATCAAATGAGATTGTTTCGGAAATGATTGAAAACGTGCATATAAACATATATTGAACATAATATCAAGTCTACTAGTTTATCAAATATAATAAACTACCAATCATACCTCGATATACCTTTGAGTCAACTGATTTACCGGATTCATCTTTATCAAGTTTAGTGGATGAGCTCATTGGTGTTCCAGTTTCCTTAGCACCTTCCATCCCAAACTTTTTCAGCAATTCCTTAATATATTTTGATTGATTGATGAATATTCCACTTTTTGCTTGCTTAATTTGCAATCCGAGAAAGAATGTAAGCTCTCCCATCATGCTCATTTCAAATTCTTCCTGCATAGTCTTAGCAAAAACTTGGCACATATTTTCGTTAGTAGCACCGAATATTATATCATAAATCTGAATCAAAAGAGTATCATCATTTTCTTATTTAATGAAAAGAGTTGTATCAATTTTTCCTCTTGAAAAACCTTTTTCAATCAAGAAACCACTGAGTCTCTCGTACCATGCTCTAGGAGCTTGTTTGAGTCCATATAGTACTTTTGTGAGTTTGAAAACATGATTTGGAGAAATATGATTTTCAAAACCTGAAGGTTGCTCAACATATTTTACCTATTCTCACGATCTTCCCTTTTGAGTTGTCTCTAAATGTCACGTGTCCTTCTTCTTTAGATCTAAGATCAAAGAACTTAGTCTCGTCTCCCGTCATGTGTCTTGAACATCCACTATCTAAAAACCATTTATTTTTACATGTAGAATACTTCATGCATACCTACAAAAGCAATTAAAAACAATTCTTGGTACCCAAGTTCTTTGGGTCCTTTATTTATTAGTATTAGAATAAACAAGATTTTTAGGTACCCATATGGCCCTAATAGTCATTGTATGTTTTCTTCTAATAGGACAAGCATGATAATTATGACCATTGCTATTACAAAAATTGCAAATAGCATGTGACATATATGAATAACTTGAGTGATTATAATAGTATCCTTTTTTAACAAAATTATTTTTATGAAAAGAATTTTGAATATTGGACTTTGATGTAGAAGGATTATCAAAGAAGTTTTTATAAGATTTGTATTTTTGTTTTGGCATATATCCCAAGCCTGCCTTGTCAAAAACACATCTTTGACTACCAAGAAGTTTTTCAAAATTTCTTTTTCCATTCGTAAAGTTTTCAATAATATTTTCTAAATCAGTTTTCTTTTTCTTCAACTCAAGATTTTCATCTTTCAAAACAATACTTTCTTTTCTTAAAATATCAATTTCGTTTGTTAAAGAAGAATTTTTCTTTTTTAAAGCAGTATACTTGATACCCAATTTTTCAAATTCCTCATATACCTCTTCTAAAACATTTTGCAATTCTTCATATGAAGGATCTTCAATATTATCAAAATTTGTTACCTCAATGTCATCTTTAGCCATAAGACAAAGATTTGCTGATTCTCCATTGCTTGCTTCACTATCTGAGCTACTTGAATCATCATTCCACGTAGCTTTCATTGCTTTTTTGCCTTTGTTTCGATCTTTCTTTAGCAGAGGACAATCTGGCTTGATATGACCAAGTTTATTGCATTTATAACAAATTAAAGTGTCATTTTTACCTGAATCTTTCTTGGAAAACTTATTGAAGGATTTCCTTGGAGGAGTTTTATTTTTCTTTAAGAACCTCTGAATTCTTCTTATTATCATCGCAACTTCTTCATCTTTGTCGTCATTTTCCTCATCTTCATCACTTTCACTTTCATGTGGAACAGCTTTAAGTGCCAAACTCTTCTTTGAATTTCCTTCTTCTTCTCCTCTTTTCAATGTGTACTCATGGGTGATAAGTGACCCGATGAGTTCATTCACTTCGAGCTTCTTGAGGTCTCTAGCTTCAAGAATCGCTGTCACTTTTGACTCCCAACGTTTTGGTAGAGAGTTGAGAATTTTTCTTACTATCTCCACTTTGGAATAAACTTTGCCAAGAGCTGTCAAGCTGTTTATGATGTTAGTAAAACGAGTGTGCATACTAGAAATAGATTCATCATCATTCATCTTAAACATTTCATATTCATGAGTAAGAATATAAATTTTTGATTCCTTGACTTGAGAAGTTCCTTCATAAGTAACTTCCAAGTTATCCCAAATTTCCTTTGCTGTAGTGCAAGTCATTACTCTATTAAACTCATTACCATTAAGAGCATTATATAATAAATTCATAGCAGTTAAATTCAAAGTATAAAGTCTATCGTCTTCACGATCAAACTCTTCTTCTTCCTTTTTGACCTTTACTCCATCAACCACTTTTGTTGGAATATAAGGTCCATTTACAATGCATTTCCAGATTTCTCGGCCTTGAGACTGAAGGAATATTCTCATTCTAACTTTCCAGAATGAGTAATTGTCTCCGCAAAAGAGTGGAGGCCGACTGCTAGATTGACCTTCACCAAATGAAGCTGCAATGTTAGCCATAAGATCTTAACTCAAAAGATAGTTAATCTTATAACAGAGCTTTAGCTCTGATACCAATTGTTGCCCAGATGACTAACACAAGAGGGGGGGTGAATTGGGTTATATTAAAAAATTAATACTTATAAACTAAATATACAATATAAAATATAACCAAAATGTAAAGTAGTAGGAAATATAAAGAGTAGGGTAAGAGAAAGCAAACTCAGTATTTTTACGAGGTTCAGCCCCACTGCCTACGTCCTCGCCTCAAGCTACCCCTTGAGGATTCCCAAATCCACTATTCAATCTCCTTTAGGTGGAGATAGAAACCTATTACACCTTTGAGCAGCACCGCTCCAAAGAATCCGTGTAGAACACCCTCTACACTTCCAATCACCTCACACTTGGTGATTCAACTATTCCCTGTGTAGAACACCTTCTACACACACAAGGGTTATACGCACCCTCTTACTTCCAATCACCTCACACTTGGTGATTTAACTATTCCCCGTGTAGAACACCTTCTACACACACAAGGGTTATACACACCCTCTTACTGATACAAGAATTGATAGTGGGTAGGCTATCAGAAAACACTCCTCAATGAGTGAAATAAGAACAATACAGCACAAACTATATCTCTCTCAACAAGAACAAGAATTAAGGCTCAAAACTTTAGAAAAGAGAGAATGAGAGCTTTGAAAGAATGATGCAAAATTTAGCAATAGATGTGTAAGCTCTTGTTGTGATTTTTACAAAACTCAAGTGAGCTATTTATAGGCAAATGAGTCTTCAATTTCAAATTTGAAAAGATTCCCATGTCCAAGACATCATCATTCACTTTTCAAAAATTTCAAATCAAATCTTTTTACTTTTTGCATGTGACAAAAGGAGCACACTTTACTTTTCAAAAATTTCAAACCTAATATTTTACTTTTTGCATATGACAAAAAGAGCACACTTTACTTTTCAAAATTTTCAAACAAAGACATCTACCTTTTGCATAAGTCAAGAAAAGCATCCACCACTTTTGAAAATATTCAAATAAAACATGCACATGTGAAAGATGACAATCAATCATCTTAATATTTTCAAAGTTCAAACCTTTAATCATATCATGCACATGTGAAAGATGACAATCAATCATCTTAATATTTTCAAAGTTAATTTTCAAAATATTCATGCACATGTGGAAAATGTATTTTAATGCTTTATGATAAAATATTTATTTTGAGCCTTAATCCTAATTTCGAATTTTTAAGAGATTTACAAAATTACTCTATGATTTTAATGTGAACTTATTCCCTTCTTGCTCATGCTTGGTTCCTTGATGTGCTTGATTGTATTGTGTAGACAACTTGAACTTGAGACTCCTTTATTCTTTGAATTCATTTGTTATCATCAAAATCCATGTGTAGATTTACATGAACCTTGAAACCTTGAGTTCAACAATTTCTTTTCCATTTACCATTCTGATGCTCCTCAGGTTGCTTACTGGAGATGGATTAAGGATCTGTTGCAGGTGGTTGGATGTTGAGGGGTTCTAAGTTTCCCACATTATGTTGCCTTCGCATTAATGATAATGTGTCCTGTGTTATGGGTGGGTAATCTCCTTTTACACAGCTTGGGTCCAAGTCCATTAGACAATTAGATTTCATACTCACTGATATAACTGTTCTAACAGGAAAGTGGTTGGCCTTTTTAATGCACTTAGCCTATAAAACACCCGTGTAGAAATTCTCTATTGTAGCTTTTTGACTGAGACTGGGATCAAAAGCTTGCATTTGAGGATTTTTCCCATGTGCAAAGGTTTTGGATTTGAGATATTTGTCTTCTTATGCTAGTTCCTCCGTATACTTGGCCATCCCAACACCCCAACCGAACCTTGATCATGAGCATGTTTTACCTTTGTGATAAAGAATCCCATAATGAAAACAAAAACTCTATAGTCTTTCACATTTGATCGAAATCTAGTATTTTTGCTGTTCAAACTCTAGCCATTTTCCCCTAAGAAGTGGCTTATGTAGATCCACTACCACTTAGATTCTTAAGCATCTCCCTTATGCAAAGCCATCTGATTCTACATCCATTCGAATTACATGGCCAATGGATGACCCAAACTTCTCACCTATATCTCGTTCATGGCTACCAGTGGGAGATTATGGCATTGAATCCAGAAAAGTTCGAAGCGAAACTATAAAACATTTATAGAAATGGTCTTGTCCACTTTCTGTAAAGTAAGTAGATTTTTGTCAAAACACCATGATCTCCCACCTAGAACCTCTTCTTTATCTGTTATTAGCAGGAACTCGATTCGAAAATACTGGTCATCAAAGTCTTTGAAGTGAACCCATTTAGCAAGTCTCCACACCTAAGACATAGTCGACCTAAAAGTTTTGTTGTTGACCCTCTTCTCTGAAAGTACTCTACCCACGATGCAAAACTTTCCTCGTAGGGATCTTTCCTCGTAGGGATCTTTCCTTTGGGTCCTCAAATTTTCATTGATTTTAATTTATATTTTCTTACGTTTGTGTCTTTGATTTACATGTTACAATAGTTGTGAATTTGAAACTTGTCATTTTGCAGCATTGGAGATGTAAAAGTTTTCATTTAGGTCTCTACTTCAATTATTCCTTGTGATTTATATATAGGTCTCTGACTTGCATGTTAATATAGCTGTAAATTTTAGAACTTATCATTTCCGCAGTATTGGGTATTTACATGTCTCCACTTAGGTAGATGATTCAATTATTCCATATTATCTACATTTAGGTCTTTGATTTACATGTTACTATAGCTGTGAATTTTGCCAAAGTCTTTTCTATAACATTGGGGCTATGACTTAGCATTACCATGGTTGTGATTTTGGGGTTGTGTAATTTTCAAATTCTGTGGTTGGCATTTGATTTGTTGTTAGGGCTGTATATGTAACTGCAAGGGCTATAATGATAGTAGATTGTTGGGTGTACTAGAGTGTAATATCAATAGCTATAGTTAATGCCCATTGATTGATATGGCAAGGTAACCTGGATGGCTATCTTTATTGTGAAGTTTTTACAAATAAAATTGGGATTTACAGCCATCCTATCTTATGCTCTTTGCTATGCTTGAAATTGTACAATTCTTAGTCTATGTGAAATATAGATATAAGCAGTTTTGTTATTTGATTTTGTGCTATCTCGTGCTTTCTTAATTGATTGGGTGTGCATGAAACTTGGCCCTCGTTGGTTTATGTAGCACATATTTTCTGCTTTAACTTGCATTTTATAACCTATTTTGGAGTTTGATTTTGTGATTTCATAGCAATATTTGGTTGGTTGTGCTACAAAGAGGCTTGGCCCTTGTTGGTTTATGTGTCAGCCGAATGTCACCGGTTTCAGTAGTATGTTTGTGCATTGTTTATGTGAATGCTCTTAGCCTCGTTTGGTTTGGGACTCATCTTATCTCATATAATCATTATAATTTTTTCAAACTACCATTTTCAAATTACCATGCAATATTTAACAAAAATTCAAAAAATTCAAATTTTAAAATAAATATAATATTAAAAAGATTATATTCTAGTCATATTTTATTAAAACTTTAAGTTTTATCCATCTCATTTATGTAATTAAACGAAACCAGTTCATGAGATAGAGAAGAAAAATCAATGCTCAATATTGTGCCTTCTATTTTGTGACATTATTATGAATTGTTGATTTCTTTAACACCTAATATGGGTTTTTCAAGAGCTCTCTCAAGTAATGAGTTCCCGATTATAGTGGATTAGAAAACTATGTGAGAATGGTGCATAATATAAACGTGAGGCCTAGTGTATAAGTTTTGGTTCTGTTAGGCTGCATCTTCTTTCAAGGATATTACATAGATTCTGTTGCAAACTTCATGTCTTAAACAAACTATGAATTGATCTATTTGAAAGTAAGTGAACCACACCTTGCTTGCATATCAACTATAATTTGTGTTATTGTTTTGATTATTTCTAGCTTGTTTTCATATGTGTTTATTGGGAGCTTATTTTGTAGTCTCTTCTTGTGATTTTTCTTTAGTTACGTACTCCACTAGTTAAGTTGTGATCTGAACCATTAATTCTTTGCCCAAGATTTTTGGGTTTTTTTTTTACCTCTTTTACTTTTTGAGAAAACCTATCCATCGAAAGCAGCATGTTGCACCCCTTCCATGATGTTCTTATTGACCATTTTGTTGTTGTTTGTTTCACTTAGTATGATGTTCTGTCCTATCATTGTTAGTTGGATTTGATTGTATACAATCTTCCTAAGCCGATTTGAAATATCTTGTACCTATTGCTTTTGAGTTTGTAACATGTTGAAATTCATTGTTCATTGTCTACAAACAGTATAATATGATGGATTGACAAGACCATGGACATATGTTCTTCATGAATCTCCTCAATAAGGACCCTAACACTGAACCCATTTCCTTGAGTCAAATTCAACGCTCTTTAGTTGATGGTGGAAAATTGCGCACCCCCACCTCAATTAGAAATTCTTCCTGAGAAAAAAATACCAAAGGGTGGAAATTTCATTCAACAAGAAAACAAACTACTTGTCTTGACAAGGTTAAATACTAGCATAGATGCCATTAAAGGGACCAATAAAAACATGTCTAACTTTGAGAGAAAATTAGTTTGTATCTTAATCAGTATAAGCAAAGCACAATGGAGCAGACCGTTGGGTCCTTAATACATTGGTGGTCGGCGATTCAAAAAGCGGCCAACAAATTTTATGTGAAACTAGCAAGACAAGGTATATACAAGTGGAAGGGTTGAATCAAAGTGGTAGGACCGAGCAAGACAAGGTATATCCATCAAGGTTTCAATCTCTCATACTTGTTATATATAATTTTTGGCCCAACTTTGATATTTATTGGATCTATTCTACAAGTTTAACAAAGCAAAGATTATGTATCAATCACTGAAGAAAAGTCCTTTTTTGTTCGGGCATTTTTGGCACCTATTGAAGGATCCACCAAAATGGATTCAATGTTACTTAAAGCAAGGTCCAAAGCAAAAATCAATGATGTTCTAACCCCAACTCATACCTTTGGTAATGTGTTTGTAGATTTACTAAATGGTATCGAGGTGAAGCATGTTCTTAAGAATGATGTTGTTGAGCTGGACAAGCCAATGGGGAATGAGAATAGAGAAAGCAAAACGAAAGGCCCCAACTAGACCAACTAAGAACATTGTCAAAATCTCTAAGAGGAAGTATATTCTTCTTGAGAAGTCACGATGAGTGCGCAAAAATGCACTCTAAATATTCTAATATTTAATTAAATTACAAAAAATGAAAATAGAAATAATTGGATTTTATTTATTTTATTAAATTAAATTTCTATTTACATTGAGATGTTTTTAAGCATTATTTGTCTTCTTTTATTTTTATTCTTTATTTTCTTTATTTTATTTTATTTCATTCTATTTTATTTATATTTTTATTTATTTATTTATTTTTATTTCTTCCTTGATAAGTGAGTGATAGTAGCACATGGGCCACACCTCATCACTCGGGCTTCCATGCTTTACATGGCCACATTCAATTCAAAGTTACATGAGCCCACATTCAATTAACTTGAGATTTTATTCTCCAAAGAGGCCCACGCAAGTTAACTCCAATTGGGTCACCTATTGTCTTAAATTGCATCAAACAAGCCGCATGATTCTTTTATTCAATTAAGCCCATGCACGTCCACATGATTTTGAATAAGGCACGACACTTGAAGATAAAGAGGAAATCACATATATATATATATATATATATATATATAGATATAGATAAAAACCAGACTTGGAGACGGAGGGAGGCGGACGCATACGTACACGAAGGAACCAAATTATTCTCCATGGCCGCTTGGATGATTTTCTTCTTGGAAATTATGTTGTCCATCATGTGCATGGGTAACTAAATTCTCATGTAGGGTTAGAGATGAACTTGTACACTAGATGGTATCTTTAATTTATTTTTAATTCATGTATTTGATTTTAATTTATTAAAACTCTTTTGTTTAATCATTCTCAAGCTATTGTTAGTATTTTCTTCTCTGAATAATTTTAGAATTTATTTCATTTATAGATTCAGTCATGCTTTTTCTATCGAATGGATTATTTCTTTGATTTTGTTTGTATCTATTGATTATTTATATTGATTTAATTCTCTGCTGCAATATCACACTCTGGGTATATTGTCGTCGTTGGGTTTTCTCAATGTGAATATCGATTTGTGTGATTTAAAAGTGATGAGTGATCTTTCAAAGAGTTACATTTGATTTAATTTTTGGTTTATAATTTTATATCTTTCGATTGAGAATTACGGAATTGAATTCTCAATTGAGTTATCAATAAATTAAAAATAATTAAAATACCGGATATGTGCAAGGGATTCCCGACACTCTACTATTCGTCAACTTTGATTACTTTTTTTCGTTAATTCTTTGGTTTAATTTTAAATTGCATTCAAAATCAAATTTTCTTCTCTCATTAATTATTTAATATTTTTTTTAGTTTTTTTGCTTTGTTTGATAATATTTCTGCTTCTGAAAATGAGTGAACACGAGGATTAACCCACTAGGACTCTTCAGAATTACCTCCACCCTACACACACAGCCACACCATTATGCATAATATTTCCACCCAATACATGTCAAATTGATGTTAAAACAGGAGTGATACAGTTACTCCATACTTTTCATGGGTTGGAAAATGAAAATCCATATGTGCACATTAGGGAGTTTGAAGAGGTAGTTGCGACTTTCCATAATCAAAATGCAACTGATGACATTGTGAGACTTAAGTTTTTTCCTTTCTCTTTGAAGGATAGAGCTAAGAGTTGATTATACTCACTAAGACCATGATCCATTGGGTCATGGAATGAGATGACTCAGGCTTTCTTTAATAAATATTTTCCCCAACATAAGACCAATGCTTTAAAAAGACAGATCTCCACCTTTGTACAGAAGGACAGTGAGACTTTATATATGTCTTGGGAGAGATTTAAGGAGCTATTGAGTCTGTGTCCTCACCATGGGTATGAGAGTTGGCGTCTAGTGAGTTACTTCTATGAGGGACTTACACCTAGAGAGCTCCAATTTGTGGAGATGATGTGTAATGGTGAGTTCTTGCAGAAAAATCCTAATGAAGCCATAGAGTACCTCAATGAGCTCGCTGAAAATGGCTCACACTTGGACTGGACCTAGTGCTACTGAGAGCACAAATAGGTCACGACTTATAGGGAACCAAAATGGTGGTGGAATTTATCATCTCAGAGAGGAAAACAATTTGAAGGCTAAGGTTGAGACACTTACTAGGGAGTTAGAGTTGCTAAAGGCCAAGGACTTAAAGCCAACACACTTGGCTAATCATGCAGAGTCTTGTGGACCATGTTTTGTGTGTGGCGGGGTAGATCATCTCTCCCAAGAGTGTCCCACATTTGCTGAAATGAGAGGGTTGTATCAGGAGCAATGTAATGCCTTATGTATGTACCAGAAGCCTTTTACACCCTTCTCTGAGACCTACAAGCCGGGGTGGCGTAATCACCTCAATTTTAGCTAGAAGTTTAAAAACTAGCCACTTGCACTACCTGCACCACCTGCACAGCCCACTAGATCATATCCTGCACCATATCATGTACCTACATCTTCTAGGAGTTCTTTAGAAGATACTTTACATGCTTTTATTGAAGCACATGGCAAGATTAACCAAAAGTTTGAATCTTTGATTACGCAGGTGATGGAAGAAAACAATGAGATAAAGAGTCAAGTGACCAAATTGATGAATTTCTTGAGTGTGACTGAGCGATGTAAGTTTCATTCTCAAACTCAGTCCACACCCCATGGTCAACACATGGCGCAAGAAAACTTGAAAGAGGTGAACTCCATTGTGACTCGAAGTAGTAAGTCATTACACATGCCAACAACCAACAAATCAGAGGATGCGGAAAATGATTAAGATAGTAGTGGTGTCGAGTTACCTAAGGAACCAGAGGTGACAAAGAGCCCTGTTAAGGTACCATTCCCTCAAGTTTTAAAATAAAAAAGCTAACTTTGGATCCTAACAATGAAATTCTGGAGAACCTCAGGCAGGTAAAAATCAATCTTCCTCTTTTACATGTAATTAAACAAGTGCCTACTTATGCAAAAGTTCTCAAAGATTTGTGTATAGTTAAGAGGAAACATTATGTGAAGAAGACAGCGTTTCTGACAGAGCAAGTTAGTGCTCTAATTGAACAGAGGATTCCTCCCAAGTACAAGGATCCTAGGTACCCAACCATCGCATGCAGCATTGAAAATAAAGAATTTGGGCAAGCACTGCTAGATTTAAGAGCGAGTGTGAATTTAATGCCTTATTCTATTTATTTGTAGTTGGGGTTTAGGGAACTCAAACCAACTTCTGTGGTATTGCAATTGGCTGACCGTTCAGTCAAAGTACCACGGGGTGTGGTAGATGATGTTTTAATTCAAATTGATAAATTTTATTATCCTGTTGATTTCCTAATTTTGGACATAAGCTCTGTTGTTGACACCACATTTAAAATTCCTTTGATGTTAGGTATGCCTTTTCTTGCCACTGCTAATGCTCTTATTAATTGCAGGAATAAGCTCATGAAGCTGTCTTTTGGAAACATGACTCTCGAGGTGAACGTCTTTCATATTGTAAAACAACCAGAAGAGGATGACGAGTGCCACCAGACATATAAGATTGATCCACTCATAGATAGGGAAGTTTTCACAACTCGTCATTCTGATCCTCTTGAGTATTTCATTGTTAATTCTGAATTTAATTCTATTAGTGATTCATCTGATGTGGCTGATATTTGTGCAATTTTTTATACAACTCAAGATCATGGCACACAGGTTTGGCAACCAAAATTTGAGGAGTTGCCTAAGAAAAGTGAAAAAGCACCAAGAGTTGATTTGAAACCTTGCCACCTACCTGTGGACCTCAAGCATCAAGCTTATTGGGCTAACACGCATTTCAATTTTGACCCAGGAAAGACAGCTCCAGAAGTGGAAGACATTCCACCTTGACCACACCATGCAACATTTTTTTTGTTTTATTTGTTTTATTTTATTTTGTTTTCGTTTATTTTTTGTTTCTATTTTTTTATTATTTTTGGTCATTTTCTTTTTGTTTGTTGTTATTTTCTTTATTTTTATTTGCAGGTTAGTGTTAGTTTGTCATTTCGTTTTGCCATCTTTAGTGCTTAGTGAGTCATTCCATGTCCTACATCAGATGTATTCTACCATTTTCAGTTACTCTCTATTCTGTTTTGATTGTTAAAACATTGAGGACAATATTTCATTTAAGTTGGGGGGTGGGAATGCAAATTCTGCATTTAAAATGTTTGTTGGAACTCTGTGGCATATTTCCATGTGCCAATTTTTTTTAAAAAAATTGCATTGTACATGCACCATTTCAAATGTGTACTCATGCTCATTCATAGCTATCTTAGTGAATTCATCAAACCCATCTTGATCATTTTGCTGAGACATTCACAGAACTTTTAATGCACGTATCTAAGTTTTATGGTAAGATGGTGGTTTGACACATGTAATTAGAGATCTTTTTTGCTTAAGTATTCTTGTGAATTTTGGAAGAGGTTGAGAGCCTACAAATGTAGAAAATTGTGATAAACGTTTATTGGTCTGTTGAATTGGACACTTCTTTTGAGAATATCATTACATGGTTGGTGGTATGATGGCGGATATACTTGGGATATGACAAAGGCCAACTTCGGATTAACGTTTGAGTTTTCCAAGCTAACCCTTCTCATCATAGACCCATAGTAGCCAATTTTGAGCCAACAAATACATATAGCTTTTTTTCTTTTCATGTACCCACATCATCTATACCTCTCCACATTGGAGTATAGTTTATACACTGATTTCCTACCCTTATTGCTTCCAAGTGTGTACTAGGTGTGGAATTTGCATATTTTCTTTTGTAAAAAAAAAAAAAAAGAATGAAGAAAAAAAAAAGAAGAGTACAAGTGCAAAATGTTTAATTGAGTGAGCTTCAAAGGTATTAAAAAAAAGTAAAAAAAAAAGGAAAGTTGAAGAAGAAGGAAAAATATTATTTGATGATCTGAAAAGTTGAAGAGTACATTAAGTAAGAAGTGTGGTTTGCTATGATCTTTAATAAAATTCTCTTAGTGTGTACTTGGAGGTTTTAGAATCTTTTTTATCCTTTTCTTCATATAGCCCCTGACCCAAGCCATTTTATAACCTTTTTGTGTTGATCGTTCTAATCCCAAGTATACTTGTGGAATGAGTGGTGGAAATTCTCATTTGATTAGTGTTCCTATCATAAGATCAATGTTTGATTGTTGCTTGTACATAATTACCGAATTCCCTATGAGAGTGTGTGTACACCCTTGTCAACTCTATAGAGAGAACCCCTACATGAAATACTATTTACCCGTGAGATATGGAGTTGAACCTTTTGCTTGAGATATTCTTGATGTTACATGTGTCACAGTTTGTGGTTAAATGGATATAGTTTGGATCACACACACACACACACACTCTATGGATTGCTATATGTGGATTAATTGCGATTGGGTTATTGGATTCCTAAGATTGCTATGATATGTGACTCTGGAAAGTGTGACTTGGTAGCCTTTTATGTGTGATCTTCTTTGGTCACTTTCATCATTTTGCATGGAAATTGCTAGGGACTAGCAACGAGTAAGTTGGAGGGTGTGATAAGTACGCAAAAGTGCACTCTAAGTGTCCTAATATTTAATTAAATTGCAAAAAATGAAAATAGAAATAATTGGATTTTATTTATTTTATTGAATTATATTTCTATTTACATTGAGATGTTTTTAAGCATTATTTGTCTTCTTTTATTTTTATTCTTTATTTTCTTTATTTTATTTTATTTTAATTATATTTATTTTTATTTATTTATTTTTATTTCTTCCTTGATAGGTGAGTGGTAGTTTGCACATGGGCCACACCTCATCACTCGGGCTTCCATGCTTTACATGGCCACATTCAATTTAAAGTTACATGGGCCCACATTCGATTAACTTGAGATTTTATTCTCCAAAGAGGCCCACGCAAGTTAACTCTAATTGGGTCACCTATTGTCTTAAATTGCATCAAACAAGCCGCATGATTCTTTTATTCAATTAAGCCCATGCACGTCTACATGATTTTGAATAGGGCACGACACTTGAAGATAAAGAGGAAATCACACACACACACACACACACACACACACACATATATATAGATAAAAACCAGACTTGGAGACGGAGGGAGGCGGATGCGTGCGTACATGAAGGAACCAAATTATTCTCCATGGCCGCTTGGATGATTTTCTTCTTGGAAATTATGTTGTCCATCATGTGCATGGATAACTAAATTCTCATGTAGGGTTAGGGATGAACTTGTATACTAGATGGTATTTTTAATTTATTTTTAATTCATGTATTTGATTTTAATTTATTAAAACTCTTTTGTTTAATCATTCTCAAGCTATTGTTAGTATTTTCTTTTCCGAATAATTTTAAAATTTATTTCATTTATAGATTCAGTCATGCTTTTTCTATTGAATGGATTGGTTCTTTGATTATGTTTGGATCTATTGATTATTTATATTGATTTAATTCTCTGCTGCAATATCGTTCCCTAGGTATATTGTCGTCGTTGAGTTTTCTCAATGTGAATATCGATTTGTGTGATTTAAAAGTGATGAATGATCTTTCAAAGAGTTACATTTGATTTAATTTTTGGTTTATAATTCTATATATTTCGATTGAGAATTACGGAATTGAATTCTCAATTGAGTTAGGAGTAAAATAAAAATAATAAAAATACTGGATATATGCAAGGGATTCTCGACACTTTATTATTCGTCAACTTTGATTACTTTTTTTTTCGTTAACTCTTAGGCTTAATTTTAAATTGCATTCAAAATCAATTTTTCTTCTCTAATTAATCAATTAATATTTTTTTTTAGTTTCTTTGCTATTTTACTATTCTTTTAATTGTCTCCCTGTGGAATCGACACCCTAAAGTTGAACTACAATTATCGCGTTATTCTTTGCGCGTTATCAAGTCACGTGCTCAAAAGAAAGAGTTTTTCTACCTTAAGAAGGAGAAGATGCAATGTGATCAAGAAATGAAGGATCATAAAATATGGCAAGAGAAATAGTGGCTCAGGTTGGAAGCCAAATAGACTTGAATTTACCTGATTCAAAGTAGAGGAAAGAGTGGCGACGGACCAGTTAAGAGAGAAAAGCAGATAGTATTGATAGATGTCATTGGCTTACCTGAAATACAATACACATATTTTTAGTAACTTCAAAGGAAGATTATGGTGAAGCATAATGCAAAGAAGTAGTGACAGTTTTTTAAAATATTTATTGGCTCTTTAAATATCTTTTTTAGTACTCATATATGTTAGATAATTGGTTAATTTGTAACACATTATTATTTTTCACGTTGTGGTTTTGGAGGAAAATTAGAAATGGACGCATGGTAAACTTGTGCATGGATAGAAAGATGGTAAATAGATCTTACAAATATTTCAAATATTATAGATAAGAAAAATAAAAGAAGCTATTTTGGCCAATGTTGTTATGCCAACATTTTTTAGGAAACATAACTTGTACAATTATAGTGGATTGCATTTTTTCTAATTTTGGAAATATAACTTCCCTTGATGCTCAATTATGTCTTATTGGAGGTGATAATGAGCCAAGGTGTCTCTAATCTCATGATGACGCTGAATGAACTCCATGAGTTCAGTTGTACGATTGCACGATAGTTCAAACAAATTCTCATCAAGCTGTTCATACTCGAACAAATCTAACTTTTGGATTGGAATTTCTCTCCATTTTAAATGAATAGACAATTGATAAAGGGAAATGATAAGTACCATTTTATTAGATTAAGATTGTGGGTTTTTTTAACTCTTCAATAAAGCCACAAAGGCAAACATATCTTTAGGAAGAATTTCTCTCCATTTTAAATGAAAATACCATTGATAAGGGAAATGATGATGATATTTCAAATTTTATACTAACAATTTGAAAATAATTATTGTATAAGCATCGGACATATCATAAGGTTCCATTTTCTAAACTCATCTAATCCTAGAGAATAGATGGAATTATGAGGGGTTGTTTAGGATGCTTGAATATGGATTGTGGAACCTGTGGTGGAACAGGGGCAGGGCAGCTTGAATATAGATGCTGCGGCAATCAAGGATCAATGTAATGTTGAAATTGAGGAGGTTGTTGTTCCTCTAGTCATTCAAAACGGTGAGTTGGCTATGATTTCTATTCCAGTAGTTTCTAGTCCAATACCGATTGTTCCTTCAGTGGTTGTGGTGGAGGCTGCCGAGGGTGATGAGAACTCTATACCTAGTGAATGTGGATTGGAACAGGGTCACGCAGAATCTAATCATTTCTTTGAGAAAACCATCCCTTGTGTTGGTAGTAGTCTTAACATGGTTCTACAAGAGGAAGTAACGGTGGAGTTTGAAAAGGCTGAGCATAATATTGTTGATGATAATGTTGTTGATCCTAGGCAGGAAAGCCTTTCAGAACCTGAACATAATATTGTTGATGATAATCTGGAGAAGGAGATTGTTTCTGACTCTGAAGTGGAAGAGTCAAAAAAGAAAAAAAAAAGGGAAAGAAATGGTTTTGAAGGTTAGAAGCAGTAAATGGGTCATCATCTGCTCTTCTAAACTGGATTTATGATCAGTCCAATTTTATATTGGAATATGAGGGGCGTAAGATCCTCACATAGTAGATTGAAGAAGTTGGTGTGGAAGTATAATCCTAAATTATTGGTGATTGCTGAACTTTTTTTAGGGGAGGATCATTTGGATGGTGACAAATCGCTCTTTGATTTTGATCATGCTTTGTCTAATGAGAATTGTGAGGGTAAGCTGTGGTTCTTTTGGATGAATGGGATTGCTATTACTAATATTAACATTAGTTATCAACACATCTTAGCTTCGATTTCTGATAATAGGAGTTTTTGCAAGGTGTATTTTGTTTATGCAAAATGTCAATATCTTCAGAGAAGGAGCTTATGGTCAGAGCTGGCAGCAACTACTAATTCTAATACTCCGTGGCTTATTACAGGGGACTTTAATATAATTTCCTCTGATTCTGAGCGTAAGGGTGGAAGGCCTCAGCCTGCTATAGTTGTTGAGGAGTTCAATAATTGAATCCAATCTTGTGGCTTAATTGAAATGAAATTTATGGGTAAGGCTTTCTCTTGGTGTAATGGGCAGTCAGGTAGAGCCCAGAGTTGGGCCAATTGGATCGTACTTTAATTGATCAAAGGTTTCTTGCTGATTTTCCTTATTCGAGTATGCAATATTTACCCCGTACTTCTTTTGATCCTGCCCTTATGGTTATTTTGCTGATTAAGAATGATGAATCATATGGACCAGCCCCATTTCATTTTCAACAAATGTGGGTGGATCATCTTGATTTTCTTAATTGTGTTAGAAACTCGTGGAGTCAGGAGGTTGATGGTAATGGTCTTTTTAAGCTTCAATGTAAATTAAAAAGACTCAAGAAGGAGTTGAAAGGTTGGAATAAACTTATTTTTGGCTGGACCTGCAACTATATTCAACAATTGGAAAAAAAAGTTGAAGAATTGGATACTAAACTCCAAGATCAGTTTATAGATGATGTTGAGATGGATCTCTTAGCATCTAGAGTAGAGCTTGATACTTGGCTGCATAGAGAGGAGATTCGGTTGGCTCACTGCGCGAAGGTTCGTTGGTGGAATTATGGTGATAAAAATTCCAAATACTTTCATGCCTTACTTAATAAAAGGAAACATGCTAAAGTAATAGAGATGAAGCTAGCTGATGAATCGTATTTACATTCTCCCCAAGAGGTGCATGATGGTGCAGTAAGGTACTTTGCTGAATTCTTGGGTCAATCTTCTCATGTATTTTTTCCTGATTTAAGTGAATTAATTTCTCCTGTCATCTCCGATATTGATAATAATTTTCTCTGTTCAGAATCCTCAAAAGAAGAGATTAAACAAGCTATATTTAGCATCCCTGTTGAGAGTAGTCCGGGGCCAGATGGTTTTGGGTCGGGCTTTTATTGCAGGTGTTGGGAGTTGGTTCGGGAGGAGGTAGTAGAGGCAGTTAGAGATTTTTTCCAGGATAGTACATTTTCCCGTTTTTACTCAGCCTCATTTGCGGTGATTATTCCAAAAATGGATCAACCGACGGGATTTGATAAATTTAGGTCTATCAGTCTTTGTTCGGTGTTCTACAAAATTTGCACCAAAATCTTAGTTAAAAGATTGGTTCCTTTCTTGCCATCTATGATTTCTTCATAACAAAGTGGTTTCATTTCAGGCATAAGCATATTTGATAATATCAGTCTTACCCAGGAAACGGTTAATTTCATTAATAAGAAAGTTGTTGGGGGTAATGTTATCTACAAGCTTGATATGGCTAAAGCCTATGACAGCGTGGAACAGAATTTCCTTTTCCATGTGTTGGAGGAATTTGGTTTCTTTCCTACTGCTTGTGGTTTGATTAAAATTTGTATCGCTTCCCCTTGGTATTCTATTATGATAAACAGTACATTTAGGGGATTCTTCCAAGGGAATAAAGGTCTTCATCAAGGGAATCCTCTCTCCACTTATCTTTTTATTGTCTTGGAAGAGGTCTTTTCTAGACTTAAAAAAAAAACAGTTTTTGAATAAGAATTTTAAATATTTCTCACATCCTAGAGGAGCTCCTCTAGTCTCTCACTTTCTTTATGCAGATGATGTAGTTATCTTTGCTAATGGTGTGAAGAAGTTGACACGAGACTTGATGAATGTAATTTCCACCTACAAAGAGTGGTCGGGCCAGCGTGTTAATAAAGAGAAGACAACAGTTTATTTTGCTAAAGATTTCTCTTCAGCAAGGAAAAGTGAGTTGCTTAGTATCACGGGATATGCTGAAGGACAGTTCCCTTTTACTTACTTGGGAGCCCCTATAGTCTCTGGTAAGCTTACTAAATTGGACTTGGAACTACTTTTAAATCAGATGAAAAAGAAACTTGGAGAATGGAAGCAAAGTTGCTTATCAGCAGGAGGTAAATTAGTGTTATTAAAGCATGTCTTATCTAGTTTGCCTCTTCATTTGATGTCAATCCTTAATCTACCTCAAATTGTGTTGAGAAGCATCAATAATCTGTTTAGCTCCTTTTTCTAGGGCACAGTGGATGGAAAGCCTAAGAAAAGATGGATTGCTCGGGGGACTATGTGCAAGCCTTGTGAGGAGGGAGGGATTGGTCTAAGAAATTTGGATGATATTCAGACTTCCTTACATATGAAGTCTGCCTGGAAACTGATGGCTGGTAATGATATTTGGGCTAACTTTTTCAGGGCCAAGTTTGTACGGAACACTCATGTCTCTCTCTTAAATTCGAGAAAAGGCTCTAGATTTTGGATGATGATTGTGAAGTGTATTCCGTTGGTGATTGAAAATTCAAAGTGCAAAGTGCGTGATGGCAATATTTCTTTTTGGAGAGACAGATGGCTGGATAGCGGCATTATTGCAGATTCTTTACCTATAGTGGAGTTGCCTACTCTGAAGGTGGCTGAAGTTAAAATCTCAAATAGCTGGGACATTGAACTTTTACAAAGGTTAATTGGAGATGACAGAACGGATGAAATTTGTAATACTTTGGCAGCACGAAAAATAGGCTCTGATGTTCTCATTTGGACAGATAATAATGATGGGTGTTTTTCCACTAAATCTGCTTGGAAATGTATTAGAGTAATTAGTCTGAAAATTCCTTGGGCTAATTGGGTTTGGCATGAAGCTTTGCCAAAAAAAATTCTATTTTCTTGTGAAAGCTTTACACAATGGCTTAAGTATAGATGATAGGTTGAGAAGAATTGAGATTCCTATTATATCTAAATGTGACTGTTGTGCGTGCGGGACCTATGAGGATTTATCTCATGTTCTTGCTAATAGTAAATTTGCTATTGTTATTTGGAAGCACTTCTCCTCTATCTTAAGAGTCCCTTTTGATCCTAATAGAAGTTGGAGAGATGTTCTTATGCTATGGTTTCGAAGGGCGAATATATCTTCCCAAATAGGCAATGTTTTGGGGCTGTTGCCTTGTGTTATCTCATGGAAGCTATGGCAGCGAAGGTGCAAAGCAAAAATGGAAGGTAAGAGGAACTCGATTGAAGATACTTGGAGATCTATTTGTTTTTGGTTGCTTAAAATTCAAGAACATCTTAAAAGAATTTCCAAGCTTACCTGTGCAGATGAAGATGGATTGAAAGAACTGGGCTTGCCCATTTCTACTATTCCAGTGAGGCAGGCTAAGCTTGTTTATTGAAATAAGCCTAGCCTAGGTAGATATAAGCTTAATATTGATGGTTGTTGCAGAGGCAATCCTGAGAGGATTAGAGTTAGTGGCGTTATTCAGAATGATCAAGGGAACTTAGTGATGGCTTTTTCTTGTTTCCTGGGTGAGCAGACTAATAATGTGGTGAACTAAGGGCTTTGTTGATTGGTTTGAAATATTGTCGTATTCTTGGAATTGATTTTGTTGAGATAGAAACTGATTCTATGGTTTGTGTTAATTGGGTTGTTCATTGTAGATGTGGGGTTTGGTACTTAGAAGATTTTTGGGAGGAGGTGATTAGCTTTTTAAGCAGTGGTAATTTCTCTATACAACATGTGTTTCGTGAAGGAAATATGCCACCAGCTTTTTTGTCTAAGTTGGGCGCACAAGGTTTGATTCGTGCTTGGAGATCCTTTTCACACGTTTCGACATATCTTAAAGGTTTGTACTTACTGATAAGTTAAATTTACCTTACTTTCTGCATTCTTAGATTGGTTATTGGTTTATTTGTCTTAATAAGAGGTATAATTTTTTTTTTCCGACATTTGGATTTGGGTTCTTTATTTTCTTTTTTGTAATCCCCCAAATGTTTTAGACGTTACAACAGTATTCTTCCACCACAAGTGAGTGTTTTCTCAATAAATTTGGGATAGAGCCCGAGATGAGTGGCTTCCGGCTCTTTGCCAAAAACAAAAAAGGGTTGTTTGGAAAAAAAAGAATTTTCATCTCATCTCATATCGTCTCATCTCATTTCCTTCCCAAACATCACTCAAATACAAGTACTTTCAAATTAATAATTACAGCCTTTTCAAACTAATTAATACAACTTTCTTAAGCTACCAAACAAAACAAAAGAAGAATTCAACTTTTTCAAACTCAAAACAAAAATTATATTAAAAAATTATATCCTCACAATATTTTTATTTTATAATATTTTTATTCAGTTTTTTTTTCTCTCATTTCTTAAAATACAATAAATATTTAACTCAAATTATCTTACTACCATTTACAAACTCTCTTTCTACTATTTATAAAATTCTCATCTAATTATTCTTCTAGCATTCCTTAAACAATTCTCTTAAGATGGGTATAAATTATAATTTTGGATTGGGACTGAGCAAGTCCTTTGATTTAGGCTACATGTGTATATGCTAAAGATGTTTTAGGCTTAGTTTGGGCTAGAAAGAATTTATTAAATCACTTAGCCCAACCAAATAAATAATATACATCTTTCTATTATAATTAATATTATTTAACAGTCACTTAACATATTTTTTATATTAAACTTTTTTGTGTTTCCTTTAAATTTAACTCTATCTTTCCATCTATTTAAATTATAAAATAATGTGATTATTAAAATTTAATCTCCTAATTCAAACTCTTACATCAAACACTTCAAATTCAAATCTAACCAAATTCAAAACTCTTATTCTTCCAGGAATCATTATCCGAAATTCTTCCTCAACTTAAATCCATTTAGATCACCCTCATTTACAATTTGAATGATTTCAGGATTGAAACTATCACCCAATTTCAAACTCAACTCAATTTCCTTATGATCGACGTTATCCTTACCCACCATCTATAAAATTTATCGAAGACTCAAATTAAATAACACAAATTATATATGATTTATATAACATGCAAATTATAAATTACTAATCTTTTATTAGTAATAAATTATATAACATGCAAATTATAATATAACATTATTTTATATAAATCATAATTTATATTAAATAGAAATTTATATATATGATTTAAAATTTCTATTCATTCTTTATAAAAAGAAAAAGAAATGTAAAATAATTAAGTTTAAATCTCTTTGCCAACTTCATTTGTAAATACAATTATTTGAATAAAATATTATTTATTTCTTAATTTAAAATCATTATGAAATATTAAATTTAAATAATAATATTTCATCAATAAAATTATAATAATTATTAAATACTTATCTTTCATCACTTCACATCAGTTTATGATTTACTTTAGTATAATTATTTCGTTGTTAAGATACTTTTCTTTTATTACTCGTCAAATATTTATTAGAATTAACATTTTTTTTTCTATGCATTACATGATATTTATTGATCGAAATTTATTTGTTTATAAAAATTATATCATTTCTTAAAAATAACTGTTTTATTAAATTAGAGAAACGCATTTTGCATGTTGCTCCTAATTCTTAATGTGTATATATATATATATATATATATATATGTGTGTGTGTGTGTGTTATCTTTTCTTTTATAACGGTCAATTATCTTCTAACATCGTTCCGAATATGTTTGGCAACACGTGTTTTTCTTTCTAAGATTATCTTATTATTCGAACATCTTTATATCAAAATGATCAAAATATTTTATCTCTGTTTTTTAACTATAAAATTTTAAAAAAAAAATACTAAATATAAACTCTTACAAAGATAATATTCTTCCAACTTCCAAATACATTCTTAATAAGTTCAAACTCTTTTTCGAAAATAAAATGTTAATGTAACCGTTAAGTATGCCCACTCACGTATTTTTACTTTATAATTTTTTCTAATGGTTAAGTATGTTTAAAAAATACTTAAAAAAAAAAACTCATTTGCGTGGTGTGCATGATCCTAACATTGTTATTTTCAAAATCCAAAAACAAACATATTTAAAAAACATATCTTAATCGTAATATATTTTGAATTGGTTTTACTATTTCAAAAGACTCCATTAAACCCATCTTTATAAATATTTCAAATGTTTTATAGATTTTCAAAAAGAAAATGTCATCTATAAATATCCCATTACTTACTCCCATCTGTAACAAGAAAGAGAGGTTAAGAAAAGAGAACAAAAGAAAAAAAGAAGTAAATTCTCATAGAAAAGGATAAATTATCGGGCTTTCATTTTTATATATGCGTAAAGATTTTTTTATTTATCACAAGATTTTCATTCATAGAGTGTTTACATGGGAGGATTTGGAGAGAGTGATATTTAAAATTTGGGTTTTTAAAAGTAAAATATTTAATCTAGATCATATTAAAATTTAGATCTAAATATTCTTCATATATAAATGGTATTTTCTTTTTCTTTTTCTTTTTGTTTTGAAGTGATAATTTGGAAGGGAAAATGCTAAAGGGCCCCTTTTTGGGTCCCTTTAGCGTGCCCCGCTCTACGTGGACATTCCACGTTTCAATTACTTTTTATCCTTCAATAAATAAACACACAATTCCTCCAGATCAGCCATTCACTTGAACCCGAGGGCCAAGGAGAAATG
This sequence comes from Platycarya longipes, assembly GCA_036559045.1. NCBI lineage: Eukaryota > Viridiplantae > Streptophyta > Magnoliopsida > Fagales > Juglandaceae > Platycarya > Platycarya longipes. The sequence continues at coordinate 14,699,748 of CM071801.1, forward strand.
CACGCCGGACATAACTCTTTTCTTGTCTCCATTTTTAGAGCTCGGTAAATTCGCTGGACACGACCACATCTCCGTCGACAAACTCGTCGAGACCTACCTCCAAACGCCCAGACCGTTCTCCTCTAACAGACTCGCCGAGACCCACTTCCAACCGCGAAACCTGAAAAATGCATCTGGGATTTGCTGGGTTCATCTTGACCCATCAGACTGACGAGTTCGCATCTCCTTCAACAACCGTTATCCGTGCCAGAATTTAGACCCGACATCTCCCCTCCCCTCCTTCAGCATCGTCCTTTCTCAATTTTTTTGGGTTCATCTGTTTTTTTTTTCTTTGGAAATTGAAAGTTGTATTGTTGTGGCTAAATCCTGTGGGATGAATCAAGTTGTATTATTGTTATGGCTGGATTCTTGTAAATGTGATGTTAAACTTATGAGGTAACTCTGTCGAGCACCAAGTGTTCGACAGCATGCCCTAATGGTTGGATATATTGTACGGATTTGGTTTGCGAATTAATTGAGAAACCTTGAGTGCATTTCTCCTTTTTCTGTTTCTTATGTCTTAGCAGTAAGGAATTTGTATTTTAAGTAACTGAGAAAGAAGCCGATGTTGTTGGTCCAAATTAATACCTTTAGGTTCTCTAATTTGAAACTTTTGAGGTAAAGCAAAACAGCAAAAGAGAAAAGGAGAAAAAACACAACCAGAACAGAGCCATTCACTTGAATTGCTAAAAGAATTATTGGATTCATTGCATCATTTATTTTCAAGCTGACAATGAAGCAAAGGAATCATTGTTCCAACTTGTCCTTTAAAAAGACATTCACACAAGTTATTATCGGTTTCATATGTATGAAGACAGAACTCAGCCCATAATATATTAAAGAGTTAAAATATAGTGAATAGCCAAAGCTTTATGAACAATATATATATATATATATATCCATATCCAGTGTTGCACTAGAGCAATCATCTGTAACATGGATTCTAATCTCATTTCAGAAGAGCACTCAAATATACTAATGTTGGATATGTGCCCCTTTGCTATACACGGGGCTATGCCTTACATTACCCATATCAGCAATTCAAAATTCTTTTTTTCAAGCTCTTTATATGATTGGATGATGTCTGGTCAAAACTCTTTTTCCAAGCTTAGCAATGATATTTCCACCTTGTGAACTTAAAACTCTTTTTTTGTAGAAATATGTAAAAGAAACAAAGAAAAAGAAGAACTAATGTCTAAAATTAAGAGAACAACACTTTTACATCTTAATTTTTGGTGTTCGGTTTTTTTCATTTTTCCAAGAGTTTTCCTTCTACTAAATTTAATTGCTACCTCATCTGAACCAAAAAAGAAGAATAAGTTGAAGAAGTCTGAGATTTTAATACTTAATGCAACTATATCATCTTCTATTGACAAATGTGGTTATATCATTTTTTTTTTGGTTCATCACGTTTGGTTTTGTACAATAAACTGACATATATTAATATATATATATATATATATATAATTAGCTCATGATCATCTATGTAACCAAATGATTAGGCGTTAATCACTATCAACAAAATGGAACAATATTCTCAATTTGAGCTTTCCCAATATATCAAAACTCAAAAACTTATTTTGATATAAACGAAATAAAGAGCATATGAGAAGTGAGAGATTAATATATATATATATATATATATATATAATAAGCTCATGATCATCTATGTAACGAAATAAAGAGCATGTGAGAACTGAGAATAGAATGGAAAAAATAGGCCAGGCAAGCTCCGTAGTGTCCAATATGGCGTCTACCAAGCATTGAAGTCCTGATAAAAATCCGTACTGTGTCCAATATCAGTTTTGTCCTATAGGAGCATAATAAAAATGTTAAAAATGGCATCACTAAAAAGATTACCAAAAAAATTTAGATAACATATTACCTGTGAGTAGTGATGAACAGTCGAAGAAGTTACAAAAAAATCTGGCGCATGTGTCCAAACTTGACTTTCATGATCCTGGTGGTAAAAGTATTATTTAAAAATAAATAAAATAAGAAACAACAAAATATTCAAACTAAGCAGTGTGCCAAAAAATTTACCAATGTTTGAGAAGTCTCATGTTGTGTGCCGTTCACATCCCCTTCATCTGGAGTGTGACCACTTCGCTATGCATTAAAATTACCATTACAATTTAGTTCTACACGTCTATAATAAGTGAATCATAAATTTAGTATACAATACAGATAAAAACGAACCTCAACTACATTGTGCTGTAATCGCCTTTTAGTATGACATTTTTTAATACTTTTCTCAGTGGGATGCACTTTCCTCTTAGACGGTGGTCTTCCCTTGCTCTGAACTATATTTGGACTACGAACTCTACCTGACGTGCCCTCCATGGAAGTAGCTGGTCCAATTGTGTTGCTAGTATCACGATCAACTATACAAAGGTATTGTGTCTTCAACTGTTCTATTTGGTTAATCAATTTAACACAACTGTTCTCTGCCTTTAAAGCATTGGAACATAGTTCATAGAAGGAATTTTAGATCCTATCATACCTTCATGCATCGTCGATGCTACTAGTGTCATAACTACTTTTCACGAATGTGTATTTTCGCTTTAAATCTTTTCTCCACCGATCCAATATGTATTTTGATGGTATTGTATATTGGCCCATATGAGTTAGGACACGAAGAGCATGTTTGTACAAAATACCTCTAAACTCAAACAACCTACAACTACATTTCACATCAAGGAGATCTTGAACAACTTCAACATTAAAGGTTACACGTTTTAGTAAGTCATCACCAACCGCAACCTCATAAATAACAACGAATGTATATATACCATCCTCACATCCCATCTCCTTAGCAGCCAAATATATAAATCCTCTCAATTCTTCTTGTACTTCTTTAAATTTAGCATAAGTATATGCACTTTGAAATTGCTTCTCAAGAGGATAGCGAGTGATGTAAGGAATGTTCGTATTAAAGGACTTGAAGTTAGCAATTTCTTCATTCTCGACCTTCCTCCTAAGGGCCGAATCGTACTGGTCAACAAATTGTCTCAAGGTAGTTCTTGAGTGAACATAGTCGTCGAAAAATGTATTCATTCCTTCACTACGCTGTGTAGTTGACATTCCTGCCCAGAATGTGTCTCTAACATAGGCCGGCACCCAAAAATGGCAATCACTATAAAATGATACCAACCATGCATTCTAATGCAAATCATATGTATCGAGCATACGGCACCAATAATCCTCAAACTCATGCTCACTGAAAGAGTCATAAACGCACCTATGTATAGCACTCTTGATTTCCCCATATCGACAATGTGATCCAAATTTCCCAGGAAACTTTTTCATTATATGCCATAAGCAAAATCGATGCCTGGAAGTTGGAAAGACCCTCGAAATTGCAATTTTTATGGCCTTGTCTTGATCTGTGATAATTGCATTTGGTGGTTGATTATTTATACACTACAACCAGAACTCAAATAACCACAAGAATGTATCTGCGTCCTCACTAGATATTAACTCACACCCGAGTAGGATTGATTTCCCATGGTGGTTCACACCTACAAATGGTGCAAAAGGCATTTTATACGCATTTATAAGATATGTTGTATCAAACGTAATTACATCTCCAAATGAGTCATACACAGCTCTAATACGGGCGTCTGCCCAAAACACATTCTTTAACCGCATGTCACTGTCAATATCTATCTTATAATAAAATTCTGGATTTCTTTTTTGAAAATCTTCAAAATAGTTATACAAAGCTACACCACCTCCAACTCCGAGGCGAAGTCGTCGTACTTTGTCAAGGTAGTTTCGACACTCATTCTCCCCGCATGTTACATTCTTATAACCCACCGCCTCAACAACCACGGACTTGAAATTTTTGGCTAGTTTTATTCCTGCATCGGCATTTATTTCAAGCCTCTTAGCGACACGAGCATCAACATTTTTAAAGCATCTGAAATGTCTTGTTATTTCCAGACTACAGGCATGTGTGTGATCCAATATCACCTTAGATATAATATATCCACCTTGATCATTGAATATAGCATTAATTCTAGCCTTACAACCCATCTTTACTATTTGTCTTGGTTTCATAATATTGACATCACTACTCCTTGATGTGCGTCCTCGCACGCATGCCAAGCAAAACCATCTTACTATCCCATTATCATCTTGTTTAGAATTCCTTTTGGATACCCCAAACCCCTTCTTCTTACCATATTTCATATGGTAAGCATGCACTTCTTCTACAAATGAAAATAGCATTCCAATCGTAGGTTCTTCAATAGTTTCATCACCTCCACCCTCTGTATCAATTCTTACCTCATCACACTCATTACTTGAATATTCTATGTCAGCATCTATTGCGATGTTTAAATTATCTACGTCGTCCATTGCAACATTCGAATTATCTAAAAAAATTACAACGTGTGAAGCATGGATATTAAAACTTCCATTTGATGGAAGTCCGTATGAATGAAAACTATGATCTGGCAAGTGAGACATGAAAACCCATGACTCTAAGAAATTTGATGGAAGTTTTACATGGCTTATAGTAATTTGTGGAAGAATTGAAGCAGTGTATGTGGCATGAGTTGGATGCTAGATGAGTTTTATCATGACTTATCTTGGGCAATCTTTGTTTTAACTTTAAAATTTGGTTTCATGGGATTATAATAAGAATACTGACTAACTAGATAATTAGAAGTAGTTATGGAATTATTTATATTATATCTTATTTTCAGATGTAGGCTTTTTAAAGCAAATTATTGTGAACAAAGTGAGCTACAGACTTTTTTTTTCCTCCAAAAAACAGCATTCTGAAAAAATGACCCTTTTTATTTGGATTTGGCTTAGTGACACGAACAAAAATTAATTTGGCTTAACAAAAAAAAAATCTAATAATGTTGCATCTGCAACAATTTTTTTTTTTGTTGGTGCTATATCAGACTCGTCGTCGTTTTTGTTCATCATTGAGATGGTGCTCAGAAAATCGCCTAATTAGTCTACAACAAAACTTAATAATAAGTCTCAGCCACAGCCAAATTCTAAAACAACCATAAACAAATTCCAAACAAATTCTAAAACAAATTTGCCACAAACAAATTCCAAAACAAATTCCAGTGGAAAAATTATTTCGGAAAAAATGACCCAAAAAAAAAAAAACAACTAATTACTCAAAAGCCTTCGATCGAGATGTGCGAGGAGCTGGTTGTTGAAGATGAAGGTAAAGTCTGATAGGGACGGAGCAGTATCAAAGATAATCAGAAGGAAGGATGCATGTATTTTGGAGGGAGATGGATCGATGGCATGATTCTCTTGGGGTCTCTGAAGAGTGAAGATAGCATAGGCGTGATTTTAGGGGGAAATAAATCCAATAAATTGCAGTTGACGATTTGGCTGAAACATTAGAAAAACAAATTTAAAACGTGGCCATCCACGTCAAGTGAGGCATGCTAAGGGCCATAAAACGGGCCCCTAGCATTTTCCATTTGGAAGTATCTTGCTTGCTTGTTAAGGCAAGCTGCAATATGTATGAATCGAGAAGAATAATCACTTTCAAAAGTCGGCCATGAGCATCTAAATTCTAGTTTGACATGATTGGATAACAGCCTTCAAATTTCTACATGCATGCACAAGAAGTCTATGGAGCCTTTTTGCACGTTTCTTTTAGGCCATCACTGGGGGGTCCTTTTTGCACGTTTCTTTTAGGCCATAACTGGGGGAGGTGCAAAGGAAAAGGAATGGCTCTTTTTTTTTATTTTTTTTTATTTTTAAAAATGAAAGTCTTGACGGATACTACAAAACTTCTTCAACCTTCACAGACACCATATTTTTTTTTAATTTATTCTTCTTAAATTAATTGAATTTTTCTATTTATTATTTAAATATCAAATACTTGATCAAAGAAAAAAATAATAAAAATTTTAAAAAAATTATTGAATATGGAGGTTGGAAAGGTTGTACTGTAACTTTTTTTCAAAACTCTTATACATTAATTGCTATCCAATTTCTTCCCTTTTTATTAATATAGAATAAAATTCTCAAAATATGACCTTTTTAAATAATTTTAAAATATAAATAAATTCAATCAACCAATGTAATCATGTGAATTAATACAAAAAATTCAATTTTATATAAAAACTGACTCAAAGAGTAAAACAAGGTCAATTGTTTAAAAATTAAATTTATTTTTGATTAAATTACATGTTTAAGTTAGTTGATTGAATTTACTTTTAAATAAATTATGCAAATATTTCATATTTAGAGATTTCTAATCATTCAAAGAGCAAAAGGAAAAAAAAAAAAAACATTTGAGTAGTAAAGCAATAGTAGAAAAAGTGTTAGGCCGGTATCATTTTCCACTCCAAAATCATATCATATATTTATCATTTGCACAAACACTGAGATTTTTTTTTAATCTAATGACTCATCTAGCATGCTAAAAATTTAAAAGAGAAATGATCGGTAAATTATAGAGTGAGTTCTATAACCACCATATACTTCTTTTGAAAAACTTTGGTATATATAGATCTCATATAAAATTATAGAGTGTCGTAAGCATCACATACTTCTGTTAAAAACATTAAGCAAATATAAAACTTATATAAAAAAAATTAATTTTTTAATAATCAGTCCAAGTAATAATATACACACAATACATTTTTATAATATATTTCACAATAATATTATAAGATGAGAGTACTCTTGTAAAATAATATTATACTATAAGATGTTTTGTAAAAAATGAGTGTATTAGTGTGTAGAATTAATTGCTTAAAACTAAATTTTTCCGCCACACAAAACTTATATATGACAGATTAACTCCTACCTTAATTGCCATGCAACACAAGATTTTATGCTTAATACAAAGGATTGTATTTTAAACTCATTCGAAATATCACTAAATTAAAAAGATCTAAATTAGTTGGTGATTCGATAATTTAAAAACATTTTTATCATCATTTGGACCAAATTCTCTAGGCAAACATATAAAAGGTGTCTCCTACATTGTACGATAAGTGTAATTATGTTTTTTTTTTATTCATTTTTTTAAATATTTTGAAATATTAAAAAATAAATAAATTGTAAACCCACTAAAAATAATTTTCTTAACAATTAAATACTTGAAAAAAAAAGACAATATCAATCACTTTGAAGCCATCATTCTCGATCTCTCAAGCATTTTCCATTATTTCATTAAAATTTTGCTCAGCTGAATTGCATAAAATATTTGCTCAGGTTACTCTAATCCAATAAATAATAATCACAATCTGAAGAAATTACATTGATATAAAAACAAATGAACATGAAGTAGGTGAGACAAAATTACAAATAATATGATCAAGTAAAATATCACTCAACATTATCTAAAACTATGATTATATCTTGAACACTCTCAACCCCCCCTCCCCCCTCCTTTTAGAAAACTTTTAGAACTTAGAAAGTTAAATTTCTAAAAATATTCAAACAATATTTCTAAAAATATCAATCTCTTCTCTCATTTTTTTTCTTCTTATTTTAAATCAAATATGACAATTTGTTTTTTTTTTTATATGTATATAAATTTATACATTTTAAAAGAAAATTTTGACTAATCTAATACCAGTACTCTTAATAAGAGATTTTTTTGGGCCATATTATGTAGTTCTAACAGCTTTAATTTTGTTATTTAAAAGAACAAACAACTGTAATTTTGAAGTATTGGCTTTGGTTTTAGTATAAAAAATCAACATACATTTTAAAAGGTTCCAATGCTTAGCAAAATAAATAAATGAATAGAACCGAAAAAGAAGGTTTCAATGTTATAGATAGCCGTGTTGGTAAGTCAACAAGGTCAATACATTTGACTTTTGAGATGTCATCCGATATTTTAAAAGATAGTTGATTTTTTTCTACTGTATCATAATTAAATAATACTATATAAAATCATAAAATGCATAGACATTGCATCACCATTTTAAAAAAATAATAAAATTTGTTATTACAAATTAATTTTTTTAAATCTCGTATTTATTTATTTTTTAAAAATAATTGTACAAAAATATTGTACATTCTATAATTATAAATATTATTTCTCATCCTAATTTTATATTTCTTTTATTTTCGTTAGTTGATGTATCTTTAAATAAACACTTTGTCATAACTTTAAGATCGTCTTTTTGGTTTTATAAAAGAGTTACGAGTTCTAGTATCCGTATTGGTAAATATTTCAAATATCACCCAGCGTGATACTTCCTCAACTCATAATCAAGGTTGGAGAGACCCGTTTGGTAAATGAGATGAGATAATAAATATTTTAAAGTTTTTATAGTTTTTGTTTTAAATACTACTCAAATATAAAGCATTTTTTAATTTTAAACCTTTAATTTTTTCATCAAATCCTTACTAATTATTATGATTTTTACAAAATTTAAAACAAAATACAAAAATCATTAATATTACTTTTTTTCAAACTAAAAAAAATTATATTAAAAGACTAAATTCAAACAACTTTATAATTTTATAATATCTTTAATTAACTTTTTCTCTTTCATTTTTTAAAATTCAATAAAACATCTTAATTAATCAAAATTTAATATTATTACTATTTATAAAAATATGAAATACTCCAATTGTCCAAACAAGCCCTCACTTTCAAGTTGAGTGACTTGTATTCTCATTTATAAAGGCATTTCTACTAAATTTACAACAATTGTTTGGCAACGAAAAGAAAGGTATTTTTCCGTTGTCGCACTTAAATAAATTTTTAAAAAATGATTTTTTTAAAGGGGTTTTTTTTTTTAATTTTACCAAACTCTATAAAGTTAGGATTTGGTTTTTCTAGAGTTTACAAAATTTTCACGTAACAGTTGTCTTACTAACTAGAAAAAGTCAACTTTTTTGTGTTTTAATGCTTATTTATATCTTATTTGTATTGCTTTTCCTAAGCACGCGGGTTGACGACAGGGGACTATGAAAAATAAATGGAAAATGTATATTTTCTCTCATATTTTAGATGTGTACAGTGCTTTCTTTATATAGAAAAATACAGTGGCATTTTAGACATTTTATCGAGCACATTGTATGCGTGATACCTAATGCTAGTGATGACAGAATATTGTAACTAATAGAGGCCTTTTTATAGAGCACCAATAACAGAAAGTTTACAGAGATGAATTTCGGAATCTTCATTGCTGAGATGTCATGGTGGCTGAGGTGGATTTGCTTAACTTGAATTCTTGGTTGAGGTGGAGTCACGGTCAGCTTGGGCTGAGCTGCTAATACCCTCCCGCGAGTCTATGATGGGAACCATAGTGAGACTCGTTCTGAGCTGGAGAAAATGAGAGGATGCGAGGGGCTTTGTGAAGATATCAGCGACTTGATCTCGAGAACTAAGGAATGCAACTTGTAGAGACTTTGAGGCAACTTGGTCACGCACAAAGTGAAAGTCAATTTCCATATGCTTTGTGCATGAGTGAAGGACTGGGTTTGCTGATAGGTATGTTGCACCCAAATTGTCACACCAAAGGGTGGTTGATTGAGGAAGATAGATACCCAGTTCCTTGAGAAGAGACTGCAACTAGAGCAACTCAATTGTAGCATTGGCAAGGGCCTTATATTCTGCTTTAGTACTAGATCTTGCAACTGTGGGCTGTTTCTTGGGGCTCCAGGAGATTAAATTGGAGCCCAAAAACACACAATAACCACCGGTAGATTGGCAATCATCGGGGCAGCCCGTCTAATCGACATCAAAAAATGCATGCAATTTGTAAGAGGTGGATGGTCTGATAAGAAGACCATAGTGGGTAGTGTGTTTGAGGTAACGGAGAAGCCTCTTCACAGCTTGCCAGTGAGAGATTTTGGGTGTATGCATAAATTGACATATTTTGTTAACCGTAAAGGCAATATCAGGACGAGTGAGAGAGAGGTATTGTAAGCTACCAATAGTGCTACGATACAGGGTGGGATCAGGAAAATCAGAACCATCGCTAAGAGACAATCGACTTGAGGATGCCATTGGGGTGGTGACAGGTTTGGCTAAATCCATTTTAGTGCTTTGGAGGAGATCACAAATATATTTTTTTTGTGATAAATGCAAGCCATTAGAATGAGAATGAATTTCCAAACCAAGGAAGAAACGAAGGGGACCAAGATCTTTGATCGGGAAGAATTGATTTAAAAATTGTAGAACCGAATTGATAGCATTCAGACTAGAACTAGTACGGATGACATCGTCTACATAAACAAGAAAATACAATGTAACAGAAGAGTGTTTATATAGGAATAACGAGGGAGCAGAGATGGACTGTGTGAAGCCGATTTCGAAGAGCTTGGAACTCAGTTTGGAGAACCAAGCTCGAGATGCTTGCTTAAGGCCATAGATGGCTTTATTCAAGCGGCAGACATGAGAGGGGTAGTCCGGGTGGACAAACCCAGTAGGTTGAGACATGAAAACTTGTTCATGGAGGTCTCAATGCAGAAAGGCATTGTTAATGTCTAGCTGCCGGAGAGACCACCCTTTAGTGACAACGATAGAGAGAATGGTACGTATGGTAATAGGCTTCACTACAGGACTAAAAGTTTCAGAGAAGTCAATACCTGCCTGTTGGTGAAACCCCTTTGCGACTAGCCGGGCCTTGTGTCAGTCGATGGGGCCGTCAGATCTTCTTTTGGTTCGAAAAACCCATTTGCAACCTACAAGATTAGTAACACCAGATGTAGGAACAAGAGTCAAAGTGTTTGTATTCATCAGAGCTTGAAATTCCTCGGCCATGGCCATGCGCTAGACAGAGTGTTTGGCAGCTTCAGTGAAAGATATGGGATTAGTGGATATAGGGGAGGAGGTGGTGAGAAAGCTTCGTGGGGGTGGCCAAAGAATAGTGTCATCGGTGTATTTTCGAGGACGAAGAGAGTGAGTCTTTGATCTGGTAATGATTGGCTCGGTCAAGGCTGAGAAGTTGAGTGGGAAGGTGAGAAGTGTGGAGGCAATAGGGTTTGAGAAGATGATGAGGAGTCGAGAGATGTTTGGGTAGTGGGAGAGGAGTGAAGTGACTCTGGCTGAGTGTTGTTGCTTATGAGATTCTGGGCTGAAGTGGGCCGAGAGTGAGACACGGTTGGGCTGGGAGATGATGGGGAGGAAGTGGAAGAAGGTTGAGGGCTGGGCTGTAGACGTGGTGGGTTGGACTGATTTAAGGAATCAGAGAGCGGAAGTGATGAGGTGGGAGGATTTAAAACTGGTGAGGGTTTGATTGAAATTGGGCCGAGAATTGAGGGGAGGCCCAAGATAGGGGCTGGAGATTTGGCAGCAGGATGGGCAAACGGAAAGAGATTTTCGTCAAAAACAACATTTCTTGATATGTATAGACGGTCAATGGGAATATGAAGACACCAATACCCTTTGTGGGTATCACTGTAACCAATGAAAACACACTAAGTGGAACAGAGGTCTATTTTATGATGATTATAAGGTCTCAAATGTGGCCAGCAAGCGGAACCAAAAACTTTGAGAAAATTGTAATTTGGAGATTTGTAGAATAATTTTTCAAAAGGAGAAAGGAAATGAAGGGTCGGAGTGGGTAACCGATTTATAAGGTAAACAACGGTATGAAAAGAGTCTGCCCAGAATTTTTGTGGCAGAGAAGCATGAGCGAGTAATGCAAGATCGGTTTCTACTATTTGTCGATGCTTTCGTTCAACCGCCCCATTTTGTTGATGGGTGTGGGGGCATGAAATACGATGTGAGATGCCTTGATTTTTGAGAAAATTATGAAGTGAACGGAATTCTCCTCCCCAATCACTTTGAATAGATTTTATTTTGTAATTTAGTTGTAACTCAACATATTTTTGAAATTGAATAAAAGTGGGAACAACTTCAGACTTTTGTATTAAAGGAAACCACCAAGTAAAACGTGAAAAATCATCCAAAAAATTTACATAATACTTGTAACCATCTCGAGATAGGACAGGGGAAGGACCCCATACATCAGTATAAACTAGCTCTAATGGTCTGGTAGCTCGTTGATGAGATTCTGTGAAGGGAAGTTGAGAGCTCTTCGCTTGGCAGCAAGCAGAACAGGGAGAGGAGAAGTCACGCTTTGAAACTGGGAGAGAATGCTTGGAGAGAACGCGTTGGACAATTTGAAGAGAGGGATGCCCAAGTCTGGAGTGTCACCGAGATGAGGTAGTTTTCTCACTGATCAAGGCTTGAGGAGTAGATGATGGTGCTGGAAAGGAGTAGAGGCCGTCATGCATGGGGCCACGAATTAGAGGTGTCCCGGTCTTGGAGTCCTTCACAACAAAATAAGAGTCATGAAATTCAAAATAGACAAGATTATCAATGCAAAATTGTCTAACAGAGACCAAATTTTTGGTAATGTTAGGAACGTGTAAAAGATTATTGAGATGAAAGGAACGAGAAGAAAAGGTTAGAATAGAATCACCAATGTTTGAGATGGGTAAGGCAGATCCATCGCCTACACGAATTTGGTCAGAACCTGTGTAAGGAGTGGAATATATGTTCAACTGGGATAAGTCAGAGGTGAGATGGTTGGTTGCAGCAGTGTCAGGGTACCAGGCGTGGTTTGAAGTGGAGTTGGATGAGGTGAAATTGGCTTGGAGAGAGCGGGGTGGGCCATGTTCATATGCGTGGTCATAACGATAGTAGCAGCGGAGAGCTAGATGCCCAACCTTGCCGCGGACTTGGCAAGTGGGCTTTGAGTGAGGTAATGGAGATGAAGAGGATGAGCTGGAATTGGGGGAGAAATTGGGGAGGGAAGGGCCATGTGGGGTGCGACCCCTGCCGCGACCACGATAGCCTCCACGACAAGGACCTCTAGAGGAACCGTGACCACGAGAGGGAGCTGCAGAGGTAAAGTTGGCAGAAAGATCAGTGGAAGCAGGTAGATGGGTGTTATGAGCTAAATGACTTTCATTAGTAAGGAGAAGACTGTATAGTTCTTCGGTAGACATAGGTTAAGCCGAGCTGTGATAGAGGGGACTACAGCATCGTACTCATTGTTTAAACCAGCTAGGAGGTAGGAGGTAGGAGGTGAATTCGGCAGAGGAAAGGGGGGTGCCAGCAGCGGACATGGTGTCGGACAAATGTTTTACTTTTCTGAAATAGTTGAAAATGGAGGAAGATCCTTTGGAGACAGTGGCCAGTTGATACCGGAGTTGGATGATTCGGGCATGAGATTGAGAGGTGAAGAGACGTTCAAGAACAATCCAAACTTGGCGTGCGGTGGGGTAACCGACCATCTGAGCGATGAGATTATCGGATAATGAAAAGATGAGGGCACTGAGAATTAACTGGTCAGTGTGAGACCATTCAAGAAAATCAGGATTGGGGTTTTTAGAGTTGGGTAGATAAGGAGGAGGAGGAGGATTTGATCCATCGACGAAGTGAAAGAGACGTTGGCCCCTCAGATATGGAACCATTGAGCTCGCCAAAGGTGGAAATTGTCATTGTTGAGCATTACAGTGACCAGATGAGATAGGTGAGGAAGGAGATTTGAAGAGGGTGGTTGGTTTGGGTGGGGAGTTTTTGGGGTTGGAGGATCGTCGACCATGAAGACGTTGGTCTTACAGAGGCTCTGATGCCATGAAGAATAAATGGAAAATGTATATTTTCTCTCATATTTCAGATGTGTACAGTGCTTTCTTTATATAGGAAAATACAGTGGTATTTCAGACATTTTATCGAGCACATTGTGTGCGTGATACCTAATGCTAGTGATGACAGAATATTGTAACTAACATAGGCCTTTTTACAGAGCACCAACAACAGAAAGTTTACAGAGATGAATTCCGGAATCTTCATTGCTGAGATGTCATGGTGGCTAAGGTGGATTTGCTTGACTTGAATTCTTGGTTGAGGTGGAGTCAAGGTCAGCTTGGGCTGAGCTACTAATAGACTGAATCCCAATATAAACGTCGGGATGGTACAAATACAATGAATTTGGAGGTCACAAAAGATGACATCAACACGGTATTTTATGATAACGGTTCTTCAAATATATTTTCCATTGTTAAGGGATGATCACCATCTTATCAATATGAGTACATATAATGAAAGATACTATATTCATTAATGTTATCTGTATAGAGTTTTTAGACAATAACTCGATAGCATATCTTTAAATACAGATAAAAATCCGAGCGAATACCTTTTCATTTTCGGTGTATAATGTTCATCATGTTTTATTAATAAATGGAAAATAAACTCATGCTTATTAAATGAGACTTCTTAGTTCTTTGCATTATAAAAAGATATGAATATGACGAGGTTATACCAATAAAGAAAGAGTAAGTTGTCCTGAACAGTGTAAAAAAAAATTTTTCATTTTTCTAGATTTATTTTCATTTATTTTTATATTCTTAAATATTAAAAAAAAGAGGGGGGGGGGGGGGGGAATGACTTTATCTTTAAAAAGATTCCTTAATTTCTAAGTAAAAAAAATTACTTTCCGGAGAAATATTCAGATGATAGAAAGAAAAGCTTATGTGAAAAAGAAATTGACAATAAAAAATTATGGTCTTGCATGCTTCTACATCCAAAAATGAACATGACTTACGAATGGACTCATGGAGTAGTATCTATTAAGATCTTATCATAAAGATAGATTGTAAGACACCATTTTTATTTGACTTAAATCTCGACCAAATTCTCGAGTTTAGAGTGGGGCAGGGGCTAGATACATATACACATGAAGAGAATTACACAACATTCATAGCGTATTTAATGTTCTTTGAAAAACTCATTCATACAAATGACGGATCCAAACTCACCTTTATTTCGTTAATCATAGTACCATAATTAGAAAAAAGTGTTTTATTTGTTAATTTTCTAATTATATATAAAATATTATATACTCTTACATTATCATATTCTACTCTCTTATATTCTTATAAATGTTTTTTTAAGCATAATATTATTATAATATGACGCAACGCAATAGGATGAGAGATACTAAATAACAGAACGCGTTTTAGAAAATAAAAAATAAAAATGCACCAAGTAGTGTTAACGTCAATGCACGCGTATTCAACTGTTACAAGAAATTGTGGGGTGTGATTTGTTTCAGTAACACAATGAAAACCACATATACATTAATGAAAGAGAATATATGTTCTGTCCTAATGTGGAGCGTTAGATTCCTTTTCAAATTCTAAGAAAAGGATAAATACAAAGATATGATTTTTTAAATATTTTATAATGATGTCAGAAAGATCCATATAGATACGGATAAGAATAATATTAATACAGTTTAAGGATGGGCAAGTCGCGCAAATATTTTTAAAAAGAATAGGAGTCCATCATTATTATTAATTTTTTAGTATCCGAGACTTAACTACTTTTTTCAAACTAAGTATTCGAGAGTTGCACATCCTAATGATACGCTTGGATGTTAAATATTTTATGAATAGTAGTAAATAATTTGTACACATAAGTAAATTGCTTGTGAACAATAATGAAGTAGTTTGCAATGATTTAAACTCTCAAACACAATCTAAGATTGCAAATATCAATTTTCTAAATTACTATATGAATGATTTTATTGTATGAATGTGTATGAGAAATGTAAATATGATTTGGATTGATGGATAGAAAACTTGATATGAGCTTGTATTAATAATCTGACTAGTTTGAGGCAAACCAATTCCTCCCAGACGAATACAAAGTTCATACATGTTTCATATTGTTGACGTGATAAAAATTGTTAAACAGGCCGGAAGGAGAGAATGAGTCATTCTCGGCCTGCTGAGACGATGCGGACTTTGATTGGTATTGTTTGGAGCCTTCGCTGGTGTTTCGATGTGGCTGTACAATGCAATGCGTACATCCATAACAGATAAACACTGAGTAAAATAAAAAGAGATAGACACATAGATTTATGTGGTTCGGTGTGTTACCTACGTCCACGAGTATTTGGGAAGAAGAATCCATTATAATATATATTTTTACAGTCTTTCATTGCCTCTCGTATCTCATTGTAAAAGAGAATCCATGAGCTGTTTGCTGGGAAAAAAATCCTAGTGGAGCTTTCTTTGGCGAGATCGAAGAAAAAGAAGTCCCGAGATCCCCCTTTGTCATCTGGTTGAGCCCCCTTTTATACAAGTCCCGATTTGTAGTTATGAGACCCTTCATTGCGTGTGTCAACCGCTTTCCCCACTTTGCGTGCTGACCATCCTTTCCTTTTCCCCATGCCCCTACCTTCGCACCCCCTACTTCTGCACCACTCTAGATCTATACTTGCACCCCTACTCCCTCCTACTGCACCCTAATTCATGCTTCTCTTATACTTGCAAATTTATCTCTTCTTGCCCCCTAGGTGAGTTGGGCTTGGCCCATATATTTCCCCCCCTCACATAGATGATTCTCCTTTCCTCTCTCTTCTGCACTAAGTACCCATTCCTTCCCCATTCTAACAAATTATTATAATGAAAAAACCAAACTAGCCCCTAACCCTAACATATGTTTGCTCAAAAAGCAACACTTAAAACAAACGGTGCCATTTAAGGTTTACATATCATATTATTTAACTATGCATCTTGCTTTAAAAATAAAATCCATCCTCTTTCAACCCTAAGTCATTTCCTCCAGACGCTTTCTCTCTCCTACATCAAAGTCTCCTCTTTTTCCTCTTGCTGTCAGGGGAATCCTAAGATTCTCCCACTTAGGGGTGGGCAGCATGTACCGACACTCGCTGCCCCACCGGCATTCCGCACCGCCTCGCATAGTGGGGGCAGTGCACTCCGCCGGCATTAATGGTTCAAAGCGGGGGCGGGGGCGGTAAAGGGCCATCCCCGTCCCATACATACCCCACTCCCGACCCCGCATTGCCTCTCGTATCTCACTGTAAAAGAGAATCCATGAGCAGCTTGCTGGGAAAAAGATCCTAGTGGAGCTTTCTTTGGCGAGATCAAAGAAAAAGAAGTCCCGAGATCCCCCTTTGTCATCTGGTTGAGCCCCCTTTTATACAAGTCTCGATTTGTAGTGATGAGACCCTTCCTTGCGTGTGTCAACCTCTTTCCCTACTCTCCGTGTTGACCATCCTTTCCTTTTCCCCATGCCCCTACCTCTGCACCCCCTACTTCTGCACCACTCTACATCTATACTTGCACCCCAACTTCCTCTTACTGCACCCCAATTCATGCTTCTCTTATACCTACAAACTTATCTCTTCTTACCCCCTAGGTGAGTTGGGCTTGGGCCCATATATTTCCCCACCTCACATAGATGATTCTCCTTTCCTCCCTCTTCTGCACTAAGTACCCATTCTAACAAACTATTATAATGAAAAAACCAAACTAGCCCCTAACCCTAACATATGTTTGCTCAAAAAGCAACACTTAATACAAACGGTGCCATTTAAGGATTACATATCATATTATTTAACTACGCATCTTGCTTTCAAAATAAAGTCCATCCTCTCTCAACCCTAAGTCATTTCCTCCAAACGCCTTCTCTCTCCTACATCAAAGTCTCCTCTTTTTCCTCTTGCTAACATGAGAATCCTAAGATTCTCCCATTTAGGGGTGGGCAGCGGGTACCCAGACCCGCTGCCCCACCGGCATTCCGCACTGCCTCGCCCCGCATAGCGGGGGCGGTGCACTCTGTCCGCATTAATGGTTCAAAATGCGGGCGGGGGCGGTAAAGGGCCAACCCCGTCCCACACATACCCCGCCCCCGCCCCCGCCCCGCATTGCCTCTCGTATCTCACTGTAAAAGAGAATCCATGAGCGGCTTGCTGGGAAAAAAATCCTAGTGGAGCTTTCTTTGGCGAGATCGAAGAAGAAGAAGTCCCGAGATCCCCCTTCGTCATCTGGTTGAGTCCCCCTTTTATAAAAGTCCCGATTTGTAGTATTGAGACCCTTCCTTGTGTGTGTCAACCTCTTTCCCTACTTTGTGTGCTGACCATCCTTTCCCTTTCCCCATGCCCCTACTTCTGCACCATCTACTTCTGCACCACTCTAGATCTATACTTGCACCCCAACTCCCTCCTACTGCACCCCAATTCATGCTTCTCTTATACCTGCAAACTTATCTCTTTTAGCCCCCTAGGTGAGTTGGGCTTGGGCCCATATATTTCCCCCCCTCACATAGATGATTCTCCTTTCCTCCCTCTTCTGCACTAAGTACCCATTCCTTCCCCATTCTAACAAATTATTATAATGAAAAAACCAAACTAGCCCCTAACCCTAACATATGTTTGCTCAAAAAGCAACACTTAATACAAACGGTGCCATTTAAGGTTTACATATCATATTATTTAACTACACATCTTGCTTTCAAAATAAAGTCCATCCTCTTTCAACCCTAAGTCATTTCCTTCAAATGCCTTCTCTCTCCTACATCAAACTCTCCTCTTTTTCCTCTTGCTGCCATGGGAATCCTAAGATTCTCCCATTTAGGGGTGGGCAGCCGGTACCCACACCCTACTGCCCCACCGGCATTCCGCACCGCCCCGCAAAGCGGGGGCGGTGCACTCCGCCCGCATTAATGGTTCAAAGGTGGGGCAGGGGAAGCAAAGGGCCAACCCCGTCCCGCACATACCCCACCCCCGCCCCCGCATTGCCTCTCGTATCTCACTGTAAAAGAGAATCCATGAGCTGCTTGCTGGGAAAAAGATCATTGTGGAGCTTTCTTTGGCGAGATCAAAGAAGAAGAAGTCCCGAGATCCCCCTTTGTCATCTGGTTGAGCCCCTTTTTATACAAGTCTCGATTTGTAGTGATGAGACCCTTCCTTGCATGTGTCAACCTCTTTCCCTACTTTGCGTGCTGACCATTCTTTCCTTTTCCCCATGCCCCTACCTCTGCACCCTCTACTTCTGCACCATTCTAGATCTATACTTGCACCCCAACTCCTTCCTACTACACCCCAATTCATGCTTCTCTTATACCTGTAAACTTATCTCTTCTTGCCCCCTAGAGGAGTTGGGCTTGGGACCATATATTTCCCCCCCACACGTAGATGATTCTCCTTTCCTCCCTCTTCGACACTAAGTACCCATTCCTTCCCCATTCTAACAAACTATTATAATGAAAAAACCAAACTAGCCCCTAACCCTAACATATGTTTGCTCAAAAAGCAACACTTGATACAAACGGTGTCATTTAAGGTTTATATATCATATTATTTAACTATGCATCTTGCTTTCAAAATAAAGTCCATCCTCTTTCAACCCTAAGTCATTTCCTCCAAACGCCTTCTCTCTCCTACATCAAAGTCTCCTCTTTTTCCTCTTGCTAACATGGGAGTCCTAAGATTCTCCCATTTAGGGCTGGGCAGCAGGTGCCGACACCCGCTGCCCCACCGGCATTCCGCACCGCCTTGCACAGCGGGGCGGTGCACTCCACCCATATTAATGGTTCAAAGCCGGGGCGGGGGCGGGGCCGGTAAAGGGCCAACCCCGTCCCGCACATACCCCGCCCCCGCATTAAGTCTCGTATCTCCCTATAAAAGAGAATCCTTGAGCTGCTTGCTGGGAAAAAAATCTTAGTGGAGCTTTCTTTGGCGAGATCGAAGAAAAAGTCCCAAGATCCCCCATTGTTATCTGGTTGAGCCCCTTTTTATACAAGTCCCGATTTGTAGTGATGAGACCCATCCTTGCGTGTGTCAACCTCTTTCCCTACTTTGCGTGCTAACCATTCTTTCCTTTTCCCCATGCCCCTACCTCTGCACCCTCTACTTCTGCACCACTCTAGATCTATACTTGCACCCCAACTCCCTCCTACTACACCCCAATTCATGCTTCTCTTATACTTGCAAACTTATCTCTTTTAGCCCCCTAGGTGAGTTGGGCTTGGGCCCATATATTTCCCCCCCTCACATAGATGATTCTCCTTTCCTCCCTCTTCTGCACTAAGTACCCATTCCTTCCCCATTCTAACAAATTATTATAATGAAAAAACCAAACTAGCCCCTAACCCTAACATATGTTTGCTCAAAAAGCAACACTTAATACAAACGGTGCCATTTAAGGTTTACATATCATATTATTTAACTACGCATCTTGCTTTCAAAATAAAGTCCATCCTCTTTCAACCCTAAGTCATTTCCTTCAAATGCCTTCTCTCTCATACATCAAACTCTCCTCTTTTTCCTCTTGCTGCCATGGGAATCCTAAGATTCTCCCATTTAGGGGTGGGCAGCGGGTACCCACACCCTACTGCCCCACCAGCATTCTGCACATACCCCGCCCCCGCATTGCCTCTCGTATCTCACTGTAAAAGAGAATCCATGAGCTGCTTGCTGGGAAAAAGATCATAGTGGAGATTTCTTTGGCGAGATCAAAGAAGAAGTCCCGAGATCCCCCTTTGTCATCTGGTTAAGCCCCCTTTTATACAAGTCTCGATTTGTAGTGATGAGACCCTTCCTTGCGTGTGTCAACCTCTTTCCTTACTTTGTGTGTTGACCATCCTTTCCTTTTCCCCATGCCCCTACCTCTGCACCCCCTACTTCTGCACTACTCTAGATCTATACCTGCACCCCAACTCCCTCCTACTGCACCCCAATTCATGCTTCTCTTATACCTGCAAACTTATCTCTTCTTGCCCCCTAGGTGAGTTGGGCTTGGGCCCATATATATCCCCACCTCACATAGATGATTCTCTTTTCCTCCCTCTTCTGCACTAAGTACCCATTCCTTCTCCATTCTAACAAACTATTATAATGAAAAAACCAAACTAGCCCCTAACGCTAACATATGTTTGCTAAAAAAGCAACACTTAATACAAACGGTGCCATTTAAGGTTTACATATCATATTATTTAACTACGCATCTTGCTTTCAAAATAAAGTCCATCCTCTTTCAACCCTAAGTCATTTCCTCCAAACGCCTTCTCTCTCCTACATCAAAGTCTCATCTTTTTCCTCTTGCTAATATGGGAATCCTAAGATTCTCCCATTTAGGGGTGGGTAGCAGGTACCCACACCCGCTGCCCCACCGGCATTCCACACCGCCCCGTATAGCGGGGGCGGTGCACTCCGCCCGCATTAATGGTTTAAAGCGGGGGCGGGGGAAGCAAAGGGCCAACCCCGTCCCGCACATACCCCACCCCCACCCCCGCATTGCCTCTCGTATCTCACTGTAAAAGAGAATCCATGAGCTGCTTGCTGGGAAAAAGATCCTAGTGGAGCTTTCTTTGGCGAGATCAAAGAAGAAGAAGTCCCGAGATCCCCGTTTGTCATCTGGTTGAGCCCCCTTTTATACAAGTCCCAATTTGTAGTGTTGAGACCCTTCCTTGTGTGTGTCAACCTCTTTCCCTACTTTGTGTGCTGACCATCCTTTCCCTTTCCCCATGCCCCTACCTCTGCACCCTTTACTTCTGCACCACTCTAGATCTATACTTGCATCCCAACTCCCTCCTACTGCACCCCATTTCATGCTTCTCTTATACCTGCAAACTTATCTCTTCTTGCCCCCTAGGTTACTTGGGCTTGGACCCATATATTTCCCCTCCCTCACATAGATGATTCTCTTTTCCTCCCTCTTCTGCACTAAGTACCCATTCCTTCCCCATTCTAACAAACTATTATAATGAAAAAACCAAACTAGCCCCTAACCCTAACATATGTTTGCTTAAAAAGCAACACTTAATACAAACGGTGCCATTTAAGGTTTACATATCATATTATTTAACTACGCATCTTGCTTTCAAAATAAAGTCAATCCTCTTTGAACCCTAAGTCATTTCCTCCAAACGCCTTCTCTCTCCTACATCAAAGTCTCCTCTTTTTTCTCTTGCTGCCATGGGAATCCTAAGATTCTCCCATTTAGGGGTGGGTAGCGGGTACCCACACCCGTTGTCCCACCGGCATTCCGCACTGCCCCGCATAGCTGGGGTGGTGCACTCTGCCCGCATTAATAGTTCAAAGCGGGGGTGGGGGCGGTAAAGGGCCATCCCCATCCCGCATATACCCTGCCCCCGTCCTCGCATATTTAAAAATATATTAAATAATTAAATATACTATATATATTAATATATTATATATAATAATATAATTATATAATTATATTAATTGAATAATTTGTAATTTTTTCGGATTAATTTGTATTATTGTAAATTTTTAAGAATTTAGTCTTTATTTTAAGTTTTACTGTTTTAGTTTTGTTTTTTTTAAGTGACTTTAGACTTTAGTAATGGAATATTTTTTAATATGTAATTGTGTGTTCAAATCAGGTTTGATGCTGTTTTAGACCAAAAATGACCCGAAAACTTGATTTGGGCCGAAATGGCCCAAAATTGTGAAATGGCTACGGGCGGGCCGGGGTTAGGGGGGGTCGGAGGGCGGGCGGATGGACCCCCACCCCCGCTACCCCACTGCGGGACGGGGTACCCCGCCCCTGTGGGAAGCGGGGGCGGGGGGCAAAAGTAAGGGTGCCCCACCCCTGCCTGGGCGGGTATCACCCTTACTCCCATTCTTACAAGACCTTGCCCATAAGTTGTGGGCATAGGTCGTAACCTTCGTAAATTCTTCCAACTATTTTGCCATGCAATTTTTGTAATGTCTCGGTGTCCTTGCCTCTTGAGGTGGCAACCCAACACGATCTTGGGTTTGGGCAAGAGTTACCCTGTTTCAAAAGTACGAAAATGGAAAATATTTGGTTGTTGACCAAATGTAAGCTGTAATGGAGAATATTTATAATATGCAGATGGTCTAATGCGAATTAAAGATGCTACATGAAGTATAGCATGTCCCTAAGCAGAATCAGGTAGTCTTTATTTCATAAGTAAAGGTCTAGCGATTAGTTGAAGTCTTTTGATCAAAAAATCAACTTAACCATTTTTTGTGTGTGTATGGACAACAAGATATTCAACATCTATTCCTATTGATATGCAATAATCATCAAAAACTTGAGATGAAAATTCACCTGCATTATCCAATCGAATGGTTTTAATTGGATACTCAGGAAATTGTGCTCATAGTTTAATTATCTGAGTAAGAAATCTAGCAAATGCAACATTTATAATGGAAAGCAGACAAACATGTGACCATCGACTATATGCATCAATCAAAACCATATAATATCTAAATGGTCCACTTGATGGATGAATAGACCCACATATATCTCTATGAATCCTTTGTAAAAAGGATAGAGATTCAACAATGATTTTTGAGGGAGATGGTCTGATAATCAACTTACCTTGAGAACATGCAGAGCACGGAGATTCATTGGGTAGAAATATCTTTTGATTCTTTGAAGGATGCCCATGCGAATTTTCCATAATTCGTTTCATCATTATAGATCCCGGATGTCCAAGGCGATCATACCAAGTCATAAATACTTTGGGGTCAATGCACTTCTGGTGCATTACCACATATAATTCAATTGTTCTCATCTTTATATAATACAATCCAAAATATAGAGCAAACAGTTTTTCTAATACGAGCTTCTGGCTCGATATTGTTTTAGTAATAAGAAGATGCTCTTTACTGCCTTCATTGGTCGTTTCAATATGGTAATCTTTACGACATATATCTTTGAAGCTCAATAAATTTCTTATGGATTATAAAGAGAATAGAATATCATCAATACAAAATTTGGTGCCATTAAGCAACACAATATAAGCTCTTCCGGAACCCTCAATTAAATCTGATGAACTTGATATGGTATGGATATAGACTTTGCTTAGTATTAGATTTTGAAAATAATTCTTTCTTTGAAAATTGTGTGAGTTGTAGCACTGTCAGTCAGACATATATCTTTATCATTCAATTCAGAAATAAAAAGCTCATCAATGTGATCCATGATTAGAGGAATAAGACCACTAGTTTCAAAATTGGTAGAATCGTCGTGTTGATAACGTGTTATAAAACTAAAGAAAGAAACTACTATTGTAAGAGAGAAATATATAAGAAACTCTTTTGAAACTCTCTGAAACCCATATTTATAAGTCTTGAAATTATTATGCAAGTTAATATGCAAGTCATTATGCAAGATTTAAAATAATAGTGGTGGGTCATTCAACATAATTTTGATGGTGGGATAGGGGGCGGCAACCTTCCCTCCATTCTCATCATTTCATTACAATTTCAATGTTATAGATAGTCGTGTTGGTAAGTCAACAAGGTCAATACATTTGACTTTTGAGATGTCATCCGATATTTTAAAAGATAGTTGATTTCTTTCTACTGTATCATAATTAAATAATACTATATAAAATTATAAAATGCATAGACATTGCATCACCATTTTAAATGAATAATAAAATTTGTTATTACAAATTAGTTTTTTTTTTAATCTCGTATTTATTTATTTTTTAAAAATAATTGTACGAAAATATTGTACATTCTATAATTATAAATATTATTTTTCATCCTAATTTTATATTTCTTTTATTATAAATATAAAAGGAAAAAATAAAAGGATGATCTATAAAGAGGAAAGATTAATCATTAACCAGTGGCAGAAATGGACCAACGTCGACAGTAGAGAGGGAAAGGAATTTGTCTTGATGTTGCAAAAGTGATGGGGCTTGTATATTTTGTCTTCTCTTCATCAGATTCGTCGGTTTCTTCGCGTTATTCCGTCATTATTGTACTCTCATTTTATCATTATTTGCTTCAAATTTCTAACACTTCACGTGCCATTGAAAAGGCTTATAGTCCCTATCAAAAAAAAAAAATAAAATAAAATAAAAGAAAAGGCTTAGTTGTACTGTTAACTAATAACTGTATAGATCACCGGCTGGAGCGTAGATATTAGAATTGTAGACCAAGCCAACAAGGTGGGCCAATTCAAAACATTAGGATGAATCAATCATGGGCTTTGACTAGGCCCGAAACAAACGATCCAGTATCAAACTTGAAAAAAGGGTGCACTTCATAATTCATTGCCCAAAGGCCTAAGCTTTAATCTTCTCTATTTTTAGATGGGATGAGATAAAAATAAAAAATAAAATAAAAAATTATTATAATATAATTTTTTAATATTAGTTTTATTTTGATATTTGAAAAAATAAACACTTTGTCGTAACTTTAAGATCGTCTTTTTGGTTTTATAGAAGAGTTACGAGTTCTAGTATCCGTATTGGTAAATATTTCACATATCACCCAGCGTGATACCTTCCTCAACTCAAAATCAAGGTTGGAGAGACCCGTTTGGTAAATGAGATGAGATAATAAATATTTCAAAGTTTTTATAATTTTTTTTAAAATATTACTCAAATATAAAATTTCTTTTAATTTTAAATATTTAATTTTTTTCATCAAATCCATACTAATTATTATGATTTTTACAAAATTTAAAACAAAATACAAAAATCATTAATATAACTTTTTTTCAAACTAAAAAAAATTATATTAAAAGACTTTATTCAAACAACTTTATAATCTTATATTATCTCTAATTAACTTTTTCTCTTTCATTTTTCAAAATTCAATAAAAACATCTTAATTCAAAGTTTAATATGATTACTATTTATAAAAATATGAAATACTCCAATTGTCCAAACAAGCCCTCACTTTCAATTTGAGTGACTTGTATTCTCTTTTATAAAGGCATTTCTACTAAATTTACAACAATTGTTTGGCAACAAAAGAAAGGTATTTTCCCGTTGTCGCAATTAAATAAATTTAAAAAAAAAATATTTAGTTACCAAACTCTATAAAGTTAGGATTTCGATTTTCTAGAGTTTACAAAACTTTCACGTAACAAGTTGTCTTACTAGCTAGAAAAAGATGACATTTATATCTTATTTGTATTGCTTTTCCTAAGCACGCGGGTTGACGATAGGGGACTCAATCCCAATATATACGTCGGGATGGTACAAATAAAATGAACTTGGAGGTGACAAAAGATGACATCAACACGGTGTTTTATGATAACGCTTTTCAAATATATTTTCCATTGTTAAGGGATGATCACCATCTTATCAATATGAGTATATATAATGAAAGATACTATATTCATTAATGTTATCTGTATAGAGTTTTTAGACAATAACTTGATAGCATATCTTTAAATACAGATAAAAATCCGAGCGAATACCTTTTCATTTTCGGTGTATAATGTTCATCATGTTTTATTAATAAATGGAAAATAAACTCATGCTTATTAAATGAGACTTCTTAGTTCTTTGCATTATAAAAAGATATGAATATGATGAGGTTATACCAATAAAGAAAGAGTAAGTTGTCCTGAACGGTGTAAAAAAAATTTTCTCATTTTTCTAGATTTATTTTCATTCTTTTTTTTATATTTTTAAATATTTTTTTTTTAAAAAAAGGAAAAAAATGACATCATCTATTAAGATCTCATCATAAAGATAGAATGTAAGACACAATTTTTATTTGACTTAAATCTCTTGACCAAATTCTCGAGTTTAGAATGGGGCAGGTGCTAGATACAAATACACATGAAGAGAATTACACAACATTGATTTGCTTATTTAATGTTCTTTGAAAAACTCATTCATACAAATGACGGATCCAAACTCACCTTTATTTCGTTAATCTTAGTATCATAATTAGAAAAAAGTGTTTTATTTGTTAATTTTCTAATTATATATAAAATATTATATACTCTTTACATTATCAAATTCTACTCTCTTATATTCTTATAAATGTTTTTTTAAGCATAATATTATTATAATATGATGAGAACTAAATAACAGAACGCGTTTCAGAAAATAAAAAATAAAAATGCACCAAGTAGTAGTTAACGTCAATGCACGCGTATTCAACTGTTACAAGAAATTGTGGGGTGTGATTTGTTTCGGTAACACAATGAAAACCACATATACATTAATGAAAGAGAACATATGTTCTGTCCTAATGTGGAGCGTTAGATTTCTTTAAAAATTCTAAGAAAAGGATAAATACAAAGATATGATTTTTTAAATATTTTATAATGATGTCAGAAAGATCCATATAGAAAAAGATAAGAATAATATTAATACAGTTTAAGGATGGGCAAGCCGTGCAATTTTTTTTAAAAAGAATAGGAGTCCATCATTATTTTTATTTTTTTAGTATCAGAGATTTAACTATTTTTTTCAAACTAAGTGTTCGAGAGTTGCACATCCTAATGATACGCTTGGATATTAAATATTTTATGAATAATAATAAATAATTTGTACACATAAGTAAATTGCTTGTGAACAATAATGAAGTAGTTTGCAATGATTTAAACTCTCAAATACAATCTAAGATTGCAAATATCAATTTTCTAAATTACTATATGAATGATTTTGTTGTATGAATGTGTATGAGAAATGTAAATATGATTTGGATTGATGGATAGAAAACTTCATATGAGCTTGTATTAATAATTTGACTAGTTTGAGGCAAACCCATTCCTCCCCAACGAATACAAAGTTCATACATGTTTCAAATTGTTGACGTGATAAAAATTGCTCAACAGGCGAAGGGAGAGAAAGACTCATTCTCGGTCTGTTGAGGCGATGCAGACTTTGATTGGTATTGTTTGGGGACTTCGGTGGTGTTTCGATGTGGTTGTACAATGCAATGCTTACGTCCATTATAGATAAATAGTGAGTAAAATAAAGAGAGATAGACACATAGATTTATGTAGTTCAGTGTGTTACCTACGTCCACGAGTATTTGGGAAAAAAAATCCATTATAATATATATTTTTACAGCCTCTCATTGCCTCTCGTATCTCACTATAAAAGAGAATCCATGAGTTGCTTGCTGGGATAAAAATCTTAGTGGAGCTTTCTTTGGCGAGATTGAAGAAGAAAAAGTGTCGAGATCCCCCTTTGTCATCTGGTTGAACCCCCTTTTATATAATTCCCAATTTGTAGTGATGAGACCATTCCTTGCGTGTGTCAGCCTCTTTCCCTACTTTGTGTGCTGACCATCCTTTCCTTTTCCCCATGCCCTTACCTCTGCACCTCTTACTTCTGCACCACTCTAGATTTATACTTGCACCCCAACTCCCTCCTACTGCACCCCAATTCATGCTTCTCTTATACCTGCAAACTTATCTCTTCTTGCCCCCTAGGTGAGTTGGATTTGGGCTCATATATTTCCCCCCCTCACATAGATGATTCTCATTTCCTCTCTCTTCTGCACTAAGTACCCATTCCTTTCCCATTCTCACAAACTATTATAATGAAAAAACCAAACTAGCCCCTAACCCTAACATATGTTTGCTTAAAAAGCAACACTTAATACAAACGATGCCATTTAAGGTTTACATATCATATTATTAAACTATGTCATCTTGCTTTCAAAACAAAGTCCATCCTCTTTGAACCCTAAGTCATTTCCTCCAAACGCCTTCCCTCTCCTACGTCAAAGTCTCCTCTTTTTCCTCTTGCTGCCATGGGAATCCTACGATTCTCTCATTTAGGAGTGGGCATCGGGTACCCACACCAGCTGCCCTGCCCGCATTCCGCATCGACCCGCATAGCCAGGGTGGTGCACTCCGCCCGCATTAATGGTTCAAAGCGGGGGCGGGAGCGATAAAGGGCCAACCCTATCCCGCATATACCCCGCCCCCGCATATTTAAAAATATATTAAATAATTAAATATACTATATATATTAATATATTATATAATAATAATATAATTATATAATTATATAATTATATAATTATATTAATAGCACAATTTATAATTTTGTATGATTAATTTTTATTATTGTAAAATTTTAATAATTTAGTCTTTATTTTAAGTTTTACTGTTTTAGTTATGTTTTTTTTAAGTGACTTTAGACTTTAGTAATTGAATATTTTTTTCATATATAATTGTGTGTTTAAATCAAATTTGATGCCGTTTTAGACAAAAAATGGCCCGGAAACTTGATTTGGGCCAAAATGGCCCAAAATTGTGAAATGGCTGTGTAAGGAACTGGCCCGGGGGGGGGGCGGGGGGCGAGGCGGCGGAGGGCAGGCGGATGGACCCCCACCCCCTCTACCCCGCTGAGGGACAGGGTACCCTGCCCCCGTGTAGACGGGGGCAGGATGCGGGGAGGAATTCCCGCCCCCTGCCCAGGCGGGGCCGATGGGCAGGGCGGGGCGGGGCACCCCTACTCCCATTCTTACAAGACCTTGCCCATAAGGTGTGGGCATAGGCTTCATAACCTTCATAAGTTTTTCCAACTCTTTTGCCATGTGATTTTTGTAATGTCTCGATGTCCATGCCTCTTGAGGTGGCGACCCAACACGATCTTGGGTCCATGCAAGAGTTACCCTGTTTCAATGGTGGGTGGCAGATCTAGAAGTGGCTGGATCTTTTCATCTATCTTCCTATTTAGATACGAGATATGAAAAACTGGATGAATCTTAAAAGATGGTAGTAGATCGAGATGGTAGGCCATAGATTTGAGCCTTTGGAACATTTGGAAAGGTCCATATAAGTGCAGTGCCAACTTCAAGTTACCATGCAACACCACCATCTTCTAGTTGAAAGTTTGGAGACAAAGGTAAACCCACTCATCGATTTGAAACTCCCTTTCAGCTCTATTATGATTCGTGTATAGTTTTATTCTATTTTAAAGTGTCTCAAGATTGGCCTTTAAAGGGTTTAATATTTGTATTTTGATTCTTAACATTGGAATTCTGTCTCATTATTAAATGTCCTTGGGACATATCCCAATAGCTTTGAGGGTGGGTGCCCATATATGGCCTTAAAAGGTATTATCTATGTAAGAGTGTGGTACGAGCTATTATACCACCACTCGGTGAGAGGCAGCCACTGCTTCCACGCCATAGGTTTTAGACTCGTGTATTCTTAAGTATTTTTTCTCAATTTAAGTAGTTCTTATGATAATATATTATTAATATATTTATTATATTTAAAACATATGATCAATTAAATTTTCATAGTTACAATTAAACTTTTATGTTATAAATTCAATAACATTATCTTTTATATAATTACAATTTATATTATCTATAATATTAAAATAGTGTAAAATATACATTGTATTGAACTGGTCCAATCCTAAAAAACTTAGAACTGGAAACAGGCTAGTACTGACTGATTTTGACATTACGAGAACCAGTTTCAAACCAGATCGATTTCACTGGTTTGACCCTGTCAGGACCCATTTTTTGATTTTTCAATTTTTTTTATACATCCCTAGCAGAGTATGAATGTGTGTAGTAAAGAATTTTCTCCTTAAAGTGAGATTCAAGAACAAGAATGATTCTCCTCTTTTTTAAGAGCGGGCCTCTCTACCATGTCACTCCTTTAGGAACCTCAGAATTATTTTTTAGCTTTCCACTAGTTTAGTGAACTCAAAGCTATGCTGGTAGTTGCTCTTCAATTCCTCAATATATTCAGGTGTCGGGAAAGTACTTCACCTCTTGACTTTCCTTCCCATCCTTGACAGGGCATTAGCCATCCTACTTTCTTTCCCTTTCTTATACTAAATCCTGAATTCATTTTTCATCAATTAAGTAACCCAATTCTATTGTGCCCCTGTGCCTACCCCTACTCTAGTAAAAACTTCAAGACTTGTTGATCTGTTTTAATTACATAAGACTGTCCTAGGAGGTAAGATGGCCACTTTTGGATAACTAAAACTAAAGAAAGTAATTCCCTTCCGTAAGTGGAGAGGAGTAAGGCTTAAGGCTTTTCATTTCAACACCTTATCCAAAAATGTTATGGATTGTCGTGTTTGTATTAGAACATTCCCTATACCCTTAACACTAGTATCACATTCTATCATAAAAGGTACTATAAATCTGGGAGTTTAAGTACAGGAGGTTGGGTAAGAGCCTCCTTAAGTTTGTTAAAGGCCTGATTTGCCTGAGTTCCATTAGAAAGCATTTTTCTTGAGGAGGTGGGTAAATGGAGGTGGATGAATGGAGAAGCTAACTATCCTTAACTTTTTATAAATTCCCTATAATATGTCGTTGGGACTAAGAGCCGTTTTAGAGCTTTAGGATTCTTGGGAGTTGGCTATTCAAGCATAGATTTGATCTTGGTTGAATCTGCCTTGACACCTTGAGTAGAAATGATGTGTCTAAGATATTCCACTTCTTGTACCCAAACCAACATTTATTCCACTTGGCATAAAATTCATGGAGCTACAACAACCCCAACAAGTGTTTGGCAACAAGTGTTTTTCTTTCTAAGATTGTCTTATTATTCGAACATCTTTATATCAAAATAATCAAAATATTTTATCTCTGTTTTTTAACTATAAATTTAATAAAAAAAATTTACAATATTAAATATAAACTTTTACAAAGATATTCTTCCAACTTCCAAATATATTCTTAAAAGAAAGAAAAAAAAAATCCATTTGCGTGGTGTGCATCCTAATATAACATTGTTATTTTCAAAATCCAAAAACAAACATCTTTAAAAAAACATATCTTAATCGTAATATAATTTGAATTGGTTTTACTATTTCAAAAGACTCCATTAAACCCATATTTATAAATATTTCAAATGTTTTATAGATTTTCAAAAAGAAAATGTCATCTATAAATATCCCATTACTTACTCCCATTTGTAACAAGAAAGAGAGGTTAAGGAAAGAGATTAATAATAAAAAAAAAAAAGGAGAGAGAAGAAAGAAGTAAATTCTCATAGAAAAGGAAAAAATTATCGGGTTTCATTTTTATGCGTAAATATTTTTTATTTATCACAAGATTTTCATTTATAGAGTACTGTTTAAATGGGAGGATTTGGAGAGAGTGATATTTAAAATTCGGGTTTTTAAAAGTAGAATATTTAATCTAGATCATATTAAAATTTAGATTTAAATATTCGTCACATATAAATAGTTTTTTTTTTTTTTTTTTTGAAGTGATAATTTTGAAGTATCTTGCTTGATTGTTAAGCAAGCAATATGTATGAATCGAGAAGAATAACCACTTTCAAAAGTCAGCCACGAGCATCTAAACTCTAGTCTGACTGTGACATGATTGGATAACAGTCTTCAAATTTCTACATGCATGCACAAGAAGTCGTTTTGCTTCAGGAAATGGAGCCTTTTTGCACGTTTCTTTTAGGCCATAACTGAGGGAGGTGCAAAGGATAGGGAATGGCTCCATTTTTTTTTTTGTTTTAAAGGGTACTGAAAGTCTTGAGCGATACTACAAAACTTCTTCAACCTTCACACTATACCATATTTTTTTAATTTTTTAATATTTTTTTGATTTTTTTTCTGAAATTAATTGAAATTCTCTATTTATTATTTATATATCAAATATTTGATAAAATAATAAAATTAAGAAAAAAGTGGTATATGAAAATTGGAAAGATTGTGTGACTTTTTTCGAAACTCTTATACATTATTTACTATCCAATTTATTCCCTTTTTATAAATATAGAATAAAATTTTCAAAATATGACCTTCTTACATAATTTAAAAATATAAATAAATTCAATCAGTCTACGTAATCATGTGAATTAATACAAAAAAATCAATTTTATATAAAAACTGGCTCAAAGAGTAAAAGAAGGTCAATTTTTTAAAAATTAAATTTATTTTTTAATTAAATTGCATGTTTAAGTTAGTTGATTGAATTTATTTAATTTTAAATTATGCAAAAATTTCATATTTAGAGATTTTTAATCCAGATTCAAAGAGCAAAAGAAAAGGAAAAAAAAAACTCAAAAAGCAATCCCATATTCACATACTCTTTCCACAGAATGGCCACATTTGAGGAATATTGGCAATTCAAAATGCTATTCTCATAAAATGGTTATTACTTAGGCAAGCAAACAAAAGGATATGGGATGAGTGAGATGACTATTCATTTTCTAGGGCCATATGTGGCTAAGTAAGAATAATTCTATTATACTATTATACAATAAATAAATAATAATAATATTATTATTATGTCGTCTTATTTTGACCGCTCATATATATATATAAATATATATATTTTTTATTTAATGATTAAGAAATTGGTTATTATTATATAGATATTTTTTATTCATTAAAAATGTTTATATAAGTTTAAAAAATGAACTAAGAAGTAAAAAAGTGTAATTTATACTAGGATGCATACTAAATGAATAATTGAGAAGACATAATAGTACTATTTAACGAAGTAAACATTCCATAAATAAAAAATGACAGTGTTGTAAAGAAAATGGAAGTCTCCCTTAAAATGTTAAATAATTTATATTTATTGATAAAGTTTCTTAAAATTGACCATTTCGAAGAGGATGAAATGAATTCTTAAAACAAGATTTATGCTTATATTTGATTTGGATTTTAAAAATTAATGAATTTTTAAAATAGCTTATCTCGAAAGTTTACGTATTACTAATGCATTGAATGTATAAAGAATTATGCATTCTAATAATTATTATTATTATTAATTAAAAATTCTATTAGGCATTCTTATACATTACATATCATACATAATTTTTTTTATTTTTTATTTCATATGTGATGCATGACTTATAAATAGAATAACTCGATTAATAATAATAATAATAATAATAATAATAATAATAGAGAATTCCTGGGGGGCAGACGGGCTGCCCCCCTCCATCAAAACAGCCCCGTCGCCCCCGGTGGCGGTGGGCGACACCGCCCCCGCCATCGGGGCCGGCGGACTCAGGCGACCTCACCCCTACGACGGCGAGCTCCGGTGTGCCCCCGGCAGCCTTCAACCCGTTTCAGACCCGTAAACGGGTTGAAGGCTGCCTACGGGTCTGAAACGGGTTGAAGGCTGCCGGGGCACACCGGAGCTCGCCGGAGCTCGCCGTCGTAGGGGTGAGGTCGCCTGAGTCCGCCGGTCCCGATGGCGGGGGCGGTGTCGCCCACCGCCACCAGGGGCGGCTCCGTTTGTTCCATGGCCGAATCCCCTCTTAAATTCATCTTCATTTTATTTTTTTATTGTGTTTTTTATTATGTTTTTATTATGTTTTTTATTATATTTTGTTCATTTTATTTTTTTAATATATTTTTAATTTTTAATTTTTTATTTAATTATATTTTTTATTTTATTTTCATGTATTTTTCATCATCAAGCAACCCAACTAACGTTGGGCTGCTTTAGACGCTGGGACAGCCGGACCGATCCCCAGCGGCACCCATGATAATATAAATGAACAAAACTCTTTTTCGATTCCATCATTCTTATCCACTTTTAAGCTTTGGCAAGTGCCTATTCATGAAAGAATTTTTCCGACAAAAAAAACAAAAAAACCACTGTCCTTTGACTAGAATCGATTGCTAGAACCTTGAATGTTGTCCTCTGCGAGAAGTAGCATTAAACTTCGTAGACAACTGTCTTGCACAATTTAGATCTATTTTTATAAATAAGATAAAATAAAATAATATAAAATAAAGTTAAAAAATTAAATATAAAATTATTATAAAATATTTTTTAATATCAATTTTATTTTAAAATTTAAAAATATTATTTGAGATTTAAAAAAATTAAATTTTTTATTTTATTTTATATAAAAAAAATTTTAAAAATAAAAATAATAAAATAAAATAAGATTATTTGGAAAAAAAAAAATCAAGCCTTATAATATCAAATCAAAATATCAGTCCCACAAAACCTTAGATATATTTATAATTTCTTTCATTCAAATTTCAAATATATGACAGATTAACTCCTACTTTAATTGCCATGCAACACAAGATTTTATGCCTATATACAAAGGATTGTATTTTAAACCCATCCAAGATTAAAAAGATCTAAATTAGTTGGTGCTTCGATAATTTAAAAAAATTTTGATCATCATTTGGACTAAATTCTCTAGGCAAACTTATTTTCATGGATAATGTTAGGCGGACCTAAAAAAGGTGTCTCCTACATTGTACGATAAGAGTAATTATGTTCTTTTAAACATTTTTTTAAAAAAAATATTTTGAAATATTCAAAAAAAACTTGTAAACCCACTAAAAATTATTTTCTTAACCATTAAATAATTAAAAAAGATAATATCAATCACTTTGAAGCCATAATTCTCGATCTCTCAAGAATTTTCCATTATTTCATTAAAATTTTGCTCATCTGAATTGCATAACATATTTGCTTAGGTTACTCTAATCCAATAAATAATAATCACTATCTGAAGAATTTACATTGATATAAAAACAAATGAACGTGAAGTAGGTGAGACAAAATTACAAATAATACGATCAAGTAAAATAGCTCTCAACATGATCTAAAACTATGATTATATCCCCCCCCCCCCCCCTTCTTCTCTTCTTTAGGAAACTCGTAGAATTTAGAAAGTTAAATTTTTAAAAATATTCAAACAATATTGAGGCAGACTAGATGCAATAGACCCAGAAATCAGAGTGTTATAGACAACAAACTGTGTTTTCACAAACCGGGTGGAGAATCCGAGTTTTTCCCAGTTGGAGTTGCGACCGAGGTTGTCGAATTTGAGGTGAGAGAGGATCCGGTTTCGGTGCGATTCTGTTCGAACAGAGCCACTAGGGAGCAGAGTGTGGCTTCCAGGCTTTTGAGAATGTTAATCTTGATCCCACCTCTCCTCGGAGGTTCAATTCGTTTGTGTCTGTTCTTGGCTTTTGATTCTGTGATTTTCATATTCTTGATTTGGGCATCCATTATTTCCAAGGCAGAGATTAAGGGTGCTGAGAAACAAAAGAGTAAAGAGCAAAGAACAGAGTCCAAACAGAGAGAGAGAGAGAGAGAGAGAGAGGATGGAAACAAAAGAAGTAATGCAATCCGAAACTTTAAAAGATAGTTGATTTCTTTCTATTATATCATAATTAAATAATACTATATAAAGTCATAAAATGCAAAGGTATTGCACAACTATTTTAAAAAAGAACAAAAAATTATTATTAAAAATTAGTTTTTTCTTTAATTTTAATGTAAATCTTGTATTTTTTTTTTTAAATTGTATTATGATTATACATTTTACGATTATAAATATAATTTATCATCATAATTTATATTTATTTTGTTTTCTTCAGTTCATATATCTTTTAATAAACACTATTTCTTTTAACTTTAAGATCGTCTTTTTGATTTTATAAAAGAGTTATGAGTTCTAGTATCCGTTGATTGGTAAAGATTTCACTTAACACCCGGCGTGATACTTCCTCAACTCAAAAGTTGGAGAGATCCGTTTGGTAAATGAGATGATATACCAAATATTTAAAGTTTTGTAATTTATTTATTTTTTAATATTATTCAAACATAAAATACTTTTTAATTTTTTCATCTAATCATTATCTAATTATTATGATTTTTACAAAATTTCAAACAAAATATAAAAATCATTAATATAACTTTTCTTCAAACTAAAATAATAATAATAATATTCCAACAACATTATAACTTTATAATATATTCGATAAACATTTTTTCTTTCATTTTTTAAAACTCAATAAAACATCTTAATTCAAACTATTTAATTACTATTTACAATTTCACAAACAATATTCTTACTATTTATATAAATATGAAATAGTACTCCAATTGTCCAAACATGCCCTCACTTTGTAAATCAATTCAGTGCCTTGTTTTCTCTTTTATAAAGGCATTTCTACTAAATTTACAACGATTGTTTGGCAACAGAAGAAAGGTTTCTTTTTTGCCGTCACACTTAAATAAAATATATATATATATATGATTTTTAAAGTTTTTTTTTTTTACTAAACCCTATAACATCCAAATCCTAAATAACAAGGCTTACAAATTTTCACATAAAAAATAGTCTTAGGTTATGTTTGGATATTAGGAATATTTGTGAATAGTAATAAAAAATAGGTAAATAATAATAATAAAATATTAAATAATAATAATAATAATAAATAATAATAATAATAATAAATATTTAAAATATTTGAGATACTCTACATTATTTGTGTTGCTTTTCCAAAGCACCCGGGTTGACCATAGGGGACTTAATCCCAATATAAACGTCGGGAATGGTACAAATATAACGAATTTGGAGGTCACGAAAGATGACATCAACGCGGTATTATATGATAATGATTTTCAAATATATTTTCCATTTGTTAAGACCGGATCACCATGTTATTAATATGAGTAGATATAGGCCTGTTTGGATTTGGAAACGAAATAAGATGAGATGAGATGATATGAGTTAAGTTAAATTTATTTTTTAATATTATTATTATTTTAAAATTCAAAAAAAATAAACTTAAAAATTAATAAAAATGTATTAAAATTTGAAAAAATTATATTAGAATTTGTATTTTATATAAAAATATAAAAAAATATAATAATAAATTTGAAATGAGTTGAAACTAGCTTATCTTGTCTTCGAATACAAACGAGACTATAATAAAAGATACTATATATTCATTAATGTTATCTATATAAGTTTTTAGACATTATTAACTTGATAGTATCTTTAAATACAAATAAAAATCCGAGCCAATACCTTTTCATTTTCGGTGTATGTTCATGTTTTATAATTTTATTGATAAATGGAAAATAAACTCTTTCTTAAGTGAGACAGCAAGACTTCTTACTTCTTTGCATCATAAAAAGATATGAACATGACTTACGAATGTTCCAAGAAAAATGAATGTAAGAATACATTAATTTTCATCTTCAAAATGACAAAATCAACGTAGATTACGTCCCTTCTTAAATTACTATTAGTTATAAGTAGTATCTATATATTAAGATCTCATCATAAAGATTGTAAGACACCAATATCTTTATTTGACTTAAAATCTCTTGGCCAAATTCTAGAGTTTAGAGTGGGAGCTAGATCATACATATACACATGAAGAGAATTACACAAGATTGATGGAGTATTTAATGTTCTTTGAAAAACTCTTTCATACAAATGACGGATCCAAACCCAACTTTATTTCGTTAATCTTAGTACCATAATTAGACAAGTGTTTCGTTAATCTTAGTACCATCATATTATAGTATAAGGCTATAAGTAGTAACTATATAGGTTCATTTGGAATTCGAAATGAGATTAAATGAGTTAAGATGAATTTTAAAAGTTAAATAAAATATTATTATTATTATTTTAAAATTTAAAAAAATTAAATTAAAATTTAAAAAAATTATATTAAGACTTATATTTTATATAAAAATTTTAAAAAATATAATAATAATTTTTTCTCATTTCTAAATCTAAAAGAATCATAATGCTAACATCAATGAACGCGTATTCAACTGTTACAAGAAATCGTGGGGTGTGATTTGCTCAGTAAACATTACTGAAAGAGAATATATGGTCTGTGTTAATTTGGAGCATTAGATTCCTTTTCCAATTTTAAGAAAAGGATAAATACAAAGATATTAATTTTTTAAATATTTTATAACAATGAGAATAATGACACTGCAGTCTTAAAGTGTCTGTCGTACATTTATTTTTCTTTTAAAAAAAGAAGAGTTTATCATTAAAAAAAATATAATTTTTTTTTACATGCATCTAAAATTTTCGTACTTTGTTCAAATTAAGGCTTTATTTACTTTGAGAGAAGAGATGATATGAAAAATAAGATAAAAGTTAAAAAAATTATAAAATATTTTTTAATATTATTTTTATTTTAGAATTAAAAAAAGTTGAATTATTTATTTTATTTTTTATGAAAATTTTAAAAAGTATAATGATGAATTTAAAATAAGATGAGATGATTTATAAAAATAAATAAGGTATTAATGTTCGAGAGTTGCACATCCTAATGATGCATTTGGTTGTTAAATACTTTATAAATAGAAGTATAAAATTTGTACATATTAGTGAACTACTTGTGAACAATAGTGAAGTAATTCGAGATGATCTCAATTATCAAACACAATTGAAGATTACAAATATCATTTTTCTAAATGACCATATGTAATAGTTTCATTATATGAATTTGTATGAGAAATGTAAATATGATTTGGATTGATGAATAGAAAACTTGCTATAAGCTTCTATTGATAATTCTGTCTAGCTCAAGGCAAACTCAATCCTCCCATACGATTCTAAAGTTCATACAGGTTTATGATTATTCTCCTTTGTTCCCTCTTCCACACCATGTACTCGTGTTTTTCCCATTCTAATAAACTATTAAAGTGAAAAGGCCAAATTGGCCCCTAACCCTAACACACGTTTGCTCAAAATGCAATATTTAGAGCCTATTTGGGATTACGTCTCAGAATTTAAAAAATACTTTTAAATAGTTAAAAATATTTTTAAAGAAAAATGACATGTTTGATAACTTAAAATTGCTTTAGTCATAGGGCTGTAAAAAGACCGAATCGGACCGGACCGGTTGAAGTCCGGTCCAGTCCGGTTTAAATAATATATGGATCAAAAAATTCCGGTCTGGTCCCAGGAGATTCCTTCCTCTGGACTAGACCGGTCCGGACCGAATCCCTAAAGTTTTTTTATTTTTTAAATATATGTATATATAAATAATAGTATATAAATTTTAATATTAATGTTAATATATATTTATATAATAACTTATTAATATATAACATATATTAACATATTAATATATAATATATACTCTTATAATATTAACATATTATGATTTATAGTAGTTAACTAGTTATAGTATAAAAATATAAATTATAGCATATTTATATAAAGTATTAATAATAACTTATAAGTAATAAGTATATTATTATTATTTAATATATTATTAATAATTTATCACTATTTACTAACATATAAATATATAATATACTAATATAATTATGTTATTAGTTATAGTTTACTAGCATACTTAATATATAATATATACTAATATATTAATATGTAATATATACTCTTATAATATTAACATATAAGTAATAAGTGTATTATTATTATTTAATATATTATTACTAATTTATCACTATTCATTATTATTGAACATAACTTATAACTTATAGTATAAGGCTATAAGTAGTAACTATATAGGTCTATTTAGAATTTGAATTTAGAATAAATGAGTTGAGATAAATTTTAAAAGTTGAATAAAATATTATTATTATTATTTTAAAATTTAAAAAAATTAAATTAAAATTTAAAAAAATTATATTAAGACTTATATTTTATATAAAAATTTTAAAAAATATAATAATAAATTTATCTCATTTCTAAATCTAAAAGAATCATAATGTTAACATCAATGAACGCGTATTCAACTGTTACAAGAAATCGAGGGGTGTGATTTGCTCAGTAAACATTAATGAAAGAGAATATATGGTCTGTGTTAATTTGGAGCATTAAATTCCTTTTCCAATTTTAAGAAAAGGATAAATACAAAGATATTAATTTTTTAAATATTTTATAACACTGTACGAAAGATTCATATAGATAAAAATGAGAATATAATGACACTGCAGTCTTAAAGTGTCTGTCGTACATTTATTTTTCTTTTAAAAAAAGAAGAGTTTATCATTAAAAAAAATATTTTTTTTTACATGCGTCTAAAATTTTCGTACTTTGTTCAAATTAAGGGTTTATTTACTTTGAGGAAGAGATGAAATGAAAAATAAGATAAAAGTTAAAAAAATTATAAAATATTTTTTAATATTATTTTTATTTTAGAATTAAAAAAAGTTAAATTATTTATTTTATTTTTTATGAAAATTTTAAAAAGTATAATGATGAATTTAAAATAAGATGAGATGATTTATGAAAACAAATCAGGCCTTAATGTTCGAGAGTTGCACACCCTAATGATGCATTTGGTTGTTAAATACTTTATAAATAGAAGTATAAAATTTGTACATATTAGTGAACTACTTGTGAACAATAGTAAAGTAATTCGAGATGATCTCAATTATCAAACACAACTGAAGATTACAAATATCATTTTTCTAAATGACCATATGTAATAGTTTCATTATATGAATTTGTATGAGAAATGTAAATATGATTTGGATTGATGAATAGAAAACTTGTTATAAGCTTCTATTGATAATTCTGTCTAGCTCAAGGCAAACTCAATCCTCCCATATGATTCTAAAGTTCATACATGTTTATGATTATTCTCCTTTGTTCCCTCTTCCACACCATGTACCCGTGTTTTCCCCATTCTAATAAACTATTAAAGTGAAAAGGCCAAATTGGCCCCTAACCCTAACACACGTTTGCTCAAAATGCAATATTTAGAGCCTATTTGGGATTGCGTTTCAAGACTTAAAAAATACTTTTAAATAGTTAAAAATATTTTTAAAGAAAAATGACATGTTTGATAACTTAAACTTGCTTTAGTCATAGGGCTGTAAAAAGACCGAACCGGACCAGCGGACCGGTTGGAGTCCAGTCCGGTCTGGTCCAAATAATATATGGATCAAA
Source organism: Platycarya longipes (assembly GCA_036559045.1). Classification (NCBI taxonomy): domain Eukaryota; kingdom Viridiplantae; phylum Streptophyta; class Magnoliopsida; order Fagales; family Juglandaceae; genus Platycarya; species Platycarya longipes. The sequence goes on from CM071801.1 coordinate 14,740,899, forward strand.
AAATTCCGGTCTGGTCCTAGTCTAGGAGATTCCTTCCCCTGGACCAGACCGGTTCGGACCGAATCCCTAAAGTTTTTTTATTTTTTAAATATATGTATATATAAATAATAGTATATAAATTTTAATATTAATGTTAATATATATTTATATAATAACTTATTAATATATAACATATATTAACATATTAATATATAATATATACTCTTATAATATTAACATATTATGATTTATAGTAGTTGACTAGTTATAGTATAAAAATATAAATTATAGCATATTTATATAAAGTATTAATAATAACTTATAAGTAATAAGTATATTATTATTATTTAATATATTATTACTAATTTATCACTATTTACTAACATATAAATATATAATATACTAATATAATTGTGTTATTAGTTATAGTTTACTAGCATACTTAATATATAATATATATTAATATATTAATATGTAATATATACTCTTATAATATTAACATATAAGTAATAAGTGTATTATTATTATTTAATATATTATTACTAATTTATCACTATTCATTATTATTGAATATAACTTATAACTTATAGTATAAGGCTATAAGTAGTAACTTATTAAGTCTATAGACTATAAATTATAATTATATATTTTATTACTAATTAAATTTTTTTTTTATTAATTTATGTGCCAACTGCCAAATGCTCAAAAATATGAAAGAATTATAAAAAGTGAATTGGAGCTGAACTGTGCCATTTAGCTCTAATTAATGGGTGGCAAATTGCTTATAACAGTACCATTTTACTCAAACTTTGAGTAAAACGGCACTGTTTTGATAAATAAGTTAACCTAAAACTAAAACCTCCGCCCCTTCTTCATTTCTTCTCGCAGCCTCACAGGATTCCAGGAAGACGAACCCCCAGCCGAACCCTAGCCCCCTGCGGCCCTGCCCCTCGAACTAGCCAGTAGACCCCTATAACCTCATCCCTTGACCATCGTGAGTCCATCCTGTCTGGTGTCTATTGTGATCGCGAATCCATCTCTTTCGGTCTTCCACCGTCTAGTATCCATCTCCGTCCGTCCGGTCGCAAATCGAAACGCAGGTATTTGATTTTCCGAATCCATCTCTTCCGTGTTATTTGTTAACTTGTTACTTGTTAGCCCATCGCGAATCCATCTCTTCTGTTGTTAACTTGTTAGCCTATCACTAGATTCTCTACAAATAATAATTAGTGAATGCAATCTCACTAACAATATATTATAATTATTATTTGTGTAACTGTGTTAGTGAGATTGTACTTGGAATTCCATCGTATATATTATAATTAATATAATTATTATTTGTGTTAGTGAGACACTGAGATTGCGCTTGGGTGTTGACACTGTTAACGTTTAGAGTAATACATTCAGCAATCTCACTAACGTATAGAGTAATGCTTTGAACCAAACTGTTTTTATTTTTCCTATTAAAAGGTGCATTGATTTTGTTTCTATAGCCTTATAGGGGCACATAATAACATATTTTTTGTAACATAATTACATCCAATTGTTTTTTTTATCATGGTTAAGAAGTATGGGTTGTCTAGAAAGTGGTCTATAGAATCTTTAATTTTTTTTATTGACTGTTGTCATTGGTTTATTTATTTTGTAGATGGAGGCTTCTACAAATGAGGTGCGGGAGCCTCAACCAACACAATCGGAATCGGTCCAAGAAATGTCTCCACCCTCAAATCCAATCTCATCCGATGTAAGTATTCAATCTGGGTTATATAAAGGTAAACGTAGGTCATACATGTGGGAGCATTTTCAAATGGTAGAAGGTGGTGATGCCACCAAACCTAGGGCTGTATGTAATTATTGTGGAGCAAAGTATGCATGTGATTCGAATAAAAACAGTACGAAGTGCCTGAAGTATCACCTTGAGAAGCAATGTAAGAAATTTCCATGTAGGAGATTATGGGTCCGGGCCAAACGATTTTAGGGTTTAAAGTTGATGGAGGTTCAAGTAGTGGGGGACTTGTCAACGTTGCTTTTAGTGCTGAGGCTTGCCGACAAGCCTTGACAAAGATGATTATTCTTGATGAGTTGCCCTTTAGATTTGTTGAAGGGGAGGGTTTCAAACATTTTATGCTTGTCGTTTGCCTTAAGTGGCTAAGAATTTCATTTCGTATTACGATTGCCTCGGATTGCTATAATGTGTTTAATGGTAAAAAAAAGTTGAAAAATGCTCTTCAAGGGTAACGGATTTTCCTTACCACGAATATATGGACATCCGTGCAAAATCTTAATTACATGTGTCTCCAGCACACTTTATTGATGATGATTGGAAGTTACACAAAAGGATTCTTTCCTTTTCTTTGGTTGAAAACCACAAGGGTGAGATACTTGGTAAGGACATAGAGTGCTGCTTGCATGATTGAGGGCGACCAAAAATTCTTGCAATCACTATTGATAATGCAAATTCTAATAATGGAACTATTTCTTATATTAGAAAAAAAAAACCAAGTTTAGGAGGGATACGATTTTAGAGCATGAATTTTTATATGTTCGATGTTGTGCCCACATTTTAAACTTAATCGTCCGTGATGGGTTGAAAGACTTTGAAGAGTCTATTGTGAAGGTGAGGGGAGTTGTGAAGTTTTTTAAATCATCTCCTCAAAGGTTGAGCACATTTAAAAAATGTGTGGAGGATGAAGAAATTCAATCCAAGGGATCTGTTTGCCTAGATGTACAGATTAGGTAGAACTCCACATATCTTGTATTAGAGAGGGCTTTAACATTTAGAAAGGCTTTTGATCGGTTGGAGAAAGAAGATCCGGGCTTCCTTGGTAGTATTGGAGATAAAGATGATGATGATAATGAAAATAATGTGGTGAATAGGAGAAAGTCAAAGAAGTTAGGGCCTACCAATACAACCGATTGGAAAAAGGTAAAAGTATTTGTGAAGTTTCTTCAATTATTTCATGATACAACTGTACGCTTCTCAAGCGATGAATATATAACTTGCAATGTTTTTTTCCGTGTGTGAAGAAGAAAACCCTGTAGTGGGAGTGATGGCAAAAAATATGAAGAAAAAATTTGAAAAGTATTGGGAGAACTTGGATAATCAAAATATGTTGCTATATGGGGCTTATTCTTTATTCTCGGTACAAAATGAGATATTTTGATTTTGCTTTGACTAAAATGTATAAAGATAATTCTACGAAGGCCATTGATTTGAGTTGGAAGGCGACAATTGCATTTACCCGCTTGTATGAGGCATACATGGAAGATGATATAGTTACTTCTCATGAGCTCGCTAGTTCTCCAAGTAAAAATGTAAGTCCTTCAACTTCCAAGAGACTCAAAAGATGGAATCGGATGATAAGGTTTATATGAAGGATGAATTTGAGCAACATTTATAGTCAGAAAATTCTTTGGAAAGCAAATCAGAGGTTGATAGATATCTAACTGACAAATGTGAGGGTCGAGATAATAATTTCGACTTTCTAATTTGGTGGAAAATCAATTCAGTTCGAGATCGCATACTTTCAAAGATTGCACGCAACGTACTTGCAATACTAGTATCTACTGTGGCCTCTGAATCTACATTTAGCACAGCGGGTCATGTAGTTGACCCTTTCCGAAGTAGTTTAAGTCCAAGAATGGCTGAGGCTCTCATATGTGCACAAAATTGACTTCGATCTTCTTCTACTCCAATAAGTCTTAGGACTTTAATGGATGATGTGGAAGATTTTAAGAAGCAGCTGGAAGGTACAGGTAAGTAAATTTAATTCGCTTGTTAGCTTTTGTGCTTTATTTTGTTTTATCTTCTATATTATGCTGTAAATTTGTTTAACTTGCTATCTTTTAAATTTTTATGTCTAGAAATTATTGGGGAAGGTGGTGATTCTATTTGTATAGAGGCATCAAATTCAATATCTACATGCCCTACACGCAATGCAAAGTAAAGATTGAAGGGTAAGTCAATGTGATTTCTCAATATTTTATTTTTACATGATTTCTTTCGAAATGAGTGTATATATATTATATAGTTTTGATCACAAGAGTTTTATTACATGATTTTAGTTTAATTGTCAATCCTTTTTAACTTAATTTAATTTAATTCACTCAATCTCTTTTCGCAGAATTATTGATTGTCAGTTGGGACTTGGAAGCATAAAAAATGGAGGGTATCTAGATGCAAATTGCAATGCCGATTTAAATATATTATGTCTTGTTTATTGATGATCACCCACGATTCACATGGCTTTATCCAATGGAATTTAAATCAGACTTCTTTAATATTTTTGTTCAATTTCAAAACTTTGTGGAAAATCAATATTCTTGCAAGATTAAAATTTTTCAAAGTGATGGTGGCGCAGAATTTTGCAACACTCGTTTTCAATCCCCCCTTCGTTCTTCCGGCATCCATCATCAAATTTCATGTCCCTACACACCATCCCATAATGATCGTGTAGAACGTAAGCACAGACATGTGACTGAAATGGGCCTGGCTCTCATCTTTTACTCACATGTTCCCACATAACTTTGGGTTGACCCTTTCAGCACAGCGACCTATATCATCAACCGGCTGCCATTCTGTCTTCTTGGTGGACTTTCTCCCTTCGAGATTTTGCATGGTAAGACCCCTTCCTATATCAATTTCCATCCTTTTGGTTGTCGAGTTTATCCTTGTTTATGTGACTATACACTTGACAAATTTTTACCACAGAGTGTCCCTTGCATTTTCTTAGGTTATAGTCCCATCTACAAGGGCTTCCGCTGTCATGACCCTGTTACCCAAAAAACTTATATCACCCATCATGCCAAATTTAATGAAACCAATTTTCCCTACTCACACGATTCCATAGCCAAGCCCCTTACCTCCCTAGATTACTCTAGCTTTTACGAACCCAATATGCACCAACCACCACCCACACCCACAATGCCTTTGCCCGCTCCTTCCTCTCGGTCTATGTCACCCGTGTGTCGCATTTGCTCTGATCCATCTGTTGAGTGTTTGCAGGTTCCTGCTGAGCCCATGCAGGTATCTCTTACAGCTCAACTCACTCCAGCTGTCTCCAGCTACCTCTGATCACGATCCTACAACTCGCAGTACCTCCAGCTCCTCACTGCAGCCCGTACCTTCACATCCGATGATCACAAGAGCTAAAGCTCGAGTATTTTGGCCCTGGCACCCGGCCTTTATCAGCCAATTTTCCTTTGGCCACCTTCGTGCCTGGCTCGCCACTTCTAAGCCTCGTAGCTTCAAGACAACTACCAAAAATCCAGCATGGCTTGCTGCTATGGATGACGAGCTTAAAGCTCTCCGTGACAATCATACATGGGATATTGTTCCTCGGCCTCCCAATACAAATATTGTTGGTTCCAAATGGGTATTCTGGAAAAATATTTGTCTAATGGCTGTATTGATCGTCTTAAAGCTCGGTTTGTTGCCAATGGATACTCTCAACTTCCTAAATTTGACTATACTGATACTTTTAGTCCAGTTGTCAAGGCAGCTACTGTTCGTGTTGTTCTCTCTCTTGCTGTCACCAATTGGTGGCCCCTACGACAACTGTATGTCAAAAACGCCTTCCTCTATGGCATTTTGCATGAGCAGTTTTATATGGAACAACCTCTTGGCTATGTTGACCCCTGGTTTCCAAATCATGTCTATAAACTAAGAAAGACACTTTATGGGTTAAAGCAAGCTCCACGTGTGTGGTTTCACCGGTTTAGTTCATTTCTTATCAAGCTTGGATTTTCCTATAGTCCTGCTGAAACTTCTTTATTTTTTTTTTCGTCGTCAAAAAAATCTCATTTACTTGCTCCTTTATGTTGATGATATTATCCTCACTAGCAACAATCATTCTCTACTTAGCAGCTTCATTCGCCAGCTACACTCTGAGTTTGCTACAAAAGACTTGGGCTCCCTCAATTACTTTCTTGGTCTCGAGGTCACTCCCACATCCAGCGGTCTCTTCCTTAGTCAGACTAAGTATGCTCGAGACATTTTAGCCAAGGCTCAACTCTTGGATTGCATACTTGTTACCACCCCCATGGTCGTTGGTCAACGTCTCTCTCTGGATGGTCTTTTCTTTGTGGATGTTACTCTCTACCGCTCACTTGTTGGAGCACTTCAGTATCTGATCATCACTCGCCTTGATCTTGCCCATTCAGTGAACTCTGTCAGTCAGCATCTACATGCTCCAACTGAGGATCACTTCCAGACCGTTAAGTGTATCCTTTGCTATGTCAAAGGCACGCTACACTTTGGGTTGTCCTTCAATGCTTCTTCCTCCAATAGCATCATTGCATACTCTGATGCCGATTGGACTGGCTATCCTGACACTCGTCGCTCTGCCTCCGGTTATTCCATCTACCTTGGTGACAACTTGATCTCTTAGAGTGCAAAGAAGTAACCCACAGTCTCTTGCTGGAGTTGTGAATCTGAATATCGAGCTCTTGCCTCCACTACTGCTGAAGTGGTTTGGCTACAACATCTCCTTTGTGATCTTCACATCTCTACTACTTCACATCTGCTACTGTTGAGTGACAACAAGGGTGCTATTTTTCTCAGCTCCAATCCGGTCATTCATAAACGTTCCAAGCACATTGATCTTGATTATCATTTTTTTCAGGAACTCGTCGTGGCTGGTACCATTCGCACTCGGCATGTTCCCTCTCATCTTCAAATTGCTGATGTTTTTACAAAGAGTGTCTCGCGTTCTCTCTTCACCTTCTTCTGCTCCAAGCTTCGTGTGTGCTCTAATTCTACGCTCAACTTTCCGCCGCAGCGCGCCCCCGGGGGGGGGGGGGGATTCTCCAAAATCCTCTTCTGATATTCAGCAATCTCCTTGATTGCAGTAGCTGTCCATAATTAGAGATGTAATCTATAGTGATTGTTGTAGATTGATTCTTTCCATTTATTTGTAAATATTCTCTTCTTGTAATTACCATATGCATTTGTGTAAACTCTTTATATAATGAAATTGACTCACCAACGCAAAGTGTGGTGGATTTCAAATTATTTTCAGTCCGGTACAGAAAAATTATTATTTTGTTTTGGCAGATATTTTGGCTATACCGGCTAATATTTCGACCATACTGGATTTTGGTCTCTTACCTTTTTTTTTTTTTCTTCATTTCTTGTTATTTTTTTATTTCAATTTAGACTAGATTATTTACATTTATATATATTTTATTTATATATTGACTATCATTTTAAAATATAATTTATATATATATATATATTATATATATACTATTTTAAAAAGATATACGAAATAATATTAATATTAAAATATTTTATTCTAATATTTTGATCGACACATCCACTAATATAATATTCAAAACATTGGTCTGGATTGCAGTAATTGACGCATTGGCTTATAATAAGCACGCCACATGATGTAATGTAATTACCTTTAGAGTAGACCAAAGATGTGAAAAACATAAAAAGTTAAAAATAAAGATCGTACTATATTTAGTTTTATATTTAGTTTTATGTACGCTAGTAAGCCATTCGCTGACATTTCAACGTAAGAAGAATTGGAATGGGATTGAGGCGTTGTTACCTTTCTATTCATGGCGATAGTTTTAAATCATAATTTATGGAATGTCCATTTTAAAGAGTTTTCTAATATATAATTCGGTGAGGTTACAGGTACTATTTAACTCATTATGAAACTCATGAATATAATTAAAAAAATCCAGGTAGTAATAATTTTTAACATAATTAATATAGAATGCTTTCACATAAACAATATATTAGATCTGTTTAAAGTAAAAATAAAAACAGCTGTTAAATAAATTCTTCCCTTTTTAAACATGCAAAATCTAACCTCAAATGCACCAAAGTCATTTTCCTTTAAATCAACAGTAATACTATTTCTACTGAATTTATCTCCCGAATTTTTTTTATTTATTTAATGATTAAAGAAAGTAATTTTTAATAATGATATAATTTTTATTTTTATTTTTAAAAAACATTTAAAGCTACCAAAAAATGATTGAAAATAAATCTAAAAAAAAAAATACTTATTCGGTACAAATCCGAGGGATGTAGCCACCGCTCTTACATCAACGAACTATTTTTCCTTTTTTCTGTCCCTCCCTCGTCAGGAAATATTCCGGAATCTAAAATTAGAATCAAAACAACAAACCAGGAAAAAACAAAAAAAACATCGTAATACTTGGTCGTAATTAGCCTTAACGAAGAAGAAAACCCAACAAGAACCTTCCTCACGTTTGCGGGAACCGTTGGATTGTTTAGAACTATGAACAGTAAATCAATCAGAGATTCAGAATCCATCTTCTTCAATAATAATCTCACAATTAACGAATTATATTGATAGGGAAACAGCTGAACATAATTACTACAAACTAATTACAAATATGAACCATGACTGCACAGCATCTTCAACCTCCTTCAACCCTTCTCCACTACCCAAAAGGGGGAGAAAAAATTAATATAAACAATGAAGAAATTATGTAACAACAACAGATACAACAGTAAAAAATATTTATTTACATATTTACAATAGATTAGCCAGCAATAGCCCCTAAATCAACCACAACTTCTGAAGTTACTGTTCTTGCCTGCATCAATCACCTGAGTTATCATGTTCAGACAGAGCATCTGAATTATAACCAGTTAGAGTTGGAGTAGGAGCTGGGGTTGTGGAATCCGAGCCGAGAAAGCCTCCTCCAGTCTCCTCGGAGTGCTTTTCTCGAACCCCACCCACCACCACCACACCAATTGCTACCGCGATTTCTTTGAATATTCGGCGTTTCACCCCGCCTCGCCTCGGAGGTAGTCTCTGATTCTCTCCGTTCTTCGCTTTCAGCTCTGTGATCATCATTTTCTTCAAGTCTGTATACAACAAGGCGTCAGAGAGAGAGAGCAAGAGAGAGAGAAGGGTGAAGCAGAGTAGGAAGTTTATCTGAAGAGTGTGAGAGACCAATAGTCCTCGCTCTCTCTCTCTCGCTTATTTAATGCGTTCAGAAACTTGGTGGGCAAGATTCCCACGAGCTTTTAACGGCGACAATGTGGAGAGTTGGGTTTTTGATTGCATAATTACACAGCGGGATTTCTATACAACCTTTTATCTTTTATATATTATTATTTTTATTTATTTTTATTTTTTAATATTTTTATTTTAAATTTTTTCTTTTCAAACTAATTTAATTTTTTTATTTATTATTTATATATTAAATATTTAATTAAAAATAAAATAAAATAAAATAAAATATATTATGTAAAGATTATATAAATAATAGAAAGTTGAGTAAATTTTTTCTTACACAGCATGCTTCTAAATTATAAAAAAAATTTCAAATATATATATTTTTAGCAGCGAGATTATGGTTTTAAAATATTTTATTATTATTTGTTTTTAAGGCAATCAAAGTTCTAGAACACTAATAAAAAAGTTTTAGGTTCTGGTTGAATTTAAAAAGGATTTCAACTCATTTTAATTTATTTTTATTTTATTATTATATTTTTTTAATTTTTTATATAAAATATAAATTCTAATACAACTTTTTCAAATTTTAATACACATTTTTCAAATCTCAATTTAATTTTTTCAAATTTTAAAATAATAATAAAATTAAAAAACAAACTAAACTCATTTCAATTCATCTCATATATGAATTCAAACAAGATCTTAAATAATTATAGTGTTTAAGCATGTAAATTTTACCTAACTATAAATGTTTCTATTTTAAACCATTATAACTGTTCATGTGAATTTTACCCAAAAAAAAAAAAAAATCATTTTGTCATAAGCTCTCTTAAAGTAAATTTGTTAGTCGGTTTGTTTTTATAAATGAGTTTTCTTATTTACAACTCATTTCAAATTTCAACTCATCTCAATCACTTATTTTATTATTATTCATAACTCATCTCTTCTCATCTTTAAATCTAAATCACCCCTAAATCTATAACAAGTCTGTCGATTTTTATTTTTTATTTTTGGTTAAAGCATTTATCTAATTCTAAATAAACAACACTAAAGCCTCTGTATTTAATGCCTTATTTATTTTCTTTTGTAAGCAATCAAAATAAGTCCGACCTTCAAAGTATAAGTGCTGCTACAGTGCCAACAATCTGAAACCAACCAAACACGTAAAAGAATTGATAGATACAATACATTTTATAATATTTACTATTTTACATCATATATATTATAAAATAAAAATATATTTATTTTATAATATATATTATATAAAATATTATAAAAAATTATTGTGAGTTTATGATCTTTTCTTAACGCGTAATGAGTGGACCCCGAAAGCAGACGGTAGCAGACAATGCTGTATATATATATATATATATATATATATATATATATGACAAAAATCAATATTACACATTATTAATTCACTCCGTACATTCTAAAACTTCAAATGGTATAATTTTTTTATTTTTTAAGCGACTTCAAGTGGTATTTTCTGAAAATACAGGTTATATTAATATTCGAGAAATGAAGCATATAATGTGATCTGTAATTAAGATACATTCAGTTTACAAATTAATTAATTACAGATAAAACCTAACTTCTAATTTTCTACGTACTTCAAGTGGTATTATTATTCGTTAAAGGCAGTGATTAATAAATAAGTCATAATTCAAATTCTAAAGTACCATAAAATGCCCAACATATCTTTAGTTTTAATGGCAATTCATTTCAGCGTACGAATTAAATTAGAAGATAATATCTTGAAGAGTTGTGCTATGGGGCAGCCCACACAGCGACAGCTCCGTCACAACTACAGTGCAGTTGTACTGTAGCTGTGAGGGGGCTGTCGGTGTGTAGACTGCCCCCATATTTTCACTATCTTGAATTCAAATTGCACTTTAGGTAAACCGTAACTATATATATATTTTTTTTATTAAAAAAAGGAATGTTAGATGATATTTTACGATGTTTAAATCTTACGGACGTATTTTGAAAATTAATAGTGCCCACCGTTATAATATAAATTGTTATATGTATAAATATATATAAATATATATAAATAATTAACTATAATTAAAATGATTATTCTCGTTATAAATAATCTATTTTTATTATCAATAGTTTTTTAATTACAAATAATTGAATATATATATATACTTTATTAGATTGTAATATAAAATTCTTTTTACACGTGTCATGTATATATATATTTTATTGTGTATTATAGCCTCTCGGTACATGATGTATAGGCTTGGCTGATTTTGTGATCTTATAAGATCAGTTGTATAAATAGAACTTTGGTCTTGTACAGTGATATAATTTTAATACAATGAATTCTTATATTGGAAATTGGAGAGCTTAATATGATCAATAAAATATATATACATGACACGTGTAAAAAGAATTTTATATTACAATCTAATATACTTTTTTTTTTATAATGATATTTACTCTTTTTTTTTTTTTAAAGAGAATACATTAAATTTACACTATTGCACACCCTATTGCTATAAGAATTATTTTCTTGAAAAATCTATATAACATACCTGTTTTATAATCTCTATATAACTAACTCTTCAATAAAATATTTATCAAAACAAATTTATTATTTAGAATAAAGCAATAATAAGTACCATACATGCACGCAAAACTCAATAACAATTAACATCATCCAATGCGTCATTGGATTGAGATTTCAGAGAAGTTAATTCGGGTACGATTCTAATTAACTGTCAGTGTATAACAGTAACAGCAATGTTATGAATTTTTATTTTGGAATTTTTATTTTGAGATTTTTATTTTTTACTTTTTTTTAATATAATTTTTATATAAGTATTTTAAAACAATATTGTAATTTGTTTATATTTTTAAGAAATAGTTTAAGATGTTAAAAAAATCATGTAAATAAAACATACATCTTAAAATATTTAATTTTTTAATTTTTTTAATGATTTTTTTAACATCTTAAAATATTTTTTAAAATATAAAAAAAATCACAATATTATTTTAAAACACTTATATAAAAATTATGTAAAATAAAAAACTAAAAAAAAATTCCAAAAAAAAATTCCAAATAAAAATCTCAAAATAAAAATCCCAAAATAAAAATCCTTAATATTTTTCTAACCGTAAATAAAATGGGTAGTCATGTACTTATCATTCTATTACTACTTATTTATTATTTTCAATATATTAATTTTTTAAAATATACTTTTAACATTTTTAATTATTAATAGATTTAAAAAAATATATAATCTTATTAATAATTACATCTTTAAGTATTAAGTAAAAATTATAATTATGAAATTAGAATAAAAAGAATGATAAATAAATAATAGTAAAATGTTAAGACTATCATTTTCCAAACAAAAGTTTCAGCGTCGGGAAGATTGGTCGTTGGAAAACCGCGTCGCCATCTCGTCAATTGATTTGAGGTCATGGTTCGTCGAGTGAGAGCGTGCTTTTTTCTGTTTTTCTTTTTGATATATAAAAGTAGTATTATGTTATAAAACTAAAAACAGAAACTACTATTGTCAAAGAGAAATAAGAAACTCTCTCTGAAATTCTTAAGAACTGAAACTTTCTTTCTCTCGCTATATTTTTTTATGAATTTCATTATAACTGAAACCCCTATTTATAGATTTTGAAATTACTATGCAAGTTACTATGCAAGTCACTATGCATGATTTAAGATAATAGTGGTGGGGTCATTCACATAATTTTAGTGGTGGGACAGGGGGCGGCTGCCGTCACATTTTCTTTGCTCAATTCTTTTCATTACACTCCCCTTGAATGACCACCCATAAGGAATCTGTATCGTTAAAACCTTGCCAAATAAAAATCCAGTGGGAAGAAAAACCAATGACGAAGGAAAAAGAGTACAGTCTTCTTATGTATCCACAAGTGCTTTAAGATTGCTTCATTAAAACCTTACAGAGGAAAACCCAGAGGGACAAAACCTTAGCGAAGGAAAAAGAGTACAATCAGCACATTTACTCCTCCTGAAAAGTGCATGACAAAAGATCTTTGAGTCTTCGCATTCTAATGTTATGCACAATCTTCTTGAATGTGGAAATTGGTAACGCCTTTGTGAATAAATCTGCCAGATTATCACTAGATCGTATTTGCTTGACATCAATTTCACCTTTCTCTTGAAGTTCATGAGTATAAAAGAATTTAGGTGAAATATGTTTGGTTCTGTCACCTTTGATATATCCTCCTCTGATTTGAGTGATACAAGCAGTATTATCTTCATATAAGATTGTTGGGCTATTATTGATCATGGGAAGTCCACACTTTTCTTGGATATGTTGAATAACTGATCTCAGCCAAATACACTCTCGACTTGCTTCATGAATAGAAATGATCTCTGAGTGATTTGAAGAAGTAGCAGATAGTGTCTACTTAACAGATCTCCATAATATGACAGTATCTCCATAAGTAAATAAATATCCAGTTTGAGATCTACCTCTGTGTAGGTTTGAAAGATAACCTGCATCTGCATACCCAATCAATTCTGGACTTGAACCACGTTGATAAAATAATCTCATATCAACTGTACCATGAAGGTAACGAAAGACATGTTTAATACCATTCCAATGCCTTCGAGTTGGTGCAGAACTATATCTTGCAAGCAGATTAACTGAGAATGTAATATCTGGTTGAGTGTAATTTGCAAGATACATCAAAGCTCCAATTGCACTGAGATATGGTACTTCAGGACCAAGAATTTCTTCATCGTCATCACAAGGACGGAATGGATCATTCTTCACATCAAGTGTTCGAACAATCATTGGAGTACTCAGGGGATGAGATTTGTCCATATAAAAATGTTTTAGGACTTTCTCAGTATATATGGACTGATGAATAAAAATTCCATTTGGCAAGTGCTCGAGCTGCAGGTCGAGACAAAGTTTTGTTTTGCCAAGATCTTTCATTTCAAATTCATTCTTTAAATATATAGCGGTTTTTGAGATCCCTTCAGGAGTTCCCACAATATTTAAATCATCAACATAAACCGCAATAATGACAAATCCGGATTCTGATTTCTTAATAAAAACACATATGGGCATATAGGATTATTCTCAAATTTTTCTTTCAATAGATATTCGCTTAAGCGATTATACCACATGCGCCCGGATTGCTTCAACTCATATAAAGATCTTTGTAGTCTGATTGAGTACATATTTCTAGATGTACTTGTAGATGCTTCAGGCAACTTATATCTTTCAGGAATTTTCATATATATGTCATGGTTTAAGGATCCATATAAATATGCAGTGACCACATCCATCAACCGCATTTCTAATCCTTTTGTAACAATCAGACTAATCAAAAATCTAAATATGATTGCATCCATAATGGGAGAGTATGTTTCTTCATAATCAATCCCGGGTTTCTGCAGGAAACCTTGTGCGATAAGCCGTGCTTTGTACCGCACAATTTCATTTTTCTCATTACATTTTCGTACAAATACCCACTTATATCCAACAGGCATTACACCCTTTGGTATTTGGACAACAGGTTCAAATACTTCTCGCTTTGCTATCGAATTTAATTCAGTTTCAATAGCTGTTTTTCATTTTGGCCAAGTCGACATTCTTCGACGCTTTTTGGCTCACTTTCTTCATTACTTCTGATAATATCAAGGGCCATTTTATATGAAAATATGTTGTCGACAACAGTTTTATTTCTATATAGAATTTCTCTAGTTTTCATGAAATGTATTGAGATCTCATTATTTTCAGGTACCTGTTCCTCTTCAGGGGAAAACATTTCATGACACACCTCTTCAGGAGGTTCCTTTTCAGGAGATTTATACTCTTCAGGAGTTTCCTCTTCAGGAGTTTCCTCTTCAGGAGATTCTGGAATAGAAGATTTGAACTCTTTAGGAGCACCAATTATATTTGTAGCCTGTATTGTGGGTACGTGTTTTTCAGGAACATCAAATTCATTTTGTATTCTTTTCCTTCTGGGAATTTTATCTTTTGCACCAATAGGTCTTCCACGCTTCAGGCGTGTTTTAGATTCACCTATTGCTGTTTTGACAATTTGTCCTCCAGGGACTTCAATTATTGCTGGAGCATTAACAGCAGGAATATAAGATTTAACTACACCTTTAGTGTCAGTAAATACATCCGGTAACTGATTTGCAACATTTTGCAAATGAATAATCCTTTGAACTTCCCGTTTACATTCATTTGTAGGAGGATGAAAATGAGACAGGGTCTTATTATCCCAAGTAATATCTTGTCGTGCTTCAGGTACCGGCTTTTCTTTACCCATTAACGGAAAATTGGATTCGTCAAAATGACAATTCTCAAAACGTGCTTTAAACATATCCCCTGTAAGGGGTTCAAGGTATCTAATAATAGATGGAGAATCAAAACCAACATATATCCCAAGTCTACATTGAGGGCCCATTTTTGTACGTTGCGGAGGTGCAATTGGTAATCATTACGACGTATAACTTTGAAACTCAATAAATTTCTTCTGGATTGTGAAGAGAATAGAGCATCATCAATACAAAATTTGGTGCCATTAGGCAACACAATATAAGCTCTTCCGGAGCCCTCAATTAAATCCGATGAACCTGATATGGTATGGACATAGGCTTTACTTAGTGTTAAATTTTGAAAATATTTCTTTCCTTTGAGAATTGTGTGAGTTATAGCACTGTCAGCCAGACATATATCTTTATGATTCAACTCAGAGATAAAAAACTCATCAATGTGATCCATGGTTCTACAAAATATACAAAACTTTTATTACAGATAGAAAGAAAATACATTAATTGAGTGGAACACTTCCATCTCCAATTAAGTGTTCAATACTACCGTCAGGATGATTAAAGAAATCAGATACATCAAGATGAGTAACGTCTACATCTACTGAATCTAATAAATCATCTGACGGTTCTACTAAATTTGTTTCATACACTTTATTCTTTCCTTTAATAGAAGCTTGATATAAATCAGCTAAGTATCTGGCTGTATGACAAGTACGTGACCAATGTCCAGTCATTCCACATCTATGGCACACCTCTTCACTTTTCTTTGAAAAATTATTCTGGGGATTTTTACCCCTTTCTGAATTGTACCACTTCTGGTGATATGATATATTATTATCCCTTTTAATGTTGTCATTTCTGGGCCCAACATTTCTAGAATTTCTCCTACCACGTCCACGTCCCCGATTTCTTCTAAAGGATGCACCATTCACTTCTGGGAATGATGCAAACCTATTACCATTCACTTCAAGGAATGACATTGAGCCAGTAAGGCGTGACTGATGGTTTTCTAATAAGAGCTCATTGTTCTGCTCAGCTACTAGAAAACATGATATAAGTTCAGAATATTTCTTGAACTTTCTCTCTCGATACTACTGCTGCAGGAGCACATTCGAGGTATGAAATGTAGTATAATCTTATTTTAAAAAGTACGGAATTATACTCACTAACACTTTTATAATCTTGCAACCTCAGGTGCAACCATTGAGAACGAGCTCTTGGGAGGATGACAGTCTTTTGGTGTTCATATCTCTCCCTTAAACTGTTCCACAAAATATAGGGATCTTTTACTGTAAGATATTCAGTTTTCAATTCTTCATGAATATGGTAGCGAAGGAAAATCATTATTTTAGCACGGTCCTGCAGGGATGCTTGATTTCCTTCTTTAATAGTTTCTCCCAGGTTCATTGCATCAAGATGAATTTCAGCATCAAGTATCCAGGATAAATAATTTTTCCCAGATATGTCAAGAGCAACAAATTCCAATTTTGTAAGATTTGCCATTTTAGAGGAATAAGGCCACTGACTTCAGAATTGGTAGAACCGTTGTGCTGATAACGTGTTATAAAACTAAAAACAGAAACTACTATTGCAAAAGAGAAATAAGAAACTCTCTCTCTGAAACTCTTAAGAACTGAAACTTTCTTTCTCTCTCTATATTTTCTTATGAATTTCATTACAACTGAAACCCCTATTTATAGATTTTGAAATTACTATGCAAGTTACTATGCAAGTTACTATGCAAATTACTATGCATGATTTAAAATAATAGTGGTGGGGTCATTCACATAATTTTAGTGGTGGGACAGGGGCGGCTGCCGTCGCATTTTATTTGCTCCATTCTTTTCATTACATGTTATATATTATTCATCCTAATTGATTATTATTGAACAAGATGGTCTAATTCGTTTAAAAAAAACTGTTATATAAAAACGAATTTATAAATTAACACAATTTTACGTGATATATTATATTAAATTTAAGAAAAGTTTTATTTATTATCTCCACTCATCGTATTTTTTTTACCTTCATTTTTTTACTAGATATATGATATATGAATTATAAATAAAAGAATTTAACTAGCTTTAGAAGAATAAGATTAAAAAAATAAAATAAATATAAATATAGTGCGTGAAAATGGTGAATAAATAAATTTTAAATCAAAATATACTTTATGGCCAAGGTAACAGTCGCATGCGATTAATGAGAGAGCTCGGATATATAGCCAGCGAGAAAAGTATAATAAGCCACTAATGCACGAAGATATATTTTATTAAATTATTCCTTATTTAATATTTAGCCTTCCTTTGAATTTAGAGATGAAATGAATTAAGATGAGTTTAATTTATTTTTTAATATTATTATTATTTTAAAATTTTAAAATTTTAAAATATATTATAATTTAAAAAATATGTATAAAAAATTATATTTTATATAAAAAATTATAAAAATATAATAATAAAATAAAAATATAATAATAAAATAAATATAAATATAAATAAATTAAGATGAATTTTAAATATAAATTAAATCTTATTGTAGAATATATTTGGTCTGTACTTTTTTTGAAAAAAATAGTAACTTTCGTAAAAAGAAAGAAAAGGATTCACATTCTCCAAAGTGCCTGTTGTTGTCAGTTAATATTTAGATCACTCGTTCTCGACTCGTTCAGTAGTTCGTTGGCCTGCGCAGCCCATGTGAGGGGTCACCTGCCCATGTGCTGATCTTGAGAACCAAGATGAATAGTCCATGTGATGTCAACCCCCCCATTAATGGGGGAAATTCGGCCACGCCATTCCAAAACAGTAAGAGTGCAGCCTTTGTCACATTAGGAAAAATTTAGGTGTAAGTTGGACTTGTACAAGTCTCATCTATATAAATAATAAAAATATTATTTATATAAATAATTTTTTTATTATTCATGTAAATATAATTTGTATAAATCACATAGCAATCCTCTTGCCATTAATGGCTAAAAAAACAGGATAATTCATTATTTGTATAAAAACTACACAATCTCCTACTCTCTTATACATCAGTATTTTTATTTTTTATTTATGTTTTATCAAATATTTAATATATAAATAATAATTTAAAATTTTTAATTAGTTTTAAAAAAATTAAAAAAAATAATGTATGAGAGATTGAGAAATTATTTAGCATGACTCACTTACATATATATAAATATATATAATGGAATCGTCAGAGTATTTCATACAAAGCATCATTTGTAAAGTATTACCCATGTAATAATAAGAATAATAGATATTTTATTTTTGTCTTGTTAGATAATTTCTTGTCAAAATTTGATGATCCAATTTGGATAGAGATATATACAACATTAATAATCAAGCTCTGCAGTCTTTAATTACGCTTGTGTGAGAATTTTATTATTATTTTATATGCCTCTAATTACTGTATGAAAGGAGACAAATAAGTTAGTCAAATATCAGTAAATAGTACTCAGTGATCTATCGATCTAAAAAAAAAGAAATGGGAGATGCTGGTAGGTCGAACTGACCAACCCTCCTACAAAAGTAGTTGGAGCCGCCGGCGATCATTGAAGGCGTCATCGTCCATATCATCAAGACCGTCTGAATCCATTTCGAATTTAAGGTTGCGTGAGGAAGGTGTGAGCTCGCCGAAAGGTCGCCATTGCATGGATGAGATCGCCGGAAGGAGACAGTCCCGATGGTATGGGCGGTGACGTCCCCGATCGCCGACGGCAACTCCGTCTGAACTGAGGCCGAATGCCTCCATACTCATCACGTGAAATCATCTTCATTTTATTTTTTTATTGTATTTTTTTTTGTGTTTTCTTCATTTTTTTTTTATTGTTTAAATTTTCTTTTTTTAATATATTTTTTATGATATTTTTTGAAATTTTTTATTATATTTTTATTAAAGATTATTTTTTAATTGAAGACCGGTCCGCAGGATTTCTCAAAAGGAATTCCTGATCATAAGTTTGTTTCTCCTAGACATCAGAGACAATGGCCGAATGACAAAAGTGGAGTCAAGTAGCTAAGTTCCGTATCCAAATAATTACTTAATTTAACAAAATTAATATTTATAGCGCTAAATGTGAAAACGGTAGTGTGAACATGAATTGGACTTCTGGGGGCTCTTCTAATTAAACAGCTTCTAGATGATCTTGTCCATCATGATGATCTGTCCATTAATCGTTATGATGCATCATCCTATATATTATATATCCCAAATTACCAATGACGTCGAATGTTAGATCATCCGAAAACTATTAACATATATATATATATAATGAATTAAAATACCATATTGTAATATATTCTAAAGTCCTAATTTTTAATGTAGTAGATTTGACCTACCATATTGCAAGACGTTATGCTAATTTGTGAATTTATATTTATGAGATTATTTTGTGGATCTAATACAATTATATATATATATAAATATATATCATTTTATTTGAGATTTAATATATAAAGTGCTGTAATAGTTTTGTATACGCAACCTTATCGTCAGCTACGTCGAAACCACCTTACATAGCATTTTGACCCCTCATGCACTAATCCTTTGAATCTTCTATTTATATAAATATATACACAGAGAGCTCTTTCCAAAAGGCATTAGTAAAAAGCATTACTAAGAATTTATAATGTTTCCCATTAGTCTACAAGGCAGTCTTTTCCACGTCATCTCGTACTAATCTAATCTGGTAGTAACCCTTGAAATCCAATTTTGCAGACACCAATGCAATCACTACTATGGAAAAATTATTTTTGATAGTTACTTAGTTTAACTCTCGATAATTAGCATATGATCTCCAACTCACATATGCATTTCTCACTAAAAGGATTGGTGGAGAAAAACGGCTAGAACTAGGCCTAGTTATACCATTTTTTTAGTAGATCTACTATAATTTTCTCGATATCTGATTTTTGGTAATATAGGTACTGATAGGGCCTTGGGAAAACTGGTGCGATTTTCTCGATCCTTCTTCCTCATGGATGGTAAGCCTTCAAGTTCCTCAACAAATCCTTTATAATCTTCTTGTTGTTCCATTAATTCAGATTATTCCACATGAGCCTCTGCACCAACTCATCCCCTTGAATCTATATCCACCAGATCTTTTCCTTAACAACAGAAGTCAACATGGCCTTATTGGTCGCTTCCACAATAAGTCGTTGGAGCTTCAGTCCCCTTAGTTCAAACCCATTGATCCTCCTCCTTAGGTTTCATGGACAAATTGCAGGAATCCTAAGTGATGGGACCCAAGGTCTCTAACCAATTAATCCCTAAAACCACATCACAGACCCTTAACTTCAAATCATAAAGAGAGGGATATGATTGAATACCTTGCATTATAAGGATGATAGACTTACAATTAACCCTACACTCTAAATGACAATGTCATTTGCCACTTTTACAGCAACTTCTTTAGCTTATTCATTTTTAATCAAGTTCTTCTAACCACTATGGATCTAGGAAAATGTGTGTACTCCTTAAATCCACTAAGATGACCACCTGCTCATCTCTGATATGGCCTTACAGCTTCATGGTATTAGGGCAAGGGGTTCCTATTATATCATTTAAGAAAATTTCTAATTCCATCGCAACAACCTCACCTCCTAGCCCTTCCTCCCCTAGTTGTGCATTCCCCACAACTACCATCTCCTCTTGAGCATGCATTAATATTTTAAGGCTCTTGCATTAATATTATGGGAAGGGATTCACTTCTCATCATAGTAGTAAGATAACCCTTTCCTTCTCTTTTCATTCATCTGTGTGGAATATACTTTTCTTGTTAGAGTAAAAGACTTAGACCACTTGGTGCCCCCATCATTAGTTTGTGTAACTAAGGCAAACTCCTCAATCCCCCTCCTTTAAGATTTCTTTTAGTAACATTCATGTATTCTTCTTGTATTTAGCCAATCCAAAGGTTGCACTCAAGCTGAAAGGGTTAAACATGCACATGGGTAAATGAATTTCATCCTTCAGACCACTGAGAAAGTAGATGAGTTTGTGCCCCTCAAACATCCCCTTGAGCTTGTTTAAGAGAGCCTCAAACTGAGCTTTTTAAGCTGCAAGAGTGGTGGATTGTTTCCACCTTGTTTGAGCCTCCATGGGATCATTGTACAACGTGGGTTCGAATCTGATTTGGAGTGCTCAACTAAAGGTGTCCCCGATTGTAAACTAATATTGTCTCATGCATCTTAATACCAAATAAGTTCCTTCCCTACCATGTGATAGGAAGCCATTAATAATTTATGTGCTAATTTTGTTGATGAAATTCAAAATTGTGATTAACCTTGAATAACCATTCAGATGGGTTTTCTCCATCAAAATGTTGGAAATCTAACTTCATTCTCTTGTTGGTCGTTCTTATAAGATCTTGGGGTTCCAGGTCTTGTTCTGGATGAGGCGAGTGGTGGCTTAGCTGGTTCTGGAATTCAACCATGGTCCTTAGCATGTCATTGATTTGGTCCATACAATTTGTGAGGGTTTGGATTATAGTTTTTAATTTCGGCCAAAATATGTCGTACCAGCCAATTGTCTGTGTTAAGGATTCTCCAGAATCTTCCTATGATATTCAACAATCTCCTTGATTGCAGTAGCTGTCCATAATTAAAGATGTAATTTTTAGTGATTGTTGTAGATCGATTCTTTCCATTTAGTTGTAAATATTCTCTTCTTGTAATTACCATATACATTTGTGCAAACTATCTATATAATGAAATTGACTCACCAACGCAAAATATGGTGGATTTCAAATTATTTTCATGGTATCGTGAGCCAAACAGGATTAACCTCCCACGAAATTTCTTTCCCTCCCTCCTCCCATGGCCGAACCACTCTCCTTCAACACTATGGTGCATATGGTCACCATCAAGCTTTCCTCAAGCAACTACTTGCTTTGGAAAAGTCAATTGGTTCCTCTTCTCTTTTGCCAAGACTATCTCGAATTCTTGGATGGCTTTTCTTCTAAGCCATCTTCTACCCTCACCGACAACAACACTCCTAACCCTAAGTTTCTTGAGTGGCAGGCCAAAGACCAGCGCATTATGAGTCTCCTACTATCATCACTCACTGAAGAAGCAATGGCTGAAGTCGTTGGTCTTGCTACATCTCAAGATGTATGGGTTGCTCTGAAACATGCTTTCAGTCATGGTTCTAAAACCTGTGAAATTCGTCTTAAAGACGAACTCCAACTAATAAAGAAAGGCTCTTGGTTTGTTACCGAGTATGCGCATGCCTTCAAAGCACTCTGTGATTAGTTGATGGCCATTGGAAAACCAGTTGACAAATCGCACTAGTTCTTGCGTGGTCTCGACACTGAATTTTTCTGAATTCTCCTCTGCTCATATGGCAGTTCAACCGTTGCCTTCATTCCATGATCTGGTTCCTCTTGCTAAAAGTTATTCTCTCTTTCAAAAATCTTTTGAGGCTGACTCACTGTCATTTACAGTGTTCACAGCCACTCATGGCTCCTCTGGCCGTGGTGGAGGCCAGTCCCGTGGCAATGGCAATCGTCGATCTCGTGGTGGGTAGAACAATAGCACTGGTGGCTCGCCAAATGGCAACAATCACTCTCGTTGTCCATACACACCACGGTGCCAAATTTGCAAAGTTGAAGGGCATACTGCTGACAAGTGTCGTAGTCGATATGATCTCATCGAACCCTCCGCTCAACTTGCTGAAACTTTCCAAAGTAGCTGCTCTATCTCATATGGCTCTCAGTCTAACTGGTATCTTGACACCAGTGCCTCTGCTCACATGACACCGGACTCGACCACGCTTGATACTTCCGAGCAATATGATGGTAAGGACAAAGTTATTATGGGTAATGGGGCATCTCTTTCAATAACCCAAACTGGTACTCTTAAACCATCTCCTCATCTTCATTTACTTGATGTTCTTGTTGTTCCCCATCTCATAATTTTTTTTTTGTCCATTAGCAAATTAACCTCTGATTTTCCTTGATCAGTTACCTTCACTAACTCCTCTTTTTCCATTCAGAACCAAACCACAGGAAAGGTAGTGGCAAATGGAAGACGTGATGGCGGTCTCGATGTACTGGAACGTGGCAATGCGGCTTTTGTATCTATCCTTAATAATTCTGCTCTTCGTGCCTCTTATGAATTATGGCATGCAAGGCTTGGGCATGTAAACCCATCTATCATTTCTTTATTAAATAACAAAAGACAGCTTTCCCTTACATCTTTGTTGCCTAATCTCTCTGTTTGCTCCATTTGTTAAATTGCTAAGAGCCATAGATTACCTTTCTCCACGAACAATACACGGGCTTCCTCTATATTGGGCCTCATTCACTACGACATATGGGGTCCCGCCCCTGTGCCATCATCCATGGGTTTTATATATTATGTCTTGTTTATTGATGATCAGGCACTCTTCACATGGCTTTATCCAATGAAATTTAAATCAGACTTCTTTAATATTTTTGTTCAATTTCAAAACTTTGTGGAAAATCAATATTCCTGCAAGATTAAAATTTTTCAAAGTGATGGTGGCGCAGAATTTCGCAACACTCGTTTTCAATCCCACCTTCGTTCTTCCGGCATCCATCATCAAATTTCATGTCCCTACACACCATCCCATAATGATCGCGTATAACGTAAGCACAAACTTGTGACTGAAATGGGCCTGGCTCTCATCTTTCACTCACATGTCCCCATATTTTTGGGTTGACGCTTTCAGCACAGCGACCTATATCATCAACCGGCTGTCCTCCCGTCTTCTTGGTGGACTTTCTCCCTTTGAGATTTTGCATGGTAAGACCCATTCCTATATTAATTTTCATCTTTTTGGCTGTCGAGTTTATCTTTGTTTATGTGACTATGCACTTAACAAATTTTTACCACAGAGTGTCCCTTACATTTTCTTAGGTTATAGTCCCACCTACAAGGGCTTCCGCTGTCTTGACCATGTTACCCGAAAAACTTATATCACCCATTATGCCAAATTTGATGAAACCAATTTTCCCTACTCACACGATTCCATAGCCAAGCCCGTTACCTCCCTAGATTACTCTAGCTTTTACGAACCCAATATGCACCAACCACCACCCACACCCACAATGCCTTTGCCCGTTCCTTCCTCTCGGTCTGTGTCACCCGTGTGTCGCATTTGCTCTGATCCATCTGTTGAGTGTTTGTAGGTTCCTGCTGAGCCCATACAGGTATCTCTTACAGCTCAACTCACTCCAGCTGCCTCTGACCACGATCCTACAGCTCGCAGTACCTCCAGCTCCTCACTGCAGCCCGTACCTTCACATCCGATGACCACAAGAGCTAAAGCTCGAGTATTTTGGCCCTGGCACCTGGCATTTATCAGCCAATTTTCCTCTGGCCACCTTCGTGCCTTGCTCGCCACTTCTAAGCCTCGTAGCTTCAAGACAACTGTCAAAAATCCAGCATAGCTTGCTGCTATGGATGACGAGCTTAAAGCTCTCCGTGACAATCATACATGGGATCTTGTTCCTTCCAATACAAATATTGTTGGTTCCAAATGGGTATTCTGTAAAAATATTTGTCTAATGGCTCTATTGATCATCTTAAAGCTCAGTTTGTTGCCAATGGATACACTCAACTTCCTGGATTTGACTATACTGATACTTTTAGTCCAGTTGTCAAGGCAGCTACTGTTCGTGTTGTTCTCTCTCTTACTGTCACCAATCGGTGGACCCTACGATAACTGTATGTCAAAAACGCCTTCCTCAATGGCATTTTGCATGAGCAGTTTAATATGGAACAACCTCTTGGCTATGTTGACCCCTGGTTTCCAAATCATGTCTATAAACTAAGAAAGGCACTTTATGGGTTAAAGCAAGCTCCATGTGCATGGTTTCACCGGTTTAGTTCCTTTCTTATCAAGCTTGTATTTTTCTATAGTTGTGCTGAAACTTCTTTATTTGTTTTTCGTTGTCAAAAAAATCTCATTTACTTGCTCCTTTATGTTGATGATATTATCCTCACTGGCAACAATCATTCTCTACTTAGTAGCTTCATTCGCCAGCTACACTCTGAGTTTGCTACAAAAGACTTGGGCTCTCTCAATTACTTTCTTGGTCTTGAGGTCACTCCCATATCCAACGGTCTCTTCCTTAGTCAGACTAAGTATGCTCGAGACATTTTAGCCAAGGCTCAACTCTTGGATTGCAAACCTGTTACCACCCCCATGGTCATTGGTCAACGTCTCTCTCTGGATGGTCCTTTCTTTGTGGATGTTACTCTCTACCGTTCACTTGTTGGAGCACTTCAGTATCTGACCATCACTCGCCCTGATCTTGCTCATTCAGTGAACTCTGTCAGTCAGTATCTACATGCTCCAATTGAGGATCACTTCCAGACCGTTAAGCGTATCCTTCACTATGTCAAAGGCACGCTACACTTTGGGTTGTCCTTCAATGCTTCTTCCTCCAATAGCATCATTGCATACTTTGATGCTGACTGGACTGGCTGTCCCGACACTCCTCGCTCTACCTCCGGTTATTCCATCTACCTTGGTGACAACTTGATCTCTTGGAGTGCAAAGAAGTAACCCACAGTCTCTCGTTCGAGTTGTGAATCTGAATATCGAGTTCTTGCCTCCACTACTACTAAAGTGGTTTGGCTACAACATCTTTTTTGTGATCTTCACGTCTTTACTACTTCACATCTACTACTGTTGAGTGACAACAATAGTGCTATTTTTCTCAGCTCCAATCCGGTCATTCATAAACGTTCCAAGCACATTGATCTTGATTATCATTTTTTTAAGGAACTCGTCGTGGCCGGTACCATTCACACTCGGCATGTTCCCTCTCATCTTTGAATTACTGATGTTTTTATAAAGAGTGTCTCGCATTCTCTCTTCACCTTCTTATGCTCCAAGTTTCGTGTGTGCTTTAATTCCACGCTTAGCTTCCCGCTGGGGGGGATTCTCCAGAATTCTCCTCTGATATTCAGCAATCTCCTTGATTGCAGTAGTTGCCCATAATTAGAGATGTAATCTATAATAATTGTTGTAGATTGATTCTTTCCATTTATTTGTAAATATTCTCTTCTTGTAATTACCATATACATTTGTGTAAACTCTCTATATAATGAAATTGAGTCACCAACGCAAAGTGTGGTGGATTTCAAATTATTTTCAGTCTGGTACAAAAAAATTATTGTTTCATTTTGGCAGATATTTCAGCCGTACCGGCTAATATTTCGGCCATACTGGATTTTGGTCTCTTACATTTTTTTTTCTTCATTTCTTGTTATTTTTTTATTTCAATTCAGACTAGATTATTTACATTTATATATATTTTATTTATATATTGACTATCATTTTGAAATATAATTTATATATTTATTTATATATATACTATTTTAAAAAGATATACGAAATAATATTAATATTAAAATATTTTATTCTAATATTTTGATCGACACATCCACTAATATAATATTCAAAACGACACATCCACTAATATAATATTCAAAACATTGGTCTGGATTGCAGTAATTGACGCATTGGCTTATAATAAGCACGCCACATGATGTAATGTAATTACCTTTAGAGTAGACCAAAGATGTGAAAAACATAAAAAGTTAAAAATAAAGATCGTACTATATTTAGTTTTATATTTAGTTTTATGTACGCTAGTAAGCCATTCGCTGACATTTCAACGTAAGAAGAATTGGAATGGGATTGAGGCGTTGTTACCTTTCTATTCATGGCGATAGTTTTAAATAATAATTTATGGAATGTCCATTTTAAAGAGTTTTCTAATATATAATTCGGTGAGGTTACAGGTACTATTTAACTCATTATGAAACTCATGAATATAATTTAAAAAATCCAGGTAGTAATAATTTTTAACATAATTAATATAGAATGCTTTCACATAAACAATATATTAGAAATTTAGATCTGTTTAAAGTAAAAATAAAAACAGCTGTTAAATAAATTCTTCCCTTTTTAAACATGCAAAATCTAACCTCAAATGCACCAAAGTCATTTTCCTTTAAATCAACAGTAATACTATTTCTACTGAATTTATCTCCCGAATTTTTTTATTTAATGATTAAAGAAAGTAATTTTTTATAATGATATAATTTTTTTTTGATGTTAAAAAAAAAATTTAAAGCTACCAAAAAATGATTGAAAATAAATCTAAAAAAAAAAATTTACTTATTCGGTACAAATCCGAGGGAAGTAGCCACCGCTCTTACGTCAACGAACTATTTCTCCTTTTTTTCTGTCCCTCCCTCGCCAGGAAATATTCCAGAACCTAAAATTAGAATCAAAACAACAAACCAAGAAAAAAAATAAATAAATAACATCGTAATACTTGGTGGTAATTAGCCTTAACGAAGAAGAAAACCCAACAAGAACCACCCTCACGTTTGCGGGAACTGTTGGATTGTTTAGAACTATGAACAGTGAATCAATCAGAGATTCAGAATCCATCTTCTTCTTCAATAATAATCTCACAATCAACGAATTATATTGAAACAGCTGAACATAATTACTACAAACTAATTACAAATATGAACCATGACTGCACAGCATCTTCAAGCTCCTTCAACCCTTCTCCACTACCCAAAAGGAGGAGAAAAAATTAATATAAACAATGAAGAAATTATGTAACAACAACAGATCTAACGGTAAAAATATTTATTTACTTATTTACAATAGATTAGCCAGCGATAGCCCAGCCCCAAATCAACCACAACTTCTGAAGTTACTGTTCTTGCCTGCATCAATCACCTGAGTTATCATGTTCAGACAGAGCATCTGAATTATAACCAGTTAGAGTTGGAGTAGGAGCTGGGGTTGTGGAACCCGAGCTGAGAAAGCCACCTCCAGTCTCCTCGGCGTTCTTTGCTCGGATCCCACCCACCACCACCACACCAATTGCTACCGCGATTTCTTTGAATATTCGGCGCTTCACCCCGCCTCGCCTCAGAAGTAGTCTCTGCTTCTCTCCGTTCTTCGCTTTCGTCTCTGCCATCATCATTTTCTTCATGTCTGTATCCATGGCGTCGAAGCTAGATAGAGAGAGAGAGGCGAAGCAGAGAGAGAGAGAGAGCTAGAGAGAGAGAGGCGAAGCAGAGAGAGACAGAGCTAGAGAGAGAGGTGAGAGAGAGAGGCGAAGCAGAGAGAGAGAGAGCTAGAGAGAGAGGTGAGAGAGAGAGCTAGAGAGAGGTGAGAGAGAGAGAGCTAGAGAGAGGTGAGAGAGAGAGAGAGCTAGAGAGAGAGGTGAGAGAGAGAGAGAGGTGAGAGAGAGAGAGCTAGAGAGAGAGGTGAGAGAGAGAGCTAGAGAGAGAGGTGAGAGAGAGAGAGGTGAGAGAGAGAGAGCTAGAGAGAGAGAGGTGAGAGCTAGAGAGGAAGTTAATCTGCACTACTGAAGAGCGTGAGAGAGCGATGAGTAGCAACACTTATTTATATGCGTTTAGAAACTTGGCCGGCAAGATTGTCCCCAAGCAGACTTAAAACGGCGACAATCGGGAGAGCTGAGGTTTTTATTGCATAAGAGCATCCGCATTGAGGCATCAAATGCCCCAATGCTCGTAATGGTATCACGCATCCATCCGGTTCCAGTCCGGTTCCGTATTTTGGGAGGATTTGATGAGATGGTGAATAATAGTTTTTTAAATTATTATTTATATATATTGTATTTTACTAAAAATAATATTATAATATGAAATAAAATAATTGAAAAGTAATAAAAAATAATAGAATATTCTTATTGTAATAGATGAAAAAAAATATAAGAAATAGGATGTAAGAGATTTTTTGAAGATTGTTAAAATTTAGACAAGATTTATAGAAAATGAAATTTTTGGTTAAAATTTGAAAAAAATCATAAGAAACCAGATGGTGATGCTCTAATCACACTTATTTAGCTGTTCATGTGAATTTCACCCAAAAAAAAAACAAGTTCATTGGTTCATACATTCTCTTAAATTAAATTTATAATATGTTAAATTTAATTTATAATAAAAATAATTATATAATATAACATATCTTATCAAGTCATGTTTATTTATAAATTTATTTTTATAAAAAAGACTTTGTGAGGAAAGTATTTCTCTAATTCTAAATAAAAACACTTAAAAACTTATCTATTTAATGCCTTAAATTAATATTTTACTTTGTAAGCAATAAAAATAAGTCTCAGCTGCTATAGTGCCAATTCTCCAAATTCCAACCTGAAACGGGAAACCAAACGCGTAATGAGTGGTCCCTCAAATGCAAGTATGTATTGGACAAGAGATTGAGGTCTTTGTAGTGTGTACGTACCTCTATTAATGAAGTTCGTATAGTTTCTACTCTTACATGCGATTGGGATCCCGTAAAAGAAAAAAAATTGTATATATTTTTAAGTATTTAAAAAAAATTAGAAAATTATAACATTATATTAAAACACCTTATTAATTATTAAAAAAAATATAAAATTATAGTCAAAATTTCCAGTTGAAAATGCTATTGCATGTAACTTTGTTTTCAGAGATGAGATAAGTAAGATAAAAGTTAAAAAAAGAATAAAATATTATTATAAAATATTTTTTTAATATTAATTTTGTTATGAAATTTAAAAAAGTAAATATTTTATATAAAAATTTAAATAAATATAATAATAAATCTAAAAAGAGTTTAAAAATTTTAATTTTATTTCTCAAAATAAACTAGACAGTGTTTCTGACTAGATAAAACTTATGCTGTCGCACACCCTATGCTGTACGAATTATTTTCTTTAAGAGTAGTAATAGAAATACTATTATTTTATTATAATTTTATAATTTATTAGTATATTTGAATGTTTTTTTTTAAGTAATTTTTTAACATTTTTAATTATTAAGAAAAAAATACAACTTTATTAATATTTACTTCTTAATTATTAAATAAAATTTAAAATTTAAAAAATACAAAAAAATTATAAATAAATAATAAAATAATAATAATACTATCATTATTGTTTCTTAAAAATATATAAGACAGAGACCTGTTTTATAATCTCTATAAAACTCTTCACTAAAATATTATAAAAAAATAAATCTAACAATAAACGTCATCCAATGCGTCAATGGATTAGGATTTCAGACAAGTCACTTCGGGTACGATTCTAGTTAATTATCAGTTTATAATTTTATTTAAAAGTGTTTTAATCGATTAAAAAAAAATTAAAAATTAATTCTTTTAATAAGGGTCAAATTAAAATTTTTATTAAAATTTTTTTTATAGATAATTATCTATTTTTAAAAAATTACTGTAACTAATTCTAAAAGTACTTTAGACATATGAATTTCAAACAGTAAATAATTTTTTAGTAGTAGAATTTATTATATTAAACTTTAAATTATAAGCCTTAAGTTAAAAGTAATATTTCTCACCGCAATCCAAATATGCACTTACTATATATCTACTATTTTTTTCCTTTTTTTTTATTTTTTTAAAATTTTTATTTTACTTAATAGTTAAAAAAATAATTATTAGTGAAATTATAACTTTTTAAAATTTTTTTCTTAGTAATTAAGAATGTTAAAAAAATATTTAAAAATAATAATAAAACAATAAATACACTAAAAATAATAAACCAATAATAAGTATATAATTACTCTTTTCCAATACTTTATCCTACTTGTAGAATAGGCAAAAAGTATTACCAAAATTTGTGCCCCGTTTGGATTTCGAGTTTATCTCAAACTTATTATCATATTTTTAAAAAAAAAAAATTATACAAAATATAAATTTCAATACAGTTTTTTTAAATTATAATATATTTTTTTCAAATTTCAATTCAATTTTTTTAAAATTTCAAAATAATAATAACAATATTTTATTTAAAATTTTTAAAACTCATCTCATCTTAACTTTAAATTCAAACAAAGCCTTGAATTAACATGATAGATATATTTTATAATAAAAATAATTTTAAAGTATCAACAAATTACTATTTTATAACAAAAAGTAATTTACATTAGTTTAACGTCGTAAGTTGTAACATATAAAAGTAAAGTAAATTTATAAGCTGATACTTTATATAAGATCTTTGTGTAAATCTGAATTAAAGGTATGATCAATTAATGATGAAGAACGCACCGAACGTGTTAACAACATACATCACTAGCATTGATGAGAAAGGAGATCAGGGAATGAAAAATAGAATCATTTATATTTTTCTGGGAAAAGTACATGAGAGTTCAGATCGAAACTTATTGCATATATAACCCTTATTTCGTTAAGAATATTTGGTCTATCATTTTTGTTAAATAAATAGTAGCTTTCGTAGAAAGAAAAGGATTCACATTCTCCTAGGTGTCGTCTGTTGTTGTCAGTTAATATGGTTGGGCGCTGCCCATGTGAGGGGTCACACGCATGCTGATCTTCAGAAGCAAGAAGAATCTTTAGTCCATGTGATGTCAAGCCGCCCCCCAATGGCGGAAATTCGGCGACGCCATTCCAAAACGGTGAGAATTCAGAGTGCAGCCTTGGCCATTCATGATGTCTAAAAAACCAAACAGGACCCACATATATCCGAATTGGGCCTCCTGTTTTTAGAATATTCATCTAACTCCTCTAGTCGATTGGGCTTTGGAGTAGTGATATCTCCAAGACCCTGCTTGTTGATTTTATACATCCTTTCACATTCTTTTGGGATGGATGCGAATGGCCATGGATCCGATATATGCCTTCGGGAGTTTTTATTTGAAATGGGCCCCATATTAAAAATCATTTAAAAATTTCTCCAAGATTTTTAGTAAGAATCTTTAGGTCTTATTTGCTTATAACAATAAGATAAAAAATTTAAATATATGTCAAATTTATTATTATATTTTTTTAAATTTTTATATAAAATATAATAAAAAATTTAACTTTTTCAAATTCTCATATCACTTTTTCAAATCTCTATATAAAATTAATATTAAAAAAATATTTTATTTTATCTTTTTAATTTTTATTTCATCTCATCTCAATTCTAAAAATAAACTAGGCGTAAATTCAAATCAAATGTCTTAAGCTGCAGCTACTAGGTCTACTGGCCTTGATTTTACAAGAAGGAAGGAATCACACTCAACCACATATATATTATATATATATATATAGTACTTTAATTAATGTTGAAGATAGATAGATAGATAGATAGATAGATAGAATATACGAAACCCCACAAACCCCACAAAAGAATTTCCTGATCATGAGTTATGGCGGGCGGTGCCCATACCAGGCACCAGCACTTTGTCGGGGACCCGTCAGCACTGGCCGGCTAGGAACGCAATATTATTTACTTATTTATTGGGTAGGATTGATTTATTATCCTATCACTATCTATTTATTACTCTCTTTTATAATTAAATTTTTTTATTTTTTTTATCATTTTTTAAAAATATTTTTTTAACATCCTCATTCATAAAAAAAAATTAAAAAAAATATATAATCTTACTAATAATCACTTCCTTAATTATTAAGTAAGATTAAAAATTAAAAAAATAATTAAATACAAAATAAGTAATAAATGTATAATAAATATATTGTAATTCTATCATTTTCCTTATTTATTCCAATTTCAGGTTATTTGTTTTTTTCTAAAAGAAATACTTTAGTCATAAATTAATTATATAAAAATAATTTTATAATTTAATATCATTTTACGTGATTTATCATATTATAAAATTATTTTTATTATAAAATAAATATAATTGATCATATAAAACTATATCAAATTATAAAATTAATTTTATAAAAAAAAAAAAGAAATTGACTATAACAATTCTTTTTGCCTAAACATTGATCAGAGATATAATGGAGAAATGACAAACTTTTAGGATCACGTGCATAAAGCGCTAGTCAAACTTTGAGGCATTTAATAATTATTTTGATGCTTTGATGATTACCACATTTTCAGACGAGATCCTAAAAGTACCACTAATTTTAAGCCTTCACCACATCTAATACATATATATATATATATATATATAATATGTATATAATACGCAACATTCACGAAACAAATAATTAAAAGTAAATGTACGTACGCACATATGCTTACGTAACTTATTTTAGTAAGTAGTAGAAGAAGAAAAAAGAAGAAAAGGCGCAGAGCTTAATCATCAAAACTGATGCGAGTGAGTCTAGAAAGTGGAAGACTAAGACCCAAATGCATGCAGGTAACAGCTTTATTCCATTAGATATTTATGATCAATTATTTGAAATAAAAACAATAATTTATAATAAAGATATACTTATTTTAATTGAAATTAATTATTTTATTAAAAATAATTAATTACAAATAAATTATTTTCTTACAACTGTAATTATTTTCTTACAATAATTAATTACTCACGTAGCCCCACGAAAGACTGGATCAATATTTACAGCGCTAGATGTGAAAACAGTAGTGTGAACATGAATTGGACTTCTGGGGACAATTAAACAGCTTCTAGATCTTGTCCTCTGTCCATTCAGTATGTGCCAGTGCATCCTACATATTATATATTCCAAATTACCGTGTTAGATCACCAGAAAATTATTAACAAAGATATCATATATATTGTATATGAATTAAAATACCAGAGATCAAATTATTATTTTAAAAAAAATACTATATTAAAATGAAAACCGAATTATCGTCATTGTAGTTGAGTTTAATCACCAAGTTTGGGATAGATTGGTGTGGTTTCTCTACGCTTAGGACACTAGAATATCGAATAATGAACAAAAAAAGACATGAGAGCAAAGTATATTTACTAGTGATTGTGAGGTCTCAAATCTTGATTGGAGGGAATACTAAAGGCCCCTGCTTTTCCATCCTTTAGATAGATAGAGAGGGAGGGCAAAGGCCTTTGATTTTGTCATATTGTCAAATAGTTGAACAATAAAAATAGATGGCGAGTGCTTGATCGAATGGATCGAGTCGTGTAGAAACAAGGTTCAAATCTACTGATTTAGTAGGATGCCTCAGCTGGAACCAACCTAGGGCTTCCAAGCTGTTTGATATTGATTTGTTGGTATATAGATTAATTCTTCGTCTATAAAGTAATATGCATGACACATTGATGTGGTTGGGTAAGTACTTCCAAAGTCCTAATTTTAATGTAACAGATTTGACTTACTAGAGTACTTCCAAATTGAAGTAATACTTTTCTATCCTATCGATCATTTTATTTGAGATTTAATATATAAAAAGTTCCAATTAATTAGTAGATAAACCCTTATTGAAAATGGGTAACAACTGAGCTGGCAAGATCCAATGTACGGTACTGTAGTAGTTTATGCTCATGCAATTTTTGAATTCAAATATAAGATGAGATAAAGTGAATTTAAATAAAAGATGAAAAGTTAAATAAAATATTATTAAAATATTATATTTTATATAAAAATTTGAAAAAATTATAATAATAAAATTTAGGTGAGATAAAATATGTTAAAAACCAAAAGAGGGGTTATAGGGTTTTTTTGCATACAATTTTCTACAATTATTAAGATATATAATAACAATGGAATAATATATTTCCATCAATCTTTCAATCTTATCAATATATTTCCCAGCAGAATGCAATATTGAATCAAATCTTAACATGATGTAATACAAACACGTGAGATGAGATAATTGGTTTTGAATTTTCAAAGTCAACGATTCATCTTAATTAACAAAAATAGAATTATTTTTATTGGCAAAAATTGATTTCTTCTCGAATATATGTTACACTGACAAGATAAGGGAGGGCGGAATGATATCCCAACAAAAGTTCCCTTACAGATCTTTAAAAATGAACATAAAAAGGAAAAAAAAATTCAGGCTGGCACTCTTGTAGATCAGTGGCCTCCGGCGGCAATGCACGTGGAGGCCGGAGATTTTTTTTAAACGTGGTTGATAACATTTCATCCTCAAATGTAATCTGAAAAAAAAAAGGAAAATGGGGAAGAAAGACGGTGATAGAGACGGGAAAGGAATGAGCTGAAATATTTGGCCCTCATCCGCTCCGCCTGTCTAGGATAGTATAGAATAATTTTAGAGAAATGATATGGGGCCCGCGATTGGGGCCCATTTGTGTCTTTATAGATTTATTTTATTAAAAATAAAAGAAAAACAAAATATATTTAATCCTCATACTCTCTCTTCTATTATTTTTTGAAAGAAAAAAAATGAACCGTCAAAAAATACAAAATAAAATAAATATGTGGAGATGCAAAAGGGGCCCTACCACAGGCCCCATATCATTTCTCTTAATTTTATAGAATTTCAGTGCAGGCCTGGAGGAGATCAGAGCAGGTACAATTTGTTAGAAATTTGGATCTTCTAAGTTAATCCTTTAAGATCTATCATTTGCAAGAATATTAAAAAAAATAATAACAATACAAGATTTCATCACTTATTCTAAATCTTTTATTCACCAGTGAGATTATGACTATTGCTGACTTCAAGAGTTAGTCTGTCATTCAATGTTTTATATAATTCTGATTGAATTAAAATATCTTTAACTTACACTTGACACAAGTCAAAACTAATTTTCCTATCAAATTTCTCCACTTCAAAAAAAAAGTTAATCTTCTTTTTAGAGGCCTTAAAGCATTGCTTCTTTTTAACTTCCCACCAATGTGGGACTAAAGGCAAAAAGAAAAATTCAACACATTTAATCTTATATTTTTTTGAAAATGGGTTACTTCTAATTCTTTAAAAGGTCGGCCTAATAATATTAATAAAAAAATTGTTTTATGCTTTTGTTTATTACTTGGAAAGGGAACAAATAAAAAACGTACATTGTTAAAGTAAAATAAATATTGCATGCCCAAAAGTTCAACAATGAAAAGTTTATAAAAAGCCATAGAAACCAACCAACAAGACAATAAACTTCCAAACCTTGGATTTTCTAATATTTGACTAATGAAGAAACATACAAATTACATTATTATTACATCGTCCTCAGATCCTTGGTCTCTGAAACCCGTAAAAGCAAAAACTTTTTTTAACTTCTCCCTTCTCTAAGACACAATCGAGAACTGAGAACTCACACAAACCCAAATATAATATAAATTACAGTACTGAGTTACAAATAAAGCTATATAGATCCAATGTCCAACGGCAACTTCCTAAAATATGAGTCTTGCAGGTCATATCTAGCATTCCTCCATCTCTTATTCCTACATATATCTCCAAACTTTACACAATACCATCTCTACATATCTAAACACGTACTGTAGAAAGGCATGTACAAACTATTGGATTTTGTCAAGCCTAGGTTAGTTCACTCAAGCGTCATTTGACAAATGGCTTGAGCAAAGGCCAAGCAAAGAGTTTGCTCGATGCGTGCTTGACACATTATTCGAGTGAAGGTTAGGTAGAAAAATCGTTTGACACGCTGCTTAAGCCAATATCATAGGAAATCAGGAATTAGGATTTTTTTCATCATACCACACTATAAATATGATGTAAAAGGCCTTGTGGCCATACGAAACATAAAAATTGCCCCAAACATTGTAGTGCATGATTCCTCAAAACAATAAAATCATTTGTAGCTCTGTGGACGTAGGTACTTTGGCGACCCACGTAAATCTTGTGTCATATAATCGTTTGATTATTTTCTTTTATTCTTCTCTTGTTTATTTTTACTTTATTGCCATCGATTTTCACAACAATTGGTATTAAGAGCCAAAGTTCGAGTCTAAGGAAAAATGATGGCTGGTGATGAAATGAAGGTATCCGGAACTGAAAAGTTCGATGACACAAATTTTGGATGCATGAGGATGCAGATAGAAGACTCCTCTATGGCAAGAAACTCAATCTTCCACTATTGGGGAAGCAACCGAGCAACATGGAGGATGCTGATTGGAACATATTAGATCGACAGGTCTTGGGGGTTATTCGACTAATCTTGTTGAGATCAATTACACACAATGTTATTAAGGAGAAGACTACATCAGATCTCATGAAGGCTTTATCAAATATGTATGAAAAATCATTTACTAATAACAAGGTGCACTTGATGAAAAAATTATTCAATTTGAAAATGGTAGAAGATACATATGTCGTGCAGCATCTAAATGAGTCAATACTATCACCAATCAATTATCATTTATTAAAAAAATAGATTGGTGATGATATTCGTGTATTGATATTACTGGCATCACTGCCAAACAGTTGGAAAACCATTAGAATGACTGTTAGTAATTCTACCAACAATATGCATTAAAATATTATGATATTCATTATTTGGTTCTGGCTAAAAAGGTGCGTAGAAGGGATTCAGGCGGGATCTTGGGATTGAGTTTTGCTTTGAATGTTGATAGTTAGGAAAGATCACATGACAGGAACCCAAACAGAGGTAGATCAAAATTAAAAAAAAAAAAAAAAAGGTGTAAGAGCAAGCCAAGGCCTAGACAGCAGGCAAGTTGCTAGAATTGTGGCAAGAATGACCACATAAAAAAGAACTATAAAAATCCTAAGATAGATAGTGACAGTGCGAACATAGTAGTTGAAGAAGTACATGATGCGTTACTACTTGTAGTTCACAGTTCAGTCGATGACTGGATATTAGATTCGAGGCTTCTTTTCATACCTCTTCTCATTAAGAGATCATGTGGAACTACATTGTCGATGATTTCGAGAAAGTGTACTTGGCTGATGGACAAGCACTAAATGTGGTGGGAATGAGAGATGTTGACATTGTACTCCTAAACAAAAATGTGTGGACCTTGCAAAAAGCCAGACACATTTCTGATTTGAACAAAAGTCTTATTTCTGTAGGACAGCTCAACGATTGTCGCCACTCAGTAATGTTCTCAGATAGCACCTAGAAGGTTACTAAAGGACCAATGGTGCTAGCTCAAAATAAGAAAACTGGAATTATGTACATGATAGACGGTTCTAGTGACACTATTGCTACCACCACTGTAGAGAGCACCACAGAGTTGTGGTATTGCAGGCTTGGCCACATAAGCTAGAAAGACATGAAAAAACTATTGTCAAAAGGCAAGCTACCAGATCCTAGCATGTGTGAGAGTTGTATACTAGGGAGGCAAAAAAAAGTTAGTTTCTTGAGAGTGATAGAGCTCTGAAATTAAGAAAGTTAGGACTTGTACACGTAGACATGTGGGGGCCCTCTCTAGTGGTGTCTCTTGGAGGCTTGTGATACTACGTCACATTCATCGTTGACCATAGTAGAAATGTATGGGTCTATTTTTTGAAATTTAAATTTGACGTATTTGATGTATTCAAAAAGTGGAAGGCCCTAGTTGAGATAGAGATAGACCCAAAGTTGAATGCTTGAGGTCTGATAACAATGGAGAATACATTGATGGAGGGCAAGGAGTATTGCATAGCTCACAGTATCAAAATGGAGAAGAGCATCCTTGGGATCCCACAACATAATGGTATTGCTAAGCGCATGAATAGTACCATTAATGAGTGTGTTAGGGGCATGAGGTTGCACGCTGGGCCACTACCTACATTCTGGGTAGATGCATTTAGTACTGCAGTATACTTAATTAATCGAGAGTCATCAATACCATTAGAGTGTAGACTGCCTGAGGAGGCTTTGAGCGAAAAATAGGTTAAACTTTCTCATTTCAGAACTTTTGGTTGTGTTTCTTACATTCATATTGATTCTAATGCTCATAGTAAATGTGAGGCAAAATCAATTAAATGTTAGTTTATTAGTTATGGACACGAGGCGTTTGGTTATCAATTTAGGAGGAGCAGAGTTGGAAGATCATCAGAAGTAGGAACGTGCTATTTAATGAGAAAGTTATGTCAAGAACAAGTTCATTACAATTGTTGGCACAACTCCTCACCAATCTTAGTTTGTGAGTCTGGATGAACTACCGGAGGTCACAGTGTAGTGTGAGGATGTGAGTGACGGAAATAGTGGACTCAGTGCACCCATTCCTATTATTCTGTAGCCAGATCTAAAACCATCCACACCTGCAGTTGTAGTTTGCAGGTCTATCACGACTATTCGACCCCCACAACAACTCTCACCCACCGTGAATTATATTATGTTGACAGATGATGAGGAACTGTAGAGCTATGACGTTTACAAGATGAAACTTTAAGTGGGAGTTAGCCATAATGGAACAGATGAATTTCTTGTTAGGAAATCAGACATGAGAATTGATAGAACTTCCATCTGGGAAGCAGGCTCTACACAACAAGTGAGTGTACCATGTAAAGACTGAGCATGGTGGTAGTAAAAGGCACAAGGCAAGATTTGTTGTAATAGGTTTTCAGCAGAAAAATGCATTGAATATTCTGAGATCTTCTTTCCTGTAGTGAAGATCACAACTATTTGGTTAGTACTGACAATGGTTGCTACTGAATATTTATATCTTGAACAGTTAGATATGAAAATAATTTTTCTTCATAGGAATTTGGAAGAAGACATCTACAAGCACTTGCCAAGGGGTTCGTAATACAAGGCAATGAGAGTTTGATTTGCAAACTAATAAAGAGCTTGTATGGTCTGAAACAAACTCCTAAATAGTAGTATAAGAAATTTGACAGCTTCATGCGCAGTTCAGGGTACGTCAAATGGTAGGCAGATTACTGTTACTATGTTAAATACTTTAACAACTCTTATATCATTCGGTTGCTATATGTGGATGATATGCTCATTGCAGGGTTCAGCATTGAGAAAATCAATAATATGAAAAATCAGTTGTCAAAGCGGTTTGCGATGAAGAATTTAGGAGCTACCAAACAAATCCTTGGCAAGAGAATTATCAGAGATAGAATTAAGGTCACATTGAGGCTCTTAGAAGCTATATATGTGAAAAAGGTACTTGGTAGATATAACATGGACAAGTCCAAATCAATTGGCATATTATTGGCAAGTCACTTCAAACTTAGTAGGGATCACCCAAGTTAGAGGAGGAACACGATTACATGGGTAAGGTTTCTTATGCCTCAGTTATTGATTTACTTTTGTATGCTATGGTTTGTACAAGACCAGACATTGCCCATACAGTGAGAGTTGTGAGTAGATAAATGAGCAACCTAGGAAGTCAGCATTGGAAGATTGTGAAATGGATTATGAGGTACCTAAAAGGTTCCTCAGAAGCGTGTTTGTGTTTTACCAAAGAGAGTCTAGAATTACAGGGTTATGTTAATGCTAATTTGGATCGAGACACTAATTGTAGAAAGAGTATAATAGGTTTTTTATACACTCTGGATGGTATTGTTGTGTCTTGGGGTTCTAACCTACAAAAGACAGTCTCTTTATCTATTACAGAAGTTGAATATGTTGCAATGAAGCTTCAAAAGATATGATTCAGTTGCAAGGTTTCTTGAAGGAATTGGGTAAGATTAATCAGAAGGGTACTCTCCATAACATAGTCAGAGTGTCATATTTTTTTACCAAGAATCCTGTATTTCATTCGAAAACTAAGCACATTCAAATTAGGTATCATTTTATTTGATCTTTACTTAATAATGGTCAGTTGATGCATAAGAAGACTTGTTGAAGCAAGAACCCTACTGACATGTTGACAAAAGGTGTTACAGTTAAAAAACTGAAGTTGTGCACAATTTCAGTTGGTCTTCCAGTTTGAGAATAGGGGCTATGAGTTGCAGAGGTGGAGGATATCACTCGAGGCAAATGGTGTTATCTTGGTTGAACCAATTTCCAAGTGAGAGAATTGTTTGGTTTTGTGAAACCTCAATCAATTCGCTGAAGTGCCGCCTGACAGATGGCTTGAGCAAAGGCCACTCGAGCGGATAATAGGCAGAGAGTTTGTTTGATGCGTGCTCGATAGCCTGTTTGAGTGAATAGCGCAAGAAATTAGAAATTAGGATTTTTTTTTTTTTTTTTGCTAAACCACATTATAAATATGATATAAAATGCCTTATGGTCATATGAACACATAAAATTTTCCCAATAAATGTAGTATGTGATTCCTAAAAAAATAATAAAATTCTCTACAGCTCAGTGGATATAGACACGTTGCCAAATTACATAATTTTGCATCATGTGATCAATTGACTGTTTTATTTTATTCTCCTCTTATTTACTTTCATTTTATTTTCATTGTTTTTTCACAACTATACAAACTTGATTCAGCGAATTGAGAAAAGATATATACTACTTCCAGCTCCTCTGGCTAGTGTTTATAAACCTATCCATGATTGATGATTAGCTCTAAGGGATATCAGAATTCCCATCGGAGTTATAGGCATTTGGGTGTGGAGTTGAAGAGGCACTTAGGTGTGGAGTTGAGGACATGACAGAGCTTCTACCACTACTACCCTCTGATCCTCTAATCCTTTGCAGTGCCTCGCCTACCCTTGAAACCCCGAGTAAAACTGTCTTGGCTAAGCTCTAAAAAAGCTGAGCTTTGATGAGCAAGAGTTTTAGGAGCTTTTGCAGAATACTTATAAGTGAGGAGGGTCTATGCATGAAACTACTCTGTAGTTATGAGTAACAGAGGGAGAAGGAGAGTGGGGTTGGGAGATGAGGCTTGGATGTCGGCTTTTAGTTCTTTTCTTGGGTGTGAAGTAGAAGCCGAGGCACAAAAATATGTAGGTATAAATAGTAATGGTATTCATCATCATTTTTTTTTATTATAACTATTTTTTATGCTTTACTTGTGAATTTATCATATAATATTACATTCGGGAGCTTCTACAGCACATAAATTCTACAAAAAAAAATATACAAACTGACATAGCATAAGTGCCACGTCAATCTTTTTTTTTTTATATTCAGAATGTGAACAGTCATTATCCTTCTCTCCATCGTCTTCAGCCCAACCTTTGCCCTTCTCCCCATCGTCTTCATCCTCACCACCAAAACCCCATGACCCATCATCTGGTCTGACCATAAAGCTCCTGAAGAGCTTCTCAGAAAGCCCCATTTGAACACCATTTTTTTTTTCAAACCTTCATGAGCTTTGTTTTATTCTTGTATTGTATTGAAATCTTCTGAGGAATAAAATAAAATCCACTTTCCATCATTTTGGGCACAAGCGTTCCAGCAATTAAAAAAATTTCCAGAAAAAATCCAATGCTTTGCAGTCAGATGGTACCTCGCTTTCTTCAATTGAAATGCTCTACAGTCGAGCACCGTATTGAGTGTTTTTCAATTACTTGAAAGTCTCTGTTGAAATGGATTTGGGCGTTTTCAGCCACTTTCCAAATGCTCTGTAGAAATGGGTTAATCCTTCATTTCTTTCTTTATTCTAGTCCTTTCTTCTTCTTTCAACTTGAGAGAAAATTTCTCTTTTTTTGTTTCTTCAGCTCATTATTAATTTCTTAATTTTTTGAGTTTGTAAAGTTCAAGAAGGAAAAAAAAAAAAGGCGATTCTAGGAGAGACTTTTTGTCTTCGTCTTCCATTAATCTCAATTCCTTGAGAAGGATTTTCAAAGAATTTTTTAGTTAAAGAAAAGGGAAATGAACAAAATGAACCAGTCACTTCATCTTCCATTAAGATTAAACCATGCGTTTGAATTGTGTGTAATTTTCAAAGACAAAGAATTAGGAAGAGAAATAAATACAAAGAAGAAAAAGAAGGGGAAATGGGAAAAGAGAAAAAAAAGAAAACAATAACTATCCGAGGGGGAGGGGGGAGGAAAAACAGGTAGTCCCAAAAAGTACTTTCTCTTTTAACCTTTTAGGCCTTGTTTGGATTCGGATTTCAAATAAGATGAATTGAAATGAGTTTTGAAAGTTGAATAAAATATTATTATTATTATTTTGAGATTTAAAAAAATTGTATTAGAATTTATATTTTGTATAAAAATTGAAAAAATATAATGATGAATTTGAAGTGAGATGAATTTGCAATCCAAACCGAGCCTTAATAATTAGAATTTGATCACTTACATCCTGTTA
This sequence comes from Platycarya longipes, assembly GCA_036559045.1. Classification (NCBI taxonomy): domain Eukaryota; kingdom Viridiplantae; phylum Streptophyta; class Magnoliopsida; order Fagales; family Juglandaceae; genus Platycarya; species Platycarya longipes. Next base: position 14,783,915 of record CM071801.1, read on the forward strand.
AAACTTCACTGAATGCATCATATTAAAAAGTGAATTAATAATACTGGAAAATTGATAAATATATATATATATATATATCAAACTATTTTTTCATTTAAAATAATATTATTCATTCATTTTCAAATTGAATACATTCAGTAAATTTTATTTGCATATAAGCCAAACTCTAGTCCATCCCAAAATCCTTTCGTACAATTTATCCTTCTTACTCAGCTTTTATATATTACACACAAACAGGCCGGACAAAATGATATACTTCAAAATATTAAATTTTAATAAGAATGGTCAGTTGAAATGTTAAACTATGTTCAGAGCCATGGTCACTGTACACATCATATAATACCACATACGTATATAACACGTGACAGTTGACAAAAAGTAAGATATATACGTGTTATATTTATAATTAAAAACAGGTTATTTATTTTTGTTTTACAGCCATATCAATCGTTATTTTAATTAATTTTATCGGGATTCATGAAATAAGATTGAAGCTTTCCAATTATATCATTGTTGGTTATTTTGTTCTTTAATGACTAATTACTCCTTTTTTTTTAAAGCTATTAAAAAAAAATTCTATTCATCATTATTCTATTATATGCTACTGATCTTTTCATAGCAGTGGCATTTCTGTTTACTTGACTATAGGTAGCATAAACACGGCAGATTTTGATCAATTTTGTGCTTAATATCTCATTTGCCTTCTCTTCTTTAGCATGTAGTGTAGAAAGACAAAAAAAAGCTTGTGAGTTTTGGGGGCTTTTTTGAACAAAATTATGGTATTTTTTTGTAGTGGGAATTGGGTGGGAGTCCACATTTTTTTATTTTAACGCAAGCATAATATATATAACATAAAAAGGATATAAAGATACATAGTTTAGTGAAATAGAAGTCCTCAACAATCATCACAATACAATAAATACACAACAAATACAAAAAAAAAAAAAGTAAAAAAAGGGTTTCAGAATAAGAAGTGTGACTCCCACCATTCTCGACTAAGGGGATGTCACAAAAAAGGGTTTTGAAATAATATGATAAACAGGCTATAAAGCTGTGACTTAAAGCCACAGTGGAAGGTAGTGCGTTGCATTTTATCGACCAAGGGTCATTGGAGGGCATTCTCATGTCCATTTGAACTAGATCTCTGGTTAGGAAAATCAGAAAACAGCAATCAGAAGAAAAATCGATAGACTGGAGAGAGACCACCACTGGTGGTGGCGGCGCATGGGGGGCATGCATCACACTGAAAAACAAACAGACAGTCAAAAACAAGGAATCCAAGATCGTTGATCCTAAAAGAGCCGCGCATGGTGACAATGGCACACTTTTGACGCAGAGGCCCACGTGCACAAACCCCATGTGTGAACATCTAGTCTATCTAAACCTCTCTTCCCATAGATCAGCGACAGTAGAGTCCAAAAATCTGGTGCTTGGTGGTCAAAAAGGCTCGATAAGCAGAAGATCAGAGATTCCTTCGATCGAAGACAAAGAGCTAAATAAACTTTCAAAAAAGCTGGTTTATTTTTAAAGATGAGATTGAGATTGAGATGAGATGAGATAAGTTGAGATTAAAATAAAAAAATAAAAAAATATTGTTATAATATATGTTTTTATATGATTTTTGTATTGGGGTTTGAAAAAGTTAAATTATTTATATTATTTTGTATGGAAATTTGAAAAATGTGTAATAATTAGATGACATAAAATAAGATAACATGAGATGTGTTTTATAAACAAACCGGCAAAACGGCTCGACGAGAGGAGGGAGGAAGTAGGGCTATGCAAAATTTCTGAAATTGACTTCTGGTTGACTTCTACTCCGATTTCGACTCCGATCGGAGTCGAAAGTCGGAAGTCAGAGTCAGAGTCGAAATTTTCCGACTCTAAAGTCAGAGTTCGGAACTAGAGCCCATAAGGTTTTCGAGTTCCAACTTTGAACTCCGACTATATAAAGATTATATATTGTAAAATAAATAACAGACACCAAAGTAGCCTAATAGTTAGGCACGTTTTGACCTAACGTTTGAACCTAGGTTTGAATAGTGGCATGACCCCTGTTTCTCTCTTTCGATCTTTCATGTATATGTTTTTTTACAAAATATTAAGCGACGCAGTTTAAGATGGTGTATATGCAAAATGACAGAAACCTTAATCCTACACATTTCAATTTACCTCTCTTCACTTTTCACTCTTCTCTCTCACGCCTCCATCGAATGCCCATATATCGAAAACCCTAACCCTAAGACAGCAAGGCTGCAACTATGCAACAGATCAACGTATCAGTATGGGTTTTGAGACTTTGTCAATGGGTTTCGTGACTTCTTCTGTGACCTTTACTGCAGACGAAGCAACATTTTGCTTTGGACGATGTCAACTCCGACAGACATGGTTTTTGTCGTTGCTGACTTCATCGGCGACACAGTAAGGGTTTCCGTTTGCTCATTTTCTTTATTGATGATTTAATATTTTTTTTAATATTTAGGATTTTTTTTTTCATTTTCTTTGATCAGTAAATTAGTGGAGTTACTAGTAGATGAATTTAGGGCTTCACCAAAGATAGAGTAAGGGATTCCAATTGGAGGTCGGAATTCCGCCTTTTGATTGGAACTCCAAACTCTAATCAGATTCGAACTTCAACTCCTTTTCAAAATTGAAATCGGAGGGTATTTTGTGCTCTGACTCTTGTCAAAATCGGAGTTCGGAAGGCACTATTCCAACTTCGACGGAGTCGGAGCCTAGGCCTAGGAGGGAGGAGTTGGAGTCCCCCCTCTCTCTGAAAAATGAGTTGGTATGGCTTAGAGAACAACCGACAATAGGTGAGGTTTAGAGAGAAAACAAGTGGTTCGGGTTTGTCAATTTATTGGAATCCTATGATGGGGCATTTGTTTGAAGTGTTTCATATTATTAGGCGAATAGATTAATTAAATATGAAATATATATTTTTATAAATGAAGTTCAACTAAAATGATACTTCTGAAAGCCAAAAACAAAGCAAGATGATGCTACCCACGAATCGCCCACCCATCATCACACTCATTGGTTAACAAGGTATATGCTCGCTTAAACCTCACTCGCCTAATCTTCGTGGTGATCGGATAATAATAAGAGTTTGTGTATTATTACAAATCTTTATCACTAGCTCGTTTGCATACATTGATAAAGATTCGCGGGGTAGTACGGTCTCCAACAAACAATCATATTCGATTGTTGAAAAATTAATCACAATATTCAAATTAATATGGATATCTGGTGTGCTGGCTGCCCTCTCCACCAGCAGACGCCACGGGTACTGGGGAAGGTTGAGAAGGCTGTACTGGAGAGGATGGGGCTCGACCTTCTCGTGAAGGACGAGTAATCCTTGTATCATGGCGAGGCTTAATTCGCCTTTCTTGAGCAAAAGTAAGAGCCGGAGGCTCAGAAGTCTCCACAGCGACTTGCTTGCCACCCTCACGGCGAGATTTGGTACGCTTTTCTTTGAGTGGAGGGGCAGTGCGTTTGCGAACTACCCCTGGGTGGTCAGGCGCTTCAGCAGTCGGTATGCTGGAGAAATCCTGAAATTCAGCATGACCCCGCCGTGGCTCGACCAGGTAAGTGTTGATGTTTTGGTCGGTCAGGATGAGGTCAGATTCCAGCCGATGAAAGTGGCGCTTCGCCCAACGTATCACTATTTCCACTCGAGCTCTCTCCCTTTTGTTTAAATCAATATCCAGAAGGGAGGTTGGGGGCAGCTCACCCCAATTTACTTGAATGGGGAATTCCCCTCTGGTCTCATCCTCGGGAAACTACCATTTGTCCCCCTTTACATAAAATATCTTTTTGTGGTAGTCTTTTACATTAGAGTACCTACTCTCGAGGGTGCATAATTTAGTCTCATTGTCCCGAGACTGAAAACTAACCAAGCTTAAGGCTGGTTTCCTAATCAGACGGTACAGAGAGAGGAACTCTCGAGCCGTAAGGTCAGGATACACCTCTCCTGCCTCCAACAGCGACGAACGGAATACTATACATGAAGCTGATAGTATTCACCAAGCGTTCAGTAGCAACTGAGCCGGGGCCAAGCCCAAATAATGAAGGACTTCACGCACTGGTCGAATGAAAGGAAGACGCAGCCCATTCTTGAACATGGCTTCATACAGAAGCATATGCTAAGCCCGCCCTTCTGCGTCACAAGGACATTCTCGAATGACTCCGAAACTGGCTGAAGCTGAAATGTAACCCTGACCTCGAAGATGTTGAATGGCTGAAAGAGGGTAAGATGGTACCCACTGATGCCCAGCGTAGATAGAACCAGCCCCCATTGAAGCTTGATAAAGATGCGAAAAAAGATCGGTTCGAAGACGAGATGGTAAAGAGAGAATAGGCAAATTTTCCAGCAGCAAAACGATAGTAAAGAGTGAACCATTACGGAAAACAGGTATTTATATTACAAATGGTAACCGTCATGGGGAAAGTAAATGATATAATTAGCACAATCTTCAGGAAGTGAAACGACACGACTAATAAATGAAGAGTAATGGTGAAACGGCTACTTAGCACGTGGAGGGCACGCCTCAATTAATGAATAAATAACTGACAATTAATTATTTGAGAAATTGTAAAGCCAAGCGAATAATGATGGAAATAATCCATAAATACAGCGCACGATATTTCGTGTCATCATGGCCAGAAAACTGCCTCATTTTCCCACGCTCAGTGAGCAAAAGCCAAACTGTCCCTGTCTGAAAGCCAACAGGTACTTACATGACTATTATGCCCCTATTCCGTCCATTCAAATTTGATTTTACGCGGGATAAAGTTTCACGAATTTAAGCAATAAGAGTGAAATGAATCCCAATCGAATCATATTCGATTAAGATTCGCGGGGTACTGTGAGGGGGTAATTGCGATAGAGGATAAGGTGGTAGGCACCATCCGAAGTGGTGCCCCGCCTATTACACCTCTTTCGGAGACTTAGAAGGAATTGTGTTATGTATGATTCCTTCAGTTGGATTCTAAGTACTTCCTATTCAAACTAAATTCCTCCCACGTGAATTCATATTATACAAAGACGATAAATTTAGTTGGCTCGTTATAGTTATCCCTGACACATTGATAGTGTGATGATCAGAGACCCTATAAACATTTAATGCCTGGTAGGATGGCATATCGCATTAAATGCGGATTGATGTATATATCCAAAGATATCTACTGATCGCTCGGAGGTAATCATATTAATAGAGATATTATTGAGAAGAACAAAACTAATAAATGATCTCAAGAAATCTAGGATGTAGAGGGGATTAATCTGCTCCCCGATATTCCTGGATAATTATACGTGTATCTGATCAATACTTCAGCCCATATAAAGGAAAGAATAGATCACTCGAAAAAGGTATGACCATCTATCTAAAGCCCTCTTTGATTATTGTCTTGGAGATATCCACCTTCATCTCTAACAAAAGTTTCGGAGAGTTCTCAGGGTCGAGAAACCCAACCCTCTATCTTTTCTGTTGCAGATTAGGACTGGAAATTACAATTCAACTCAGGAGTGCAGAACACACATCAACAGGTATGGCTTGGAGAACAACCGACAATAGGTGAGGTTTAGAGAGAAAACAAGTGGTTCGAGTTTGTCAATTTATTGGAATCCTGTGATGGGACATTTGTTTGAAGTGTTTCATATTATTAGGCGAATAGATTAATTAAATATGAAATATATATTTTATAAATGAAGTTCAACTAAAATGATACTTCTCAATGCCAAAAAAAATAAGAAAATGCCTAGTTTGATTCTACAAAATATGGTTTTCAAAAAGGAAAATGATGCATTCGGATATGGACTTTTTTAAAAACTAAAATATTAAAAAATATTTTTAATATTTTTTTATGAATTTTTCAAAAATGTTTAAAGTGATTTTAAAAAATATATGAAAGAAAAAAAAAATATATGATACTTTTTTATAGAAATTCAAACCATACCTTCCCACACTCAAAAACCCAGAAATTCCAGAGAGTCACGTATTTTGGATTTGTCGGCTGTTTCTCCGCAAGTGACACTAACGTCCACATCATGATTGGTCGTCTCGTGTGCCAACTTAACCGACCATACAGCCGCCTTCTCCCAGAAAATTCCATGTGCTTGTTATATATTTGGAAAGTAAAATAATACCCTTACTCTATTTTTATAATTTTTTATGATTTATTTTATTTTTCTAATTTTTAAATTTTATAATTAAAAAAGTAATTATTAGTAAAATTATATATTTTTAAAATTTTTTTAATGATTAAAAATATTAGAAAATACTTAAAAAAATAATAAAAAAAATACAAATACAAATAAATAGAGATGGAATTGTAAGGATATCTTTACCAAAACAAAAAATAAATTGAATTAAATAATGAAATTGCAACACGTGGAATTCTTCTTTCCTACAATCCCTTAGTATAATTTTTTTTTTTTCGATCCTCCATTGGAAAAATTTAGGAGTAAAAGAGGCTCTCCACGGAATAGATTTAAATAACGGGATGTGGGACATTGCCTTTAATTTCCTTGCTACTGTCTTCTTCAATTAAAAAGTATTATTATTTTAACATCTTTACACTATATCAATATAACTTAATTTATTAAATTAAAATTCTAAAATTTATCTATTAAATCAAATTATGTTAGATAAATAATACGTAATCTATAAATTTTAGATTAGATTTATTCTTAATTAAAGAAAATTATATACTAATCAAATGATTTTTTAACTAAAATAATCATTATTTTTTTTACAGTACTCAATTTCAATAGAATATGGATTATCACGTTAAATGATCTTATTTGTTTTCATAAATAAGATTGAGATTACGTGAGATAAAAGTTAAAATTTAAATAAAATATATTTATAAAATATTTATTTTAATATTAATTTTGTTTGAAGATTTGAAAAAAGTTATTTTAAAATTTGATAAAATTAAATTGTTTATTTTATTTTATATAAAAATTTTAAAAAATAATAATAATAAGATAAGATGAAATAATATAAAAATGTTAATAAAAACAAACCCGACCTAAACATTACAAAAGCTGCATGAACCAAGATATTGCGAAAGTTTCCAAACTTGGATTTTCCAATATTTAATGATGAAAACATACAACAACCTTGTAAAGACTACCTGCGAGGCTGCGAACCATGATCTAACAAAATGCATCAAATCCCAACAAAATCATGCACACAAACATAAAATATATATTGTCACCAAATAATAACTATTACAATCCAAGATACAAAGGCAAAACGCCTCAAACGCAAACTACCTCTTCCAATTGCATCATCTTTTCTCTAAAAACCTGAAAGACCGACGAACGGAAGAGGTCAAGAGGCCAGAGGGGTTCTATCCTTCTTTTTTTTTTTTCCTTTTCTGTTTCTACAACATATATAAGAACTGAGATCTGACCCACAACGAACTGAATTACAAACAAAGCTATAGATAAACTATGGCCAGACAGAAACTCCATAAAATACGAGTCCTGCAGGTTATACCCAACGCCATCTAACTCCCACAATCTTCAAAACCCCATAGAAGAAGATCTAAAGATGTGCCTTAAAACATAAAACACCATAGAAGCTTTGTTCTGCATCTAAACTCACAGAAACACAAAGCCTGATCTACACCATATACTAAAGTTAAAAAGGACAGAAAAACGAGGACAAAGCTCAATTCACCAGATCAGAATTGAGATGAGATAGTTTTAGCACGATGATGTTCATCATCTCTAGGAGATGTCAGAATTAACATCGGAGTTATGGCACTTGGATGTGGAGTTGAAGAAGCAGAGTTTCCACCATTGCCCTCATCTCCTCCTCTGTTCATTCCGATTAATGCTTCTCCCACCTTAGAGAACGTGGAGACAACCTTCTTGGTCAAGCTCTCAAAAATCTGAGCTTTAATCTGGCCTCTCCGTCTCCTGGAGGGTAAGCTCGTGCTTTTCTTCTGCTCGGTGTTGGAAGAAACGTTTGCCATGGGCTTAAAGACGCAGATGGTCTGCAGAAACAGATCAGCTAGGAAAGAAGAAGAAAAATTAAAGTGGAGGAGATCTGATTACAGGATTGAAAGAAGAAGTTTCAGATATGGAATATGGTGAGAAGGAGATGTTGGCCCGTTTTGGGAAGAGGTTGACAAAGTCAAATGAGAAAGAGAGAGAGAGGTTGGGGCTTGGGGCTGGGGGCTGGGGGCTGGGGGCTGGGGGCTGGGGGCCGGGTGTTGCCCGGCTTGGGGCTTTGGCTAAAGGATGTGAAGAGAAAGGAAGGAAAAAGTCGGGTATTTATAGGGGACCCAAGTTGACAACAGGGGGCACCTCTCTGGGTGGAAGTATAAAAAAACGCCCTCTAAAAACAGGTCTTGCAACGATGCAATGTTGGAGGTAATAAGAGTGGAAGACTTGAGCAAGAAGCAAGTAATAGCGGCACTCCTTCTGAGTCTTCTTGTGGGACGAAAGAGTGCCGGAAAGAGCAATGTGAACAATTGGACTTTTCGTGCTCTTCAAACTGATTCTGCATTTGATGGTTTATGCAACATAATATAAAGATACCACAAACAAAAATTAGTTTATCTATGTTTCTATAATCAAAGCAATATGCTTTAACACAAATACAATTATTTTTTTTTTTTTTTTGCCATGTAGACAAATTCATATGAACTAATTAAAATGATATAGAATTTAACAAAATTAATTTAATAGAATTTAGAATAATAAAATCTTATATATTAAAATGTGATTTATATTAACAATTTTACTTACACAACTGTACGTGCAGATGTATAAACTATTGGGAAGGACAAAGATTTCAAAATTCAAAATTTAAATAAATAAATAAATAAAAACTGAAAATATGGAATTGTTAACATATAATATGATAGGGTCATGCTATTTCGATGATTCCTACTAATAAGTGTAAAATGCACTTTTTATTTTGTACTTTTCTTGAAACATTTCTTTATATCTCTTTAAACATTTTTAAAAAATCACAAACTCGTTTAAAAACATTTATTTAAAAATTAAGTAAAAAATAAAATAAAATATCAATCAATAACTCCTCTCGTGAAGTATTTTCCATATATATATATATATATATATATATATATATTCATTCTATTATAATAAATGACTATTTAACGGTCATTTAATAGATTTTATCGTTTTTTATTAATTTTCCATATTTCTTTCATTAGATTTAACGGTTATTTAACACTAGATATTCAAAATATTAGATATATTTTAAATTTAGATGAGATTAGTTACATATATAATTTAAAATTTTAAATGAAATTAATTAGATATATAATTTTAAATTATATCTACATTATTATAAATTTAAATTTAGATAAAATTTAAAAAATATATATATGAATTAAATCATGTATATAAACTTAGATAAATTATTGTATTTAAATACATGTTCTTTGGTAGTAAAATTTGTTCAACTGAAAGATAAACTTCTAAGGTAGACAAAAGATAATAGTTGAGTAATTAATACAGAAATCAAGAATGACGGAAATAATATTTATTTGAAATAAGAACAAGGGGAATATTTGCATATATATATATATATATATATATTGGCTGAAAAGAAAAGCAACAAAGAAAATCTAACAAACTCAATAAATGGAAATTACCCTTGTATACGTACGACTTTTTTCAATGCTTACGAAACCGTGTTTTTACGGGGATAGAACAAAGTTAAAATATATAAAATGCTTTTCTGTTTAACAATTAAATTAACTGCTACGCTTCGGATTAGGTTGGATTAGGATACTATTTTATAGCATATAACCTCAAAGCTAATGTACAAAAAGGTCTAATTAATTAGTAAATAAATGCATACTGAAATGGGAAAGGAAACTTTTTAAAAGGGTAATGATATATAGAGTAAGATTGCAGTTCCAAACACTAGGGTCCAATCTTATCCATTTCACCAAACCTATTCTTCGAAACATCTTTTGTCTTCGACCAATCATGACTATAGTCATTGGAATCTTCTATTTTTAATTCTTTCCCGTTTCAGCCACCCAAAAAAGTATATTATAAAAAAATTATTTATTTACAATAATTTAATTCTAATAACATAATTATTTAAAATTAAAATTCATCACAAATAATATTTTTATCTTAATTAAAAGATCACAATTTTTTTTTTTTTTGTAGTGAAAATTGCATGATTGATTGACAAAGAACAATTAACTTATGAATTTGAAGATGAATTTTTTTCACCACATTTAGGACGGTAAAAATATCGAATCGAATTGGGACTAGACCGGATCAAATATTTGGTCCAATCCGGTACAATTTATATATAGACCGAATGATTCCGATCCGGTTCTGGTCTAAAGAATTTTTTCCTTTGGATCAGACTAGACCAAATCGGACCGAACCCCCACCATAATTTATATATATATATATGTATATATAAATAATAATATATAAATTATAATATTAATATTAATATTAATATATAATATATACTCTTATAATATTAAGTTATTAACATATTATAATTTATAGTAGTTGATTAGTTGTAGTATAAAAATATAAATTATAATATATCTATATAGAGTATTAGTAATAACTTATAAGTAATAAGTGTATTATTATTATTTAATATATTATTACTAATTTATCACGTAATTTGGTTGAAAATAATTAAATTTAGACCAAAAAAATATTTGATCATTGCACTTAGCACCGTCCCAATATGTACCCAACCTATCAGTAGATTCAGTACTGATCGCCTCCTGTTCCTTGTGCCAGCTGGCAGGCCAACTCATTACACTAAATTACTAATTAAAATAAATTTTTATGATTAATTATTTATAATAAAAAAAATTATTTATAATTAATTTTAATTATAAATAATATTTTATTTAATTTTTAAAATTGATTTTAATTAATCTCATCTTATTTTATCTTTTAATTGAAATGAGACCTTAAACTGCCTCTTTTATAATGTAGAAAAGAAAAATAAGTGAAGCGATGCACCCAACTAGAATCATAATTTTCGCAAGTACATGATATAATAAAATGTGAAGCGCATATTTTGTTTGTCACAGAATAGATTAATGCTATATATAAGTATTATTATGCATTTATATCAGTACTATTAGATTGGTGAAGATAAGCATCTAAATTATGAATTATTCAAACCGTCCTGCTGCGGTGCTTAAACATTGGCAATCGAATGTCCCCACGGAGGACTATTTTATAATTTTATTTAAGAAAAGCTCGCATCGAAATTGGATCCCGACTCTCATATTAGATCCCCTGTAGGCCGCCGTATGCATGGATGTGCCCACTCCTCATCTATCTCTAGAAGATTTTGACTTTAATTAACAATACACAAGTAAAATCATGTTTGGTAAAGTGGACGGAAGCTGATGTTGGAGAAAAAAGAGTACACTTGAGCAAGAGTCATACTTGAGCACACATTAATACCAACATTATCATAAACAGTAATATGATATTATTTGTATAAGTGTATGTTCAGTATGACTTCTCTTTATTATTTCACTTTATTTTATTTTTGTAAAATATAATAATTAATCTCACAATAAATTATGTATTTTCTTATCGATTTATAAATAAAAAAAACTTTATGATAATTAGAAGATAGTCTATCTACAATACTTGTTTGACACGTACCCACAATAAATAATTCGTTGTCTTTAATTAATACAAATAATGTTGCACATTGCTAGAACAAATTAATGAGTTGTAACATTTTTGTAAAATTTATGGGAAAATATTCTTGATGCATGGCGATTAAGAACAATCTCTTTAGATTGATTAAAAGTCAAATTTAATATATATTTAGTTTTTAGACTTTACAATAAAATTACATTGGATTGAATAAAATTTAAAGATTTTTGGATTTAGCTATAGTAATGTTACAATTTCTTCCATCTTTCACTATCATTATTCAAATACCAAATTCTTATTTTAATAATTTATTCTTTCTCCTTTTTCACAACTGCCAGCTTCGAATCCAAGTGCTTGCTCAATGCTTCGTGTTCTGCTACCGTTTCATAGCTATAGTCCTCCTCCTACATTTATATTTTTCCTGTAACTTGCTTTTGAGTTTGGTTAATGTAGATATATTGGAAATATTTAATTAATTTATAATAAGTAGAATGGTGAAATATGATAAAATAAAATGAATTAATAATTTTAAAAAAAATTAAAGATTTTTTTTATTATTAATTATTCACTACTATATAATGAATAAATAAATAATCTATTATAGAGATTTGATATGAATAATTTAAGTCAAATTATTGTTAAATTATTTTATTATTATACAATAAAAAAATAAATAATCTAATATGAAGACTTATATAAATAGAATAGTAAAAAACTAAATTATTTTTACATTGATAAAAATTATTATTTAATTTTAGACAATCCAATTATAAGCTGAGTGCTCTATAGATAAAATAAATAAAAAATATTGGGGTAGTACTAGAAGCTCTTTAATGAAATGATATGATATGATATTATATATTTTGTGAAGCATTTCAATATGAGGAGATGGGATTTATTAGTTGCTCCGTAAGAATAAAATTAACATCTGAACAGAAACTTCAGGTGAAAATTAGAATTAGCTACGCATCAAGTTTTTTTTTTTTTTTCTTTTTTCTTTTCGATTAACAAAAACAATATTTGGAGAAAATTATAATTATAAATATATTTTTAAAAGAAAGCATGCAGAAAGGTACTTTTCAATGACCAAGTAGAGGGTGGGAAGAGTTGGGCAATCGAGTTGTCTTGAATGGGAAAATTCTTTACTATTTCTAACTTTCTTTACACATCATATTTATTTTTTTTATTTTTTTTCTTTTATTAAATATTGATATATGAATAAAAAATAAAAAATCTTAATTAATTTTAGAAAAATAAACTCAAAAAGATTTTTAAAAAAATTAAAAAAATGCAGTGCATGAAAAAAAGTTGAAAGTTGTATATCATTGCCGGTCTTGAATGACCCCAAATAGTTCTAATCTTATCCCTTCATGGGGTCAAGCCGCCCACAAGTGATGATTGAAACATGCACCTTTTATATATATAAAAGGGAAGAATGCGTGGATCACATACAAGATAAAACAAAGCATGTCTAGCCTAAAATTCTGTCAAATATTCTTTTATTAATTTTGTATTTGTAACTGATACTCAGTTTAAATTTCATAACTGTACGTTATAATAGTAGCATAGATTTAGCTCAAACGTTTACATAATTCCTAAATTAGCTTTTCAATTATTGTGTATGCAAGTCAAAATTCTTATCAATGAAAACTGTGAGAAATTATTCATTGAAATCACAGCAATACTTGTTCTCTTAGATGGTATTAGAAGAGCCCATCCCTAACGAGCCACTGATTCAAGTCTCCACAATGTCTTCCTCCTCCAATCAAAATCCAGCCTTTAATCTCAACACACAACCTCCTTCCGCAACAGATAAACCACTCGTTGCTCTCAATAGCACTACCCAAATTAATGAAAAATTAACTCCCTCCACCTTTCCTCAATGGCGTGCTTAATTTGAAGCACTCCTTATTAGTTACGATTTACTTGACTATGTCGAAGGCACCTTTTAGTGCCCCCTTTTCGTTGGTACCTCCACCAATGAGTTGCGCAAGACCCACTGGATCTGACATGATAACTTATCTTGAGTGCTATCCTAGCCTCCACATCTCCCTCAATAACATCACTCATTGTTACGATAAAGACTTTTTATGAAGCTTAGAGAAAGCTAAAAAACCTATATGCTAGCCGATTAAGAACTCAAGCTATGCAGTTAAAGGAGGAACTCACCTTAATCCAGTAAGGAAATCGGTTGATCACAGACTATCTCCAGGCTGTGAAGGCCTTGGCTGATGAAATGGCCATTATCGATCATCTAATTTCGGATGATGACCTAACCTTTTATGTGTTAAATCGTTTAGGTCTAGACTTTCGGGAGATTGCAACACTACTTCAAGAAATCACTAGCCTTTGAGGAGCTGCATGACCTTTTGGTTGGACATGAGGCATATATGAGGCGCCTGGAAGCTGCAACTCAACACATGGTTGCATCTGCTAACTACATGAAGATGAAGCAATACACATAAGGGGGGAATAACCAATGTTCTTACAAGCAAAGTGGGCCAAATAACATGGATCTCAAGGTTCCAGCCCAGGGCAAAATTCAAATGGAGCCAAACGTGATGGACGTCGATCCAACAACAACATTGGAAGGTCCAACAATTCAAATCGGCGTTACCAGCCCAAATGCCAAATTTGTAACTAATTGGGCCACATCGCAAAGTCTTGTCCCCAATTAAATTCTTAGAATGTCTCCTTTAACTGTACTACAACCTTTCTAGGAAGGGAAAAAAAACTGGTTACTTGATTCGGCAGCTTCCCATAATATCACGAGTGATCTTTCCAATTTATCCATTCATTCCAAATATGATGGAACTGACGAAGTGATTCTCGGTGATGGTTCATGTTTGGAAGTCTCACACATTGGTTCCTTGGTTTTGCACTCTCCTCATTGAACTTTTACATTGTTTGATACTCTTTGTGTTCCAAACCTTTGCAAAAATTTAATTTCAATTCACCATCTCACCAAACAAAACAATGTGTTTGTTGAGTTTTACCCTTTTCATTTTCTTGTGAAGGACAAGATCACGGAAGTGATTCTACTAAGAGGAGTATGTAAGAATGACACCTACACCTTCCCAGAATCAAAGGTGGCGTCCTCATCCAAAAAGATTGTTAATGCGCATGAATGGACTTCAATTGATGGATAGCACAAGTGTTTTAGGCATCCTTCTTTCAAAATTGTCCACCATCTTGTCAAGAATTTTTCTCTTCCAATTACATCGAATAAGAATTTGTCTTCATTATGTAATTCATGTTCTATTAATAAGGCACATCAACAACCTTTTCATGTTACTAATCTTCGAAATCATGAGCCACTTGAACTTATTTACATTGATGTATGGGGTCTCGCTAGTTATACCGGAATTGATGGATTACGATATTACCTTGTTTTGTTGATCTTTATACAAATTATACATGGTTTTATCCAGTCGTCACTAAATCGGGTGTTTCTATTATTTTCCAACATTTCAAAAAGTTTGTTGAAACTCGTTTTAAAAAAATTATCAAAACACTATACTCCAATAATAGTGGTGAGTTCATTGCTTTAAAATCATATCTATCGCTTTATGGCAGAACTCACTATACCATTGCTCTCCACACACCTCGCAACAAAATGGTGTCTTTGAGCGTCGTCACTGTGATTTAGTTGAAACGGGCCTTACACTTCTTCATGATGCAAATCTTGATTTCTCATATTGGCCTTATGCTTTTCAAACAATATCTTACCTCATAAACAGACAACCCATGCATCTTCTTCAAGAAAAATTACCTATTGAAGCTCTCTTTGGTCAAACACCTAATTATTTGAAATTAAAAAAAATTGGGTGTATTTGCTATTCTCTCACACGGCCTTATAACTCCAATAAAATGTAGCCCAGATCCAAAGCATGCATTTTTCTAGAATATTCCCCAACCCAAAATGCACACACGTGTTTTGAATCTCAGACAAAAAAAACCTTCATTTCACGTCACGTGTTGTTTGATGAAAATCAACAACCCTTCTCCCAGCCCAAACTCATGTCTCCCTCGACAAAACAGCAAACCCAAGAAACCCACAAATGCCTTCCCCTCTTCCTCGATGCTCAGATGCCTGCAGTACCTTCAACAACGTCGTCTGGCGAGCAACCCTCACTGTTGCATTCGGAAGGTTCACCTGCCATCGTCGTGTCCTCCTCAGGTAATTTTGAAAACCCTAATGATCATTTACTTCGTGATTGCTCGCAAACCTTAGGTCAAAACACCACACATCTAAATCATCAAACACACGAAAATCTGAATGGTTCTCCTTCACATTTGCAATTATGGTCTCATGGTTTCTCTACTGATTCAAACGTAGGTCCAAATCAAAATTCCCGAAACCCGAATCCAATAACTCTTTTCGAAACAAATAATCTTCCCCAATGCACTTAAAAAATGACCACAATATCAATGCACCAAATTCTCAAACCCAAACAAATCATACTATGTCCAAATATCCTCTTCTCCAAACCATTGAACTAACGAGTGGGGGTTCAACCACCTGCCCCTGCCTTAACAAGGTAAAAAAACTCTAACAAGTAACACATAATTATCTATCACACACATCCACAATCACTTTCCACAATACCATTCACAATTTCATCCTCCATCTTCATTAATCACCTCATCTTCCATTTTTATAAATTTTAGAAACGAAAAAAATGGAGATTTTGAAATCTCAGACTTACCTTCAATGTAAAATGAGAAGACTATATGACGATGATGAACGGACAGCAAGTTTGTGGCAGGGTTCCAATTTGGGGGCTAATGTTCCCATTTGGGGGAAAATCGAAAAATGAGAGTGAGAGAGAGAGAGAGTGAAGTGATAAGTGAAACGAATGAGGGGTTTGAAGACTTTACGTTACACTTATATAAAACGACGTCATTTTATATAAAATATCGTCATTTTATATAAGTAACTTAAAAAAAAAAAAAAAACCTAGTTGAATTAAAACAGCGTTATTTGATTCATCTTATTTTTTTAAATATATAATATATAATTATATTAATATATTATATATATAGGAGTGGGGTATTTGCGAGATTGGAATCCCCTTATACCGTCCCCAACCCCGCTGAAGGAGCAAAATGCGAGCAGGAATCTCCCGCCCCTCACTTGTCGGGCGAGTTAAACCATTCCACGCCAGCGGGACGAAGCAATTTCCAGTTACAAACGTGACGGTGGTGATGAGAAAATACATAAATGACGTACATGGGGTCTTGGAGAATCGAAATAAAGCTGGATGTTAGGTGGAGATAAGGTTAACAAAGTCAAGACACCGCCCAGCTATCTAGTTGCCAAGAAAACGTTGGCCACCTTCTTTGCCCTCTCCCTTGTCTCCGTAGATGAGACCATCGAGTGGAGTGTCTCCTTACTCAGAGGAAAATTTATAAAACTCTAAAATAATAATAAGAAAAAAAAAAATCCCATTTCGAAATGCCGTGCAAACCTTGTGTACATATATAATTTATGCATTTGTGCCTTGTCAAAGTCTTCTCATTTGTTTTTTTAAATTTCTTTAAGAAGTTGGAAAATTCTACAAATAGTAACTTTTTCGTATTTTTTTACCTATTTTATTAATGTAATTGATTATATATTTTTTTAATACAAAATAATTATTTTAGTCAATCATATTAATAAAATATATATAAAAAATATGCAAAGATAACTACATAATAATATATAACATAATTATAAATCTAAATTAGAATGTGGTACTATTTTAGTTTAATTTGCAGCAGCATGCGCGTTTACTTGTTGAAAAGAGTGGATATCCATCCCTTTCTTCAAGTTTATAAATTATTGTCGCAACAATTTTATCCAGTTCCAGAATTTTTTGCTCAGATCATGTGCTGATCACAGCTCAGCAAATGACATTAATTCCTTCAGTACTGGATATAACCTCATGTGCTCTTAATAAGGATATTGATAGGCTTATTATTTTATATCATACGGTTATTATATATTCTATAATATATTCCAAACATTTATTGTTTTTATTATTATTTTAAGTGTTTTTTTAACATCTTTATTCATTAAATATATATTTTTATTGTAATAGGTAGTCCCAGGAAGTACTTTCTCTTTAAGTAATGTATTTCGTGCATCATCTATCTAGATTCACTCTAATTAATAGTTAGAATTTGATCACTTACATCCTGTACTTAAAACTTCACTGAATGGATCATATTAAAAAGTGAATTAATAATACTGGAAGATTGATAAAATATATATATATATATATATATATAAAACTATTTCTTCATTTAAAATAATATTATTCATTCATTTTCAAATTGAATACATTCAGTAAATTTTATTTGCATATAAGCCGAACTCTAGTCCATCCCAAAAGCCTTCCGTACAATTTATCCTTCTTATTAAGCTTTTATATATAATTACACACATACAGGCCGGACAAAATGATATACTTAAAAATATTAAACTTTAATAAGAATGGTCAGGTGAAATATTAAACTATGTTCAGAGGCATGGTCACTGCACTGTGCACACATCATATAATATCACATACGTATATAACAGGTGACAGTTGGCAAAAAGTAAGATATATACGTGTTATATTTATAATTAAACAAAGGTTATTTATTTTTGTTGTACAACCATATCAATCGTTATTTTAATTTATTTTATCGGGATTCATAAAATAAGATTGAAGCTTTCCAATTATCTTATTGTTGATTATTTTGTTCTTTAATGACTAATTACTCTTTTTTTAAACTACTAAAAGAAAAAATTCTATTTATGTTATAAAATTAAAAAAAAATTGCTACTATTTTAAAAAAAAATATAAAAGAAATTCTCAAGAACTGAAACTTTCTTCGTTCTATATATTTTTTTTTATGAATTTTAGAACGAATGAAACTCATATTTGTAGGCGTTGAAATGACTATGTAAGTTATTGTGTAAGACTTAAAATAATGGTGGTGGGATCATTCACAAAAATAATTAAGGGGGGGACCGCCCCCAATAATTCATAACACTCCCCCTTGAATGATCACCCATAAAAAATCTGTCTCGTTAAAACTTTACCAAGGAAAAATTTAATGGGAAGAAAAGCCAATGACGAAAGAAAAAGAGTACAATATTCTTATATACCGCAAAGTGCTTTAAGATTGTCCTATTAAAATCTTGTAAAGGAAAATCCAGTGAGACAAAATCTCAGCGAAGGAAAAATAGTACAATCAGCACAAGTATTTGGGACATGTACTCCTCCTGAAAAATATATGACTATAGATCTTTGAGTTTTCACATTTTAATGTTCTGCATAATCTTCTTGAATATCGCAGTTGGTAATGCCTTCTTGAATAATTCTGTCAAATTATCACTTGATTGTATCTGCTTGATATATCTTCATTTGATTTGAATGATACAAGCAACATTATTTTCGTATAAAATTGTTGGGCTGTTATTGATGACAGGAAGACTACACTTTTCTTGAATATATAGAATCACTAATCTAAGTCAAATATACAATCTATTTGCTTCATGAATTGTAATAATCTCTAAGTGATTTGAAAATGTGGAAGATAATATCTGGTTGATAGACTTAGTAGAAATCTGATACCTACAGTAATACTTAAACTCTCCTTGATAATATGCGTTAGTGTTTCAAGTAATAATCAAATATGATTTCAGCATATATAACAGGTTAAGAATTCAAGTATGATTTTCATCTAAATAATGTATTAGAGAGAACATGATAATATTTTCATCTAAAATTTTCTCCCTCTCATTCAGTGTTATTAGGGAGAACTTATTTATATACAGCAAAAATAGCATTGAAAATCATCGATGTATGATAAAAACTGTAAAAGCTTGGAGTCTAATATTATCAGTTCAACAAAAATCAAATCCACTTAACATTGTTAATAAACGAGATTTTGAAGAAATTTGAAGATTTCGGGTAGTTATCTAAATATAACCAATTTTACCATTAGTTTTCTCCAGCAAAAAGATCTCACATTCTTCATAGATCCAGTTGTTGTTCATCCAGAACGATATTATGTCTAATAGAAATTCTAATGTCCCAAATTTGAACCATGAACCTTTTATACTTCAACCACTCATATTTTCTCCTGAGGCTGTAAACACCATGATAGGAGCATAGATATATCTTTCTAGTAAAATTGATCCTGAAATTGTTGTAGCATCAAGAACCGTCAGTGCTCAATATACCGCCTCTCTTACAACTATGTCTCCGAGGCTACTGGCAAGAACGAGTGAGGTTGATCATTTTAAAAATCAAATATCTGAATTACATCAAACGCTTGCAACTAAAGATAGAAAAAATAAAAATTTAAGACAAGAAAACAAGGAGCTGAAGAAATTTATAAACTGGTATTCTCGTGACCTGAAAATACGAATAGAAGAGTTGGAACGAGAGAGAGCTCAAATACAAAGTCAACAACAGCAGCTAACGGCAGAAGTTCAGCGTTTACAAGAAAATAAGGATAGCTGCAATTAATCTCGCTAACTTTTGAAATTATGCATCCAGCATATCTTGTTATCTTGACTAAGTGAGATTTGAAGAGATGATGATTTATCTTGTTCTTATTTCTAGTTCTATAAGAACTAGAGGTGTTCAAGCGAGTTTCGGACCAGGAATCCGGGTCAACCCGGCCCGGAACTAAATAACTAAAAGCGGTTTGGACTCTAACTTGGATTCATCCAGGTTGAAATCCGGGTTGGACCCGGGTTGAAATCTGGGTTGGACCCAGAAATCCGATTTCCAGATTTCAAACCGTATTTTTTTTTTAAAATTTATAAAACCGATATTATTACTTTTTTCTGATAAATTTGTTCTGAAAATATTTATAAAAAATTTTTTATTTTATTATCAACAAATTTCTCAACAAAAAAGTAATAATACAAACTAAAAAAAAAAAGGTTTAAAATCTGAAAACCGGATTTCCAGTTTGTAAAAACCAGGTGGATCCGGGTCCAACCCGGATTTCAATCCGGGTGAATCCAGGTTGGAGTCCAAACCGCTTTTAATATGGGTTCTGGATCTAGTTTAATATGGGTTGAAAACCGGAACCGGGTATCTGGATTCCGGACCGGACCGGGAAAAAAACCGGCTCTGATGAACACTCCTAATAAAAACCATCTTTAGCTTTATTTAGTACGTATCAAATCTTCTTATCATATCTATAAATTCATTTGTATTTGCATTCTTATTCTACAAATTTTCAATGGCTCATCAATTTACTTTCAATATTTCTCACGATCAATATATGAGGTATCATTCACCTCAATTACAAGTTATTCCTGCATCTTCCGTAGGTGCCATGTTGCAGCAAGCGAATGATCTGACTCATAAGTCAGATCGTGAAGCTGTTTATGAGCTGGTGACTCTCGACATTCGATATTCCTTCTCTATTGTTGGATTTTCCAACCGGTTACAATCTAAAAATCTTAAGATTGAGGAGCTTAAAGAAAAGGTTTCCGTACTTCAACGACTCGTTCAAGAGTCTGACAGAAAAATTGCAGACTTAAAACAAGAGAATAAAGATTTAAAATCCTTACTTGTCTCTTCATTTCAACTGCCTAATCCTTTAGATAAGGATGACATGTTGTTTTATGAAGAGCAAATTGAGATGAGGCTAGAAGTCTCAAATTTCTGTAACTCATTTAGCATTTGAATAATAAGATCTTTCCTTTTCAAATGCATTCTTTGAATTTATAGTAGCACTTATGACTTCTTCAGGAGTTCTAACAAGATAAATCATCAACGTAAACTGCAATAATGACAAATCCAGGTTCTGATAAAACACATAGCTATATAGGATTATTCTCAAATCCTTTTTTCAATAGATACTCGCTGATTCAATTATATCACATGCGTCCGGATTGCTTTAACCCATATAAAGATCTTTGAAGTTTTATAAAGTACATACTCCTAAATGTACTTAGATTAGATGCTTCAAGTATTGTATGTCATGATCTAATGATCCTTATAAATATACAGTGATCACATCCATCAACTGCATATTTAATCCTTTTGTAATCACCAAGCCAATTAAAAATATGAATGTGATTGCATTTATAATAAGGAAATATGTTTCCTCATAACTAATCTCGGATTTCTGTAGTAAATCTCGTGCGACAAATTGTATTGCACAATTTCATTTCTTATTACACATTCGTATAAATACTCACTTATATCTGATAGATATTACACCCTTTGGTGTTTGGACAACAGGTCCAAATATATCTCGTTTCACTAGCGAATCTAATTCAGTTTCAATAGTTTTTTTTCATTTTGGCCAATCATTTCTACGTCGACATTCTTCGACGATTCTTGACTCACTTTCTTCATTATTTCTGGTAATATCAAGGGCCATCATATATGAATCAACAGTTTTATTTTTATACATAATTTTTCTAGTACTCATGAAATGTATTGATATCTCATTATTTTAGGTACCTGTTCCTCTGTAGGGGAAAACATTTCATGAAACACCTCTTCAGGAAGTTTTCTCTTCAAGAAGTTTATATACTCTTCAAGATTTTCCTCTTCAGGAGTATTATATTTTATACAGAAAGTACGATCTCTTTAGAAGCACCGATTTCTTTTCTCTTTTGCACCAATGGGTCTTCAATGCTTCAGGCATATCTTAGACTCATTTATTGTTGTTTTAACAACTCGTCCTTCAGGGAATTCAATTATTGCTTAAGCATTAATAGTAGTAATATATGATTTTACAACACATTTAGTTTCAATAAATATATCCAGTAATTGATTTGCAACACTTTGCAAATAGATAATCCTCTGAACTTATGGTTCACATTCATTTGTAAGAGAATCAAATTTAGACAGAGTTTTATTATTCCAAATAATTTCTTGTCGTGCTTCAAGCATCGATATTTCATTATTTCAAAACATGATAAAATATTAATAAGTTTATATATAAAAGCTTAGTATAAGTGAATCAATTGCTTGGCCGTACAACAGGTACGTAACTATTGTTTAGTCATACCACATCTATGACAAACATCTTCATCTTTCTATGAAGAATTATTCTGAGGGTCTTTACCCTTCTCTGAGTTGGATCACGTCTAGTAATACGTTATATTATTATCCTCTTTAATGTTGTCACTTCTAGGACCAATATTTCTATAATTTTCCTACCACGTCTACGCTTTTGATTCCATGCACCGTTCACTTCTGAGAATGGTGTAAATCCAATATCATTAATATGACGTAACTGGTGATTTATTAACAAAAACTCATTATTTAATTCAATCACTAGAAGACAAAATAAAAGTTCAGAATATTTGTTGAACTTTCGCTTCTTGATATTGCTACTACAGGAGGACATTTGAGGTATGAAAAATAATATATGTCTTCTTTTAAATATCATCATTAGTGATATTCTCATTGCATAATTTTAATATTGAGCTGATTTTAAAGAGTGCAGAGTTATATTCACTATCACTCTTAAAATCTTACAACTTCAGGTGCAATAAGTCATAATACTTTTTTTAAAGGATTACATCTTTTGGTGTTCATATCTCTTCCTTAACTCATTTAACAAAGTAAGAGAATTTTTCACCATGAAATACACAACACGGTCCTGCAGGGACACGTAATTTTTTTCTTTGATTGTATCTCCCAATTTTATCATATCCAAATAGATCTTATCAAGGATTCTGAATAAATAACTTTTTCCAGAAATGTCAATAGTAATAAATCTCAATATTTGACATTATATATATATAAATCACAAAAATAAATCTGTGGATTTAAGAAATATATTCACATAATCATGAGAAAAAAGTAGAATTTTAGCAAGTAATATTCAGCAATATTACTTTTAATATTTATTCCGAGAACTGCAAAAAATATATTGAAAAACTTACTTGAAGTAGAAGACCACTTGCTTTAGTATCAGTAGAATTTCGTGCTGATAACGTTTTATAAAACTAAAAAGGAAACTACTACTATTGTAGAAGAAAAATATATAGAACGAAGAAAGTTTCAGTTCTTAAGAGTTTCTTTTATATTTCTTTTCTGTAATAGTAGTAGTTTCCTTTTTAATTTTATAACAATTCATCATTATTTTATTATATGATACTGATCTTTTGATAGGAGTAGCATTTCTGTTTACTTGACTATAGGTAGCATAAACACGGCAAATTCTAATCAATTTTGTGCTTAATATCTCATTTTCCTTCTCTTCTTTAGCTTGTAGTGTAGAAAGACAAAAAGAGCTTGTGAGGTTTGGGGGCTTTTCTGAACAAAATTATGGTATTTTTTTTTTTGTAGTGGGAATTAGGTGGAGTCCAGAATTTGTGTTCGGACATTTTTTTTTAAAGGCAAACATAATATATATATAACATAAAATAGATATATAAGGATACAGAGTTTAGTAAGGTGAGAGTCCTCAACAATCAGCACAATACGACAAATACACATCAGACACAAAAAAAAAAAGAGTAAAAAAGGATTTCAAAGTTAGAATTGCGACTCCTATTACATCACATCAAAATCTCATATTTTTTGGCTACTATAATTTCAGCAATTTCACTATTTTTGCTAATCGACAATTACAGAAAATCAGAATTAATTTGTATAGATCTTTTTTATTCTATTTCCATGTAAAGCACATTCATGTATATACTTGTATACGGATCAATGAGAAGCAAGAAAACATTTTACCAAATTCTCTTCTTAACATGGTATCAGCCCAAATAAGATCCTAAAACATACCTCTGTTCTTCCTTTCAGACTCTTCCAACCCAAATAAGATCCCCAAGCCTTGGTCCTAAAACATACCTTTGTTACTTCATAAATGGTACACTCAAAGCCCCTGCCCCCATATCAACTGAATATGCTCAATAAAATAAGACCAAAGACATGGTCCTAACTTGGATCCTTAACACCATAACCCCTTCCCTAGCCAACTCATTGGACTATCACAATGATCCTCGAGATGTTTGGTTGATCTCAAATCCTATTTTAGCCATGGAAACAATGCTAGTCTCTTCCACCTTAAAAGAGAAATCTCCAACCTCCATCAAAGTCAAGTCTCCATACTCGATTACTATAACAGCATAAAACATTTTCCAATTTCTACTGGGACTTAATGATTCGTTTGCTTCCCTTCACACTCAAATACTTGCTACCGACCCTCTCCTACCCCTTAACAAAGTCTTCTCCATCCTCTTCCAAGAAGAAAAACAAAGACTCCTTCATGTGACCCATACACTCGAAAGTGTTGCCTTTGCTGCCCGAGCCCTTCATTCCCAAAAACAACCCATAAAATGCTCAGAATGTGGCACAGAAGGCCACCCTCACCACCGTTGCTGGAGGATAATTGGCTCTCCTCTCGGACGCGAACCACGGCAATCCCAAATGCCATCTCTTCTTGGCAAACTGCCGGTAGCGGTGCACTTTGTAGGTGTCACCTCGAGCCCCATTCCAAGCCTCTTGCCAGAGAACTATCAACAATTGATGCATCTTCTTCAACCCTCAGCTTCCTCTCTAGCCGAACTCTTTGCTGGTAAATCTTCTCAATCATCGATCTCTTTCGACCCACGGCACGACTAGATCCTCAACAGTGGCGCCACCGACCACATGAGTCACCACTGAGTGAAGTGAGAGTTCTCAACAATCATTACAATACAACAAACACACAACAGACACAAAAAAAGGAAAAAGATTAAAAAAATGGTTTCAAAGTCAGAAGCGTGACTTCCACTAATCCCGACTAAGGGGATGCCACAAAAAAATGGTTTCGAAAGAATTTGATAAATAGACTATAAAACTGTGACTAAAAATTGCAATGGGGGCGGTGCATTGCATTCTATCGACCAAGGGTGGCTAGAGGGCATTCTCATGTCCACTTGAAATAAATCCCTAGTTAGGGAAACCGGAAAATAGCAACTAGATGAAAAATCGATACATCAAAAAGGGACCATTGTCGATGGTGGCGGCGTGTAGGAAGCACGCATCACACTAAAGAACAATGGAACAGCCAAAAATAAGGAATCCAAGACTACTAATCCTAAAAGAGCCGCACGTGTCAACAATTGCACACTTTTGACTCAAAGGCGCGTGGGCACCTTGCGCACAGACCCCGCGCCTGAGTGAGATGTGCTGCACATTTAATTGATCTGAAATTCCCTTCTCATAAATTGGCGGCAATAGAATCTAAAAACCTGGCACGTGGTGATCAAATAGACTCGGCAAGCAGAAGATCAGAGATTCCTTCAGTTGAAGACAAAGAGCTAAAAAGTCTTGGCAAAAATCTAAGAAAATTTTAAAAAAATAAGGATAAATAGCCAATAAAAGGGCTGGACGGAAGGGAGGGAGGAAGGAGTTGGAACTCCCCCCTTCTCGAAAATGAGTTGTTATAGCTTGGAGAACAACTGGCGAGAGGTGGGGTTTAGAGAGAAAGCAAGTGGTTCGGGTTTGTCGATTTATTGGAATCCTGTGATGGGACATTTGTTTAAAGTGTTTCTTATTATTAAGCGAATAGATTAATTAAATATGAAATCTTCTTATACTTAAAAAGAGCCTATCCCTTAATGAACAGTAATAATTGTTTAACATTCATATTTCCAAAATTACCCTTTAAGTTTCACATGGCAACCCCCCATTTATCTCAAAAATTCCATTCTCATATGCCTACTGAAATGACTGTCAATTTCAGGCCAAAACACAACTCGCAATCTCTCCTCCTCTCCACTTCACGACATCACCCCAAGAATTTCTCCCCTTCGGCTTCTCCTCCAAGTAACCCATGACTGCGCCTCACCGCCGGCCACTCAGCCTCACTGCCACCTCTGACAGCTTCCCCGTGATCTAGTGAGCAACCCCCATCGTCAAAGCCCCTTGGTAGCTCCTCCCTCAGCCGCACACAAGCACAATCCAAAATGGGTTCACATGGGTTCCTCCCATCGCACAGCCATACGCCGTAAATAGCCACTACAGCCATCATCGAGTAGCATGGCCACCCCAAGATCACCACAGCCATACATCTCTCTCCCTCTCTGATTTTCTGTTTCTCCAATCTCTTTGCTTCTCTAAACAAACTTGTAGATCAAAGAGTTTTAGCATTAGGTGCGCCGTGAGCATGCTTTTCTGTTGTGGTCATTTGGATTCGAATCATGTTGATTATTTCGTTACTTGTTGTACTTTTATTTAGATTTTGCATCGTTAAGTTTGATCTCCCAGTTGTGTTCGTCATTTCATGCATTTTCCGATCGATTATTTGGGTATATGGTTTAGTCCTCTACCTATTATGCTTCTATATTTTTGGGTCCATGTATTGTAAAGTTTGCCTTTGATTTGTCTTTCGTTTGTTGCTCTGCCGTCTGTTGCTGGGAGGGGTAGAGATAGGCTCCTATATGGTAAGCCAGCGACAGAAATTTGGGAGAAAAAATCTTGTGTTCTAGGTTCATCAAGCATGTTCTTCTTCATTCTCTCTCTTAAATTTGAGGTTGGCCATCCATTCGATAGAGCATCCAAGAAAGCTTATATTTTTTGTTGCTTAGTAGAACAGAGCAATTAAAAAGTTTTAGTAAAATACATTGTACTATAAAAATGGATATTTGCTCTTGTCCTAGATAAGTCCATTTTTTCTATTATTGAATTGTTTCTGTTGGTCTATCATTCAATTTTTGAAGTTCCTGTAAATTCGAGTTTCTGGGTGTGACTTATTTGTATGAATTATTGGGTTCTGAGTTGCATTCGTTACTTGCATGCCTTTTGTTTGTTATTTGTCTGGTTAAATCTTCCCAAGTTCTCTAATTATATCGGCAATCTAAGAGTTTCATTTGCTTTAATTTATAAAATCCACATTGATGAAGTTCTTTAAGTATGCTTCTGGTCATAGCAGCAGTCGATTGAGAACCTATAGTGCGGGTATTTTAGTTGATTGATAAATATTGATATGGGTTTTTGTGAGTTAGTTCAGTGTTTTCTTTCTCTAAATCTGGATTGATTTTTCTTTTTAATACAGAAAATATTTTATTGTGTTAGTGATGTAAGGTATCGTGTTTGATTCTTTATAAAGAATAGTGTTTTGAACATATTGTTTCAATGGCCAAATGTCCTTTCCATATTTCCTTTTCTAGATTTGAGAAAAGTTGATTGATAAATATTGATTTGGGTTTTTGTGAGTTAGTTCAATGTTTTCTCTCTCTAAATCTGTATTGGTTTTTCTTTTCAATACAGAAAATATTTTGTTGTGTTGGTGAAAGGTGTCGTGTTTGATTCTTTATAAAGAATAGTGTTTTGAACATATACTTATCAAAATAAAAAATAGTGTTTTGAACATATTGTTTTAATGGCCAAATGTCCTTTCCAGATTTGAGAAAAAAAACTATATACTGTTGTTCTTTCTGGGGGTTGTAGTCTGTCCTTTAATGGATTTCCATATATAGTTTGGCATAAACAAGAATGACAAGAAAAAGGAGTAAAGTTAGCATAGATTTCTTTTTGTCATTGTGTCTCACATATATCAAATCTGTGGAATATGATCTCTATTCTTGAAACTTCTGACAGTAAATGATGTTGTGTTTTGTAGATTCTATTTATAGGCATGTCATAAATTGTATTTATAGTCAACAAATTAAGTCCTTATTTTGGAGTACATGGATGGAATCCATTTAAATGACTTGGAATCAATGGATGCTTTTGGTGTTAATAAGCAAATTGTCAAAGAAATTACACGTGCATGCACCCACCAAATTTATGCTGATGGATTTTTCACTCTCTTACACGCATTCGTTACTTGCATGCCTTATGTTTTTTAGTATATATTTTTGTTATCTAAAATCTCACTTTGCATTTTGCATGCTAGGTTCTTGCTTTTATTTTTATTTTATTTCTTCTTCTTCTTCTTCTTCTCTCTCTCTCTCTCTCTCTCTCTCTCTCTCTATATATAAATTTATATTTATATGTATATATATATCTCGTCTCGATGCCCTCTTCAAGAACAATTCCTTCAAAAAAATAATAATTGTGAAATGTAAGACTCCCTACTTTTTATTTATCAGTAGTTTCTTAAGATTTTGGATTTGCTTTTCTCCTCAAAATTCTATTCTTATTTTATTCTCGGTGATACATTATGATGGGTATCTCATCGGTTAATATTTTACTTCTAAGAAAACGAAAGAAAAAATAAGAAGAAAGAAAACAAATTCTGGGTTTTCTTCTATCTTGAAAACAAATCCAAAACGAACTCATTAAGTAAGAACAGTGAAATAGCACAAAATTTGAAAACTTGATGAACCTATCAAATATCATGAGATTCTAATAGTTGGAATGAATTTTTGGGAAGCCACGTTTCATGTTATGCCTATCTATTTGATAGAATGACTTTCTTATTGGCTTCTCCAAGTTATGACTTTGCCCTTTTTGGTAAAAAATGTTCGGTATTTAAGCATGTACAAATAGATTTTGATTCTTAACACCCATCCTTATACATACACCCACCAAATTTATGTTGATGGATTTTTCAATGGTGACCTTCATCCCGGTAATCTCTCACTCTCTCACACGCATTCGTTACTTGCATGCCTTTTATTTTTCAGTATAGATTTTTGTTATCTAAAATCTCACTTTGCATTTTGCATGCTAGGTTCTTGTTTTAACTTTTATTTTATTTCTTCTTCTTCTTCTTCTTCTTCTTCTCTCTCTCTCTCTCTCTCTCTCTCTCTATATATATATATATATATATATATCTCGTCTCAGTGCCCTCTTCAAGAACAATTCCTTCAAAGAAATAATAATTGTGAAATGTAAGACTCCTTACTTTTTATTTATTAATAGTTTCTTAAGGTTTTGGATTTGCTTTTCTCCTCAAAATCCTATTTTCTTATTTTATTCTCGGTGATACGTTATGATGGGTATCTCGTCAGTTAATATTTTACTTATAAGAAAACGAAAGAAAAAATAAGAAGAAAGAAAACAAATCCAAAACGAACTCATCAAGCAAGAATAGTGAAATAGCACAAAATTTGAAAACTTGATGAACCTATCAAATATCATGAGATTCTAATAGTTGGAATGAACTTTTGGGAAGCCACGTTTCATGTTATGCCTATCTATTTGATAGAGTGACTTTGTTATTGGCTTCTCCAAGTTAGGACTTTGCCTCTTTTGGTGAATAATGTTAGGTATTTAAGCATGTACAAATAGGTTTTGATTCTTAACACCATCCTTATTCATGCTTATTAAGCATGTACAAATAGGTTTCATTCTTAACATTCATCCTGATTTGTGCTTAAAATCCATTTCTATTAATTTAGTCATAAGGTTAGGATGTCTTTAATTAAATCTTTCGCTAACTTGGAGCTCGACTGTGGGTTTCTATTAATTTAGTCATAAAGTCAGGAGGTCTTCAGAAGATAGGCTCTTTTTATTTTTATCTTGTTTAATTGATCCTGGCTTGTTTTATTGGATTAATGAGTTTCTGATTTTTTTTTTTCTGTGCATTTTCTATTGTTGGACTCTCATGTGCAGGTATTTTTTTGCTAAATGAGTAAACTGATTTATGTTGTTTGGATTTATCAATAAGTTCGCATTAATGAAGCAACAATAACTGGATTTATATAATCGAAGAAGAAACAGTTATTTTTTCATGATATTTGTGTTTTCCCATCTCGAAATCTATTCATATCAGTTTCTTGGCCCCTTTTTTTATTTCAAGAAAATTTCTGATTTTATGTATTATTATTATGGGTTGATGATGGTTGTAAAGTTCATTATATTTGAGCAAGTACAAGGTATTCGATCCTGATAGAATTGCAGCGATTAGTAAATATTTGGAGAAAGAAAATTTTGATTTTATATATTATTAGTGAGGCAGGGACTAGAAAATTCTGATTTATATTTGTCTGTGATAGATAGTTGTTTTGATGGGCTTTTGGTTTCTTTTTCTTTTTAGAGTTAATTAATGAATGCTCTATTAACCATCAAAGTTGATGAGTATGTACATGTAAATATAGGTAAAAATGCAACATATTAACTGCCACTCCTGTTGCTGTGTACATGTGGATATATATTTTTTTTTATGCAAAGAGGCACTAAATTTTACTTTTTTCCTTATTAATTGTTTGAGAAAAAGAAACATGTTTATGTAATTCTACAAATTGAATTCCTTAGCATAGTTCATAGCCATGAATTAGCCTAAAAACTTTTGTATGCACTTCAAACTTTCCAATATTTTTAGAATAGTGTTACTCATGTGATGTAAGGCAATGTCTTTATAAGGCCATAAACTATAGCGAAATGGTATTGTTCATTTGCCGAAATAGAAATCAAAATGACTCGTCAAAGTTCAAAATTTGATAAGTACAAAATGATCTTTTTTTGGCATGTGATTGGAATATTAAGTTTGTTCGAGGCTGCTAGATGTTATTGTCCTTATGGTCTTGATTCTGTGTTTTGTTCTGTATATATTCTGTTTTTCTTTTCCTTTTGTATGTTTTTCTATATTCTGTTTCTTGTGATATTCTATTGCTGTTTGATTTTGTTCATGTTTTTTTATGTTGTTCTCTGAAGCATTAATTTAATATTCAATAAGTTTTTTTTATTGCTGTTTTTCTATGTCTATTTTTCTATGGATTGTTTTATGTTGTATTTTTTATATGTTGTACTTATTCTATTTTTGCTTTTTATTCTAATCAGTCCAATGTTGATGTATTCAGTGGCAAAGAGCACATCTTTAGTAACTTTTTGGTTTTACTTTTTCAGGCGGTGATGAAGAGTGAAGGACCAGATCATATTCGTGAATTTGGGTTTGATGCTTTTCTATTTTGGATTCGAATCGTTGATTATGTTGTGTTGTTTTTCTTGAATCCCTTCCTAGATTCTAATGCTTTTTCATTGTGCTATTGGAATCAAGGGGAATACAGACTTCACCTTTTTTCTTCCATTTCTGTGAGTTATTTTCCCCTATCACAGAGAGCTAGTGCAACGTAAAGGGCCTCCAATTATTCTCTCTCAGTGTTGCTTTGGTTTAGTGGCGCTTGCGATAAAGGTTTGTTTTTTGTTCAGTGCATTTATCAAATTGAATCAAGGTTTCAACTCAGCAAAATTGCTTGTCCATATTTCCAATTTGACTTCTCAACACATTCTTTTTATCACTCATTATATCGTTTCTATCTGAGTTTTTATTATATACTCTGTTTTTTTGCAAAAAATAAAAGTCGTTCTTTTTCTTTTATAGCAGAATTTGATGCTCTTTGAATAGTTATATATTCATAATTTTTTCATTCTTAATAAAAATTTAACTTGATTCAAATTGTTAAATGTATGCCTTTGTACTATGCATTACGTGTTAGTCATCATATATAAATGAGGTGTTAAGAATTTAATAGGTCCATGGAAACTATTTAATAGGTATTAAGAATTTATGCCTTTTTTGCTATCTTGATTTATGATTTGTTATGCTCAATTGGCTGGTATTAGCAGTGACCTCTACATGAATATGCAGTGACTTCTTACTACAAATTGCTTCCAAAAACAAGTTCTTGAAATTCCAATAGATAAAGTACGTGGAATAGTGAAAATTGTTTATTACTCATATCAGTGTTTAATCAATTCTGATAGTATTACTAGACCAAATAAAAAACAGAGTGGTATAATTTTTATTTTTTTGAGTTTTCTAGCATTGATGGAAAATTAAATGAGATTTCGCAGTCCACGTCCAAGTTATTAAACTTGTTAGGGTATATATATTTTTTAAATTCAAGAAAACATTAAATATGTAGTTGGCTGAACAGTGGCCAGTTTTATTAGTTCTTTATGCAATATTATGATACTTTTTAGTATATGAGAATATTATAAGGCAATTTTCCCATGGTTTGTCTAGAAGTTTGCAAGTTAGTTACAGATTTATTAAGGTCCTGTTGGAAATCATTTTTTTTCTTGACTAATGAGATGTATGGTACCATGCTTGGGTGATATATGCTATAGATGGTTATGTAATTGCATTTTTCAGTTATTGTAATATATTACCTTAAATTGATTATTTGACATATGATAATATTATTTCAACTTGTACAAATTATGCTTGGAATGATTCAGCCCCCTCAAGTGGTATTCTTTTGTTCTTTATGAGACTTTGGACTTGTAGGTTGTATCTCTTGCTTTTAATGTAATTGCTAAATTTTGGTTGGAGATTATTAAATGTAAATGTTAGGGTCAGATAGTGTTGCTACTCTGTTCTTTAGGAGTGAAGCGTTTTATTTGATTGAATTCCCGTTGTTATTGGTTTTTTTTTTTAAGATCTTTTTAATTTAAACTTGTTAGGGTATATATACTTTTTTACTTTTTTCGGTTGATTATAATTATAGGAATTTATCAGAGAAATTATATTGTTTGGTCTTTCTTAAGTTGCAAAGGTCTCTTTGCTTTGTCCAAGAGCAGTTGTATAGTACAAAAAGCTCAATTGTTAGAAGACTATTTTTTTTAATTGTTGCATCTGGTATTTTTTTTTAAAAAATATGATATGATACTCTTGCTAATGTATTAGTTAAAAGATCAAAATAAGTGGTAGATGTATTTTGTCATGCCCTCGAAGTAAATCGACAGTTGAGCTCATTAGTCACACATTGAAGAGTCATTATGCGGAAGAGTCACACTTTGGAATGGGGACTTTGAAGCAGTTCAAGACTGGTATGTATTTGTGGTCTTCATTATTTTTTTTATGCATTTTTTTATTTTTTTGTGATAAATATTTATTTATGCATTTGTTTATTTATTATTTATGTTTTTGTACTTTGAGACTTTTTTATTGTTGAGAACGAAATGAAACAAATATTTTTTTTAGTTGTTTTTGTGGTTTGTGCTGATTAGTCACACATTGAAGAGTCATTATGTTGAAGAGTCCCACATTGGAAAGGGTTGAAGCAGTTCAAGATTGGTATGTTTTGTGGTCTTCACTTTCATTTTTTTTTATGCATTTATTTATTTTTATGTGATAAATATTTATTTATGCATTTGTTTATTTTTTATTTATATTTTTGTGCTTTGAGACTTCTTTACCGTTGATAACTAAACGAAACAAATGTTCTATATAATATATTCACGATAAGATTAAAATTCTTTGTTCTCACTTTATGGTTAGAGGTTATTTCTTTTACATTCTTTGTGAATTACAAGGAAAGTATCGGTGATCAAATTTTGATGGTGGTTTGAGTAAATGGTGGTTTTTTCCCAAAAATAATGAGATTTTCTTTTTCTTGGTATTTTAACTTCCCAAAAATTAGGTTTGAAAGACCAAAAAAGAGATTTTTGAGTGTGGCCGACATATTGTCAATATGGGATAATGAAATTAATGCTGTTGAAGAAGTGGATTGGTGAAAGGACCTGCGAAATTTATTTTCAATTTTCTTCAGTTTTCTACCATGTTTTCTATTATTGCAGTGCTTTGAGACTACGAGAGAGAAAAGGGACAAATTTTTTAGCATTTGTTGCAATGCTTTGAGATTGGATTGCAAGAGAGAGGAAAATTTCTTGCAGTGCGTTGAGGGTTCTTCGCTGGTATGTATTTGTGGTCTTCCTTCTCATCTTTTCTTTTCTTTTTATTTATACATTTGTTCACTTTTTGGGGATAAATATTTGTTCATCACAAATATTTATTTATGCATTTTTTTGTGGTCTTCATTTCCATCTTTCAATAACTCCAGGTATGTATTTTGTGGTTTTCATTCTGCATTTTTTATATTTATGCATTTTTTAGGTGTGGTAATATATTGAATAAGATTTGGTGTGGCAATGCAAATTTATGCTCATTTCATAAATTTTTGATCTTCTCTATTGTGGCATTGCAAACTCTTTTCATTCCATACGTGGCTTTTAACATGAGATTGCTCATCTCTGAATGTCCTTCATGTTCTCTACATTCCAACTCTTTATTTTGTAATATTTCTTTTGTCATTCCCTCTGATCTCAGAGCCTGATTTTTGTTAAGCTTTTTCTTGTCTTCTGATTGGATTCTATTTCTGAGTAATATTAAAGTGGGTATTTGCTGTTTCTCAGTTTACTTTCGAATATTTGATATGGGTGTTATTTGCATTCTAACTCTTTATTTTTTAATCTTTCTTTTGTCATTCCCTCTTATCTCAAGGCCTGTTTTTTGTTGAGATATATATTTTTTTGTCGTTTGGTTTTGATAGGAATCTATTATTAAGTAATATTGAAGTGGGTATTTGCAAAATCTCAAATACATTCTGTATCTGATTTAGAGTTTGCTTTTTTATTCAGAATACCCGTTTTTTTCCTCCAAGATTGGTTTAAAAAGGTTAAAGTTTGTTAGTATGGAGGTTGGATTGGATAAGGGAGTGAATATTAAGCAAAGCTAGCTGATATTTACCAGAATATCCAACCTTTTTGGTTGAACACTATAGATTCATCACTTCGTTGCTTCCCCTATAGAGTTGTAGTTATACTTTATTATGCTTCTTTTTTATAAACATCAACTTCACACATATGTTTTTTTATAGTTTATCATGCTTGTACAAACATCAACTTCTTTTTTTATAAACATTAAATGTTTTTAAACCTTGTGGATTTGTACTTGTAAAGGGAACAAAAAGAGTCGTGATATAAACAAGCCCAAATATGAATGTTTTGCATATCCAAAGAGTTAGTATAAACTGGTTATTCTCTATTATTTTAAGAACTCCACGTGTATTTCATAAGAATGTCAGTCTGTTCCAATCATGTAGATTTTACTAAAATTTACTGTTATGGGCTGAAAATTAGTGAAGTAATTATCCAGCCAATAACTATCAATTGCTAGATCTGACACTGCTATAATTTTTTTTCACCTTTAAGATCCATTTAAGTATATATTAGGAAGAATATTTGTAATTATGTTTGTGAGTACTTAGGTTATTCACGTTTGTAATTTAAGATTAATGACGCTCACAGTAAGGTCTCATAATGTCATCTTTATAATTTGTGATTGATGATGTTATTGTTGTGTTGGTTTATAGTTTCTCTCTTTTTTTTTTTAATATAGTGAGGTATGATGGCTTAATGAGGTATGATGACTGATATGCATATGATATTATGAATTAGGTGTAACTTTCATTGATGTAGTAAGTCAGTCTTTTAGTCATCACCCATATATTTAGTGAAACAATGGTTTTAAAATGTTTGGAAGGCATGCATGCATATATAGTGCAGGTGAGGTCGCATGGCGTATGCTTCCATCTAAAACTCCTTTTATAATTTTGCCCGTTATCATTTCGAATGATTGTGATATGAAAATCTTGATTGATATTTTCTTATGAGTTTTGTTTGAAATATGGTTTATGATCATGAGTGTAGTGGAATTGTAGGTGAAGTTATTAGCAAATAGTTATGTGGTTTCTTAATTTGGGAGTTCTCGGATTTAGTGAGTTTGTGAATTTTGTCGATTTTTATTTTGTTTTTTGGTTTCCTCATTTATTTGAGCTTTTTGTTTAGTGGCATAATTGTTGTAATGGTTTATGAATTTCATGTAAATTATTATTTTGGAAGTGGTTGTTGGAGATTGGTGGTGTTGTTTTTAATTTAATTTTATAATT
The DNA here is from genome assembly GCA_036559045.1 of Platycarya longipes. Lineage (NCBI taxonomy): Eukaryota > Viridiplantae > Streptophyta > Magnoliopsida > Fagales > Juglandaceae > Platycarya > Platycarya longipes. The sequence goes on from CM071801.1 coordinate 14,820,151, forward strand.
AGCAATTGATGGTGTTATCGTTGTGCTGGTTTATAGTTTCTTATCTATTTTTATTTTTTATTTTTTATATTTTTGATATACTTTTCTCATCTATTTTTAAATAGCCTGTAATCTACCCATTTTCTTAGGCTTTTAATAGAAGCACTACTTATGTTAGCATGAAACTTTAGAGAAACTATGGTTTTTGGCCATATAAGTTTATAGAAAAATTCCTCTTAAAGTATGGCTTTTGGCTTCCATCTGTTTAGCATCATTTTCATGGCGTTCATAGCAAATCAGTTGGGACTAAAATAATAATCATATCAAGATTGATTCCCAAATGTCAATTGGTGTAATAAAAATTAAATAGATATATACATTATAGATATACATGTTCAAACATCGATTTAAAGTCGTAACTCCCAAATTTTAGTACAGTGAAAATTAAAATGGATATGGTAACGAGTGATATGGCACCACTTATATGCACTCATTGGAAAAAAAATCGTTTAAAAGTAAATTTCCAACTCTCTTGTATGCTATTCCTATCAGAAGAATCGAAAAATGCATTTAAGATGATACCGAGTGAAATGACGGCTGAATAAAAAAAATAATGGACCACGCATTGTGCGAATTATAGGCTCACTGTTATAATTTTGGGTTTGAATACTGAGGTCAAATATAATTCGTTTTATAGGATTGCTTTTTATTTTCAGTAACTCTATTTTTATTGCAATAGGTTTGTTCCTAGGTATTGTTAATTTGTTATATCTTTAAGACTTTATGTCATGTCTTCTTTAAGTCGCACTTTTGCTAATGTTGTGTTTTTGTTTATATAGATTGCAATATTTTGTCAGATGGTTTAATGAATGCCCACTCTCCGCCATATGGTATACTGAGTTAGATCCTATTCTTTATGTGTTGCAATATTCAAGGGTTTCACCAAGTTCATTAGGACCAATTACTTGAATTTCAAAAAGAAGAATTGGATTGTACCAGATGGCGTCAACGCGAAAGTTTCTCTTTGATAGTTTTTGGAGTTATGTAATATCTGAGTTATGATTTTCTTTTTTGCTACATAAAAATATTTTAATTTTTTAGTTTTAAAAACTTTTTGAGGTCACAATTTTAGATCTTATTAGAAAAATTCAAATCTGTAAAAGATTTTGGGCTGAAATTTAGAGTGCTCTTGGCATTGAAAATTGTATGTATATATTCTGTGAAGTTCCTCCATGTACTTCGTGTTGATCCTTTTAAAAGGAGAAAATGACTCCTTATAATGCAAATAACTCATGGAAGTACTGATTTGGAATTCCATGTTTTTGCTGTTGTACACATACATATTATGAAGTATCTTTCATAAAACATATTATAATATCTGTTAATTATTTTTTCTCATCTTTCTGTTCTCCTTATATTCTTTCCCGTCCCCCCCTTCCCGTCCCCTCCCGTCCCCCCCTCCTCTCCCCTCCCCTCCATCTTTCTTGCTTCTCTTCGTGTTCTAAAAATCATTGATCATCTATTTTATTTTACTCTGAAAGTATGTTTTTCTATGCAGTGTTTGGGTTGAACAAAGGCCACCATAAAGATGCAGAGGATGCAATCCATGATTTAGATGACATGGTTCACAATTTTAAATTTATTCTCATGATTGTGTCTTTTTTACTTTTTAATACAATTCATGATACTTGTAAGAAGTTCTTTCACTAGACAACGACTGCTAACAAAATGTTCTTGTTTGCTATAACTCTTATTAATTTTTTTTTCCCTTATTTATGATCAGATGTTTCTAGACCTAAAATTATGATACAGGGCAACGTACCTTGCATATTGCATCATCCCTAGTGTGTATATATATATATATATATATATATAGATGAAGTTCAACTAAAATGGCACTTCTCAATGCTAAAAAAAAATAAGAAAATGCTTAGTTTGATTATACAAAATATGGCTTTCAAAGGGAAAATGATGCATTCGGATAAAAAAATATGGAGACTTTTTTAAAAACTTAGATATTAAAAAATATTTTTAATATTTTTTATGAATTTTTTAAAAATGTTTAAAGTGATTTAAAAAAATACATGAAAGAAAAAAATATATATGATACTTTAATCTCTTCAACTTTCACACACCATATTTTTTACAATTTTTTTAATATTTTAATATTTTTATTTTGAATTTTTTCTTTTTAAGCTAATTTGAGTTTTTTATTCATTAGCTATATAACAAATATTTGATAAAAAAAATTTTAAAAAAATGTGGTGCTTTTTTTTGTTTTATAGAAATTCAAACCATACCTCTCCACACTCAAAAACTCAGAAGGTGATTGGCAGTTGCCATCTCCACCAATGTTTTTATTTTCGTACCGGTACTGGCCGTACCGGCCAAAATGCACCATACCGACCGCTGACCGGTACAGAAAAATGTATATTTTGTTTCGGTTAAAATTTCGGCTGGTACTGGATTTCGGATTTTGGAATTTTTTAAAAAAATATATTTGTGATTTTTTTTCTTTTTATATATATAAAATATATATTTTGTTTGTATAAATTATAAAATAATTAATAATTTTATATTTTTATAATTTATATATATAATTTATTTATGTATAAATTATTTCGAAACGATATATAAAATGATATCGGTATCGAAACATTTCGTTTCAATAATTTGACCAGTACCAATATCAATACGATATTCAAAACATTGATCTACACACCTCCTCACACATATTTTTATTTTATTATTTTTTTTTTCCCCTTCAAACAACTAGCTGTTCCCTTTAACTTCGAAAAACCAAAAATTCCAGAGAGTCACGTATTTTGGCTTTGTCGGCTGAGCCGGCCACTTCAAAGTTGATTAAAGTAATCAACAAAGAAAAAACAATGCACTTTTCTGCGCGAGTGACACTAACGTCTATCATCACATGATTGGTCCTCTCGTGTGCCAACTTAACCAACCATACAGCCGCCTTCTCCCAGAAAATTCCATGTGCTTGTTATATATTTGGAAAGTAAAATAATAGCCTTACTCTATTTTTATAATTTTTTATGATTTATTTTATTTTTATAATTTTTAAATTTTTTAAATTTTATAATTAAAAAAGTGATTATTAGTAAAATTATATATTTTAAAAATTAAATTGAATTAAATAATGAAGTCGCAACACGTGGAATTCTTCTTTCCTACAATCCCTTAGTATAATTTTTTTTTTTCGTTCCTCCATTAGAAAAATTTAGGAGTAAAAGAGGTTATCCACGGAATAGATATAATTACGGGATGTGGGACATTGCCTTTAATTTCCTTGCTACTGTCTTCTTCAATTAAAAAGTATTATTATTTTAACATCTTTACACTATATCAATATAACTTAATTTATTAAATTAAAATTCTAAGATTTATCTATTAAATCAAATTATGTTAGATAAATAATACTTAATCTATAAATTTTAGATTAGATTTATTCTTAATTAAAGAAAATTATTTACTAATCAAATGATTTTTAAACTAAAATAATCATTATTTTTTTATAGTACTCAATCTCAATAGAATATGGACTATCACGTGAAATGGTTTGGTTTGTTCTCATAAATAAAATTGCGAGAAGGTAAGATAAAAATTAAAAGTTAAAAAATATAATTTTATAATCTATTTTTTTAATATTAATTTTATTTTAAGATTTTAAAAAGTTTCCAAACTTTGATTTTCCAATATTTAATGATGGAAACATACAACAACGTTGTAAAGACAACCTGAGAGGCTGCGAACCATGATCTAACAAAATGCATCAAATCCCAACCAAAAAAAAAAAAATGCACACAAACATAAAATATATATTGTCACCAAATAATAACTATTACAATCCAAGACACAAAGGCAAAACGCCTCAAACGCAAACTACCTCTACCAATTACTTCATCTTTCTCTAAAACCTGAAAGACGGACGAACGGAAGAGGTCAAGAGGTGGTTTTGCCTTCTTTTTTCTTTTTCTTTTTTTTCCTTTTCTGTTTCTACAACATATATAAGAACTGAGATCTGACCCACAACGAACTGAATTACAAATAAAGATATAGATAAACTATGGCTAGACAGAGACTCCATAAAATACGAGTCCTGCAGGTTATACCCAACACCATCTAACTCCCACAATCTTCAAAACCCCATAGAAGAAGATCTAAAGATGTGCCTTAAAACATAAAACACCATAGAAGCTTTGTTCTGCATCTAAAATCACAGAAACACAAAGCCTGATCTACACGATATACTAAAGTTAAAAAGGACGGAAAAAGGAGGACAAAGCTCAATTTACCAGATCAGAATTGAGATGAGATAGTTTTAGCACGATGTTCATGATCATCTCTAGGAGATGTCAGAATTAACATCGGAGTTATAGGCACTTGGATGTGGAGTTGAAGAAGCAGAGTTTCCACCATTGCCCTCATCTCCTCTGTTCATTCCGAATGCTTCTCCCACCTTAGAGAACGTGGAGACAACCTTCTTGGTCAAGCTCTCAAAAATCTGAGCTTTAATCTGGCCTCTCCGTCTCCTGGAGGGTAAGCTCGTGCTTTTCTTCTGCTCGGTGTTGGAAGAAACGTTTGCCATGGGCTTAAAGACGCAGATGGTCTGCAGAAACAGAGCAAGGAAAGAAGAAGAAAAAGAAAAGAAGAGGATATCTGATTACAGGAATGAACGAAGAAGTTTGAGATAAGGACGATGGAGAGAATTAGGGGATGTTGGCCCTTTGGGGAAGAGGTTGACAAAGTTGAGAGAGAGAGAGAGAGAGAGAGAGAGGATTTGGGGCTGGTGGGGGCGGGGTGTTGCCCGGCTTGGGGCTTGGCTAAAGGATGTGAAGAGATGGGAAGGGACAGACGGGTATTTATAGCCCTTAAAGGGAAGCCAACTTGCCATGCACTGCTGGAGATAAGGCTACGTGTCCGTAGTAAGAAGTATTTGAAAAATGTTTCTGAACAATAATAAAAAAGTATGTAAAAAATATATATATATATATTAAATAATAATAAAAAGTAATTAATAATAGTAAAAAGTATGTAAAAAATAATAATAAAATAATAAATAATAGTAAAAAATAGATAAAAATAAAAAATAAAAAAATATTATGAGACTAAACGTAGCCTTAGAGACTTAGTGGAAGACTTGTGCAATGAGTAAGCAGGTAATAGCTAAATAGTGCCCGAAAAAGAAGGGCCCGACCGGCTCTTTAGTTAGGGATGGATCATGGAAATTCTGTCAAGAGGCAGCAAGAAAGAGCAGTGTGAACAATTGGACTTTTGGTCATGGCTCTTGAAACTGCTTCTGTGTTTTTAGGTTTTGGTTTAAGCCATAGAATATGTATATATGTATATATATATATATATATATAAAGATACTGATACAAACCAAATTAAATAAAATTAGTTTATATATGTTTCTAGATGTCAATCAAAGTGATATGCTTTATTACAAATACAAGTTTTCTTTTTTCCATACTAGCTTTCACAAATTCATATGCATACTAACAAATTAAAATGATATAGAATTTAACTAAATTAATTTACTAATTAGAACACAGTTAATGCTTTTATGATTAATAACTAACAAAAACAATTTCATTTTATATAATTTTATCAATTTTTAATTTTTATTTAAAATTATTTTATAATTTTTGCTCATTATCCAAATGAGACAATTGCAATCATTTAAAATATCCACATATCCAAGAAAGAGCTTTTTGTACTGACTCCATGCTTTCTTTACATAGGGATATTGATGATCCATAACTTTTCTCGTGCAGCACTTTCTATATATACTGCCAGCACTTTTCATATATAACGCACCACCTTCCATATATAATAATACGATATCTAACTAACTCCTACTGCGCTTTTAATATAATTATTATTATTTATATATATATATATATATAGCTTTTAATATAATAAGTTGGATAATTTTAGATAAAAAATATATATTTTATAGCATATAAATTATAACTGCAAGCTAGTGTACAAAAAGGTCCAATTGGTAAATAAATCCATACGGAAATGGGAAAGCAATCTTTTTAAAAGGGTAATGATACTTAGGACAGTTTAAAAATAATTATTTTTTATCATCAAGTAAAATGTGATTGAATGATAAGTAATGAATGAAAAATAGTTTTTAAATCATTTAATGTAATATTAGAGGATAATGGCAAAAATAATGATCAACGTAAAAAATAAGGATCATGTATACGGCCACTTTTTGTAAGGTTATGACTTTTTTCTTTAAAAAATAATATTTGTAGTCGATTGTACAAATATCGAACAATTATTTGGAAATAAATAAATAAATATGTAGCTCACATGGAGAAAAAAAATTAACTTCTTAATCGTAAATCTCACTCTTTCTTAAAACGATTATGCGATATTTACACATTTTACGATTATATATAATATTATTATATTCTCTTTTTAACATCTATATATGAAATTTCTGACAATTGATCAGAAGAAACTCTGCAAATGAAGTTAATATTACTGAGTATGGGCTTTTACAATGAAGGAGTTGTTCTATTCTTTCTTATGATATATATAAATTCAGATACAGGACTCACTATCGATCGTTTAATACTAAATGCCATTTATTAGTGAATATTCTTATGTACTTAACAAGCAGATATCAATAAGCTACGAATTGTTCTTGATGATCAGCTCCTAGAAAGTACTTTGATCGAACACCGAATTGATCTGTGCATTTATTTCATATACATTCTGATTCCATTACAAACATGCTATTTCAAAATTAAAACAAAATCTATTTTTATTATAATTTAGATTGGGAAACAAAGGATCCTTGAAAATAAAATAAAAAACAAAGAGAAGAAAGACAATTAATGCTGTAGACAGTAATATTTCACAATAGGCTAGCTGCAAAATGAAGCTAATGAATGGGCAACTCTTATTGAAAATACAATGTCAATACAACTATTCTCTCTAGTCTCATGTGAAATTCCTGAAAGAACAACAACTTTATAATTAATCTAGTCTTCCAGCTTTACTAAGATCAGAATACTCACATATGAATTGATCTGGTCATCTGAGGCATGCGCATAGCTATAAATTTCAAGCAATTACGGCTATATATATATGTACATACCTCAGAACAAGAAGCACGCATTGAAGAATCATTGAATCAGCTTATAACACATTGTTGATTCTCAAGGCCCAGTGCTTCTTTCGCATTCACTGTTGATAGCAACAATCCTGGCTTAGCTGCGCACAAAATATCGATCTGAGTGTCCATTTCCCTCCTCTCCACATTAAACTGCAAAGCCAGAACGGGACATTAAAATCAATCCAAGCATTCAGTATATTATAACAAATTATAAGTCAGAGATCTTGATAGTTATGGAATGGGGGTCAAAATTAAAAAAGGTTTTACCTTTGGGGAATTTCTCACCACTACTTCGTTCGGCTTTAGCTCCATGGAGTTGGAGCCCATTAAGCTAACCTGATTTTCATCTTCTTCAATGTTTTCTTCTTTCAACTTATTAATTCTTTCTAGAAGCTCTTTCATATAATCTATGGTGTCTCTGACTCTTCAAGTACAGATGTAGACATCGTAGATCTCTTTCATATAAAATAGGGACCTTGCAGATTTCTCATCCGATTTTTTCCTGCACCTCTCTATTTCTCCTTTGCCCAGCATCCATCTAATCGAAGAGGTCCTTCTCTGTTTCTTCGTTTAGAAAGGAGTAAGGTTTGAGTTTCCTTGTTGGACAAGGAACCCTAGTTTTTCCCTATTTTCAATAGCATACAAACGAATTCTCTTTAGACTGCTACCATGGAGGAAGAACTGTCACATAGATGGGAAAAGCTCAAGCTTTCGACTGAAGAGAGTGAAGTGTTTGTATCCAAGGGCAAAGATTTGAAAAATAGTGGTTTACGCGGGAAGTTTTGCACTATTGGAGGAGTTATGTCAGGTAAGAATATTAATAGTGAAGCTTTCCATTCCACGATGATACAAGTATGGCAATTATCAGGTTGGGTGAAGTTCAAAGAACTGTGTGATCATAAGTTCTTAATGGAATTTCAGTTTTTGGTAGATAAAGAAAGAATCATGCGCGGAAGACTCTGGTTCTTTGATTAAAGCTTGACCTCTTTTCAGGAAATTGATGAACTTATTCCTCTAAGAGATATCCCAGTTTCAATTTGAGCCTTTTTAGGTGTAGTTGTATGGACTCCCATTGGCTTATATGAATGAGGAGATAGCTAAAGACTTAGCAACGGAAATAGGTCATGTGATTAGGGTTGAATTAGACTCAAAAGGCATGGCATGAGGTAATTGCCTGAGGGTTGGGGTTGCTGACTCGTTCTAAAAAGTGTTTTAGAAATGACTTCTAAGTATAAGAGTTGTCAAATAGTATTACAAAAGTCCCTAAGTCATTTCCTCAAGGAACGGTTAATTTAATATGCAAGTCTATCCATTACCAAAAATAAAATGAAGTTATAATCTAAAACTCTTCACAATGGTATTTGCAACGAGAATGGATTTTTTTTTTCTTTCAACATTATAAAATGTCAAGTTCTTTTTGATTTTGGTGATGAATTAACGCTAAGATTTACCATTGAAAAAAAAAGGAAGATAATGTATCAAAGACGAATTGGAAACCAAAAATATTTATAAACAGAGTAAAAACTACAAGCACCGAACATATAGATCCATAGAAAAAATAATAGACAAATAAAATGGACCAACTGCACAAATAAAAAATAACGGACTAATAAACACCCAATATAAAGAGCTACACTCACCGAAACTAAAAACCTTGACTAAACAAACTACTGAGACAAAGGTGAAAAACACCGAATAAAATAAACTAAAGGCAATAATTGTTCAGGACTAAAAGTTATGGACTGAAACAAAAGAAAGTTAGCAAACGAAATAAGTTAAACATGAGCTACAGCAAACAAAAGCCATCGCATGAACTATTGAACTGATTGCTACGAAGCAAAGTTGCTATAAAACAACCTACTGAACTAACCTTAGAAACACCAAATAAAACAAGGATAACAACACTTGACCAAATAAGCTACTGCAAGTAACAAAAATAAACAATGCTATAACTATTGAACCGAAATACTAAACAAGCTGGCATAAAGAAACTACTGCAATAACAGCAAATGAAGTTCAAACTGAATACATGAAAATATAAAGAAACAGAGACTTGAATCCAGCCAAGGAGTCTATGGATCCTAAAAAAACATAAGAGCTGAAACTGAAAATAGAAAAAATAAAATCTAGGCAAGCTCAAGGGGGATTCGGCCACTCTGGTCTATAAAGTCCTTCACCCAAAACCGAATTTTGCACTTCCCTCCCTTCCATTTTGTCTTTCATTTCCAGCAAAAAAGCATGAGGCCTTTTTCTGTTTACAGACCAAGGATGTCCCAGAATGGAATGCTTGTGTAACTTTACAGTCAAGGGGACTAGAACCAATGAATAATGTCTTTAACCCAACAGACTAGAGGATGCTACGCCTTGCAGTAAGTTTGTGTGGCCTGATTTAATTCGGTCCAGGGGTTTTCGTGGTTGCACCTTCTCTCTTAATTGAGTTCACATGTGTGTTCAGTGCCAGGCCTTGTTTCAATGTGTGAGGTGTCTTGATGATTACCGAATAAGTGAGTTGGTGAATGCATGACTTGTTGAATGAAATATGACTACGTTTTAGTGCAGGGACTTGCTGTGATGGTTAAAGTGCAGGGCATTTGTGTAACTCCATTTGGTGCAGGAATTTGGGCTGGAATGTCCACGTGGCTTGCTGTTGTGGTTGGTTAATTGGTGCTTTACTTGAATTGGAGTCGGTGAAAGGCAACGTAACTTGAGTGGATTTCGTGAGTTGAGTGTTTGGTACTGGGGATCTTCTTGATGTTGCTGGTCTGGAGTGAAGCCGTAAGGTGATGTAGTGGTTACGTGGCTTGTGTAATGCAGGGGCTAAGTGGGTGAATTGGTGTAGGTCGAGGTGCTGCTTTGACATTCTTTAATTCTTTCTTGCTTGCTACCTGAATATTTGCCAATAAATAGCACAATAAATGGACCTATTCAAGTGCACGTAATCAATTAAGAATTGGAGATTATAAAATTAAGCTTTTATCAATCGAATTAAACTTGATTTATCCTAGCCCAATTTACTCAATTACCAGTGAGAAAGATGTAATTGAGTCGAATTAAAGTGTAAAATAAAGACAATATTATGGTTCAATCAGTTGCCATTGACATGCCTGAACCCTTATAGGTAAATGGGTCCAGTTGGATGATAAGAAGCACTGGATGTCGATTAAATACAAAAGATTGCAAGCTTTCTGCCTTAAATGTGGAATATTGGCTCATAAGACCAGACTATGCCAAAGCCAGAGAGACATGGATCAAGAGAATGAAGAGAACTCAAACCAATTTGGATCCTAGCTAAGAGCTCAGCCAAGGAATCCAAGAGTTTTTAAAACTAGAATATATGGAGGCAGAGAGGAAGCTAAGAAGGATAAAAGAAAACATGACTTGAATGAAGCAAGGAGCAAGAATAATTATGGTGTTCTATTAACAACTCAAGGTAGAATAATTGAGGACCAGGTTGAAATGATTACCAAAGAAAAAAAAGAGGAAGATCTGTCAAAGAGGACACTTTAACATTCACAGAAAAAAACAGAACCTAAGTTAAACAAGAATAAAGAGAAAGAAGTGGTAAGAATAGATTGTACAACTATCAACAATGAAAATTGTCAACCAAATAGCACTATCGAGCATGTGGAGGCAATTACCAACAAAATGGCAACATGGAAAATAAAGGTCAAGGGCATTACAATACAAGAACCCATGATCCTAGAACAACTGCAATCTAATACAAGAAAGAGAGAGGCAGAAGACGAAGAAGAAATGCAGTATCAAGTAAAGAAAGTCAAAGTTGTAGGGGCTATAAGTATTTCCTGTATTAAAACTGAATTGGTGGATGCTGCCAGCATGACCAACAATGATAGGCATATGTTGGAATGGTAGGGGGCTTGAGACCCCCTAATAGTTAAAAAACTCTTTTTGATAGTTAAATCCAAGTTTTCCAATTTTGTTTTCCTTACGAAAACTAGATGTGGTAGAAAGAAAGTTGAGAAGATTAGAAATAAGTTGGGGTTTGATGCTAGTTTTGTGGTGGATAGTATAAGCTATAGTGGGGGGACTAGCCTTTTTGTGGGACATCAAGTATGACCTTTCTCTAGATTCATATTCACAGCATCATATTTCAATGAAGTTTAAGGATAATGAGGTGAATTAGAAGACACTCTTAACTGGCTTCTATGGTTATCCAGAAACAATCAAAAGACATATGAGTTGGGAGCTTTTAAGAAGACTACAACTGAATATCAATCAGGCACGAGTTTGTTTTGGTGATTTCAATGAGATCCTTAGCCATGATAAGAAAGCAAAAGCTGCTACAAGACCCTACCAATAGATGGAACAATTTAGTCAATGCATAGACTAATGTGAAATGAGTGATCTGGGTTATGAAGGCCTGAAATACACATGGTGCAAAAATAGAGATGGGTCACAGTTCACAAAAGAACGATTAGATCGTGTGCTTAAAAGTGTTAAGTGGATTTTTGCAACCTAGCTACCCTTACATCTGACCATGGAATAATTATGATGAAATGGAACATAGGTGCTAGAAATAATAATATGAATGATGCAGAAAGAAGAAAAGTGAAGATTTTTAGGTATGAAGCAAAATGGAATCTTCAACAGAATTGCAAAGACATAATCAGTGCTAGCTGGAATAAAAAAATCCTTGGGCAGAATTCAAAGTTATAGTATGTTCATCAAAAGCTAAGCAAATGCAAGAACTCCTTGGAACACTAGGGTAAGCATGTTCAAATGAACCATAGAAAGGAGGCTCAGGAGAACCATAAAAGACTAGCAGAGCTACAAAGAGTTAATATGGGGCACATATATAAAGAGATTAGATCTCTAAAGAAAAAGGTGGAAAATTCTCTAAACAAGGAAAATCTAAAATGGCAACAAAGGACAAAGCAAATGTGGCTTAAACATGGGGACAAGAATTCTAAATTTTACCACAGCTATGCAAATCAAAGGAAAAGAAATATTGAGATCAAAAGGGATAAACAGGGAGTATGGAAATGAGATAACAGATAGTCAACAAATAACTGAGGTATTCAACCAATTTTATCAAGATCTTTTTTCTACTCAATCCCCTAAAAATATCGATGAATGCATTAGCAATCTACAATCTAAAGTTTCAGATGATATGAATAGGGACTTAAATAGAGAATTTACAACAACAGAGATAAAAGAAGTTCCTTTTCAAATGAACCCTTTAGGAGCTCCTGGCCCGAATGGATTCTCCCTAAATTTCTATCAATTTCATTGGGAAACAGTGGGTAAAGACATCATAGAAGCAGTCGTTGAGGTTCTTAATCATGGAGGTGATGTTAGTGCTTTAAATGATACTCACATAGTCTTAACTCCTAAAACTAAAAAGCCAAAAATAGTCTCGAATTATAGGCTCATTTTTCTCTGTACTGTTATTTACAAAATAGTGTCGAAAGTTATATCAAACAGAATCAAGCTCATCCTCCCACAGATCATCTCATCATCTCAGTGTGCTTTCATCCAAAAAAAAATTATCCAAGATAATGTGATTATAGCTTTTAAAGCTTTACACTCCATGACAGCTAGACAAAGAGGAAAGAAAGGCTTCATGGCAATCAATCTCGACATGAGCAAAACTTACAATAGAGTAGAATGGAGTTTCCTCAAGAAAGTCTTGGAAAAGTTGGGTATCAATTCTTCTTGGATTAAATTGGTTATGAACTATGTAACTTCAACTTCCTATTCTTTGCTTATAAATGTCTGTCCAGAATAGAAAATTATACCCACTAGGGGGATTAGACAGGGATATCCCATCTCTCCCTATCCATTTCTAATGGTGGCAAAGTGTTAAGCAGCCTTATTACTTATGCTGAAACTAAGAATCTTATAAAAGGTTACCAGATTAGTAGAGGAAGTCTAAGTATTAGCCATTTATTTTTTGCTGATGACAATTTAATCCTATGCAGAGCCAGTTCCAAAGAATGGGCAAACATCAACAAGATCTTTAATCTCTATGAGTCTGCTTCTGGATAACAAGTAAATAAAGCTAAAACTTTCATGTTTTTTAGCCCTAACACCAAGAGGGAAATTAGGAACTATATTCTGAGTTTGACAAGGTCTCGGGCTAATAATTCCTTTGAAAGCGATTTGGGATTACTAGCCCTAATTGGAAGATTAAAGCACAGGGCCTTCAAATCGATTCTAGACAGAATAAGAGGGAGAATCAGCAACTGGAAAACAAAATTTTTAACCCAGGCAGGAAAAGAAATACTACTTAAAGCAGTTGTGTAAGCAACCCCTACCTACATTATAGGAGTCTTTAAACTTCCTAAATGCTTGGTCAAAGAAATGAGTAGCCTAATGAACAATTTATGGTGGAACTTCATGGAAAAAGAGAGAAACAACACACTAGGTTGCATGGAACCAGATGGGCAAAGCTAAAGGACCAGGTGGCCTTGGTTTCAGAGATTTTGCAAGCTTTAACTTGGCTCTTTTGGCAAAACAAGAATGAAAAATTATTCAACAACCGAATTCCCTAGTTGCTCAGATCCTTAAGCTTAAATATTTTCCTACATCAGAGTTCCTAGAATCTAAGATTGGAGGGAGACCTTCAATGATATGGAGAAACTTGTGTGCGACCAAAAAACTAATAGAGAATGGATCTATGTGAAGAGTTGGGGATGTTAGAAACATTAAGATATGGAAAAGTAGGTGGATCCCTAGACCTTCGAGTTTCAAAGTGCAATCTCCTATTCAGTTACTGCATGAAAAAGCTAGAGTCCATGAATTAATTAATTGGGAGTCTAAGCAATGGAGATCAAATGTGTTATAAGCAGTGTTCCAAGGTGAGGATAGCAGCATTATTTATAAGATTCCTCTCAGCTTTCGTGGTGCAAAGGATAAATTGATGTGGCTAGGTAATAAAAAGGGGCTGTTTACAGTCAAAAGCATTTATCATATGCGAAAAGAGCTGTTGGAGACTGAAAAGGGGCAACCATCTGCCACTTATCACAATAAGCCTACTTGGACTATGTTATAGAACTTACTGACTCTCAATGCAATGAAAGTATAAATCTGGCGAGCTTGTCTTGGTTCCTTACCCACTAATCTGAATATTTTCAAGAGAAAGATTAGTGATTCACCTCTTTGCCCTTTCTGTAGACAAGAAGAAGAATAAACTCTCCATGTGTTGTGGACCTGTAGGGCAGCGAATGATGTTTGGTGTAAGGGGCCCAAATGTATTCAAAAGATGAATGATATGGGGGATAATGTTAAAGATCTTTTTGAAAGGATTATAGGCTCTTACAACTAGAGAACCATTGAGGAATTTTTGGCCATATCTCAAGGTATTTGGAATAGAAGAAACAAATCCATTTTTAAAGAATCATTCATACATCCTAACCAAGTGCTCTAGTTCGCAATTTATGCTTTGGAAGATTTCAGGAGTGGTCAGATCGAAGGTAGCCACAGCAACCCGCCAAATGCAAATCGTGATCACTGTTGGTCTCCCCCTCTAGCAGGAATAGTAAATATTAACTAGGATGATAGTCTCACTAAAGAACAGAATAATCTTGTAATAGGCCTGATCGCGAGAGATCAAAGGAGTAGAATCATCGCCACAAAGAAAATATCAAAAGGATCCTTCATGGACCCACTGTTGGCAGAGACATTGGGAGTGAAGGAATTTGCACTACTAGCCATGGAATTGAACCTAAATCCTGTTATTATTGAAGGAGACAATCAGATAGTGGTTAAGGAGCTTAATGGTAAAGGGGAAAGAGGCAACTGCATAGGTTTGATTGTATTGGACACCAAGAATTTACTTTCAAATGTTCATTGTAAGTTTAACTTTGTTAAGATAAGTGGGAACTTTGTAGCCCAAGGTCTAGCAAAATTGACCCATTTGCTAGCTGAAGAGATGATAGAACTGGTAGTTATACCAGAGTTGTAATCTCTCTTCCTTGTTTTCTTTCTAATGAAAGTTGGGGTATTTGCCCATTTCATAAAAAAAAAAAAAAAAACCTTCTAGAAATCATCTCTTCCAACCTATTTTTTTCTTCAAAATTTGTGGCAAATAAGGATAGTCAGCTTGAAATCTTAGTCACCATTATTTGAGACCGCATATTGTTGTTGGAGATTTCCTGGAGAGAAAATTTTCTTTTTTACATGATTATTGGAGGGTTTGGATAGATTTAACAAAAACCCAAATATAAAACCAATGATAAGGCTTGGGATGATTTTCTTTGGCTTGAAGCTCAATGCTAACCATTCTCTTTATTGCTTCGATTGCTGCTTTAAATGGTAGTTTGAAAAAAAAATTAACGTTTATAGCATGTTTTGTGCTCAGAAATATGTAGAAGAAAACAAAAACTTGAAATTTGACATGTTAGAAATTTTGCTATTTTGGGTCCCGAGAGTCAAAAGAAACTATAGTGAAAGGAGAGATTACTATACTAAATAAGGTTTATTTGAGATGAAATCTAATAATATGTGAAACCAAAGCAAACCAAGAGAAGACAAGAGCTTCAGAATTAAGTCGTGTATTTCTCGAAAACCAAATAGAAGTAAGAAAGGTAATATGACCAAAAGATAAAGAAATAAAAGGGATAAGGGGAGCAGAGTACATTTTTGGGAGAGTGGGAAGGGATTTGAGATGATCCCAGTATGTTTCTCGGTATAGATTGGTGGAGGAGGAAAGAGGATGGCTTGCCAACCATTATTTCTAATAAATATGATGATGCTTGCCTATCTTTCTTGACATTTCTCAAAAAGTTTTGAGGATATGTGAATTGGAAGAGGCGCATGCGTGCCTCTAAAAGAAAGTTCTTTATAAATTTTCTTTCACAACAACCAATAAGATAAAAAGTGAAGTGAATCAATGTATTTTCATAATTTTGATGGAAAACTTAACAGATTTTTGGGGACTTGATAGAAAAACAACCAAAATTACAGTTCACAATTAAACAGCCACTTATATAATAGAATAGATACTATTTTTTTATAAAATATATTTTAAATAATTTCATAGTTAGTTATGTATTTTCTTATTGATTTATAAATTATAGAACTTTATGATAATTAGAAGATAGTCTATCTATAGTTGTATGATACCCACAATGAAGAACAACTCATTCTCTCTGATTAATATACACTACAAAAAAATTACTTATTTTCAGTTAGTTAATTTTAGCAAAATGACAATTTACAATTAAAATTAGTTGTAATTAGTCTTTTCATCGCAAATAATTGATTATAAAAACCCATTTTTCTTGTAATGACAAAAAATGTTTCACATTACTAGAACAAATTAATGAGTTGTAATACTTTGCTTGCTAATTATTTGTATTCTATATTATTTTTGTTGGTGTCGAGGATAAAACTTTACAAAGGGAGATTGTAATAATGCCACTTGTATATGTGGTCGATATGCCAAAATCGGTTTGGACAATTTTAATAACATAGTTTTTTGTAGATTTCATGGGAAGAATATATATATATATATATATATATATTATATTGGAATAAGAATAAAACTTTGTTCAACTTATAGCATAAAAGCCTGGATATAAGGAGGGAATCCCTCCAAAACAATACTCTCCTCAAAGAGTTTTAATGCATCATTAGCTAAACAATGAGCCACGTTATTGAAATTCCTTGAAATACTCCTAACTCACCACTGTTGTAGTTTCTTGAGCATGACTCAATGTCTTGAATGATCATTCAAATCGAGCCCCATTTACCAAATTCAACATTGATATCATTAATGACAATTTGCTTATCATCCTAAAAAATAACATTGGGCAAATTCAATTCTTAACTTAAAATTGCTGCTTTAAAGGCCACTACAACTTCAACAAGAGTTGCATTAGGAAAGAAATCTCTTTGATATCCGAGTGTAGCTACCACATGACCATCCCAATTCTTGATGACAACCTCTATCTTCATTCTACGTTTCAATCGACCCATAATTGCATCCTAATTGGCTTTATACACATTGAAAGGAGGAGTTTTCCATTGATTTTCCATATGGCTGTCTAGTATTAGTTCTTCACCTACTTTCTTATTAGCATTCTTGAACTCAGCAACCACTTGTGAAGCAATATTCACAATTAAGTTTGAATCCATAAACTTCTCTCAAAAACATGTGTTCATTCTTTTCCACAACTAATAGGTAATTGCTACAAAAACAGTCATGTCATCCTCACTAACCACATAATATAGATAAGTCACCAACTCCTTAAAAGAAGCCTTCATAACCTTTACCTTTGCAAACTCTTAGAACTAGATCTGCACACATCTTGGGCCAAAATGAATGACTATAAAGCATGAGTTGCTGATTCTGGCTTTATTCTATAGACAAGGCATAAGGGGTACACTATTATCTTCTTTTTAAACAAGTTTTATTTTGTTGGCAGTGATTTGTGGCATGCTGTCCATAACAACATTCTAGCAGTATTAGGAACTTCTATCATCCATACTTGGCCCAAACATCATTGTTCTTCACTCTTTGAGATGGTTTCCCCTTATTACTTGATGTAATTTCAGCTACTAAATAATAGGTACTTTTAACTATAAACCATCCATCATTAATACACCTTCAAACCAGCTTGTCTAGAATATTGCTTACATTGATGGGAATCTTGCTAATTGGAGCAACTCCCTCCTATTTAGATACCTCTATGGCATATTCCATGACCCAGCTTATTTATCAATCAATGCAGCCACCTGTCATGCACCCAGCATACAATTCGTTCTGAGGAGATTGAACCTTATAAGTAGATGGTCGAGGAAGCCACTTGTCTTTTGATATAGTCACATATTCACCATTAACAATCCTCCAAACCAGACCCTCTTGCAAAACAAGCTTAGATTCCATAAAGTTCCTCCACAAATAAGATGCATTGCTTCCCACCTTACCATGCAAAAAGTCAATTATATAATAATACTTAGCTTTTAGAACTCTTGCTATTAAGGAATGAGGCTATTGGATTATCCTCCATCCTTGTTTAGCTAATAAGGCACATTAAAGTCTTCAAAATATCGATACCCCAATCCTTCTTCCCTCTTGGTCTTGCCTAACTATTCTCAAGGTATTCATTGAGTCTTAGTTTTGTCACCTCTACACCCCTACAAAACTTCTGTATAAGTTTGTTCATCCTATTTCTAAGAGAGTCCAAGATGGGTTTGAATGTTGCTAATTTTTGTCTCCCCACATAGGAGGAAAGCCCCAAGTATTTCTCGTAGGACCTTCCTTCCCTTAATCTTGTTGTTGACAGAATGGCCTTTTTAGCTACTGTTTTTGTATTTTTGTCAAAATATATTGTAGTTTTTTCTAGATTAAGTCTTTGGTCAAAAGCATTTTCATAAAAACTTAGCAACCAGTACAATCTACTCCATTCCAATGCATTGGCCTTATAAAAGAGCAAGCTATCATCTACAAAAATAAAAGAAAGAAAAAAAAGATGGCTAGCCAATAATGCGCCTCTTGCAAATGGAAACCCAAAAATGAGTTTTTTCTCTTCAGCTTTATCTAACATTTTACCAAGCATTTTAGAACGAAGAATGAATAGATAAGGGGATAAGGCCTTGTCCCTTTGTCTTAAGCCTCTCAAGGGATGAAAAGATTGCTTATTCCATTAATCAAAAGAGCATAACTCATTGAATCAACACACATCATGATCAACTTAGTCCACTTCTCCCCAAAACCCATTTTCTGTAAAACAGCTACTAAGAACTCCCATTCAATTCTATAGTAAGCCTTGCTCATATTCAATTGAAGAGCCATATACCCTTCCTTTTTACCTCTTATTCTATGTCACATGGAATGCATGACTTCATAAGCCATAATTATAATGTCTGAGATTTAGCGACTCGTAACAAATACACTTTATGAGGGAGAAACAAGAGAAGGCAAATTTTGTTTTAACCTGTTAGCCAAGACTTTGGAGACTATTTTATAGAGTACATTGTACAAGTTTATAGGCCTATATTCAAAAACTAGCTTTGGCCTTTTCTTCTTAGGAATTAGAGGAATAAATGCCTGCCTCATTGCTGCCACCAATCTCACTTATGAAAGAAAGAACTTCTTTAAATGCCAATAGCACCTTAATACTAATAACTCCTCTATTATCTTGATAAAACCTAGCTGAAATTCAACTGGACCTAGAGAGCTCATAGGGTTCATCTCAAACATTGCGCTCTTCACTTTATCATAAGAACACTCCTTTTGCCGCTGCCAATTCATCTCAAGAGTCATTACAGGCTCTATATCCATCAGATATTGAACAATACCACTTGGCTTATAAGACTTAAAGAGTTCCTAGTAACACTCAGTTCCTCTTGGGTCCTTGCACACCATCTTCTTTCATTAGCAATCTTCTTTATAGAATTAAAGTGTCGTTTTTAAGATGCACAATTGTGGAAATATCTTGAAATTTCTATTCCCTTCTTTTAGCCACAACTGTTTAGATCTTTGCCTCCATTTAGTTTTCACATCCTCCAAAAAATGATCAATCTCTTCTTGAAGGCCTTTAATTTTCTCATTAAAATCACCTTGATTAATCCTTTATAGTTCTTGGATCATTTCCCTCTTTGAGGTTATCTGCTTTTTTATACTTCCACCCTTAGCTTTAGACAAAGACCTCGACTAGTTGCTACATCTTACTAAACCATGCTTTAAGTTAAGCATAGAATGGCCACCTCTCAACGAAGATCTCCAAGCTAGCCATTTTAATAATAACCTTGCATTTCTTTTCTTTTGACCAGCTTGCCTCAAGCCATTTTAATGGAAAGAATATTCTTGGTGCATGGCGATTAAGCTATTATAATTGGTATAATACTGAAGATAAAATAAAGAAAAGATTGGAGTAGTAGTACTAGAAGCTCTTATATTATACTATATTATATATATTGTGAAGAAATCAAATATAAGGAGATGGGATTTACTAGTTGCTGCATAAAAGTAAAATTAACATCTAAACAGAAAGTCCAGGTGAAACCATGAATTAGCTACGCTTCCTTCTTTTTTTTTTTCGATTCATAAAAATAATATTTAGTAAAAGTTATAATTATATTTCTAAAAAAGAAAGCATGCACGGAAGCGATCAGAAGGGTACTTTTCAATGACCAAGTAGAGGGTCAGAAGGATTGGGCAATTGAGTTGACTTGAATGACCCAAATAGTTCTAATCTTATCTCCTCATGGGGTCGAGACTCGAGCCGCCCACAAATAAATGATTGAAACATGCACCTTTTCAAAGATTGGGAGAAAGAAACTTTGAATATATATATAAAGAAAAAATGCGCCTTTTGAGATGTTTAATAACACTGATATCATCACAGGATCAACATTTTACAAAATAGCAAAATAACTTATGTTCAGTGTTCACACACTACAAGTTTATTTCCGTTGGCATGCACCACTTTTTTCCTCTCCTCTCCTGTTCAATTTATCTCTTTACACAATCGAAAGAAAGAAAATCCAAATTCTTGACCTGAAAACTTCAGTTCTCCTACTCATTACTAAAAAAATAGATTTTTGAGGTTAATTATATGTTACAAATATAACTATTTGAGACGAAAACAGTACGACTCTTTATTTAGATCGTGGGAAAAAAAAAATATAGGAAAAAACGAAAACCACACTTAAAAAGTTTTGGTGCCAGTTTTAGGTTCTGTACTTGGTTGAATTTTAGAGGAATCTAAAAAGAAAAAATAAAAACAAAAACTCAGTTGGAGCTTGAGTGGTGTTACAAAAAACGAAAGGATGTAATCTAAATTTCTCTTGAAATATTAAAATTTTTATTTTATTTTTGTGATTTATTTTCAATTATTCTTTTAGTAATTTTAAATATTTTAAAAAAAAATCATTATTAAAAAAAATTGTAATCATTTAATAAAATAAAATTAAAAAAATATATATATATATATAACTAGGGTGAAATAGCATTATTGTTGGAGGTTGCGTTTTGTCTGCTCTCGATTGTGCGTTCCAGATTGGCTCTTTTGAGCATTCCTGGTGTAGGTGTCAGCTCTTTTTGCTATTCTCATAATCTCATGGCGGCTACGTGTACTATTTGACTTAGAGCTGACACGTAGTACACGTGTCTACGTGTACTATGTGAGAGGATTTAACATTTTTCTTTTTTCTTTTTTTCGCTAATTATTTATCAATATTAATATATGCATCAGCATGTAATTTATTTATTGTTATATATAAATAACTTGGTTTACAAGTAACAAATAAGAACCAAAATAACACCACAAATAAAACCTTGTGGCACCTCTTCCGATCAACAAGAAAGCTAATTAAAAAAAAACTTCCAAGCACATTTTTAGAATAGCTTGTCTGGAACGTTAGTATTAGGAAAGACATAAATTTATCTGTACAGGAATATGCTCTGAGATTTGGTTTTCAATTCGAGAAATTGATGAAATAATTATGCTATGTATAATTATAGAGTATATATATATTGTGGGATTGCTTTAAAAAAAAAGAAGTTTATTAGTAAAAAATAATTTTTTTTTATATAAATCTTATATTTTATTTATTTAAAAAAATAATTATACAATAATTACACAATTTACGATTACATATTAATGAAAGAGAAATGATGGATACAGTCATGGAGTTGCAAGCGACGTGCAGTCATTTTAGAAAAAAGTGAATATATATAAAACTCACATGAAAAAGTTAACTTTTTTTTTTAAAATGACTGCAAGTCGTTTGTAACTTCCCGACTATAAGTAGCATTACCCTGAAAAATGATAGATGCAGTCATGGAGTTACAAGCGACGTCAGTCATTTTAGAAAAAATTGAATATATATGAAACTCATGTGAAAAAGTTAATCTTTTTTTTTTAAATGACTGTAAGCCGTTTGTAACTTCCCGACTATATGTAGCATTACCCTTAAAAAGAAGAGAATAAATAAATTTTAAAAAAACTAAGAAGAAGGCGGGATGAGTAGAGAGAGAGTGATTTGGGTATTTGTCGTTCCCGCGAAGAGAAAGAAAGATAGTGGCGATTTCCAGGCGAAACTTCCGGCCATCTCTCCGACCAAAATCCGGCCAATATTTTACACTCCATTTCCTCAGGCGAACCTACGGCTATGTTCTCCAACCACCAAAACCCCTTCTCTGTCCTGTCCAAATCCGGCCATCTCTCCGAAAATCTAGCCTGAAATTTCAGATGGGTTCTCCTTATCTTCTCTCATCTAGACCCAGAAAAGGAGAGCGAATGATCAACGAAGTTCGGAGCGAGTCAGCGATTCACTCCAGAGTGGAGATTCCTCTCTCTCTCTCTCTCAAGATGTCCAGAATTACTCCAGACTGACTTCTTCAGAAGCTGAGACTGAGCGCTCGCGAATGCACTTTCGATAACTTGTTTGCAGTTTCAGATTGATATCCACGAGATATTTATGCTCGATGAAGGAAAAATGAGAGAAGGAGAGAATCGGAGGAAGAAAATACTGCGAGAAGAGGGAGAGGGAGAGAAGACCCCTCGTACAGCCGGAAAGAGCGAAGGAGAGAAGAGGGAGACGCCAGTGCGAGGAAGATATGCTTTGGTATTATTATGCTTTGGAGTGTAATATCTTGAAAAAATATTTAAAATCTTTCTTGGTGTGGGAAATTTGAAGAGCTATATGATTTGATTGAGGATTATGTGCAGGGGTTGATGTTAAGAGTGGAATATCTTGAAAAAAAAATATTTAAAATCTCTCTTCATATGGAAAATTTGAAGAGCTATATGTTTTGATTGAGGATTATGGGGATTATGTGCATGTGCAGGGGTTGATGTTAAATGATCGGATACAGAGCATACCACGACTTCAATCTGCATTGGCCAAAGCTAAGGAATGTATTTCTAAGCTTCCGTCTGATACTCCCTATTCTGATTTTGAATATGCGTACGTTCTATCACATGATGTCAACTCTAAAACAATGTTTTTTGTTGGTATTTTTTTCCTGATTGGTAATTTGTCAAGAGTCAATTTCATGATGTTTTCTGGTTTTACTTTTACACTTACATGCAGATTACAAGCAATGGGTTTTGAAAGAGGTTGGGGTGATAAAGCAGAACGAGTATTGGAGATGATACATCTTCTCTTGGACATTCTTCAGGCCCCTGACCCATCTACACTAGAGACATTCCTTGGTAGAATACCCATGGTGTTTAACGTTGTCATTTTATCTCCACATGGTTACTTTGGGCAAGCAAATGTTCTTGGTTTACCGGACATTGGTGGCCAGGTATTTAATTTTTTTCGAAATAAATCAATAAAATTGAGTTGCAAAATATACATGCCCCCCTTTTTTTACATCTTTTGTCTAGCTCATTTGTTCATTTTTTTCCCTTGTTCATAGATTGGCATAAAAAACTGGTTAAATTCTGTCAATGTTTTCTTTAAAATGTAAAGGTTTGTGTACATACTGGACCAAGTTCGTGCACTGGAGAAAGAAATGCTTCTTAGAATACATAAGCAGGGACTGGATATCACTCCTAGGATTCTCATTGTAAGTATTTTTGTGCTTAGCTTTGATCAGTAGACATTGTTTAGATAACCTTTCCTAATGTTCTTTTTAACATTGTATTTCTTCTACTGGTTATCCAAGGTGACCAGGTTAATACCTGATGCAAAAGGAACCACATGCAATCAGCGGCTGGAATGAGTCACTGGAACTGAGCATGCACATATTTTGTGAGTTCCTTTTAGGTCAGAGAAAGGAGTTCTTCGTAAATGGATCTCAAGATTTGATGTGTGGCCCTATCTGGAGACCTTTGCAAAGGTAAAAGTATTTTACATGTAAAGTGAATTACTATTCTTATGGAGTTTTCTTGTTTTAAATTTATGCTTAACAGCTATGGTTGGAACATATATTTTAGATTCATTTTGTAATACATTTAAGTCTAAACTCCTTGTGAGAGAAAAAAAATTGTGTTTATAAACATCACAGAATTAGCTTCTTTAAATAAAAGCATTATTCTTTTTTTGGGGGGGGGAATTAGAAGAGGGGAAATGAAAGACTGGACATAATTACATCTTGCTTACTCAAATCAGCTTTGCATGCAAATCTTTAATTATTTACAAAAATTGACTGCTCTTAAGAGAATCTGATTAGCCTTACCACCATTATAGCTTGACCATTGTTACTTCATTAAGTTTTATTGATAAGCATTATTAATTACAATTTACTACCCGCATTGCTACGGCCTTTATTATTCAATAGCACCCTGCCACTTGGGAGTCATTTTGTCCAGGCTTGCAGAAATTAAAAACAATTTTTGCTAATACTGTTATCATTTCTGGTTGTGTTTGATCAGGATGCAGCAAGTGAACTTCTTGCTGAGCTACAGGTCATACCAGATTTTATTATAGGATACTACAGTGATGGAAACCTTGTTGCATCTTTCCTAGCTTGTAAAATGGGAGTCACACAGGTTAGAAATGATTTCTTGTATTATGATAATGCAAATGTGACATACATGCTATTATTTGCTGAGAGGGCAATCTTATGGTAAAAAGCTTTGATATTCTATAGTGCACAATTGCGCATGTGCTGGAGAAAATTTAAGTCAAGATTCTGATATTTATTGGAAAAACTTCGAGGATAAGTACCATTTCTCATGCCAGTTCACTGCCGATCTTATAGCCATGAACAATGCTGATTTTATCATCACGAGTACATACCAGGAGATTGCAGGAACGTAAGTATTTTTCTTTTAATATTGTTCTGCTGGCTTTTGCATTTAACTCTTTGTATTAAGAAAAAAACTAGTTGATTGTTTTGTGCTTTATTAATGCTCGTGGCTAACTTTGTTTATAATAAGTAAGTTGCATATAAGAATTACTTATTATAAACAAAGTTAGCAGTATTACAACGCAACTTATAAATGTACTATACAAACTTATAAAAAAAAATGTACTATACAAACAAAATATGCTTATTCGTGGCTGCCCACTTGTTTTATGATAAGGCCACACTTAATCCTACCAAGTGTTTAAAAGAATTCTGATATTGTTATCTCTGCTTAATAATTTGACATAGTTTGGAAAGACTAGCTATCTCTTTTAAAACACAACAATTGATAATCATACAATGACTGCATCATAGTTGCTTATTAGTGCTCTATGCAACGAAAACTTATTTTAGTCGGGTATCAATCATGGGAATTAAATTTTCCTGATTTCACTTTTATAACAAGGCTTATTCAAGCATTAACACTGCATTTATAACTTAGAGAATTGATAATGGAACATAGGCTCTTTAACTATTTCATCTTGATTTGCAAGTTTTATGGTTTTAGCGATCCAAATGCCAGAAACTCATCTTAGGCCTTGTTTGTTTTTAGAGATGAGATGAGATGAGATAAAAGTTAAAAAAATAATAAAATATTGTTGTAATATATTTTTTTAATATTATTTTTATATGGAGATTTGAAAAAGTAATTTTGGAATTTGAAAAAGTTGAATTTTTTATTATATTTTGTATGAGGATTTGAAAAAAATATAATGATGAATTTGAAATGAGTTTGGGGTTTTTGATTTCATCCCCCAAAACAGATCGTGATCCTTCGTAGACACTCTAAATTAGTTTCATCTCCTTTTCATCTCTAAATTTTCAAACTCATCTCTAATATTTCCTGACATAAACATTAACAAATAATAAAAAGTCATTTCTTCTATAAATTTCAAACTCATCTGAACAATTTCTGACATGAGTATTGTTTAAACAGTAAAAAATAAACATCTCATCTCATCAAAACTATCTCATCTCATTTCACTATTCAAACATAACACTTTTTTAAACTATCTCATCTCATCTTATTTAAAAAAATCTCACTACTATTTAAAACATCTCATTTCATCTCATCTGAACTGAGTAACCAAACCGGGCTTTATGATCCTTCGTAGACACTTCAGTATTTTTTATGGTCTGACCCTTAATGGTGCTTGTTAGAGCATTCACAATAAATTAGTCAAATTTATTGCTTAGCTAAGTAATAGTTAAGAAACACTAAAAGCATGCGCAATAACCTCAACAATTCTAAAGTTAAAATAACTCTCTTTCTCTTGGCTTTCCAAATATATCTAGCCCTTTGGACTGGTCAAATTATTTTTTGAGACTAAAATATTCATCCATTATTTATTTTTATTTTTCATCTCAAAGTCATATCCACATCCAAAATTGTTGCAACGTCATACCTATGTGTTTTATTATTATTATTATTTATATTGTTCTTTCACATACAATTTTTTTCATTCTTTGGTGAAATTCAAATTTGTGTGAAATTAGATTGAGTTTGATGGTAGTATTTGGACGTATTTGGGTCAAATCTTCGTTTGTTGCTCTGCCTTTATTTACATGCTATTGGTGTTTGTCGTCGACGGAATGATGAATAAAATTTGATAACTGGATGACATCGTTGGCACGTTATGAATTGTCCAGCTTCATGTGAATTTAAAGGATCTTGGCCCATGAAAACTTAGGCATTTTTCCCATATAAATCCACAAAAGAGACAAAGGGAGACAAACCAAAAATAGAGAGAAAATAGCAGTATAAGTTTGATTTCCTAGTTCTTTATATTGCTGAGCTCCAATGCTTGCCTAGCTATAATGCGATCATGGCAATGAGTCAAGTGATTCGTGGTCAAGGTGATCCATTAGCAGGACCATATTGTGTGTGGTGGCACACTCTCAATGCGATCGACGCCACTTCTCCATACCATGGCGCTGTCTGTTGTATGTGTTTCTCATTAAGACTCATGACCTGTTGGTCAAATGGTCCATACTCCGTCTAGAATTTATATTTACCATACCATGACATTGGCCACTGTGATTGATCTGGATTTGTGTCCCTAGTGATGGTGCATTGATATATATTTTTTTCTTTCAATACAATAATATTATATTCGTTGTGAAAGCCTACATCCAAGATGGATAATTCAAACTCCTGGAAGATTTTGTGATGGCCCTGGTGGTGGTGTTGCTGTTGGAGGTGGAGGGTTCGATAAAAGTAACACTTTTTTATTCCCTCAATGGAAACGTAAAGACTAAAGGCTTTTATTTTATGTTTTTTTTTTCCTTTTCTAGCCAGCTCTCCCTTTCTTTTCCTTCTTGTAAATTGAATACATGTTTGTTTGTGATGTTTAGTAATTTAGTGGAACAAGATTGATTGGTGGGTATGAAACAATTTCATTTTTTTTTTTCACTTTTACAATCACTTAGTTGAATATTGTTTTTTCACTTCTTAGGCTTACAATCATTTATTTGATTATTCTAAATTCTATCACTTAATCAATGAGTCACAATAGGATAAAAATACTTCAATATCTAGTCATACAGTGACATAAATGCCTTTAAATTTTTTTGATGGTAGAAGTCTATCAATATAGCACTGACGAGTTAAAAGTCATTGCCTATTGAAGTGAAGGATTGTGCAAGGCACCAGGTGTTTGTGAAATGTTCCGAAAGAGAATGACAAGAAGTTAAATGCACTCTGTTTTTCTATATTTCCTCAGTAGACAGAAAACCACAATATATAGGCCTTTTATTTGCATTCTTTTGAATATTTCCTAATCAAGAGCCAGTTATAACTTATGATTTGAAACCTATAATAAATACCCAAGTAAGGGCAAAGCTCATCATTGTTATACTAGTATTTTTCAATCTTGTTTACTTTATAATTATTATAATATTTTTCTTCACAACCTATTGAAGAGTGAGTTTCTTTTTTCATGTAGATTCCAGGTTGGATAAAATTTAAGTCATATTTTTTCCTTGATCTTTTTCGTAACCCTTGCATCCTCCTCAATAATGCTGGATTCAGTTAATACTTTTCATTGATTTCACTTTTTTGAAATCCTAATTTTTGTAATACCTAATTTCTAATTTTATGTGCTTTGTAGGTCCTTGTCTTCGGGTTTTCCACTGTCACAACAACAAATAGACCCACAAAAAATGGTAAACTCTATTTTGGCCTCTATTTGGGTTTTTATTTTTATTTGATAAACTCTATTTGTGCTTCAATTTTGAGCCTTGATTTCCCGATTCATGTTCTGGTATAGTACCAGGCCTTGATGATGATTTTGTTTCTAAGGGACTTGAGCAGATGATGAATGTATGGGTTCCATTGAGATCAAAGAGACTGCCCATCTTTGAAGAGATCTCTCCCTTTAGGAATGATCAACTGGCATCTTAGATAATATTTGTTTTTTTGTTTTTTTACAGCTTGTTTATATGTATGGGGGTTTCAGATGGTGGATTAATCGTGGTTTGGAGGGGGTGTTGAGAAAATAGTTATTTGGGTAGAATAATATAAGGTTCTATTGACATTAAAGAAAGATTACCTATGAGGCTTGTTCTGTACATGCAATTTTATTCTCCACATGGGAGTTTGGGAAACCAATCACCGTCCTGTTTTGGGTTTAATATATATAAAAACTTGATAAGATGAATTCTATTAATCTTGATTGAAATCTTGATTATTTAGGGCCTTGAATTAATGTTTACGAGTGCTCAACAATTCATGTTCTGGTACAATAAGAATATTCAAAAGAAACCAATAAAAATATAATAGACGCATGAGTTTAATCTTTGTCTATGTAGAATTAGTTTACTCATAGCCAATAATTATTTGTGACAGTAATTTTTTTGCGGTAAATAATATTTTATAACCATGTGAGATGTGTTTTTGTAACAAAAAATTAGACTTTTGCTATGAAAATTTTTGTTGCAAAAAGTAAACTTTTGTGACAATGTTATTTTGCGGCAAAAACACATAATTGAGAGTTCTTTATCCACAAACTGAGCGACTAAAGATTTTTGATACAAAAATCTTTTTGCGACAAAAATTGGGCTTTTTGCCGCAATATCTTGTTGCGGCAAAAAGCCCTATATGTTGTAGGATCTTCTTCCTACTGTTTTATGTGTTTTCCTAGTTCTTTTCTTGTTGGGGCAAATTGCAGGCTCATAGCGGTGCTAGTTCTCAATCTTGGACTTAAGAGCACTTGAAGATAGTGGGTTGGAGATACCCCTTTGCCATTGTGGGATTTCCTCGACTGCACATGATTTCTAGCCAGGTGGCTAGTTTTGGCAGACGGTTTTTCAATTGTGGTCGTAGTTATAAGATGGAGAAGCAATGCAAGTTCTTTAAGTTAATTGATTTTGAAACAGTGCTGAAGAACAAATGTTGCAAAATGACATTAGATTTAGTTGAAAAAAAGAACGGAATGATCAATCAAGAATGTGTAATGGCTGAAGATGCAAAATATAAAACTCTTGAAAAGAAGTATAAGGCAAATAGAAAAAAACTCGTGTTATCATGGCTTTGTATTGTTGGACTTTGTGCTGTAATTAAATTTAATTTGAATATGAATTGTGTATGTCGACCTATGCTTACATGACAATCGAATTTGTGTTTTGGGTTGATTTTGTGTAAGGACTTATGCCAAGATGACAATCAAATTTATGTTTTGTGGTTTTCGGTTTTGGGTTGATCTTGTGTAAGTTGAAGGTAATGTTATATTTGATATTATATCTGATATCAGTGTTCCATGTGAAGCTTGAGAAAATAAGATGCTTTTTGTAGCTTTGATTTTTCTATATGTAATTTTTTTAAGCAAAATTGGAATCAATGAAAAAAAAAAATCAACCCAGGCATCTTCAAACTACATTGGATCTTCATTTCCATAACACATTAAAATCTCCACTTGCATAAAATTTATAGTTTCGATGAGGGGGACCATTGTGGAAATACCTAAGGTACGCTTTTCTATTCAAAATCTCCATTATTTCATTGTCAGGATCTTGTAAAAAAATGTAAAAATCAAAGCTACCACTCAACATTTTATCAGTCTTCTCATAATCAAATATTCTTTATCTTATTTGCATGTAAATATGGAGTTAAACAAACCCCTTAAGGAACATTCGTTAGTCCAACACGAGAAAAATGACAATTTCTTTTGTCTCCAAAACTCCATTAGTTCATGGACATGACTTTAGTACGCAATAGAACCATGTGATCCTAACGTTTGGGGAAGGCATAATACCCAATAATTGATTGACCTGATTTTCTTTATCATAAAAGGGAAAAGAATAGTGAATTTGATGTCTTAGAAATTGGATTTGGCAATAATCTATGACAGTAGAAAAGACAATAGTTTTTGCAACACAAAATATTGCGGTTAAAAAAAGAAACTAAAATAATTGAAACCGGAAATTTTGAGTCAGCTATATACACTTAGACAACAGCATTATTCTAACACCGACTACAATATTATTTACAATTTTGAGTTAGCTATATACTTGGATCCATCTCCAAGTATATGACTTAAAAAAATTCAGATACAAAAGCCATACTTTCTCTGATCTTGGTTTTATACAATCAGCTCAAAAAGTTTACATAAACAAGAATGGTGCTTTACATTCATAACTTAAACTGTATTAAAAATGTAATTCCAGTCAATAACCTGGTGATGGAGACACTTTACATGAGTTTGTAAAGTTCTCAAAAAAAAAGTTCAAAAGTTATCTTATACTCCCCGTGTGATGGGGACACTTTAGATGAGTTTGGTGTTCTAAATATATTTATATATATATTGCGTCATGTTTGGTTGTCTACTCTAGCCCACATTGATCATGTCATGTGCCTGCAAATTATCAAGTATATATTTATACCATGGAGACTACTTTACATGAGTTCAAGCCCACTCATCAACCAAACACCAAATGTCATGTTAATTTGCATCAACACTCCCTAGCAGCCCAAAAGTACAACTAGGATAGCACCAATTTTAATCCTCCTCTACTGAATCAATTTTAGTCTTCTTGAGGCAAAATCTATGAATAAAATCTGTTAAAATGACCGGAGCAAAAGTGACAATTTTAAATTATCAGGAATCCAATGTATGAAAAGTTGATCAAACAAGAAGATGTGCTATAATATATGGGATTATCACTATATCATTTGCATCAACACTCCCTAGCATCAACAACTATATCATTTAGCCAATCACTATATCATTCAGCCGAAAATATAGAAAAGTAGAAACACTGCATGTGAGGAATATGCAATCATGAGTTTTTAAAGATTGAATATTTGGTTATCAAAAATGCCCAGCAAAATCACTATATCTCTTCCGCCAATCACTATATCATTCAGCCATAAAAATGCCCAGCAAAGTCAATTGAGCATTTCAACTACACTCCCGAGCTAATGATGAACCGATGAACCGATGAACCAAGACTATCTAACTATAAGAATCATGAAGTAGAAACAGAGGAAGGATCGACAAACAAGAATTAGTGTGATCCATACCAATTAGTGTTCTTCATTGAGTTGGTTGTGATCCATCCAACCCTTCCTGCACCGATTGTGATCCATCCAGCCCAAATTGGATCTATATAGATTAAATTGCTAATATTAACATAGTACTCATTTAGGTAATAAAAGCATAAAAGTTGTAAATAACCCACGATTTCTTGACTCTCAATGATGCCAATCGATCGTTGGGTTCCACTACAGTTAAAAACCCAGCTATCTCGAATAGGCTGTCCATGAATAACAAAAAATATCAGAAAGTGTGTTGCATCCAACGGTTACTCCCATAGGCATAGAAAAACTCAAATATAAAAAGAAAACAAACAATGCACCTGCACTTCTCCAGGGGCATTGATGTCTACTTTTGATGAGGGGAATAAATTCCTACATGTGTTAATAGCTAGTGTATCTCCTTGGGGTGGTACTATTTCATCTCATTAATTACGTAGTAAATTGCAAAAATAGCAAAAGCAATACATTAGTTTACGTTATAAATTTAACACTTCAATTTGGATAGAATTATGTTAAAACATGCACTTGTTTACGTTTTTGATTGACTGGTGCTTTTGTCTGTTTGGCTTTAGCCTTCCGCAAGTCTCTCTCCATCCTTCCTACTCTCCTAAGTGATGGAGGTCTTCCTTTCCCTCTGGCAACAAGTGGACTCTTGACTGGTGCATCCGAACCTGTCAAACATCAGAGACCTATTAAGGTAGTACATATATAAATATAGAAAATGTGGCCTAGAACAAATAAAGAACTTTTTAATGAGAAAGATTTAAAATGGTCGACTTCAAACCTGTTTGGGTTAAAGATGGGGGCCGTTGGTTCTGACGAAAGAATTCAGTCATCTCATGTATCCTCTTTTTTGCCATCTCAAAATAATCAATATCATCCACCGCATAAGGTATCATATGATAACACATATTCAAGAGGATTGAGTGTCGTATACCATTTGGCCTCTGATCCCTTGCGTCACAGCTTAGTTGGACTAACGTG
The DNA here is from genome assembly GCA_036559045.1 of Platycarya longipes. Taxonomy (NCBI): domain Eukaryota; kingdom Viridiplantae; phylum Streptophyta; class Magnoliopsida; order Fagales; family Juglandaceae; genus Platycarya; species Platycarya longipes. The sequence goes on from CM071801.1 coordinate 14,852,578, forward strand.
TATCTCCTTTTAATGTCCTTTCTCCACCGATCTAGTATGTACTGCTCCGACAATTTTTTTATACTGTTAGATTTAAATACGCCCAAAATATGCCGACACAAAATCCCCCTCATCTGAAATAACCCACACGAGCATTTTGCAGTGCAATATTCCTAATTAAAGTCCACTAAATATGTAACGGGCCTAGTAAACTCCTCAATACAAACTTCATCTTCTACTGCATATCTCTTCCTTACGTCGTCCAAGCTACTTATAGAAAGCTCCAAATCAAGCTTACCAATTACTTCTTGCTGGACTTCTCTGAATTTAGCCATCGTGTACAACTCTTGAAATTTCTTTTCAATTGGGCATCTAGATACACAGGGAATGGTGAGACTAAACGATTGGAAGTCCGCATTGTTTTCGTTTTCAAATTTTTTCCTCAGCGCATTGTCGTACTGGTCGACAAACTCTTTCAAATTTGTCTTCGACTGCACATAACCATCAAAGAAAGCATTCATGCTCTCGCTGCGTTGAGTTGAACTCATTCCAGCCTAAAAGTGCTATTTCTGGAAGACTAGTATCCAGTGCTGACGCTCCGTATGTAAACATTTCAACCATGCATTCTCATGTAAGTCATATTTTTGAATAAGCTCGGCCCAACACTCATCAAATTCCTCAATGGTTTGAGTGTCGTACACACATTTATTTAACTGACTTTTTAGTCCACTTTTGTAGGCAGCATATGACCCAAGCTTCTCAGGAACCTTCTTTAATATGTGCCACAGGCAAAATCTATGTCGAGTTTCTGGAAAGACAATAGCAATTGCATTTTTCATTGCTCTGTCTTGATCAGTAATAATTGCCTTTGGAGCTACACCGTCCATACACTTCAACCAGGTCTGGAATAGCCATGTAAAGGTTTCTGTGTTCTCACTAGAAATCAATCCAGCTCCAAAAATAATCGACTGTCCGTGGTGGTGGTTTACACCAACAAATTGTGCAAATGGCATGTCATACCTGTTCGTCAGGTATGTGGTGTCAAATGTAACCACATCACCAAAGTACTTGTAGGCTGCCCGACTACGTGGATCTGCCCAAAAGACATTCCTCAACCTTCCCTCATCGTCTATGTCCATTAAAGAAAAAAAACCATCATTCTTGAACTGTATTCTTAGAAAGTAATCTTGGAGTGCTCCAGCACCACCCGCACCAAGCCGTAAGATCTGCGCCTTGTGGATGTAATTGCAGCAATCCTTTTCCGTAAATGGGAGTTTCTCATATCCATCAACGCCAACGACCATAGATCCATAACTCTTATTTGGTGGAACACCAGCTATGTCGTTTGTGTCCAAGACTCTTTTCACGACCTCACTCACTTCTCTATTACATCTAAAGAAGCGTGATTTTTGTGGGCTGAGGCCGTGATTATGTGCATTATGGACCGTTGTCAACCTCATCTTTCCATTAATTCTTGTGGCATTGATTTTTGTAAGGTTTCCTATCGGGCGTGGCTTGGCAACATTGGAACCCCCAACCCGGGCCTTCCCTCCCCGTACACAACCAATGGTGACATATTTAACGCTCTGATCCTCTGCCCTCTCACTTCTCCATATTTTCATCCCAAACCCATAATTCTTAGCATAATTCTTGTAATAACTTTACAATTCTTCAAAAGAATCAAACTCCATCCCTGATTTCGGCTCCTCAATCATATCAATGCTATCTATTTGCACTAACTGTGGTGTCTCGGTAGTGCCATCGTCGGCAGAGGCACATGATGCTTCAACTTCCATACAATCGAGTCTATCATCTTGACCCGTGCTTCTTCTGCTTGCTGCGGAGTCTGTAGCGATGAGAGGATGCGGAGGTCCCATTGAACATGGAAAAGGGCAACCATCGTTCTGTTAAAGGAGAAAATAATGAAGGCAATTCTTTTTCCAAATATATGATAAATAACGAAAAAAGAATAATGGATTGAGATTTGAGTAATGCTTGGATGAGATTGGTTGCCATATGGATATGGCAAACAATCTGTTGACAATGCATGCTCATTGAAATCTTGATGGTCCATCTCGGAAAAGTTTTGTTGATGGTCCATCTAATCAATTCTTTTTCATCCTGCAAAATTATAGGAAAAGTAAGCATCCATTGAGGAATTTTTAATAAACATCTTCTTATAATCTAGCAAGTAAAAAACTTCTAAGTGCACAAAAACTAGCAAGTAAAGAAGAGCAGTTTAAAATGTAAGCATCCATTAGAGTATTTTGAGACATTTCTAAGTAATATACATCCCATATAAATGAAAAAACCAATTGATAAGACGTATTTTGAAGGGTTAAACACAAAAAACAAAAAATGAAAAGAGATAATTAGAAGATATTAGTAAAAAAGAAGATTCAAATTGCAAGTATTGTGAAATCGATTCCCAGTGACATGTAAATAACAATCAAATGACATGTCCTGCTGGAGAACTTGTTGAGGGTCCAGTCCATTTAGCTTAAAGATTGAAATATTTCGGTTTGAGTGATGGGTTTCCCATAATGTGAAGTTGTCTAGGCTAACACAAGGATTAATATTTATCATAGAGAGATAGATCCCACGTGTTGCTATACTATATAATATTTGTTTCTTTAGGAAATTAATGTGAGTAATTATCATGAAAAAGTAAGGTGAGAAATTATCATTTTGCTTCATCTCTATGTCCTTCCACATGACCGTAATTTCTCATAATATTTAAACATATATATATATATATATAAAGTCATCAGCAAGATGCCAAGACAAACTTAGGCATTTTTGACAAATTAAAAAACATATACGCTAACACTTTTAGTTACACAACAGTACAATGTATATAGCAAGTACCTATTTGAAACTATTAGGTGATGTTTCGAATAGATCATTAGAGATTGTCAGCTTTTTTTGACCCCTAGTTTCCTGTGCAAAATTAATATTGCAGTTTAAATACATATATAAATGAAAAGAGAAGAATGAGAATCCTTAATAATAAAGCACTATAAAAGGATTTTACTCTTTAATTAGTTTTTGAGTTGAGGGAAGGTAGTCTTTCTATAGCTACTTGATTCACTAATCCTTGAACTTTGGTTGTCTGCGAACTGTAGTAGAAAGAGTCCACCAAGATCACTTCATCCATAGGCATTTTGATATTGTTTGTAATAGACTATATAATTAAATTATAGTGCATATAACTCAAGTACGTACCAAGAAGAGCTTGAAGATTGAGGAGAAAAGATGTTATCATGTTGAATATTGTCTCTTTCTTAGCAACTTGATTGAAATGTTCAGGCCTACATTGAATATTAGGTGGAAGTAGCTAACCCAAAGTTATATAAATATATGACTATATAACCAATAATCTCTCTATATTGAGAACAAATATATTATAAGAAAGAAACAAACTGCTCGATATGGAATTTGTTACCACCTTAAAAGTTAGCTATGCGGGTAACTCTTCAATCTTTGTTAAAAGCACAAAATGTAAAGGGTAGACTACCTAGAAAGCCTTGAAACTGGAGACACCATGAAGCCATATAATTATGAATGCTGGACTTGTTGATCGAGTTGATGTTTATAATCGTATAACCTTTGAGACATATGAATGAAAACAAAAATAAAAGGATATTGATAATTGAATATGTATATATATATATACACACTTACTTAATTGCAATATTGTAATTGAAAGTTTAGGTACCTCTGTAGTATAGAATTAAGTGCAACTGCTGAAGAATTATTTTGCTGTGGATTCCAATGATCATTAGGTGGCATTGAGAATCGATTGGAGCTACTTTCGTAATGATGTAGAATATTTGGAGGTCTAAACTCGACAAATAGGTAATGATGACACTTAGACATGTATTTATTAATTAAGAAAATAAGTAAAAAATCTTAATGTTACTACCTCTTTTTCTTTTTCACCATGTAGAGTATAGTTTTTAAAAATGGTACCCTAACTTTTATTAATAACTTTTTATAATGAAGAAAGACCTTATACAACACGAGAGTAGTTTACCTACCCAAAAATATTTTCTGGTGGTATGGATTGGCCGGATTGTGGGTATTAAGTAGGCATAAACTGGCTTAACTGATTAAGTTGTTGATCTTCATACAAATCCCTGAAGCTTAAAATCAATTTGAAGTGATAATGAATCTATCAACAAACTTGCATATAATCAGTTATAGTTCTTAATTGAAAATTATAGATCCCATGGGAAATTCGAAATAGGACCAGATCATCATGGGAATAGTTTTAATATTTATCACAGAGAGATAGATCCCATGTGTCGCTATAATATATAATATATAATATTTGTTTCTTTAGGAAATTAATGTGAGTAATTATCAATTGCAATGCTTATAACACTTTTGGAGATAAAAACAATAAAACAAGAATCAACATATAACATAGGAAACGTTCCAATTTTTATTAGGTCCACCTAATGCTCAATAATTATCAGACAGAGCAATCTCATGTATTGAAATTTATCTATCCCTAGCCCCGCAAAAAAAAAAAAAAAAAATCTATACATACTGTTAATATAAAATGATCAATACTATATATCTCCTTCCACAACATTAACTCGCATGTCATGATGTGTTCAGCTTTTGCTAGTTGTAGCCTAGAGCGCAATTTAAAATCGAATTTTATAAACTGTAAGCAGACTAATATACCATATATATATATATATATATATATATATATTGTCTTCATGATAACCTAATTGTCTAGCTAGCTAATATTCTCCAGTTTGATATTTTTTTAATTAACAGATTATAGACACATAACATTGACCCATATCAACTTGACAATGTTTGGTGTGGTTTGGTTGGGTATTACATTGCCTTATTCATGACAATGAGGATGTCCACGGCACCAAAAATCCTAGGGCAATGACAAATAATAAATTGCTAACAGCAACGAGTATATAAAAATTTGGATACTGGAAATTGTGATGCAAATGAAAAAGAATCAAGAGGATATCTGCATCATGAAGTTTGCAATGCAGGGTACTATAAGAACAAAATATCAACAAGTTGTCATGAACCCCCAAAAGCAACTAAATAATATTACATCAATGCAGAATAGTCTAGAACATTATATTATTCTACCTAAATAACTATTTTACTAACACCCGTCCCCCCCACCCCCCAAACAACCCATCATCTGAAACCCCCATACATATGAACAAGCTGTAAAAAATAAACAAATATTATCTAACATGCCAGTTAATCATTCCTAAAGGGTGAGATAGATCTATTCAAAGATGGGCAGTCTTTTTGATCTCAATGGACTCCATACATTGAGTGATGGGTTTCCCAAAATGTGAAGTTGTCCAAGCTAACACAAGGATTAAATACCTTAGATTTTATCCTACCTGGAATCTATAGAAAAAAAGAAACTCACTCTTCAATAGGTTTATTGGAGAATATTATAATAATTATAAAATAAACAAACAATAAAAATACTAGTATAACAAATATGAGCATTGCCCCTACTTGGGTATTTATTATGTGGTCTTTGACTTTTTTGGAATAAATATATTCATTTAATCTATTTTAATGCAATTTGTAGGGCGAGTATTTCACCGAGTACTGTGCTGATCATACTTGCTGGGAGGTTCAAGGGAAAAGAGTTGTTTTCCTAAAACAGCTTGCATTTGGGTTGCTATATGGGTCACTGGTCTGTGTTAGCTTGTGTTGGTTAATTTTTTATTCTGTTTTGGGATGATAAAGTTGTTGTATGAAGATAAATAACCGTGGATAAACATTTCTGAGGTAAACTTGGAGAAGTATGATGATAAATATTTTGCCAACGAACTTCAGAAGAAGAAAAAGAAAAAGAAAGGAGAAGGGGAGTTTTTTGAGGTACAGAAAGAGGTTAGTAGCTTCAGAAAAATTTAGCCACTAAGAGATTCTACAACATTATATTTACCAAATTTCGTGATCTAATGTGTGTTACATTAGATTATGAAGGTGCTTTTATAGTAAAGTGAAACCTAACGTATCATATTAAGATATGTTAGTTTAGGAGTTTATTTTTGTAAGATTTTTTATGGCTATAACACTTATCTTGTTTTTTGGGTTTTTGATTATTTTGATTATCTATTGTCGGTCCAATTTGTAGGAGAGAAATGTGCTCCCACAAGAGAGAAAAGATGATCAGAAAGCTGTTGATGCAGCATTGCTCAAATCCATTGAGGGAGTTTCAGACTTGAAGGCCTACTTGGCTTCAAGGTTTTCTCTCAAGGCTGGCATGAAACCTCATGAACTGCAGTTTTAGATGACGCACGGCCAAATTAAAGGGTTTACTCCATTTACTTTTTTTGAATTGGTCATTGGCCGTTGTACGCTTCTAGTTTCATTGGTAATTGACAGTTACATTCTGTGTTTTATACAATAGATAATGGATTTTCCTTTTTTCCAATTTTGGTTGTGGAGATGATGGTTACTGATGATATGCACATATATGCATACCGATCTAACGATTTTTCTTTGTCTTCGAATGTTGCTCATTTACATCCACTCACATTCTCAACTATGCAATAAGATTTGAAACCAAAGAAAAAGATTTGTTTGTATAGAACTATCAGGGTGAGTATATTTGAGATTGCTAAGCAGTTATACTTGGGAAGGAAGGGATGGAGATTTCATACAAAGATCTTTATTCCATTTACAATAGGCCACTAGAATTGGATAGCTTTGAAAAAAAACAACAATATGATAATATTTTTTTATTTGGTTTTGATAATAAACATTACAAAACTTATTATCTTAGGAAAGTATATGTTTCTTTCACTACTTAAATTATGGGTTTCTTTTATTTTTAATGTCTTATTTTCCATCAAAACATGTTTGTGTAGGGGAATAAATTCTTAACACTTAAAACAGATTTCTTTTATCAAGAAAAAAAAATTAAAGTGAATCCCATTGCTCCCATAAATATTAAAAAAAAACACATCTATAAACATTTATATTTGTTAATATATTTAAATATTTCATGGCATATTTTTGAACAGTTTGAAAATATATATATATATATCTCCTTAACAAAATGTAAAGCAGATTTCAACTACAAAGTTTGTCATACTCAGCACAAGCAACTGTGTTAGTTGGGGTCGTTGTATGGAGAACATAAATGTTCCTAATCCTATATGAGATCATTCTTCCTTCAACGATTAAGTTGCTTAATATGTGTATTCTTAAATGATAAGAAATGCTTTTAATATCAATTCAGGGTCACCCATAGTAGACTTTGTTGATAAAATTCCGTCTACTAAAATTGGCCACACATATGTCATATGTTCCCGGAACTATACCAAAAAATAATAAGAATAAAATTCGTTACCTTGACAGAATAATAAATGCAAGAGACTGCTATAGCTTGAGAACATCCGCCGGATTCAACAACGAAATTGACTTCGCAATAAACTACAAAACACCAAACACATTTGAAATTTGAGCTTTTGCTTACTTGAGCAAACACAAAGCTGCAGAGAAATAGCAAAACCAAACCTTCTCGTATCGGTTCTACAAGCAACCCAACAAAAGCGCAAGGTTGTCAGCGCGTAATGCTTGCTTGAGCAGCACTTGAACCGAGTCTATACCCACTCTATGAGGAGCTCGAGAAGAGGAAGAGAGTGAAAATCCACCCTGTGAGGAGCTCGAGATGAGAAGAAACTGTCGATTTTTAGGATTTGGGTAAGATGGCCGCGAAGACTGGACAAAGAAGGGGTTTTGGTGGTTGGAGAAGATAGCTGTAGGTTCGCCTGAGGAAATGGAGTGTAAAATATTGGCCGGATTTTGGTCGAAAAGATGGCCGGAAGTTTTGCTTGGAAATCGCCACTATCTTTCTCTCTCTTCGCGGGAACAACAAATACCCAAATGACTCTCTCTCTACTCATCCCGCCGTCTTCTTAGTTTTTTAAAAATTTATTTATTCTCTTTTTTTAATTTGTCAGGTGACACCCGACTACAAGTTGACTACACAAAACCGTTTATGTGTAGAATTATCCTTAATGAAAACTTGTCATGAATGAGTTTTTATTTTTGTAATTTGTTGTGGGAACTAGAATTAAGGCTTCATTGGGATATTGATTTGAGTTTTTGGTTAATAGTAGTGAGTTAAGATGATGAAATGAGTTTTGTGGAGTCTATCTAAAATAAATTTAAATGTATTTAAATATTAAGATAGATTTAGATATATTAATTATAAGTTAAAAAAGATTATGAGTTTTACATATAAAAAAGTATTGAATTGTAAAAGATTATAAATTTCATGTGAAAAAATATTGTAAATTGAGATAAATTTAATAATTTAAAAGTTAAGCATTTAATATTAGACTTAGTTTAAAATAAGACTTTCGGAATCAGAAGAGTTTCAAAAGCTGGGATTGAAGACCACAAATTGTTCGGATTAAGGATCTATCGGAAGTAACATGGGCCAGTTCTTAACAAACTAAAAAACGTTAAAAGCAACTGGCGTAGAAAATTGAACAATTGAAGGCCACATGTACCAACCAACAAACACAAGAATGCTCCAAACAATAGAACAAACTGTAAGAAAGCTTGGAATGAAAAACCTGAAGTAGATGCATCAGACCCAACAGCTATTACAACAGAAGACACGACCCAGAACGCATAAAACACAAATTTAACATTATACATTATCTTCTCTCAAAATCCTGTAAGACCAACGAACGGAAGAGGATTTTTCTGACTTTTTTTGTTTCTTTTAATAGATGAATCATGAGAGAATAGCAATTCCCTAAAATTATGACTCGTAGCTGCAGTTCGTAGCACAACATAATCTTATCCTTACATCTTCAAACCAGAACAAATGACAATCGACATATATCTAAACATCTCAGAAGTTATTTTTGAATCTAAAGCAACAGGAATGGGAATTTTCTCAGGCTTGGGCACAGAAAAACGCCCTCTCCAAGATGTCCCAATTTTTTTAAAAGGCTGCGAAGGCATGGACGAGTTCAACCCGAAGAATTGAGAAACAAGTGTTGTTATGTTATTGTTTATTTGTCACTTCTACCGTCCTCCCCTGTCCCCTCTGATTATTCCAAGCACCTCTCCCGCCTTCGACACCCAAAAGGTTATCATTTCAGCCAAGATCTTGAAAATCTGCCTTTTGATCTCGCCTCTCTTAGGGGGAAACCTTGTGTTTTTCTTCTTTTCAGTGTTGGCGGAAGCGAACGCCATAAGCTTATGTTAGGCAAAAAGCAGAGGAAGGAAAAATGAAAGAACCAGAGTTTGGATTACAGAAGAGAAAGGAGGATATGGAGATGAAGATATGGAGGAGGAGATTGGTTTGTTGGGGGCCGGGATATGATATGAGTATTGAGTTGAGGAGATCTCGGTGTCTTTATGAAGGCTGTGAATTAAGTAGAAGAGATGGGAGGAAGAAACGCTGGGGACGGAGGCACCCCATTTTCCTAGAAATTTAATCAAGCTGGGACATTCTTCATCTTTGGATGTGTCTCTGTCTACGACAAGATGAGGTTATCAGATTTTGCGGGGTTTTCTTAAGGTGCTTTTAGGTGATTGCAATGAGATGGAATTCGTTTGGATTTGAAGATGAGATGAATTGAAATGAGTGTAATTTATTTTTTTAATTATTATTATGTTGAGATTTAAAAAAAATATATTAAAATTTAAAAAATATATATTAAAATTTAAAAATATGTATAAAAAATTTATGATTTATATAAAAAATTAAAAAAATATAATAATAAAATAGAAATAAATTAAAATAAATTAAGATGAATATCCTATACAAACAGAATCTTAAAGATTACTTTGGTCACATGCATTCACACACATCGGACTTGCATTTTTCTTCTTCACACACACATCGATCGCAGCAAGCGATTTTCCACTATACAAGAATATTCCTTCAAGCTTCAAGATTCTGTGGCTCTTATCTTTAGAACTTGCCTCCCTCTTTCCTCTTGCTTTATTATGTCAATTTTTTCTCGTTTTCTATTTCCCTAAGGATGGATAAATGTCAAACTGATGCTGCTGACTTCAATCACAAAAGCTTTTTGTAGCAGTCTTGCCAAATTCGCTGGACATGAACAAAACAAATTTATCATACCCAAAATAGATGTGCGAATCAAAAAAATATTACGCAAGGGGTAGCTTCCAACAATTTGTATAACTTTTTATCTAATCATTATTAAATTATTAAAAAAAATTTAAACTACCAAACAAAATACCAAAAGTAATTCATTTTTTTTAATTTGAAAATAAAAATAATATGAAAAAAATTATATACTAACCCTTTTTGGTTTTATAATTTTTATAATTTAATTTAATTTTTCTCTTTATTTTTCAAAATTGTATAAAATATCTTAATTTAAATCATTTTATTATTATTTCCAAATTATTATACTATAAATAACATATTTTTCATTTCTCACGTGATGATCTAACTCTTGTTTGAGCAAGTACGTAAAGATCATCTGCCATAATTTTCAAAATCTTGTTTGATTGTAGGATAGGATAGGAACAAAATGATTATTTTCCCTCTAATAGTAATAGATAGGTCTCGTGCTCATGGTGCGGTCACACTTGAGAAAAGAGGAAGGAAATTCTCGACGTTGATGTGCGATACTGATCGTTGGGGAAAAATAGCACACGGGAAAAATAGCACACGGGAAAAATTGTGCGTGTTTGAAGACTTGAAAGTACAGCCTTGATGCTGCCTCACGTCATGCAGACATAGCGAATGGCCACACTTTCACACTGACAAAGTCGGCTAAACTGCGCAGGTTCCTCGAACGTACAGGCAAGGGATCTGGAAAACCATGACTGATTGCATGCGTTGTCATGCTAGCTCAACTGATCTTAGCTTCCTAGAAAGTATAGATGCCAACTTGATTAAGGAATGAGCAATGCATGACATGGGGCTCTGCGCCCGGATCCCTTTGCGTCTTCATAAATATAATTTATTTTTGTTTTCTTTTATATAAAAATAATAATAATGATAAAGAAAGTATACAAGCAAATTGTATGTATATCATTATTAATGTTCGTAAGTGATGGAAGTCAGAAGGCTCCACACCTACGCAGCAGCTTCGACCGTATTTCGCGGCAAAGTCCACGCCCTCGTGTTAGGCTTATAAACGCCAGACAAACTCAGAGTCCGTGATGTACTTTTTGACGGCAATAGAGACATCAAAGAAGAAATAACCTGAGACTATTAAGCAGTTTCATTATAACGGCTACTGAATTATATATCTAGAAACGTCACAAAAGCTACATTATTATATTTCGTTTTTTTATAGAAGCGACATTATTATATTGATCGTTTTCACACGCTGAACCTAAATATTCCACAAACATTTTTCTTCCTTGGCCTTGGGTCCTTTTGAATATAAATATAATAAAAAAATTTATTTTGTTTAAAATTTTAAAATAATAATAATATTAAAAATAATATTTTAATAATATTTTATTTTATTTTAAACTTTCAACTCAATTAATTTCATCTTAATTAATCACTATCTAACCGGCACATTAGTATTTTTTAAAACAGTCGTAAATGTGTTTGTGAGAGCGCACATTATGAAAAACGAATAAACCTGTGAATTAGGGCTTCACCATCACTGAAATTATCTGAACTATTTGTTAATTGCAGATTTGGAATTCCTAGTATCACTTTTCATGAGGCAATTCTAGTAAATGATGCGCAGAAGTTTGAAGCCTTCAACTGCTTATTATGATCAATACATGCTTTTTCTTGAACCCCATAATGGCCTGACCTATGACTACTTGTCCCAGCAACATCATCAGTACATTTAGTAGTCATGTTCTCTGCACGGGATGCTGAGGATTCTTTGCCTCAATTCAAGGCCTAACGCTTGTCATATAATTGATCCATGATTCTAGCTTAATTTTAGGATATTTTTCTCATTTATCTATATTGTAATTGATATGTAAATATTCTAGGGCAATTTGTAAATCAATATAAATATATATACTCAACACTTTAAGCCGTGTGGTGAATTTCTTCGAACTATCTCATGGTATAAAGAGCCTCCTTGGATTAACATCTATTGATCTATCAACCTCACCATGGCTGTAGAATTCACTCTCACTCTTTTCCCTTTCAACACCATGATCCACATGGTAACAATCAAACTCTCCTCCTCAAACTACCTCCTATGGAAAAGCCAACTCATTCCCCTTCTTGAAAGTCAAGAATTAATTAGGCATGTCGATGTAACCATTAAGCCTCCTCCTCGATTTGACCCACCCAACTCTCAGACACCAAAGTCCAAACGCCAAACACTTGGCATGGAAAACAACTGACTGGAGGCTTATCAGCCTTTTCCTCCCTCCCTTACCGAGGAGGCCATGGCTGAGGAAATTGGCCTCTCTATCTCCTGTGAGGTCTAGCTCGCCTTGGAGAACACATGTAGCCACCGCTCCAAGGCTCGCGAGATTCACCTGAAAGACGATCTCTAACTAATGAAGAGTTGAACATGCTCTATGTCTGAGTATGCTCGTGCCTTTAAGGAACTTTGTGACCAACTACACAACATTGGACGACCAGTTGACAGCATCGACTAAGTCCACTGGTTCCTCCGAGGTCTTGGCGTCGAGTTCTCGCCATTCTCTATTGCCCAGATAGCAATCATGCCTAGGGTTGTAAATGAATTAAGCTATTCGACAGCTCACTCGGTACTTATTCAATTAAACTCAAATCAAACTCGACTCGTAAAAAAAAAAATGTTCACTAGTGAAAATAGATACACGCATGATTAGTAAATGGCACGTACTCGACAAAACTCGACTCGACTCGACTCGACTTGACTCGATTAAGACTCGTTAAGGTTCGCTCATTTTTACTACTAGACTCATTAATTCGACTCCGATTAAAGTTAATTTATATATTGATTAATATATAGACACATATATGTTATATATATATGTATTACTAATTAATATAAGTATAATACTTTTATAATTAAATATGTAATATGTAATCTAAATAGTGATTTCTATATAATGAATATACTTTACAGCTTTATTTTATAATTTCTACAATAATAAGTCTATAAAATTTAATAATTTTATATATTAGTACGTGGAAACCATATATGAAATATATATATATATATGCTATCATATTATATTTATTTATTAATAATATATGTAAGCATATAACATATTATTATGATGAATAAATATCAACTAGTTAGAAATTAAGTATTAATTTTTATTATATTTTTATTTATTTATTTTTAAATTTTATTCAAAAATATATAAAAAATTCGAGCTCGATCTCGGCTTGACTCGAGTTCGTTTGTGGGATGAGTTCGAACTCTTCGAGTTGGAAGTTTAGTTTATCAAATCGAGCTCGAATAAAAAATAAATAAAATCTCGAGCTCGAACTCGAAAAGCTAAAACTTGGCTCGACTCGGCTCAATTAGAACCCTAATTACACCATTCCTCTGCTTCAATGATCTTGTCTCCAAAGCTGAAAGATTTGATTTGTTCCAAAAATCACTAGAATATACAAACCCACCCAAAGCTGCGTTCACGGCCACCAATTGCACCTCTAATTGTGCGAACCAGAAGGGCCACTCCTTGTGTATCAATCGCGGACGAAATAGCTACCATGGCTCCTTAAATCGTGGCTATGAACACAACTATTTTGCCAAATATGTTGGAACGAAGGTCACTACGCCGTCTATTGCAACAAGTGGTATGCATGGTAGGACAACTCTACCCATCTTATCGAGGCCTTCAACGCCTCCTATTCTATGTCCGAAAATAATGAGGCCCTCGATTGGTATTTGGACACAGGGGCTTCGGCCCACATGACCAGCAGCCCATCTATTCTGGATCACTCAAGTAATTACAGTGGTAAAGATTGTGTAATTGTAAGGAATGTCACTTCTTTACCCATAACTCACACCGATGCCATCTCTCCTAAACCAAATCTTCATTAACTCGATGTTTTGGTCGTTCCTCATTTAACCAAAAATATTTTGTCTATTAGAAAATTAACCTCTGATTTTCTTTTATCTATTACATTTACTAATAATTCTTTTATTGTTCAGAATTGCCAAACGGAAAGGGTGGTGGCAACCGGTAAATGAGATTGTGACTTATATGTGCTGGAGCATGGCCTTCCCGCTTTTATTTTTGTTCTTAAAAATAAGTCACTTCATGCCTCATATGATTTATGGCATGCTCGCCTTGGACATGTCAATCATTCCATTGTTTATTTTTAAATAAAAAAAGGTTACCTTTAACATACTTCTTTATTGCCTTCTCCAACGCTTTGTAGTACATGCCAAATTGTAAAAATTATCGCTTGCCTTAATCGTATAATGAACGTCGATCATCTAATGTATTGGATTTGATTAATTGTGACATATGGGCTTGTCTCTAGTCAAATCCAATTTAAGGTTTGTCTATTATGTTCTCTTTATTGATGATTTTTTCCGTTTCACTTGGATATATCCTCTGCGTTTAAAATCTGAATTTTACAATGTCTTCCTTCAATTTCAAAATTTTATGAAAAATTAACATTCTACACATATCAAATTTTTTCAAAGTAATGGCAGTGCAAAATTTACTAGCAATTGTTTCCAGGCGCACCTCTGACATCCTTAATCAACTATTTTGCCCATACACACCCGCTTAAAATGGTCCCGCTGAACGGAAACATCGTCATGTGATTGAGACCAACCTGTCTCTTCTTTTTCACTCCCACCTTTCTCCTCGTTTTTGGGTTGACGCCTTCAGCACTACAACATACATCATTAACTGCTTGCCCACACTACTTCTTGGAGGTAAGTCTCATTTTGAGCTACTTTATAGATCATCTCTAAATTATGAAAATTTTCATCCCTTTGGTTGTCATGTTTATCCTTGCCTATGTGATTGTATGTCTAACAATTTTTCACCTCTCAGCATCCCATATATTTCTCTGGGATATAGTTCCTCCTACAAAGGGTTTTGTTGCCTCGATCCCACCACTTCTAGACTATACATCACCCGCCATGCATAGTTTGATGAACATCACTTTCCTTATTTAGAAACCTTTCGAGCTAAGCCTGTCTCATCTCTCCAATTTTTTAATTTTTTGGAACCCAGCTTATCCCATACAAAAGCATCTTCCCCTTCCCCTGAGCACCATTCCCCCCACATTACTCAATTCGGATCTAACTCATGTGTTATTTGTATTGACCTAGTGGATGAGTTTGTGCAGGTTATTGACTCTTTTGCAAGATCCCCTTTAGTACACTCGGCCTCTAGATTGTCTGTTGTTAGTTTGACACTGTTATTCAAGCTCATGATGTCACTCCAGTTCCATCATTTCCCATGGATTCTTACTCAAAGCTGGTACTTTCAAAACTCGTCATCCAGCGAACATTAGGGTTTTAGGCTCCTCTAGTCTTCTTTGTGCACTTTTTGCCTCCACCAAACCTAAAGGGTTCAAATCTGCCATTAAGAATTCTACTTGGCTTGCTGCCATAAATGAAGAAATGCAAGCTTTGCAAAACAACCGCACCTAGATTTTAGTCCCTCGACCTTCCAGCACCAATATTGTGGGTTCCAACTAGGTGTTCAGCACCAAATATCTGTTGGAGGGATCCATCGAGCGTCTCAAAACTTGTCTTGTTGCCAAGGGCTATACATAGGTATCTAGTCTCGACTATACTGCCACTTTAGTTTTATTATCAAGGCTAGCATTGTTCGTGTTGTACTCTCTATTGATGTGACTAACAAATGGCCCCGTCACCAACTTGATGTTAAGAAGGTGTTTTCCAATGGTACTTTCATTGAGGATGTTTACATGAAGCAACCTCCTTGGTACATTGATCGTTGCTTTCCTAATTATATCTACCAGTTGAAGAAAATTCTCTATGGTCTGAAGCAAACACCTCATGCTTGGTTCCAGTGCTTCAACTCCTTCCTTATTCAGCTTGGATTCTCTTGCAGTCGAGTTGATAGTTCTTTGTTTGTTTTTCATAAGCATTCTAATATCATTTGTCTGCTTCTCTATGTTAATGACATTATTAATACTTGCAACAACTCATCTCTCGTCCACAGATTAACCTGTAAACTCAACTATGAGTTTACCACTAAGGACTTATGCCCTCTCAACTATTTCCTTGGCCTTGAAGCTTCGACAACTATAGATGGTCTTTTTATTGGTCAGCTAAAATATGCATGGGACATTCTCACTCGAGCTCAATTACTTGACAGCAAATTAGCTCACACTCCTATAGTTGTCTCTCAGCACTTGTCTTCAAAGGGTCATCTGTTCTCGGATCCTACCTTTTACAAATCTCTAGTTGGTGCCCTCCAATACTTGACCATCATGCGCCCAAATATTGCTCATGCTATCAACTCTATCAGTCAATTCCTGCACGCTCCAACAACAGATCATTTTCTTACAGTTAAGCGTATTCTTCTTTATATCAAGGGCACTCTTCATTATGGCCTTAGCTTCCGCTCTTCTGCTACTCCCAGTGCTCTCATTGCTTACATTGATGTTGACTGGGCAGGATACCCTGATATTTGCCTGTCTAGCTCTAGTTAATCCATTTATCTTGTAGGAAACATGATTTCTTGGAGTACTAAGAAACAACCAACTATCTCCTATTCCAACTGTGGGTTTGAGTATCGTGCTCTCGCTCACACTGTCGCTGAATTTCTTTGAACTACACACCTTCTTCAGGACTTACAGATGTCATTTCCATAGCGGCCTCTCCTTCTATGTGACCATAAAAGTGCCATATTTTTGAGATCCAATCTTGTTTTCCACAAGCGAGCAAAGCATGTTGAATTAGATTACCACTTCCTTCGAAAATTTGTCATTTATGGCAAACTTCACACTCAGTTCATTCCTTCTCACATATAGTTTGCCGACATTTTCACAAAAGTATCCTCAACCACTTTTTGAATTTTTCCGATCCAAGCTTCACATTTATTCCAATCCGATGCTCAGCTTGCGGGAGGTGTTGAGGATACTTTGCCTCAATTCAAGGTCTAATGCTTGTTGTATAATTGACCTATGATTCTAGTCTAATTCTAGGATGTTCTTTTCGTTTATTTGTATTGTAATTGATATATAAATATCTAGATTGATACGTTAATATTCTAGGGCAACTTATAAATCAATATAAATAAACATACTTACCACTTTAAGCGATGTGGTGAATCCTTTAAACTATCTGTGGGTTTGAGTATCGTGCTCTCGCTCACACTGTCGCTGAATTTCTTTGAACTACACACCTTCTTTAGGACTTACAGATGTCATTTCCATAGCGGCCTCTCCTTCTATGTGACCATAAAAGTGCCATATTTTTGAGATCCAATCTTGTTTTCCACAAGCGAGCAAAGCATGTTGAATTAGATTACCACTTCCTTCGAAAATTTGTCATTTATGGCAAACTTCACACTCAGTTCATTCCTTCTCACATATAGTTTGCTGACATTTTCACAAAAGTATCCTCAACCACTTTTTGAATTTTTCCGATCCAAGCTTCACATTTATTCCAATCCGATGCTCAGCTTGCGGGAGGTGTTGAGGATACTTTGCCTCAATTCAAGGTCTAATGCTTGTTGTATAATTGACCTATGATTCTAGTCTAATTCTAGGATGTTCTTTTCATTTATTTGTATTGTAATTGATATATAAATATTCTAGATTGATACGTTAATATTCTAGGGCAACTTATAAATCAATATAAATAAACATACTTACCACTTTAAGCGATGTGGTGAATCCTTTAAACTATCTCTTGGAAAATGCCCATCTCATCCAAGCCCAAGAAAGGGGCCATGTTTGAGAGTGTCAAACCAATAGGACGCAAGCATAGAAGAGCTGTGCTCAACTTAGCCTACAAATTATGTTTGGCCCAGTTTGAATTCTAAACCCTTATCAATTTATTTCATCTCATTATTACAATTTTTTCAAATCCCCATATAATTTTTCAAATTCCTATACAAAATATAATAAAAAATTAAACTTTTTCAAATTTTAACACACTCATAATATTAAAAATTAATATTCTAATAATATTTCATTCAACTCGACATCTAAACGCACCAAAGTTAAAAAAGATTAAAAAAAACAAAACAAAATGCAAAGAACGAAAAACAAAAAAGAGAGAAGAAGTTTAGAACTTAAACGTGTAAGTCATGAATCATAACAAGAGAAACAAACTAGCATATCCAAGAGTCTGATTTTTTATATTTTGAAAGCAAGGTTGGCCGCAACAGGTCATCCATCCATCATAATATATTATTATAAAACAAACTAAAGGGAGTTATTGCTGATCGGTACACTGCCTTACGCCTAACTTGCATTTAATAATTTCTCCATTAATTTCTACTTTTGGATGTGATAAATGTTTTAATCATAAAATAAATTTATAAGGTCATGTAAGTTGATACAATATGTTAAGTTGTAAAGTTATTTTTATTATAAATTAAATTTAATCTATTATATCAATTCACATCAATTTGTAAATTTATTTTTATAAAATCTCTTTATTATTGCACTTGTGTTTTGAGATATATATACATATATATATATATATATATTTATATATACTAGTTTATCTATTTGCCCATGATCCAAAGATACAAATTATGAGCATAATGCAATAATATCCTACTAATGCATAGGAAATGGTGAATTTGTGTATGGGTATTTTTTCATTTAATGGTGCTAAAGTGTTTGTGATTATATTGCTAGAAATACCCACTTGGTTAATTCAAAAATAACAAAATCATAAGATTGGCTTTATGCTCCACTAATACACCGAATTAGCAGTAATTAATATTAGACTATTAATTAGTTGGTGGTAAGCATGGCGTTGGGACTGTTATAAGCTAGGAAAGTTCATGGGGATTCCTTTTAATTAATGTTTGTTTGCCTCTTATATTAAATTAGTGTTGTTTGATTAAAATATAGCAGTTTTGTTTAATAAAATTGTGAATCAAAGAGAAATGGTTGAGAAACTGTGAAAAAAGTTAAAAGTTAAATTTTTGGAGATTTGAAAATTGTATTTTAAAATTTGAAAAAAGTTAAATTTTTTATTATATTTTGAATAGGAATTTGAAAAAGTATAATAATAAGTTTGAGATGTATTTTGAACTTTTAGTTTTATCTCCATAAGCAAATCGGGCCTTAGTATATAGAGGATATATATTTTTGATAAAATTCTTTCCCAGATTGTATTTCTCAAATGGGTAATGACACCCTTACAACCTATTTACTACTTATTTACTACTCTTAAGTGTATTTATTATTTTTATTGTTTTCTTTTAAGTATTTTTTTAACATCCTTAATCATTAAGAAAAAATTTTAAAAATATAGAATTTTACTAATAATCACTTCCTTAATAATTAAGTAAAAGAAAAAAAAATCAAAAAATCAAAAAAATTAAAAAAAAGTAGTAAAATAGTTATAATTAAGTGGTAAGGATATCATTTTTCTCAAATTCTTTATACTAAAAGGCTATTATAATCTCATTTGCAGAAATGGTTTGCTTGTTATTGAAAAATATATATATTTTTATTTTAATTGATCTCATCTCGTCTCTATCAAGTCTTCCCTATTGAGGGAGATACTTCTTTTTATGTGCAGTTCAAACTTTCAAGTACGTATTTAAGCAGCATCGGTAACTTCCTTTCAGAAATTCTTTCTACAAAACCAACCGAGAGAGAGAGAAAGGCATGAAGAATAAAAAAGATGAATTGTGTGAGAGTGGGAACATGGGCCAAAAGATATTCCAACTCCAGATCTAGACCCCAGTTCCTAGCATTCTCAGAACGCCGCCATCCTATCTCCTCCCCCTCGTCGTCTCCCACGGAGAAAATCTTAAAACCCACCTCCTTCAACTTCAAAACTTATGTGGCCCAAAAAGTCAATACCATCAACCAAGCCCTCGACGCCGCCATTCTGCTCAGAGATCCCTTGGAGATCTGTTGAGAGGTAGCTTGCATAAGCATCTCTATTGTATGCTCGCTCGACATCCAGCTCGAGCGAGATACCAGACAAAGAGTTTGCTAAACCCTCGCTCGACATCCAGCTCAAGTGAGA
Source organism: Platycarya longipes (assembly GCA_036559045.1). Classification (NCBI taxonomy): domain Eukaryota; kingdom Viridiplantae; phylum Streptophyta; class Magnoliopsida; order Fagales; family Juglandaceae; genus Platycarya; species Platycarya longipes. The sequence continues at coordinate 14,872,671 of CM071801.1, forward strand.
TACCAAGCTGTGACTTTGCAAGGGTCGAGCGAGATGCAACCTTAGTCATTCGCTCGATGGTCTCGCTTCGAACTAATGTTCTACGAACCTAAGTTGCGCCGTTTGGAATAGTGTCTCGCTCGAGCGAGAGCATTCTCGCTCAAGCGAGTGTCACTTATATAAGGAACGACATTCATTTGAACGTCGTTCACTGCTACCTCTGTTATTTTATTAGTTTTTTTAGGGCAAATACATGAGGTTGAGTGTATATACGTGAGGTTGAGTGATTTCTTTGTATAACCTTGTGATTCAATCTCTATACTCTATCTCTGTTCAATAGTGAAAATTTGAGACTGACCCCATAGTGGACTTAGACTTGTTTTGAGCTGAACCACTTATATTTGTGTGTTCTGTCTATTGTTTTATTTTCTCCTTGCATTATTCGCTGCGTTACTTCATCTATTGTTGTTTGTTTACCGGCTTATTGCCAACAAACTAGTATCAGCGCTTTGTCTCTATGAAGATCTGAAATGGATGGTTACAACAAGCTTTGAAGTGGAGAAGTTTGATGGACATAATAGCGTCAATCTATGGCGCATCAAGATGAAGGCTTTGTTGCGTTAGCAAGGTTTGTCCAAAGTTCTTGAAGAGAAGGTATCTGTTGATTCTCCTATTCCGTCTAAGGACGAAGAAGATAAGGTATACAACACTATTTTTTTTATCACTATCTGATGGAGTTTTGAGAGAGGTTGCTGAGGAAGAAACTGTTGTTGGTCTCTGAGAAAAGTTTGAGAGCTTATATATGGAGAAATGTCTCACAAACCGTTTCTATTTGAAACAACGGTTGTATACTCTTAAAATGCATGAAGAAACTTCCATTATTGAACATCACAATGAATTTAATAAGATTATTATGGATCTTAGAAATATAGACATTAAGCTTGAAGAAGAAGATCAAGCTTTAATTGTTTGTGTTCATTACCTATGCCATTTGAAAATTTTGTGAATTCCATGTTATGTGGAAGAGACACCATTTCCTTAGCAGATATGAAATCTGCTTTGAATTCCAAGGAATTGAGAAATAAATTCAGTGACAAGGGTAGTGAAAATCAAGCTAGTGGCTTGTTTGTCAAAGGTTTGTCTAACCGAGGAAGATCTAGTGAGAAGAGTTCAGAGAAGAACAGAGGCAAGTCTAGGAGTAAGTTGCAGTCGAAGGGTAACAAGAAGAATGTTAAATGTTACTACTGCCACAAGTTCGGTCATTACAAGAACAAGTGTACCAAACTAAAGAAGGATGAATCCACTAGTTCCTCTAACGATATTAGTGTAGTTGATGATAATTCTGATGGCTCAGATATTGTTCTAGCAATTAGTGACTCGAACAGTCTCTTAGTGACAAGTGGGTCATGGACTCAGCTTGTACTTTACATATGTGTCCCAAGAGGGATTGGTTCACGTCTTATGACAGTCAACAAGGGTTCCGTTCTATTGGGAAAAGATATGGTGTGTAAGATTGCAGGACTCGGCTCAGTCCAAATAAGAATGTTTGATGGCATTGTTTGTCTATTGTCTAATGTCCGGCACATTTTAGATCTGAAGAAAAATCTTATCTCGATGGGCGCTTTAGATTCTATAGGTTTCAAGTACACGAGAGAAGGTGGAGCTATGAAAGCCAGTAAGGGCTCCATGATTAAAATAAGAGGAGATAAGACAAATGGTCTTTATTCCCTTCAGGGTAGTACAGTAACAGATGCGGCTTCAGTTTCTGTATCAGTTGATCCAGACTTAGATCTCACTTGTTTATGGCATATGCGCTTGGGCCATATGAATGAGAAGGGGATGTCTATCCTCAATAAGTAGAGGTTGTTAGGGAATCAGAAGATTGACAAACTTGACTTGTGTAAACATTACGTATTTCAGATGCAGTGCAGAGTTCAGTTTGCTACAGGAGTTCACAGAACCCAAAGTACTATGGACTATATTCATTCTGACCTTTGGGGTCCATCTTCTGTTCCATCAAAAGGTGGAGATAACTACCTACTTACTTTGATTGATGATTACTCATAGAAAGTGTGGGTATATTTTTTCAAGCAGAAAAGTGATATTTTCCCCAACTTCAAGCAGTGGAAAGTTTTGATTTAGAATCAAACAGGCAAGAAAGTGAAACGACTTCAGACTGACAATGGTATGGAGTTTTGCGGAGAGGAATTTGATGAATTTTGCAAAAATGAAGGCATTGCTAGGCATCGTACAGTTAGACACACTCCACAGCAAAATGGGGTAGCTGAACAGATGAACTGGACTCGGTACAGTTGGAGAGAGCACGTAGTATGCTTTCTAATGCAAGCTTGTCTAAAGACTTTTGGGCGGAAGTAGTCAACACAGCCTACTTTCTAGTTAACCGCTCTTCAACCATAGTTATTGGTTTGAAGACACCAAATCAAGTATGGTTTGATACTCCTTTTGATTATTCAGATTTAAGAATTTTCGGTTGTCCTGCTAATTTTCATGTCAATGAGGGTAAGCTGGAACCAAGGGCAAAGAAATGCATATTCATAGGATATGCTAGTGGGGTGAAGGGATATAGGTTGTGGTGTATTGATCCCAAATCACCCAAATTTGTGATTAGCAAAGATGTTGTATTTGATGAACAATCTATGCTTAACTCGAGAAAGGAGTTTACTGTCATAACCCAGATTTTTAAATATTCGTTTAATTTTCATATGTGGCATGATCATTGAAGGTTGATCAAATAAGGAATAGCATAATAAAGAAAAGACTTATAATTGTATGTTAGAAGGTTAGGAGTAGGATTGGGTACAATGGTGGCTTGATTTATGTGGAAAAAGTGCATAACCCGAGATCTCGCTCGACTCTCGCTTGATGTTTGGCTCGAGCAAGATACAGAGAGAGATTTGATATTTTTTGATAAAACAATCATATCTTACTCATTTGATATCAGATTTGAGTGATTCAAAATGCTATATAAATCTAAGAGGAATACCTAGAACTTTTATGTTTTGTGTTTTTAGAGATATAGACTTAAGAAAATACGAAATTGAGATTGAAGTAGAAAATCTAGATTGGAGAAAGATAGGCATTGGCTTTGAAGTTGACTAAAGATTTTGGATAAGATTAAGTTTTTGGATTATTTTCTCAATTATCCTAAGATCTTGACAAGTGTGTAGAAATATGTCAAATAATAATATTTTATTTAGTAAATTTCGTGTGAAATAAGAAGGATCATCTATTAAACACTTGATGTGCTCGGAGTGGTGTTCTCGAGCTTATCTGTCGAGATTTAGTGAAAAAATAATAACTTATTCATATGAGCTCCAAATGAAATGATTCAAGTTCCTATAGAATCTTAAGAATTATATATAGAAATTTTATGTTTTGGGTTTTTGAAGACAAGGAACGGATCAAGGACAAAATCTGGTGTGAAGTGGACGACCCTGGGTTGAGTCTAATTGATAACCAACTTAGATGAATTGTCCTATATTTGGCCATGTGAAGAAAATTGTGATTGGCTATCAATTTTTCTGAGGTCTTGACATGTGTAGGAGTATGTGTCATGAGGAGATGAATTGATCTAGAAGCCTTGATAGGTACGAAAATAAAGGAAAACAAATGGAGAACTCGGATTGGGTTTCTTGGGTGGTTTTGACATATTTTGGTGTATTAAGCATATCGCTCTCCTTTGATCTCGGAATAAGGTGATTCAAAATCATATAGAATTTTAAGAGGATGGTCTAAAACTTTTATGTTGTGAGTTTTCTAAGAATCGATCCAGATCAAGGATTTATTTGGGGTTAAAGTGGACGGATACACCCCATTTGAAGAAACTATCATACTACTTTGTCACTTTGTCTTTTCCTTTCATGTGCTGGAATAATTATAACCATTGATCAAGATATACATATAAGTGGTACAAACATGACCCTTGGATGGAGATAGGACCGACTAAGACTAAGCTCTAGGGGTGATGATGAGCCCAAAGAGCTTGGAAACTCATACACGGCTCTAAAGGGAGAACCGGTTACCTATGGGCATACTTTTCATCTTCTTGTTCCTAAGGTGTCGCCCCTAGGTATATGTATATATGTGTGTGTGTGTGTGTGTACTCTTCTTCCATTTTCCTCTAGAGAAAACTTTCAGTTGTAGTAGAAAGATAGCAAGCAAAATTCACCTAAACACACTTATACCACTAGAACATCAAAGAGAAGGCAATCTAGAGGTTCTAGAGAGAAGATTGTCTAAAGCTTAGTTTTATCATCAATTCAAACTTTGAAGAAACTTGTAAGTGCATATATTAACTTACTCTTGGCTTAGAATGAGTGGTTTGGTGATTAGATTATGTTTGATATTTATTTGAGCTTAATCTTAGTTTATGTGTTAAATTGAAGCCTATTGAGTTTTGGAATAGTTTTTGTTATGATAAAATGCTAGAAAAATTATGAGACCTTAGGAATATATTATATGATATTATATGAAGAAGATTATGTGAAAATATAAGGTCTTGATTTGGAAAACAATAATATATCAACCCTAATAATTTTCGAATTTAAAAGGGGTTATGTTGACAGATTTAACATCGTATGGTAAATTGGTCATAACTTATTAGTATAATATCAGAATTGAATGATTAAAGAGTTTATGGAAAGCTAAGACAGATCTCTACAACTTTGGTGTTTTAAGCTTTAAAAGATAATAACTCTATAGAGGACGAAATTATGATTGAATTGCAGAACAAATTATGTGAGGACTTCAAAAAGGTGTTCTTCTTATATTCTAAATTCTTAATAAATTATAAGAACATAGATTTATGTTTTAATAAGCAAAAATAAGGTTTATGTGAAATAAATGCATGTTTTTTATTGAAAAACCCCATGATCTATGATCTCGCTCGACACTTGCTTGATCTAGGGATCGAGTGAAAAACAAAATAAACCTTCACTAGACTCTCACTCAATATTCCGCTCGAGCGAAGTGCAACCCGAGACTTCGCTTGACTCTCGTTCGATATCTGGCTCGAGTGAGATACACTTTATGTTTAAATTCAATGCTTTTCTTTATATAAACGTGGATGATCCAAATAAATAAAGTTATCTATGAAAAATAAGTATAGTCTATATGATATAGGTTGTATTGGATGTCATACAACATAAAGTTTAAAAGTACATGCATGTCCTAGTATGTGATGGGTTTTAAGAAAGAATGACATGGCATGTATTTGTGAAATGTTCTCACATGTTATAAGGCTTCTATGGGCATAAAATATGCATGTCATAAGTCTAAATTTATGCATATGTTGCATTACGTCACATATATGTGTCATGAAGTATGTTTTAAGAAAATACGTTAAGAAAACTTAACAAGTAGAAAGATTAATAAGTTAGTCACGTCATGACGGGGACCAGCGATACGCCCGTATGACTGGCGTGCCGACAGGGACCTAAGCCTATCGAGTATTTGAAAACCGACAGGGACCTAAGCCTGTCGAGTATATGAAAACCGGTAGGGACCCTAGCCTGTCGAGTATTTGAAAACCGACAGGGACCTAAGCCTATCGAGGATGTGAAAATCGGCACGGACCTAAGCCTGTCGAGGATATGAAAGCCGGTAGGGACTTAAGTCTGTCGATGATACGAAATAAAAAATAATTGATTGGGACGCCTGTCGATGATGCGAAACAAGTAAGACTCATAATATTACGAAATAAAAAAAATAAGAGTTTAAGTATGATAGAGTGGGTCCATGAAGAACATAAGTCTAAGTCATGCATGAGTCTCATAAAGCATTTTTATAAGATCTATGTCTCTGAGCATTGACATGTATTATAAGTTCTCATGTCATTTATGTCATATTTCGTTGACTGTGTACTTACTGAAATTTCTTAAAAATCTCACTCTTTTATATTTTAATTATCATTCCTTATGGAATGATAGATGGTGTTGCAGGAGTAAATAAATTGTCATGAGACTCAGACATTACAATAGATTCTGAGGAGCCCCAAGGATCCTACAGAATACTCATCTCCTAAGGGAATGATCTTATGTATGGGATCAAGTGGAATAGCAAGAGTATCAGAAGACAGGAAGAGATATTTGTTAGAAAAGAACTAACTAGGTTATGTAAATTTTGGATACGATATGTTTTGATGAATGAAAATTATGAAGGATATAGCTTTAATATGCCATGTGATCTATTTATGCAAGAGTTTAATCTCTTTGAATGTATTGAAGATTTACCCATTTTCGTTGCGTTCTGCATTGCATTTAATTAGTAAATTTAGGTGCATGCATAGTTTTAAAAAAAAAATCGGGGCGTTACATTTACTGTGTTGTCAAGTACAAACTAGGAGAAAGGCAAAATAGGTGGAGCAACAGGCTCCACAAAGGAACGCCAGTTAACACCGAGGATCATGCCATTACTAATGGACATGATTCTGATTCAGAGGCCGAGACACGTGATGAGCAGGAATACAATATAGCTACTGGTAGACTGAGGAGACAGATTAGACTGCCTCAGAGATATGCTCATGCAGACATGGTGATCTACGCACTGACTATGACAGAGGTTATTGTTGGTTAGGAACCTTCCAGCTATTTAGAAGTTGTTAGTGGTACAGAATCTGCACAGTGATGCTCAAATATGACTGAAGAGATTGAGTCTCTTCATAAAAACCAAACATGGAATTTGGTTAAATTGCCAGTGAAGATGAAGACTGTTGGCTGCAAATGGGTCTTCAAAAAAAAATAGAGAATCCAAAACGATACAGATGCAAGATATAAGACACGTCTAGTTGATAAGAGCTACAGTCAAAGAGAGGAGATCGAATTCATTGAAGTATTTTTTCCAGTTGTAAAACATAGTTCGATTATAGTTTTACTTACCATCATGGCATTGTATAACTTAGAGTTACAACAGCTTGATGTTAAAACAACGTTTCTACATGGCGAGCTTGATGAGACAATTTATATGTATCAGCTAGAGGGATTCATCATTTTAGGTAAGGAGGACCGAGCATGCAGATTGAAGAAATCATTGTATGGTTTGAAGCGATCTCTGAGGCAATGGTATAAACTTTTTGATTCGTTTATGATTAATCATGGTTATTTGAGAAGTAGCTATGATAGTTTTGTTTACCACAGACAACTACCTAATAGGTCTTTCATTAACTTATTGCTTTATGTTGATAACATGCTTATAGATGCTAAAAGCATATATGATGTTGACTTGATGAAAACTCAACTTAGAAATGAGTTTGAAATGAAAGATTTATGTATGACAAGGAAGATTTTTGGGGATGAAAATCCACAGGGATAGGAAAGTTGAAAAGTTGTACTTGTCTCAGAAAAAGTACATTGAGAAGGTACTTAACAAATTCAGAATGTCTACTTCCAAACCTGTGAGTACACCATTTGCCTTGCATTTCAAGCTTTCAACTTCCCTATCTCCCTAGACAGATGAGAAGGAACAGAGCATGGCAAGTGTTCCCTACTCTAGTGCAATTGATAGTGTGATGTATGCGATGGTTTGTACCCATCCAGACAATCCACAGGCAGTGAGTGTTGTTAGCAGATACATGGCTAATCCAGGTAAAACTCATTGGCAGGTAGTGAAATAGATACTGAGGTATTTGAAGGGAACTTTGCATGTTGGCTTAATCTTTGATCGAGATGTTGATCTCAGTTCTAATGTTGTTGGATATGTTGATTCTGATTATGCTAGAGATTTAAATAAGAGAAGATCATTGATCGATTATGTGTTTACATTGAGCAGTTTTGCTATTAGTTGGAAAGCAACACTACAATCAACTTTTGCTTTATCAACTACAAAGGCAGAATACATGATAGTAGTTGAGGCTATTAAGGAGATCATTTGGCTAAAAGGCCTGATAAGTGACTTGGGTCTACAGCAGGAAGGGATGTCAGTTTACAGTGATAGTCAAAGTGCAGTACATTTGACCAAAAATTAAATGTATCATGAGAGAACGAAGCACATTGATGTCACGTATCAATTTCTCAAAGATATTGTTGCAAGCAGTATTGTAGCAATTTAGAAGATTGCTACTACAGAGAATCCAGCAGACATAACGACTAAGCCAATTCCAGTACACAAGTTCAAACTCTATTTGGACTTGATTGGTGTTCAAGGTTTGCAAATCCCTTAGGGGATTTTTTTATGGGGTTGGTCTTCTGTGAAGAATGGTTTTAGTAAGGCTTGTGAGAATTCAAGCCAATGTGGAGATTTGTTGAGAGGTGGCTTGAATAAGTGCTCTACTGTATGCTCGCTCGACTCTCGCTTGACAATCAGCTCGAGCGAGAGTCAACCTGTAAGTTCACTTAACTCTCGTTCGACATCCAACTTGAGGGAGACTCCAACCCGAGAGGTCGCTCGACTCTCACTCGATATCCAGCTCGAGCGAGATACCAGACAAAGAGTTCGCTAAACCCTCGTTCGACATCCAGCTCGAGTGAGATACCAGGCAATGAATTCGCTCGACCCTCGCTCAAGGGCTCGTTCGAGCCAGATGCAACCCTAGCCGTTCACTCAATGGTCTCACTTCGAGCTAATGTTCTACGGACCTAGGTTGCGCCGTTTGGAATAGTGTCTCGCTCGAACGAGTGTCACATATATAAGAAATGACGTTCATTTGAACGCCGTTCACTAAGTGTATACATATAAGGTTGAGTGATTTCTTTGTAGAATATTGTGATTCAATATCTGTACTCCATCTTTGTTCAATAGTGAAAGTTTGAGACCGACCCCACAATGGACGTAGACTTGTTTTGAGCCGAACCACTTATATCTGTGTGTTCTGTCTATTGTTTTATTTTCTCCTTGCATTATCCGCTGTGTTACTTCATCTATTGTTGTTTGTTTATCAGCTTATTCCCAACAAGATCCACAAGGCCATGCGCTACTCCTTCCTCGCCGATGGCAAGCGAATCTGCCCTCTCGTTTGTATCACAACCTGCGATCTCGTTGGTGGCACCGAAGGCCATACCCACCGCTTGTGCCGTCGAGATGATCCACACCATGTCTCTAATCCACAATGATATTCCTTGCATGGACAGCGACAACCTCCATCGAGGGTAGCCCACGAGTCACAAGGTTTTCGGCAAAGCCATGGCGGTTCTCGCCTGCAATGCACTCTTGGCATTAGTGTTCGAGCACATAGCCTCCTCCATTGTGGGCGTGCCCTCTACGAGGATCGTCTGTGGAATTGGACAGGTTGCGAGGTTCATCGGCACCAACAGGTCGTAAGCGGTCAAGTAGCTGACTTAACTTCAAAAGGGTAGTCTAAAGTGAGTCTCGAGCACCTCGAATTCATTCATCTGTGCAAGACCGCAGCCATGTTGGAAGGCACTACGGTTCTTGGAGTTGTGTTGGGTGGTGGTTCAGACGAGGAGGTTGAGAAACTAAGGACTTTCGCCATGTACATAGGATTACTTTTTCAGGTAGTGGATAACATTCTCGACGTGACAAAATCGTTGGAGGAATTGGTGGACGATAAGGTTACGTATCCCAGGCTAATGGGGATTGAAAAATCGAGGGAGTTTGCAAAGAAATTGAAGGAGGATGCACAGGAGCAGCTCTCCGCATTGATCCCGATAAGGCGGCGCCATTGGTCGCCCTGGCCCATTTTATTGCTCATATGTCAAAGTAGTCTCAAATTTAACTCTGAAACTTGTAACTGGTCGTTTTAGGGAAGGCTAAATCGTTTTAGAGGAGGCTTTTTGTTGAGATTTTCGATTACTTACAGCCATATGTTCCTTTTTTTTTTGGCACTACGGTCATATGTTCTTTTTAAAGATTAAATTTATTATAAGAAAATTAGTATTTATATGTTAATTTCATATTTAATTTTTTTTAAAGGCGTGATATTTATGCACGATTATAATTTATAAATATCATTTTATCTTTATGATATAGAAACGACATATTAAAATTACAAAGAGGCGCTATGATTTCATTTATGTTTTTTTTTTTTTTTTGTTCTAATCAAGCTTTATTAATGTTGCTTTCATTTGTGTTTCATTTTCCAAGAGTTTCAAGTCATTCAGCACGACTAACGTGGTCCCACCTTCTAATCGTTTAGGGTCGATTTAAAACCAATTTGTAGTTGTCGCACATCCTTTCTTTCTCTAGTTTTGATGCGTGTCCCATTAGCATCAT